>OX411545.1:17418025-18853025 GCA_948146395.1 Fragum whitleyi
ATTATAATTAAACAAAGTAACCTGAAAGAGCATGTCCTGAGGATCATTTCTCATGTTTTGTTAAATTCTGTCTAGTGTCTAGTAGAGACAAACTTTTTTTTATATCTTAACATTGTGGGCCCCTTTTTTGTGACATGCAGCCGCTAGTGCCTGTGTATTCAACCCGATCAGAATTCAACAAAGGAATCTGAAAGAGCATGTCCTGAGAATCATTTCTGTAAAGTTTAGTTTAATTCTGACCAGTTGTTTCAGTGAAGAAGATTTCTTTATATTTCACCATTGCTGGCCCCTTTTTTCAGTGACAAGTCAGCAAATAGCTCCCAAATTTTCAACCAGATCCAAATTTATCGAAGGAACCTAAAAGAGCATGTTCTCAGGATCTTTTCTGGAAAGTTTGTTTGAATTCTGACTATTAGTTTCTTAGAAGATTTTTTTATAATTCACCATTAGGGTTCCTTATTTGGTGACACATCAGCCCATAGAGCCCAAAGTATCAACCCGATCAGAATTTTTTAAAGGTATCTTAAAGAGCATGTCCTGAGGATCGTTTATATAAAGTTTGGTAGAATTTTGACCAGCAGTTTCAGATGGGAAGATTTGTGACCCGTCAGGTGAAAAGAGACCATCTAGGTTGTGCGTAAAGTGCTTACCCTAGTCAGACAGCGCGGATTGTGCAGACTGACTGGGGTCGAAACTTTTCGCATTTTGCTTATTTTCTGAATCTAGAATGATTAATCTACCTTCCAGTGAAAGAAATTTTTAAATGCAACCTCATCTATGATCTATGCTGGACCCAATCTCTTTTTCAAATATTTATTGTAAAGATTTCCCAGATGGTCCCTTTTCGCGTGATGGGTCACAATTTTGGCCCCTTTTTTGGTGAAACATCAGCCTGTAGCTCCAAAGTTATCAATATGATCAGAATTTCTTGATAGAATCTGAAAGAGCATGTCCTTAGGATTATTTCTTTAAAAATTGGTGACATTCTGCCCAGTAGTTAAAGAGAAGAAGATGTTTAAATGAAAAGTTCATGCACAGACGCAAAGACTAATGACAGTGGAGTTTAAAATATGTGGAATATACCACATACAATAACAATGTGATGTAAAAGTTTAAATATTATACATATTCGACCTTGTAAAATAACTTTGACCTTGTTTTTTAAAGGTATTTTACGCCGCTATCAACTCTTTTTAAGTTATATTGCGGCCAGAGCACCTAACAAAGGATTCCTGGTATTTCTCACACCAGTACTACCATTACACTCCTACCTAGCCTCAAGCTGCTATCCCATATAGGTCTACAATTATCGACCCATTGGTGGAAGACAAATAGTCCAAAAGGATGAGTGCCGCCATCGAGGATTGAAACCATGACCTCTAAATTGACAGTCAGACTCGCTACCAACTGCACTCCCAGATGGATGGACACATGGAATGACAGACAGGACAGACAGACTTCCAAATAAAGTGGCTGCTATATGCTCCTCCTTTTAGGAGCATTAAATGACCAAAGGTACAAAAAGTTTCAATTTTAGTTGGTTTGCAAAGTCTGCCTAGGGTTGCCACATGACACTACACAGGTGGTCGCTTTTTGCCTGACAGGACAAATATAATTTGAGCTGCATGTGTGTATTTCCATTTATTTATCGGCTCTACCGTAGCACAATGCCATGAGTGACGCCCCCAGAAGACAGTTAGTTGTTACGGGGGATAGTGCAAGGATACATGACGAAACTACTGCTGATATCCGCAATGGTTCTTAAAGCACCATCTCATGAAACTTGGATTAAATGTCTTATCCGAAAGACAATTAGTTTGTTAGTGTGCCATCCCGGGAATCGAACCCACATTGTCGAACTTCAATGGTTTTGAAGTCTGGTGCTCTACCAACTGAGCTATTCGGGCTGACAGTTTGAGCTGGATATGTCATTTACAACTATTCCAGATGTACTCAAAGCCAAGATTCTGGCCAGCCCATGCATCCGCACAGTCTGATCAGAGTCTTCTCTTTACACTTGGTAGACTGTGGAAAAGGTCTCAAAGTATCTTTAGACAGTATATTATTTAACTGTTATGCAATTTTTTGATAGCATTTTTTTAATGTATGACTTTTAGCTGATCACTGTTTGCATCTTATGCATATGACAAACTGTTGGCAGAAAAGCCATGCTCAGCCTCATTTTTCAACCTACTCCCTTTTGCACGGTTTTCTCTAATGCGGCTCAAACTTTTTTCTAGGTCTGCTAGTTGTTGTAAGTTAGTGTAAACCAATTCAGTCCCTGAAAAAAATAAACAAATGGAAAAGACTGACAATATATAGGGAAACACAGGAATCGGATTTAGTAATGATGGGGCTTGTCAGTAACCTTGGCTTATCAGTAATGTGAGCTTGAATGATAGCTAAAAATATTGCAAACAGATAGACAGACGACTGGTGCCATGACATAGTATGACCTTTTGAGTGTAAATTGAAAATGATTTTATGCACAAATATATGCCAAACAGTCATTTTGCAAGTTTCAGTTTATTCCAATTCAAAGTGTGACGAGTTACTCACAAAAGGAATATAGTGAATTTCAATCAATTCAAGGGCAGGTAATAAAAGAAAGACCCAAGCTTTTTCAATTTTTGAAGTCTTATGCTTAACCAAAAATCAGGGTTACATTATGGCAAGATTCATTTCAATCCATTTAAATTTGTAGGAGTTGTGCACACACGCACAAAAAAATCTGAAAATTTTAACTATTTTGGAAGTAAAGGGCAGATAAATCAGGAACTACTTTACAAATGAAAATGTATTTAGTGCTAATCACAAATTGACACCCTACAATGTCATTATGGCAAGTTTCCTTTCATTCCCATCCAAAATGTAGGAGAAAATGAGCTGACAAAAAATTTTGTTATTCATCAACTCAAGGGCAGATAATCCAAGATAACTCAAGAATGACTGCAGCAGTTTGAATTGAAAAGGCTTATGCACAACTAGACATCTTAGAGAGTAAATGTTTTTAGTTTCAGCGCTTTTCAATTGATAGTTTAGGAGGAAGTGCACATAAAATACAGTGTTTTTCGTTTAATTCAAGGGCAGATAATTCAAGATTTCTCCGGAATAACTGGAGCGACTTGAATTTCAAAGGTCTTATGCACAACTAGACATCATAGAGAGTAATTGTGTGTAGTTTCAGCTCATTCCCATAGATAGTTTAGGAGGAGTTGTGCATACAAAAATAGTGATTTTCGTTAAAATCAAGGGCAGATAATTCAAGATTTCAAGAGGAGTTGCGCACAGGAAAAATTGCTAACGGACGGACAGATGGACAGATGGACGGATGACAAAGGCCATAACATAATACGACCCTTTGGGCGAATAAAAAGACCAAATAGAATATAAAAGGCAAAGTGACACTTAATGAAGTTTGGTTTGAAAGGGGTATTACACTGCTTTCAACAATCTTCCAGTTATATTGAGCCGGCTGGAGCACCTAACAATGGAACATAGTATTACTCGCACCAGTACTACCATCACATACATCCTTTCCTTTCCTCCAGCTGCTATCTCACATAGGTCTACAATTATCACTACATTGGTGAGAGACAAATATTCAGAAAGGATGAGTGCCGCCATGGAGGATTGATCGATTGAATGAATTTACGCTGCTTTCGACAATTTATCAGTTATATCAAGGGTGCTGTAGCACTTAACAATGGATTCCAGGTATTTCTCTCACCAGTACTACCATCATATCCTTTCCTAGCCTCTAGCTGCTATCTCATGTAGGTCTACGATTATCAACCCTTTGTTGAGAGACAAATAGTCAGAAAAAATTAGTGCCACCATCAAGCATTGAACCAGGGACCTCTAGATTGACGGTCCAACGTGTAACTCATTGTGCTATGACGGCGGCCTCTGGGGGATGGAACCTAGGACCTCTAGGTGAGTCCGACACGCTACCAACTGCACTTGAATAATGTCAACACTTAACCCTTTCCTGTTTTACAAAATTTTGGACCTGTCCAAATTCAAAGGTTTTGCAGACGAAAATTTAAAGTGGATTTAATTTGAAAAATAACCATTCAGAAGGTTAGAAAATAGTGTGAAAAAAGAAGAAATTGCTTGTCAGAAGCAATTTCTTCTTTTTTTACAATGTTTTCTCAACCATAAATTCACAGGCACGTAAAAAGCAGGGATTAAACAGCAAAGGGTTAAAGAAGTAAAGAAACCTTAGATCACTGGCGAGTAATTTTTCCACTAAAGTAATTGTATTATCATGTGATTAAAAACAAATAGGAACTAAATATATACCTGGATGGAACTAAAACAAGGATGACAAAAATTCTAATGTAAGATGGATTTTATAAAGTAATAGATATAGGATAATTGTTTGTTTCAGTGTAAGATCGATTTATATTTCAACAACAAAAGCTATTTTTTCTCAAGTGGCAGAGCTGAGGGTGAAAATATAGCTCTTTTTTTTGGTTCACCTAATGAAATATTAATCAATCTTACTCGGAAACAAACAATTATCCTATTTCTTTTATGCAAAAATGAGACAAAATGTGAAATTTCTAGGACATATATTTGTAAAGCGCATCATTTTGCATGTGACTGCTATGCAACGTTCATTGTGACATCACTTATTTTGCACCGCATTGATTAGTCAGATAGGGTGAAATGCACAAAAGCAGAGTATAAGTTTTTGATAATTTCACTGCTTTTGAGGTGAGATTATCAAGTGATAATCTACGGTTATTTCTCAATAAACCACCAAAAAGCATTAAAGAAAAATATGTAATCTTCTTGCCACTGGGAGGATTGTATCAACAAGAGCTCCGCCTAGGGGTACCTATGATTGGCTCTTGAGTGCCAAAATGAGCACTTTTTGTACAAAATGCATCTAGAGTTGTCCCCCTTGATAATATAGGTTGCTCTTTTGATGGTGAACATGTATGCTAAAATTTCAAGTGAATGCCTTCATTAGAATCAGTGAGTTCACAAGATGTCAAAGTTTTTGCATGACGACGTAGACTAAATGACGACAACAACGTCAAGGCTATAGCAATACCTTGGGTTTTCTCTGAAAACAGTAGATCATATAGGCAAATCGAGGGTTCAGTGCAGGACTGTATATACACTAGGTTACAAAATAGTGTTGCTATTTGCTCTGAGCTCATTTACATAGTTATTCCACTAGTGTAATAACACCCAAGTAATATCAAACACAATCAATGGGGTTATTTCACTCCAATGACGAAGGTCATACTATAAAAGGAGATCTCTGATAGCTGTTCCTTAACCCTTTGCTGTTTAATCCCTGCTTTTTACATGCCTGTGATTATGATTGAGAAAAAAACTGTAAAAAAAGAAGAAATTGCTTCTGACAAGCAATTTCTTCTTTTTCCACACTATTTTCTACCCCACAGAATGGTTATTTTTCAAATTAAATCCACTTTTAATTTTCGTCTGCAAAACCTTTGAATTTGGACTGGTCTAAAATTTTGTAAAACAGGAAAGGGTTAATACTGTCTTGTGCTGAACCATCGAAATGGAAATGAGTTGCACACATAAATGAGCCTCTGCGTGAGAAAACCAACAATTTTAAATTTGTGCAAAGCAAAGACTCTGACCACCCTGTGCATCCGCACAGTCTGACCAGAGTCTTCATTGTGTGTTAAGTAGATCGATAAGGATTCAAAATATCTGTAGGACCTCAGGTAACTTTATATTTACAGTATGTGGATGTCTACGCTACTCCGTGTTTGCACCTCACAAACATTTCAAATTGTTGGAAATGTCACGCACAGGCTCAAATGTCTCACATAGCTCCCCTTGTCTTCTTTAAGGAACAGCTATCAGAGATCTCCTTTTATAATATGACCTTCATCATGGGAGTGAAATAACCCCATTGATTGTTTTTGATATTACATGGGTGTTATTACACTAGTGGAATAACTATGTAAATGAGCTCAGAGCAAATAGCAACGCTATTTTGTAACCATGAAAATGACGACATAATGTATATATATTGTGTCCTCAGTTTTAAACGGCTTTATAAGTTTAAAAGAAAATTGAAAAGTTGAATTTTAAGAATTCCGATAACCTTTTGTAAACATTCAGGTCATATTATGAATACAGTATAAAAATTGTGCTCATAAAATACTGAAATTTATCAAACTCATCATCTAAAACAAATAAAAACTTGGCCAGCCTCCTTATTATCTGTTTATAGATGACTTGTTTAATAAATTTGGTATTTGATGATCACTCATTCAATATCCACTAAAAATCTTATACATGGGTAGGAAAATATTTTGAATGCATCATCATGACGTCATCTAGTGTACACATTCGGAACATCACTCGGCATCGGTCAACCTCGGATGCACATAGACAGACTATTTTTAAAAATTACGGGAAAACCTTGGAAAAGCTCGATGACGTCAGTCAAAATGGCGTTAGCCTTCGAAACTTTGAGTGAAAACGTTCGACGTCGCCAACCCTACTTGTTTGAAGTCACAGGCGTAAAACCATCATATCCTTACATAAATAACTTTAGGTTCTTAAGTAACAGCTGAAAAATCTTAATTTTTGAGAATGACGAATCATTCTCAAAAATTAAGATATTTCAGGCGTTACTTGCTGTAAAAATACCAATCTAAAGATAGCGCCGGTTCGCTAGTTTTTCTTACACTGTTCCCGCCTAACAAAATGTACAATTTCGTTACATACCCATCTGCCTTACATACATCCGAGGGTTGTTGTAGTTTACGGAAATGGCCGAGAGATGTTCCGAATGCTAGTGTATACTGTCACAGTATTTTTATTCTCTTGGCTTTCCAAAAATAGATTTTAACAAACAAAAGCGGCTTTTGTGTGAGAAAAGGAATGTGTTCCTTTATTTTGTCTTCTTTGATATGATTGTTAGGAGGAAATTTGACTCAAATGAAAGGGAAAGGGGCAAAAAAGACATCTCTTTAATTCTTTTTAGTCGGTAAATGCATACTAAACAAGAGCAGCCAACCCTTGGCCGTTTATTATTTCTTCGGCTAATGCAAATATATGAACTTGGTACCTACTGAAAGGTCTTGTCCCAAGAAATTGTCAAGGAAAATATAAAGGCTCTTTGAAACATTCAAGTTATGACCAAGGTTAAATTTTTCAAACAAATTTGACCTTGAAAAATGACCTTGACCTTATTTGATGACCTTTAACTTGGTACCTACAGGAAGGTCTTGTCCCAAGCAATGATCAGCTCTGATATTTAAGCTCTATTACTTACCATTCAAAAGTAATGACCAAGATTTTTCTTTTTAAAGAAATTTGACCTTGAGAAATGACCTTGACCGATGAGCTAGATCTATGTACCTACAGAAAGGTCTTGTCCCAAGAAATGATCATGTAGATTATGAAGGCTCTATGATTTACCATTCAAAGTTATGACTAAGATTAGATTTTTAAAATAATCTTGTCCTTGAAAAATAAACTTGACCTTGAGTGATGACCTTGAAATTGGTACCCTCGGAAAGGGGGTGTCCCAATCAATGATCATGTGAAACATGAAGGCTCTATCACTTACTAGTCAAAAGTTACGAGCAAGGTTAATGTTTGTCAACAAATTTGACCTTGAAAAATGTGAAAAATCGCAAAATTCTTGAAGTTCAACGTTTCAATTTACCGCGACACTAATAACGCCGTTTAAAAATGACGTCACAACATATATTATGACGTCATTATTGCGGTTACAAAATAACGTTGCTCTTTGCTCTGAGCTCATTTGCATAGTTATTTCACTAGTGTAATAACACCCATGTAATATCAAAAATATTCAACGGGGTTATATCTCACTCCAGCGACGTAGGGGCCACGAGTGAAAATATAACTTTTGTTGTTCAAGAAATGAAATATTAATCGATCTTACACGAAAAACAAACGATTATTCTATTTCTTTAAAGCAAAAATGAGACAAAATGTGAAATTTCTAGGACATATCATTTTAAAGAGCGTCATTTTGCGCGTGATTGCTATGCAGCGTTCATTGTGACGTCACTTATTTCGCCCCGCATAGATGACGTCAGATAGGATGAAATGCACAAAGGCAGGGTATAAGTTTTGGATAATTTCACTGCTTTTGCGGTGAGATTATCAAGTGATAATCTACCGTTATTTCTCGATAAACCACCGAAAAGCATTAAAGAAATAAGATTTAATCAGTACTTACATGCCCCGGAAATGAAACCTGTCAAAAGAGAATGAAAAATAACATATAAATACAGTTGTATCAAATTTTTTCAAACATTGGGTGTGGTAATACAGATTTTTCATGACATGACTTGTCCCTGGACATGTAAAATATGATTGATTGATTGAATGGGGTTTTACGCCGCTTTCAACATTATTTCAGTTATATCGCGGCGGCTGGAGCACCTAACAATGGATTCCTGGTATTTCTCACGCCAGTACTACCATTACATTCTATCCTAGCCTCCAGCTACTATCTCACATGGATCTACGATTATCGACCCATTGGTGAGAGACAAATAGTCGGAAAGAATGAGTGCCGCCATCGGGGATCGAACCCGTGACCTCTAGTTTGACAGTCCGACGCGCTACCAACTGCGCTATGACGGCGGCCATGTAAAATATGATTTTCTAGTAGTCTAGTATCAAAATGAACAGATGAATTTTTAGCAAAACACTATTCTTAACTCTTACCTGTTTTACAAAATTTTGGACCTGTCCAAATTCAAAGGTTTTGCAGACGAAAATATAAAGTGGATTTAATTTGAAATATAACCATTCAGTAGGGGAGAAAAAAAGTGTGGTAAAAGAAGAAATTGCTGGTCAGAAGCAATTTCTTCTTTTTTCACAATGTTTTCTCAATCATAAAATCACAGCCACGTAAAAAGCAGGGATTAAACAGCAAAAGGTTAACTTAAAGTATAAAATGCTGGAACCAAAGCAGATAAAAGATGATTTTCAACTTAGTCCAGGATTAAAATGAACATATGATGCAAAAGCTTAAAGGCTAATTAATTTCGTAGATCTTTCTAGTACCATATTTAGATTTGCCTGCACATAGGTGCAGGCTGATGTTTGTCTATAGCTCCTGCCAAAGCAAGAATATTTTCGGGTTCAGCATGACAAGGGTTAATATTGTGATAATAGCAACTCAAGGCCTGAGGTAGTGGACCCTTAATAGTTCCACAGCATTTGGAAGTCATGAACTTTTACAGTGTTTACTGAGGTTTCCTGGTGGTTTTTATAATGAGGAAACCTTGGTTAACATTGTGAAAGATAAAAAGGTTTGAAATGATGCCGAACTATTACGGATTTACTACCTTAATTGAAAATCTAGTTTTGGCATAAAATGTTTTGAATTTTAACCCTTGTCATGCTGAATAAAGACCTGTGCTAGCTTACATTTTAATTAAAAAAAAATGAAAGCACTGGAAACTTATTGTGAGCCACAAGTATTAAATTTTGAAAATACAATTTTGAAATTTTTCAGGTCTAAAAGGATAATCAGGTGGTAAACCCTGTATAACTGCAAAATTGTTGAAAGTGGCGTAAAACCCCATTCAATCAACCAAAATTTTCACATTTTGTCCTCCTTTAGCAGTGATTGATTAATTAATTGGAGTTTAACACCGCTTTCAACATTTTTTCAGTTATATCGTGGCGGCTGGAGCACCTAACAATGGATTTCTGGTATTTCTTTCACCAGTACAACCATCACAACCTTTCCTAGCTTCCAGCTGCTATCTCACATAGGTCTATGATTATCAACCCATTGGTGAGAGACAAATAGTCGGAAAGAATGAGTGCCGCCGTCAGCGATCGAACCCAGGACTTCTAGATTGACAGTCTGATGCGCTACCAACTGTACTATGACATGTCCCCTTTTGCAATGGAGAAATATCAAAATTGATAAATTTTCTCTAGGATCGATTAACTTTTTCTTTTGTGAACATCAAAAGCTATATTTTCATTTGTGGCTTTGCCACAAGTGAAAATGTAGCTTTTGTTGTTCACTGAATGAAAGATGGATCAAACTTACACTGAAACAAACAATTATACTTTATTAACTTACAGAATAGGAGAAGGGAGACAACCGAGATCCTCATCTTTTTTCTTCAGAAACCTGAAAATATATAAACGTAAAATGATAAAACATTACAAAACATGCAAAATGTATGAATCTGCTACACTTTGTTTGTGTCAGGAATTTGGCCACTTTTATACCTTGTCATGCTGAATGAAATTCTTCTTTCAGAATTGCACTCATATCAAAGTACTGAAAGCCTTGGAATCCAAGGGTGAAGATAATCTTTAATTTTGAAGATTAAATTAATTAACAATTCTGCCTTGAAAGGGGACAGATAGGTGGTATTGCCTGAGATCAGACTGCACATAGGTGCAGGCTGATCTTTGTCTATACCTCCTGCCAAAACAGGAATATTCTGGGTTCAGCTTGACAAGGGTTAAGAAATTCAGCGATATCGCAATGGCTAGAGAACCTAAAAAGAGGCCTATGAGGGCTTTAGGTGCCTTACTGACTCTCTTATGATTGATTAATTGAATGGAGTTTAATGCCACTTTCAACATTATTTCAGTTATATCGCGGCTGCTGGAGCACCTAACAATGGATTCTTGGTATTTCTATCACCAGTACAACCACCACATTCTTTCCTAGCCTCCAGCCGCTATCTCACATAGGTCTATGATTATCAACCCATTGGTGAGAGACAAATAGTTGGAAAGAATGAGTGCCGCCGTCGGGGATCGAACCCGCAAACTCTAGATTGTCAGTCTGACGCGCTACCAACTGCGCTTTGACGGCGGCCGACTCTCTTATGGCATGAGAGGTCTTTATAAGATATAATCACATAATATTTGATAGTATTCAAGGAAAGCCATTTCTCTCAATTCAGTCAGAAGTAACGGATAATTTTATCAAAATTTCATAGGGGGCCCTTTTTATGTGATACTGGATACTTATTTGACAGCCTTGGACGATTGAACAATTCAATGGCTCAGTGCGAAACAGTTGTAATTGCCTATACACATATTGAGCCATTGAATTCTTTATATTGATGCTACAATCACTTTGTGAAAGTTTGAAGTCAATCTAATGAAAATTGTGGGCTCTAGTGATACTATGGGATATTTCAATGAAATTTCCATAAGGCATCCTTCCCTGTGGTTCTTGAGGGAACTTAGGGTTTAAGCGATACAGGTTTTGTGCTAAAAATATTTTGTTTGTAAATGGAGTACACCAACCTTAGGGACAGGTTATCTTCTATCTATATCAACCAAAGACATAATATCACTTGTCTGATAAACCTAGCATTTATCAGTCATGTTAAGTAAGCAGCCTATATCAGTCAGTTATTTTTGGATTGGGAAAAGACACAAGGGGCTTACTTAAACTTTTTGGCATCCTTTTAAACCCCATCTCAATTGGCACCAATTTAGGTTGGTCCGAATTGAAAGGTGTTGCAGAGGACAGAATTGTCGGTAGAAATATGATTTTTTAATATATATTTGAATAGCCCAGGAAATATTAATGCAAAAGGAGAAAATGCTGACTATTGGCATTTTCTAATTTCCCTTTAATGTTTCCTGACCTTGTCTCCTTTGGAGACATCAAAATCCAGTCATGTTTGGGAAAGGGTTAATTTAATCTGATGAATTTTTGTAATTGAAAACAGCTTACCAGATGTCATACTAAAACAGATAAAAAAGGATAACACAGAGTACTGACAGGCATTTTCAAAATTTAAAAATAGTTCAACTTTAAAGTGAAGATGAAGATCAAATATTACACTGTTTGCATATGGCATCACCAATAAGGGGCAGTAACTTTAAATTTAATGGTCAAACCTAGTAACCCAAACGATATATGCATCTCCTCTTTGTAGTGAAGCTTTCCACAAAGTTTCATTGAATCCAGTCAATAGTTTCCAAGAAATATCATGGGTGACCCTGACAATAAGCTCATCTCATGTAGTGATGCTTTAAACAAAGTTTCAAGGAAATCAATTTGATGGTTTCTAAAAAATAGCAAGGAAACAAAACTCGCAGACAGACAGGTGGACGGCACAAAAATAATAACCCTCCTCCCCTGATGATTTCATCAACGGGGATAATTTTCCTATGTCTATCTAATTGAGGTGATTATGATAATTTCCAACAGTATGAGATTCAATAATATACACTTTTAATTAAAAACTCTGTTGCAATATTTCGGCTAATGCCTTTTCCAAGAAATATCACACAGAAATGTTCCAACTACATAATTTACAATTCTACTGTGCTGAAGAATGTCTTTTATTTAAAAAGAATTTGCTATTATTGAGGGACTTTTATGACAGTCACTTTTAAAGTTGGATGCTTAATAGAAGTTGTGACTTGAGCATGGACTGTATATGGTATTTTTTAAAGGAAATAAATATAGCTCTACAAAAAATGCACAAATTTATATATAATGCTACATGTATATGATAGAGAAAAACTATAACTCGCTGATTATGAGTGATCAATTTTTCTCATTGGACAGAAGTGGGGATCTGGGGTGTTCAACTGAAATTGTTCTGATATTACTTTTTTTCATTTGGCAAGGGAAATGTCATACCAACGGCTTTGCTAAAGCTGCAGTTACAATATTTAACTTGCCCCCCTGACCATATAATACTTTGATTTCCCTTTTCTCTAACCCTATAACAATTGAGGCTAAAGGTCCGCCCTCAACCATATCCCTGTAATGAACTGAGCGACCAGACAGACATGATCCTTTCAGAGAAAAGGTTCCTCAACTCTAAATGGGTCGACTCTGTCTATATAGGCTTCATTTAGCCATTTAAATAAGGGCAGGTCTTTCTTATTTGCATATCCAATGCACATTACCTCCCTTTAAACCGTTACTTCCCTTTGGATCAACGCATGCAGATCAGTGGCAAATCTAGCATAGGCATAACTAGGATTTTGAAATTTATAAGCACTCAGATAGAGACCAACACAGAATATAAAGGATAAAGGCGATATGTGGACTATGAAAAAAGATGAATATCCCTTGTCTGCTGGTGAATAATCAAAACATCAAAACTACAGCTTTTTCAAGCTGTGGTTTAGATATTATGATTATTCACCATTATTGTTATTCGAAAGAGAACTTATTTCTATTAGGCACTTAATGTACATAATGATAGTTACACCATTGTCTAGATGGGGGGTTCAGGGGGTTGAAAACCCTCCTCACCAAGCTAAATATGTACAAAGCTATGCGGTTTCCCTATAATAATCTCTCCATCAACTTAAAAGAAGGAGCTCAAGTATGGACCCCCCTCCCAGGTATTTGAAAAAGAAAAGATAAAGTAAGTGTGTGTTTGCTATAAAAACAGCTTATTTATGCCAGTAATAACCAAAAAGAGAGTTAGGCAGTAGTGAGTATATATATAAAGAGTATTCTGCAAGACAGTCAAACACTGTAGATAGATAGATCTATGTACCTTTAGGAATCAACTAAACAAGTTTAAAACAATCTCTATTTCTTTATGAAGTCAATTTCAAGATAGGGACTTACAAGTGAGTCTCAAACTCAAAAAAATTGTGTTCCGGAATTTGTATGTTCAAACCCCCTTTACATAAATCCTTGATCCGCCATTGTAGATCACAATATCAGGATGCCTTCTTGTCACTATTATCGTCTGCAAGTTAGACTACAGCGTTTACAACTTGTAACTGTTCATTCAAAATGTACACTGACCGGCAGATGCTGTTTGTATGCACTACTAGATATTTGAAAGGAAGAAGGCAAGGCTCGATCTAATAAATCTAAGACAATCGAAATCTTGAGAAATGATCGTACATACCCAGCTTAAGTCATCAAGTCAGATTTTCACGAAATCCAAGAAATTTACAGGATCAATAAAGAAATTCTCGAAGAAGATCTTTGCGTCGTATTCTTTACCTCGAGACCCAAAACACCCTTAATGTATTCTCGTGTTGGAAAACCGGTTTTGCAAGTTACAAAAATAGCGTATCAGTCATGCGTGACAAATAAACTCCGCCCATACAGGTAAATGCAGAAAATAAATACGAATTTATTTCCATCGAATACTTTGACCTTTTAAAATATGCTTTTGCCAAAAGATTTCTATATATTAGACCTTATTATATCTATGAAAAAAGGGTGAATAATATTTTAAGGGAAATTTTGTTTTTATTAACGAAATAAGCGTATCTTAATATCCATTTAAAATATTTAGTTCGTAAAATACGAATAATTCAATCTTTACTATTATTGCACTATCATTGCACAGACGAAAATAGCACGGCGACCGCTCGTGCTTACCGGTCCGTAACTCACCCAGTGTTTTGATTTTGAAACCGGTCTGTCTAAAAATAGTACGCTGCCTGACTATTTCGGAGGGTGTGAAGCTGCGAGAATTTCGGCTCAGAACAAGGATCGAACCCTGTACAGCTGACCGGGTGTTCTGATCAAATCACAAAGGGCGTGCTTCAATCAAGTAAGTCTAGTTGTTTCCTGATTAATTTTGGATCTACAAAATTGTTGGCTGATTAGGAATCGTTCACACGCTTTGTAAAGTCTTCATCTTTCTTCATTTCTATCAGTCTTTGGGACTGAAATAACACGTGCAAATCGGTGCTGGGGGAGGGGGGGGGGGGGGTATTACGAACCCTCCGGTTAACTCCGATGCGGATACAGGGTCTTTTATAAGGACGGTGGATTTGAAATACGACGGTGAATGAGCAAAAACCTCGTAACTTCAGTTTATTAAGAGTTTAAGATCTAGTAATGGGGATTTTCTCTTCCACTGAAAATTTCTTGATTTTCTTCCCTTGATACTTTATTTTTGACAACATTTCAATGAGAGTGTCCCAGATCCCTTTTGTCCTCTAGAATCGCCCAGTAAGAACTATATATTGTTAAAAAAAGTAATTCTGAACTAAGTATTGGGTTCAAAAGATTATCAGTGCATTGTAACATTAGTAGCCTATATTTCAGCAGAAACTTGAATATTCCATTTGTCAGGAAATGTCAAACTAGATTTAAAAAACCATTGTCATGCTGAAACTGGAATACAACATTTGATTCTTCCATGGCAGAAGGTAAAGACAAAGATCAGTCTGCAAAGGCATCACTGCCATTACACACATTACGCAAGTGCCTAAAAGAAATAATCCACTATTGAATAAAATCATCAATGAATGATCATAAAGTTGAAACTACAGCTTATTCAAGCTGTAGTTCCAATGTTTTGATAATTCAATAACACTCAAATCATAAAAAGAGAGCAGACAGAGTGCATTCATCTTTTGTTACAACCCACATATCGCCTTTATCCTATATATTCATTGGTTGTGGCCTTCCGAGTACATACTATTTTTCAAAGTTAGAAACACCTATGGCATATACACATAACTCCCATTACACAGTTTGGGCAAGTGTGTAAAGGAAATAAACATCTGTTAAAAAATATGAATTATGAATGATTATTACATCATAACTACAGCTTATTCAAGATGTTTTGATTTTTCACCAATGCTCAATTCATGAAAAAAGGGGAGCAAACAGACCGCATTTATCCTTTGTCACGGTCCACTTACTGCTATTCTTTGATGGTTGCCTTCTGGGCCCGAGGTTATAAAACTTTTCTCAGGCTCAATTCTAAATTTTCTCAAAATTCAAATTGAAATTAAAGCCGTAATTCTGTTTTACTGCTCATTTTAATGTATTAACATAAAGATGATATTAATAAGTTGTTATAAATAACAACTTATTAATATCATCTTTTATTTGCATACATTTATTCTAATTTAAAATTTTGTGAAATTTGAGCCCGAGCCTGGGCCCTGATCTGAGTGACTATAAATACATTTGAAAATCCTAGTTGCGCCTATGATCTGCACATATGTGCAGCTTGATCAAAGTCATAAAGGGCATAAATGTTTCACAAATGAATATTGTTTTTGTTGTTTTCAGTTGAAGCTTCATCATGAAGACCCTGATCATTCTTGTTTTGCCCCTTCTCTGTGTAACGCAAGGTAGGTTCATTGACAAGAGACTCAGACAGCAGCTTGATGGCTTGGTGCAAACCAGTTGTAACTGCTTATATACTTATAGGCAGTTATAACTGTTTCGCACCAATCTATCAAGCTACAGCTGATCTAGAGGAGTTTGAGTTATAATCCCTAACTCTGTAGGCTTGTTATCTAATTTTCATGGAGAAATTCAAATAAATTTTGTTATATTTGAACCCCTTTAAAGAATTGAAGGAAATATATATTTTTTTTTTACAATGAATCAGATACATGTTTTACCTTTTACCTCCTTTATAAAAAATGATCTCAAAATTGACGCCTAGACAGAATTATTCTCTGAGCTTGTCCCTGGACAATTTAAACATGAGAGTTGGAGGAGGGAATACATAGAGAATATTGAATGAGTGGTCATGGAATACGATATTTATTATACGAGTCATCTAAAAACAGATAAAGACGAGGCTGTTCCGAGTTTTGATCTGTTTTAGATGTCAGTTTAATAAATTCTGTATTTCATGAGCACAAATTTCATATTCTATTAATAATACAACCTGAATTTGGCTTAAAAACCGTCAAATTATTGAAATTCAACATTTCAATTTTCCGAGTAACTTTATTAACACCGTTAAAATCAAAATATATACATTATGATGTCATTTTCGCTCACAATATAGCATTGTTATTCGCTCTGAGCTCATTTGCATAGTTATTCCACTAGTGTTATAACACCCGTGTAATATAAAAAATATTCAACGGGGTTATTTCAATTCCGCGATGTATGTCATATTATAAATTGACCTTTTCTTGTAATATTGTGAAGGGAAAAATAATAAGTAAAATTCTAAATAGTATACAAGATACATCATTTAAAATTTGAGTAAAAAGATCAAAGTTTTGACCCTTGGATTTTCTCTCAAGGGGTCAAAATGACCCACTTGGAAGAAATTGCAAAGGGTCAAAATTGGATATTTTCATATTTTTGAGGGTGAAAACCCTGTTTTAAGGGTCAAACATGAGCCCTGATATGTCATAGAGAAGTTGAAGAAAGATCTATCAAAGTCCCCTTGTATGATAAATTCACTTGTTTGACAGGGAGATTATCAAGTGATAATCTACAGAATTATATTACTCCATGAACCTCCTGGAAGAATTCAAAATGCGTTTTTCATTGAGAAACTCAGGAGTAGAAAAATCAATCAGAGCTATACATAAGAGGGGGTGAAGCCAGTCTATAATCTTTAGTTCTCAATGAAATCTTATGTTGTGGGTACTCATTTGGAATGTCTTAACAAGATGATTTTAATGAGCACCCACATAATATGGTTATGGTATAACCCCTTTATCTGAAGCTCCACTCATAAGTTGTTATGAATAACAATTTATTGATTACTAAGCTTTTATTTTCATACATTTATTTGAATCTAAAATTTGAGAAAATTCTCAGTTGAGCCTGAGAAAAGTCTTATAACCTCGGGCCCTGAAATCAATACATTAACTTTAAAAAGTCAAGGTGTTCTGATAAAGTCAAGTCAGAATTTTTTTTCTTTTTATTTGACTGTCGAAAGACGTGATGAATTATGGGATTGCCAATGGTGTACAGCCGTCCTTCGGCAAGTGTCATTTACTCCTTTTTTCTCTAGCATAACTCTGTCAACTTATGTGTGATTGACATGGAACTTTGCAGTTATGTTCCTCTCATGATTACAGAGTGAAGAGCCATAACTATACCTGGCTTAATTTATGAGTTATTTCCCTTTGTTGTTGTTTTCATACTTCGACATCCATCAGTGTGACAGGCGTATCTTGTGACAAGGGGTGGCTATTGAGTTCAAAATTAGTATCACAATAGTATTGTGATAGTAAAGTTGCTATTGGAATAGTATTGCAATAGTCACAAAACTATAGCAATACTATCGCAATAGTTGTTTTTAGAGAAATAATAGATAATAATCAATGTTGAAGCGACCACCTTTTATTAGACTGTAACTTTATAATGGTCGTGTAAGATGCTGTTTACCTTGTCAATGGCGAGTATATGATCAAAAAAGTTAATAACAGATATTCCCTTAAAAAGAATTGGATTTGACCTCTATCTCCGAAATAAACATGCAGAAAGGCAGCATTGTAACTACATTTAGTTCTACTTTCATTTGAAAAAAACAATTGCAAACTCTCAATAGTCAGAGGAACTATTGCGATATCTATTGACTTGAAAAAATGCTATCGACCTATTGCTATTGCAAGTGAAACTATCACGATACAGCGATAGTTCGACCTATTGTTACACCCCTACTTGTGACAATTTACCACCTTGTTTTAAATGGCCCTTACCTCTTGTGTCTTGTGTTTCAGTTGCAAGTCAAAGTGGTGAAGATAGAATCAGGTGGATTAATTACATGAACGGTTTTCTAATAAATGAGACAACTCCAACAGGTAGGAAAATACCATATTTCTCCTAATAAACGCTCCGGGAAGCTATACATAACATGGTCAGGCAGCTTTTATTTAGTATGCATTTTATGATAAAAAAAATCATTAAACTTACATCTTTTAGGTCCTTTTCCCTTCAATTTGATCCCCGACCTCGGCACTCATTCTTTCCAACTATTTGTCTCTCTCCAATGGGTTGATAATCGTAGACCTATGTGAGATAGTAGCTGGAGGCTAGGAAAGGATGTGGTAGTTGTACTGGTGAGAGAAATACCAGGAAGCCATTTTTAGGTGCTTCAGCCGCGGCATTATATAATCGAATAATGTTGAAAGCAGCATTAAACTCCATTCAATTTATTTACCTTCAATTTGAGGTAAATTTCCTCTTAACAATCATTTATATGATTGTTTAGAGGTAATTCACACCAAATTGGAGAAGAGGTCTCAACAAGATCTTGAAATTAAGGCATTTGAAATAGGTTTTCTTAGTAAAAAATGTAGGGATGGTTCTATTAGGGAGGGCGCTATTATTAGAGGAAATATGATATATACATTTGTATGCAGAGGATATTGAATGAGTAGTCATATATCAACATTTAGTCAGGTGCTAGTGTTTGAAATGAGTGATATCAGTTTCACTTCCCATAAACCCCTGATGGGCCCCACAGAGAGAGATAACGCAGCAATCCAGCAGCCAGTAATCAGAACGAGGCGTCCTTCAGCCAGCATCAAAACATGTTTTTTGTGGATCAGGAAATTAATTAATTATAGTTTACAGACTAAGCAATTTCTGCTGTCGTAAGTACGATTAAATTCTCAAGCAAAGATTTAAATTTCACGGCGTTTTTTAAGACGAATTAATAGCGCAATTTATTCATTTTATCAAAAAATTAAGATTTAGAATTAAGCTGGATCCCTTCTTCGGAGTACCTACAATGCGGTCGCGATTATAAGATAGAGAAATAGCTGGACATCTACTGCATTAACATTTAAAACGGTCGAGAAAATCGGAACAGGATTGCTTTATGTCGGGATGACGGAGAAAGTACAAATCATTACGGTCACGGTCTCGGACATAAAATGGGGTACCCCATAAAATGTCCAGGGGGATGATGCGTTATCCCCTGGGGTCTTGGAAGTGTTGCGGTGCAATATTTTTCCAAAATAGCCAATAGTGCTAAACCGAGAAATTTGGGTTTTAAGACCATTTATATAGAATCGCACGCCAATGATATGATTCTTTGAGACCATTGTCGCTACAATGGTAGTTAGCAATAGAAGAACCGGCCGATCGGCCAATGATATGGTTCTTTGTGACCGTCGTCAATACATCGGTAGTGAAAAATTGAAGAATCGGCCGACAAGCCACTGATATGATTCTTTGGGACCGTCATCACAACATCGGCGTCGGAAACCATTATTCAAGAATCGGCCGACAGGTCACTGATATGATTCTTTTTGACTGCCGTCACTACATCGGTAGTGAAAAACCTGAGAAGCGACCAAGAAAACACAGATAAAATTCTTCGGATCGTCGTGGCTACATTGGTAGTGTGAAATTCTCAGTTTGCGCGGATTGCGCAGAATCGACACAAACCACTAATATGATTATTTGTAATTTGGTTGTTCGGAAACTGTTCAAAATACGGAACCGCTTGTCTTTTACAAAGGAAGACCTGGCTTTGTCATTTAACATGGCATATGACTTATATTCGGACTTAGTAGATTTAAAGTTAAAAACTTGCTCGGAGGGTAGCTTTCGGTCCGCCACGTAGTTGACTACCTGTTGAATTTTTCTACAGTTAAGTTCCAATGGGAAGATGGACTCAAGAACCATCATTAACATAAACAAATCAAGATAATATCGAGATTTCGAGGGATGGCAGGTCCCTGTTTACTTAACTTATTGATTTGCTCCTGACAAGCAATTTCTTCTTTTTCCACACTATTTTCTACCCTACTGAATGGTTATTTTTCAAATTAAATCCACTTTAAATTATTTTTGTCTGCAAAACCTTTGTCCAAAATTTTGTAAAACAGGAAAGGGTTAAGAAGTATTTGATTTGCATATGATGCAATGACAAACAAAAAATATTTTTCATTGACATATTTTCTTTATTTATGAAAATCATATTATAACATTCATTTAGATTCACATAGAATTACATAATCACACATTTGCAAAGAGAGGTGTTTTTCATATTTCATCTCTTAGACTCTTTTGGGGATATTGTCGTCACTTTGGTGTCCTTTATCCTCCTAAAGATCACAAAAAATCGGTTGGCATCCCATTAGTTTCAAGGCAAAGAAATCTACCAGCTGGGGTGTGGAAATAAGTAAAAGTCAATTTATCACTTGTCTAGGATTAAAATGAACTTGTCTGCAGAAAATGGAATAGAAAATATTTATAAAACATTGATTTTAATGAAGACAATGTTTTCTACCCTTTTAAACCAACATTAGGATGAATTTTCTGCTTGATCTTTTTATTAGTGTTCAAATATTTTCTCTGGTATTTACTTGTCTACAGCCAAGTAGCCTAGAAAAATGTGCTTGCCCGCAAGTGGAAAAGCTCGGGTTGGACAAGTCGGGCATGGGAATTCCACACCCCTGCAGTACTAGACGTTCAGGTGTTCTTTAAATCAGAATCCATTTTTTCAAGCTGAGGATTCTAACTCCACTTTGATCCATATGCTTGTAAGGAATAAAGTGAAGTTATAGAACCATTGGCTTACAAAATTATACCGTAAGAATTTATCCCTTATCAATTCTTTTCCATACTCCAAATGTAGGCACTCATCTTTTCCGACTATTTAACCCTTTCCTGTTTTACAAAATTTTGACCTGTCCAAATTCAAAGGTTTTGCAGACGAAAATTTAAAGTGCATTTAATTTGAAAAATAACCATTCAGTAGGGTAGAAAATAGTGTGGAAAAAGAAGAAATTGCTTGTCAGGAGCAATTTCTTCTTTTTACACAGTGTTTTCTCTATCATAAAAATGACAGGCACATAAAAAGCAGGGATTAAACAGCAAAGGGTTAACTCCCACCAATGGGTTGAAATCATAGACCTATGTGGGATAGCAGCTGAAGGCTAGGAAAGGATGAGATGGTAGTACTGGTGTGAATATACCAGGAATCCATTTTCAGATGCTTCATCTGTCAAAATAAAACTGAAAGATTGTGAAAAATGACGTTAAACCACATACAAACATATTACCGCATCTTGTTTACAGGTACAGTGATCTACACATTACTTGCCATTGATACACAGACTAACACTTCAGATGGTATGACATATGGATTTTACAATGATGGCGAACAATTCAATGAAGATAATGGATTTCTCAGGATAGAGAAGGACACAGGAAAAGTTTCTGTCTTGAACCGTTTTGACTTTGAGGTACAGCCAATTTTGCTCGAGCAACCACTTTTATAAAGTGACCGACACTGACCCTCATAAAAATTCACTTCACAGAAAGGAAAATGTCCTAAAAAGTGGACATTCTTAAACAAGAAAATGTTATGATTGAATCTTATGATGTTAGAACCCATAAGTACATCTCAATGAGACCATTCTTTTGGGTTTAAACAACATAGGATTCAATCTTTATATTGCATATAAAATAACACACCCTATTTATTTCAAATTCGGATATGAATTAAAAAACTACCATTATTAACACTTTTATTCCCGTTCTTTTCTTTCTTTTACAGGTACTTTTACAATTACCAACTAGAATATTGAATTAGATATTATTGGTTGGCGGAGAATAAGTTTGGCCACTCAAATTACAATACGAGGTTCCCATGTATTGTAAAAAACAATACAATGAGAAATACAATCCATTTTTAGCTCCACTGGCTGAAAGCCACTGGGGCTTTTGTCATAGCGTTGTGTCCATCGTGCGTCTGTCCGTGCCTCTGTGCATTCGGTCGTAAACTTTTTCTTTAAATATCTTCTCCTCAGAAACTACTGGATGAATTTCAACCAAACTTCACAGGAATGATCCTTGGGTGTCCCACTTTCAAAGTTGTTCAAGAAATTTTGATCCAATGAAAAACATGGATTGAATGGGCGTGGCTAATTTCCAAATATGGTAAAAAGTGACTTTTCTCAGGTTCTAATTGATGGATACCAATTAAATTTTACATGGATGATCCTTGGGAGACCCTTCATCAGTCTACAAAAAATGATGAAATGAAAAATATGTATTTTATGGGCAGAGGTCATTTCTCTATATGTTATATAGTGAAAACTTTGAAAATCATTTTCTCAGAATCTAACTGATAGATATCAATAAAATTTTACATGGATGATCCTAGGGTGACCCTTTATCAGTCAACAAAAAAATATTTTGATCAGATGAAAAATATGTATTTTATGGGCGGAGGTCATTTCTCTATATGTTATATAGTGGAAACTTTGAAAATCATTTTCTCAGAATGTAATTGATGGAAATCAATCAAATTTCATTGGTATGATCCTTGAATGACCCTTTATCAGTCTACCCAAAATTATTGTGATGGGATAGAAAATATGTATTTTATGGGCACAGGTCATTCTCTAGATGTTAAATAGTGGAAACTTTGAAAATCATTTTCTCACAATGTTATTGATGGATATCAATCAAATTTCTTTGGAATAATCCTTGAATGACCCTTTATCAGTCTACCAAAAATTATTGTGATGGGATAGAAAATATGTTTTTTATGGGCAGAGGTCATTTCTCTTTATGTTATATAGTAGAAACTTTGAAAATCATTTTCTCAGAATGTAATTGATGGATATCAATCAAATTTCATTGGAATGATCCTTGAATGACCCTTTATCAGTCTACCAAAAATTATTGTGATGGGATAGAAAATATGTATTTTATGGGCGGAGGTCATTTCTCAATATGTAATATAGTGGAAACTTTGAAAATCATTTCAACATCAGTAGAACCCAAAATATCTAAAAATCTAGTCAAAACTTACATTTGCTATTACAAGAATTTCAAGCCTGTGGAGCGGCTCAAGCCATTCATGGCTTTCTAGTTTACCGACACTAAGGCATATCCAAATAAGCAATAATTCATTATTGACCATAGACTAATCCGAATAGCAATCTCCCATTCACCTCCGAGTTCCCTAGAAGTGAAGCGGTAATATTTATTCCTACAAACTATTTATTATTGTTATACCCCCCACCTACGAAGTAGAGGGGGGTATATTGTTTCACGATGTCTGTCTGTCTGTCCATCTATCCATCAATCCGTCCGTCCGTCCGACGGACCTTTTCGTTTCCTGTCTCTAACTCAAGAACCAAGTGACCTAGAATCATGAAACTTTACACAAATGTTGCTTATGACCCAAGGAAGTGCCCTATTGTTTTTGGATCACATAGGTCAAAGGTCAAGGTCACATTGAGCCTTTGTTCAATTTTTGTTTCCAGACTCTAACTCGAGAACCAAGCAACCTACAATCATGAAACTTGACACAAATGTTGCTTATGACTCAAGGAAGTGCCCTACTGTTTTTGGGTCACATAGGTCAAAGGGTCAAGGTCACAGTGAGCCTTTGTTCAATTTTCGTTTCAAGACTCTAACTGGAGAACCAAGCGACCTACAATCATGAAACTTTATGCAAATGTTGCTTATGACCCAAGGAAGTGCCCTATTGTTTTGGGGTCACATAGGTCAAAGGTCAATGTCACAGTCAATTTTTGTTCAATTTTCATTTCTGGACTCTAACTGAAAAACCAAGTGACGTAGAATCATTTTTGATGAAGAATTTTTTGCAAATGTTGCTTATGACTCAAGGAAGTGCCCTATTGTTTTGGGGTCATATAGGTCAAAGGTCAAGGTCACAGTGAGCCTTTGTTCAATTGCGTTTCTAGACTCTAACTCGAGAACCAAGCAACCTACAAGCATGAAACTTCATGCAAGTGCTGCATATGACCTCAATATCGATTACAAACTCATCCTGTACTAATAGCACTTGCATTTTGACAAAGTGCTTGTGGGGGGTACAAGTAGGAAAATAGGCTCATCCATATAAACATTTATTTGTTGATTCTTTTTCAGGTTTTTAAAACCATCGAATGCGTGTTTAGTGCTAAGTTGGAAGCTGAGAAAGAGGTAAATAAAACTACAGATTCTAATATTATTACAGTTTAAAGGGAGCTACTTTACAGTGGATATTCAAATTAGAGAGACCTGCCCTAAGTTAATCTGTTATGTAGACTAGGGGTGACTATTGTGTTCAAAATTAGTATCACGATAATATTGCGATTGTAAAGATGCTATTGGAATAGTATTGCAATAGTCAGAAAACTATTGCAATACTATCACAATAGTTTTTTTACCGAAGAAATAGAAAAAAATCAATGATAAAGCGTCCACCTTTTATCAGACAGTAACTTTATATTGGTCTTGTAAGATGCTGTTTACCTTGTCAATGCAAGTAAATGATCAAATAAGTTGATTACAGATATTCCCTTAACAAGAATTCGATTTGACCTCATTCTCTGATAAAAACATGCAGAAAAGCAGCATTGTCACTACATTTAGTTCTACTTTCTTTTTCAAAAAAAAACTATTGTAAACTATCGATAGTCAGAGGAACTATTGCGATATCTATTGACTTGAAAAAATGCTATCGACCTATTGTTATTGCAAGGTAAACTATCACGATACAGTGATAGTTCGACCTATTGTTACACCCCAAATGTAGACAGATTTGACCCATTTATGGTTGTGAATCTTCTGCTCTGTCTAGGATCGGTTTGTTACATCACTATCAACTCCTTTTTGGAGTTACATGTACATTAACCCTTGCATGGTTCAACCTGGCTTGAAAATGATATTGCCATCATTTTTTGCCAAATGAAAGAAGTAAAGTCCAAATAGAGCAGATGTGGGGCAAAACTGCCAAGGCTTGGTGCCAATTTTCATGTGCCCAAGTTTGTTTTGGCAATTGTATACCTTTAATTAGCTCATCTGTTTTCGGAGAAAACCGAGGTATTGCTATAGCCTCCGTGTCGTTGTCGTCGTTGTCGTCGTCGTGCGAAAACTTTGACATTTTGTTATATCTCTGGTTCTACTGAAAGCATTCACTTGAAACTTGGCACACATGTTCACCATCTAAAGAGCAAGCTATACTATCAAGGGGGGATAACTCTAGATGCATTTTGTGCAAATTATGCCCCTTTTTCGACTTAGATTTTTTTCCACCATCCAACACTCGGCAGCCGAGAGTAGGCACCCGTAGGTTTTGTTTGTCTTTGGTACTGTAAATATTGTTACAATCTAATAAATTTTCCTTTTATGTTGATGATATAGAAAAAAAATAAAAAAAAAATATAACCCAAAAAACACCAAAACCCTCAAAGTTTGCTGTCTTACCTTATAATCTGGTAGATTTCATACCAATATAAAATTTATAATATGAAACATGAATATATCTTAGTAACACAAGCACGCTGGTGCTAGTCTTAAGCAGTAATTTGAGTGTTTTGAAATCAAACCTTTTGAAATTGGTCAACTGAAGATAATTATGTAAAGTGTCTTGAAATTTCATATTTGGTATGTGGCATCATCTAGTGGACCTCTCATGTTCGTTGAAACAAAAAACAGCATCAAAGAGCAAAATACTTCAAAAATTTTCTCTGAAACATGAGACTTGAGACATCCTTAATATTTACTATGTAGAATCATGTAGTGGACCTCTATCAAGTTTATTCATATAATGCATCTGGGTCGTAAATATTTAATACAAAAATAGTGTTTTTTATGTTAAAAAGATATCTTATGAGGTTGAGAAAATTGCTAATTGTTGAGGCTCTGCCGAGACTATTATCAATTCTCACAACCCAGTTAGATATTTTTTTAATACAATACACTAAGTGCGTATTATATTTATCTTATAACCTCTATTCGTCTTGTTTTCGTCGATGTTTTTAACTGAAATGCAAGTTTCTAAAAATAACCGCATTTTATCATTGTTCTAAAAATAACTATGTGATATCATAAAAAAATATAATACAGATGTTATCACATGGATATTTGTATGGTTATAAGACAAAACAAGCTCCATCCAGGTGCAGCTTGTTTAACATAAAAACAAAAATCTGCAAAAATCTTCTCTGAAACCAGTCAACTTTCATATTTAGTTTGAAGCATTACAAAAAACAATATTGTGAAATTGACAAGATAAATGATTTTGGAATGATTTTGGAATGGAATTGAATGTGTGGAGGGAGTTTTCAGTGAAATTCAAGAGAGGTAATCCAATATTGCTAATTTTGTTCCAGAGGAATAAAATTAGTGATATGTTTTACCTCCCTTTAATAAAAATACATTCTTTTCTATTTGTTTGTCTTTCTGGACCAATCAGACACTTTAAAATCCACATCAGCCAATTAAATCGTAGAATTATTTGATGGATTTGAATTAGAGTTTGATGGCTTTTAACGATTTCAAATTGTTTTTAAACCTTTTGGAGCATTTTTGAATGGGTTGAGTGAGTGTTTGGAATGAAGGAATAGAGTGTGGAATGAATGATTTAGGACGATTTTGATCGGAATGAGTGTCAATTTCACAATGTTTTAACTGTACCTAGGGGACCACTACCAAGTTTGTTCATATCATGCCTCAAGGCTGGTATTTGAGCTTTGCCTGGGTACATTCCAATTTGCATAGATACATAGAAGAAAATCTTCAAAAATCTTCTTCTCTGAAAGCATAAGGCACACAGCTTTTTTATGCCCCCACATCGATAGATCGGGGGCATATTGTTTTACTCATGTCCGTCTGTCTGTCTGTCTGTCTGTCCGTCTGTCTGTCCGTCTGTCTGTCTGTCTGTCTGTCTGTCCGTCTGTCTGTCTGTCCGTCTGTCCAAAAACTTAACCCGAAAACTTAACCTTGCCAATATCTTCAAGCCTATTCAAGATACAAAGCTAATATTTGGCATGATGATAGATCTCAATGATCCGCATCCGCTGGTACCAAAGTCAAGGTCATGTGACAAGGTCAAGGTCATCTGTCAAGGTCAAACTTTGAAAAAAAATGCCGTTACGGGGGCATTTGTGTTTCACAAACACATCTTGTTATAGGTATGTAAATTCATTTAGTGGACCTATATCAAATTTGTTTTTATCTAATTACTATTCAAATATCTATGTGATAACATTCCGTATGATATTTTTTATGATATGACATAGTTATTTTTAGAACAATGATATAATAGGGTTATTTTTAGAAACTTGCATTTCAGTTAGAAACATCAATGAACAGTTAGAAACATCAACGATAACAAGACAAATGGAGGTTATAAGATAAATATAATACGTACTTAGTGCATTGTATGAAAAAATATCAAACTCTGTTGTGAGAATTAAAAATTGTCTTGGCAGAGCCTCTACAATTTTCAATTCTCCCAAACTCATTAGATATTTTTTCTGATACAAAACTCTCAGTATATATTAGATATATATCTTGCTTCTTTGCACTGCCTCTGCTCTTCCCATTAGTTACCTCTCGACTCTCAGGGCTCGTGTTTGACCCCTAAACCAGGGTTTGGACTCCCCCCAATCCCATTTTGACCCTCCAAAATTTTCTGCAAGGGGTCATTTTGACCCACTGAATTTCCAGTGGTGCAACCTTTGCAATATAAAAGATTATATAGATCAATTGTTTTCTTCATACTATCACAAAATATCTATATAAATGAAACAACATAAACCATAAAGTGTGTCTACACTTAATTGTTTATGTTGCTTCAGTTAAAGATTATTTAAAGACTGATTATGTTCTCATCTGTTGCTCTCTTTTGACCTCTACAAAACCAGTTTTGACCCCAAGAATTTTATTGTCAAGGGGTCAATGACTTCCAAATTTAAAAGGCTAGCACTAGCCCTGACTCTAATGATCAATTTCATGAAATTTCATATTTGAGAAGCATATTGTAGAAGCATATTGGATGCCCATTGACCACAATCTATTGGAAATTTGTGTTTATAAAAATGCATCATGGATGAAAGGGGGCTTAATGTTATAAACTTTACATTAGCTCTCCTTTTGTCCTCCAAACCTTAAATTGGCAGGTTTTTAGCTCCACTGGCCAAAGGCCAGCGAGCTATTGTCATGGCGAGGTGTCCGTCGAGCGTCTGTCCGTCCGTCTGTCCGTGCGAGCGTAAACTTTTCTTTAAACATCTTCTCCTCCTGAACCAATGGGTGGATTTTGATGAAACTTGGCCAGAATGTTCCTTGGGTGACCCTCTTCTTAAGTTGTTCAAGAAATTTGGATTGAACCCCAAATATGGGCGTGGCAGGGCGGGGCATATTTTGACCCCAAACTCTTTGAATGACATCTCCTCCTGAATCATTGAGCCGATTTCAATGAAACTTTACCAGAATGTTCCTTGGGTGATCCTCTTCTAAAGTTGTTCAAGAAATTTGGATTGACCCCCAAATATGGGCGTGGCAGGGCGGGGCTTATTTTGACCCAAAAATCTTTGAACCTCTTTCCCTCTGAACCATTGGACGGATTTCAATGAAACTTTACCAGAATGTTCCTTGGGTGACCCTCTTCTAAAGTTGTTCAAGAAATTTGGATTGACCCCCAAATATGGGCGTGGCAGGGCGGGGCTTATTTTGACCCCGAAATCTTTGAATCTCATCTCCTCCTGAACCATTGGACGGATTTCAATGAAACTTTACCAGAATGTTCCTTGGGTGACCCTCTTCTAAAGTTGTTCAAGAAATTTGGATTGACCCCCAAATATGGGCGTGGCAGGGCGGGGCTTATTTTGACCCCAAAATTTTTGAACCTCATCTCCTCCTGAACCATTGGGCTGATTTCAATGAAACTTTACCAGAATGTTCCTTGCGTGACCATCTTCTTAAGTTGTTCAAGAAATCTGGATTGACCCCAAAATATGGGCGGGGCAGGGCGGGGCATATTTTGACCCCAAAATCTTTGAACGACATCTCCTCCTGAACCATTGAGCCGATTTCAATGAAACCTCACCAGAATGTTCCTTGAGTGACCCTCTTCTAAAGTTGTTTAAGAAATTTGGATTGACCCCCAAATATGGGCGTGGCAGGGCGGGGCTTATTTTGACCCCAAAATCTTTGAACATCATTCCCTCTGAACCATTGGGCAGATTTCAATGAAACTTTACCAGAATGTTTCTTGGGTGACCCTCTTCTTAAGTTGTTCAAGAAATTTGGATTGACCTCCAAATATGGACATGGCAGGGCAGGGCTTATTTTTACTCCAAAGTCTTTGAATGACATCTCCTCCTGAACCATTAGGCTATTTTAATGAAACTTTACCAGAATGTTCCTAGGGTGACCCTCTTCTGAAGTTGTTCATGAAATTTGGATTGACCCCCAAATATGGGCGTGGCAGGGAGGGGCTATTTTTGACCCCAAAATTTTTGAACGACTTCTCCTCCTGAACCATTAGGCTTATTTCAATGAAACTTTACCAGAATGTTCCTTGGGTGACCCTTTTCTAAAGTTGTTCAAAAAATTAGGATTGACCCCCAAATATGGGCTTGGCAGGGCGGGGCTTATTTTGACCCCAAAATCTTTGAACCTCATCTCCTCCTGAACCATTGGGCTGATTTCAATGAAACTTTACCAGAATGTTCCTTGCATGACCATCTTCTTAAGTTGTTCAAGAAATTTGGATTGACTCCCAAATATGAGCTGGGCAGGGCAGGGCATATTTTGACCCCAAAATCTTTGAACGACATCTCCTCCTGAACCATTAGGCTTATTTCAATGAAACCTCACCAGAATGTTCCTTGCGTGACCCTCTTCTAAAGTTGTTTAAGAAATTTGGATTGACCCCCAAATATGGGCGTGGCAGGGCGGGGCTTATTTTGACCCCAAAATCTTTGAACATCATTCCCTCTGAACCATTGGGCAGATTTCAATGAAACTTTACCAGAATGTTTCTTGGGTGACCCTCTTCTTAAGTTGTTCAAGAAATTTGGATTGACCTCCAAATATGGACATGGCAGGGCAGGGCTTATTTTTACTCCAAAGTCTTTGAATGACATCTCCTCCTGAACCATTAGGCTATTTTAATGAAACTTTACCAGAATGTTCCTAGGGTGACCCTCTTCTGAAGTTGTTCATGAAATTTGGATTGACCCCCAAATATGGGCGTGGCAGGGAGGGGCTATTTTTGACCCCAAAATTTTTGAACGACTTCTCCTCCTGAACCATTAGGCTTATTTCAATGAAACTTTACCAGAATGTTCCTTGGGTGACCATTTCTAAAGTTGTTCAAAAAATTAGGATTGACCCCCAAATATGGGCTTGGCAGGGCGGGGCTTATTTTGACCCCGAAATCTTTGAACCTCATCTCCTCCTGAACCATTGGACGGATTTCAATGAAACTTTACCAGAATGTTCCTTGGGTGACCCTCTTCTAAAGTTGTTCAAGAAATTTGGATTGACCCCCAAATATGGGGGTGGCAGGGCCGGGCTTATTTTGACCCCGAAATCTTTGAACGACATATCCTGAACCATTAGGCCTATTTAATGAAACTTTACCAGAATGTTCCTTGTGTGACCCTCTTCTAAAGTTGTTCAAGAAATTTGGATTGACCCCCAAATATGGGGGTGGCAGGGCGGGGCTTATTTTGACCCCAAAATCTTTGAACATCATTCCCTCTGAAACATTGGGCAGATTTCAATGAAACTTTACCAGAATGTTCCTTGGGTGACCCTCTTCTTAAATTGTTCAAGAAATTTAGATTGACCTCCAAATATGGGCGTGGCAGGGCAGGGCTTATTTTGACCCCAAAGTCTTTGAATGACATATCCTGAACCATTAGGCCAATTTTAATGAAACTTTACCAGAATGTTCCTTGCGTGACCCTCTTCTAAAGTTGATTAAGAAATTTGGATTGACCCCTAATTATGGGCGTGGCAGGGTGGGGCTATTTTTGACCCCAAAATCTTTGAACGACATCTCCTCCTGAACCATTAGGCTTATTTCAATGAAACTTTACCAGAATGTTCCTTGGGTGACCCTCTTCTAAAGTTGTTCAAGAAAATTGGATTGGATGAGATCCACTGGATCAATAAAATTCAGGTCAGCGGTTTATGGCCATTCTGGTCCTCTTGTTTCAAAGTGATATCTTTATAGTTTTCTTTCTTGTAATTTTACTAGGGATGGTAACGAGTACTGATTTTACTAATCGATTACTCGTTCACCTTTCCGATCGAGTACTCGAGTACTCGGATAGAATTGGGGACATTCATTTATTCTGTAACTTCAAACGTAAAGATATACGTTATTTTCTGCATATTTTCGGTAAAAGGGGCAGTTGAAATGGCATATGATTGCTAATTCATTTGAAGAAACGAAAAATTGTAAAGTGCACGGTTAAAGAGTGTCATTTCTCGGTAGTATATATTAATCGGTTTTATATATAACTTTCGGTTTAGAAAGACCAAGTATCTACGACATCAATAAGATTGCGTTACAAGGTTTTGGAACGACGCTGCTACATTCCATTGATCCGCAGATCCAAGTAAATTGCACTGTCACTGATAAATAAGATTACCAAAATTCGAAGGTGCGAATAGTTACAAAATGACGTTTATTGTTTGACAGCGAGAACGATGACAGTTGTCACTTGATTGCAAATTCGGAAAAATATCGATAGATAAGACAGTCGGCAGGCGCCCAGGTGTTGCATACATAATCTTTAGCTGAACAGCATTTCATATACATGTAAGATCGATATTTTTAGACAATGTGAAAAAAAAATGAGATAAGAAACGAATATGTTATTATTTTCTTTTTTACCGATTAATCGATTAGTGAAATTGTTAATCGATAATCAGACGTTCGATCGAGTACTCGATTAATCGAATACTCGTTCCCATCCCTAAATTTTACATATTAGTTAAATAAGTTCATTTCTTCATAAGTTAGTCTCAACTTAAAAAAAGTCAGAATTCCTTTTGAATGCTGTTCACTTTCATTACCTTCTTTTTTCAATATCTCTCTTTCAAATCTTGAGATTTTTAATCCAGTGGAGCGATACAGGCCCTCTTGGGCCTCTTGTTTTTGATTAGTTAGAAATACAGTGTTCATAATTTACATGTGCATTTCTTTGAACAAGACTTTTCTGTTAGTACAAAGCTAAAGGTTATCAGTCAAGGTCATTTTTAGTTCTATTGACCAAAGGATTGAAGAGCTTTTGCGATACCTATCTCGTCCAGGGACCATCTGGCCATCTGTCTGGCTGGCCATCTGTCAGTCCATCATTCTGTTAACATTTGCTTGTATACGCTCTAGCGTCCACAGTTTGAATCCCATTGTCTTTAAACTTGGTTAGAATGATTGGACCACCACAAGGATTTTTTATGCCCCCGATAGGGAGGCATCATAAATTTGACTTGTCCGTCCGTCCGTCCGTCTGTCCGTCCGTCTGTCATTCCGTCCAAAAACTTTAACATTGGCCATAACTTCTAAATCAAAGCGGTGTCGGGGGCATTGTCATCTTACAGTGACAGCTCTTGTTTATTGCAAATGGGCCTGATCCATCAAGCTTCAGGGGAAAAGGGGCCTAATGAATATTTAAAAATAAAATCCTTGTTAACGCTCGTCAGTCAATAGTTTTATCCTTATGACTTTAAATTAGCTCAGAATGATTGTACATGTACTATCACAGGGATGGTTCCGTTCAAAAATGAACACAGCATCACAGGAAAAGGGACAAAATAGAAATACTGTAAAAGCTCTTATACAACCCTGGGGGTTTACTAGAATCATCATGTTTCTATAAGAAGGGGCTAGGGGTTTATTAGAGGTCACAGTTGTAAAAACGTGCAAAAATAGCCAAAAATGCTACTGCATTTTTAGCCATTCTTCCACGTCTTCACTACTGTAAATCTCCTGAATTGAAAACAGACATTTTGAATAATTGAGGGCACAGTGCCCTTGGAAAATCAAAGAAAAACTTAAAACTTAAACTGTTCATAATTAATTTAGGCAATGAATGAACACAATAGCTGAACATTTAATTTGGAAAAGTTACATCAACCCTACGCATTCAGAACACCCCTCGACCAATCTCACAATCAACCTCGGATGTACATAGACGGACTATTTTTAAAAATTATGTGAAACCCTTGGAAAAATTCTATGACGTCAGTAAAATGGCGTTAGCCCTCGAAACCATCAGTGAAAACATTCGACGTCCCCAACGCTACTCTTTTAAGTCACTGATGTGAAACCATCATATCCTTATATAAATATCTTTAGATTCTTAAATAACAGCTTTAAAAATCTTAATTTTTATACGCCCGTCGAAGACGGGACGTATTATGGGATCACCCGTGATGTCCGGCGTACGGCGTCCGGGCGTCCGGGCGTCCGGCAGCGTCCACTTCTTTGTCCGGAGTATAACTCTGTAACTTGAAGTCCGATTGACTTCAAACTTGGCACTTGTATTCTTCTCATCATTGCGGAGTGCAGTGCACAAGAACCATAACTCTACCTGGCCCATTTTTTGAGTTATTGCCCTTTGTTGTTTTTCATACTAGAATCTTGTCCGGAGTATATCTCTAAAAGTATAATAGCTAGGATCATGAAACTTCATGGGTGTATAGATCTCATCAAGGGGGAGTGCAGTGCACAAGAACCATAACTCTACCTGGCCTATTTTTTGAGTTATTGCCCTTTGTTGTTTTTCAGACTTGAATCTTGTCCGGAGTATATCTCTTTAAGTATAATAGCTAGGATCATGAAACTTCATGGGTGTATAGATCTCACCAAGGGGGAGTGCAGTGCACAAGAACCATAACTCTTCCTGGCCTATTTTTTGAGTTATTGCCCTTTGTTGTTTTTCAGACTTGAATCTTGTCCGGAGTATATCTCTTAAAGTATAATAGCTAGGATCATGAAACTTCATGGGTGTATAGATCTCCCCAAGGGGGAGCGCAGTGCACAAGAACCATAACTCTACCTGGCCTATTTTTTGAGTTATTGCCCTTTGTTGTTTTTCAGACTTGAATCTTGTCCGGAGTATATCTGTAAAAGTATAATAGCTAGGATCATGAAACTTCATGGGTGTATAGATCTCACCAAGGGGGAGTGCAGTGTACAAGAACCACAACTCTACCTGGCCTATTTTTTTAGTTATTGCCCATTGTTGTTTTTCAGGCTTGAATCTTGTCCGGAGTATATCATTTAAAGTATTATAGCTAGGATCATGAAACTTCATGGGTGTATAGATCTCACCAAGGGGGAGTGCAGTGCACAAGAACCAATACTCTACCTGACCTATTTTTTGAGTTATTGCCCTTTGTTGTTTTTCAGACTTGAATCTTGTCCGGAGTATATCTGTAAAAGTATAATAGCTAGGATCATGAAACTGCATGGGTGTATAGATCTCACAAAGGGGGAGTGCAGTGTACAATAACCATCATTATACCTGACCTATTTTTTGAGTTATTGCCCTTTGTTGTTTTTCAGACTTGAATCTTGTCCGGAGTATATCTGTAAAAGTATAATAGCTAGGATCATGAAACTGCATGGGTGTATAGATCTCACCAAGGGGGAGTGCAGTGTGCAAGAACCACAACTCAAGACCATAATTCTACCTGGCCTATTTTTTGAGTTATTGCCCATTGTTGTTTTTAGCTCACCTGAGCACGAAGTGCTCATGTGAGCTATTTTGATCACCTTTCGTCCGGCGTCCGTCCGTCGGTCGTCGTCCGGCGTCCGGCGTCTTTCAACAATTTCTTTAAACGACATCTCCTCCTAAACTACTAGGCCAATTAACACCAAATTTTACAGAAATGTTGCTTAGGTGGTCCCCTTCAAAAATAGCTAAAAGAATTGAAATCCATGAAAAACTCTGGTTGCTATGGCAACAAAAGGTGAAATTTTAAGAAAATCTTTAAAATTCTTCTTCTTCTCAACCAGTAGTCCTACAGACTTAAAACTTGGCATGGATGATCAGTTCATAGACCTTAATAAATATAGCTAAAATCATATCTTTCAGGCCACCAGGTGCGGAGCACCAGGGGGGAGGGGGGAGTACTTTGGGTAAATTTTGAAATCTTTAACCTTCTTCTTCTTCGGAACCAGGAGCCCTACAGACTTGAATATTGGCATGGATGATCAGCTCATAGACCTTAATAAAAATAGCTAAAATCATATCTTTTAGGCTGCCAGTAGCAGAGCACCAGGGGGGAGGGGGTAGTACTTTTGTGAAAATTTTGTAATCTTTAACCTTCATCTTCTTCTGAACCACGAGCCTGTCAGATTTGAATATTTGAATGGATGATCAGCATATGGACCTTAATAAAAATAGCTAAAATCATGACTGTTGATACACCAGGTGCGGAGCACCAGGGGGGAGGGGGTAGTACTTTTGTGAAAATTTCGTAATCTTTAAGCTTCTTCTTCTTCTGAACCAGGAGCCTGACAGAGTTGAATATTGGCATGGATGATCAGCATATGGACCTTAATATAAATAGCTAAAATCATAACTGTAGATCCACCAGGTGCGGAGCACCAGGGGGGAGAGGGTAGTACTTTTGTGAAAATTTTGTAATCTTTAACCTTCTTCTTCTGAACCACAAACCCTACAGACTTGAAAATTGGCATGGAGGATCCGCTCATAGACCTTAATAAAAATAGCTAAAATCATATCTTTTTGGCAACCAGGTGCGGAGCACCAGGGGGGAGGGGGTAGTACTTTGGGTAAATTTTGTAATCTTTAAGCTTCATCTTCTTCGGAACCAAGAGCCCTACAGACTTGAAAATTGGCATTTATATCAGCTCATAGACCTAAATTAAAATTGCTAAAATCATATCTGTTGGGCTGCCAGGTGTGGAGCACCAGGGGGGAGAGGGTAGTACTTTTGTGAAAATTTTGTAATCTTTAACCTTTTTCTTCTTCTGAACCACAAGCCCTACAGATTTGAATATTGGCTTGGATGATCAGCTCATAGACCTTAATATAAATAGCTAAAATCATATCTGTTGGGTCGCCAGGTGCAGAGCACCAGGGGGGAGAGGGTAGTACTTTTGTGAAAATTTTGTAATCTTTAAGCTTTATCTTCTTCTGAACCAGGAGCCTGACAGATTTGAATATTGGCATGGATGATCAGCATATGGACCTTAATATCAATAGCTTAAATCATGACTGTAGATTCACCAGGTGCGGAGCACCAGGGGGGAGGGGGTAGTACTTTTGTGAAAATTTCGTAATCTTTAACCTTCTTCTTCTTCTGAACCAGGAGCCTGACAGATTTGAATATTGGCATGGATGATCAGCATATGGACCTCAATATAAATAGCTAAAATCATGACTGTAGATTCACCAGGTGCGGAGCACCAGGGGGAGAGGGTAGAACTTTTCTGAAAATTTTGTAATCTTTAACCTTCTTCTGAACCACAAGCCCTACAGACTTGAAAATTGGCATGGAGGATCAACTCATAGACCTTTATAAATATAGCTTAAATCATGACTGTAATGCCACCAAGTGCAGAGCACCATGGGAGAGGGGGTAGTACTTTTGTGAAAATTTTGTAATCTTTAACCTTCATCCTTTAATGAACCAGGAGCCCTACAGACTTCAATATTGGCCTGGATGATAAGCATATGGACATTAATTGAATGAGCTAAAATCATGACTGAAGATTCACCAGGTGCAGAGCATTTTGGGGGAGGGGGAGAGCTTTGTTGAGAATTTTGAATCCCTACAGTCTTTATATTTGACATGGATTGATCAACTCATTAAAGAAAACTTTTAAAGTCTCAGACTCATCCTGTATATCTGGCATAGATTAGCTGATCACAGACCTTTTATGAAAAAAAGCTTAAATAAATAATGACCAGGGGAGGAGCAGAGGGGGGGAGGATTATTTCAAATGTTATCTTATTGAATAAGTGAAAATCTCTTTTTCTCAGGTGAGCGATCCAGGGCCAACGGCCCTCTTGTTTCATACTAGAATCATGTCCAGAGTTTATCTCTAAAAGTTTAATAGCTAGGATCATGAAACTTCATGGATGCAAAAAGTATTCATTCAAAATAACCTCAGTTCTATTCAAACCCCCAGTTAATACTAAGCAGTGTGACGGGCGGATCTTGTGACAATTTGGCACCTTGTTGAGAATGAATTGTCATTCTCAAAAATTAAGATTTTTCAGCCGTAATTTACTCTAAAAGATTTAAATCTACTGAGCTAGTTTTTCTTACACTGTTTCCGCCTAACAAAATGCACAATTTTGTTACATACCCATCCTCCTTACATACATCCAAGGTCTGTTGCAGTGTACGGAAATGGACGAGTGATGTTCTGAATGCAACCCTACGTTGAAATCATCTGGACAGGGATTTGGTAGGGATGGGGGCTTATTAAAGGCTTCAAGGTTTCCAAAAATCATATACAAAATTATCAATCTCAATGTCAGAAGAAGGAGATGGGGTTATATATAGAGCATGGGGCTCTATAAGAATTATTACGGTAAAGGAAAAAAATTAATTAGAAAATCCTCATTAACCCTGCAAGTCCACAGTTTTCATCCGATTGTCTTCAAACTTTGTCAGAATGATTGGATCATCACAACAGTCGTTCCTTTTGAAAATTGGCCCAATCCATCAAGTGTCATGAAAAAGGAGCCTAATGAAAATTTAAACAGTAAAACCTCCTTAACACTTAAGTCCACAGTTCTCATCAGATTGTCTTCAAACTTGCTCGGAATGGTGGTATCATCACAATGATTGCTCCCTTTTAAAAAGTTTCTGATCAATTGAGCGCGACCTTTTTCATATTGATATGGTCTGGTGATTTTATACTGTGTCATAGAAAAAGGGACCTTAATGTAAACTTTCTTGTAAACAAAACTCCTCTTTATCAATGGTTACATTCATGTGAGACCTACACAGAAAATTCCATTTCCATTGACTATGTGCATTTTGTAGCTGTTAAGTTACATGTATACGCCACACTATGATAAAATTGGTCTTTATGTATATTCTTTGTTAACACTACTCCTTCATTTATACATGGCATTTGATGAAAATTTCACTTAGTATTCTACATCATGTGACCATGTGCATATTGATGTGATCTGGTGTCATAGAAGAGGGGGCCTTAATGTAAACTTCCTTGTTAAAAAAACTCCTCTTTTATAAATGAATACATTCATGTGAGACTTTCACAGAATATTCCAATTCCAGTGACAAAGTGCTTTTGTGGCTGTTTAGTTATATGCCACATAATGATAAGAGGGGTCTTTATTAGAAAATTTAAACAAGACTTACCGTCAGGGAAGTTGCAGTTTGAATGGTAATTTATCGACCGTAACTCCCGAAGGGATCAAACAGAGTGTTTGCGGCTGTGACGTCATGGAAATCAGTCTTCAGAGCTCAAAGGCTGATATGAATATTTGTTATTAAATCCAAATCATATCGGCAGTATCATTAGAAAATTTTACATACATAAGGGAGGGTGGGGGTGGTGTTTGATCCCTTAGGGAGTTATGGTCGATAAATTACCATTCAAACTGCAACTTCCCTGACGGTAAGTCTTGTTTAAATTTTCTAATTTATCTCCCATTAACTCCCGACAGGGATCAAACAGAGAATTTAGCAGATTTTTTTATGAACTCCAATTTCAAACAAGAAAATTTATTTAATGTTGCTAAAAAGATAATATCTGAAATTACAGTCAGAGTACAAATTAATATAAGTATATACAAGTTATCCATCTAATACCGCTTGCTCAACAGTGTCTTTCGGAGTCACATTTTTCTTATAGAATTTAAAGAAGGTTTTAGCATTTGACCAACCAGCTGTTGCCCTGATTTTCTCAATTGACACACCTCTTGAGTGTGCCAAACTAGTTGAAACAGCCCTTGTGCTGTGGGTAGTGTATGAAGGATCTATTCCTGCTTGACACAAAATGCGTTTTACCCAACGAGCAACTGTAGACTTAGCTACACCTTTGTGAGGAGCCTGAGTGCTTATCAACAATTTCTTTTCTGTCGATGGTCTAAGAGCCTCAGTGCGAGACAGATATTCCTTAAAAGTTTCATATACACACAATTTTTTATTTCTTGTATACTTATTTAAGTATATAGTTTCATGATGGTAAGCGAGCCTTGACTGTTTTAAAAGATGATTGGTATGAACAATAACTTGATTTTCAGTTAATGTAACATGTATAACATGCAGAGTTTGGCATCTCTGAGCACTAAGTAATAAGAATAAAAGAGACAGTATGCATGAAAGATAAATTAAAGAATCCTCATTATTTTGACATATAAAGCTGAATACAGTATTTACATCCCAAACTGAAGGGTGTTTTGGAAATTGTGGCCGATTGTTAAATAAACCTCTCATGAAGTTCTTTAACACTTTGTTTCCACTGTAGTCTAATCCAGAGCACATAGAAGTATAGGCACTCACTGCTGCTCTTGCAGTACCTAAAGCACTGAAACTTAATCCAAGAGAATAAAGAGATGTCAAAAATTCGACAACATTATGAATATCTGGTCTAATGTGACAACACTTTGTTTTATCACAAAATTTTAGCCATTTATTTATATTACTGGCGTACTGTACTCTTGTGGATGATCTCCATCCATCAATGATGAGACCAGTAGATTCCCCGGAGAAACCTTGCTTCTGGAGGGCTTCCCTGATACCTGGAAAACTGCAAGTAGCATTTTCTTTAAAGGGTGTCCGAAAGTTGTTTTGTGTGGTAGACGCAGAATTAATTGAGGGTTTGGCAAGAAGTAACCCGGCTCTATGACTAATGTCATTAATTGCGGCCACCAACACTGTGTAGTCCAGACCGGTGTTACTAGAACAGCCTCTGCCTGATCCTCTAACAATTTCTGTAGTATCCGAGGCAGTGAGCTGAAAGGAGGAAAAACATAACTTCTCTCAGACGAGAATCAGACGAGAAGCAAACAAGTCTATGTCTGGTGTGCGAAATTTTTCGCATATTATTTTAAATACTTTATCGTCTAGGGACCACTCTAAATCATCATTGAATTTCCTCGAAAGATTGTCAGCATCAACATTATTAACCCCAGCTATGAAAGCAGCACTAAGATGAATTTTCCGACCAATGCACCAAAACCAAATTAAGCGTGCAATTCCATTTAGTTTGTTGCATTTTCCACCGAAATTATTAATGTAAGCGCTACACGTTGTGTTGTCTGTATTTATACAAATGTGTTTATGAGACATATCTTTACACAAGGCCATTAAGCAAATGTGGCATGCTTTTATTTCTAAAATGTTAATTTGCAAAGTTTGTTCTTGCTCTGACCAGATCCCATTAGATTTTAGGTCAAGACTCTTGATGCAGGCCCCAAACCCTAATAAACTTGCATCTATATGCATTTCAATATCAGGATTCCCATGAGACACTCATTTTACACAATATGGCAAATTATCTATCCACCAGCTTATATTTACCTTAATTTCTGGAGTGACAGACATGAAAGAATCAAAATTCCCTTTCTTGATATGAAGCATTTTTACTTTAACTTTTTTCCAAAGGTTTGTAGTGTAATGGTGCATTTTCTACCCCAGGTTCTGTAGCTACTAAATGCCCTATGAGCTGAGCAAATTGTTTGATGGTTATTCTCTTTTGACCTAAAACTGAGGTACACAATTTTATAATAGAAGTTATTTTCTTTGGAGTTAATCGAACTGTCATTGTCTTAGAACACAAAATGAAACCTACAAATTCAATTTGTTGAGTGGGAATTAAGTGAGATTTCTTTAGATTTATTGTTAATCCTAAGCTATCCATCAAGGAGACAGTATCATGAATGTTTTGGACACAACCAGCAAAAGATTGACTCTGAAGGCAACTATCATCAATGTAAGCTGTAGAAATGTGACCCTTAGCACGTAAAGAGGAAAATACTGGCTTTAAAACCTTTGTGAAAACTCTCAGCGCAGTTGAAAGTCCCATAACTAAAGCTGTAAATTGATATTTCATCCCTTGGAAGAAAAATCTGAAGTATTTTCTATCTTTTTCACAGATTGGTATGCTGTAATATGCATCCGAGATGTCAACCGAACCGAAAAAACAATCTTTACTCATTAAACTAACGGCCGTTTTCAAAGTTTCCATCTTAAAATGTATGAACTGCATATGATTGTTAAATGTTTTCAGGTTTAAGATAACAGGAATACCTCCATCTTTCTTAGGTCTGATGAAAATGTTGGAAATGAATTCATCTTTCTGAAATAATTCAATTGGTTCAACTATTCCCGCATCAAGAAACCGTTCCATTTCCTTGTCTATTTTGTCTTTTTCCAGGTCTGAAAATTTTCGTGGATTCAGTATAAATTTTTGAAAAGGTTTTGAGTCCAACTCCAAATGATAACCACATATTGTTTGTAATATCCATTTGTCAGTAGTGAGTTTTGACCATTCATTCAACTTTTTTTTTTGTTTTTCCCGCCAAAAAATTTTCTTTTGTATTACAAAGTTTAAGGTTAAAAACGCCAACAGTACTCACAGTTAATTTCTGCAGAAGTTTTTCGCTTTGTTTTGGCCGGAGACATTGGCTTTTCCCTTTAGTGTCTTCCAGTGATTTGGGTTTTGAGGGTTGGCAGTCCTTGTTGGGTTGCTGTTCTTGAAGTTGGATCTGTTGGACATGTTGTTGCCCCCCCTCTCTAGCGATAAAAAAGGCTGATTGCTAGTTTTTTGAGACATCAAGGTTTTTCACCAATTCCATGACATTGTACCCAAGTAATCCAGTGTCTGTTGTTTTTTTATCTTCAGCACACATCTGTCTAAATTTAGGATGGAGTTCCCGCTTGACAGTCTCCCTGCGCTGTGAGTTGACTGACTGTATGGAATGGCAAATTAATTTAAATGAATCCCAAATGTATGACTTTAATTGATTTAAATCCTGCTTCTGCTTATTACAGGCATTATCCATGGCTAGTACTAATGGAATGGCTCCTTGGTTCAAATGTTTAATAGTGTTGGCACGACCTATGTCAATTGACCGAGTGTTATTTTTCAATTGAGGCCACAAAATAGTAGGAATTGTGGGATATTGAAGGGCTGTCACATTTTCTGGCTGTTTGTATTTTTGTTCAAGGCTTTTAATTTTCTCTTCCTGAATTCATTTTGTCGGTCGTAGGGAATTGTTTAAGACATCGGCGACTTTTTTAGAAATACTAGGGCCAGTCTGCTGTTCTGCCGAGAAAAAATCGTCGTAATCGGACAACATCTCCAAAATGCTGGGTTTCTCTTCAGAATCGGACACCGGATCAGCTGATCCATGCAATAAATCATCGAGTTCCAAGTCTTCGTCAACATTTTTGGGCCAAGAACTTGTCGACTGCATCCCCGGATCAGTTTGTTACGGACGCTTACTGGAAGTGTTTTCTTCAGGTTCGCGCTCTGCCGGGCGCTTTAATGATTTCAATTGCTCTTTAATTATCCCCCGCCGTTTTCGGCGAAGGGGATATAGTAATGCTCTCCGTCCGTCATTCCGTCCTTCCGTCATTCCGTCCTTCCGTCATTCCGTCACTAATCTTGTCCGGAGCATATCTCCTAAAGTATAATAGCTATCAACTTGGAACTTTATGGGTGGATAGATCTCATGCAGGAGAAGTGCAGTGCACAAGAACTACAACTCTTGCTTGCATAATTTTGGAGTTATTGCCCTTTGTTATTTTTAAGACTTAGATTTTGTCCGGAGCATATCTCCTAGAGTATAATAGCTATCAACTTGAAACTTTATGGGTGGATAGATCTCATGGAGGAGAAGTGCAGTGCACAAGAACTACAACTCTTGCTTGCATAATTTTGGAGTTATTGCCCTTTGTTATTTTTAAGACTTAGATTTTGTCCGGAGCATATCTCCTAAAGTATAATAGCTATCAACTTGAAACTTTATGGGTGGATAGATCTCATGGAGGAGAAGTGCAGTGCACAAGAACTACAACTCTTGCTTGCATAATTTTGGAGTTATTGCCCTTTGTTATTTTTAAGACTTAGATTTTGTCCGGAGCATATCTCCTAGAGTATAATAGCTATCAACTTGAAACTTTATGGGTGGATAGATCTCATGGAGGAGAAATGCAGTGCACAAGAACTACAACTCTTGCTTGCATAATTTTGGAGTTATTGCCCTTTGTTATTTTTGAGACTTAGATTTTGTCCGAAGCATATCTCCTAAAGTATAATAGCTATCAACTTGAAACTTTATGGGTGGATAGATCTCATGGAGGAGAAGTGCAGTGCACAAGAACTACAACTCTTGCTTGCATAATTTTGGAGTTATTGTCCTTTGTTATTTTTAAGACTTAGATTTTGTCCGGAGCATATCTCCTAAAGTATAATAGCTATCAACTTGGAACTTTATGGGCGGATAGATCTCATGCAGGAGAAGTGCAGTGCACAAGAACTACAACTCTTGCTTGCATAATTTTGGAGTTATTGCCCTTTGTTATTTTTAAGACTTAGATTTTGTCCGCAGCATATCTCCTAAATTATTAAAGCTATCAACTTGAAACTTTATGGGTGGATAGATCTCATGCAGGAGAAGTGCAGTGCACAAGAACTACAACTCTGGCTTGCATCATTTTGGAGTTACTGCCCTTTGTTATTTTAAAGACTTAGATTTTGTAGGGGCTAAATTTCTTAAAGTAGAACCCTTAATCTATTAGGCTTCAGTTTACTATCAAGCTTTCTCGGCGGGGGATGGCCATGTCCGACATGGCTCTTGTTTCATTTAAATCCGATGACAGCGAATTGATCATTGATTGTTGGGCGGTATACGTTACCATGTTCTCGGCAAACGTCTTCAGCATACTTTGCTTTGTTATACGCCGCCCGAGGCGGACATATATTGGCGTCATCTTCTCCATCTGTCAGTCCGTCCATCCGTCCCTCAATCCGTCCGTACGTCCGTCCACTTTTCTTGTCAAGGCAACTCCTCCTACGTTTCTGGCTGGATCTTCTTGAAACTTGGTCAATGTTATCACCTCAATTGGTAGATGTGCATGAAGGAAGGATTTTATGGTTCGTTGATTTTTGCCTGAGTTATGCCCCTTAAAAACTTAGTCTCTTGGTCCACTTTTCTTGTCAACGCAACTCCTCCTAAGTTTCTGGATGGATCTTCTTGAAACTTTGTTAATGTTATCACCTCAATTGGTAGATGCACATGAAGGAAGGATTTTATGGTTCGTTGATTTTTGCCTGAGTTATGCCCCTTAAAAACTTAGTCTCTGGGTCCACTTCTCTTGTCAACGCAATTCCTAAGTTTCTGGCTGGATCTTCTTGAAACTTGGTCAATGTTATCACCTCAATTGGAAGATGCGCATGAAGGAATGATTTTATGGTTCGTTGATTTTTGCCTGAGTTATGCCCCTTAAAAACTTAGTCTCTGGGTCCACTTTTCTTGTCAACGCAACTCCTCCTAAGTTTCTGGCTGGATCTTCTTTGAACTTGGTCAATGTTATCACCTCAATTGGTAGATGTGCATGAAGGAAGGATTTTATTGTTCGTTGATTTTTGCCTGAGTTATACCCCTTTAAAACTTAGTCTCTGGGGCTTATTGCCTCAGTTATGCCCCCTTAAAATTTAGTCTCTGGAGCTTATTCAAATTGCAGCCTTGTGAATGCAACTCTTCCTAAGTTTCTGGCTGGATCTAAATGAAACTTGGTGGATGTTATAACCGTAATTGGTAGATGAGCATGAAGTAAGGATTTTATGGTTCATTAATTTTACCCTAAATTATGCCCCCTTAAATCTTAGTATCTAGGGCTTATTGAAATTGAAGCCATTTGAACGCAACTCCTCCCTACTTTTTGTCTTTATTTAAATGAAACTTGGTCAATGTCATCACCATAATTTGTAGATGTACATGGATCAAGGATTTTATGGCTCATTTATTTCCATGAATTATGCCCCCTTAAAACTTGTCTAGGGCTTGTTGAAACTGCAGCCTTGTGAAGGCAAATCCTCCTAACTTTTGACTTGATTTAAATGAAACTTGGTCATTTTGAATTTGGTTCTGTCAAAATAAGTAGTGTCTACAATTATTTTCGTGAAACAGCAGCAAAGTGGCGGCGTATTTTGTGATGATGGCACTCTTGTTTTATAAATTGATGAACCCAAGATTCAGTGATGACTTTCTGTTTTGACTGCGCATTTTTCTGCGCGTCCTTTTGCACATCTTCCTGTCTAGTCACATGACCAACGTGATCCGTCTTGTGATAATCTTTATTTAGCGTCAGACTAGGTGTCTTGTGTGGCCATGTGACCCCCTATTACGAAACGATCAAATCAAAACCATGAGTCAAAAACAAAGGAATCCAAAAATTGTAAATGCCTTTAATTTCATTTACAAACGAAATGCTGGTCAATGATTCATTAGAATTGCATATCTATCGTATTTAATTCTTCAAGAAAACTAAGAAAAATGACCCATTTAATTACTTAGCAATGTGTTTTCTTTGTTCATTAGAACATGGAATATATAAGTTTTAAATATTCCTTCCTTTAGGATAACAACAGATCGACAATTTGCCGAACTGCAAGCCTCTTAAGGCTGCGCAAAATAATAGCGCATGTCATGAGACATTTTGTAGGCAGAGGAAAAAATCTTAAAGAAATTTTACCAAAACCGCTACTGCCAAGTGTTCTAACCAAACAAAGGAATGGCTGATAAGCCCTGAAAGAAAGAAGGGAAGTTTGCCGAAAATTTTCCTTTGACTCCAAAATATTTTTAATTAATCTGTAACAATAGTCCAAGATTGGTTTAAAACCCACGACGAATGATTTAAACCCTAAAATCAACACTAATTAATATAAAAATATTGAGCTCCAAAATTTCTCTGATTAGACTTCCAGGAACAACCTCAATATGATTTACATGACGTCACAGCCGCGAACACTCTGTTTGATCCCTATCAGGAGTTAATGGGAGATAAATGTATATTCTTTGTTAACACAACTCCTTCATTTTACACACATTTTCATATTTCTCGTTTGACCATGGACACAATTTTTTGCCATTTGGTGATATCCCATGTCACAGAAAAGGGGGCCTTAATGTTAACTTCCTTGTTACACAACTCTTTTGTTTATAGATACATTGTGTAAAATTCCCCTATCAATCGACCTTGTGCATTTCATGGTGGTTTGGTGATAATATGGTATGTCATGGGAAATAAGGCTTATTGTATACTGTAAACATGGTAATTTTGGCGGTGGTTTTATTTTCGCTTTATTGGTGGTCATGCTAAAATGGGCCAAAATTAATCCGCCGCCAAAAATTGACATTATGAATTGAGAAATTCCTTTATTGTAAGGAATTTTATTAATTAATAATATCTTTCGCAATGTACTTTTGGAGGTATAATGATTAACTATATTTCAAAGATATGCAGACCATTTTTATTCGAATTGAAATATGAAAATCGGCTGACAACATTCGTAAATGTCTAATAAAAAGTAATTTCAAGATTACAGATTCAAGTTGGTTTGAATATTGTAACGATAATCAATGAGAAAATGTGTGAAAAACTGGCACACAAATTACTACTCTAACAAAAGGTGTGAAAACAAACTATTGTTTAGTTTGTAAAAACTGACACTACTCTTAAAATTTGCTATCTTATATGTTCATGGTTTTGTGCGACAAAAAATGAAAAATAAATAAGATGTTTTATTTTGGCGGTACATGTAAGATGAGCCCAAAAAAAATATCCGCCAATAAATTGAAACTGAAAAACTGCCAAATGTGGACACCGCCAATATAAAGCCGTTAACAGTATCTATTCTTTACACTTTCTCATCTACGCATGGATTGTCATGAAACTTAAACAAAATTTTTTTCATGTTAAAAAACTTCCGGTTCCGGTCGTGAAATGGCGGAAAAGTAAAGAAGCGGGGAAATAAATTGTATTTTGAACGGGTTCTCCTCTGTCCTTGAAGTTTTAATACTGAAATAGTGATAAACTAATGTTTGAAAGACCCCACTAGGGTAGTCCTGAAACCAAAGATTTGGAAACTTGAAATTTACAATTTATCTTCATCTTAAAATCTGCATGAAATTGGCGCCACAATGCCAGCTCAGAGAAGTCAAAAACTCAGCCAGAATATACATAGAAATACAAATGCAATGAATACAAGAAGTATAAATCCCAGAAAATCACAAGATCAACCAAGTCCTGTCCCATCAAAACAGAATTTATCCCAAGATGAAAGTTCATTTGCTGATCATGACAACTGTGCAGACTGTAAGTTGTAAATGAAAGGGATGCCATCATATGTGATTTTTGTGAGAACTCTTTCTGTTTTGTATGCTCCCGCATATCTTATAAATTGCTTTACAATAAAATCGCCAAATTGCTCAACTTGAAAAAAACAAGAAGAAATACTTGAAAAGCTTAATAAACTTGAAAAAGGCGGAATTGACATCATGATTGAGGCAGCTTTTGAGGAAAAGCAAAACATTGAACAGAGAAAACATAATATTGTCTGCTTTGGGCTCCCTGAAAGTGAACATGGTAGTGCGGAAGAAATGAGGCAAGATGATGAGGATAGACTTATGTCTGCTTTCAAGGATGTTATGGAAGTGGAGGATGTAGTCTTAAAAGAGAAACCAATTTGTATTGGTAGATATGATGCCAAAGGTAAGAAAAAACGCCCAGTAAAAATAGCAATTGCAAGTCTCGATATTAGGCAAAAAATTTTAAAGGCTTGGGTGAAACTTAGAAACTCGGCTGATGACAGATATTCTAACTTGTATATACAAGCAGATATGACACAAAAACAGAGGCATCAGGCATACCTAAGAAGAGAAGAGAGGCATGAGAAAAATATGAGAACTAAAAATAATACTCAATCATTAGCCATAATAGGACAAATGGAACAAAATAGGAGTGATACCAACTCGAATAGATCAGGGCCAGCACGTGACACAGGCAGAGTAAGAGGCGGGATGGGACCAAGAAGGAGGTCAGACAGTGACCTTTTTCAGGACTCCCAGCTTTAAAATATAGAGGAGAGCCATGAACATATGTTACCAGTTAACAAGTTACCAGTTGATAAGTTACAATTTAATAAGGTTCAAGTTGGAAAGTTAAATCCAGACTTTTTTAGTTCGAATCAAGTTCAAAATACCTACAAGGAGTATAGAAGCTCATCACCGAAGTTATGTAGAGCTATTGAAAGCTCACATGGTAATACAACAAGTGAAGATACAACTTTGATATATAACACAGAAACATTACTAAAGTTAAGAAAAGATAAAACTTAGCAGTTGAGGACTCAAATGACAGTGCATCGAATATGTCAAGTGATAGTACAGTTCAATATTGTATTTCATTTGAAGAAGATGACACAATTTTAGGTGTAAGTAATGACTGGTCACAGGATAAATTGATCTCACCAGAAGACACTTTCATATATGATGACAATTCAGTAAATAAAAGTGACTCAAGTGTAAACAGTTCAATTTATATTGAATATTTCAATGATCAAACATCAAATGAAAAATTAGTTGTATTTTATACAAACTGTGATAGCCTTTTGAACAAGAAGGATGAACTGGAGCTAGAAATCAAAAAGTTTAATCCTCATGTAATAGTGCTGACTGAAATATATGCTAAGTCTTTAGACTCTAGGGAAGTATTACCAATTGAACTTACGCTGAATAATTATGATATAGTGCTCAGTAAAACTGATTTTAATAGCAGAGGTGTTTGTATCCAGATAAGAAAAGGCCTATCATTTCAAGAAAGTAAAGTTTTGAATGAATTTGACTTTAGTGAGTCATCCTGGTGTATTTTGAGATTCTGTTAAAATTAAACACTTTTAATTGGTGGAATATACCTTAGTCCTTCAAATAGTGCTATGAACTCAAGAAAGCTTTATGACCTAATTAATGTTGCTCTAAATTTGAAGTGTGACTATACTTTTATAACTGGTGACTTTAATTATCCAACTATATCATGGGAAAATTGGACAACTTCTAGTAACCAGAATCAACCTGATTTCCTTTTTATTGAATGTTTAAGAGATAATTTCTTAAAACAGTTTGTATCCAAACCAACAAGATATAGAGAAGGACAAGTGGCAAACATTCTAGAATTATTTATTGTTGATAAGAGTGAAATAGTTGCCAAATTGACATACAGTTCAAATCTTGCAGCAAGTGACCATGTATGTATAATTACAGAAATTTGTTGTGACCTATCAGTTAATCATTCTGATACTAAGAAAAGAAACTTTCACAAAGGTGATTATGAATGTATAAGAAACAAACTGAATGAAGTCGATTGGGAGATAATGAACGAGATGAACACTGAAGACAGTTGGAGTTTTTTCGAATCGAAAATTTCATCTTGTGTTGAAAAATATGTCCCTTTAAACAGTGGGAGTTGTAACAGGTCAATCAAAAAACAGAAATGGATGACAGCAGACTGTTTAGTCCATGTGAAAAGGAAACAAAAAGCCTGAAAAAGGTACACACACACTTTTAGTAAAAGAGATTATACAGCCTACTGTAAAGCCAGAAATGAATGCACACAAGCTACACGTAAAGCAAAGAAGGATTTTGAAACAGAAATTGTCTGCAATATTAAACAAGATTCAAAAGGCTTCTGGAGTTATGTTCGTCATAAAACTAAAAGTAAATCTTACGTCTCAGATTTGAAAGACTCAAATGGATGTGTAATGCAAGAGGATAAACAAAAAGCTGATCTTTTAAATGAATTCTTTGCGTCAGTATTTGTGAATGAACCTCCAGGACAATTACCAGTTTTTGACATTAGATACCAAGGAACTCCAATTACTACATTAAATACAAACACAGGATTATTGAAAAAGCAATTGGAAAATTAAAACGTTAGCAAAAGTATTGGACCTAAGGTTGTCACCCAAAATTTTTACGTGAGACAGCAGATCTATATTGTTTTAACTCCCCTACAGAAAATCTTTGATAAATCCTTCTCAGAGGGAAAAGTACCAAATGTGTGGAGAGACGCTAACGTAACAGCCTTGTATAAAAACAAAGGAGATAGATTTGAAGCAGCAAACTACCGACCTGTAAGTTTAACTTGTTTGCCATGCCGATTATGTGAAAAAACAGTGCGGGAAACAATAATGAACCATATGACAGAGAAAAACCTGTTTAGTGACTCTCAGTATGGATTTAGGTCAAAAAGAAGCTTTTAGATGTTTTAGATGATTGGGCCAAATTCTATGATGAAAGTAAACAAATACGAGGGATAATCCAGAAGTTTGGAGAATAGGCTAATAACTTTTGCATTTCTAGCTTGTTCAGTATATATTTTGGTCAATTAGAAGTTAAGTAACTACGGAGCACATGAATGTTGTTAATTTTGCAGAATTATCTCTAGCGGTCTAAGAATACGTTACCATAGAAACATATGTATGCTAAGGCGGGGGAGCGTGAAAAAATATTGAAACTCTGTTAAATAAATCAAGTTTCCTGTAAGTTTTCTGAAACTTTGGTTGGAATCCCTTGGCTAAATTAAAAAAGGAAGCAAAGAGAATTTATTCGTTATTGTTTAGCTTTTGTGGCACTTTTAACGGGCAGAGAATATATTGAATAATTTTGAATAAACGAGGGAAAATGACAGGACGTCAACACCAAATTATAAATGCCGTTTAATTTTCGAATTTTGACATGATCTATGCTATTCATCATTTTTACCATTTCAGATAATTTAGAAAAATGGTAAGAGTGTGCATAAGAGAACTTTTCCTTAAGCTATTCCGGATAATCGAAAAGGGACAGGCTTCAAAGGAGCATTTAGAATGATAGGGGTGTAACAATAGGTCGAACTATCGCTGTATCGTGATAGTTCACCTTGCAATAGCAATAGGTTGATAGCAATTTTTCAAGTCAATAGATATCGCAATAGTTCCTCTGACTATCGATAGTTTACAATAGTTTTTTTTTGATAATGAAAGTAGAAGTAAATGTAGTAACAATGCTGCCTTTTTGCATGTATCATCAGAGAATGAGGTGAAATCCATTTATTTTCAAGGGAGTATCTGTAATTAAATGATTTGATCATTTACTAGCTATTGACAAGGTAAACAGTATCTTAGAAGACCAAAATAAAGTTACTGTCTAATAAAAGGTGGACACTTTAACATTGATTTTTATCTATTTTTATCTAAAACAACTATTGGAATAGTATTGCAATAGTCTTCTGACTATTGCAATACTATTCCAATAGCAACTTTACTATCGCAATACTATCGTGATACTAATTTTGAACTCAATAGTCACCCCTATAGAATGATATAATGGAGTTTCAACGAACGAACATATCGCAATTGATTCTCAATATTTTCCAAAAATAAATGTCCTGCATTTGGCTATCCACTTTACTAAAAATACACTGCAACTCCATTATAACGAAATCTGTTAGAGCGCTAAATCCATTATAACGCGGGGTCCGCTTGGCTCCCGAAATTTAGGGGGGTTGACCATTTTGGGATGCTGCGGCGATGTTACCCGATCCGCCGTTAACGCTGTTTTCATCGCGATTTTAGATCGATAGAAAGATCGATGGAAAATTCCGAGACTAAAATCGATACTGAGCGAAGCCAGGTAAATCAATACAATTGTTTTTCACACCTCCCGCGAGCAGTGGTGGCGATAAATGCCTCAGGTCAGAGAGAAATGGCTAGTTTGATTGCTGACAGACGTAGGCCTTTAGTTATATCACTACCGCTGGAGTACCGAATTCGATCACGAGTAAAACCAACACATCCTTGCCTAACCCCAAACTGCTATCTCACATAGGTCTACGATTAGCAACCCATGGATGAGTGACTTATAGTCAGAAAGAATGAGTGCTGCCGTCGGAGAGACACGAAATATTGACAGTCCGACGCGCTACTAACTGCGCTTTGTCGACCGTGTTGGGACGTAATTGGACACCGAAAAGTCTAGCTCGCCTGCGATTAAATCCAAGTTAATAAATTTCAGAAGAAGCCGTGCTTTCGTAAAATAAGCTCATCTCGTTTTATATTCTCAAATCTTGAACATTTACCGCTGTTGACAAACGTTTCAAAAAGCGACTCGCCCCGTACCTAATTTATTTGTTTATTACCTCCCTTTGCCAATCCCGTTGAATCTTCTTATAAATATTACTTTTTTGTAAATATTTGATAAAATTTTGTTTCTTTTTTATTAAACTTAATCATATTATAGTCATGTTTTAAAGGGATTGAAAATTCAAAGCCCAAATGAATTATTCCTATCTCTCACTAAATAGACAACTTAATTAAGATTTAAACAGGAAGCTATATATAAACCTACATTTCCCACTTCAGACCTTCGTACAAAGAAACTAAAAATGGCGCGAAACTGAGAGTGACCGCGCCGCTTCGCTTTCGTGTGGACTGTCTCTCCTGACGATCTACTGTCTGATAATCAAAGCCGTGGATTAACATCTTGTCAAACCAAGGGTTACGATCATTTTACTTATACGGTTTTCGAGAAGTTTTCGATATCCCTTGACTCGTGAAGATGATGTATTAAATGGATAAGCTTATCTCCGCAAACCGGCGATCCAAATGTAGCTACTGAATTTACGGCATTTTTTCTCGCTCATCGAAGAATGCGGTCCTGCACTCCGAGAGATTCGATTACTTTGGTATAGTTTCGATCGGACGTAGGGTATTAATTATTTTGATTGCGTATATAATTATTTTCTCCTATTTTCCAAAAGACAATATTTGAAATACCCCGGTATGAAATTCGTTGATCTTATGAAACTTAATGGATTTTACTAACTTTACCCTTTGAGATCGTTTTTATCGGTGTTTCTCAGCTTCCGGGCGGGTAGGCCCGAGAAATCGGGATTCAGAGAACTAAGAGAAGTCTGCGATCGTTTAACCATACACACTATATTACTTTATCAAAGATAGTTTTGTTTCGCTTAGGGACAACAAAACTATCTTAAAATAAAAAATACCAAAGCAATAAACCGCGTTTGTTTTTTTTATTCATTGCCGAGTTTTAAAAATATAAAATACGACGGCCTAAATATGTACATGTATATTTTGATATCCGATATCATCAATATTGACTCTGTGTCTGTTACGTTTCCGCGGTACGTTATTGTTCACCGCGGGAGGGGGGCGGGGGGAGGGGGGGGGGGGGGTCGGCGGCGGCCGGGGGGGTACAGCGTTATAGCAGATACATCCACTTCTTCCGCTGTTTTATTTCTTGGACCCCGACCACCGCGTTTTAATGGAGTTGCAGTGTACCATGTATATAGAAATTTTAAACAAATTTGATTCCAAATGGAATGTGGTTTATTTCTGTAAGTGGACGTATACGGTACGGAAAGGCATGAGAGTTAGCGTAGACTATGTTGGAAAGAGTTATTAATGACGTCGCATTTGACGTTCTTGCTCCCCCACCTTAGTAGGGGGACTCTGTCTTGTTTCGTGCATTTTTCAGCCGCTATTGAATGTAAACATTTGAAAATTTCCACGTTTATTGCACAGATGATGCATTAAAAGACTGTATGATTTCTGTTTTGATAGTGAACTTTTCTGATGATTTATAACCTCATTTTACGAACTTTTGGATCAACCCTAGTAGATACTATATATTTGGACATTAAAAAGGCCTTCGACTCAGTCCCACATCAAAGACTTTTGCTGAAATTGAACAACTACGGTTTTCAAGGTGAGGTTTTAAAATGGATAGAAGACTTTCTAAAGGATAGACGTCAAAGAGTGGTTATGAATGGAAAGTTCTCTGATTGGCAAGCAGTCACTTCAGGAATTCCGCAAGGATGCTTGTTAGGACCTGTACTTTTCATCATTTATGAATGATATGCCAGACACTTTAGAATCATTTTGCAAGATCTTTGCAGATGACACAAAGATATATTCAGCTATTGACTCAAGAGAAGACCAGCAGAAGCTACAAGCAGATTTAATGAAACTCAGTGAATGGAGCAGACTATGGCTAATGGAATTCTCTGTACAGAAATGCAAGGCCATTCAATTTGGGAATGTTAAGTTTGACTGTGAATATCAAATGATGAACAGTAGTGGAAACATGCAAAATCTTCCAAATGATACTAAGGAGAAAGACTTAGGCATATGGTTTGAAAACAATCTCAAATTTGACACTCATATAACAAATACAGAGAATAGAGCAAACACGTTAATAGGATTGATTAAATGGACATTCAAGTCATTAGATATGGACTCCTTCCTGATATTGTACAAGACTCTTGTAAGATCAGTGATAGACTATGGTGGAACTGTGTACAATCCCCAAACAAAAAAGAATATCCAGTTGTTAGAAAATGTCCAGAGGCGTGCTACACGTATTGTCCCAGAACTCAGAGGATTAAACTATCAGCAAAGGTGAAAAAACTTAATTTGTCAACTCTATGTTTTCGGAGAAAGTGCGATGACTTAATACAGTTATTCAGAATTGTTCATGGGTACGATGATATTAGACCAGAGAAATTTTTTGAATTTAACAACTGCACCAGAAGACACTTATTCAGAATCATCAGACCAAGATGTGAAAAATCATTCAGACTTAATAGTTTTCCTGCTAGATGTATTAATCAGTGGAATAGTTTAGATGAAAATATAGTTTGCAGTGACTCAGTTATATCATTCAAAACCAAATTGGACAAATTTTTAATGCCAGACAAATTTGATCTGGCTAGTATATATTAACCGGAACCGGATGATTAAAGTTTATACAAGTAGAGGAGGAGTATACAAACTAAGAAGTTTACAGACTCCGAAGAATCAAAGAATCAATGTTACCATAGTCACAATTTTGACATTTGGTCCAATTATGCAGTATCATGGGAAAAGGGCCCTTAAATAGATTTCCTTGTAAACATAACTCCTCCTTCATTCATGGATATATTTTCATGAAACTTTTTAATGTCTTAAACAATACTTTAAATATATAGCCTTTTCAATTTACATTTATTGATTAATTTTTGTGAAATTCAATATTGCTAATCATATGACTATGGGCTCTTTAAAGCTGCTTAGAACTACAGTAAAACCCCACCTTCCAACCACCCGGGAAAAACGGGCACCCCGCTAATACGAACGATTTTCGACAGAAAGGAATTATTTGTTCTTTATTTTAATGGTCGCAAACCCCGCTAATGCGAGCATCCCACTATTCCAAATTACGACCACTAATTTCAGTAAGATCGCCCTATAATACACTATAACGAACCTCGCAAAAAAGACCAGTAACTTCACACCTTCAATGACCTCTGAGTCGACCATCCGAATTTCACGCTTCGTAAGTACGACACTATTTGGGTACGAATGGATCATCAATGGATTATTGGACTTTTCGATATTGTGATTAAAGCTCTATTGTGTTTTGGTGTTATTTTCAACCAAACAACTTTAAGTGGTCAATTGTTTTGATGGTGACAGTTTTGATACACTGCATTTGTCCATCAATGAAAGATGTTTGTTATCTGGTTAACTGTAGTAAAGAAACAGAAAGTAATGCTTATTCGGGAAACTTACAGGAATTAGTTTTTGGCGATCTGCAGACCGATTGTAAATTTGCTTATGATTGATAGGTTTCGTTTTTAGGATTTTACTTAATGTATGCGCTACATTTACATTTCAACAAAAATTGGCTTTATTTTCATAAAAATAATCTGAGGTAGGTTTTCAAATCAGATCAAATAAACAAACGTAACAGAGAAAGGAGCTATTTTGAAAGAATAACTTTGCAAAGCAAGCAATGTCACCACGTGTAATCACCGAGAGTTTTGGCGATGGGAAAAAGAGGTCCTCAGTTATCAATCAAAAGCAAAATAATCAGTTTAAGACAATTTTTTGCAGCAGAAAAGTCTCTTCTATAATAGGGCCTGTGTCCTAGTTTTTGCATAAGCAATAATAATTAAACTTAATTTATACTCTCGAATTGAAGGAGATTTGTATCATTGAAATGAGCAATTTCCAAGAATCAATTTATCCCTTATGGAAATCAACAATTTGGTTTGGCATGAAACAACAACAACAACAACAACAACAACAGTTTTACATGTTAATGCTATTTCATAGATTTAATTACGTAATGTAAAATAAACAATAAAGTTTAGATCATTATAAAATAAAATGAAATACATAGTCTTCTATTAGCAATAATAATGTAGGAAGTTTGAACGCATCCAACCAAACCTCAGAATTAAGACCACCCCGCTATTAAAGACCACTTTCAAAAAGTACCCCAAGTGGTCTTAATAGAGGGGTTTTACTGTATTTTTTATTGCATGTCATAAAGGGACTTATTGTAAAATTGATGGTTATCTGCTTACAAATAGATTTTGTCCTAGCTTAGAACTGTTTATGCAATTATGTATCATAATTATGCCCCCGCATCGATAGATTGGGGGCATATTGTTTTACTCGTGTCCGTCTGTCTGTCTGTCTGTCCATCCATCCGTCCGTCTGTCCGTCCGTCTGTCCGAAAACTTAACCTTGCCAATATCTTCAAGCCTATTCAACATACAAAGCTAATATTTGGCATGATGATAGATCTCAATGATCCGCATCTGTTGGTACCAAAGTCAAGGTCATGTGACAAGGTCAAGGTCATCTGTCAAGGTCAAACGTCCGAAAACTTAACCCAAAAACTTAACCTTGCCAATATCTTCAAGCCTATTCAAGATACAAAGCTAATATTTGGCATGATGATAGGTCTCAATGATCCGCATCCGCTGGTACCAAAGTCAAGGTCATGTGACAAGGTCAAGGTCATCTGTCAAGGTCAAACTTTGAAAAAAATGCCGTTACGGGGGCATATGTGTTTCACAAACACATCTTGTTTTAATCTAGTTTTAGAAATAAAATCTTCAAGATCAAGTGTACAAGCCCAGATTGAAGATATTGAAGTAAAAAAGCCTGGTGTTAACAGCACATGCATTCCTTTAAATTCCCATTTTGTCACATTTATGCTCTGGTTTTGTCCATTAAAAAATGTTCATAACAGCCTAAAACATACATTTTGCTATACTTAGCAAAAAAAGAAACTTTACATGACTTACTGAGGGCTGTAGTATCGCTATGAAACCATAAAGAATACAGATGTTACTATCACATAAAACTTTAAGGCAATATCCGTTGGTTTGTGGAAGGGTCAGTACTGGGTGTTTGTAAAATGAGGATTTTATTGGTGGTCAAAGGACAAAGGGGTCAATTTCAAAAATCACAGAAATGAAATAAAGATTATCTGTGATGTTTTGGGTATAGGTCCTTAATGTTTTCACGATTAGAGTCATTCCAATATCATGATAGACCAACATCTGAGCTAAATATGCATACTTGTCTTGCAGTTATCCTTCCTTTGATGAAATGAATTGAAAATTATGCAATGGTAACAGGGCCTCTACATGAAGTCAAAAGTGGCCTATCTCATCTCGGCCGACACTTCATGTGGTTGTAACTGATTTTTGTTAATTAATATGGGTTTAAAGGTCACATTCGATAGTTTTACATTTAAAATTCGACAGCTGGTGCACCTATCCATAGTTTCTTGTCGTTTCTCACAGCACAGCTAGAGCTTTCATCTGAGGCACTAGTCGCCATTCTCTCTAGGCGTATCACTTGCCAATTGTGTGGGAGAGAAATGACACTTATCACAATGCTTTTTGTCAAATATGGGATGAAAGACGGCCGAGCCAGAAGTCGAACCACGACCCGATGAATGAAAACCAGACGCGTAACCGATTGTCCTAACCGGGCGCGGCAGTTCTAAACCGAGATGATAAAATGTGAATTGCCTGTCCCGAGTAGCCAAACTAAAGAGAAGCGTTATAAACAGACGTTCAAGCTCTATGTAAACCTGTAGTCCGATTTCTGCCTTTGTTCAATTCTTGTTACATACCCTTTCCAATAAAAATGTACAAACAATATTGTTTTTTCGTGCCGATGCTAAGACATGAGTGTGATTGTGTAACAAAAATCACTCTAAATGAACTTTGGGTAGCTCAACACGAGTATGTGACCAAAACCGGAAGTTACAGACGCATAAGCTCGGACTCGCTTCAATCGCGCAAATTCCTGCGTCTGTATAGTCTCTGTAGCTAGTCCAACTAACACATGTAATTAAAGTTGGCCTTTAGCCACTGTAAGTCATTCAAAACAGACCAACAAGTATGTAAAGTTTCTTTTTTTGCTAAGTATATTAATTTGTATAATTTGAGTTTTGGGAACTTGTAACTCTCCTGGACTTTGGGTTACAATTAATTTTAGACTAAAGTCAAAAATCCTTGTGTAAGGTCGTGTAGATAATGAGATTGGGAAGAGACCTGGAAGTGATAGTGTATTGATCCGGTGCAAGACCCTGCTGGTCGTGAATCAGTTGTGTAAAGATCGAGGTGATCGGATAGGTAGATTTTAACCGACCTGTACACAATCATTCTTGACCTGAACTCGATCGCTTCCTGACCGCACCTGATCTGTTCTGTACCCGACCACACATGATCATTCTTGATTGCTACTCAACCAAGCAAGAGCTCAGATCATCATAAAGGCTTATAAATTTAACCCTTTGCTGTTTAATCCCTGCTTTTTACATGCCTGTGATTTTATGATTGAGAAAACAGTGTGAAAAAAGAAGAAATTGCTTCTGACAAGCAATTTCCTCTTTTTTCACACTATTTTCTACCCTACTGAATGGTTATTTTTTTAAATTAAATCCATTTTAAATTTTTGTCTGCAAAACCTTTGAATTTGGACAGGTCCAAAATTTTGTAAAACAGGAAAGGGTTTAATTGCACTTTCCAATATTATAACAATATCAAAGGTGAAACCAAATATTTCAATTACACATGAAATTGATTACACGTAAACGGTCAACCACAGAAAAAAAAAAAAAAAAAAAAAAAAAGGGAGCCGCCACCATAGCGCAGTTGGTTAGGCATAAGACTTCCAATCTGGAAGTCGTGGGTTCGATCCCCGGTGGCGGCAAATATCCTTTCCGACGTTTGTCTCTCACCAATGGGTAGATAATCGTAAACCTATGTGAGATAGCAGTCGGAGGCTAGGAAAGGATGTAATGGTAGTACAGGTGAGAGAAATACCAGGAATCCATTGTTAGGTGCTCCGGCCGCCGCGATATAACTGAAATAATGTTGAAAGCGGCGTTAAACTCCATTCAATCAACAGAAAAAAAAAACAATTTCATTACATGAACCTTTCCACTATAACAGTAATTTGAATACAAAGAGTTAACAAATCCTTTGAGATGTGAGTTTTGCAATTCTTGATGTTTTTCGCTTCTATTTTCGCCTTGCGGAACCACAGAATTTCCTTTGCTTAACAATTTTGTGCAAATTGCTCGTTTTTTCTAGCCGCCATGTCAGTAAAGGTGAGATGACATCAGCGTGTTAAATAAGATTACTGTTGGCTTAATTTGATGATAGTCATTTGACTGTAAAATCAACCTCTTATAGTGAGATTTTACAAAATTGTGGATCCTCTAACAATGGCCAATACCCATAAATCATACTGAGCCATCTATATGTAGCCTAGCCTCTAATTCAAGCCCATCCTTTTCAAATGAAAATGTGGTGATTATAATAGAACCCTGGGGAGCTTTTACAGGTATTTATTTTGCTACTGTCTTTTTTTTAGGAGAAGAAAGTAATACAAGATGTTGGAATTCGGAATGAGAATGATGAATCGCCAACGTTTGATATTCCAAAACTTGGTTTGAAGGCAAATGTTACTGAGGTAAGAGAACAATTTTAAAAAAAAGCAGAGAGAGGGCATTTGGAACATCACTTGGCCATTTCCGTAAACTGCAACAGGCCTTGGATGTATGTTCGGCAGATGGGTACCATATTTCTCCTAAGAAACGCTCCCGGGAGCTATACATGACATAATCAGGGAGCTTTTATTCAGTATGCATTTTCTGATTTAAAATATCATTAAGATTTATGTCTTATAGGCCCATCTCAAGTTAGAGAAGAAGTCTTGAAAAGTTCCTGAAATTTAAGCATTTGAAGTGAGCTTTCTTTGTAAAAAATGTAGGGGTGCTTCTATTAGGGAAGGTGCTATTATTAGAGGAAAAAAAGTATGTATCCTAACTGTGCATTTTATTTGCTAGTAGCAGTTTAAGAAAACTAGTCCATCAATCAGGGGTGCATTCTTTAGACTTATACTTTTAAGAGTATTATTGCGACGTGAAAGAGGAAGCATTTTCAAGAATTAAGATTTCTAAGCTCTTAAGCTGTTAAGAATTTTGAGACATTTAGATAAGGTAGGAAGATTTCACAGAGTTGACTTCAAAATCTAAGAAAATCATCCCTGTTTGTTTGTAAGTAAACTTTGTTTAGTAAAAGTTTGGAGATGTTAAAGCCGATGTTCATATTATGGTCAAAGAAGCATGTGTAAAGTTTTCAAGCATTAGATTAGGAAGAAATAAGAGATATAACTGATATACAACTTTTGCGTGTAAAAACTTAACCAAGAATTTACTGGTCTAAAAAGAGTTAAAATGCCACTAAATTTAATATCAGAGTGATGAATCTTTGTCTAGAGGCTCATATTATAGTCACAGAGGCATGTGCAAAGTTTCCAAGCAAAAGCTTTAGTAAAAACAGAGATTTAAACACTTGCATGTAAAAACTTAACCAAAGCATTACGCGGACACCAACACCAACACCAAACGCTGATGCCCTTGTGACTGGAATAGCCCCCCCCCCCCTCCCCCATTCTACGAATAGTAGAGCTTAAAAAGGTTTACGCACAGACAAACAGCAGACAAAAGACCATGACAATAGCTTGCTGGAATTTGTCCATTGGAGCTTAAACTAGAGGCCAAAGAGGGCCTGTATGGCTCCTAGACAGGTTAATTACTCTGATATTGAATTAAGTGGAATTTTAACCCTTTTCGGACTTAGAATTTCCTGGTAAAGTAAGTTTACATGTAAATGTTGTCTATCAATTATATCTCTATTTCTACCTAAGCTATTGCTTAGAAACTTCGCACAAGCTTCTGTTACCATAATATCAGCCTCTAAAGAAAGATTAATTACTCTGATAATAAATTTACTGGAATTTTAACCCTTTCTGTACTTACAAATTTTTGGTTAAGATTTTTCGTGTGAATGTTGTATTTCAGTCAGTTTCTACTTCTACCTAAGCTATTGCTTGGAAACTTTGCACATGCTTCTGTGACCAAAGTATCAGCCTCTAGACAAAGATTCAATAGTCTGATATTGACATAGAAAATCTTGGTTAAGTTTTTATGTGCAACTATTGTATATCAGTTATAATTCTCTTTCTACTTAAGCTATTGCTTGTAAACATTGCACATACTTCTATGACCATAATATCAGCCTCTAGACAAAGATTCCTTTCTCTTGACTTCCATTAGTTGAATTTTCTATGTCAATATTGATTTGCTGTTACTTCCCAGCACTAGGAATAGTCAAGCTTTGCTGTCCTCTGACAGCTCTTATTTTGAACATCTTCTCTGAACTTACTTGGTAGAATTCAACAAAATTTCAAAGAAATGCTGCTTAGGACATGCTCTTAAGATGTCCTTTTAACCCTTGTCATGCTGAATAAATTTTAGCTAAAAATTTTCATCAAAATCAAAGGGCAAAAAGCACTGAAAGTACCAACTGCAGGTCAACTTTTTATTTGAAAAACTAAATTTATTAGCTCACCTGAGCACAAAGTTCAGAATGTTTGTTGGGTCATGAGGATGAAGTCTATTGAAAATGGGAAGGATCCCTGCCCTATCACAGAAAAAGGGGCCTTAATGACAATTTTGTCAACAGTATCTTTAAACAACCTCTCTTCCTAAACTTATGGGTCAAAATCAACCAAACTTGGCAGATATATTCCTTGGGTGGTCCCTTATGAAAATTGCTCAAATGGAAAGGATCTGTGCCACATCACAGGAAAAGGGGCCTTAGTGACAAATTTCTTGTTTACACTCTAGAAGCCACAAATATGGTCCAATCTTCATGAAACTTGGTCAGAATATTTGTTAGGTCATGAGGATTAAGTCTATTGAAAATGGGAGGGATCCATGCCATTTCACGGAAAAAGGGGCCTTAATGACAATTTTGTCAACAATAGCTTTAAACGACATCTCCTCCTAAACTTATGGGTCAAAATCAACCAAACTTGGCAGAAATATTCCTTGGGTGGTCCCTTATGAAAATTGCTCAAATGGAAAGGATCCGTGCCATATCACAGGAAAAGGGGCCTTAATGACAAATTTCTTGTTTTCACTCTAGAAGCCACAAATATGGTCCAATCATCATGAAAATTGGTCAGAAGGTTTGTTAAGTCATGAGGATGAAGTCAATTGAAAATGGGAAGGATCCGTGCCTCATCACGGAAAAAGGGGCCTTAAAGATAAATTTCTTGTTTACTCTCTAGAAGCGACAAATATGGTCCAATCATTATGAAACTTGGTCAGAAAATTCTTAGGTCATGAGGATGAAGTCTATTGAAAATGGGAAGGATCCATGCCACTCCACGGAAAAAGGGGCCTTAATGACAATTTTGTCAACAATAGCTTTAAACGACATCTCCTCCTAAACTTATGGGTCAAAATCAACCAAACTTGGCAGATATATTCCTTTGGTGGTCCCTTATTGAAATTGCTCAAAAGGAAAGGATCCGTGCCATATCACGGGAAAAGGGGCCTTAAAGACAATTTTTTTGTTTTCACTCTAGAAGCCACAAATATGATCCAATCTTCATGAAACTTGGTCAGAATATTTGTTAGGTCATGAGGATGAAGTCTATTGAAAATGGGAAGGATCCATGCCACTTCACGGAAAAAAGGGCCTTAATGACAATTTTGTCAACAATAGCTTTAAACGACATCTCCTCCTAAACTTATGGGTCAAATTCAACCAAACTTGGCAGAAATATTCCTTGGGTGGTCCCTTATGAAAATTGCTCAAATGGAAAGGATCTGTGCCATATCACGGGAAAAGGGGCCTTAATGACAAATTTTTTGTTTTCACTCTAGAAGCCACAAATATGGTCCAATCGTCATGAAACTTGGTCAGAATGTTTGTTAAGTCATGAGGATGAAGTCTATTGAAAATGGGAAGGATCCATGCCTCATCACGGAAAAAGGGGCCTTAAAGATAAATTTCTTGTTTATACTCTAGAAGCCACAAATATGGTCCAATCTTCATGAAACTTGGTCAGAATATTTGTTAGGTCATGAGGATGAAATCTATTGAAAATGGGAAGGATCCATGCCACTTCACGGAAAAAGGGGTCTTAATGACAATTTTGTCATTAATAGCTTTAAACGACATCTCCTCCTAAACTTTTGGGTCAAAATCAAACAAACTTGGCAGAAATATTCCTTGGGTGGTCCCTTATGAAAATTGCTCAAAAGGAAAGGATCCATGCCATATCACGGGAAAAGGGGCCTTAATGACAAATTTTTTGTTTTCACTCTAGAAGCCACAAATATGGTCCAATCTTCATGATACTTGGTCAGAATATTTGTTAGGTCATGAGGATGAAGTCTATTGAAAATGGGTAGGATCGGTGCCATATCACAGGAAAAGGGGCCTTAATGACATCTTTTTTGTTTACTCTCTAGAAGCCACAAATATGGTCCAATCTTCATGAAACTTGGTCAGAATATTTGTTAGGTCATGAGGATGAAGTCTATTGAATATGGGAAGGATCCATGCCACTTCTTGGAAAAAGGGGCTTTAATGACAATTTTGTCAACAATAGCTTTAAACGACAACTCCTCCTAAACTTTTGGGTCAAAATCAACCAAACTTGGCAGAAATATTCCTTGGGTGGTCCCTTATGAAAATTGCTCAAAAGGAAAGGATCCATGCCATATCAAGGGAAAAGGGGCCTTAATGACAAATTTTTTGTTTTCACTCTAGAAGCCACAAATATGGTCCAATCTTCATGATACTTGGACAGAATATTTGTTAGGTCATGAGGATGAAGTCTATTGAAAATGGGAAGGATCGATGCCATATCACAGGGAAAGGTGTCTGGATGACAAATTTTTTGTTTACTCTCTAGAAGCCACAAATATGGTCCAATCATTATGAAACTTTGTCAGAATGTTTGTTAGGTCATGAGGATGAACTCATTTGAAAATGGGAAGGTTCATGCAATATCATAGGCAATCGAGTCTTAATGATAATTTACTTGAAATATCAGGTGAGCGATTTAGGGCCCTCAGGGTCCTCTTGTTGACAATTCTGGTTTGAAAGTGAGAAACAGGTGGTGTAGACTAACATCAGACTGCACATATGTGCAGGCTGATGTTAGTCTATAGCTCCTGACCAAGCAGGAATATTCCCGGTTCAGCATGACAAGGGTTATTCCTGATTGGGCAGATAACTCTGGTGCTTCAGGCTGTCAAGTCTCAAACCAATCTCTTTTTCAAATGTTTATTATTTTTTTTATGCAACCCTTTGAAGAAGAGGGGGTATAATTATTGCTTTGCACTTATTGGTCGGTCTGTCCGTCAGTCTGTCCATAGACTGTTTTTGTCTGGAGCATATCTCAGAAAGTATAATAGCTATGGTCCTTAAACTTCATTGGTAGATAGATAGATCACATCAAGGAGTAGTGCAGTGTATAAGAACCATAACTCTGCCTTGCTTTTTTTCTTAGTTCTTTGCCTTTCTTGATTTTCTTTCTTGAAGTTTGTCTGGAGCATATCTCAGAAAGTATGATAACTTTGGTCATGAAACTTCATGGGTGAATTGATCACATCAAGAAAAAATGCATTTCATAGGAACCATAACTCTACCTTGCTTATTTTTGAGTTATTGCCCTTTATTGATATTCATACTTGAAGTTTGTCTGAAGCATGTCTCAGAAAGTATGATAGCTTTGGTCATGAAACTTCAAGGGTGGATAGCAATAATTGAGGGGAAATGCTATGTATGAGAACCATAACTCTACCTTGCTTTTTTTATACGCCTGAAGGGTCGTAGTATGTTATGGCCCTGATTGTCTGTCCGTCTGTCTGTCTGTTCATTAGCAACTCCTCTTAAATTATCCATGGGAATGAGCTGAAACTTGGCACAATTACTCTCTATCATGTCTAGTTGTGCATAAGACCTTTTAAATTCAAATCCCTCCAGTCATTCCTGAAAAATCTTGAATTATCTGCCCTTGAATTTAACGAAAATCACTGTTTTTTGTGTGTGCAACTCCTCCTAAACTATCAATGGGAATGAGCTGGAACTAAAGACAATTACTCCCTATGATGTCTAGTTGTGCATGAGACCTTTGAAATTCAAATTGCTCCAGTCATTCCTGAGAAATCTTGAATTATCTGCCCTTGAGTTGAATGAAAAAAAATAAAAAAATGTCAGCTCACTTTCTCCTACATTTTGGATGGGAATAAAAGGAAACTTGCCACAGTGACTCTGTAGGTTGTCTATTTGTGCTTAGGACTAAATATTTTTCACATGTTAAAGAGATTCTGCAATGCAACACAACAATGATATTTCTTAAAAGATAAAGGCTTGAAATATCCATATAATCAAGTGTTTTTATCGAAAAAAGTAAACACCAATTGTTATTTACAAAAAAACTATTTTCCCACCTGGGCGATTTTATCAAACGCAAGGTAAAACCGGAAGTGACGTCAACAAATTGAGTCGTTTTTAGCAACCAGTTTACATTGTACATGATTTGACTTGATTTAATCGATTTATCGGTATTGGATCATATAATTTAATAAAAGAAACACATTTTTATCTTCAGTTCATTAATCTAGGATAAATATGTCACAATCGTAAAGGGGTGAAGAGTTTGAAATCATTGTGGAACGAAAATCATGTGTGGGATTTGGTTGCTCAACAGCCGATGAAAATCTCTCCACGAGATTCCGAAAGAATATAATCAGCAACAACAGCGGGTCAACTTTGTGAAGTTAGCAAAAGGAATTCAATAACTTTGGATCATATTGTTCTATTGCGAACTTTGGGGAATTTATCAATGATGATCATAGAAATGGGATTGGGTGGCTTAGATAACGATTGTTACTTAAAAAAGGGTTAATTCTCTATTTCTTAGTGATTGGATTACGCATTTCTAATTTTCCTTCAAATGTGACAAATGTATCTTAATTTTGAATCATTTATCCTCGCATAATAATACTTTTATTAACATTATGATTTTTTAAAAAAATATATATATCCAATAATGAAAGCCGAAAAGGCATATGGAACTAGACAAGGTCATTGATCGCCCCAAATTTCAAAAATCAGGTTATAAAAATATGTATTTACGACATTTTCGTCCCTCATGAACAAAAAATATATATCTTACCTTAAGGAGTGTACTGTGTACTTTTCCAATCTTAGGTTTAATCCGTTATTCCGCTAACCACGAGTTACATTCGATCACCGAAAATCACATTTTTATTTGAACTCAATCAGTTTAAATTATCAATCTTACCAATCACCATTAAATAATGTTCTTTCCTATTTATTTTTTCAAAAAAAAGATACCCAGATTTATTAGAAAATAGTGTGGTGTGCTACTGATCGCAAACAATTCACATGATACAACTTTTTAAGTTATATGACTGTTTATTATTCGAATCCTCTCTATAGCTTTATCAACACGCGGATTATCAAATTATCCGCTAGGCAAGTGTTAAAAAGTTTTTACTCTCATCTGGTTTTTTTTTAACATTGCGCCATTAACAATCCAAATTTTCTTTGATCTGGCCATAACGATGCATCATCTATATCTATGCCAAAACATTAGCCGCTAATCACAAGTGCAAGGATCATAAAGATAGCCAATTCTAACACAACGTTCAATACCACGTGCCAAATTTTCTTTGATCAGACCGTGACGATGCACAAATCAATTACCCATGTCATATGCCACTGATTATGCCTATCCTTTTGACACGACTTTTTCCAATCAACAAGCAATAATACGTGAAATTTAAGTTTGCACATTGTTGTTATACTGTTTGCTGTTTACAGTCCAAAAAAAAAGAAAACTCAAAGGCTTTAATTAAATGTAAAAACTGACGTAACACTGATTCCAATACCTACTTATGAAGTAAAAGATATATATACAATTTTGATTTTCATTCAATCTTCGCCCCATACATCTATCCTTATTCGTTCGACCTACTCAATCACTCTTACCTTTCACCATATCAACCATCAATTTGACAATATTGTCACATTCATCCAGTCATGAGTCGTATGTTCGTTCTTTGAATCGGTCATTTTTAATTAAATATATATTCACTTGTTTAGTACAGAACAGAACAAATCTTTTATTTACATTCAAGTACATATATGTACAATAAGGACAAATAAATTGGAACATATGTAATAGGAAGTTTAATTCATCCGGATATCAAAAACTTAAGATATAGAAAATGTGTTCATGTTTTGAGGGATAGATTGTAAACGAGACCATTTTAGTCATCGAAGAAGTGTTAGAAGTCGATCGAATGCTGTAATTACAGTCACGAGAATCAGACTTCCAGATAACACTTGCATTTTTTTTTTACAAGGCACATTTGTTAAACACTGTCTACTTCAACTTTGACGCATGTATTGTACGTCAATTTATCAATCTGCTTCTCAATCTAATTTATCGGTCCTAATAGTGAAAATATTTTTGCGTCTAAATTCTATATAGTATTTCCACTTTTTTTTTATAACATTCTATATTTTACGAAAGGACATTGCGTCAATCAATTAGCATTCCGTTGTTTACAAATTTGAAAGTTATAATTAAATAAGGGCTTGTCAAGCGAAAAATCGATAATAACATGCAATTGCTATCTGAAAGCCAATATTCTCTGTTCAGGAATGGGTTTTTAAATCTTAAGACACTTCACAACGTATAGAAATATTTCAACTGTTACAGATATTTGCTCGCCTGTATTTATAATGATTGTATTCAACTCGTTCAATTGGAAGTTTATGTCGAAAAGAAGAAAAAGATTTTGGTTACAAAAACAACCAAATTAACTATAAATATAAACCAATATTGCCTGTGGTCTTTATCATTCAATCGGATGACGTCAGGCGCACCTCTTGAGGAAAACCGGAAGTTTAGGTAAACCCTAATTAACAATTTTTTTACAGGTAAAAAATCAATACTTTGATGCTTAATAACTCGATAACTAGGCAACGGATTTTAACCGGAATTATTTCACTGTCATCTTAAAAGTATATTCTATGCATTAAACGTGCAATCATATTTGATTGAGGAACCTCTTTAAGTAGTTCCTTATCTGCCCTTTACTTCACAAAATAGTTTGAAAATACAGATTTTTTTAGTGTGTGTGCACAACTGCTACAAATTTGATTGGATTGAAATGAATCTTGCCACAATGTAACCCTGATATTTGGTTGATTTTAAGACTTCAGAAATTTAAAAAGCTTGGGTCTTTCTTGCATTATCTGCCCTTGAATTGTTTGAATTTCACTCTATTTCTTTTGTGAGCACCTGGTCACACTTTGAATTGGAATGAACTGAAACTTGAAAAATGACTGTTTGGCTTATAGTTGTGCATAAAACCATTTTCAATTTACACTCAAGGGTCATACTATGTTATGGCGCCAGTCGTCTGTCTGTCGGCAATTTTTCTAGCTATCTTTCAAGCTCACGTTACTTCAAGGGTGAATAGGTCTTATTGAGGAGAAGTGCAATGTGTAAAAACCATTACTCCACCTTGCTTATTTTTTTGTGTTTTTGCCCTTTGTTAGATTTATAAGTTGATTTATGTCTGGAGCATACAGTAAAATTTGAGTCATTCGCACGCCGGTGGTTCGTAGGTATGAGTTGGTTCGAATACATTCTTTGATCCCGATATTTTTCCCTCTTTATCTTTGTAAGAAGGCTCCGAGTAATTCGCACGTCGGTGGTTCGTAGTTCGTAGCCCGTGTCAAGACCCGACAGTTTCCAAATAGCACAAATTAATATGCTTAATCCGTAGGTGTGAATTGTGCGATCAATAGCTGTCCTAGGTGTAACAATAGACATATACCTTGATTTTCACACCTGTTGATTGGTATTAATCGAAGTTATTGTTTTGCATCAATATTTACAGGCATTGTTTGATTTGTAGTTTTCTGCGGGTTTAATCGAATAAAGGATCAATCAGTGACCTTAATTATTTTATTTCATCTGGCTTTCTCATACCGATTATGCATAAATGACTGTGCAAATCTTCGTATATTTTATTGTTAACATGACTTCAACACAGATTCATCGTAATGCCGAGATTTCATCGTCTGAATGAGTACTGAAAGTGATTTGATCCAAAGGGAAAACACTCTGATGTAGTTGATATTTTGCATGTAAATAATGTAACTATTTAGAAACATCGAAATTACTTTATTTAGGATTTAAATATGGACAAAACGAAAGATGATTATTGTTCAAATGAGATTTGTTGCGTCCTTACTGTCTACAAAATGGTCTCGTTAGAACTTGGTTTAAAACATATTCCATAGAACCTTAGAATAAAGCCACAAATATAGAGTACTTTAAGACCATGTCCAATCTGAGCCATCAAAAGACTAACGACTGCTTGACATCGGTTGGTTCGTACTGTGTTTAGTTTGTATAAATTGTCCCAGTCCCTTGAGATACGAACCACCGAGGCTTTACTGTATCTCAAAAAGTATGCAAGCTAGAATCATGTGACTTCACAGGTGGATAGATGGCATCACCTAGGAGTGCAGTGCATTAAAACCATAACTCTACCTTACTTACTTTTTTAGTTGTTGCCCTTTGTTAGATTTATAAGTTAATTTTTGTCTGGAGCATTTCTTAAAGATTATACAAGCTAAAATTATGGAACCTCACAGGTAGATAAATTGCATTGAGAAGAAAACCTGAGGTATTATGAACACCTTGGTGTCGTTGGTGTTGGCTTTGATGTTGGCCATCATGTTGGCGTGACAAACTTTACCCTAGCTCATAACTTTTGAATTGTAAGTCAAAGAGCCTTCATATTTCACATTTCATATGTGTGACATTTCCAACAATTTCAAATTTGCATCTCTTTTTAGAAAATCAGGCGAACATGTTGGTCCTTGATGCACAAGTCAAATTGTTGGAGATGTCACACACAGGCTCATTTGTTTTATTTCAGAATTCAACTGTGCCCATGGGTGGTGAGCTACTCATCTATAATATTACTGTAACTGACAAAGACAATTTTGCCTCAAATTTGGATTACGTTGAGGTCATCATCAAAGCTTGTTTCATTGATCGAGTGGTAAGTCATGATTTGTGTTAGTTATAGATAACCACTGTCCATATATAAACTGATTAATAAAGTCATTTTTAGCCTGGCAGTTTTGGGATAAAACCTGAGGTATTGCCAAAGCCTTCAAATCGATGTCATTATTATCATTGTCGTCATCATGCAAAAAATTTGACATTTTGTGATATCTCGGCTTCTACTGAAGGCATTTACTTGAAACTTGGCACACATCTTCACTATCAAAAGAGGAACCTATACTATCAAGGGGGATAACTAAAGATGGATTTTGTGCGAAAAATGATCCTTTTTTAGTGTGCATGGGACATAAGTCTCGGAAGAGCTATTATCATACCCTCTGACGTCGGTGTCAGCATTGGCATTAAGTTTAAGTTTTTTATTTCTATCTATATTAATCCTAGAGGCTTTATATTTTACATAAACACTCATTAGGGTATAGGCTTTCAGTTAAGACAAGCACCCATGTCAAAATGACCTTGACAGTGACCTTGACCTTTTAGAAAAAAACTTAAAACCGAAATCTTTAACCAAAAAGACTTTAACCAAGAAACCTTAACTTTGCATATATTTTCTGAATGCTTTACCTAGACATCATTACTTCATATACACTCTTCATCAGGTGAAAGGCTTTTATCAGAGACCAAGTGCCTTGACGTCTTGACCTTGATCTTTTATGGACTTAGAAAAACTTCAACCAAAACCTCTCACTGAAAAAACATTTAACCTTGCTTATATTTTTGTAATGATATTACTTAGGGACATCATTACTTCATATACACAAGTCACTAAGCTTTCACTGGTTACCAAGGTCTTTGACTTTTGACTTTGATCTTGGCTATTTCAAAGACTTATAAAAACTTTAACCAAAATCTTTGACCAAAAAACTTTAATCTTGCTTATATTTATGCCCCCGTATCAAGAGATCGGGGGCATATTGTTTTACTCATGTCCGTCTGTCTGTCTGTCCGTCCGTCTGTCCGAAAACTTACTCTTTGCCTTATCAAGAAATCGCTGTTACGGGGGCATTCGTGTTTCACAAACACATCTTGTTTCTGATTGTTTTACTTAGGGACATCGTTACTTCATAAACACACTCACTAGGTGATAGGCTTTCACCAGAGACCAAGCTCCTTGACACTTTGACCTTGAACTTGACCTTGACTTTTTTTTTTTGACTTAGAAAAACTTCAACCCAAAACTTTAACCTTGCTTATATTTTCTGAGTGCTTATACCTATGGCCATTTTTTTCCGTCCGTAATTCCGTTCGTCCGTCCAACCATCCGTCCGTCCATTTCCACCTATTTCTCCATAACCCTTGGGCCAAATCAAATGAAACTTACCATGTGAACTCCCTATGATATAGTGATGATGCATCTGTGACGGTTTTTGGATTTGAGGCCTCGTCACGGGAAAAGGGGTCTTAGGGTAAAAAACAGTTTTTCCCAAATTTCTCCTAGTCTAACAGTCAGAATTTAGTGAAATTTCATATTTGAGTAGCAAATCAGATGCCCTTTACTATAAACAATTTGAAATTAACGTAAAAAAAAAATATCATGGAAAAAGGGGGCTAAATGTTTGTTACCTTTACGCTAGCGCTTAAAATACAGTTATTCTTTCATTTCTCCTAGTCTCATGCTCAGAATTTGATGAAATTTCACATTTCAGTAGCAAATCAGATGCCCTTTACCATAAGGTATTTAATATTTGTGTCTAAAAATATGTCATGCAAAAAGGGAGTTTAATGTTTGTTACCTTTATGTTTGCTGTATAAGATAACATCTTATTTGAGTCCTTGCAATCTGACCACAGAGCATATCTCCTAAAGTATAATAGCTATCAACTTGAAACCTTATGGGTGGATAGATCTTATGGAGGAGAAGTGCAGTGCACTAGAACTACAAGTCTTGCTTGCATAATTTTGGAGTTATTGCCCTTTGTTATTTTTTATACTTAGATTATGTCTGGAGCATATCTCCTAAAGTATAATAGCTATCAACTTGAAACTTAATGGGTGGATAGATCTCATAGAGGAGAAGTGCAATACACCTGAACTACAACTCTTGCTTGCATAATTTTGGAGTTATTGCCCTTTATTATTTTTATTACTTAGATTTTATAGGAGGCGAATCTTCGACAGTACGTAGAATCTTTTATCTATTAGGCTTCAGTTTACTATCAAGCTTTCTTGGCGGGGGGATGTCCATGTCCAACATGGCTCTTGTTCCTAATATCCTTACTCAATCGGTGAGATAGGCTTTTCCTGTGATCAAATCCCTTGACTTTGTGACCTTGACCTTAACTTTTGAATTTTTAGCATATTGTTTGAACTTGCACATATTTTTATACCCCCGTATCGAGAGATCGGGGGCATACTCATGCCTGTCTGTCTGTCCATCCGTCCGTCTGTCTGTCTGAAAACTTAACCAAACTTAACCTTTGCCTTTTCTCTAAAAGTATTTGACATACAAAGCTGTACACCAAAGTCAAGGTCATGTGACAAGGTCAAGGTCATGTGACAAGGTCAAGGTCATCTGTCAAGGTCAAACTTTAAAAAAAATTGCTGTTACGGGGGCATTCGTGTTTCACAAACACATCTTGCTTGAATGCTTACAGCTAGGACAATTTTACTTCATAAATGTGATGATTAGATGATCAACCTTTTATTTAATACAATGAAATTCCATTTGAAACTTCATCAGGGTATATGCTTTCTTTTTACCTTTTCTTTTTCATGGAGTTGAAACAAAAAAATCTTTTTTATATTTCTTTCTTACTTCTAAATCAGACTGATATATATTGGATCAAGGACTTTAGCGTAAAATTTTTTACCTTTAACTCGGATCTTTGGTCAAGTGCTGTTTGTGACGAGCAGCAGTTTAGGCGAGCTACATTGTCCGCTGAAAACTCTTGTTATCCACTATTGAGCAACCAGCAGCCAAGCATAGGCACCCATAGGCGGTGCTATTGTTAACTCAATTGTTGACCAAAAAAACAGGGTTTTTGATCACCTAGGCATTGTTTGTGTCTGAGATGGCATGACAAACTTAAACCTTTGTCATATCTCTATTGTTACTGAAGATTTCTTTATGAAAATTAGTATGTATGTTCACCATCACAAGATCCATCGAGACCATCAAGGGGATTAACTCTGAAAGCATTTTTAGCATTTTTGTGAGATTTACATCCCCCTTTTGACTTGTATTATTCAGCACCTGCATATGAGTGTTTCAAGTGTAGAGGGTGCTCTTGTTGTAAGACTTATCAAGTGGTCAGTGCAACACCATTAATATAAAGGCACTTACAATTGCCTTGCTTAACCCCTTATTATGCCCCTTTTTGCAGATTTTTTGCATTATCAAGCACCTGCAGCTGAGAGCTAGCACCTTTAAGTGGTACTTTTGTTTAGAGCTAAAGAGCCCTTTTCACCTCAGTGTCATTTCAGGCTCCTTTTGTCCTGACATCCATTGGCGTAGTGCAGTTCGATGGCTTAATGTGAAACAGTTGTAACTGCCTATATGTGTATGGCAGTTACGACTGTTTTGCACTGAGTTAATGGTATGGCCTTTGCCCTTTGGATTGCTTGTGGCCAGACCTTTCTGTTTAAACTAGCTTCAATGTCATCATTCAAGCTATAGAAATTTACTAAGAGGCTGGAGAGAATTAACTTAGGCTTATCTAGGAAATTTGTACACACTCAGAAGGAGACAACCAAAGATTATATAGGATAAAGGTGATATGAGAACTGTGACCAAGATGAATGTCCTACGTCCGCTCTCTTTTTAGCTCGGCTGTTTTAGGAGAAAACCCGAGGTATTGCTATAGCCTCCGTGTCGTTGACTTCGTTGTTGTCATCGTTGTCGTTCTAAAACTTTGACATTTTGTTATATCTCTGGTTCTACTGAAGGCATTCACTTGAAATTTGGCACCATCAAAAGACAACCTATACTATCAAGGGGGATAACTCTAGATGTATTTTGTGCAAATTATGCCCCTTTTTATGTCCCCGTATCGAGAGATCGGGGTCATATTGTTTTACTCATGTCTGTCTGTCTGTCTGTCTGTCTGTCCGTCTGTCTGTCCGAAAACTTAACCCGAAAACTTAACCTTGCCAATATTTTCAAGCCTATTCAAGATACAAAGCTAATATTTGGCATGATGATAGATCTCAATGATCCACATCCGCTGGTATTAAAGTCAAGGTCATGTGACAAGGTCAAGGTCATCTGTCAAGGTCAAACTTTGAAAAAAAAAAAAATGCCGTTACGGGGACATTTGTGTTTCACAAACACATCTTGTTCGACTTTGATTTTTTCCCACCATCCAGCACTCGACAGCTGAGCGTAGGTACCTGTAGGCGGTGCACTTGTTTACAATTTGAGTCTTAGTTAATAATCAAAACATTGTAACTACAGCTTGAATAAGCGTAGTTTCGATGCTATGATCATTTGTCAACAATATTTTTCAACCAAGGATTATATCTTTTACGCACTTGGGTAATGGGAGTTAAGCCCTTGATTAATATCTATGTCTAAGGTATTTGAACAAATTCACATTCTGAAGAATTTATCAGAAACATATCAACGACAAGTTGAAACTGAATCAATGAAAGAATTATAACAGAAAGAGTTATTATGTATAGCATTAACCTCTCTGACCCTCTCTTTAAGTTATTATACCCCCCACCTACAAAGTAGAGGGGGGTATATTGGTTTCACCATGTCTGTTTGTCCATCCATCTGTCTGTCTGTCCATCCGTCCATCTGTTGACCTTTTCGTTTCAAGACTCTAACTCAAGGACCAAGTGACCTGCAATCATAAATGCAAATGTGCCTTAGGAAGTGCCCTATTGTTTTTGAGACACATAGGTCAAAGGTCAAGGTCACAGTCAGCCTTGGTTAAATTTTCGTTTCCCGAATCCAATCCCAGAACCAAGTGACCTACAATCATGAATCTTTAAACAAATGTTCCTTTTGACCTAAGGAAGTGCCCTATTGTTTTTGGGTCATATAGGTCGGAGGCCAAGGTCACAGTCAGCCTTTGTTCAATTTTCGTTTCCAGACTCTAACTCAAGAACCAAGCAACCAAGAATCATGAAACTTTATTCAAATGTTGCTTATGATCCAAGGAAGTACCCTATTGTTTTTCGGTCACATAGGTCAAAGGTCAATGTCACAGTCAGCCTTTGTTCAATTTTCATTTTCGGACTTGCACCCTTACCAAACTGACTTAGACAGACTTATATGCCACTTATATGTCAGTTATATGTCAGTTATATGGGGCATATAACTGGCATATAAGCCACTTATATGTTGAGCTGAAATGCAACTATGTGAGATCTATGTATATGCCAGTTACTATAAACGGGGTAATTTTGGCGGTGGTTTTATTTTGGCTATATTGGCGGTCAAGCTAAAATGCGCCAAAATTAATCCACCGCCAATATTTGTCATTATTAAATAAGAAATTTATGATAGATATGAAATCTACATGTATTCATTTTTAGTCAATGTTAATTAAATTAATATCAAAGATATACAGACCATACTTATTAGTATGCTGACAACGTTGACATTTCGACGGATAAGCGCAATACTATGTAAGTGCCTATAAATTATAGGCACTTACAATAGTATTGCACTGATCCCTCAATTTTAAGATTCCAGATCCAAGTTGGTTGATACTTTGTAATGAAATCACAGCGAAAAAGTGTGAAAAACTTATACATGCGTTATAACTATAACAAAAGGTGTGAAGACAAACTATTGTCAAGTTTGTAGAAAGTTGACATTACTCTCGAAATGCCTGTCTTTTTCTTACGTTGTTTTAAACGACGAAATAATTCAAAATATAGATAAAGGGTTAAATTTTGGCGTTTTAAAAAGGTGCGCCAAAATAAATCACCGCCAATAAATCGTAATCGAAAAACCGCCAAATGTGGACACCGCCAATATAAAGCCGTTTACAGTATATGTCTGGAAATAGTTAAGGTAGAAATCTCTTTATAAGTCCCATATAACTGGCATATAACTGACATATAAGCCTTCTTGGGGAGTCAAATGAATGGAGAACATCTATGTCATTTATATGGATAGCTGCTATGCCACATAGTCACCTGACACATAAGACCAATGAAACCTCTTCTTGTAATCTCAGTTTAAGCCAATGAAACAAAGTGTTATTTATTTATTCAGTTTAGTGGTAGTTTTGAAAAAAAATCTAATGTGTTTACTGTGTTTGGATTATATTGATGTCTAAACAATGAAATTAAGGTAAAAACTAATTGGTATTTCTCTTTTCTAATTCTTTCATTATGTAATTGATATTTTCATTAGGTGCACAAATCACACTTAAATCAATATTTAATAATTTAGAGGTAATGGACAAGAAATTTTGGGATGTTAAGAAAACTTGTTTTAATTGTGATTCTGTAACACATGCTCAGTATTCAAAGAAGCAAATTGCAGTATACTAATCAATGAAAGCATATTTATGAAATAATAATTGTTTCTTTGAAGGTAGTGAAAAGAAAGTCTTATTTTTGCTTAAAATTCATCAGTTGCCCAAAGTAGAAAAATGCTAGGCTTACAGGCTAGTTCTTTTCATTGCCAAGTTATATTATTATACTTTTACATAACCTCTCCTTTCATTTGCACAGCAAATATTATTCAAAAGTTAGTTTAGAAGTTGAAAATATTGTACACAGTTTTTGAGACAAAGAAAATAATTTCTTCAGAATAAAGTGTTCACAAATGTATTCTGGTACTGACCTACTTTTGACATATATGGGACTTATATGCCCCATATAAATGGCATATAAGTCCCATATAAGTGGCATATATGGGACATATAAGTGACATATATGGCCCATATAAGTTATTTTCCCCATCCATATAAGTGGCATATAAACCACATATATGTGACTTATATGGCATTTTAGCCATATATGCCACTTATATGGGACATAGATCTCATTTGCATTTAAAATCCTAATCTGTGACATATAAGCCACATATATGGCAAACAACTATGTTACTTATATGCCGCTTACATGGGACATAGATCTAGACATATATGTGACATATAAGGCAATTTCGTAGGGGTGAACTCCATAACAACGCAACCTAGAATCATAAAAATTCATACAAATGCTGCATATGACCTCAATATTTGTTTAAAAGACATCCTGCACTAATAGTTCTTGTATTTGACAAAGTGCTTGTGGGGGGTTTAAGTCCCCTCTGTGACAGTTCTAGTTTTCACTAAAAATCTCCTCACAAATCATTGGCCTGAGCTGCGTTTTTTTAATTTAAGATGACAATTTCCGCTTTTTTAAGATTATTAAGACGTCATAAGAAACGATTTTCATTATTATGAGTGAAAGCATTCGACGTCATCAAGGCTACACGTTTTAAGCCAATGCAAAACCATCTTGGTTTCCTCATTAAGATATCTTAAGATTCTTATTAAGCTGCTTAAAAATCTTGATCTAAAAATGCTACATCTAAAAAATCTTAAAGAGATTCTTTAGAATCTTAATCTAAGAAATGACTTCTGGTTATAATGAAACTTGGCATGAATGATCCTTGAGTGACCTTCTTGCCATTTGATTGACTCAACCAAATAATGGGTTGGCAGGGCAGGGTATATCTTTTTGAAGAAAATTATCTTTGTCCTTACCATGAATTTGCTTAATTTCAATAAAACTTGGCAAGAATGTTCTTTGAGTGACCCATTTCATTAATTGTTCAAGAAATTTCGATTGACCCCAGAAAAAGGGCATGGCAGGTTGGGGCTTGTTTTCTTTATAAAATCATTAAATATCTTCTTAACAAACCATTGCGCCAATAGAAATTCAACACGGCATGATTGTTTCTTTTGAATAACAGGTTACACTAAATTCCACTTTTATGTCCATCTTTTGACCTCTTCACAAATTTCCTTGTAAACTTACATGTCTGGCTGAGTTTCTCTTCAATATTTATTGGAATGCCAGTGGAGCATTGCAGGCCCTCTTGGCCCTTTTGTTACATTGTATACTTTCTTTTTTTAGTCTTGATCTTTACACCACAATACCAACAGAACTGTCAACCTTCAGTGCTTTTATTTTTTTTAATTTTTTTTTTTTTTTGGGGGGGGGGGGGGGGGGGGGGACAAGCAATTTTATCATTGTCCACAATGTTTTCCTAAGTTTTTTTTTCTTCAGGGGTACCAAAATGTTAGGTTGTGTGGGATTCCTTAAAAAAAAAGCGGAAAAAAAGCAAGTGTAAGAAGTCATAACGCTATTGTTGTATCTTTCAGCGAAACCAAGAATGTTTGAGAGACGAATGGTTCCAGCTCAGGAATTTGGGTAACACCATTGATCAAGGCGCCCGTTTCATGAATTTATTTGTGAACAAGACTCTTGATTTTGAGGAAACTCAAAGCTTTACACTTACTCTCACAGCCTTTGTAAGTAAAATTTCATTAAGTATAGAGCCTGGACGAGTACCCAGGCCTGCGTTCAGGATGAAAATGTTAGCAAAACGCTTTGGAAATGCTACCCGCTTTGCATGTATATGCACATGCAAAGCAGGGTATCATCTCTAAACTCTCGCGAAACGTTTTTACATCCTGAACATAGGGCTGGTGTTGTGTAGGGTAACGTTCCTACCAGTGTCCTGAAAGAAGAGGGGCTATATTGCTTTGCATTTGTTAGTCTGTCGATCTGTTGGACTGTCTGTTGTTTGTCTGTAGACTGTTTTTGGCGGAATCTTATCTCAAAAGTATGCAAGCTGGTATCATTTAACTTTGCAGGTAGATAGCTCTTATCGAGGAGAAGCACAGTGCACAAGAATCATTACTCTACTCATCATATTGTATGAGATATTGCGCTTTGTTTATTGACAACAAATAGGCTATTGACCTGCTTTTATGGGGGGCATAAATGTTTTACAAACATCTCTTAGTACCCATTACCTGAGTGATATATAAGTAATATCGTCCTTTATGGATCAAATTTAGAAAAGAATTGAAGACAGTTTTAACAGTCTTCAATTTTTTGATGCCCCTACATCAATAGATCAGAGGCATATTGTTTTGGCCTGTTCATATTTCTAATGATGATTGCTTGGGACAAGACCTATCTGTTGATGCCTAGCTCAAGGTCATATGTCAAGGGTAATGTCATTTTTCAAGGACATATATGTGAAAAATTAAAACTTAAACATTGGCCATATCTTTGGAATGGTAAGTGATACTGTGTTGATATTTCACACATGCATTGCTTGTGACAAGACCTTTCCGTAAATACTAAAACCAAGAAAGTCTGACAAGGTCAACACCATTTTTTAAAGGCCACTTTTTTTAGCTCACCTGAGCACGAAGTGCTCAAAGGAGCTATTGTGATCTATCAATGTCCGGCGTCCGTCTGTCTGTCATGGTGTCAATATTTTCTTTAAACAACATCTCCTCCTAAACTACAGAGTTAACATCAACCGAACTTGGCCGAAATAATCCTTGGGTGGTCCCTTGTAAAATTTGCTAAAATGGAAAGGATCCGTGCCATATCATGGGAAAAGGGGCCTAAATGACAATTTTGTCAGCAATTTCTTTAATCAAAATCTCCTCCTAAACTAATGTGTCAAAATCAACCAAACTTTGCAGAAACATTCCTTGGGTGGTCCCTTGAAAAAGTTGCTAAAATGGAAAGGATCAGTGCCATATCACAGGAAAAGGGGCCTTAATGACAAATTTCTTGTTTACACTATAGAAGCCACAAATATGGTCAAATCTTCATGAAACATGGTCAGAATGTTTGTTAGGTCATGAGGATGAACTCTTTTGAAAATGGGAAGGATCTGTGCCATATCATGGGAAAAGGGGCCTTAATGACAATTTTGTCAACAATTTCTTTAATCAACATCTCCTAAACTGATGTGTCAAAATCAACCAAACTTGGCAGAAACATTCCTTGGGCGGTCCCTTGTAAAAGTTGCCAAAATGGAAAGGATCAGTGCCATATCCTGGGAAAAGGGGTCTTAATGACAAATTTCTTGTGTACACTCTAGAAGCCACAAATATGGTCCAATCTTCATGAAACTTGGTCAGAATGTTTGTTAGGTCATGAGGATGAACTCTTTTGAAAATGGGAAGGATCTGTGCCTTTTCACGGGAAAAGGGGCCTTAATGTCAATTTTGTCAACAATTTCTTTAAATGACATCCCCTAAACTTATGAGTCAAAATCAACCAAACTTGGCAGAAATATCGCTTGGGTGGTCCCTTGTAAAATTTGCTAAAATGGAAAGGATCAGTGCCATATCATGGGGAAAGGGGCCTTTATGACAAATTTCTTGTTTACACTCTAGAAGCCACAAATATGGTCATATCTTCATGAAACTTGGTCAGAATGTTTGTTAGGTCATGAGGATGAACTCTTTTGAAAATGGGAAGGATCTGTGCCTTATCACAGGAAAAGGGGCCTTAAAGACCTGGTTTAAGCCTTCTTTATTTGATTGCCCCCAAACGAGATATGCAATTAACCACCCATTGTTATTCTAATGGTTTTATGGTCCTTTTCTTAATCACTTAATCACCTTGTATACTCTATGTAGAGATACACTTACAGAGACTGTCAGGCATATTTTATTGATTTTCACTTATTGAGAAAAGTATTTAATTAATCATTGGGTAAATTATTTTGAAGAAATAAATATTTCATCTTATTTTATCATTTAGATAATGATTATTTTCTTTTTTCCGCAATTTTTAACTTGGCATAGAAAAGAAAAGTGATGCATCTTTAACTTTCAATCTTTGTCAAAATACACTGATAAAAGATGCAACAATTTTGTTTTTGTAAAAGTAATTCTTCAATCACAAAATAGCTGTAGCTATGATAAGATAAGATAAGATAAACTCTTAAATAGAATTGCTTAGAATAATTGAAAAGGGATAATAAATGTCCTCCTTTTGCTGCAATGTTTCTATTCTGCAGCAAGATTTTATGGAATAATATATTTGGATGGAGATAAAAGTAGTTTTACAAAAATATTTTCTTTGAAATAAATTCTTTCTTACCATTGCTACAACTTCAAACTTTTTATGTATATAAATTCCTACTGTCAGTTGATCTATTTCATTTTATCACTTTTTGTTATTTCCTAATTTGCCGATTTTATTTAATTAGTTTTTTATAAGTCGAAATGAATAAAACTTTAAAGACTGAAAAACATGATCTTTGTTTCAAGAATATAAAAATATACTATTTTTTCACTTTTTTCAAATCAATTAATGAGATAATGATGACCAATAAAAGTTATTGTCATGTGTAGAAGATGAAGGGTGATTGACCCCCTAGGGTGATTCAGAGAGATAAAAAAATAGCTTATCAGTAGGGGTCTAGAATATACAACATTCCTTAAACCAGGTCTTTAATGACAATTTTCTTGTAAGAGCTCCGGACGCCACAAATATGGTCCAATCTTCATGAAACTTGGTCAAAGTCTTTGCCAGGTCACAAAAATGTACTCTGTTGAAAATGGGAAGGTTCATGCCATATCACAGGTAAAGGAGTCTTAATGATAATATACTTGAAATTTCAGGTGAGCTATTTAGGGCCCTCAGGGTCCTCTCGTTTAACATAAGCATTAACATTGGCCATAACTTTTGAATGGTAAGTGTTAGAGCCTTCATTTTTCACTTGAAGATTGATTGTGGACAAGGCCGTTCTATTGATTCCAGGCTCAAGGTCATATGTGAAGTTTTTTTCTCAAGGTCAAATTTCTGAAAAGCGAAAACTTAAACACATTGGTCATATTTTGGAATGGTTAGTGATATAGCCTTTATATTTCACATGTGCATTGACCTTTCTGTGAATACTAAAGTCAAGGTTGTCTGTCAAGGTCAAGTTTATTTATCAAGGTCACTTTTGTTGAACATAAAAACTTTCACAATGGCCATAGCTTTTGATTGTTAAGTGTTACAGCCTTCATGATGATTTCTTGGGATAAGATCTTTTGGAAGGCATCATCCTCAAGGCCATTTATCAAGGTCAAAATTTTGTAAACTTAAAACTTTTGTCATTACTTAGCCTTGATAAGTCATAGAGCCTTTATATTTCACATGTGCATAGCTCATGACAAGACCTGTACAAACAAAGTCAAGGTCATTGATCAACATCAAGGTCATTTAGTCAAGGGCACTCATAGATGACATAAAATCTTTACTACCAGGTATAACTTTTGATTGCTGAGACAATTACTGTTGAAAATTGGTATGAAGGAGCAGTTTTAGACAATCAAAAGTCTTAAATTCAGGATTTCCATATTCATGTATCAAACTACTGTTCTGAAAAATGGTAGTTGGAGGGGTTGGGGTGGGGGCATTTATGATTAACAAACACATCTTGTTTGAAGTTGATTTCCAGATGGTCCTACGGACTTACATCAGATAGTTTTGAGAGTTATAGTCACTTACTCACAGACTCACAAAACTTTCATCCCTTAAAACTGGAATTTGTATATTTGAACCCCCTATACAAGAATTCTGGTTCCATCCTTCCATTTAGTTCATATAAAATTTATGTGTACAGTAATTATTGTGTTCTCGAATACCCATGCAGGGGTGTGGAAATACAGAATTTCTCTACTTGTCCCTGGACAAGTACAAGCCAATCTTTCACTTGTCCAGGATCAAAATGATTTTGTCCACACAAAAGTCAACTGACAAATATTGAGAAAATATTGTTTTTAAAGAAGAAAATGCTGTAGCCCAGCATTTTCTTCATTAAAACAATGATTTCTACACTTTGATACAATCATAATGATAACTTTTCTCCTAGAACTATTTAGTGCCATTCAAGGTTTGCTCTGATATTAACTTGTCAACAGACAAGTAGCCTAGAAAAATGTACTTGCCCACAAGTTGAAAAGCCTGTTTCAGACAAGGCGGGCATGGGAATTCCACACCCCTGCCCAGGCGTAATGAGATCTCTGGTACCTGGGTACGATAATTCTACTTGTCTAAGCTCTTTTATGGTAGAATACCGCGATTTTATTGACGTAAACTTGACCCCCTCTCTTTAGATTATTAAAACCTTGTAAATTAACTCTTGTCATGCTGAATAAATTTTGGCTTAAAAATTTTCATCAAAATCAAAGGACAAAAAGCACTGAAAGTTACCAACTGTAGGTCAATTTTTATTTGTAAAACTATATCTATTGACAGTTCTGGTTTGAAAGTGAGAAACAGATGGTGTAGGCTAACATCAGACTGCACATATGTGCAGGCTGATGTTTGTCTATAGCTCCTGCTAAAGCAGGAATATTCCGGGGTTCAACATGACAAGGGTTAATATTTGGCTTTGCACGTGTTTTCATATGATAAAATTACAAATGATGTTGAATTGAAATCACAATTTGAAAATTGACAAAATATGCCAGTTAATTGATATTTTAGTTAGTTTTCATAGAGTTTGGGTCAAAATAACCATGGTATACACCCCTTACTAGATATTTTGTAATCATCTAGATGTCAGAAAGATACGGAGGAAAAGATATGATCCTTTATTCAGGAAAACATGCCCAAACGACATTGAAATTGACAATAGAGTTAAACCCTTGTCATGCTGAATAAAAAACCTCGGCAAAATTATATATAATCTAGGTGCTTAAAGTTCTGTATTTCCTACTTGTGAGTCAGCATTTGATTTTGAAAATATAATTTCTGAAACATTTCTGGTTTAGAAAGGAAAAACAGGTGGTATAGATAAAAATCAGACTGCACATATGTGCAGGCTGATGTTTTCTATAGCTCCTGCCAAGGTAGGAATATTCCGGGTACAGCATGACAAGGCTTGAAATCCAATTCTAAAAAAAATGCAATATATGTTATTCATAGAACAAGAATAATACATTGTTTCTCCAAAAGAAATAAATGTTTTGACCTGTTTGTGATACTTATTACCCACATAACTATATTTTTGTGTGCTTAAAGTAAATCAGAGGGAAAATATTTCAAAAAAAAGGAGAAATTGCTTTTTTCAAGCAATTTCTCTCCTTTTCACTTTGTTTTCTTCAATATTTTTCAGCTTTTATTTTTAAGTTGAAAATTAAAGCTTGAGATTAATATATATAAAATACTCAATATTAAGGACATATATTAATCTCCAGCTTAAATGCAAAAACCTGTTACTTAGGCTTCATCCTGCCAGGGCAAAAATCATTGTTCCTTGTATCTAATTAGGATGGTTTGCAAAGTGTAGACTCAGACGCAGTGATAACAGTGGATGATATACAAGATAGACAGCCTGTCTGGATTCGTATTCCTTTTAGTAGTCCAGTACAAGATGGAGCTCCAGCTGTAAGTATTGTCATTGGTTTTCGAGCTTGTTTAAGCTCACCTGTTTTTTAGGGAAATCACCTGGGGCCTGTTTTATTTAATATCTTACAATTATTTTTTGTCTAATTCAAAAAGAAAAAGTTGCTTCTAATGTAGTATCAAAATATGGAATTCTTCCATGCATTATCTCGTTGGAATGAAATATTGCAAGGCAGAATCTAACAATAAATGAAAACACCAGGTACAATTTGGAATTTTGACTTTCCATTAATTTTTTCATATATAACTTAGTAAAATAGCTCACTGAGGTATTGTCATTATCTTAGCTATAAGTATTGTCATTGGTTTTCGAGGCCCTTTTGATGATAGATTGGTAAAACTTAGCATATGTGTTCACTATCACAAGCGCTATCCAGGCTATCGAAGGGGATAAATCTGAAAGTATTTTTGTAAGAGTTATGTCCTTTTTTTCAACTTAGATTTTTTGTATTATCCACCATCTGCAGCCGAGCATCGGAACCTACAGGCAGTGTTATTACATCCATTTATGAAAAAATTATCATTGCGATTGGGGAGATGATCGAAGCATGTATCTAGAAAAAAAATGTAATCAACAATGGTGATAATGCAGTTGAAATCCCTTTTTCTGAAAAGTATCTTATAACATACTACCCTTAAAACAGAAAGGAACAGTTAGCCATAAGATTTGTGACTGTTAAATTGCTATAGCCTTGGTGTCGTCGTTGTTGTCCTTGTCATGCGAAAACTTTGACATTTTCTGATAACTTTTGAATGGTAAGTGATAGGGCCTTCATATTTCACATGATGATTGCCTGGGACGAGCACTTTCTGTTGTTACCAAGTTCAGCATTATCAGCAAGGTCAAGGTCAATTTTTAATGTCAAATTGGTGAAGAAAAAAAATGCAAAAACTTTGACATTTTGTGATAATCTTTGAATGGAAAGTGATAGGTCCTTCATGTTTCATATGATGGTTGCCTGGGATAAGCCCTTTTTGAAGGTGCTAAGTTCAAGGGGATCAGTCAAGGTCAAGGTCATTTTTTAAGTTCAAATTTGTTAAAAAAAAATGCAAAAAGTGATATCTACTGAAGGCATTCACTTGAAACTTGCCAAGCATATTCACCATCAAAAGAGCAACCATCTCTATCAAGGGGGATAACTTTAGAAGCAATTTCTGCAAATTATACCCCTTTTTTCTACTAAGTTTTTTCACCATCTATTAGTTTTTGTCACGATCTAGCACTTACAGCTGAGCGTAAGCACCCGTTGGCAGTGCTCTTGTTTGTGAATGCAACTGCTTCTTCATTTGTAGAGCAATTTAGATGAAAATTTCACATGGTGTTCCTATTCAACTGACTGCATGTTTTTTGGATTTTGTGAAATTTTGTCCAGTCTGAGAAAAGGGGCCTTTATGTCAAATTTTCTGTATATCTGTATGTCCACATTTTCAGAGTATTAACCCTTGTCATGCTGAACCCGGAATATTCCTGCTTTGGCAGGAGCTATAGACAAACATCAGCCTGCACATATGTGCAGTCAGATGTTAATCTACACCACCTGTTTCTCACTTTCAAGCCAGAATCGTCAATAGATTTAGTTTTTCAAATGAAAATTGACCTATAGTTGGAACTTTCAGTGCTTATTGCCCTTTGATTTTGATGAAAATTTTTAGCCAAAATTTATTCAGCATGACAAGGGTTAATAGTCACCTTACGTTGTATGTATGGTCAGGATTTGTTGATATTTTATCGTGTCACAGAAATAGGGGCTGTTATGTAAAACTTCTTATAAAAGTAATCCCTCTTTTAACCCTTTCTTGTTTTACAAAATTTTGGACCTGTCCAAATTCAAAGGTTTTGCAGACGAAAATTAAATTTGAAAAATAACCATTCAGTAGGGTAGAAAATAGTGTGGAAAAAGAAGAAATTGCTTGACAGAAGCAATTTCTTCTTTTTTCACAATATTTTCTCAATCATAAAATCACATGCACATAAAAAGCAGGGATTAAACAGCAAAGGGTTAACTATAGATCATAGATTTCCATGGAACTTTCACATACCGTTCATTATTATATAGTAATGTGTATATCGTTATCATATGGCCATGTGCATATTGCCCTGATTTAGTGAACTATGCCATGTCATGGAAAAAGTGGCCCTATTGCTACTTTTTTATAACACAACTTGTATCTTGGAGATTAAAGTAAACAAGTCTTCATTTAAGAGGCCCACATGAAAGATTGGGAAACCAAATATGTAGCCTCTTTAAATAAAGACATTATTATTATTATTATTATTATTATCATTAAAGATTTATTGGTTGATAATTTCAATGGTTATTCTTCATCTTGTGAACAGGATCATAATTTCCATCTTTCATTCTTATAATACAGCATCACTGTAAAGGGGGCTTTCATATTAATGATAATCCTTAAAAGAAATATCTGAAAGAAGGATTGGGTCAAACATAGGTCAACCAGAAAGTGTATTTCGGAAATATTTACACAAGAAGGTAGAATAACAATTTTTATGCCCCCGCATCGAGAGATCGGGAGCATATTTTTTTACTCATGTCCGTCTGTCTGTCTGTCTGTCCGTCTGTCTGAAAACTTAACCAAACTTAACCTTTACCTTATCTTCAAGCCTATTCAAGATACAAGGCTGATATTTGGCATGATGATAGATTTCAATGATCCGCATCTGCTGGTACCAAAGTCAAGGTCATGTGACAGGGTTAAGGTCATCTGTCAAGGTCAAACTTTGAAAAAAATTGCTGTTACGGGGGCATTAGTGTTTCACAAACACATCTTATTATATTCAGAAAATTTTTTACTTGCAAGAAGTTTTGGATCTTGGTCAGTCTGCACAGATTGTACAGTCTGACCAGGCTCAAATCGTTTTGCACTGACTAGATCGATGGCTCAGCGCAAAACAGTTGTACCTGCCTATATGTTTATAGGCAGTTACAACTGTTTCGTGCTGAGCCTGTGAGATGGTCCACTTTAACTTTTTGTGTGATAGGTCACAAATCATACACAGTTGAAAGAAATCATCTAAAATCTTGGTCACAGGTTCCAGGCTCATTTATTTTTCAGGGAAGTGTTAGTATTCTGCTTTCTGCCAGAGACGGGGATACAAGCATTGATATAAGAAGAAATGTTTCTTACAAGTTTGTCCCAGGTACCTTGTTTTCTCTTAACAAAGGGATATTTGCTTCAAACATTTATTGAAAAATAGATTGTGTAGTAAAAAAAACTAAGCAGAGCCCAGATAGTGACATAATGAATGTTGTTAAGCAATCAGTTCATGAGTTCTGTTTTGGAACTATTACCGGTCCACTACCTTAACCCTTTCCTGTTTTTCAAAATTTTTGACCTGTCCAAATTCAAAGGTTTTTCAGACGAAAATTTAGAGTGGATTTAATTTGAAAAATAACCATTCAGTAGGGTAGAAAATAGTGTGGAAAAAGAAGAAATTGCTTTTCAGGAGCAATTTCTTCTTTTTTCACAATATTTTCTCACTCATAAAATCACAGGCATGTAAAGAGCAGGGATTAAACAGGAAAGGGTTAAACAGGTAACAGAGGTTTCAACAAATGAGATTTTGATTTTAGCCCTTCTCATACTACTGTACACAAAGCTTTGACAGACAGTATAGATCCAGATCAGCCTATATAGATATGCAGTCTGAGGTCAGCCTACACTGTCTAATTTGTACTTATTATTGCATAAAATGTATGTTTTACGGTCGTTTATGACATATGTTTACAAACAAAATCCAGGTGTTAACAAGAGAAAATGTGGATTAATCAGTTAATTCATATGCTGTTAACGTCTGGCTTTTTAATTTAAATATTTTTGGTCTAGGCATATAAACTTTATCAGTTTCCTTGTCCACATTATTATATAGCATACCTAAAAACGTTGCTCTAAGTCCCGCAATAAATTGTGTGACGTCATAAATTTACCAAGCAAGGTTGGTATAGACAAGATGGATGGTGTAATGCATGGGGGAATATAAGTAGGTTTGCAACTAGTTAGTCCCCTACCGGTGTTCACACCGGAGGGGACTATAGGTTTGCCCTCCGTCTGTCCGTCTGTCCGTCCGTCCGTCCGTCCGTCTGTCCGTCCGTCCGTCCGTCTGTCCGCTCAAATCTTGATCCCGCGATAACTTAATAACTAAGCAAGCGTTTTTGAGGAAAATTGGTATATGACTAGATGGCAATGTGTAGATTATGCACATCATTTTATTTTTGTTTTTCGACTTAAATTGAGGTTGCTATGGTTACAGAAATAGTGAAAATATGGCCAAAAATGGGATCCTGCGATAAGATAATAACTAAGCAAGCTAGTTTGATGAGACTTGGTATATGACTAGATGGCAATGTGTAGATTATGCACATCATTTTATTTTTGTTTTTAGACTAAAATTGTTGTTGCTATGGTTACGGAAATAGTGAAAATATGGCAAAAAATATTGGATCCTGCGATAAGTTAATAAGTAAGCAAGCTAATTTGATGAGACTTGATATATGACTAGATGGCAATGTTTAGATTATGCACATCATTTTATCTTTGTTCTTTGACAAAAAGTGCGGTTGCTATGGTAACAGAAATAGTGAAAATATGGCAAAAAATGGATCCTGCAATAATTTAATAACTAAGCAAGCTAACTTGATGAAACCTGTTTTAAAATGTAAAAAAAATTATAAGCCATGTTAGTCAGGGTGGTGATGCAGCAGTATTAATCACCTCCAGTGAAAGTTCTCATTTCTTACCAACAAGACTGAAGAAAAACATCTTGGATCAGACAAGGTAACTGTTATTGATACTATTTCTTGCATCTGTCTATTGCTTCCATGAATTGTATAGTGGGCACAGCAGAGACAACAACTCATGTAAGTCTGGTTTTGACGTCCCTGATAGAATTGGCGTGGGAAAACATTGAGACAAACAAAGCCGGTAGGGGACTTATGCCCATGTCCAACATGGCTCTTGTTTTATATCATTTCTATCTTTTTATGCAATAATAATGTCAATTCACGCTTTTTCGGGCATTAACATTTGCAGAGACCCTAAAAATGCTTTAACCATTTTTCAGGTCTCAGAAAATGTTAACGCCCTCAAAAAGTAAATTAACCCTATATTATACCCCGTTCGAAGTAGAGGGGGTATATTGCTTTGCACTTGTCAGTTGGGCGGTCAGTCTGTCGGTCTGTCACTAGACTGATTTTGTCCAGTGCATATCTCAAAAAGTATGCAAGCTAGAATCATGCAACTTCACATGTGGATAGATCTCATTGAGGTGAAGTGCACTTTACAAAACTGAATAAATGCACAAAAAAAGAAATTTGTTTATGAAAAAATTGACATTCATCTGTATAAGGGTTAAAAGAATATAAGCAAGTGTGTTACACTTCCAAATATTTTAAATGTGCACCAAGTAAAGACTCAGTCTGACCTATCTTCACTATGCATTCTGTGAATAGAGTAGGTCTCGATGTACGATGGATGATCCAGAAGTTCGTACAATTGGCCCATAACTTTGGCATTTCAAGCTTGTTAGTGTAAAATTTTTAGTGTGTGAAGTTCAGTATCTACCAAGACCACAAATCTTATTATTTTTGCAAACATTTTTAAGCGGTCTTAAATTTCATTACTATAGTCACATAAGTATGCTTAGGCAGGGGAGCATAAAAAATTCATGAAAAATCTGTTGCATAAATCAATTTTTTTCTGAAAGTGTGCTTAAAATTTATTTGAAACTGCTTACCATAAAGGCCCAGCATCTGTGTGAACACTTCCTTTGAAAGAATATACATAAAAAAATTGTAGACAAATTTGAATCCAATGGAATGGTGATGCTTTCTGCAAGTAAATTTATTAGGTGCAGAAAGGCATGCGAGCAAATGGAGACTATGTAGAAAAGAGCTAATGTACCTCACAGATGTTTCAAATTGTTGGAAGTGTCACACATAGGCTCATATATTTTATTTCCAGGTTTGACTAACAACACTGTCCCTATTGACACTTACTGGGTTTTGGATTTGTACACTGGTATTATTACCAACAAAATTGACATCGACCTTGAGGATCCCATCTGGCAGGTCAATGGTGATGCATTGCAAAATTGGAACCTCTCTGTACAGGTACTCTTTTTACAATATAACTGGATATAGTTACATTCGGAACACCACTCGGCCATCTCACGATCAATCTTGAATGTATGTAGACCGTCTATTTTTTGAAACTTACGGGAAAACCTTGGAAACACTCGATGACTTAAGTTAAAATGGTGCTTACCCCAGAAACTTTGAGTGAAAACATTTGATGTCGCCAACGCTACTCATTTAAGTCACTGTGAATGTGAATGTGAAACCATCATACCCTTATATCTTTACATTCTTAAATAACAGCTGAAAATTTTACTTTTTGAGAATTTTATGTCATTCTCAAAAATTAAGATTTTTCAGCTGTTTTTTATTGTAAAAAATTTAAATTAAAAGATAGCACCAGTTCTTTCCGTGCTAGTTTTTCCACTGTTTCCACCTAACCAAATGCACATTTTGTTACATACCCATCCGCCTTATAAACATCTGAGGTTTGTTACTGTTTACAGAAATGGCCGAGTGATGTTCCGAATGAATATTGTTAGTCTTTCAGTCCTAGTTCTCTTTTTACAACATTATAATTTCAGTAGAGCTACCTTTTTTTACACCATTATCAGATAGAGTCTTTCAGCCAAGGAACTCAATGTTGCCATTAAAAAATAAATTCCATCTTTCAATCAAATTACAATCAAACTGTGGTAACTTGACATAATTTATTCACAAGAAATCATCTTCAGCAGGTCTTGTTAGTGATAGTAGAACTGAAAAACAAGACTCTTTTTTTCCAATTCTGCTTGTTCATGCATTTTATGGCTATTATAAAAAGAATGTGTTTAATTCAATTATTCTCACAGGATTAACAATGGCTGCATCGAATATGCTAGATTAGAGCTACCTTTTTTACACCATTATCAGATTGTGTCTTTCAGCCAAGGAACTGTTGCCATTATGAAATATATTCCATCTTTCAATCAAATTACAATCAATGTACACTAAAGGTACACTACACAATTCGAATGTTTATAAACAGACTTTCGACGAGTTTATTTAGGTAAATTTGGACCAATGAAATTTTTGCTGTCATAGTCTCTGACTATACTGAAAGATCAAAGAAACACAAATCTACTTACATTTTACCATCTTTTGAATTACATCATTGAACGTCATGTTGGATAGTGTAAAAGTAACATACATTCGAAACCGACTTCATCATGAAGAAACTAAAATTGAAACGACATAAAGCATTGAATATCGATAGGGAGAAAAAAGTGTTTTTCGTGATGAGTTTCTTTACTTTTTCAGCATATAGGTGATTACATTTTTAATTAATTATAGTTATCTCAGGCTTGTTAAATTCTAGTTCAGTCCACCCCTACTCCGGGCTATATTACATTTTCCCGCGTTTTAGAATACAGCGGTTGGACTTTAGTGTTGGGCAAACGTTTTCAAATCCCAATCGATAATCAGTTTTAGAAGGATGAGTAAATAAACAAATGATTGATTGTACAACCATTTTTATGCCCCCGCATCGATAAATCGGGGGCATATTGTTTTACTCATGTCCGTCTGTCTGTCTGTCCGTCTGTCTGTCCGTCTGTCCGAAAACTTAACCTTGCCAATATCTTCAAGCCTATTCAAGATACAAAGCTAATATTTGGCATGATGATAGATCTCAATGATCCGCATCCGCTGGTACCAAAGTCAAGGTCATGTGACAAGGTCAAGGTCATCTGTCAAGGTCAAACATCCAAAAACTTAACCCGAAAACTTAACCTTGCCAATGTCTTCAAGCCTATTCAAGATACAAAGCTAATATTGGCATGATGATAGATCTCAATGATCCGCATCCGCTGGTACCAAAGTCAAGGTCATGTGACAAGGTCAAGGTCATCTGTCAAGGTCAAATGTCCAAAAACTTAACTTTGCCAATATCTTCAAGCCTATTATAGATACAATGCTAATATTTGGCATGATGATAGATCTCAATGAACTGCATCCGTTGGTACCAAAGTCAAGGTCATGTGACAAGGTCAAGGTCACTTTTCAAGGTCAAACTTTAACCCAAAAACTTAACCTTGCCAATATCTTCAAGCCTATTCAAGATACAAAGCTAATATTTTGGCATGATGATAGATCGATGATCAGCATCGGCTGGTACCAAAGTCAAGGTCATGTGACAAGGTCAAGGTCATCTGTCAAGGTCAAACTTTGAAAAAAAATGCCGTTACGGGGGCATTCGTGTTTCACAAACACATCTTGTCTTAGAATTAAAATAGCACTCCTATGAAGAAAAGAATATGAAAGTTAAAACCCAAGATCTAAATACTGTTTCTACAGATTTTTCTACCAACTCAATGGCTCAGTGTGAAACAGCTGTAGCTGCCTATAAACATATAGGCAGTTACAACTGTTGAATGCTGAGCCATCAAACTGATGATAGTTCTGTAAACCTTGTTTTTATCTGTTTATAGATGACTCGTTTAATGAATTTGGTATTGCATTTCCACTAATAATATACACAAATAAAAAGGTATTGCGACATTCGATTTCTATGAACAAAAGTAAACTGTGGTAACTTGGCGTAATTTATTCACAAGAAAACATTTTCAGCAGGTCTTGTTAGTGATAGTAGAACTGAAAAACAAGACTCTTTTTTTCCAATTCTGCTTGTTCATGCATTTTATGGCTATTATAAAAAGAATGTGTTTAATTCAATTATTCACACAGGATTAACAATGGCTGCATTGAATGTGCTAGATTGGATTTCAACCTGATTATTTTCTCTAATCCAAGAGTGATCCATACACTTACTGTACAGCCAATATCATGTACATGCAAAAGCGACGAAAATTACAGCACCCACTTTTTTCCTAATACCCAGGATCAGTTGTAGTATATGAATGTGTACATTACCATTCCAAAATCTGTAACAACAGAGCATGATTTTGAATAGGAGATAACAGTTCACATAGTTTGCAACCAAGAATGCCCAATAAATAGTCGATGGCATTCACATTCTGCGTTAATTAAACATACTTTTGTATTTACATACATTTAGATGTTGCAATACTTTTTTCTTGTATATATATCCTCTATTTGTATATTTGTAGGCTTGTGAACTTCTGAATGCAACAACTCCTAGTCCTTTTTATGATGATTGCACTGATATACGATTCACTCAAATAACAATCGGAGACATAAATGACAACCCACCACGTTTCCTCATCGACCAGTATTTCTATGAGATTAAAGAAAACGTTCCAAATGGCGATCTTTTAATTCCTGCTATCCAAGTTAGAGATGATGATACGGTAAGAACAGAGCTATAGATAGAAAGGGGATTTAGAGTTCAAAATGATTTATTGTAATCATATTTTTTCTATTCCTATATTGTTGGGGTCTCATTTGAATTGTCTCGTCAAGACGATTCAAATGAGTATTTATCCAGAATATAGGGTTTCAGTGCAAAAGAATGATTTTAGACTGGCATTACTACCTCTTATCTGTACCTTGGTAAGAATGTAAATTTATGAAATTGTTTCTGTTTGTTTTATGCTCCACTGGGCAAAGTCCACAAGAATTTACAAGAATAGTCCATGGGTCATGGTCTAATAGATTTATTCATTAAATTTTGATCAGGTTAATTGAGATTTTGTTTTTGCCCACTTGCAGTGACCTACCGCCATCATAGCGATCCCCGGCGGCTGCACTTCTTCTTTCCAACTATTTGTCTCTCACCAATAGGTTGATAATTGTAGACCGATGTGAGATAGTAGCTGGAGGCTAGGAAAGGATGTGTTGGTTGTACTGGTTACAGAAATACCAGGAAACTATTATAAGGTGCACCAGCTGCTGTGATATAACTGAAAAAATGTTGAAGGCGGTGTAAAACTCCATTCAATCAATCAAACTTGCAGTGACCAAGAAATAGTTGTAACTATGTTAGACACTATTTGCTAGAGTAATCAATGTGTCGGTCTTTCTGATTTTGTCTATACCATAGCTCTTACATTACAGATTTCAAAATACAGTAAAATGTGTATTAAGCGACCACCTAAGGGATCACCATAAAGCGGTTGTTTAAAAGAATGGTTGCTTAGTACATGTTTTGATTACAAATTAGAAATGTCATTTTGATTGAATACGTTTGTTATTACGTATCGACCTATAATCCTATATTTTTAACACTGTCTAGAAAGAATCGTCTCATTAAGACGGTTCAAATGAAATTTTAAAACATGGGATCTATTTACAATAAACTTTATACCCAAAATATTACTTTTTAAGAAATATATATATTTCAAAAAAGATTGCTCAAAGAAAATGGTGACTTAATAGAATTGGTCGCTCGAGCAAGATTGGCTTTATCTTATTCATTTATGTTTAGCTAGATTGGACAAAGTCCAATGGAGCTTTTTTTTACTGCTCTTGAGGCTGAGTGGTAAAGCAACGGACACATCACAGTCCAAGGTTATAAACTTTTTCTCAGACTCAACAGAAAATTTTCTCATATTTTAAATTTAGATAAAAGTATGAAAATAAAAGATATTATTAATAAGTTTTTATTCATAACAACTTATTAAACATCATTACAGCTTTAATCTCAAATTTAAATTTGTGAAAATTTGAGTTGAGAATGAGAAATGTTTTATAACCTCGGGCCCCGAGGTGTAGATAAAGGGGGTATTTTGAAATTGAGATTAAATCATTGCAACAATACTTGCACTAATCCTATTTTGTGAGAAGTCATTGGAATGGTCTCCAGACTAATCAAATGATTACCCACAACATAGGGTATCAATGAGTAATAAAGATTGGAAAAGGCAATACTTCCTCTTTTCTGTACCTCTGCTCATGACATGCAGGTCCAAGGTTTTAGCCAGGTTAGTCGGTCCATCCGTAGACCGTTTTTTTGTCTGGAGTATATCTCAAAGAGTATGCAAGTGAAAATCATGGAACTTCAAAGGTGTAAAGGAGAATTGCTTTGCTAAGGAACCATAACTCTACTCATCATATTTTGTGAGTTATTGCCCTTTGTTGATTGACAAAGAATAGGCTATTGACCTGCTTTTATGGGGGCATTAATGTTTTACAAACATCTGTTGTTAAACTTAGTTCAAAACCATTTCCAGGTCTGCTTTATGATAGATCTTGTTCATAGCAGGGTTCAAGTGAATATGTTGCAAACTGTATTTCTCCTAATAAATGCTCCTGAGAGCTATACATAACATGGTAAGGGAGCTTTTATTTAGTATGCATTTCTGATTACAATAAATCATTAAACTTGTGTATCTTAGGCCCTTTTTCCTTTAGGTTGAGGTAAATTTCCTTTTAACAATCATATAAATGGTTGTTTAGAGGAAATTCACATCAAATAAGAGAAAAAGTCTCAACAAGTTCTTAAAAATTTAGGCATTTTAAGTGGGTTATCTTAGTAATCAATGTAGGTGTGCTACTATTAGGGAGAGCACTATTGTTAAAGGAAATATAGTAATATGATATGAAATTTGTATCAATGATTACCAAATTCATCGAACTTTTCAAATAAAACAGTTATTATGTTGATCAATTATTTTTTACAGGAGGCGTTCAATAAGTATATTGTGGATTTTACCCAACCCTCGTTGGAGTTTGGCTTAATTGGAGTGGATACATCCCCAATAATCACCATAAAGAACACGTCCCTCATAGACTATGAATCGGGAATTACGCAATATTCTCTTACCGTAAGTAGTTTGCTGTCACTTCTTTTTATGACCCTGTGTGTGCGTGCGAGCCTTTCAGGGTACGGCAGGGCTTACTTTCACTTTAAAATCTTTAAATATCTTCTCCTCTAAATGATTGGGCCGATTTAAATGAAACTTGGCATAATGTTCCTTTGATGACAATTATGTATCTAAGTTGTTCAAGACATATTGATTGACCCCCAAATTTTGGCGTTGCATGGCTGCGATTATCTTCATTTTTTTAGTGAAATTATCTAAACTTATAACTTGATTTCAATGTCCAAAAATGTTCACATTTAGTCTCTTTTTAGCATTAAAGATATAGAATAATTGTTTTGTTTTTCAATTAAGATCGATTGATATTTAATTTCTTTAATTCTGCCACTTGTGAAAATATAGTTTCCGTAGCTCACTCAATGAAATATATAGAGGATAATCGTTTGTTTCAGTGTAAGATCTATTTATATTTCATTGAGTGAACAACAAAAGCTATATTTTCACGAGTGGCGGAGCCACGAGTGCAAATATAGCTTTTGTTGTTCGTGAAATGAAATATTAATCGATCTTAAATGAAAAACAAACGATTATTCTATTTCTTTAATGCAAAAATGAGACAAAATGTGAAATTTCTATGACATATTTTCGTAAAGCGCGTCATTTTGCATGTGATTGCTATGCAACGTTCATTGTGACGTCACTTATTTCGCTCCGCATATAAGACGTCAGATAGGATGAAATGCACAAAAGCGGGGTATAAGTTTTTGATAATTTCACTGCTTTTGCGGTGAGATTATCAAGTGATTATCTACCGTTATTTCTCGATAAACCACCGAAAAGCATTAAAGAAAAATCAATCTTGCCCTGAAACAAAGGATTTTCCTCTATGGCTAACTATTCTAACTTTTTCAGTTAATTGCCCAAGACCAACTTGCCCCCATATTCACGGATACAGCTCCTGTTACCATCACAATTGTGGATGTGAACGACAATTTTCCGATACTGACCCAGGATATATATATAGGGAATATCAGCGAGTTGCCACAAGATGGAGAATTGGTCGCCATTGATGGACCGATTCGGGTTTGTAACTTATATAAAACATTTACAAAGTTGTATTTAAGTAAGTGGACCCGAAATAGTTCCCAAACACGTAGTTCCCAAATTAAATTTTAAATTGAAATTTGAGGAATTTTTAAATTAAGCTAGAAAAAAGTTTTAAAATCTCGGGCCCAGAAATGTATTTCTTCACTAGTGTACATTCGGAAGTAATGCACTTAACAGTATAAACTGAAGTTTTCTCTTTATTTTCATTAGGAAATCTCAGTAAACATTGTGAAAGATCATGAGTTCCTAAATGGTGCGTAACTATTATGGTTCCACTACCTTAAATGAAAACAACGAAAGCTTTAAATTCATTGTTTGTGGTTAAACATCCCTTTAACATTACTTGGGTTGTCCCAGAAATTCATAAACTTTTTTGATAATTCAAAAATCCAGCGTACGTCCAATAACAGTAAGACTTTTGAGTTACGGTAGTGGACCCTTGAGCCTTTTAGTTTTTCAACCATCCAATAAAACCTGCATTTGTAATGAAAAGTAGGACATCCCTAAAATAGTGAATATATAGAGGATATTGAATGAGTGGTCATTGAATACCGAAATTATTAAAGGAGTCATCTATAAACAGATAAAAAACGAGGCAGCGCCGAGTTTTTATCTGTTAATAGATGATGTGTTTAATAAATTTTGGTATTTGATGAGCACAAATTTGATATTCTATTTATGATATGACCCGAATTTGGTGATGAAACGAGAAAATTGGGATATTTATCCATTCGTATTATTCCTCAAGAAATCTAACACCGTTTTAGAAATGACGTCAGCAGATCTATTATGATGTCATTTTCCTCGCAAAAATATAACGTTGTTCTTCTTTCTTAGCTCATTTGCATAGTAATAACACTCGTGTAATATGAGAAAAATATTCGACGTGGTTATTCAACTACCCCGACGTACGCCATATTATAAAATTACTTCTTGTTGACAGCTGAATCTTGTTGTTTCAGGCTACAGACCGTGATTCTGGAGATTATGGCGTGGCTGGAATTCGGTATTCGTTAGCAGGTGAAGGGGTCAGTGGTCCTAATGCAGTGTGAGTAACTCTTTTTTACGTAGAGCCTGCTTTCTTTGAGCCACTCAGGAATCCCTGGCGATTCAACGGAATAGGCCTAGGGGAAAATTAGGCTGCAGACATGAAAGTGCATCATATGACACTTTGGTTTATAAAGATGTCACAAACTTCAATGATCCTGCTAAGAATGATGTTACATAAAACAAAATAAACTTATGAATACCATTGGGCATATTATAATTTGATAACTAAACCAAGTGTCTTAATGCGTTTTGTCATCAAAAAATAATGTGCCTAATAGATTTCCACATAAAATCAGAAAGAATTAACAAAATGTGTTTTCTGCATGCATATTCAGTAACTGAAGTACAGCCAAAAGTTGAATTATCTGAACAATGACCCAAAATCACTACATTTTCATCCAAGGTACTTTCTAGTTTACGAAAAAGTCTGAGCACTGTTCCAAATGACGGTGAGCAAGACATAGTAATTACAATGACAGCTTGTCCATCCAGAGGTCCATTTGTAGGTCAGTCTGATTTTGTAGGTCAGTTCTGACAAACGCATCTCTGATATTACAGTGCTGATATTTTGAGTTTCAGTACTAATTTTTGGCATGATGACATCTCATTTATATTCATCTATTGATATCAAGGTCAAGGTCATTTGACATGATCAATGTAATTTTCAAGTTTAAACTTATGCAAAAAATACCATTTTTAGGGCATGAGTGTTTCACAAGCTCATCTTGCCTATTCACAGATTTACCATCAATGAATTCACGGGTGTAGTGAGTGTGGCAAGATGCGAACCACCAAAAATACGCGGACAATCACCTTGTCTCGATTACGAGTCCAATAGGAAACAATACAACCTGCGAGTAATAGCCACAGACAGTTCACAAAAGCCTCAGGAGTCACTCAGGGGTACAGCCCAGTTGATTATACAGGTGTTGGACCAGAATGATAATCAACCCACCGTTGGAGACTATGAAAGAACAATTGTGGAAGGAAGCACAGACTTTGATTTCCCCTTCATTGTACAGGTAAATAAATAATTAGTTTTTTTTGGCTCGGCTGTTTTGGAGAAAACTGAGGTATTGCTTTAGCCTCGGTGTCGTTGTTGTTTTTGTCATTGTTGTTGTGCGAAAACTTTGACATTTTGTGATAACTCTGGTTCTACTGAAGGCATTCACATGAAACTTGGCACACATGTTCACCATCAAAAGAGCAACCTATACTATCAAGGGGTTAACTCTAGATGCATTTTGCACAAATTATGCCCTTTTTTGACTTAGATTTTTCCACGATCCAGCATTCAACAGCCGAGTGTAGGCACCCATAGGCGGTGCTCTTGCTTTAGGTCACCTTGAGAACTTTTTGAACAATCATTTTCTGTTGTCTTTTCGTCTGACTGTCATCCATCGCATTTTAACTGGCAACATAATGAAAATGCTGATCTTAGTAGATACCCGGTGCCAAAGCAGGAATATTCCAGGTTTAGCATGACAAAGGTTAAGGTAGTGGACCACAAAATAGTTCTGCAATGTTTCAGGTGTCATGAACTTTAACAGATACACTAGAATAAAAAATGAAATTCTCTGAATGCTTTCTGATCATCTGTTGAGATGTTTTTGGCATGTAATGATTTGAAATCAAAACGTAGAAAAATGCCCAATGCTGAACTTTCTCGATTTTGTTTTTACGCAACGTTAGTTACTGTTTTGTTTGTGACAACATATGAAACCATGTGCTAAATGACACGCTTTCCTGGCTGCAAGCTCATTATGCCCAATATCTTTTCTGTAGAATCATCAAAGATTTTAAATTATAATATGACAGACGTCCTGGGAGTGAAATAAACCTGTTGAATATTTTTGATATTACACGGGTGTTATTGCACTAGTGGAATAACTATTAAATGACGTCATAATTTATATCTGTTTTAAACGGCGTTATAAGTTTCGCGGAAAATTGAAATGTCGAATTTCAAGAATTTTACGATTTTTCGCGAAAATTCAGGTCATATTATAAATAGAATATCAAATTTGAGTTCATTTAACGAGTCATCTATAGAAGCCTCATTTTTATCTGTTTGTAGATGACTCGTTTAATAAATTCGGTATTTAATAACCACTCATTCAATATCCTCTATTTTCATTGGGTGTATGATAAGTAAGTTTGATGGGATGAGCATCTGGTGGCTGGGATGAATGTTATAGGATGATGAAAGTGGTAGCACTGGAGTGATAGATATATGATACCTAGAAATGAGAAAAAATATCTAACGAGGTTGGGAGAATTGATCATTGTCGAGGCTTTGCCAAGACAATTATCAATTCTCACAACCAAGTTAGATATTTTTTTCATACAATACATTAAGTATGTATTATATTTATCTTATAACCTCTATTTGTCTTGTTTTCGTCGCTGTTTCTAACTAAAATGCAAGTTTCTAAAAATAACTGCATTATATCATTGTTCTAAAAATAACTGTGTAATATCATAAAAAATATCATATGGGATGTTACCACACTGATATTTGTATGGTTATAAGATAAATGGTGTAAAACCATAGGTAGGTCCACTAGCCACTGCGATATAACTGCAATAATGTTGAAAGTGGCCTTAAAACCCCAATACAAACATATGAGCCTGTGTGATATTTCCAAGAATTTGATGTGTGCGTAAAATGTAAACATTGAGCAGTCTAAAGATAAGAGACCTTCTCTTTCTACAGAGGGCACAATGAAGCCTCTGGTCAGACTGGGTGGATGCAGGGGCTGGCCAGAGTCTTTGCTTGGCGCACATTTGAAATTGTTGGAAATGTCACACACAAGCTGATATCATTTCTGTGTTTTAGGGCCAGGATGCTGATGAAGACCAATTAGAATATTACATCATACCTTCTGAACAATCGCAGCTCTGGCAGATTAACCGCACTTCAGGTCGCATCACCCTGAACAAAGGGGGACAACCAGTGCTTTTTAATGAAAGTTTCTTTGGACAGTAAGTACTTTGAGTGGTCAGAGCAAGACTATTGTAAGTGCCTATATATTTATAGGCACTTTCTATAGTTTTGCACTGACTCCTGATTTAGCTTTGTTGGAAGGAAATGGGACATAGCAACTCTAAAGATAGGGTCCAAGAAATGAAAGACCAAAGATGCTCCCCAATGATTTTGACCTACCATTAATTTTTCGTAAGATGTTAAGTTAAGCAGGCCCAAGGCCTGCCATTTGCATATTGGTGATATTTTGAATGTCACAAAAAAAGAAGCCTACATATATTTTTGGCTCGGCTGTTTTTGGGGGAAAAAATCGGGTACTTCTTAAGCCTTGGTGTCGTCACTGTTGTTGTCATTGTTGTTCAAAAACTTTGACATTTTATGCTATCTCTAGTTCTCCTGAAGGATTCACTTGAAACTTTGCGCACATGTTCACCACAAAAAGAGCAACCTAAACTATTAAGGGGTATATTTCTAGATGCATTTTTTCTGCAAATTATGCCCCTTTTTCAACTTAGATTTGTTTCACAATCAAGCACTTAACCCATTGCTGTTTAATCCCTGCTTTTTACGTGTCTGTGATTTTAAAAAAAAAAAATTGTGAAAAAGAGGAAATTGCTTTTGACAAGCAATTTCTTCATTTTTTCCACACTATTTTCTACCCTACTGAATGGTTATTTTTCAAATTAAATGCACTTTAAATTTTTGTCTGCAAAACCTTTGAATTTGGACAGGTCCAAAATTTTGTAAAACAGGAAAGTGTTAAAAGCTGAGAGTAGGCAGCCATAGGAGGTACTTCGTTTGTAATGTCATAATCATGTCCACATCATGTGTATGCAACTCCTTCATTTCAGTGGTTCAGTGTGACAGCAGTTGTAACTGCCTATATGTTTATAGGCAGTTACAACTGCTGTCACACTGAGCCGATAGCAGCTGGAGTCTAGGAAAGGATGTGATGGTTGTACTGGTAAGAGAAATACCAGGAATCAATTGTTAAGTGCTCCAGCCACCGCGATATAACTGAAAAAATGTTGAAAGCATGAAAAACTCCATTCAATCAATCAATCAATCAATCAATCAATGGCAATTAGCCAATGATTTGTTGACTTATTTGGATGAATCTTTCATAGAATGTCCCTAGTCACCTTAACTTGAGCATACAGTCAATCCTGTGTTAGTGGCCACCTGTATATATCAAGCAAACTGTATTAAGCAAGGGGTCACTGGGTCCCCAATTAAGGCAAATGAACAGAAATTAACCTATATTAAGCTAGCATTGAGTCTTTAACAAGCATTTTTCTATTGTCCCTTTGGTGCTTGCTTTATACAGGTTTGACAGTATTGTCAAGATTTGATGATAATTTCCAGGGTCAGAAAAAAGGGGCCTAAATTTATATAGAATTTCTTGTTAAAGCAATGCTACCTACACGTATGGACGGATTTTCATCATTTTCACAGACTGTTCATTATCAAAATGGTCCTGGGCATTGTCATCATATGGCCATATGCATATTGTTACACTTTAGTGAATTTATGCCACATCACATCAAAAGTTGTTGTATATGTATATAACTGCCTATATGTTTATAGGCAGTTACAACTGTTTCACTTAGAGCTATCCATTTGTTGATAAGTAGGAAACAGCTTTCCTTTAAGGGTACCTGCTACCTTTGATAGATATACTTGAGATGAAATTATATTAATTTGCAGGTTTGTTTTTGTTGTCGACGTGACTGATGGAAGATTTCAGGCTAATCCCCCTGCAGTTATTACAATTAACGTACAAGTAAGTATATTGTGTGAGAACAACATGCTGTATTTCCTGAAATAAAGCCTACCCCCCAATAGTGACTCCCCCTGTACTATTCTACTATGTGAACTTACTTCATTTGATTAATATATGAATTTTAGGCGTTTTATGTTTTTTTCTTTCATTTGGAGTTTCGGTAGATGATCCGTAATAGTTCTGCAACGTTTCTGAACACAATGATCTTTCACAATGTAAACGGTAGTGCAGTTGGTTAGGCATAAGACTTCCATTCTGGAAGTCGTGGGTTCCATCCCCAGTGGCTGCAAATATCCTTTCCGACGTTTGTCTCTCACCAATGGGTAGATATTCGTAAACCTATTTGAGATAGCAGTAGGAGGCTAGAAAAGGGTTTAATGGTAGTACAGGTGAATGAAATACCAGGAATCCATTGTTAGGTGCTCCAGCCACCACGATATAACTGCAAAATTGTTGAAAGCGGTGTAAACCAATTCAAACAAACACAATGTAAACAGAAGTTTACTAATGAAATCATTAGGATAGAACAGTTAACACTTGAAGTTCATGACTTTCGAAACATTGCAGAACTATTACAGGTCAACTACGATAATTGCTGCTAAACAATTGTTTATTAATAGAACCTGTCTTGCAAAAAGGGACCATCTGGAAACTCTGTAAAAGAAACATTTACAGAAGAGATGTTATCCAGCATTGATAAACAAGAGGTCCTATTTTTAAAATTCTCGTTCAGGAAGTTTGAATTATCAATTATGATACTGAAAATCAAGCAGGAGTGAAATGATTTGACCCTAGTCAGTCTGTATACTAAAACATTCTTGAAAATTGGACATATGTGATCATTGAAAAAAATTAGATCTTTTTTAATAAGCACATTGAAAGGCAGGACATATTATGTGATCACTTTTGGTGTCTGGCGTGCAACTGGCATCCACTTCTTTGTCCGGAGCACAACTCTGCCTTCTTATGGCTGATTGACTTGAAAGTTGGCAGTTATGTTCCTCTCATGTTTACAGAGTGCAGTGCACAAGAACCCTAGCTCTACCTTGTTTAATTCTTAGCTTAGCTGTTTTCAGAGAAAACCTGAATTATTGCTATAGCCTTAGTGTTGTTGTTGTTGTCATCATGCAAAAACTTTGACATTTTGTGATATCTCTGGTTCTACTGAAGGCATTCACTTGCAACTTGGCACACATGTTCACTCACAAAAGAGCAAACTATAATATTAAGGGGGATTTATCTAGATTTATTTTGTGCAAATAATGCCCCTCTTTCGATTGCAATTTTTTTCACCATCCAGCACTCAACAGCCCAGCGTAAGCACCTGTAGGCGGTGCTCTTGTTTAGTAATTTTCCTTGCCTGTATTTTACCCTTATACATCCAGCATTGTAACAGGATTATCTTGTGAAAATTTGCCATCTTGTTTAGCTTTATCAGGGCTGTGGAAATAAGAGTTTTCTCCACTTGTCCCTGGACAAGTAAAAGCGGATTTTCTACTTGTCCAGGATCAAAATGAACTTGTCCGCTACAGAGTAAATAGAAAATTTAAAAAAACCATTGCTTTTTGATGAAGAAAATGCTGGTATCCCGCATTTTCTTCATTAAAAACAATGTTTTCTACCCTATGATATGAACATTGGGATGATTTCTCTCTTAATTCTTTTAAGTAACATTCAAAGATTTGCCCTGGTATTTACTTGTCCTTGGACAAGTGGCTTAGAAAAATTTACTTAACCGCAAGTACAAAAGCCCGAGTCGGACAAGTCGGGCATGGGAATTCCACACCCCTGGCTTTATGTCATTTGTTGTTGGGCAACATTTTGTAAAGAGACTATTTGTATGCCTTGTAATCTGAAAAAAAGGGGAAGAATTCTATAGTAGTTTATATTGTGACTCTGGCATGATTGTTTCTGAGATAATAATATTTTTGATAATAATATTTCATATTTGTTTTGCAGGATATAAATAACAACATTCCTTTCTTCATACCATCATTTTACACAACATCTATCAATGAATCAACTCCTGGAGGTATGTTTAATAGATACTGATATTAATTACCATTGTCATGCTGAATAAAAAAACTTGGCAAAATTGTGCAGACTAATCTTTGCCTATGTCTCTGACCAAACAAGCCCTGTGTTCAGGATGACAAAACGTTGCAAACAGTTTGCCAAATATACCCCGCTTTGCACACGCACTTGATTGCAAAGCGGGATAAAATTGGAATACTGTTTGCACTGTTTTGTCATCCTGAACACAGGGCAGAAATATTCTGGGTTAAGCATGACAAGACAGTGTTAAGATAAAATTCAAATATATAGAGGATATTAAATTAGTGGTCATTGAATACCAAATTTGTAAACGAGTCATCTTAAACAGATATAAACGAGGCTGCGCTGATGACGAGTTTGATAAACTTTGTATTCAATAAGCACAAATCTAATATTCTTTTTATAATAAGACCTGAACTTTTTGTGTTAAAACAGAGAAATTCCAGATATTTATCGATTAGAGTTATTGTGCGAAACATATAACGCCATTTACGAAATGACGTCATCATATGCTTTATATGACGTCATTTTCAAAAAGAAAAAAAAACATTTCTGTTTGCTCTGAGCTCATTTGCATAGTTATTCCACTAGTGTATTAACACCCGTGTAATATAAAAAAATTTTCAACAGGGTTATTTCACTCCAGCGTCATATTATAAAATTCAATATTTAGCTTTACTGTCCAAAGGTCTGAAGAGCTAAAGCAATGGTGTGTTTCCTATCCATCCATCTGTCTGTCTGTTTGTCCTTTAACATTCCCTTGTTATCACAATAGAGTAAGCTAACACAGTATGGTTGCACTATCATGAATAACATTACTTTTAGGTTGGGTCAGATATTTCAAGTATCACAGGAAAAAGGGGCCTTATGGAAACTTTATAAAAAATATCCTCATTGAAGCTAAAGAGCCCAATTTCTTCAACTGATTTGCTTCACACTTTCAAAGAATGATTGTATCAACATAAGGGTCTTTCCTTTCAAATATTGGCCAGGTCCATCTTTTTTCAAGTTAAAAGGAGCCTTAGGGAAATTTCATCTAAATTGTTGCAAGAGAAACCTCATGTGAGTTTTCAATCGATTTATTTCAAACTTTCACAGATTTATTTTATCAACTAAAGGATGATCCCTTTCAAAAATGGATCAGGCACATCAAGTATCACGGGAAAGGGGGGCCATATGGAAATTTCAAGTATCCAGGCTAGGGCTTAAGAGTCAACAGGTTTCATTTGAAAAGCATTATTAACCCTTGTCATGCTGAATAAATTTTGGCTAGAATTTTTTATCAAAATCAAAGGGCAAAAAGCACTGAAAGTACCAACTGTAGGTCATTTTTTATTTGAAAATCAAAATCTATTGACAATTCTGGTTTGAAAGTGAGAAACAGGTGGTGTAGACTCACATCAGACTGCACATATGTGCAGGCTGATGTTTGTCTATAGCTCCTGCCAAAGTAAGAATATTCAGGGTTCAGCATGACAAGGGTTAAATTTACAATATCTTCTGTCTTACAGGCATCTCCCTGTTGACGGTGACAGCCAGAGATGCGGATGATCCCACCACTTTGAACGGTCAATATACATTCTCTGTTAGACAAGGAGCAGCCGGGAGATTTGACTTAGATGAAATAACTGGTGTTTTCTCAACCACGACAGGTGCTACGTTTGAAAGCCAAGATTTATATCGGATTACAGTATGTTTCTTTAATGATTTTTGGTGGTTTATCGAGAAATAACTGTAGATTATCACTAGATAATCTCACCGCAAAAACAGTGATTATCAAAAACTTATACCCTGCTTTGGTGCATTTCATCCTATCTGATGTCATCTATGCAGGGTGAAATAAGTGACGTCACAATGAACGTTGCATAGCAATTGCGGGCAAAATGACGTGCTTCAAGAAAATATGTCATAGAAATTTCACATTTTGTCTCATTTTTGCATTAAAGAAATAGAATAATTGTTTGTTTTTTGTGTAAGATCGATTGATATTTTATTTCGCGAACAACAAAAGCTTTATTTTCACTCGTTGCTCTGCCACTCGTGAAAATATAGCTTTTGTTGTTCACTCAATGAAATATAAATCGATCTTACACTGAAACAAACGATTATCCTCTATATATTGGCAGATTTGTAGCTTCCCCTGGACTTCTGCTGAATTGTCTCTCCTTGAATATGTTATTTTCAGATATTTTTTTATTATCTGGAGCTTTTTTCCAGAACTTTTACATGAAATGAAGTGAAATTTATACACAATTAAGCTGGTAATGTATGCTTGTGCTTCTGAGGTTTTTAGGCTGAGGTTTTTAGGATCCTTCCTTTTGATATTTATTGACATTGTAACCTAGTGTAAACTAAAATCCTTTAATTTTTTATGACCCTATTGATATTTGCTGCACAATTATTTCCCCTTGAACTTGTTAAGTTTATGCATTATTTTTCTCATCTGCATTTTACCTACAATATTGCACATAGTTGTTGCAAAAATGATCTCCCTTGAACTTTTACATAATTTGAGTAGCAAAAAGATCATGTTCTAGCTTTCATATTGCGAATTAGCCCTGATAGGGCAATTAAATTCTGCTGAAGTAGAGATAAGAGGCCGTATTGCCAATTTAAAATCTTTATTTCTTATTGAAACCCTATGTTGTGGGTACTCATTTGAATCGTCTTTTTAAGTCGATTCCAATGATTACCCAAAATATAGGATTTATGCAAACTTTGTTGAAATAATTTAATTTGAATATACATCGATGGCTCAGTGTGAAACAGTTGTAACTCCCTATATGCTTATAGGGAGTTACAATTGTTTCACACTGAGCCAGCATATGCTTTTGGCTTAGCAAAAGATGATTTTCTTCTTCAGATTGTAGTTACTGACAGGGGTTCCCCTCCTCTGAGTAGCACCGGAATTGTGGAGATTCGAATCTTGGACGTGAACAACAAAAATCCTTTCATCACTCCAGCATCCCAAATATTCTCTCTTTATGAGAGTAAGTCTTTTTTCTTTATAATAATAGACTAATAGACTCCATTTTGAATGTTTAGTTATGGATGTAACTTTATTGTATAAAATCTTGCTGTTTTTTCTGAAGAAGGTATAAGCAAAATATTAAATGAGTTATATTGAAGGTATGTGATCAATTCAGCATATTTCAGTGTATTGTTTATTACAAGACCTTTCAATGAATCCCAAAGTAAAGGCTATTGGTCAAGGCCAAGGTCATATTCACGAGGTCATTCAAATCAGTAACAGTTTTTCATGACCACTTATTATTCAATATCCTATATAAATTAAATTTGTTTCTTTGTATACAGATGCACCTATTGGAGACAGAGTGGGATTTGTAGGCTTTGGCGACCCGGATGATAATCCAGAATTACGGTTCCGATTTGTCGAACCCATTAGAGGGTTTACAAATCTGAATTTCGAGACGGATGTAAATGTCTTCGACTTTAAGGTATGTCATGTTCCCCTAGATTCTGTCAGGTTTTTGTATACACAGTTGAAAGTGGTTTGTAAATGTGTTTACCTAATAACTATACATATATCCCTTTGATAACATCTAATATGATATTTTTTTATGATACCACATGGATATTTTTAGAACAATGACATAATGCAGCTATTTTTAGAAACTTGCATTTCTGTTAGTAATATTGACGAAGGCAGGTAGATGTTATAAGATAAATATAATACATACTAAGTGTATTGTATGAAAAAATATCTAACTCAGTATTGTAATTGACAATTGTCTAGACAATTATCAATTCCTCCAACCTACTCAGTTTCTCAGCAACTAATGGGCAGATTTCATTCAAACTTTACATAAGTGATCAGTATCAAGCATGTATGTTAACCTATGTCATGCTGAACCTGGAATATTTCTGCTTTGGCAGGAGCTATAGACAAACATCAGCCTGCACATATGTGCAGTCTGATGTTGGTCTTCACCTCCTGTTTCTCACTTTCAAACCAGAATTGTCAATAGATTTAGTTTTTCAAATAAAAATTGACCTACAGTTGAGACTTTCAGTGCTTTTTGCCCCTTGATTTGGATGAAAATTTTTAGCCAAAATTTATTCAGCATGACAAGTGTTCAAGTGATATTTTGATGACCATCCATTGACTTGTGACAGAGTTATTGTCCTTTGAAGGAGCATGTCTTTTTATTATGCCCCCGTATCGAGAGATCGGGGGCATATTATTTTACTCATGTCCCTCTGTCTGTCCGTCTGTCCGTTTCTGCCTGTCTGTCCGTCCGTCTGTCCGAAAACTTAACCAAACTTAACCTTGCCAATATCTTCAAGCCTATTCAAGATACAAAGCTAATATTTGGCATGGTGATGGATCTCAATGATCCGCATCCGCTGGTACCAAAGTCAAGGTCATGTGACAAGGTCAAGGTCATCTGTCAAGGTCAAACTTTGAAAAAAAATGCCGTTACGGGGGCATTCGTGTTTCACAAACACATCTTGTTATTGACAAGTACTTGTAGGGGGTATAAGTCCAATTTGCGACAGTCTAGTTGAAATCAGATTTGGTTGGTAAGAGCGGCTCTACGGGCTGTTGATTGAGTCACCGAAAAATAACATAATTGTAGTCTTGTTCACCAAGGCTGAAAAATTGTTTTCATAACTCGATGAAAATAATTTTGATTTCACAGCTGTTTTGTGAGCTTCCATGGAAAGTAGTCCCATGAACAATCCATGCATTTTATGGTGAATTTCTACATTTTTGCTTCAAGAAATTAAATTATAAGGTATGAAGAGACTGTCAATTTCATGGAGGTATAAAATGAAAAACAACAACAACAACAAAAAAAACGCTGGGTTGAATCCACCTCATGTATTCATACATTGTTATTAGGTTTTTAGTTTCATACCTCCATAAAATCAACAAAAACTCTCTTCATCACTTAGATGGTCTAATATGATGAAATAGAAACTATTGGTCAGAATTCTATAAAACAGGATTGATGCTAAGTTCACTCTCATTCAGATTTCTTCATGTCATTCTGATCGGCTTGATAGAATGGGCATTAATTATGTAGGATCACCAAAAAATGGCTCCATGTGATAAGAATAAAAAAAAAAACTTTTACAGAAACTATTTTGTCTGAATTCAACCAAACTTCACAAGAATGTTCTTTGGAAAGTGCATGCTCTGTCAGCGTTCTTTATACCCCCCTAAACTGTTTGATGGGTATATAGGAGTCAGCTTGTCGGTTTTTTGGTCTGTTTATTGGTCTTTATGTAGCATTTTCTTGTCTGCTCAATTTCTCAGTAATTAATGGGCAGATTTCACTGAAACTCTAAAGATGTAATCAGTATTAGGCAGAGATGAGCATGTGATATTTTTGTCTTGATCCATTAACTTTTGGAAGAATTATGGCCATTTGATGGAAAATGGCATTTCATTATTCACAATCACAGTCTCATAGGGGGTATTAGTCCACTGTTCGACAGTATAGTTGTTTTATGTTAATATGATGCTGCTTTAACCCTTTGCTGTTTAATCCCTGCTTTATACGTGCCTGTGATTTTATGATTGAGAAAACATTGTGAAAAAAGAAGAAATTGCTCCTGACAAGCAATTTCTTCTTTTTCCACACTATTTTCTACCCTACTGAATGGTTATTTTTCAAATTAAATCCACTTTAAATTTTCGTCTGCAAAACCTTTGAATTTGGACAGGTCCAAAATTTTGAAAACAGGAAAGTGTTAATGAAAACATTTCATTTTTCCTAAAGAGAATTGATGGCATCATCTGGAAGAAAATGATTAAGTTTTTCAAACAGATTTATGTTTATGGATTGTTGTCTTCATTTTCAGAATGCTTTCACAGTTGACCCTTTTACTGGTGCACTGATAGTTAACAGTAAATTAAACAGTACATTGGCTTTTATAACCAACTATGGAATAGAAGTGGAGGACATCAATGCTGACCCAGCCGGACCCCCACAAATTGGCAGGGGAACCGTCACTTTTTACGTGTATAAATTTAATGTCGACCCACCAGAGTTCATTGATCCGCCCAGGAATATCACAATATCGGAGGAACGTCCATCAGGCACTGTTATTGTTACGCTGAATGCTCGTGACGAGGATGGAATCAGTGAATTTTTGCTGCCTCCAGAACTTCAGCCAGTCTTGCCATATGATTATAGATTTTTTGCCATTAGTAGTTCAGGTAATGCATAGAGAATAACATGGAAGTGTCTTAAGATATCAATTTTATCTTTCTTTCTTTTTCTTTCTTTACATAATGCCATACGCCCTCGCGGAAATTCTAGGCATGTTGCGCTGTCGAGCTGTCCAACATTGTTAGTAGAAAACAAGACTCAAAGTAAAAAGTAATGTAGTAAGGCTAAAAGTAATATAGTGAGATGAAAAAAGATGACAGGTTAAAATAGGTTAAGAATAGCTTAAAGTAAGGTTAAAAAGAACAGCTATGTATTGGAACTATGGCTTAAGGTGCTGTAGCTCACACACAGCCGCCTTAAATATGTCAAGGCTGGGTGAGCAAGCAACACCCTCTGGGAGAGCATTCTATTGAGTAATGGCCAGAGGAAGAAAGGAGTACTTAAAAAATTCTTAGCTGTGTGTAATTGGCGAAATGCCTGGTGATGGGAATGCCTAGATGTACGAATGTTTGGTACAATGTACAGTAAAACTTGCGTTAAGTGACCACTAAGGGGACCAATAAAAAATGGTCGCTAATGGAAATGGTCGCTTAATACAATATCAAACGATAAAAAGACGTGGTTTTTTAAGCATAGAAATATTGTCGCATTATTCTCACTAGATCCTATGATGTTCGAATCCATAAAAATCGTCCCAATGAGACAATTCTTATGGATTCTAACGTCTTAAGATTCAATGATAAATATTTTTACGTTTAAGAATGTTCACTTTTTCTGAAATTTTCCTCACGGCAATTGGACTTTTTACGATTGTCGCTTAATAAAAGTGGTCGCTTAATAGACGTGGTCGCTTGAGCAAGATTGACTGTAGTTGGGTAGGGGCACAGCAACCAAGTTATTTACAATCTTGTAGAATAAGCAGAGATGTGCATCTGCACGCCTCTGTTCAAGACTGCGCCATCTTAGAGAATTGATTTTTTCTGGTTCAGGTTGGGAGAATTTATTTTGCTCCCCGAAGGGAGAACATATAGCCGCCGCTTTGTCTGTCTGTCCGTCCGTCCGTCCGTAATTCCGTCCGTCCGTCCGTCCGTCCATCCCCACCTATTTCTCCATAACCCCTGGGCCAAATTGAATGAAACTTACCATGTGAACTCCCTATGATATAGTGATGATGCATCTGTGACGGTTTTTGGATTTGAGACCTCGTCACGGGAAAAGGGGAGTTAGGGTAAAAAACAGTTTTTCCCAAATTTCTCCTAGTCTAAATGTCAGAATTTAGTGAAATTTCATATTTGTTTAGCAAATCAGATGCCGTTTACTATAAACAATTTGAAATTAACGTAAAAAAAAATATATCATGGAAAAAGGGGGCTTAATGTTTGTTACCTTTACATAAGCGCGTAAATTACAGTTATTCTTTCATTTCTCCTAGTCTTATGCTCAGAATTTGATGAAATTTCACATTTGAGTAGCAAATCAGATGCTCTTTACCCTAAACTATTTGAAATTTGTGTCCTAATATATGTCATGCAAAAAGGGGGTTTAATGTTTGTTGCCTTTATGTTATCTGTATAAGATAACAGCTTATTTGAGTCTTTGAAATCTGACCACAGAGCATATCTCCTAAAGTATAATAGCTATCAACTTGAAACTTTATGGGTGGATAGACCTTATGGAGGAGAAGTGCAGTGCACAAGAACTACAACTCTTGCTTTCATAATTTTGGAGTTACTGCCCTTTGTTATTTTTGATACTTAGATTATGTCTGGAGCATATCTCCTAAAGTAAAATAGCTATCAACTTGAAACTTTATGGGTGGATTGATCTCATGGAGGAGAAGTGCTATGCACAAGGACTACAACTCTTGCTTGCATAATTTTGGAGTTACTGCCCTTTGTTATTTTTGATACTTAGATTATATCTGGAGCATATCTCCTAAAGTATAATAGCTATCAACTTGAAACTTTATGGGTGGATAGATCTCATGGAGGAGAAGTGCAATACACCAGAACTTTAACTCTTGCTTGCATAATTTTGGAGTTATTGCCCTTCGTTATTTTTAATACATTTAATAGGAGGTAAATCTCTGAATCTTTAATTTATTAGGCTTCAGTTTACTATCAAGCTTTTGTGGCGGGGATGTCCATGTCCAACAGGGCTCTTTTTTTTGTGACAATGCCTTATTCGGGGAGCATAATCTGTCTCTGACAGGTCTTGTCATGATTAGGCTTTGCCAAGTCATGATAATTTATTGAAGCCTAGACCAGATGACAACGATATTTTAAGTCTTACACATTATTCTATTTATCATACAATCATTTCATAGTGCTTAATTATAATAAACCCTAAAAATCAAAGAAATTCAGGAGAAAGTGTATGCAAATTGTTTCTAAAAATAGACTTCTAGATATCATGTTATGTTATTAGACAGGTGATATCTGGTTAATACAGGCTTCATTGCATGATAAATTCTAATGTCTTTGCGTAAAACACTTGTGACGAGGATGGGATCAATGAATTTTTGCTGCCTCCATAACTCCAGTCAGTCTTGCCATATGATTATAAGTTTTTCACCATTAGTAGTTCAGGTTAAATGGCATTTCATTTTTTGGTTGGTTATTTTGGGAAACATATAACGTCGTTGTCAGTTTTTGCTGCCTCCATTACTCTGGCCAGTCTTGTCATTCAATTATAAGTTTTGCGTCATTAGTAGTTCTGAGGTGCGTTTCTTAGATTAAGATTCTTAAGAATCTCATTAAGATTTTTAAGATGTAGCGTTTTTTAGATTAAGATTTTGAAGCCGCTTAATATAAATCTTAAGATATCTTAATGAGGAAACGAAGATGCTTTAGCATTGGCTTAAAACGAGTAGCCTTGACGACGTCGAATGTTTTCACTCAAAATATTGAAAATCGTTTCTTATGACGTCTTAATAATCTTATTTAGCGGAAATTTTCATCTTAATGTAAAAAATGCACCTCAGGTAATACATTTTAATGGCTTGGCGCAAAACAGTTGTAACTGCCTAAATATTCATAGGTAGTTACAATTGTTTTTGTGCTGAGCCATTAATTATGCCCCCCTTTGAAGAAGAGGAGTTATATTGCTTTGCACTGGTTGGTCGGTCTGTCAGTCGGTCTGTCCGTAGACCATTTTTGTCTGGGGCAAAGCTAAAAAAGTATGCAAGCTAGAATCATGAAACTTCACAGGTGGATAGATCTAATTAATGAGAAGTGCAGTGCACAAGAACCATAACTCTACTCAAAATATTTTGTGAGTTATTGCTCTTTGTTGATTGACAAAGAATAAGCCATTGACCTGCTTTTATACGGGAATAAATGTTTTACAAACATCTCTTGTTAACATTTTTTTTCCTGCAGAACTTAAATTTAGTTTAAAAAATTGCATCTTCAACTTTGGGGTACATTTGTACTAGTCTGACTGAAGTTTATCCTATATTAATTAACCCTTTGCTGTTTAATCCCTACTTTTTACGTGCCTGTGATTTTATGATTGAGAAAACATTGTGAAAAAAGAAGAAATTGCTTCTAACAAGCAATTTCTTCTTTTTCCTCACTATTATCTACCCTACTGAATGGTTATTTTTCAAATTAAATCCACTTTAGATTTTCGTCTGCAAAACCTTTGAATTTGGACAGGTCCAAAATTTTGTAAAACAGGAAAGGGTTAAGTAAGAAGCAGACTGTATAGGCTTAGATCTGACTGCACGTCCATTCAGGCTGATCCTAAGTCTATACTGTCTACTAAAGCTTAATGTACTGCAAGACTATGTAGTTAAGAGTATGAAAAGGCTAAGAAGTATAAGCAGATGCATTAACCAAGTTATTTGGTAATTTTCATGCCCCCTCATTGTAAAAATCTGAGGCATATTTTATCTGTCTGTCTGCAAAAAGTGAACAAAAAATCTAAACATTGCCAATTACATCATTGCTATTCAAGGTACAATGGTCACATTTGCAACGAAAATAGATATCATCTAAACACATCTGCAGATATCAAGGTTGAGGTCTTATGACCTGCCCTGCATTCAGGATGTCCAAACAATGCAATCAGTTTGCCAATTATACCCTGCTTTGCATGTACACTTACATACAAAGTGGGGTATAATTTGAACACATGGCTGGTTGAGGGCATAAAAGAAAGTGTAAAGTTTAAAATTTGCCGTTTTGGGAGCATTTGTGTTTTGTGAACATATCTTTTTTGTATGCAGGATCAGTTCAAGTTATTGGGAGGATTGATTATGATGATGTTTTCCGTCTGAACGAAACATTTTTTGTTGTGACCGTCAGTGATCGGGGAGAACCACAGCTTACATCTACTTTAACCGTTAGCGTGTTCTTCAGAAATGAAAATGACAATTTCCCAACTTTTGTTCGAAGTGTAAGTAAATCATTATATTATTTTATTTGTAGCTGATAATTCAAAGGCCAGTCTAGGTTTTACCAGTAGTTGTTCTCTATAGACTTGATTTTGTTGTACAAAAAAAAACATTTTGGGATATCTGATATTAAATTGATATTCCAAAAAGGTTGACAGTTAAATTGTATAGATTTTTGGGGCTACATATTTGTCTATATCTGCCTGAATTATAATCAGTCAATCAGTCAATCAATTAAATGAAGAACTCTAATGATAATTGGAACATTCCATTTGACAGAAAGGGGAAAAAATGTTTCTCAAGTTGATAAATTATCTCAGCACACAGCTCTCTAGGGAACAGAAAAGAAGAGAGCAGAAGGGAAATATACAAACACTTCATTTGGAATTAGGTACCATATTTCTACTAATAAACATGCCATCATCATAGCGCAGTTGGTAGTGCGTCAGACTGTCAATCTCTCCGACTATATGTCTCTCACGAATGGGTTAATAATTGTATAAGTGAGATAGTAGCTGGAGGCTAGGAAAGGTTGTGATGGTTGTACTGGTGAAAGAAATACAAATGTACCAGGAATCCATTGTTAGGTGCTCCAGCCGCTGCGATATAACTGAAAAATATGTTGAAAGCGGCATTAAAAAGAAGAGAAATAAGAACTAAATTCTCCTAATAAACGCACCAGGGAGCCGTACATAACTTGTTCAGGGAGCTTTGAATAAGTATGCATTAAAATTGAGGCACTTTTCCTTTTAATTTCAGGTGAATTTCCTCCAAACAATCATATAAATGATTGTTTAGAGGAAATTCATCTCAAATAAAAGAAGAAGTCTAAAAAAGTTCCTAAAATTAAGGCATTTGAACTTGGTTTTCTAAGTAGAAAATGTAGGGGTGCTATCATTAGGGAGGGCACTTTTATTAGAGGAATTATGGTAGTTTTACACCATATTCATTGCTTTGACATAAACATCAAAATATGAAACAACACACAAATATTGGATGCATAGGTGTATTAAGGACTTTAAGATTAAAATGCACTCAGAAGGCGACAAATAAAGAATGTATAGGATAAAGGCCACATGAGGACTGTGACAAAAGATGAATGCCCTCCGTCCGCTCCCTTTTTATGATTTGAGCGTCGGTGAATAATCAAAACATCGTAACTACAGCTTGAATAAGCTGTAGTTTCGATGAAGTGATCATTTATCAAGAATAATTTTAAACAGAGGATTATTTCTATAATGCACTTGGGTAAATTGCTTAATAGGGGTTACGCCCTTGCGATGGAAGAAATTGCTTTGTGACAAGATATACATCATGCAGAAAGTTAACATCAATATACATATAATCAAATGAAATATGAAAACAGATCCTCTATATTGAATTAAAGATGTTTATATATAATACATACTTAGTGTATAATATGAAAAAAAAAAATCGAATGAGGTTGGGAGAATTGAAAATTGTCGAGGCTCTGCAGAGACAATTATCAATTCTCACAACTGAGTTAGATATTTTTTATACAATACACTAAGTATGTATTATATTTATCTTATAACCTCTATTTGTCTTCTTTTCATCGATGTTTCTAACTGAAATGCAAGTTTCTAAAAATAATCACATCATATCATTGTTCTAAAAATAACTAAGTGATATCATAAAAAATATCATACGGGATGTTATCACACGGATATTTGTATAGTTATAAGATGCAATTTATTGTCAATGATACAGAAGAAAAATGCATATTCATATAATAGATTTATGGCTTTCATTGTACATTAAAATAGATGAACAGAATTTGCCGAGTGTTATATCTGTTTTAGATTAAAGTTTTATTAAACTAATTTGATATTCTATTATCAAAAATTTCATAAAATTCACCTTTAATTTTTTTCTGCTTTATAAATGATACCGTATTAAATGATGTAATCACACTTTATGACATCATTCTGTGGTTTAAAAATTGTGTTGCTATACACTATGAGCTTATATAATATATGACATCGTCATTGTTATTTTTGTTGTGCTAAAAACCATGACATTTTGTGATATCTAACGGTATTTGGTTGGAACATGGAAAACGTATTCACTATCAAAAGAGAAACCTATGCTATCAATGGGGTTAATTCTAATTGCCATTTTTGCAAATTATGCACTTTTTTAAACTTAGAGTTTTTCATTCACTATCCAGCACCCAAAAGCCAAATCTATGCACCGGTGGGCAGTGTTCTTTTTTTTAACTTTGAATAGTTTTCTGTAATATATAATCCAATTTAGATTAAACTATAAATTGTAATGTGTTTATTTCTTAAATTTTATTACAGCCACAAGTTCCGACACAAGTGGTGAGTTTTCTCTTCAAGATTTTTAGCTCACCTGTGCACAACGTGCTCAAGTGGAGCATTTAGGATCACCTTGAGTCTGTTGTTTATCGTCTGTCGTCAACAATCTTAAAAACTTCTTCTGCTACTGAACCACTTGGCTGATTTCAATGAAACTTTGCCAAAATGTTCCTTGGGTGACCCTCTTTAAAAATTATCAGCAAAATTCTAGTTAGCCCATGCTAGCAGGGCATGGCATTTTTCGCTTTGAAATTTTTGAAGGACATCTCCTCCTGAACCACTTGGCTAATTGTAATGAAACTTTGCCAAAATGTTCCTTGGGTGACCCTTTTCAGAAATTGTTTGCAAAATTCTAATTGGTCCATAAATATGTGGGTGGTAGGGCGGGGCTTATTTTTGGCTGAAATCTTTGAATGACATCTCCTCCTGGGCCTCTTGGCTGGTTTCAATGAAACTTTACCAGAATGTTCCTTGGGTGACCCTTTTAAAAATTGCTTGCCAAATTTTAATTGGCCCATAAATGTTGGTGTGGCAGGGCGAGCTTATTTTGAGCTCGAAATCTTTGAACAACATCTCCTGAACCACTAAGCAGATTTCATTGAAACATTACTAGATTGATCCTTTGATGACCCCTTTCAAAATGTTTTTGGGAAAATTTGATTGGCCCATAAATATGGGGGTGGCAGGGCATGGCTTGTTTTGAGTCTTCTCAGTAATGAATGGGTAGACAGCATCTCCCTTGCAACAATTGGCAAATGTGAATGAAACTTTGCACGGAAGTTACTTGGATGAGATCCACTGGACCAATAAAATTCAGGTGAGCCGTTAAGGGCCATTCTGGCCCACTTGTTATTACTCCCCCCTCTCCCATCAAAAGATTTATTACTCATTGCAAAACAATTGTAACTGTCTATAATTTTATAGTCAGTAAAATCTGTTTTGTGATCAGCTATACAGTTTGGCACATTGTTTTATTGTTTTCAGTCAAGGTTCCTGTCTCCCTGTGCAAACTTACCCAAATAACTTATTTTTGCTACAAGGCACAACACTCATATTTAGCATGATGATAGATCTTAATGATGAGCATCTGCTGATTCCAACGTGAAGGTCATGTGATAAGGTCAAGGACATATATACTGAGGTCAAACATAACCAAAACAAAATCTCCAAGAATACACATTGCAAATTCTTCAAGCCTATTCAAGAAACAATGTTTGTATTTGGCATGATGATAGATCTGTGATATGCTGCTGAAATGGTCAGAGTCACTAAGCAAGCTCTAGGACACATATGAAGGTCACTTGTTTTCAAAACTTAACAAAAAAAGTAGGTAAGTATGTAAGCATCTGCAGATATCAAGGTTATGTGAAAAGGTCAAGGCCACATATGATGGTCATAAGTTGGCAAACATTAATCAATGAATTTAGCAATTTGGATTTCTTCAAATGTATTCAAATTTAGCATGCACATAGATGTTATGCAACAGATATCAAGGTAATGGTGAGGGGGCAGCACTCATTCTTTCCGACTAATTGTCTTCTGCCAATGGGTCCATAATAGTAGACATGTTGGATAGCAGCTAGAGGCTAGGTAAGGATGTGATGGTAGTACTGGTGTGAGAAATACCAGGAATCCATCATGAGGTGCTCTATCTGCCACAATATATATATATAACATACTTAGTGTTTTGTATGAAAAAAAAAATCTAACGAGGTTGGGAGAATTGATCATTGTCGAGGCTATGCCGAGACAATTATCAATTCTCACAACCAAGTTAGATATTTTTTTCATACAATACACTTAGTACATATCATATTTATCTTATAACCTCTTTTGTCTTGTTTTCGTCGATGTTTCTAACTGAAATGCAAGTTTCTAAAAATAACTGTATGATATTATTGTTCTAAAAATAACTATGTGATATCATAAAAAATATCATATGGGTTGTTATCACACAGATATTTGTATAGTTATAAGATAAAACTGACAGATTGTTAAAAGCGACATATTACCCCATTCATTCAATCAATCAATTAATCAAGATCATGTTCATTTAACATAGGTCAAGGGTAAATTGTATATATTTTTCACAAACATATTTTGGTTTTTTTCAGCGGTTTTACACAACTTCAGTTCGTGAAAACACAGGTGATGGTAGAGCCCTTCTAAATGTGTTTGCTATTGATAATGATCGTCCTGAGCCGTCAAACAATTTTTATGTCATCAACTATTTTATGAATGATGATAGATTTGATGTCAACCCCAGGACAGTAAGTTCAATTCTTAATCAACTATTGTCAGATCATGGTTGTCTATAAAATAATAATTGTCCAATCAGATTATTCCCTCAGATCTGAAGCACACTTTCAACTTTCAACTCCTAATAGTCTCACTCGTGGTCAAATTTTTGTTGATTTGGTAGGAGGTATGGCCAAGATCAGCCTGTACATATCGATGGCTCAGTACAAATCAGTTGCAACTGCCTATAAATATGTAGGCAGTTACAACTGTTTCTTGCTGAGCCATCAGTATGTAGAATCTGATATTAGTCTTTACTACTTGGGTTTTTTATGCCCCCGATAGGGAGGCATCATAAATTTGACTTGTCCGTCCGTCCGTCCGTCCGTCCGTCTGTCCGTCCGTCCGTCCGTCCGTCATTCCGTCCAAAAACTTTAACATTGGCCATAACTTCCTCATTACTTAACATATTCGCATCATACTTTACCACAACATTCCTTGGTACATTACCTTTCTGTAGGCACATACTTTGGTGACCTTGACCCCTGGATGACCTTGACCTTCAACATAGATTGGCCATAATTTAAAATCAAAGCGGTGTCGGGGGCATTGTCATCTTACAGTGACAGCTCTTGTTTATCCAGAAAAGCTTAAAATTGGTATTTTCAAAATACTCATTGACTCAAAATAAGTGCATTCATTGCTTTGTACACTTTGAATTATGTGCAATTTTTGAAAAGATTTTAATTCAGAATGACAAGGGTTAAGAGATGAAAGGAGTAATTGTACTACAGTACTCAAAATTGTCCAAATTGTGAAATAATTTTTGCCAAACACAGGCCTAGGTTATAAAACTTTTCTCATTCTCAATTCAAAATTTTCTCAACTTTAAACTCGAAATTAAAGCCGTAATTTTGTTGTACTACTAATATAAATGTACGAACTTAAAGGATAATATTAATTAGTTGTTACAAATAATAACTTATAAATATTATCTTTTATGTTCTTAAATTTATCTAAATTTGAAATTTGAGAAAGTTTTATAACCTAAGCCCCAGAATGCAAGACCTTGTGGTACATAACTAAAAGTGATTTTTATAATTCTATGGATTCCTAGATTTTTGGCATAGGAATTTCTATGCATGGCTGTAGGTCAGAGGTCAAGCTTTCTGTTTTTGGAGAAAACCAGAGGTATTTCTATAGCCTTGGCGTTGTTGTCATTGTCATTGTGCAAAAACTATGATAATTTGTAACATCTCTGGTTCTTCTGAAGGCATTCGCTTGAAACTTTGCACCATAAAAAGAGTAATCTTTACTTCCAATGGATATAACTCTAGAGGCATTTTGTTCAAATTATGCCCCTTTTTTACTTAGATTTTCATCCACCATCCAGCAAGTTCAACCACAATCCAGCAATCAACAGCTGAGTGTAGGCACCCGTAGGCGATGCTCTTGTTAGGTCAGACATTTCGATGGCTCAGCGCAAAACAGTTGTAACTGCCTAGATGTTTATAGGCAGTTACAAAGGTTTCATACTGAGCCAGTGATTTGTAGACTCGATAAATGATATTCCTAGATAATCGTTATCATTTGGATCAGTATTCTTCCTGATTTTTTTCCCAATTCTGTGTAAAGAAATACAAAAGGTGCTGTAGACCAAGATCAGATTGCACATATCAATGGCTCAGTGCATAATATCTTTAGCTGCATATAGATATTTGATTTTGCACTGAATAACTGATAAGAGCAGTCTGATCTTTGTCTTAACCTGTAAAGATAACATGAGTACTGTATGTTCCGTGTAGTGAAGATAGATTTGGGGAATTTTTATTTAAAAATGTTATAAAGAAGATTTTATGGATTTGATGAATGATATATTGTAACTTGTCATGCTGAACCCCGAACATTCGTGCTTAGGCAGGAGGTTAAGACAAAGATCAGCTTGAATAAATGTGCAATCTGATATTGGTCTACCCAACCTGATTTTCCTTCTCAAAGCAGAAAAGTCCGAAAGTCATAATTTCAAATTAAATTCCATCTCACTATGAGTGTCCAGTGCCTTCAGCTCTTTGATTTTAGTGCAATTTTGCCTGGGTTTTTATTCAGCATGACAAGAGCTAAGGGAAATCTTTGTTAATAAATGACTTATGAAATGGTAACCTTTCAGGGAGAAATCTTTGTACGTCTACGGAACAACGCAGTTTTAGATAGAGAGAGTAATTCGATCCTGCTGACAGAAGTCATTGCCAGAGATAATCCGGGTGGTACACCTCAAAATCAGAGAGTAGCAACAGTAAGTGAGAGAATTCAGAATCAGGTTCAGAATCAGTACTGCATGCTCGTAATCGTGAATTCTTTTGAAAATATCTTAAGGTAGCAATGGACACATGGCGTCATTTTTTTCCGCCCAATGAATTTTTTTCTTGTTCACATATGTTGTAGATTAACATTGTATAGTCATAATATCAAAATTTGAAGGTACCTTTCCATGCTCGTTTTCATGCTAGAGTTATCTGCCCTTGAGTGGTAAAGGCCATTTTTCAGTAAAACGTTTATATTCGTTTCAGGTCTAGTATAAACTGGGTACCAGCTGATAGCTTTGAAACACATACATGTAAATAGACCTAATACAAGTACACGATAGCTGTTGCCAAGGAAATTTCTCTTTGATCAATTGCGTTTGCAAAAAGCGCCTTCAAAAGTTAAAAATGCGGTAATTTTTGTGATTTTAAAGTGAATTTATAGTGACCCCTCCTAATTAAAAGACACCTATATCGTATTTTTATTATTAAATTCAATAGTCCAGTCATTTAATTGATATCAAATGTTGAAAACAAGTTAGTTATAAAATTTTACCACCATTATTGTACGTTATTTCCAAAAGTAGAATATTATGAAAACCGGTCTTTTTAAGCAACGCGCAAAAAGAGTCGTAAAATGAACAAAAACCCACTTCCGGTTTATAGAGGCGAGATGCCGCTGTCCATTGCCACCTTAATTTATAATAGATCAAATAGCAATGTTGCGTTTATGATCTGGAAGTATGTTAATTTGAGTTCCTACAACAGAGGACTTGCAGATTGAAGGTCGGGGATTTCCAAAAAGACCTATTGCATTTTATACAGAAATAATGTGCCATGGAATTCCCCATGTATGCGATTTAAACCAATCTGAATTCTTAATTTTATTGGCTGGCAATTATTCTAATTTAAAATTTGAGAAATTTGAGACTGAGCCTGAGAAAAATTTTATGACCTTGGGCCCTGATTTACTCAAAGATTACGCCCCTTTCACTATTTTGCACAATAACCATGACAATTTGTCCTCTTGTTTATGGTCAATTTTATCTAAACAATTAATTAATTGATTGTCAAGTGAAAATTAACCTAAGATAAAAGGGGAAATAGGGAATAAAAACATCATTTTGATAGATCCTGTGTTAAAGGTACATTGAGCCGTGTAGACAGCCACACACTATAAACATAGAGTTACCTGATTGCCTATTGATACTTTGAGACCAAACTGTAACCAAAACAGGAGTCAATCTGTCACACTTTGGATTAAAAATTGTGTCCATTTTAGGTCCAAATCACATTAGAAGATGAGAACGACAACCCTCCTGTGTTTACACGATTAGTTTACACAGCCACTGTGTTCGACACTATTGACGTGGGTTTGACTTTTCTACAGCTGTTCATCACTGACCTTGACACCGCTGATTTTGGTCGATCTATTTTTAGAAAGAAAGCTGGAGGAACAGGTATGTAATTGACAGTTTGCTTCTGTCAATCAAAAAGATTGACCAATCAAAAAGAATGAATACTGTTATACCCCTATAAATATGTTTGTGGGTATATAGGAGCCAGTGTGTCTGTCTGTCAGTCTGTCCATCTGTAGCTTTTTTTATCTGGAAGTTTTCTCAGCAATTTAACTAAAAGGTTGATTTAATTCCAACTTTACAGATGTGATCAGTATTAGGCAAGTGAATTTTGGTTAAGATCCATTGACTTTTAACTCTTTGCTGTTTAATCCCTGCTTTTTACGTGCCCGTGTTTTTATGATTGAGAAAACATTGTGAAAAAAGAAGAAATTACTCCTGACAAGCAATTTCTTCTTTTTCCACACTATTTTCTACCCTACTGAATGGTTATTTTTCAAATTAAATCCACTTTTAATTTTCATCTGCAAAACCTTTGAATTTGGACAGGTCCAAAATTTTGTAAACACGAAAGGGTTAATAGAGTTATGGCCTTTTGGTGGAAAATGGCTTTTCAGTATTGACATGCACTTGTAGGGGGTATAAGTCCACTTTACAACAGTCTAGTCAATTTTGATAGTACAGGTATCTTCCTGAAAAAGTAAATGTTTTTGGGACATTAACCTTTGTCTTGTTGAATCGCGAATACTCCTGGTTTGGTAGGAGGACGATACAAAGATCAGCCTGTTCATAAGTGCAGTCTGATCTTAGTCTCTAAGACTTATTTTTTATTTTCAAAACCAGAAGAGTTTAAAAGAATTATATTTTCAAAATAAATACTGACTCACAATTAGTACATCCAGTGCCGTAAGCACTTTTATTTCAATGCAATTTCTCATAGATTTTTTAAGCATGATAATGGTTAAGATAACATAAACTCATCATGTTCTATTGCAGAGTTCTTCGATGTTAGCAGAGAATTTGGAAGTATTTTTGTAAACAAAAGCCTGGACGGATTCCCTGGTTTTTATACCTTCATTGTTGAGGCCGTTGACAACCTTGGACGTGCACCATTTAACATTGCAGAAGCAACGGTTATTGTTCAAGTTATAAGGCAAAGAAATGAGCCACCAAAGTGGGTTATACCACCTCTAGCAAATATGTCAATCAATGTTCTTGAGGTCAGTTAACTATTTGAGCTGGTGTGTGACATTTCCAACATTTTGAAATGTTCGTGAGACACAAACACTGAGAGGTGTAGACAGCTGGAAATTTTAAATATAAATTAACCTGATGGTCTACAAATACTTGGAGACCTTTTCTATGTATTAAGCAAATGAAAATGCTGGTCAAAGTCTTTGCTTTGCACATTTTTGAAATTGCTGGAAATCTCACACACAGTCTCATTTATCCTTAAAAATAAAAAAAAATGTCTCACAAAATTGGTCTTTTTAACCTTTGTCATGCTGAACATAGAATATTCCTCCTATGGCAGGAGAAATAGACAAAGACCAGTTTGCACAAAAAGTGCAGTCTGATCTTCGTTTTAACCTCTGGAATCAGGTGGTAAATACTAAAATCTCACTTGGGGCATTAACCTTTGTCATGCTGAATTACAAATATTTAATTTCTTAAATCAGAAGAATTTGAAAATATCTATTTTTGAAAAAAATATTTAATTGCAAGTTTAACATCCAGTCCATTCAGCATTTGATTTAAATGCAATTTTACCAATGTTTTTATTCAGCATAACAAGGATTAAACTAGGCTTGTTTTGTAAAACAAAGTTGAGATATTATGATAACCGTGTCCTTGTTGTTATCCTTTAAAGCAGATGGGGTATATTGCTTTGCACTTGTTGGTCCGTCTGTCTGTAGACTGTTTTTGTCTGTAGCATATCTCAAATAGTATGCAAGCTAGAATCATGAAAATTCACAGGTGGATAGATCTCGTTGAGAATAAGTTCAGTGCACAAGGACCATAACTCTACTTGTCATATTTAGTGAGTTATTGCCCTTAGTTGATTGACAAAGAATAGGCTCTTGACCTGTTTTAATGGGGGGGCATAAATGTTTTACAAACATCTCTTATTTAAGTTGTAGGTGTAAATGCAGTGACAGAACTTTAACTTTGGTATTATCTCTGTAAATATTAATTGTATTTCCTTTAATATAGCTCACAAAAAGCTCAAAATGAGATATTGTGATCACTTCCATCATTTGTCTGTCAAAAATTAGCTCACCAGAGCAAAACATGAGCTTTTGCGATCATCTTGTGTCTATTGTGTGTCCCTCGTCATGCGCAGGTGGTCAGAAGTCATAAACATGTCTTATGGGCGATTTTAACCAAGCTTGACAGGAATGTTCTTTGGGTGACCCTACTAGAAAACTTGTTTGTAAAATTTTGATTGCCCCACCAAATATGGGCATGGAAGGGCTGGGCAGATTCTGACCGTTAAAACTTTAAACATATCCTCAGTAACCAGTTGGCCAATTTCAACTATACTTGACAGATATATTACTTTAGTGACCCTTCTCAAGACATGTTTGTGAAATTTAGATTGACCACCAAAAATTTGGTGTTAAATGAAAACAAGATGAACATAGTATTGTTGATTTCATGGAGGTGTTAGACTCAATCCTAAAAATACTGTATGAGTACACAAAGCAGATTCATACAGTGTAATTAGGTTTTGAGTTTCATTAAAAAATGAATTCACCAAATACACTCCATATCTTATACATGTAGTTTAATGACTTGAAGCAAAAAATGTAACAATTTCTCCATAATGGGATAATTTTCTTACCAGACTACTTTGATATTAGCTGTGTTCTCAAAATTTTCAGCCAACAAGAATACAGGAATTTTAATGCACACTACAGAGAACTCCATAAAATTAAAATTTGAAAAAGAGATTTAGTCCTGCAAAGGTAAACAGCAGCGCATTTTAAAAATTCTTTCACCATAAGGTAGATTGATCATTCACAATTAATGCTGAAAATGAGCAAATTTCGAAAAGTTTTAACCATAGTCAGTCTGCGTAGAAAGCGCAGTCTGACCAGGGTCAATAATTTTTGCACATCCCAGATGGTCCTTTTTTGCATGCCTGATGGCGGCGCGCGTTTTTTTCAATTATTTGTCTCTCACCAATGGGTTGATAATCATAGACCCATGTGAGATAGCAGCTGGAGGCTAGGAAAGGATGTGGTGGTTGTACTGGTGAGAGAAATACAAGAAAACCATTGTTAGGTGCTGCAGCCTCCACGATATACCTGAAAAACGTTGAAAGGGGCGTTAAACCCATTCAATCAATCAATCAACCTTTTTTTGCATGACGGGTCACAATTATTCCTTATTACAGGAGCAATACAATGGTATGGTGATATATGATGTGTTGGCAGAGGACCCTGATACGGGTAACAATGGGGTCGTTGATTACAGTTTTGTGTACGAAGGAACAACCACGCAGCATACACCAGAATTCACCATCAACAGGGTCACTGGGGTCATCCACGCTAACATCATATTTGATCGAGAAAGAGTTAGCAGATATGTGGTGAGTTTTTATACAATATGAGCTTTGTCACAGCAGAGTGATCATACCTATCAAAAGAGAAATCAATGCAGACATATATTCTTATGCCACATTCAAGTCTGTTTGTCCCCCCTCAAAAACTTAACATTGGCCATTGCTTTTGATTGGTAAGGGGTATGGGCTTCGTATTTCACATGAGTATTGCTTGTGACAAGACTTCTCTGTTGATTCTAAGATCAAGGTAATTTTTCAGGGTCAAGGTAATTTTTTTCAGTCAAATTGTTGTTACAACTTTAACCTTTATCTTAGTTATAATTTATGGATTGTACACGTTTTCAGCCAAACTTTGGCACCCGGTTATTGTACTCTTGTTGAAGCAATGGTTTTGCTCCTCTCATGTTGTTCATGGCATATTCTTGCTGTTTGCAATGTTTCGTCAGACAGTATAGACTAAGATCAGAATGCACACATCCCATCTTTTCCTATTCTGTCTGATTCTCCTTTATACCATAAAAGCTCTAAAAGAACTCCGGGGTTTTATAAAATTCATGGCATTTACTTTAGAAATTATGGGCTTTTATTAGAGGCTATGCTATTTATCTATGGCTCAGTGGGAAACAGTTGTAACGGCCTATAAACATATAGGCAGTTACAACTGTTATGTGCTGACCTATCAATACTAGAAAACTGGTGAAAAAATGGCCAAAAATAAACACAATCCATGCAAAATATTAAATTTTGATTGGGGAAAATGTGCATTAAACCTCTTTTAATTCATGGTGACCTTGATTTTGTGGGCATGGGCCTTTATTAGAGGCTTCAAGAGTTTGTAAATTCACAATAAAAATGGTCGATTACAACAGCCGACAAGGTGGAATGGGGTTTTGTTTGAGCATTGGGCCCTATTAGAACTTTTACGGTAACTGCAGTTAAAACTTAATCCAGATAGGTTATATTTTCCCACTTGCTGTCAATTTCACTAACCCTTGCAAATCCTGGCAAACTTGCCATAAATTCAAAATGTAGAAAGGACTGGATGTACCAATTGTATGTCAGAATTAATTTGGAAATATTTTTTATAGCTTCTTGTTTAACGATGAAATTCAGGTGGTAGAGACTAAGATCAGACAGCAAATAGGTGCAGACTGGCCTTTGTCTGCACCTCCTGCCAAAGCAGGAATATTTGGGGTTCGTCATGCCAAGGGTTAAAACAAAATTTATTTTCAGCATGAAAAGGGTTTACAAGTTTGTTTTCTTTCAGCTTCTCCTTAAAGCTTCTGACAGAGGAGAGACAAATCTTGAATCCACTCGGTTTTTGACCATCAATATCAAAGACGTCAATGACAATGTTCCAAGATTCGCTGAAGACGAGGTAGGACCATATCTTCTTTCCCCTCCAATCCTTGCATTCTATACCAGATTACACAGCTGTTTTTAGACTAGTGGAATAGCTTTGCAAATTAGCAACCTTATACTTTCATTGGGAAAATGATGTGATAATGGATCTGTTGACAACATTTCGTAAATGGTATTATATGTTACACGGATCAACTTGAATTGAAAAATATTGTAATTCACTCATTTTATCTTACAAATTAAGGTCATTTTATGAAAAAAAATCAAATTTGTGCTCATTTAATACCAAATTTATTAAAGAACAGTCTTATTTTTATCTGTTTATAGATGACTCTTTTGATATATTCGGTATTCAATGACTACTTATTTATTATTCTTATTTCTTTCAGGTTGATTTTACGGTCAATGAAGATGTTGGTATTGGTTTCTCAGTTGGCAGTGTTACAGCAACAGATGCTGATTTGAATCCCATCATTGTCTACAGAATTATTTGTAAGTTTTTAAATCGGAGATTTATACCGGTTGCCAGAAATCCAGTCTGTTTGACCCAGTACATTTTTACCTTTATCTTCTGAGCAATGTGTTCAAACCAAATAATGTGTTTTCAAACACCGAAGAAACGGCCTTTTCAGTCACAATCTACAAACTTTGTTTTTATCTTATTTACTTTTCGACAAATAGAGAAGATGCTAATACAAAATTTGATGTAATTTTCGCTTTTAGTAATTACCAGTTAGTATTTTCAGTGTTTATAACAAGATTTTCGGTTGAGTAAAGGAGTTGAAACGTACAATAGGTTAACTGTAAAATAAATTTGTAGCACTTACAATATTACTACTCTGATTTTTTTCTCGAACGGTCATTTACCAGTTGTAGGGCTGACAACCAATCAAATTCTGTTATGATTATCACTAGGTCAAAACCCACGCGTAAATTCACACCACGTGGAAGATGCAATGGACATCGTCTGCTCGAAATGTGTCAATTAAGTTGTTTGTCATTGGTCAATGGTCGTCTGCACTCTGACAGGGAGCGTGGGAAGTCTACTGGTGGAATGAGTACTGTTGACTATGTGTTAACAAATAGAAATAATTTTGTAATTTTGAAATATTTGATTTCAATGAGCACTCTGATCACGCTCCAATCCTATTTACAATAAATTTAAATTTGAGTATGAAGAAAAATTATTCAACAACAAATAAACCGACAAAAACATAAGATAAACTGATATAGGATAGCAGTAAAAGAGATCTATTTTTAGAATAACTCATGAATAATCATAGAGTGCTGCTAGATTTAATCGATTGGTCAGAAACCAAAGATATAAATAGCATAGTTGCCGATTTCACGTGTTTCTTGAGGGAAAATGCATTTATAGTATTTGGGAAACCCAATGCTTGAAAAACAAAAATGTTGGTAATCAAAATTGTACAAATAGTTTAATGAAAAATGTTTTGTTGCTAAACAGGCTTTTAAACTCTAGAGAGAGGAATAATATTATCAGACAAGCTTTTAGCTTGGCGTGTGCTCATTATAACAACGTAAAAAAATCTGCTAAGAAATAATTTAGACTTGCAGAGGGCTATCGAATCAGCAAACTTTCAAAATCGGACCCACGAGGTTGGATGAGCTGGCGATGTCCTCGAAAAGATGAAGTGTTAAGACAAAAAACTCACAAATTGGGCAAATATTTTACCAACTTTTATTGTCCAAATTTGAGCCCTTTTGATTGGCGAACGATTGCACTATCCCAGCCTCTCAATGATGTCCGATTTACAGTGCTGACATCACTTTGATTTTAATTTAGGAGGGAAACACCTCTTGAATGTTTGTGATATTAAATATGTGTTATTAAACTAGTGGAATGAATATGAAAAAAAAAATACCACAAAAACATTGCGTTTTATGATGTCATGACATCGTTTAGATTATGATGTTACACATGTTGATGGCTCAGTGCAAAATAGTTGTAATGGCCTATAGGACAAGGATATTTCTGATGTTATAGAAGGCAAGGGTATCTATGTGAGAAATGCTAAATATCAAAAAGAGATGTGCATGTCCTATTTTGGTTATGGTCCATTTATTTTGGACAGGAGGGTTGAAAAATGAAAAATCTTTTCTGTTTTAGGTAATTGAACTGTAATAGTTCCACAGTGTTGAAGAAGTCTTGAATTTTAACAGTGTTAACCGAGGTCTCCTAATGATTTTATTAGGAAATCTCGGTTAACATTGTGAAAGCTCATGAGTTCCAAAATGTTTGCAGAACTATTATAGGTCCACTACCTTAATTTCTCAGCAACTAATGGAGTGATTTGAGTAAAAATTCATAGACTCCACTAAATAGTTATGATAAATATACCCTGCTTTGTTAGCTCTTCGTTATTGACAAAGAGCTTAAATGGGGTATAAGTCAGCTTTGAAACTAATTCTACTTACTTTGCTAAATCTTAAAATGTACCTTCTAACAGATTTTATCTTATAACTTTACAAATATCAGTGTGATAACATCCCTAATGATATTTTCTATGATATCACATAGTTATTTTAAGAACAATTATTAATTGCAGCTATTTTTAGAAACTTGCATTTCAGTTAGAAACATCAACGAAAACTAGACAAATGGAGGTTATAAGATAAATATAATACATACTTAGTGTATTGTATGAAAAATATCTAACTTGGATGTGAGAATTGATAACTGTCTCGGCAGAGCCTCGCCAATTATCAATTCTCCCAACCTCATTAGATAGTTTTTCTCATACAAAACACAAAGTACGTATTATATATTTAAATAATTATTTAATAGCTGGCAATGAAGATGAGGTGTTCCGTATCGACGAAACAACGGGTGAAATATTCACACTCAAAGCCTTGGACACAGAACAGAAGAGTATTTACTACCTGAATGTCCTAGCAACCAACGATGAACCGGACTACACCGTTATTCGTAATCGTAGAAGGAGGGCCGTCGATCCTAGTATCATAACTGTCAGAATTCGTGTTGGCGACATCAATGATCTGGCTCCAGTTTTCTTGGATGATAATTACTATGGCTGTAAGTGTTTTATAATTTCTTTTTATATTTTTTATCAAGACATCTCTGCAGGATAAGCAAACAAGTAGAATTTTACATCCTGGTTTTGAAATTTGTTACACAAAAAAGAATCTTTTTTTAATGCTTTTCGGTTGATTACAGAGAAATATTGGTAGATTATCACTTGATAAACTCACTGCATAACAAGAGAAATTAAAAATTAGATCAACCCAGCTTTCAACCATTATTCATCCTATCTGACATCATCTCTGTGGAGAACAATATGTGATGACATCATACATTTCGTATAGCAATCATGAGCAAAATGACACTCTTTATGAAGATTTGTCTCAAAGCTTTCACATTTTGTATCACTTATATATACGTATTATTAAAGAAATTGAAAAAGGTGTTTGTTTTTTGAGTAAGATCGATTAATATTTCATTTTGTGAACTAAAAAAGCTTTATTTCACTTGTGGCTCTACCACTCATAAAAATATAGCTTTTGTTATTCACTCAATGAAATGTTAACCTCGCACTGAAACCAATTATTTTCTCTACAGTGATTTGTGTATTAAGTGGTCACTTATGGGACCACCAAAAAGTGTTTGTTAAATAAAATGGTAGCTTAATACATGTTTTGATTACAAATAAGAAATATCATTTTGAGTAAATATGTATCTTATTGTGAATTTCTCAAAAATCATAATGTTGTTAAAATTCGGTAGAATCTAAATCTCACTGAGACAATTCTAAAGAATTTTAACAACTTAAGAAACACATTCAATAATGTTTAGACCAATAACTACATTTTAAGATACTTTGATTTAGAGAATGGGAATTCGAAAATAGTTGCTTAATAGACATGGTCGCTTAATAGACGTGGTTGCTCGAGCAAGATGTATATGTGTTTGTACAAATTTGAGTAGTAAAACAAGGATCAGCGCTAAGCTATTTTACAAAATTTCAAATGGAGGTCTCGATACCCACACAGACCACCTTTAAAGACTGAGAGCATTTGGAACATCACTTGGTCATTTCTGTAAACTACAACATACCTTTGATGTATGTAAGGCCGATGGGTATGTATTGAAATCATGCATTTTGTCAGGGGGAAACAGTGTAAGAAAAACTAGCACTGTAGATTTATATTTTTTACGATGAATCATTCTCAAAAATTAAGATTTTTTCATCCGTTATTTAAGAATCTAAAGATATTAATAAAAAGATTCAATAAATTCACGTCAGTGACTTAAACTAGTGGTGTTGGCCACGTCGAATGTTTTCACTCCCAGTTTGGAGGGCTAACGCCATTTTAACTGACGTCATCAAGTTCTTCCAAGGGTTTCCCGTAATTTTTAAGAATAGTCTGTCTATGTACATCCGAGGTTGATCTTGAGATTGGCCGAGTCGTGTTTCGAATGAGACTGGGATATCAATGCATAGATCTTTACACTTAACTACAGTATTGCAACAACAGTTTGTTTTTTCAAACACAGGTATTTCAACACGATCTGAATACGGAAAGAGTATTTTGACTATCCGGGCTGTCGACAGAGATGCTGTTGGAACTAGCGTTGTCAAATTTGCTATAAATAACACCGTTGGAGGTTTTGGCAATGCTGATAAGAGTAACTATTTTGCAATTGATGAGGATTTTGGCATCATTTCAAACACAATATTGATGAGGTCACAGGCTGATGCAACATTTGATTTAACTGTAAATGCGAGAGATGGGGAAGATCCGGCGACATCTGAATCATCAAATACTAATGTCAAGGTGAAAAATATTCATGAACTTTTTAAGTCTTTCTGCATAGACTATTGCAATTAGTCAGTTAATTATTTTTCAATTATTTAACTAATTGTGAAATGTTAAAATGAATTAACTAACATGTTATTAGCTGGGCTGTTTTGGGGGAAAAACCCATGTATTGCCATAGCCTTGGTGTTGTCGCTGTCTTGTGAAAGCTTTGACATTTTATGATAACTCAGGTATTACTACAGGCATTCACCTTAATCTTGGCACACATGTACACAAAAGAGCAACAAATACTATCAAGGGGTATGACTCTAGATATATATTGAGAGAATTGTTCCCCTTTTCAATTTAGTTTTCCTAGCTACTAAAAGGAGATAATAAACACATGTATGGGAAGTTCTTATTAAAATTATTAATGACTTATTTTTACAAACAGTATGTTTTCGTAACTAATAATCAGTAAGTGGTTTTAAAATGCATATTCTTTCTCAATTCTTTAAAAAGAATTAAAGGAGTAGTCATGGAGTTTTAATATATTCAAAGATGTGTACATTGAATAATTAATCTATGAAGACAATATGACAAAAATTGAATATTAACCCTTGTCATGCTGAACCCGGAATATTCCTGCTTTGGCAGGAGCTATAGACCAACATCAGCCTGCACATATGTGCAGTCTGAGGTTTGCCTACACCACCTGTTTCCTCACTTTCAAACCAGAATTGTCAATAGGTATAGTTTTTCAAAAAAGAATTGACATCCAGTTGGTACTTTCAGTGCTTTTTGCCCTTTAATTTTGATGAAAAGTTTTAGCCAAAATTTATTTAGCATGACATGGGTTAAGTTAATTTAAATCAAACTCTATGAATTTTACAGATATTTGTAACCCAGCCTGGGAAGGAAGTAAGACTTGTTATAACACAGAATACAGCTGAAGTTAGATTGTACCAATCTCAAATACAGAGGTAAGCTCTACGGTTAAAGAAAAGATCAGAATAAACTAGGAATGTCAATTATAAAGCTGCGTAGTGATGGGAAGATTAATTGATTATAATCGATAATCAGTTAGTTTGGGCTTTCGATTGAGATAATCGACTAAGAAATTTCATAAGCGATTAATCGGGTCCTAACACATAAATGAAAGTTTTTTTTTTTTTTTTTAACAGAACTGACATCAGTTCAATGGCTAAGCATGAAACAGTTGTAACTTCCTATATGATTATAGGCAGTTACAACTGTTTCATGCTGAGCCATTGAGTTTTTTAGAAAAATCTGCAGGATGAGTCTTAAGGTCATGAGTTTTAACTAAGCTTTCACATTCTTTTCATCAAAGCAAATTGATACTGGAATTTCTGTATTTATTTCTAACGAAACGATTGTACAATCGATCATTAGTTGATTTACATCGCAACTAAAATCAGATTAATGGTTGTGATTGGAAACTCATTGCCCAATACTCAGCTGGGACAAGTAGTCAAGAACCCAGGTATTGGGAAGGGTAACGCTCCTATCTAGGGCTTGAATTGGAACTCTTTACTAAACTATTGTATAGGGCACTATTTACCTTTGGGGGATCAAAAATCAGAAAAGAATTGAAGACTGTTTAAACAGAATTTTGCAAAATAAATAAAAATAAAAAGTTTTCTATCTTTTGGTGAGATATATATAATAAGTACTTAGTGTTTTGTATGAATAAAAATATCTAACGAGGTTGGGAAAATTGAAAATTGTCGAGGCTCTGCCGAAACAATTATCCATCCTCAAAACCGAGTTAGATATTTTTTTCATACAATACACTAAGTACGTATTATATGTATCTTATAACCTCTATTTGTCTTGTTTTTGTCTGTTTCTAACCAAAATGCAAGTTTCTAAAATAATTGCATTATATCGTTGTTCTAAAAATAACTATGTGATATCATAAAAAATAGCATACAGGTTGTACTCACATGGATATTTGTATACTGTCAACGGCTTTATATTGGCGGTGTCCACATTTGGCGGTTTTTCAATTACGATTTGTTGGCATTGACTTATTTCGGCGCATCTTACTTTAAGGCCAAAATTAAATGCTTTATCTATATTTCATTTTTTTGTCTTTCAAAATAACGATAGTAAAAGACAGATTAATATCACCATTCTACATACTTAACAATAGTTTGTTTTTCACACCTTTTGTCATATTTATAATGCGTGTATAAGTTTTTCACACCTTTTCTCGATGATTTCGTTCCAAAGTATCGACCAACTTTGTTCTGGAATCTTGAAAATTAGGGATCAGTGCAATACTTATGTACATGTAAGTGCCTATAATTTATAGGCACTGACAATCGAATTGCTCTGACCCATCTAAGTTCAACGTTATTATTCCAAGTATGGTCTGCATATCTTTGATATAAATTTGATTAAAATTGACTAAAATGTCAATTTTCATATTGTTTTATAGGTTTCATATCCATCATAATAAGGAAATCTCTCATTTAGCAAATATTAATGACAAATATTGGCGGTGGATTAATTTTGGCGCATTTTAGCTTGACCGCCAATAAAGCCAAAATAAAACCACCGCCAAAATTACCCCGTTTACAGTTGTTATAAGGTAATAATATTTATTTTCTTTGTTGTCAGGATTGTGGAACAGTCCGAGTTTATTGACTATCTGTGTATCGTAGATATTCAAGACCACGCTGTAGATACAGTCGGAGCTGTCTCAACATTATGGTAAGTGGACTATGATGGCAAAGAACAATTCTTTCTAAGATCCTTATTTCGTAATGAAAGCCTATTTTTTCTATTAGACCCTTCAAATGAGTACGAACAACATAGGGTTTTAGTTAGGAATAGGGAGATATTTAAATTTGAACACCAAAATATTCCCTGTATCTGTTTGTGCTTTCCCTAGCTTTCTCTTTTGGAACAGTCAAGTTATTATGATGACGAATGCTTGTGTTGTTGTAAGCATAGTGACAAATTTTAACCTTCGCAATATCTTTGTTATTTGAGAAGATATTTTCTTGAAATTTGACATTTTCCATCATCAGGGCAATTCATACTATAAATGGAAACAGCTCTTTAATATTTTTGTAAGAGTTATATGCCCCATTTTTGTTCAGTACCTGCAGCCAAGTATGGCATCTGGCTGTGGTGCACTTCTGATAGTAGTGGGCTAATTTCATCTGCCTCATCATTCACCTTGCAGGGCTTGGCTTAGCCATGATGTAATCTGGCAAGTATGTTGGGTTCTTTCAAAAGTGTCCTGTTTATGTGTAAATAACTGTAACCAAAACCCAACAGGATTAGCGTGCTTAATGAAAGTGAACACCTTTGATAGTTGGGTAACAAAATCCTTGTAACCCCATCTTGTCCAAGCTGAAATTACAAGGGTTTTGTTACCAACCTACAATCAAAAGTATGTCAACTATAAAGCTGAGTTACAATGTATAGATGGTAATTTATCTTAAACTAGTAAGACAACTTAGTATATCATATCTTATTAAGTCTATTACACTGTTATACCACGCTTATGTTTTTCAAGATGATAGATCTAATTGAAACTCATCTGCAGATATTGAGGTCAAGGTCATGTGACTAGGCCAAGGTCATATATCTAGGCACAACTGAGAACAAATAACCAAAGAATTTAAAACTGATCAAATGTTGTAGATAATTGCTGTTACCATACTAGGCGTCACTAGGATTTTGAAATATGCAGGATAGAAGCCATATGTGGACTGTCACAAAAGATGGATGTCCTCTGTCCGCTCTCCTCTAATATGATTTGAGCATAAATAATCAAAACATTGTAACTACAGCTTGTAGTTTTGATGTCATGATCATTTATCAATGACATTTTTCGAAACAGGATTTATTTCTTTTACATAATGTGCGTAATGGTAGTTACACCCTTGGTTACTGAGGGAATAAGTATTTCACAAATACATATTTTTTCAGGTCTGATGTATATGTGTCCGGTATACAGGTTCAAGATGACGGAACCAATAGAATTTTAGGATCTAAAGCGTTGATGAACATAATCAATACTGAGAGGATCGACCGCGGAGAGGATTTCGATCTTCTGTATATTAAGGAAGTTGAGGTATTGATATTAACACTCGTCATAATGAACCTGGAATTTTCCTGCTTGAACAGGAGGTATAGACGAACATCAGCCCGCACAAATGTGCAGTCTGATCTTAGTTCATACCACCGGAGGTTTACTTTTAAACCAGAAAGGTGTAAAAGGATGCATTTTAAAAATCAATACTCACTCACATTTGGCAACTTCCAGTGCTCTTAGCACTTTGCTTTTACATTTATTTTGCAAAGATTTTTGTTCAGCATGACAAGGGTTAAGATATCAGGTCCAGATCAGGGACCAGTTTTACTAATTTTTTTTATGAAAAATTTAATTAATCGTAAGTCAAAACACAAATCATACCTGATGCTTTTATTCATTGTTAGATTCTGCCTTTCAATATCTCATGGTCTTTAGAAGACAATTTCAAAGAGATGATGCATGGTAGAATTCCGTATTTAGTTACTACTATAGAAACAACTTTGAATTTTTGACTTAATTTTTGGAACCCCCCCCCCCAAATGATCATAAGATGTTTAGTAAAACAGACAAAAAAGGCTGCTGTAAAAGGGCAGTTGGTCATGTGTCAGACTTCCAATTTGGGTCTTAGATTCAATTCCCAATGATGACACATCCAACCAATTGGTGAATATTCTTTTATGCTTTTTGGTGGTTTATTGAGAAATAACGGTAGATTATCACTTGATAATCTCACCGCAAAAGCAGTGAAATTATCAAATACTTATACCCTGCTTTTGTGCATTTCACCCTATCTGACGTTATCTATGTGATGCGAAATAAGTGACGTCACAATGAACATTGAATAGCAATCATGTGCAAAATGACGCGATTTACGAAAATATTTCCAAGAAATTTCACATTTTGTCTCATTTTTGCATTAAAGAAATAGAACAATCGTTTGTTTTTGAGTAAGATTGATTAATATTTTATTTTGTAAACACCAAAAGCTATATTTTCACTCATGGCTCTGCCAATTGTGAAAATATAGCTTTTGTTTTTCACTCAATGAATCAATCTTATACTGAAACAAGTGATTATCCTCTATATTGTAAACCTATGTGGGATCATCAGCTGGAGGCTTGGAATTGATGTCCTGCTGTACTACCAGTGATAATAGTGTGATAATATAGATGGTAAACCCGTAATAGTTGAAAAAATTTTGGAATGCATCATCTTTCACAATGTTAATCAAGAAATTAGGAAACTTTGGTTAACACTGTTAAAGGTCATGACTTCTGAAATGTTGCGGAACTATTACGGGTCCGCTGTCTTAAGTTTCCAGATAATGAGTGGAGAATTTCTCTAAAATGAGAATATATGTTACTTATTCATGACCAAGATTACAATATAGCTTTGGACTTATGTTAAGGTTGTTTTACTGAGAAATGAAATCATTTTTAATCCATTCAGAATGCACGAATCTCGATGGACACAACTAAATCATAACTATTGTAATTTTCAGGCTGCCAGCAGTTCAGATGAGTTAGAATTAGATGATAAAGCAGTCATCATCATTCTTATTATCATCGCAGTGCTTATATTCCTAGTTATTATCTTCTGTATTGTAGCCTTCATGTGTATCAAAGCTGCGTAAGTTGTCATTAGTTTATACAATTTTCTTAAATGTTTACAGTGGATTATGTAGAAATAACCAAAGATTGTTATCTGATATTCTCACTGCCTAACCAGTGAAATTTTGAAAACTTAATGCCCCCCTTTTGTTGGTTTCAATGTATCTGATGATACCTGAGCCCCAAAGTGATGTTATCATGAACATTGCATAGCAATTATGTGCAAAATGACTCACTTTTAGACTAAAATTGAAATAAAATTAAAATTAGTACTAAAATTGTCACCTTTACTCATATTTGCATTTAAGATATAAAAAAAAGTTTTTTGTTTTCAATTAAGATCCATTGATATTTCATTTCATGAACAACAAAAGCTATACGTTCACCACTCATGAAAAATAGCTTTGGTTGTTCACTCAATAAAATCAAAGTCGATATTACACTTGGACAAATGATTATCCTCTATTTCCTTGAGTGAAGGTAGTGGACTTGTAATAGTTCCGCAAAATTTTGGAAATCAAGATCTTTCACAATGTTGACCCAAGTTTCCTAATGAAAATCATTAGGAAACCTCGATAAACACTGTGAAGCTTGTTACTTCCAAAACATTGCCGATCTATTATGGATCCACTACCTTAAACTTCCTACTCATAGATAGTTTGTGGTGTTGTTTTACCAATGTCCATCGGTCTGTCTGCTAAACTTTACCTGTGACCCAAAAATTCACTAAAACATCATTCCTATTCAAGTAACGATGCTAGTTATTTGTATGTAGCTATCTTACAACAATACCCAACTGAGGAGGGTCATATTATCAAGGTCTATATCAAAATATTGACCATAATCCAAAAAGAAAATTAGAAAACTTAATCTGCAAACGTAACATTTTCCTTTTACTTCAACACTTACATTTCTTATATATAAGTAACTTGCATTGATACAATTTTATGTGACCTCTCGATCATTGATAGATGCATGGGTGGCATATTTTTTATCTGTTATTCTCTATATCTGTTACATTGTTTGTTCATTTGTCTGCCAAAGAGTTATCATTCCCCATAACTAGTGCTCTTGACAAGATCTTTCTAATGGTATTACAATCAAGATCATCAGTCAAGGTCATTTATCTAAGTCAAGAATTTGGAAAATTTGAATTCAACATTGATCCTACTTCTGATTTCCATATCATATTAAGTTACTGAAAAATGACAGTGTTTGGGACATCTTGTCTGAATTTTTTCAGGATGTTAAAAGTCCTTTCTTAAAACTTATCAGTTTCATTTATAACCCTTGATTTCTTATTTCAGAAAAACTCAGAAGAAGAGGATTTTAGGTAAATATTTCAATTCCTTTCAATTAGACTGCATCAATCCATTGTATTTGGGATTCACAAGCTGCAAATGCTTTAATAATAGAGCCATATGCTAATTATGATGTTTGGAAACCAAAATACCATATCTAAAGCAGTAGTTACAACATTTTTGCTGACAATCAGTCATATGTGTGTTTCTTTCTTATAAACTAGAAACTTTATATTTTAAAAATTGACTAGTATAACTTAAATAATTAGTAATAAACATACGGTTATTTCACATTTTTAGGGCGTGAACATTTGCTGAGTTCCGAAAAATGGTTTTACGCCCAAGTGCAATGCACGAGGGGGGTTTAAGTATTTTGAGGTCTCTGCAAATGTTAACGCTTGAAAAAACATGAATTGACGCTTTTATTGTATAAAAATAAAGACTTAAGTATTTGTTGAAACAAAGGTTGCAAAACAGTTCATAGGAATGCTTTAGTACAAGCTCAAACCATCTAATGTACCAGAAAATAGCATTATGCATTGCATTGTCATTTTTAGCTTGTGCGAAAACTTTGAAATTTTGTTATATCTGTGATTCTACTGAAGGCATTAACTTGAAACTTGGCAAAAATGTTCACCATCAAAAGAGCAACCTATACTTTCAAGGGGGATAACTCTAGATGCATTTTGTGCAAATTATGCCCCTTTTTTTACTTAGACCCCAAAACGCACATTTTATGCAATAATTTTCTTTAAAACTTGAATAAAACTACGGTTAAATGATTAAAAGAAATAGGTTGTTTGAAATAAAATGATTCAGCAAGATAATGGTTGATATATCCAAGCATTAATTAATATATACATAATATCTAACAAGGTTGGGGACACTTAAGTATGTATCAAATTTAATTATCTTTTAACCTCTATTTGCCATTTTTTCGTTGATGTTTCTAACAGAAATGCAAGTTTCTAAAAATAACTTCATTATGTCATTGGTGTAAAAATATCCATGTGATATCATTAAAAATATCATATTGGATGTAAAGTTATAAGATAAAGCACAATTGACTAACACAATTGATTTGACCTATATTTCAGTTCACAAAACCAACTCCCCTCCACCACCAGCGCCAGTTATCATGGCTGTAAGTATAAATTTTGAACCATTACCAGGAAGTACCATACTTTGGGATCTTTCTTTACCTGTTTTAATGGTGTCTGTCTGACTGTCTGGAAAATCTTAAATATGTTCCCATAACATCTACACTATTGACATAAAGGTTCCTCTTAACAATCTGTATTTTTGAAGTCCAAGGTCATCTGACAACTTCAAGGTCAATTATCTTGGTCAAACTTCCAAAAAGTCCTATTTCTGGGACATTAGTGTTTTATGTAAACACCAAAATACTTTTGTAAAAGAACGCCAGGGATAACTACATGTATCTGAGCCATCCCCCTAAGAAATAAGCAATCTCATGAAATGTCAGAAATTTTGCTATAACAATTTCATGAAATAGCTCAACATTGAAATCATGCATGATACTAATATTTAAAAACTGTAAGGCTGTGAATATTAGAAGGGCATTCAATAAGATACAAAATATAAGAGTTTTTCAATATTTCCAAATTCGCATCACCAGAAAAAAAACTTAAAGAATTATTCAATATTATGTGAAATCAGCTACAACACATTTTTTCAAAGCATTTAAATCATATTCAAGTATCTTTATAGAAAGAATTATGAATTGATATTTAAGGTTCAAGAGCCAGAACCAGAACCTGTGATCTACGATAACCGCGGTTTTATCCAGGACGTGGAACCTCCAATAATTCAAGAACAGGAAATCATATCCCCTGAACCTGTCCATGTGCAATACGCTGTCGTTCAGAAACGAGCTCCATCACCCGTCGTTTATGAGACCGAGTATCGAACGGAGCCCATCGATGATGATGAGGTGATTGTTGTGCCACTCGATGGCGGGGAACCGCAACAAGTAGCTGTGTACGAAACTCAGCCGGAACCCGAAAGTGAATATAGAATTGAAACGGAGGTTGTGCAAGATTGATGTAACCATGGATCCTAAATATAAATGACCCACAAGCAGAAATTAAAAGATTGTTGCTGCTTCAGATTTGAAGAAGCTGCAGACATGAAATTAAAAATGGTGAAATTTTGAAACCTAAATTTATTCTGATAGAAAACATTGTGAGAAATGCAGAAATTGCTTTTTACAAGCAATTTCTGCTTTTTATGCCCCTGTATCGAGAGATCGGGGGCATATTGTTTTACTCATGTCCGTCTGTCTGTCCGTCTGTCCGAAAACTTAACCAAACTTAACCTTGCCAATATCTTCAAGCCTATTCAAGATACAAAGGTAATATATGGCATGATGATAGATCTCAATGATCCGCTGGTACCAAAGTCAAGGTCATGTGACAAGGTCAAGGTCATCTGTCAAGGTCAAACTTTGAAAAAAATGCCGTTACGGGGGCATTTGTGTTTCACAAACACATCTTCTTTCACTTTTTTATACTGGGCCTAAATGGATTTTCTTGAGGGTCTTAAGAGTGTGATTTTGTAGAAATGGGATAGAAGAATTTGTCATATAGGAAGAATTACCTCAGACAAAGACACATTCATGTATAGTAAAGTGGAGAAAAAGATTCATTTTAAAATATCTAAAAAAGAATGTGACTTTCTCAAAGGAACATTTGAAGTGTAGAAATTCTGATACAAAGTAGATTTATTATATTTTATTAAATTTGATAACTTGGCTACAGTGTCTCAATTAATTGAATTGAATCATTGGTGTCTAAATTTTAATTAATAGTGATTAAGAACTGTTTTTTCAATGGCAAAACTAGAGTCATGAAATTTGGCCATAATTCTCTGTTTTATCTTATTGATCTGACCACTTAAAATTGATACAAGAAAATTGAATGTATGTGAAAATTGTGTTTATTTTTATAGCAGAATGTGAGTGTCAGTGCTTTGTAAATTTAGAAATATCCGAGTTAGTTAACCCAGACAGGTTTGAAGTGAAGATTGTTACAAGTTCATAAGACAAAGTCAAACGCTGAAATACCCAAATGAAAAAATTCCAGACTGGTCCAAAGTGAAGAAGGTAGCAGGCAACAAATTGGAAAAAAAATATTTTCTCAATTAAAAATTATAAGAAAATGTCTGTTTCAGAAGGAAGCATTGTAAAAAAAGGAGAATTTGCTAGTAAGAAGTATCTCCTGTATTTTCTGAAAGTTTTGAAAGTTTTTATTTTTATTAAATCTCTGTTTCTAGATCGTATAAGTTATGTTTGCATGAGAATGGGTAAAAACAATGATTCAACAGCAAAATATATCGAATGAAATTATTGTTGATAATAGAAATCAATGGCTCAGCGCAACACAGTTGTAACTGCCTATAAACATATAGGCAATTACAACTTTTTCGGGCTGAGCTGTCAAAATGTCATGATAATGTGTATAGTGCTATGAAAGTGTGTACAAAGTGTGTATTGAGTGTACATTATGCTGCCTGTTGTTGCCTTTATATGTTAATGTATAATTATGCCACATAGATCTGTATACATACAAAATGTTTATATTTTTCATAAGAACATTCTTTTAAAAACAAATGTTTTTGTCGTTTATTTCATTGGTTACCCTTGTTAGACTTTGCAGAAAACACCAAACCATGCGTTCTCCATGCATATGCCAATAAAATGATTCTTGTTTGTCAATCTCAATTGCTGTGAATGAGTATTTTATTCACAAAGACAAGTTGGGTAATGAGCATGTAAATGGATCAGTGGAAAACAGTTATAACTGCCTATAAAGGTATAGGCAGTTACAACTCTTTCCTGGTTATCCATTGATGTGTCCAAAGCTGTTCTCCTCTATTAGCAGTCAAGTATCTGCCCCCAGTTGTACATGTATATGTGTGTATTTTTGTTTATCTATCATCGCTACTTTAGCAAATATCCATGTGAGCAATGCACCCAACCAAGGTTTAGTTGTTACCGACGATAGTTCAAGAATACATGATGAAACTACTGCCGCGTCCGCTATGGTTTTTTTAATGTGCTTAGTGTAAAGCACAGTCACACAGGATCTTGGTATTACATTTCATACAAAAGACTTAAGTTTGATTGTGTGCTAGCCAGGGGATTGAACCCATGATGTCTAACTTTGAAGTCAGGTACTCTACTGACTGAGCTAATGGGTCTGATAAGCTCCCAGATAAAAAATAACCAAAGGTTAAATATTTGTATTTGCGATGTCTGTCAGTCCTTCCGTCGGTCAGTTGTATTTTCTTGCTATTTTTTGGAAACCATTGACTGGGTCTCTATAAAACTTTGTGGAAAGCTTCACTACAAAGAGAAGATTGTCGGGGTTACCCAGTTTGACTGTCCTGTGTACCCTATTTCCGTGAGTGACCATATTTCCGTGATTTGTCAATTAAAGTTACTTACTGTAATTTCAGTGATGTTTTAACTATATTTTGATAAAAGATGTAGAATAATAAATGTCTAGGAAAGAAATTATTCTTAAATTACCATAAATCACATGAAATTGACAAAACTCCAAAATCCTCCAAAATTCCTTATTTCTTAGTACTTGTGTTGTGTTAGGAAATTATAAATCTTGAAATAAAGATCCTTTGTATCTATTATTTTCATATCCCAATGAGAAATGATTATCTGACTTAAAGTGGAAAATTTGAGGCCATATGTTAATCCAGTAGTGTTTAGGGTCTGCTTAATTTAGGATTCAAATAAAAGCACCATGGATTTTAATGGGTGTTTTATGAATGTTCAAATTACTTTGTTAAAAAAAAGGAAGATTTCACCTTTAATTTTGAGGCTATATTACCAAGTGCATGATTTTATAAAAATGACAAGTTTGAAAACAGGTCTTCTCTTGATTTTTAAATTGTGACAGTTCTAATTAACATTCACAGAAATATAGTACACCAGGATAAATATAGAATTGCTGCCCCTGATTGGTGACGCCATATCAGAAAAAGTTTGATGATATGTCAAGGCTCCATAGAGTAATCCTCCCAGCCAAATCTGATGAACTTAAAAAATACATTTTCATATTATTTATAATTCATCTACACAATAAAATCCAACAATATTTTTATGTTGAAAATGCTTTTAATTTGACACCTTATTAATTGTTTTCATCCACAAAATGGCATCAGATTATACAAACCCTTTCCTAAACAAGACAGGGTATTGACCTCTCAAAGGAGACAAGGTCAAATAACATTGAAGGGAAAGAAGAAAATGCTGAGAATCTGCATATTCTCCTTTTGGCTCAATATTACCTGGGCTATAATGTTCACAAATTATATTTCAACTGACATCATTTCTGACTACTGCAACACCTTTCAATTTTGACCACCCTTAAATTGTGCAACTCTGGAAAGGTTTAAAACGATGACAAGTAGTTTAAGCCTTTTGCGTTTTTTCCCATTATGAATAACTGACTGATATAAGGTTTCTAAGATAAAATGACTGATAAAGGCTAGGTTTATCAGACAAGTGATATGTCCTTGGTTCACCTGTCCCCGAGTTTCATGTACTCCATTGACAAACAAAATATTTTCTGTGAGGAAAACAGTTCAATGAATTTGCTTGTCTTTTAACCCTTTCCTGTTTTACAAAATTTTGGACCTGTCCAAATTCAAAGGTTTTGCAGACGAAAGTTAAAAAGTGGATTTAATTTGAAAAATAACCATTCAGTCGGGTAGAAAATAGTGTGGAAAAAGAAGAAATTGCTTGTCAGAAGCAATTTCTTCTTTTTTCACAATGTTTTCTCAATCATAAAATCACATCCACGTTAAAAGCAGGGATTAAACAGCAAAGGGTTAAACAACCGAGTACTAATTGGTAAAAATCACCTTCTGCCGTGACCGTAGTACATTGAGATGCAAATTTTCAGACAAGGGGAAATTTAGGCTACCCCTCTATCTACCACTGATCACATATTTTTTGTGTTTATGCTATGCAATATATGGTTTTCTCTTTGATTTGAATGACAGTACTCCATCTTTTCATTGTTGGATGTAAGTAAAATGGCTTAAATGATGGACCAAACATCATTAGAAGATTGTCAGAAAAATCCTTCTACTTCCAATTATCATCTAGTCCTTTTGATTAACTCGTATCAATGATAAAAACAATGTCCAAATATAGTAATGCTGTATTTCTGTGAGCTAACATGTTTAGTTTTTCAAAGAAAAGAACGGTTCTATAAAATATCTATAATTTTCAAAATTTTGTTACATGTGATGGAAAACCGTTACGAATTTATAAATATCCACAAGAATGACAGATTTCCGTCAGGCTACCTGAGGCTATTTATAGATTTGTCTGTCATTATTTAGCTGGCATAGGGAAATTTAAAATTGTGAGAATTAAGAATTCTGCCACAATGAATGTTGACAGCTGGCAAGCGGATTCCCGACTGATAAGTCGATGTGTCAAGTGAAATAAGTTTCAGACAGATAAAGTGTCACTGGTCAAGGTCAATGTAAAATCTTTGCTCATCTTTACTACTACTAAATGTACTACTCTGTAATTAGAGTGACAAATTTATAATATACAAGTAAACGATGCCACAAACATTTTTTTAAACAAAGGCCACAAAATTCTATTCGATTTCTAGTTTATCCCCTCCAATCATTAACAAATTTTCATGAAACATCCACATAATGTTCCCCATCATGTGCAGATCATTTGTTTATAATCGCCATTATGAGGTATTTTGCTGTGTCAGTGTAAAGGGGACATTTATTAAAGATGTTCCTTCGGTGGCGTAGGGCCTATATTGTGACCTTGGCACTCTGAAATTGGTACATTAAAGGGATGAACTTCAAATTCTAGAAAACACTATCTCCGAGATAAGCAAATAAGACTTTTGAAATAAATTTACAGATAGGCCCAAGGTCAAATGTTAAAAAGGCGCTTACCAGGACCATAGTTGTTTATTTTAAATATACACTCTATAAACTTCGAGATCTTCATAATTACAAAAAAACGGACCCTGTAGATATTCTCGTTTTTAAAATAGCTTTATACATAATGATCAGGTCGTCATGGTTGGAAGTAGACGCCATTTCCCGAAAAAATGGAATGATTCAAGGTCAAGGTCGATTGCTGAAAAGTGGGGGGGGGGGGGGGGTACACGTGTCACTTAAAAGGCTTTAATCTAATACATTTCGGACAGCTCCAATGGCAAGTTCATCGCTTATGATAAAAAATAAATGAACTCGTACAGAGCATAGGTACGGCATTTGTTGATGCATTTCAAGGCAAATCAGCACAGTTTTCTCCATTATGAGACAGACTGTAAATCGTAGTGGTTCTTTGAAAACCCCGTTCTTTAAAGCTGTAGTTACCGGAGGTTTTGGAATAAAATCGATGGCATGACAGCAATAAGATCACTTTTATCAAGAAACTGACATATCAAAATAAAATAACGTGTATCAAGGATACATAATAGGAAAAGATGCAAAACTGTTGCAGTTGTAAAATATTTACAAATATTTTTCACAGACTGCCCTAGATGGTGGATAAAGGCCTCTCCGCCCGTCCTTACGAACACTATTTTCACAAGAAATATCCTCCCAGTGATAATCGGACGATGTCGAAAACACTGTACAGCTCTCAGGGCCGCCATAGTCGTCAGGGTTTCCCGGACTCCAGTCTGAAACTATGTAAAAATATTCGTAGATGTTATTCTAAAATCTCGTAAATACAGCTTGATTAAAGCTGTAGTTACGAGGTTTTGAATTAAACGACGATATTATTTTCTAGACAATGGGGAAATTAGAATGGTTAATCATAAATTGACCGTATCTGTTCATTCCTAAGAAATAGAATCACAGCGCTAAAAGCGCTGAATGATAGATAAAGAGGCAAGATATGCACTCCAATTTTTAGCTAGGCATTTTTAAGCGAGGGAAACCAAGGGTTCTATTTACATATAGGGATCGTAAGCTACATTTCAAACTCAGTTCAAATGAAAAATGTCCAATGGCATGCTCACTTTATGGCGCTGAGACCACCAAAAACAACCAATTCCCAAGGTATAGAATACTACGCCCGATACCGCTTTTCAGACAGGCGCAACTCGCGTTTTTATAATTTTAGTTAAGTTGATTGGTTTGCTACTAGTCAGTCAATTTATCCATTTGATCATTCCATCTAACAATTGTAGTAATGCTGTTTTTTCTAGGGCCAGAGCTCATCGGCTCGTTCTTTTACATTGAATTGAATTCCATAAAGAAGTTGTATTTTACTATGGGAACACAAGAAATTCTTCCTTTCCTACAATATGGTCCACCCTATACTCATGCCCCAGTATTTTTTAATTTCTACCCTGTATTAAATTACATTCATGTTGATTTATTGTCTGCGACCTGTTCCAATTTGGTCCAGTCTAAAATTGTGTCGTCTGTTTAAGGGTTTAAGGATTTGACAAGGCTTTTAATTTTTTCTAATTTAGATTAATCCATTACACGACAACACATATTTGGACAGGTCCACATTGTAAAGGGTTGCAGATTACATACAATATGTGGGCAAATAAGTAAAATTTGTAGCAGAAAGGGTAGATAATATTTGGGAGAAAGGAGAAGGTGTTAGTTAGCAGCATTTTCTTCTATTCAATATTATCAAGGTCATCCGTCAAAATCAAATATAAAAGCTATGTATCTTTAACACAGCAGTGATTTGGCAGTGATAAGTAAGAACATATCTGGTATACATGACAAGGACAACGTGAATAATCAAGATTATATCCCAGAAAATTGTGTTGTTTCGTCTATTTAGTTCCCTCGCCTTCAGTACTCTCAGTACTTTGATTTTAGCACAGTTTAGTGATATGCAAGCACTGCGTTGAACACACAATACACCACTTCGTGTCGCACAAAAGTTGATGACGCGTGGGCAAAAAAGGGTAGGTAGTACACACGTAGTACGGTTTTTTACCCGATTTTTTTTTATTCCTACGCAATTTCCCTAATACAGGGTTGTCGCCTATGGCCTGCTAAACCAGACCAAAATGAAATTGCTTTTATTGATGATAAATTACAATGTGCACACAACTCTTTATTTTGCACGAGGATTTGGGGCTACTTTAGACTGGAATCAAAATATCTCCTATGAAAATGAATACAGAGTTTAAGAACAATTTTTTTTTGTAAGTGAGGAGTTAAATGGCATTGAATGATCTCTCTGGTACCTTCTACCAAGTCTATCAATCAAAAGTATCTCAAGTCCGTTTTATCAAGATCCTTTGACCGATTTGGACTTAAATTTGTAATGCGTGGTACAAATCAGCAATAATTTTCGAAGCAAACAGAAGACAGCCATTTTAAATTAAAAAAGAAACCTTATATTCCGACGAACTTCTCGAATAACTGAGCTACGTGACTTTCGGTCATAATTGGCGAGAACTGCCTTGAGCAATGCCTCCTTTGTGCTCGATTTAGGTTATATCGTGTAAATAGTCAGAAATGAACTAAAACTATCCTTTTACATATGTAGCGGATTGCTTTTCCCCCCGCTAATGAAAGGCTGCTATTTCGTTTGAAATTCAGACGCTCCGATTATTTATATCACGTAAATTGTCAGAAATGAACTATAACGTCCTTATTCCCGCTAAAAATTCAAACGCTCCGCTTAGATCATATCACGTAAATTGTCAGAAATGAACTATATATTACCTTCACTAACGGGTCGTCCCGATATTTCCGCTAATGAAAAGTCGCTTTTTCGTTTGAAATTGAAACGCTCTGCTTAGATTATATCTCGTAAATTGTCAGAACATAAATGGTAAGATATTTGATAGAACCGGCCCCTTCTCTATGTTAACGAACAAAGTGTTCGCTCCCACGTACTCACATGTTAAAGCATTTCCAGTTGTTCTCCAGATTTCATTACCATGTGTTGTCATTTGAAAAAGATCATTCCAGTAACCTGTGAAATAAGCGTTGGTATATTTGACGCGATACTCAAAACAAGAATAATATATAAAACGTACTGAGTGTTTTGTATGGTAAAATATCTCACGAGGTTGTTGGTATCGAAATTATCGAGGCTCTGCAGAGGCAATTATCAATTCCCACAACCGAGTTAGATTTTTTTTTACACTAGGTACGAATTATTTTTATCTTATGAACTCTATTTGTCTTGTTTTCGTCGTTGTTTCTAACAGAAATACAAGTTTCCAAAAATAACTACGTTATGACATTGACAGTCTGAAATATCCATGTGATATCATAAAAATATCATATGAGATGTTATCACACGAATATTTTATTAATTATTAAATAAATGACAATCTGTTAGCTCCTTAAAACAATCACATTTGATCCGTTCTCCAGAAAAACATACCCAAATGACGTCACATTGTAATTTCAGCTGTCAGACCAAGACACAGTTAATAATAGTGAAATCGGCTCACATTTCGATCCGAAAACCATTTTAAATCTCTAACTCAACGCTCCATTCGTTCAGTGTGAACACATACTCAAACCATTTAGAATCGCTAAAAATCACTAAAATGATGAGATCAACAACTACATCTAAAATGAAAATCGCTAGAAAAAAAGTCCACAATTTTCCTGACTTAATTGAATGTTTTAAGCGTTCGATTGGTTCGTGAAGACAAATACATCCTTATATAGAACCTGTATCCCGTCTCACTCATCGTTCGCACAGTTAACAACATCGAGAAATTGACAAGATGAATGATTATGGAATGATTATGGAATGAATTTGAATGAGTTTGTGGAGCGAGTTTTGAGTGAATTTAGTGAGAGGTATTCCAATATCAGGATGAACTAAATTAGCGATATTAATTTTGAATGATTTGAGTGAGTGTTTGGAATGAATGAATGGAGCGATGAGTGAGCGTTTTAGAATGGTTTTGAATGAGATGAATGTCAATTTCAAGCTGTAACTTACTGTACGGAACATACTGGAGCTAGAACCCTTTTGCTTGAGAAGATCTGCTTTAAGCGACTCGGTTTGTATGACCACGAAATCTTCCGAATTGATTCATTTTTCGGGGTGTTCATGTGGCTTTAAGATGTAGTTAAGGAGATATAGTCAACATTCAACGTCATTTGGCTCTTCTGTATTCATATGTCAAATCGTTTTATCATTAGCTTAATTCAATGTCTCATTAATGTCTACAAATGAAAAAAAAGCCTGCGTGACTTTTGCGGTGTCAATCCGGTCGGAGATCTTCTCTTGCTAAATATTGGCTAAATTAATCAGCAACATTAATAACAGAATAATAGTAATTGTTTTAAATGCACAGACAAACAATCGGGTCGTAAAATATTAAAATTCTCCATTATATGAAATACGGTATTATTAATGAGCTGTTATAGAATTCCGGCGGAGATTATAATTTCATTTAATTCGGTATTAAACGACCAATAAAAGCGTTGGTTTTGATAAATTTAGATTTGTGGTTCTAAAACGGAGGAAAGTTGATAGACGAAATCACCAACAGTATCAACGTCGAGCAAACAAAAACTCAATACTAAAACATAAATAAGGCTGTAGCTACAATATTTGATCAGGACACAATTTGTATACCTGTGGATGGGGTAGGGTCGGTGTTGTCCATAATGTCTCGTAAAAATTCGTTTTCACTCGGGTTGTCCACTTGAACCAAGGCACTTCCATAATTCTCACAATACGTCTGTAAAAAAAGAGAAGGAATCTTACTCGGAATCCTTCGGCGATTCTACGGAATAGACCTCGGGAATAATGAAGGCGCAGACATAAAAACGCCTATCGGAGCTCCGTCGGTCAGTCTAAAGATCAACATCGGACCTACTGTGATACTATCGCGTTGTGTAATTAAATAAAGTCATAGTTTTTGTTTAACTAAATTTAATAAACATCAATTCACCAACTTCAAATCTACAATAAAAGTTCTAACTCTAAATTTACGTCAGCTTCCATGACGACTGTGATCTAACTTTATACTCTATCTACCAACTCCTAACTCCCCGCGCTTGGCGGCTTCATCCCTTTATATTTGAGAGCTTGGCCAAGGTCATCTGACCAAGGTTACCAAGAAACAGACTTCCATTCATATGTCACTCAAACCCTACTGACTCACTTGCTGGCGATAAACTAGATCAAGTATCCAGGTTATCAAAAACATAAAATAATATTGTCGGATAATTGGGTGTTTCCTAGAATCCAGGCAAACAGGAGATGTCTCATTAGTTCGTTAACTCGGAAAGCATTGGCGGCATGACATTATGTCACATACCTTTCCCTCTTCTTTAAAACATTTCACCTTTGAAATGTTTTACAACATAATCTATATTTCTACAATTTAAACTTCATGAAACAAATAAAGATCTTTGAAAAAGTTCACTAATTTAAATAAATGCTTTTTAGCATACCTTGTTCTGAGATGAACATGTTGATCAGGCACATTCGGCTCAGACTAACAGGGAACACACTCAATTGATTTGATATTAATTTTTCTGCAGTTTCAAAACTTTTCCAATAACAATAAATGGTAATTTATAAATTTCTTTCAAAGAATGATAAAGTAATAATAAATACATATCTCTGCACCAAACCTTAAAATGAAACATAAGTTCTTACGTATAAGAATTTTGTAATATGCATGTATTTGTCAAAAACATTAATTGTCCAGAGTCTTTTAACGGTATTTTTTGTAACACATCAGTCGTCGTACAATACACCAATCGTTGTTAGTTTGTCGTTGTACCATATTACAATCACCATTTTTCATCGTTGTACCATAAATTATGAGTCGTTCGTTCATTGGTTTATCGTATACCCATTATTTCGTCGTATCATATTTTCCTTCAAGAGTCGTTTTAACACCCAGAATACTCGTATCGCCTTTTTTTCATAAGCAGACACCACAGCATGGTCTAATCGTCTCATTCTCAACATATATGTAATCTGTTCGACTTCTCTCTTTTACTACAGGATTATATAATTGGATAAATACTGAATACATTTGTGTACAGTCTACTTTTACTTATTTACAAACGTCTTGTCTGATCATCTCAGCTGCCTCGACATTTACGAGTATCCCACTGCTATTCAGACATCGGTTGACACAGATACGGCTGGTAGTTTATTCCTACACAACTCTTGCGCATAGAGTCCCAAAGTTCATTGGTACCGTCATCTATTTGTCTAATTCTAAATATCTTATGAAAATAATTTGGCAATTAGATTCATTACATTCATCCAATATGTTTTCGTAACTGCAAGATCTACCTTTATGATATGACCAAGTTCAAGCTCGTTACAAAAGCCATTTACATAATCAGATAACAAAAAAATCCAATAACCTTCTGCCAAAACATTTTCATGTTAATTATCCATAAACATGTCCTCATCCGGACTTTATGGGTACACCTGTTACAAAATCAAGACTACTTATCTTTTTCCTCATCTTACAAACAATTCTCTAAAGCACATTCAGAGACCTCATTAACAGAGTTTCTTGTCTCATCATTAAATGCACCTTATCTCAAAACGAAGGTTAGCCATACCTACCCACGAAGGTAAAACAATAATTGACAATAAACACAAGTCCAAGCCACTTATAAGCTATTTTCGGACATAAAAGAGATATATCGTACAAATAAAACCAACACTACAACCAGAAAAAAAATCAGTAATTACGCCTGATCCAACCTACCAACAAATTATCATTTACCCAAATGTCTAATCAATTTCTCTGAAAATATCATTCTAATTACAATAGACCCTGCCATAATATCTAAGATAAGAATGTCAGGTTTTCAACCAACACCTGTTGTTTTCTAACAATTAACCTGATAATCATACTGTCCAAAATTTAGACCTCATTTGTTCTGTTCTTCAAATTAAAATGACCATGACCTTGACTAAAAATATAATGCTCTAACGCAAGAAAGTTAACCAAAGTTTAATAACAAGACCAAACAACCTTAACCTTGTCAAATTGAAACGTCATTTGCCTTGATCTTGATAACCAAACGTCCTTGCCAAATAAAGAAAAGTCGACCTCTAAATCAAAGTGAAAGTCAAAACCATAATGCAATTTTGCGATCAGCAAGATTCATCAAACTTCTTATATGACCTTAACCTTGAATTGTTTTCGTAGCCTGTAACCATAAGACCATATGACCTTGCCAAATAAAGAGAAGGTGACCTATCAACCAAATTACAGAATAGCCCCATGATACAGTATTTCGGTCAAATGGATGAGTCATAGTACCCGATGATCATCCAATGTACACAAACCCATTGCGTGATCGAAGGTCAATTCATGTACAATTCCACGCTTTCCATGATTGATATCGTTTACCCAAAATTTTTTATGGTCACGGCATCAGAAAATGAAACTTCAATTTTGAAAGCAATTCAGAAAAACCGTTTAACCATTAATAACCGAAAATCCATGTTACTTGTAAGTCTTAAAACCATTTCAAAATTGAATTTCAACAATGAAAAGACATCATAATCTGACAAAGACCTTAGAATCTGCTTCCCACTTAATTACTTGAATGCGTCAAAAATAATAGCCGCGTTTGACCATTGAAATCGACTTTGAAATATCTTTTCAATTATACAACTTACCCTACTAAAATTTTGCAAAAATAAAATTATCATAAATTTTTCAAAACCAGACTGAACTTTTATGCAGCGTGATTACCCCAATGAAAATACTTGAAATGAAATAAAAGCTTCAATTTGGCCATTTTCTTTATGAGAAATAGGTTTTTGTTCTGCCAATTATTTTCAAAAATACAAGCAGAGTAGACAACTTACGGTTCCGGAATTTTCAGTATGTCCATACATTTTCTCAGAGTACAGGATTAGCAAAATACAAATGTTCATAATATTAATTTGTCCAAATTGTCCAAGAACTTCGTAATTGCCGCAACCTTTCACACTTCATCATAACCCAAGTTCGTTTTTTGGTCGAAATTTATCAAAATTTCATCCAATCCTATGTCATCGGCACCAAACAGGATCTGTGATACTATCGCGTTGTGTAATTAAATAAAGTCATAGTTTTTGTTTAACTAAATTTAATAAACATCAATTCACCAACTTCAAATCTACAATAAAAGTTCTAACTCTAAATTTACGTCAGCTTCCATGACGACTGTGATCTAACTTTATACTCTATCTACCAACTCCTAACTCCCCGCGCTTGGCGGCTTCATCCCTTTATATTTGAGAGCTTGGCCAAGGTCATCTGACCAAGGTTACCAAGAAACAGACTTCCATTCATATGTCACTCAAACCCTACTGACTCACTTGCTGGCGATAAACTAGATCAAGTATCCAGGTTATCAAAAACATAAAATAATATTGTCGGATAATTGGGTGTTTCCTAGAATCCAGGCAAACAGGAGATGTCTCATTAGTTCGTTAACTCGGAAAGCATTGGCGGCATGACATTATGTCACACTACGTATTCTTCCCCTGGCGTACGTCCGAGATCCAATCATAAATATTGGTCGAAGGTGATCCGACTGATGAAAACGCGTCACTTCGCACGTGGGTTCATATGACGTCATCATGTAAACATAAACGATCCCGCTAAGAATGACGTTGCATAAAGCATAATCAGCTAAATGATAAAAGTGGGCGTATCATAATTTGTTAACAAAACGCAGTGTTTTACTGCGTTTTGTTTCAAATTATAATATGCCAAAAAGCTCTCCACAGACGATCGGCAAGGATTGTAAAAAAGCGATTTTTTCAAGCGTATCTAAAAACCACCAGAAACCGAATTAGGGGGCCTACCTAAAAATGACCAAAAATTCCTACACTTACGTTCGAGGTACTTTTCAGTTTACGGAAAAGTCCGAGCAATGTTCCGAATGAAGGAATCTAAGCGATGAAGTAGCCAAAATGTTTTCGTCGCCGTGATTCACTTAATACTTTACTTGCTATATATCTATTGTATAATTTGTATGATTTAATAATTTGTTACTAAATTAGCTCGTCCCGTAACTCTCCAGTTCTAGACGAGGTAAAGATAATCCTGGTTCACAGAAAAATCGAGTATAGTCCACCAAACTTATGCCAGAATATCTGCATATGCAAAGACCCCGTCCCGTGGTGAATTGGTACTCGGATGTCTGTGAGAGTATCGATAGATCTAGGGGCAGTAACCCAGTCAAGTCCCGTGGATGCTCATTCGGAACATCGCTCGGACTTTTCCGTAAACTGAAAAGTAGGCTATCTCGGACGTAAGTGTAGTAATTTTGGGTGATAGTTTAGGCAATTCGGCTTCTGGTTGTACTTCGGTTATTTAATACGCTTGGAGAAAATCACTTTTTTTATTTCTTCCGGCCGTCTCTAGAAATCTTTTGGTCATATTATAATGTTATCAAAATATAATATAATCATAGGTTTAACCTAAAGACGGGAAAAGTAATTTGAAGAAAGAACCATTCTTTATGTTCTAATTTACTCAACTTAAGCTACCGAATTTGAAAAAAAAAAAAGCTCCTGCACCCCAACCTTTTGGTGTATCACCGCGTATGAATGATGTATCAAATTCAATATTATATGTCTGTCTGTTCCGACCGCTTTTTTCCCGGCTTGAATGGGGTTATGCGAACAAAACAAAGAAAATGGAATCCTTTGTTGTCCTTTTTCTACTCCGAAGATATTGTCAATTGAAAAAAAGTGCAATTATAATGTGAAATAAACTTCCCCGGGTGCTGTACAAAACATGTACATGATAACTATTCAGAAGACCAAAAATCGGCTATTTATAAAATCAATGGCTATTTGCTTTTCCTCACTTAATTCTAGATTGATTTTCTCCGTAACAGTCATTTAAAAATAAGTGCTAACATCAGAAGAAATTAACCCAATTTGAGTGAAAGATACTCAAAACGTTTCTTATCGGGCTTTCTTCGTAAAAAAATGTAAGGGGGGTACTTTTAATATAGGCGCACGTATTATAGAAACTGCTTCAGGTAAAAATCCTAAAGGATATGATTCCGAAAAAATGTTGGCCGGCATAGCTTAAGCTGAAATAGCTGTAATTACAATTTCCTAAAGAATCAAACTTCGAATTTTGGTAAAGATTTCATCTCTTTCAAGTCTTAATCGGGAATATTGCTATAGATTTAATTTCTTTCCAGATTTAACCCGCTTTTTACACCGACGTTAAAACGCAACAACAATGACGTTGCTTAAGCGGGAAAAAGTAGCGTCTTATTTCCCCAAAGTGTAGAATGACGTCATTTGCGGAGGGTAAAAAGGAAAACGTCATCCAGACGAGATTCTAAGCAAATATGTGCAACTTTTTACATGTAAGGCTGAATCTTATCCGAATGTTACGTTAGCTACAATGGTAATGATCGTCAGAAGTAAAAACGAAGAAAGAAGAAGATAAATTGAAATAGATAATAAAACAAAATGGCGAAATCTCGCGAGATCATCATCCTCCATGGAGGCCGCCATTACGACACAAATTTACACTTTGATGGTATATGTATTTCATTTTGAATTTGATTATTGAAATGTTTTACACGCGTTATCTAGAAGCGGGAAAAGCCGCAAAGCCGTAATATGCTCGCTTCTATTCTTTCGTTCATTCTATTTATTGCAACGTCATCCTTAGCGGGACCGTTAATATTTGTGACGTCATATAAACCCACGTGCGAACTGACGCGCTTTCATGGCTGCGCCCCTATTATTCCCGAGGTCTATTCCATAGAATCGACCAAGGTTCCCGATTGATGGATGTTTTCTGCTTTCAAAATTAATTTGTCCCTTGTCAATATTATTGGACTATAACAGATTTTTTTTTTTCAAGTCAAAAATACTTTCAGACGCATTTTGATTCCAATGACCATCTTGCTTACACTAAGAGGGATCCTAAACATGATAAGCCCAATTACAACTTGTTTGCAAAATAATAACACATAATATAAAACATAATAATGAAAAAAAAAAATACTATGTAAAACCCTGTTTATCCACAAAGAACTGATACCTTTCTCGAAAAAAATATCAACTGATTACGAAAATGACTAGATCAATAGATTAATTATTTAGTAATAATCTCGAAAGATGGAAAAAATATTTTATCGTTGCTGCTTATAACATGAGATATGTTGCTGTTTCCAATAGCATAGGGATATGTCTCGCTGATTTTTTATATATATTAAGAAAAAATAATAAAAAAAAAAAAAGAAAAATAAACCAAGAGCTTCGCAAAGCGGCGCATATACGCCCGAATGGGCTTTTCAGTAACATTGTCTTGTCAGTAACATGAGCTTGAATGATAGCTAAAAATTGCAAACAGACGGACAGACGACTAGGCCATAACATAGTATGACCCTTTAAATGTAAATTGAAAATATTATGCACAACTATATGCCAAACACTCATTTTGCAAGTTACAGTTCATTCCAATTCAAGGAATAAGTCGAGTTGCTCACAAAAGAAATATAGTGAATTTCAATCGATTCAAGGGCAGATAAAACAAGAAACCCAAGCTTTTTGAATTTCTGAAGTCTTATGCTGAACCAAATATCAGGGTTACATCGTGGCAAGATTTAGTTCATTACAATCAAATTTGTAGGAGTTGTGCACATACACAAAAAAATCTGTAATTTTAAGCTTTTTTGTTGGGTAATTGGCAGATAATCAGAAACTACTTAATATATGAAAAAAAATATTTAGTCCCAAGCATAATTAGACCACCTACAGAGTCATTGTGGCAAGTTTCCTTTCATTCCAATTCCAAACGTAGGGGAAAAGCTCACAAAATTGTTTGTTTTTCGTTCAACTTATTTGCAGATAATTCAAGATAACCCAAGAATGACGGGAGTATTTTGAATTTAAAATGTCTTATGCATAACAAGACATCATAGGGAGTAATTGTGTCTAGTTTCAGCTCATTTCCATTGATAGTTTAAGAGGAGTTGCACACAAAAAGAGTGATTTTCGTTAAATTCAAGGGCAAATAAATCAAGATTTCTCAGGAATGACCGGAGCGATATGAATTTCAAAGGACTTGTGCACAACAAGACATCAAAGAGAGTAATTGTGTCTAGTTTCAGCTCATTCCCATTGATAATTTAGGAGCAGCTGCGCACACAAAAAATGCTAACGGACGGACAGAAGGACGGACGACCGGGGCCATAACATAATACGACCCTTCGGGCGTTTAAAAAAAATCAACGAGACATATCCCCATGTCAAATAGGCCAGACAGTGTAAAATGCATAGACAGACATGGTATATTAAGAAATACAATTTCTACTTTTTGAAATATTTCTTCGATAAATTATTTACAAAGATAATCTTTCACTTATGAAATTTTTTATTTCGAACATATTGACGATATCAGTGATATTGAAAAGAACGCACCATAGCTTCTGGATAAGACATTTCGGCTTGTGAGAAAAGGTAACACTTGTCGTCAAATTGTACCCAGTCAGTCTCGCAACCTGTCAAAAAAAACATTAAAAAGATGAAGAGATTATTTGTTAATTATACTGAGGAATAAAATTATAAAATCTTATCCCACTGTATGAATACTCGGAGCGGATATATACATTAATTTGATACGTTTTATAAGTTTCGCGTTTATATGATGTCAGTAAATAATTTCTTCATATCTAATAACTCAATATCATGGAACTAAAATGAAAAGATTTATTAATACCGAAACATATTACCTATGGTACTACATCTTGAAGAAGCTTATCAAAAAGTTGTTTTCTCAAAATTGTTTACATTGAGCAATATAATCAATTTTTCAACCAATCAGAATGCACGAATCTTGAAGGATACAACGTAGCTTAAACCCTTTCCTGTTTACAAAATTTTAGACCTGTCCAAATTTAAAGGATTTGTAAATCATATTTTAAAGTGGCTTTAAATGGAAAAACAAACATCCAGTAGGGTAGAAAATAGTGTGGACAAAGAAGAAATTGCTTGTAAGAAGCAAATTCTTCTTTTTTCACAATGTTTTCTCAGTCATAAAATCACAGGCATATAAAAGCAGGGATTAAACAGCAAAGGGTGAAATAAAAGTCTTAAAGTTTAATATCATGAAGCTACCTTTGGCGCAGTGCATTGCATCTTCATCATAAACAAATGGTTCATTGCATTGACACGTGCCTTGCAGACAAGATCCATTGATCGGGTAACATTCATCATCCGTTTTACAGGCTGATCCGTATAAAGCTACAAAATTAATAATGTGCCGTATTATTCCTAATAAACGGCATACATAACATGGTCCTGGAGCTTTTATTTAAAATGCATATTCTGTTTTAAAAAAACACCATTGAAATTGATGTCTTTAGGTACATTTCTCCGTAATTTGAGGTGAATTTCCTCTCAACAATCATAAAAATGATTGTTTAGAGGAAATTCATCTCAAATTAGAGAAGAAGTCTCATAAAGTTCCTTAAATTTAGGCATTTGAATTTGGATTTCTTGGTAAAAATGTAGGGATGCTACTATTAGGGAGTGCACTATTATTAGAGGAAATACGGTAAGTACTTTCAAGCTCGGGTACTTCCAAAAGAGAAAACAGAGGAAGTTTAACTTTTTTCAATTACATGTACTTCTAGGAAAATATTTACTCTGAAACATTGGTAATCAATCGTCGCATCGAATGGATTAGCAAATGAAGAACACTCTGACGTGGAATTTAAGTCGGAACCTAACAAGGGCTAGTTCTAGCTTTTTAGATTGAGAACTCATTGACCTCTTGGCCATAGAAAATGACAACACTTGTTTTGGAGACGTCAAAAAGGAGAAAACAACACGAATTTACAAGTTAGATACACATGAAGTGTTTATAGATACTATAGATCTGCAAGCAAGAGTGAGGTTCGAGAATTTGTTATTTCCTATTATTTTTAATGTAGAATTGATCTTTGATCCCCCACTTGAATTTCTTGTCTAAATATGGTTAATGTTGATTTATCTATATGTATAGAATGATTTTAATAATATGAGGAAACCAATGATATATACAATCTTTAATCTCGATAATTGTAATGGAAATTTAATGAACTCCCCAAACAGGCAATTTTTGAGGATCAATATGGGATTTTTGGCGGAAAGCCCCTTATTTAAGGGTCAAACACAAAAACAGCATTTGTTTATGAAAGCGATGCTGTTTACCGAGTGGCACCACAAGCAAATGAGCCTGTGCATGACAATTTCATGTTTCAGTATTACATAACAAACGTAACGCTATGATAACACAACATCGATATCATAACATAACACAACATAACAAAAAAGAATGTAAGATAACATAACTTAGCACGACGCAACATGAAATTATACAGCATTGAATAACATAACATAATCCCCCTTTCGATCGTACACTGTGTGTTATGGACAGTAATTCTGTATACTGTGCAACCACTCAACGCATTCAAGATATTAACCAATTATGAGCAGATACTATGAGTCAGAATCTATCCGTTAAGCGCACAAGGACGGATCAGTCTGTGGGGATGCACAGGCTGATCAGAGTCTTTACATTAAGCACTGAAAGTGTACGAAATGCGACGCAAAAACTCAATGTAATATTTTGTGGGTTGGCTACAAACGCAATTCAGAAAACTTAACGGTTACGAGGTTTTGACGACAAACGACCTCATGAAGTTAACAGTAAAGAAAATTGAACATTGTCTTCTTACGCCTGCATGTTGTATCGATATCTTTGTCCCAGGTGCCGGATGTCAAACACACGGCTGAGTCTCCGCCCACAAAGCCTCGATCGCAAGTAAACTGGAGGGTGGAGCCAACTGTCCGTGGCTGGTCGGAATGTATACCCTCCGGCAGTGGACATCGCGATGCTGAAAATAGACAAATTGTGACACGTAACCTTAAATAAGACAATCTCGATCGAGCGCTTGTCAGCCAAAGCAGGCTTACTTTTGTCGCAACTATCCGATCTTGGTCAAATTTCTGGATTCGCAATGTTCCTGCGGAAAAAATGCTGAAAAGCGACATCATGGCTTTTTTTCAAAATATATATATTCACGGAGTTTCTAGACGGTCCTTTTTTTGTCAGATTTCATAAATATATAGATCTGGGGCCGATCATTTTTTGTGTAAGTTCAAAATTAAATATGTTTCTACAGTGGCAACTAAATATGGAATTCTGCCATGCATCATCTCATTGGAATCGTCTTCTGAAGACGATTTAAATGATAAATCACAAGGCAGAATCTATAAATGAATGAAAACACCGGGTCCGATTAGTGAATTTGACTTACGATTAATTTTTGCGTAAGAAGTTTAGTATAATGGGCCCCTGATTCGTTTCACAAAGAGTTTATCTTTCTTAAAATCACTATAGAGAAACATTTCTTGCTAACTCGGGGTCCCATATCATGCGCCCAGGTTATTCGGAACAGACATATCTTGAAATCTGGAAGAGCGTGTGCTTAGGATCATTCTAATGGGGATTTTTCGGGTATTTTCTTTTAATGTTGTGGAGCCATAATATGTTCCGTAACATTTTGGAAATCATCATCCTTAACAGAGTTAACGGATATTTTTCTTAATGGTTTCATAAGTTCATTACCTCCGAAACGTTGTTGATTTATAACGGGTCCACTACCTCAATAACATGAATAATTCTACATACAAGTGTTACTTTTACTGCCTTGGCAGCATTTTAAAAACAAACATGCTTTTTTTTCCTTATCATAATAGGAAGAATTTGAAAGAGACTGTTCTTCTTGAACTAAGTCTCCCTCAATTGAAATTGATTTAGATGTGAAAAAAAACGGCTTTCAAACGCACGGACGAAGGGACAAACGAAAAATATAATTGCTATTTTTAAACCCTTTGCCTTCAGCAAGTGTGTATGATAAAAATGAATTTATTGATGATTACAATAAGCCTAAAGCAATAGGCAGTTATGTGCTTTATGCACAAGCGATGTCAGTATAAAGCATAAATACGACATAAATGGCTTTTGGGGCCAAGCCCCCGAGGGTACGAACAGAAATTCGGCACTTGAAGCATAGCTGAAAATAACCCACCCTAGGCAGGCCGGAGGCGAACCCGCGCGGATAGAAATATTGATTTGTTTTTGTTCCATGCGCTATCCACTGAGTAAAACGAGATAGGCCTACATGTTTTCCCTTACGCAGGTTTCATACAATGCATTTCAAACTTTCCTGAAGCTTTGCATGTAAGGTAAAAGGGATCATAACATCCGGTTTACTCACACATTCTTAAGCAGGCATGAGAGCACGATGTACCTCCATTAAACTGTGTTGGTATACAAACTTCGTCATCTCCGCAAGGTCTGTCGTAACAATTCGGCTCTATCTGTTGATAAAAAGGTCTCTAACAAGTGGAAAACGCCCAGGGACGCCTCTCTATCTTGATTACAGGGATGAATTCGCTTCTTTTTATGTTTGATTATTAGACTTTATTGAGCAAATGAAGACCTATTGTTGGAGAGCCAGGCAGAAAAGAAGACCTTAAGGTAGTGGACTCGAAATGGTTCCGCAACATCTCGAAAGAAATGAACTTTTACTGTGTTAATAGTTGCTAAAATGGTGTTTAAGCAATTATTGTATAAGACTGGTGAATTTTAGGGCAGTAATCCCAGACAATCATCGCCGCCGTCATAGCGCAGTTGGTAGCGCGTCGGGCTGTCAATATAGAGGTCCCGGGTTCGATCCCCGACGGCGGCACTCATTTTTTGCCGACTATTTATATCTCACCAATGGGTTGAAAATCGAAGACCTATGTGAGATAGCAGCTGGAGGCTAGAATCGAATGTGGTGGTTGTACTGATGAGTGAAATACCAGGAAACCATTGTTAGTGGCTCCAGCCGCCACGATATAACTGAAAAAATGTTGAAAGTGGCGTTAAACTCCATTCAATCAATCGAGACAACCATCAGACTGACTCGAGGTATAAAGTTTTAAAATCATTTAGATATGCAGTGTTACGGAAAAAGAATTTCCTAGCAACTTCTAATTTTAACTTTGATACAGAATTTAATATCAATTATACAGTGAAATATATATATAATTCGCACTCAGTGCATTGTATGAAAAGAAAATATCTAACGAGATTGGGGGAAATGATAATTGTCGAGTTTTTTTTTTTTAAATACACTAAGTACATATTATATTTGTCTTATAACTTTTATTTGCCTTGTTTCTTCGGTGTTTCTCACAGAAATACACGTTTCGAAATATAGTATCATTATGTCATTGTTCTAAAAATATCCATGTGATATCATGAAAAAATATCACATGGGATGTTATTACACGGATATTTGTATAGTCATAAGATAAATTTGAAACCTACCTGGGAGGGCCAAACAGAAATGTCTGAATACCTCAGATTGGCCCCTGTTTTGGGTGTTGAATCTTCCAACAATTTACCGTCATTCAGCTCACAAAGATTCAGTTCTGTGTCGAAGTTAAACGATTTACAGATTTTCCTTTTTATACAATGTTTCGCGCATTCAACTTCATTAATAGCGGTGGCGGTCCAAAATGGTACATCTTCAAGTGCTATTCCCCTCCTCATTAAAGAATCTGCGTCGACATCACAACTTTGAACTGAAGTAGCGACGGTATGGCGAATTCGTGAAAGAAATGTCACGACTATGCACACGTGGAAATTTTTCATAATTTACGGTTTCTTTGATTTTTCTGTTAAAGACTGTAAAAAAAGGCATTCTGATGAACTGACAATTTTTGTTCGTATTCGTAAGCATTCAAAAAATAGACGTATGCTAAAACTTTTATTAAGTTAATGATATTTTTAGCCTACGTCTATTTTTGCATGCTTAACACTTTCCTGTTTTTCAAAATTTTGGACCTGTCCAAATTCAAAGGTTTTGCAGACGAAAATTTAAAGTGCACTTAATTTGAAAAATAACCATTCAGTAGGGTAGAAAATAGTGTGGATAAAGAAGAAATTGCTTGTCAGAAGCAATTTCTTCTTTTTTCACAATGTTTTCTCAATCATAAAATTACAGGCACGTAAAAAGCAGGGATTAAACAGCAAAGGGTTAAACGCATAGACTCAATGGATCCCAAAAACAGTACGGTTAACTTTTCTTCACCCGATGTCATTTAAAAATAAATAATAAGATTGATATTGTGTTTCCATGTTTTACTTTATGTCTTTAGGAACCCTAAATCCCGTTCATTTTTTTCTCAAAATCTAAAATCACATGTGGGTATATTATTCCTTACTAAAATATTATCATGACATTTGTGTCCGTTTTCATATAAAAGTCGCAATTCTTTTCAAAACTACATAGGCCTACATGTAATTTTATGAAGTTTGTATGAAGACATAAAAAATTATTAAATAAACTTTCCAATATCAAAGTTATATAACAAAAACTTAAATTTTCATTTCTCACAAAACAAAATCCCGTCGCAAATCGGAAATTCTAACAAGTGCACACTCGTTTATACCAAAATCGGTCTATTGCTATTAACAATTATTCAAAGTCGTTAAATGCCTAGATTTTATCAGTAGAATTGGTCGAGTTTGACAATTTGAACTGATTAACATAGTGAATAATTAATAATGTTTAAACAGTAATTCTTATATTCCGCCGTTTGTCTCCAACAAATGAGTGGATCGTGCACCTGAGTTGGGTGTGCAGGTGCATGATCGGGAGTGACGTATTTGCGTTAATGATTAATTAAGACATATTAGGGATCAACGGTTAGGTGCACAGCAGTCACAATATGACTAAATTTGTGTTGAGAGCCACAACTCCATTTCAACAATTTGAACAAAAAGCATTTACGTTCCCTTAACGATATTAACACCCGTTTTATAATTGCAATCCAATAAAATAAAGAATTCTGATTGGTTTAAATCGCATCACGTGGGGAAATCCATTGCACTTTATTTCTGTATAAAATGCAATAGGTCTTTCGGGAAACCCCCGACCTTCGATCTGCAAGCCCTGTGTTGTAGGAACACGAATTAATCTAGTTCCCGGTCATCAACGCAACTTTGCTATTCAATCTATTATAAATTAAGATATTTTCGAGAGAATTTACGATTACAAGCATGCAGTTCTGATTTTTGTTTTACTTTATGACATTTCACTTCGATAGCGAGATAAAAAAATACACGATCTAAAAATAGATTGTGTACGCGAAGAAAGTAGACTTGGAGCTTTAATGTTTGGCCAAGAATTTTAATAGTTTCTTCGAATTAGAGGATTGCAATTATAAGGGACGAGCATCTTTTTCCCTACGATTATTGGGCTATAAAGTGCAATTGCCTTAGCACATGGCTTAAACATAACGCCCTACGGGCGTTATTTGCCATGTGCTAAGGCAATTGCACTTTATACCCCAATAAACGCAGTGAAAAAGACACTCATCCCTATATTAAATGCATTTTAAAGTATTAAGGTAGCCTATTAAAGGTAAGAAAACCAATTAGATGTTTTTAGGTAGCGCCCAGAGCATCAACCTAACGTCCGTGGTTGAATGGTACTTATCTGGAGGTTCCGAATCAATCCCGAGTTTTCGGCGATTCTAAAGAATATCGCTCGGCTTTTCCGTACTTCAGTTTACAGAAATGGTCAAGTGGTGTTCTGAATGGTGCTGAGATCAAATCTCGGGAGCGACTATTGGGCTAGTACTGGATCAATTTCCTTGAATTAAAACGGAGAATGATTAATCTAATACATTGAACAAGAAAAATAATACATCGCATAAATTTTTAGATATAACCTTTTCCATAATCTAAAGTTCGTAAGAGCGGTTATACCAAAATGAACGTTAACCAATTACTGATACAGTTAAAAACATCATGAACTTGACAAGGTGAATGATTTTCGAATAATGTAGGAATGAAATTGAATGAGTGTGTTGAGCGACTTTTGAGTGAATTTAATGGGAGCTAATCAAGTATTGCAAATTTTGTTCAGGATGAACAAAATTAGCAATATTGATTACCTCCCTTTAATAGAATATGCATACAAGTTCATTAGATAGCTCCCTATTTCTTCAAGAACCTATCAGACACATACAATTTCAATTAAATAAGTGAAATCCCAATTTTTTTCCTATCTATTATTAGTTTGAACGAAGTTGTTGTTATATGTTTTTCAGTGAGTTTGGAGCGTTTTTGATCGATTTAAGTGAGTGTTTGGAATGAATGAATGGAGCGCTGAGTGAATGATTTAGAATGATTTTGATCGGAATGATTGTCAATTTCACGATGTAATTAACTGTATGTCACAAAAAGGATGACATTCTGGACATACGGTGCAGGTGCATGATCGGGAGTGACGTATTTGCGTTAATGATTAATTAAGACATATTAGGGATCAACGGTTAGGTGCACAGCAGTCACAATATGACTAAATTTGTGTTGAGAGCCACAACTCCATTTCAACAATTTGAACAAAAAGCATTTACGTTCCCTTAACGATATTAACACCCGTTTTATAATTGCAATCCAATAAAATAAAGAATTCTGATTGGTTTAAATCGCATCACGTGGGGAAATCCATTGCACTTTATTTCTGTATAAAATGCAATAGGTCTTTCGGGAAACCCCCGACCTTCGATCTGCAAGTCCTGTGTTGTAGGAACACGAATTAATCTAGTTCCCGGTCATCAACGCAACTTTGCTATTCAATCTATTATAAATTAAGATATTTTCGAGAGAATTTACGATTACAAGCATGCAGTTCTGATTTTTGTTTTACTTCATGACATTTCACTTCGATAGCGAGATAAAAAAATACACGATCTAAAAATAGATTGTGTACGCGAAGAAAGTAGACTTGGAGCTTTAATGTTTGGCCAAGAATTTTAATAGTTTCTTCGAATTAGAGGATTGCAATTATAAGGGACGAGCATCTTTTTCCCTACGATTATTGGGCTATAAAGTGCAATTGCCTTAGCACATGGCTTAAACATAACGCCCTACGGGCGTTATTTGCCATGTGCTAAGGCAATTGCACTTTATACCCCAATAAACGCAGTGAAAAAGACACTCATCCCTATATTAAATGCATTTTAAAGTATTAAGGTAGCCTATTAAAGGTAAGAAAACCAATTAGATGTTTTTAGGTAGCGCCCAGAGCATCAACCTAACGTCCGTGGTTGAATGGTACTTATCTGGAGGTTCCGAATCAATCCCGAGTTTTCGGCGATTCTAAAGAATATCGCTCGGCTTTTCCGTACTTCAGTTTACAGAAATGGTCAAGTGGTGTTCTGAATGGTGCTGAGATCAAATCTCGGGAGCGACTATTGGGCTAGTACTGGATCAATTTCCTTGAATTAAAACGGAGAATGATTAATCTAATACATTGAACAAGAAAAATAATACATCGCATAAATTTTTAGATATAACCTTTTCCATAATCTAAAGTTCGTAAGAGCGGTTATACCAAAATGAACGTTAACCAATTACTGATACAGTTAAAAACATCATGAACTTGACAAGGTGAATGATTTTCGAATAATGTAGGAATGAAATTGAATGAGTGTGTTGAGCGACTTTTGAGTGAATTTAATGGGAGCTAATCAAGTATTGCAAATTTTGTTCAGGATGAACAAAATTAGCAATATTGATTACCTCCCTTTAATAGAATATGCATACAAGTTCATTAGATAGCTCCCTATTTCTTCAAGAACCTATCAGACACATACAATTTCAATTAAATAAGTGAAATCCCAATTTTTTTTCCTATCTATTATTAGTTTGAACGAAGTTGTTGTTATATGTTTTTCAGTGAGTTTGGAGCGTTTTTGATCGATTTAAGTGAGTGTTTGGAATGAATGAATGGAGCGCTGAGTGAATGATTTAGAATGATTTTGATCGGAATGATTGTCAATTTCACGATGTAATTAACTGTATGTCACAAAAAGGATGACATTCTGGACATACGCATTGGAGAGTTACAAACGCATATAGGCGACTACCCCCAAATCAAAATTTTGAAATTATAGTCAGTTTTCATTGCTCGGTAAAATACCATAGCGCGTGTGTTCATTTGCAATATTACAGCACTCAAAGAATGTTTGACACGAGGATTTCTGAATTGTACCAAGAGAATATCCCAATCATTGCTATTCATTTGTTTTTCATGTTGCCTGTATCTGACTCAAAACCGAGGGTTTTCGCGGATTTTTTGGATTCTCATTGACAGCTCGTTTCGGATATGCTCGATTTTGAGATAAGTCCTGTCGGTGAAAAGAAGGTATTGGTACAACTTTAAGAAGCTGTTAGCGAAGAAAGTCAATAATGGCATGAGTTTAGTAGGCAATAGCATTGACTTCTTACAGCGGTTTACCCTATGGGTATCGCTAATTAAGAAGTCGACAAACGACCCTCGTCTGGTTAACTGTCATCACTAGTCTACGATAACATGAAAAACTAACGAACAGATTTAAAAAAAAAAACCGTCATAACACAAAGCAATCCGCCCTCCTCATCCTGTCAGCATCTAAATTTCAGCCCGGTAGTTATTATAATTGACGTTTTAACCTAACATTTGTCGAATATGACCCCCTCATACAGGTCCAAGTGTCCTTTCTTTTAATTAAGTAAATGAATCAGTTCAATATGACTATGATGTTCCGAAATCCAATTTTTCGCTACTCTCTAACTGGAAGCCTTGGCTTATCTGATAAATGTAATCATAGTTTTCGTTACCACCGGTATGTGCTGTATAACTCAACCAACTTTAGTTTCGTATGATGCATGCGACATGCTGCATGAGCAGAAAACATGTTTATCATATTCAACTGACTCTGATTAAGTGAGTTTGAACCCTGGAATACATTTTAGCACACTACCGACCAAAATAAGGTAATGCCATAACAGCAAATCGGTCGATTTTGGGGCAGGATTATTTGTCATTCAAAGGTGACGCGTTATTTTTGATGTCTTTTATATTTAAGAAGTTGCTTACCAATCGATGCAAAATATATAAATTCACAGTCGTATACCTGGTACAGTGTAGTAAAAAGTGTCCTGTGTAGAAGCATGCAAGATGGTGGATGTAAACAACAATAATTTGTAAGTAATTCTTCAATCGCAAAAATACTGGTTAATTTCACTGATGTTGTTTAAAAAAAGACAGTGTGACGAACATAAAATGTCCGATTTTCTTATTATTCCATTGATTTCTCGTGATGCCTACTCACAACTTTGATTCAATCGATAATGTTGGGTACATAGCAAAACCGAAATTGATGCGGTGATGGCAAGATTCATTCCAGAATATAGGATTCATTACAAATAAAATTACCAATGTCCAACAACCTATCGTAAGCCCAAACCCCTACAAACCGCCCCGATTTTTGAAAGCTCTGAAAAAGCAATGTGGAAAGTGATGTTTTTAGTTTTCAGTGTAACGGGCAACGGTCAAGTGTAGCAACAGATGATTGCTTCAAATGATTTTTTTACATGGATATCTATGAAAAAAGAAAAAAAAAGACCTTTTTTAAAGTCTATGGGCCAACTTATTTCTGACCCCGGGCGGGTACTGTTGCCCGCATCATCAGAGATTCTCTCAGAAAGCGGGCTACCAGCTCTAGACTTGTCCACATATCGACTAACAGAATCGCCTAGAACAGGCTATTCTGATATTCGACTGTGAGACCAGTCTACACCCGACCCGAAAGCGGGCGAGAAATTAGTTGGCCAACAAACAGAATATGATTGGTGCCATTTTCTAAATTCACGAAGAGTACTCCCCCGTCGCGTTAAAACCAGAGGATTTACTAAGAACAGTATGTATCTTTTCAGTAAATTCAGGAGAGTTGTAAGAGCCAGAAAATTTGAGGACTGTGTATCAATAAACATTGTCAGTAACCAAATCAAAAATAATTCCAAGAGCTTTGAGACAACATATGCAAAAACTGTCCAATACAAGCAATCCTTCTTTGTGAAAACCATAACAGAGTGGAACAAATTGCCAGAAGAAGCAGTTTGCGCTAAATCGGTGGGGGCATTCAAATCAGCCCTTGACACTTTGATCTATAATATCTTATCGCGCACTCCCCCGTCGCGTTAAAACCAGAAGTGGGAACTGCGACGTAAAGATACAGATACAGATGCAGTTAAAACTCCTTTGTTAAATTAGTGTCACATCTCACTTTAAAATGTTACCATTATATATATTGCCTGAAAGGGGCCTTGATAGAAAACATAAAATCATTCTATTATATTTTATTCTATTCTATTCTATTTTATTGTGTAAATTTCGAGGAGTGGATTAGAAATTTTTCACTCAATGTGTTTATTCAGTATATCCAAAAACAGACAGGAGTGCTACCAAAGAAGATATACAACAACAACCATAAACAACAACAACGATTAGGAATATGGGCCTTTCCGAAAATATAGAAATGGGGTTATCGAACTTGAATACTCTCCGGTGCATTGAAACGACGAAACGGTCTCAACTCCATTTCCGGGTAGCAAATTTCAGATCGATAATATGGCTGATATAGCACCGTCTTTGAAATCAACGCGAAAAAACGAGTTTATGGGCCTTTCCGAAAATACAGAAAAAGGGTAATCGGGCCTAACTACTCTCCAGTGTATTTGAACATGGAGACGATTGTCAGTCTATTTCTGGGTAGCAAATTTCTGATTCAAAATGGCTGAGAAAAAAATCCTGTCGGGTCAAGATTAAATAGGGACACTCAATACTGTATAATTTGTGCCGTGTATAACCCCATTAACCCCATTACCAGTAACAAAATTTTAAAGTTGGTCTAAATCCAAAGAGTATGCGAACGATACTTTTTAGCAGATAAAACTTTGAATGTCTTCTTCTTCGTCATAAGAAGACATTAAAAACAATTACTCTTCTTTTTTTCGTTTAAGTATATCTTGATAATTCAGTCGATTTTGACATTTAATGGATTAGATTATCGAACTTATATATTTTAACCAATAAATTGTTGTCCCTAGAAATTTAATTTGACTTTTTGAATTTTTATTTGATAAAGAAAAAAACGAAGAAAGGAATCTTTTGATTTATTAGGTGAAATGTAATATGTTTTTTTTTCTACTTGATGAAGTGTCGATGTCCGTCCATGAAAATTATTAGACGCGTCTTTTAAAAATAACTTTGATTTGATTGTTTGTGTGTATGTGTGTATTTCTTTCATGATGACTATTAATTCTCATTATTTCAATAAATGCCCTGGCATAATCTTTTGTAACAAAACGAACGCACTGATTAGAAATAAACCAGACGACATAAATGAAAGGCAGCCAAATTTAGTTCTATACAGATATAAACTTAAAGTGTGGAAATAAAAGACAAAGATAGTTAGGTGTAATTTCAAAAATGTAGAAATAATTCCACGCAGTTGTTATTTCATGTCTTTGTGATCTTTAATATATATTTTTATATCACAGTTGGTTTTTAAGTACATGTTAAATGTACTCACTATTTCCGTAAAGACTTTTCTACTTTTTTTTTATTATTATTTTCATATTATATGCATCTATTTTGAGGGTTAACAATAAATGTTCAAGTTGGATAGATAAATAAAGATTCTGTTCTGATCTGTTCTGGTTTTGGTTTAACACTTAACACTTGCCTCATACGAATCCATTATATTATCCAAATTCTAGTATCATCAAAACACACTAATATCCATTTAATTAAATTTTACTTTATCTATCTACTTGTTAATATTTGATAAAAATCAATTACGATTACGTAATGTCATATGCTACGTGCGGCGCTTCATTATCAAGGGTGCGATGTTTATTTAACACACGTGTTGTAACTTATGTCTGCTACTGTCGTGGTTTACCGGTCTTTGATCCCGGCGGGGTCCCAGGTCAATCGAAAACCCTTTCTACAAAGTTAGACACGCACACATACAAAAAAGATATGATCATATTTTTACAGTAATTATTATTCATTTTCGGTCACTTCAGCCATATTACATGAGTGCCTAAACATTAAAATTTAGCAGGACATTTTATTTGCATTTAGTGTCAAATGTCTGCTCTGAGCTCAACCCTGTCGTTTTCACATTTTAATATAGTAAGAATGCAGCAAAAGCAAAATGAAATTTTGAATGGCGCTGCAAGGGGCTCGTGCCGAATAAAACTTTTTTTTTTTAAATGAATATCTCATACATGACCCTTATAAAGAAAAAAACGTGAAACCAACTTTAACCTAGTCTGACGTATCTATGCAATTTACAGACTACGCTGACATTTTCTTTGCGCGATGTGGACATTTATTGTGCTAAAATAAATCAGTGTTGAAAACTTTGCACACCAAGAAATGAAAAATGTGCGGTCAAAATATCACAAACGCTAACATATCCATGAACATGCTTCATTAACTGAATGATCGCAAAATCGTTGGTTTCAGGTCTTTTTTTTGCCACGAAGTTTCAATATCATAATACCACCATTTCTTCAACGTATTTGTTAATTGCAATATGATTGAGTGCCAAGTGATAAATCTCTCATCTTTTTTTATTATTCTATCACAAGCATATATCGCTTTGCGTTTTCTAATAAGATTAAGAAATATCGTATTTTAATTTCGTGAATGGACAAATTAAATACAAAAAAATGGGATAGATCTTACCGCATTTACGACGTAAGTAGCAACTCGAACCATGTTTTATGTAGAGAAACAATAGTTTACTATTATGCAGGCTACATATTGTATGATAAAAAGTTACTTGATTACAATTGGATTTTAATCGAAAAATGCTTAACTAAATAAATAGAGGATCTAAGTAAAGAAATGTTCAAACAATGAACTATCTGTAAAATAACATCAATGAAAACAAAAATTACAAAAATAAAACGCTTTTCAACAATTATAAGCGGCATAATCGTCTGCAAACGGGCTGCCATCCGTAATCTTTCAATGCATTCTGTAAAGATTTGCTACCCCAACAAGGGAAGTCACTCTAGTGAATTATAGGGAAAAAGGGAGGTAAACCACTTTTTCGGAAAGGCCCATTGGAGAAAAACAAAAGACAAATTATATGTATAAGCGTAGCTATGGCCTCACAAGGTGAAGCCGACATTCGTAAAGCATTATTTACATCACCAGGTGTTGATATTAACGAACAAATAGGTGATTATTGATTTATTTTGATCGTTTCTCCATCTCTTAATTGTACAGTATCCGGATATCTTAATAATTCGGATAAAGGTTAACATTGATATGTCAATTAGGTCAAGGATTCTTTTCATACTTTGTATGCATTTTTCTTTTAGTGTTGTTAGAGTATTTAGGCATTGCACTTGTCTTAACCTGTAATACAATTTAATTATGGAATTATCAAGAATTTATTGTAAGTGAACTGGTTTTCAATACAACTCACTGTTTCTCACCAACTCGTACGTTCTTATTGGATTCATGCATGCCAAATTTCTAGTATTATGAGGATTTTTGTAAAACCTAACAGTTAAAAGTTTTACTTTGTGTGAAAAATGAAGAAAAAAACTTGGATTCATGTTTTCTTTTTCAGTATAAGTAACTAATTGAAGAATTAAACTGAAAAACAACATGCTTGATTCTTAGTTTTCACTTTAAGAGTTTGGAAAGGTCCTCGATGGGATTTTTAAGCCCCCGTATTGAGAGATCAGGGGCATATTGTTTAACTTATGTCCGTCTGTCTGTCTGTCCGTCTGTCTGTCTGTCCTTCCATCCGTCTGTCCGAAAACTTAACCAAACTTAACCTTTACCTTTTCTCAAAGTACTTCTACTTCTACTTCATACTGCTTCACAATCAAGCATGATTATACTAAGCAGGCAAGGCTCATATTTGGCATGATGATAGATCTCAATGATCCGCATCTGCTGGTACCAAAGTCAAGGTCATTTGACAAGGTCAAGGTCATCTGTCAAGGTCAAACTTTGAAAAAAATGCTGTTAGGGGGCATTCGTGTTTCACAAACACATCTTGTTTTTCATGATTTGGGGGAAAAATGTCACGTTTTGGCATTGGGAACAGGTCCTTTTTAGGGTACCAGACAAAGAAGGAGAAAAAAAGCTGATACTTTTTAGACAAAAAAAAAAAAAAAAAAAAAAAAAAATTAAGATCATTGTCTCTCTAGTCTTTTTGATGACCTTTGAGTTGACCCACTAAAACAAAACTAAAAGTTTACTGAAAGCAAAGTAATGACTCTTTTGCTTTCCTTTGTGCTCATTCCAGTGGAACATTACTTAGCTCTCCTGAGCCTGAAGTGTTTCTTGTTTGTCAAAGTTAAAGCTAGTATTTATCTATCTATACATACTGCCTAACTCCCCTTTCGGGTATTACTGGCAGGTGACTCATTCTAGATGTTATCAATTTTGCATGAGCAATTCGAGAGGCAGTGGAATCCTTTTTTTTTTTTTTTTTTTTTGGAAGGGTTTTCATCCACTGCTACCCATTTACAGCTGGGTGGACTGAGGCAGTAACTATTAAGTTTCTTGCCCAAGGAAACACCTCGCTGTCACCAGGACTCGAACCCCTGACCTTCGGATCAGAAGACCGACGCTCTAACCACTGAGCTATCGAGGCAATGAGTTTCAAATCACAATCAATAATCAGCTTTTAATTGGAAGAATAAATCAACCAATAACCCAGTATACTCCTTTGAGGAATAGAATGTGAGAATTTAGTTAAAACTCATGACCTGAAGACCCTTTCTCCAGATTTTTCTACAAACTTCATAGCTCAGCGTGAAACAGTTGTAACTGCCTATTTATAAACATAAAGGTTACAACTGTTTCACGCTAGCCATCTAACTGATGTAAGTTTTGGAAATATTATAGATACAGATACAGATTCTTTATTAGACATAAAGCTATTACAAGCTCATTAGTCAAAATACAAACATTTAAATCAACATGCTATGAAAATGGTAGTGATATACATAAAATAATGTTCGTGATAAACAAGAACGTGAGAGTATATTATAAACACTATTATCTCTTCATATTAAATTTAGTTTGAGTGCATAAAATATTTGTTTCTCTTCTCAAATGCAACAGAGTAATATTTTGATAACTTAAAGAGGGTTTTCTTGTTTGTTGTATTCAATAAATCGATAAATTTGTACATACTAGGCTGTTTAGAGTAAAATCTAGGAATGAACTTAGTTCGAACATCTTGAAAATATGGACAAATTAATGTAAAATGATATTCGTCTTCAATGTCATTTTTGTCGCATATTGTGCATTTTCTCTTATCTCTGTCTATGTTTCTATGTCTGTCACTTTCAATTTTGAGGTTGTGGGACGAGAGACGTACTTTAGCTATCATATTTCGTACTGACCTTTTCCCTAACACATCCAGGTACTCAGCTTTACCAAAATTTGGGCTGATTTGTGAGAACAGAGATAGTGAACTATAGTGTTGTAAATCATATTGCCAATGGCTAATATAAATAATGGCTTTCATTTATGTGTTAGGAACTGACTAATCCATTGTGAAATTTTTTAGTCAATTATCAAAATTGGATAAGGAAACCAACTGATTATCAATTATAATCATTTAATCTGCCCAACACAACCCTTTTGTTGAAAATCATATTGATGGCACCTCCATCTGGAGAAAGAACTTTTAGAGAGGATATTAGCCACATCCTGTGTCAACGCACACAGTGAAAAGTTCTAATTTTGGCCTGAAGGTTCCTCTCATATCTTTTAAGAATTTTTGTTTCAGGAGCATTATTCTTTTAACCCTTTCCTGTTTTACAAAATTTTGGACCTGTCCAAATTCATGGGTTTTGAAGACGAAAATTTAAAGTGGATTTTATTTCAAAAATAACCATTCAGTAGGGTAGAAAATAGTGTGAAAAAAAGAAGAAATTGCTTGTCAGAAGCAATTTCTTCCTTTTTCACAATGTTTTCTCAATCATAAAATCACAGGCACGTAAAAAGCAGGGATTAAACAGCAAAGGGTTAAGAATTTTTGTTTCAGGAGCATTATTCTTTTTAACAAACACACCTTGACCAATTTTCTAATCAAAACATTGATCAAAATGTGTTTTTTTTGCTTTTCATATTAAGTTTGATAATTTTTTCCCTGTTTAAAAAATCAAGTAAATCTATCTTGAAATAGAGACATGACTCACAAAACTCTTAGAAGTTGTGTATTTAAAATCAAGTAAACTTTTTTTTTTTACTATGTAAAGTAAAAAAAATGAAGGACAAACTACAATTAAGGAAGGCACTCTTTCAACAAGTAACCCAGGACTTGTGCTAGTGTTTTAATTTGAGGAGTCCTTGAAATTGAAGTCCTGGGGTTCAAAACTGATCTTACAGGGGTCAAAACAACAAATGGAAGAAATCAAGTGTATATTTTTTTAGGGTTTAAGTTTCTATAGACCATATCTTGAAAAAATATGACATAGGCATTCATTGATTTTGAAATTTTGGATAGTATGTGAGATACATCATTGAAAATTTTGAGTGAAAAATAAAGTTTTGACATTAGAAATTTCTTTCATGGGGGTCAACATGACCCCTTTGGAGAAAAACTTTCAAGAGGCAAAATGGGATGTTTACTGATTTTGAGGTCAAAACCCTAGTTTAAGGGTCAAACATGAGCCCTGACTGGAAGTAAAGTACATGTATTTTGTATTACAGATATGAACACAAAGTCAGCCAACTGTAAATTCCAAATTGAAATGGAAACAGATGCAGCATTGAAAAACACTCAAAAAGGTATGAATGAACCTTTCTAAGACTGAACACAGGAATCCTTATTTTGGTTTGATGCATAGACAATGACCAGTCTACCAGCCTTGAGATACATCTTTGACTCAATGTGAAACAGTTAAAACTACCTATAAACATATAGGCAGTTACAAGTATTTCACACTTAGCCTTGACATGCAGTCTATATGATTTTATGAAGCTAGTTATGATTTTATGGGGCTAGTTATGATTTAATGGGGCTATTTGAAATTTAATAGGGCTAGTTGCTGTCCCAAAAAAAAGGTAGCCAGAACCCTCAAACTTATTTGGTGCAAATCCCTATTAACGAAACAGACACTCTTCAATTCTTTTTGGAAGTTTATCCCTAAGTTACATCAAATATCTATCCAACACCCCTTGTTCCTTAATTTAGAGAAAATTCAATATTTACAGAAAGCACAATGATAGCTTAAAGGAAACAGAAATAGTGTACATTTAAATCGTAGATTGGCTGTTCGAGGGCAACTTTATAGGCTGAAGCTTTTGTCACAATCAAAATGAAATAAATTAGTACAAACTTAATCAAGGATCTCCATGTGCCTTAGTTAATTTTGTTGACTTCACAATAAAATTTTGATTTTGGTTTTTCAAACATCAGGGCTGGGCCTGGACAGCTCAATCTATCATACATTTGGCTGTCAATTCTAGTGTTTGAGTTTGAATCCCAGCTTCACCAAATTTCATCAGACATTTGACAAAGTAATTGTGACAATCATCGTTTGTCTCCCCCTAATTGGTGTATGATAATAAGTAGTGGGATGGGCAGCTGGTTGCTCAGATAAAATGCGGTTGTACAAGTTTGAGAAACAACAGGTGCACATGGGTAGGTGTACCAGTCTGTTAAGTATAACTGCAAAGATAATAAAGGTGTAACAAGTACCATTTGTTGCCCACTAATGGATGTTTGATAATAAGTACACATAAGTGGGAGGGGAAGCAGTTGGCCCAGATTAAATGTGTGTGTACTAGTGTGATAATTAACAGGAACTTATGGGTAGGTATACCAGTCTTTGAAATAACTGCAAAATTTAAAAAAGTGTGACAATCATCATTTGGTATAAGGGAACTAATTCATTTTCCGTTATCGGCCATTATAACCTTTCCGGTCATAGCTCAGTCCAAGAGAATGCGAGAGTGTTCAAACCTGTCTTAAATTGAGGCCCGTTCATTTGCGCATGAAATGAATTGAAAATTAGTATGGCATGATCCCTTTTCTCTACGACTTTTTTGGCCATTTTTGAGATGACCCTTACCGCGAAGCAGTTTTTACCGTCCCCTCAAACAAATATACCCATGTTTATAAATAGCTATTGGACCGGGAAAAAAGTTTAAAATCTTTAATTTTTCGATTGTATTTCATCAACAGATTATAATCGCTGAAAAATATTCAAACAATTTTGAATTTCAATAATATTGACCAATCAGAGATCACCTTCAACATTTGAGTATATGGACCGGAGTTTCCCTAAAGTTTTCTGCCAGAGTGGTTGGAAATGAATTAGTTCCCCTAGACCTAAAGAAGAATTTTTTTACCAATCAAATATAAAAATTGCACATATTTACGTACAATTACCTTTTTTGGATTAAATCTGAAAATTTCAGGCGCTTACGTGTTATAGTTAATGAGTAATGGTCGTTACCCTTAACCCGGTCGGGGAAAAATTCACGTCAAATATAGTCCCAAGCGAAAATTTGTTCTTTGAAAAACGCGAGTTTTCTTTACACAAAAACTGAAGGTTGTTTTCTATTTAGGAGTGCTTTTTCATTACAATTTAATTAAATATCTTCTTTGCAGTGCATTTAATGGTGTTTTGCGGGTGGAAATTGTCATTTTCTATTTTTCATGGATTTTCTTTTGTCGTAACCCTTATCTTTCATAAGAAATTTACGAGTTTTCGCCTTTTTCAGCCTACACGGTGTTTGTTTATCAGCTAATTCCTAAATGTAACACATGGAATATTACACAAGCATATGCCTGATAACCATGCAAAAAATAAAAGAAATCGGTCAAATAGGTTTTGAAAAATCAACGAACTCCCTTAACCCTGTTAAAGTTAAAAAGCTATCTCTCTGAGCAGTAAAACGCGCCGGACATAACCCCATAATATTCAAACTGTGTTTTCTTTACATGATAATGTTTTCCAGAGTGCATTTCACTATTTTGAGACACCTCGCGCAAAATGTTTGTTTTCGGATGCAAATTATTATCAAAAAACCCTTATCTTTTTGTGCAAAAAAAATCTTGTTTTCTCTTATTTTGGGGCTAGTGATATATTTTTACAGTATAACTAATCCAAATTAAGAATATAATAACATAAAAAAATGTTGTTTGCCACATTTAAGAAAAAAAAGTGCAATTGGTTGAGTAGTTTTTGAAAATTAGCGCTTATCTTTCACTCCAGCCAGGCAAACATGAACTTGGTTGACCCCCCCCCCCGGCAAAAAAGCCGAAATTAACTAAAAATATTCCAAAAATACCATTCTCTTTTCACTATTGTCTATTATTTTGTTTCAATGAATACTTAAAGCGCATATTTTGCAAATCCGATATAATTCAACACGGATTTATTTGTAAAATTAACCCTGATCTTTTGTTGAAATTTTATTTTTTCATATATTTTTTGTCAAAAATGTGAATTTTTTTCGAATGTTTCTGTCAAAAAGTGTTAAATTAGACCGAATTTTGTTCGGTTTTCTTTAGTTCTACCCTTAAAATAAATTTTTGTTGTTTGTGACTTAAAAATATCCAATCAATATCTAGTTACGACGAACCAGTGGAGTAGATTTTTCCTTGTAGAGACGGCCCAAGATTAAGTTTATCTTATTACGTAATAGTCCTAATTACTTCCGGGTACAAAAATCGTCCGTCAAACTTAAAGAAAACTATTTTGCAATATATACATGCAAAGAATGCAAGGCACTGACACACATTCAATGACTAAAAAATGCAAGAAATGGGTGCTTTTGTCCCGCGAGCGTGGTGTTTTTACTGTCAAAAAGCACTAAATGAATACCGAATTGGCCCTTTTAGCTTGACATATCATTTAAAGAATATTTTTCTCGATATTTGGTGATTAAGTGACCTAAAATTAAAACTCTAAGCGGACGAAGTAACTCTTACAAGACCATTAATAAGAGAACATGCACTTATTTGCATATTTACCATTTAGGTATAAGGGAACTAATTCATTTTCCGTTATCGGCCATTATAACCTTTCCGGTCATAGCTCAGTCCAAGAGAATGCGAGAGTGTTCAAACCTGTCTTAAATTGAGGCCCGTTCATTTGCGCATGAAATGAATTGAAAATTAGTATGGCATGATCCCTTTTCTCTACGACTTTTTTGGCCATTTTTGAGATGACCCTTACCGCGAAGCAGTTTTTACCGTCCCCTCAAACAAATATACCCATGTTTATAAATAGCTATTGGACCGGGAAAAAAGTTTAAAATCTTTAATTTTTCGATTGTATTTCATCAACAGATTATAATCGCTGAAAAATATTCAAACAATTTTGAATTTCAATAATATTGACCAATCAGAGATCACCTTCAACATTTGAGTATATGGACCGGAGTTTCCCTAAAGTTTTCTGCCAGAGTGGTTGGAAATGAATTAGTTCCCCTAGACCATTTGTCTCCCACTATGTATGATAATTACTACACATGAGTGGGGTAGGCAGCTGATTGCTTAGATGAAATGTGGTTGTACAGTTAGAAAATTTTGAACTTGACAAGATGAATGAATTTGAATGATTTTGACTGAGATTGAATGAGTGTGTGAAGCAAGTTTTGAGTGAAATTCAAGGGAGGTAATTCAATATCACTAATTTTGTTCAGGTTAAACAAAATAAGCAATATTTATTACCTCCATTAGTTTTATGAAATATATGTAATATTCTGTTTGTGTGTCTTTGTGGACCAATTAAACACTTTTAAATAAACAACAGCCAATAGAATAATTTGATCGATTTCAATATAAAATGTCAATCATCTTAAACGGTTTTGAAATGTTTCCAAATTATTTTTGATCAATTTGAGCAAGTGTTTGGAATGAATGAATGGAGCACTGATTGAATGATTAAGAATGATTTTGATCTGAATGAGTGTCAATTTAACAATGTTATTAACTGTACTGGTGTGAGAAACAACAGGAACACATGGGTATGTGCACCAGTCTCTGAAATGAGCTTGTGCCTGGCATTTCCAACAATTTGAAATATGAGGTACAACGATTGAGAGGCATATACAACCACAAATTGTAAATATGAATTTACCTGCTGGCCTACAGATACTTGGAGACCTTCTCTATGAATAAAGGGCACAGTGAAGACTCTGGTCAGACTGTGCGGATGCACAGGCTAGTCATAGTCTTTGCTGTACACATATTTGAAATTGTTGGAAATCTCACGCACAGGCTCAAATATAATAGCCAAAATATTGAATGTGCGTTAAACCCAAACTGGTCAATCAATCAGTCAATCAATTCAAACATCAGGGGCATAAAGTGTTTCACTTTTGTCTGTCTGTCTATATGAAAAGCTAAACCATCAATTGAAAGAGAAAAAAAGAAGGCGGTTCAAATTATTTAAGTATAAGAATAAAGTACTTTAATTGTAGAATACATAGTTTCATGTCGGCCAAATATTTACTTTTACAGAAAATCATGAGAAAAGAATGAAGAAGTTCCGCACAAGAGCCAAATATCTGCACGAAGATGCTTGGATGTATCCATCGTTAGATGAACTGATTGGACTGAAGTGAAACTAGATTGAAGTGAACCTCAATCTCTACTTGTGACATTGACTTGCTTTGGTAATTTATGAATTGTCTCCCACTTATGGGTTTATAATTGTAGACCTATGTAGGAAAGCAGCTGGAGGCTAAGAAAGGGTGTAATGGTAGTACTGGTGTGGGAAACACCAGGAATCCTTTGTTAAGTACTCCATGCTGTGTGATATGACTGAAAAATTGTTAAAATTGGAGTAAAACCCCTTTCAAACAAAAGACAAACCCATAATCTATGAAAGAAAAGTGTTTTGTGTTCAGTAACTAGAATGAGTGATAGTAAATAATTTTAGCCTATGTGTGGCAATTCCTACTTCTTCTCATGTACTCCATGCCATTACTCAGATCAGCATCATCAGTACAGTCTGATCAGAGTCTTCACATCATCAGTACAGCCTGATCAGAGTCTTCACTATGCCTTCAATATATGAAATAGACCTATAGTCTATTCAAAGATTCTAGAATATTTTCCAGGAAACTCAATGCCTGTCCATCTCGCAGACATGAAATGACTGGAATTGTCAAACACAGGCTTGTATATATAAGCCTGTGTAGGACATTTCCAACAATTTCATGCGTGTGATGGATTGACATCAAACTGCATAGGCACAACACAGTGCTTTCAAAATATACTGCCCGTGTCAGTAGAGACTTGAGGCCTGTGTCTAACTATTGAGCACAAAGAGATGGCTCTAATCAGACTGTGCGGATGCACAAACTGATTATAATCCTTTCGTTGGCGCCTGGTAAATTATTGGAAATATCATAGACAGGCTCATGAATATGTGTATAGTGATAAAAGGACTCTACTACAACTGGATTAGGAAAGTTTTTTTGTGTTACATTTGTCACATTTGTTTTTCCTTATATTAATAAATTATTGTTATACATTCAATTGGTGGTTCAATTTTGATACTGAAGATTTTTAGATACACAGACAAAAGTTATGAGATGTCTGTCAGCTTATCTTAAATTTTTTAGCTCGCCTGTACACTTCTGATCATCTGATCATCTAGATCCTTTGTGATCATTGTATGTCCATCATCTGGCGTCCTCTGTGTGTTGAGAGTAGGCCAGAGGCAAATACAGGCATTAATTGGAAAATGATATTGGTTATTTACGGACTATTACAAAGCCATCTCCTCGACAAGTCTTGACACTTTTCCTACTTCAATGAAAAAATGTTTCAAGACAGTTTGGGCTAAGAGATGACTGTACGTATGTGCAGGCGTATATTAGTCTTTACTGTCTGCCAAAGATATGAGCTCATTTATGTCGTGAACGAAACAAGATGGGTTAACGGCCCAGGTATAAAGTACCAAAGGGTTTTGAAATATATGTCTTTGACCGAGATCCTCAAACTCAAGGCGAATCAAGGGCTATAGGTAAACCATGCTATTCGAATGTTTACAAACAGACTTTCGACGAGTTTATTATCCATGATGAATGTCCTGGCAGGGCGGAGCCTAAGTAACGGGTCCTTGCACTTAAGGTTAAGGTAGAACAGGTTTAATTTACAATTACTTACTTCAACAGAAAGTCGACATCGTATCGTATATCGTAGGTTGGTTACCAAACCCTCGTAACTTCAGTTTGTCCAAATGAAGTTACGAGGCTTTAGTAACCAAAATTGAAATGTGTTCACTTTCTTCAGGCACGTGAATCCTTTTGGTTTAGGGGTACAGTTATTCGCACGCATTAACGATAATTGCGGACTCACCTTTGAAAGAACCCAAATTATTGAAAAGTTAACTCGCCGCATTACGTCACGGCTAATCCCCGCCCTGACAGGCCATTTATAACGCAGAATAATAAAGGAAAAATTCAAATGGCAGCCCGGGAGTCGCGTGAGATGATGTAATAATCTAAAATTGACTGTAATATGCATATAACCATCTTGGTATGGGGTGCGAATTGAAGACTGCGATCAAACGTTGACTACTACCCAAGTGTCAAATATTTGGAAAAGCAACACACGTACTCTGAATATACAAATATGGTGATGATTACTGGCCCACGTCGGCGACTGCATTGCATATAGTTTATTTCGCCATCGACAAAATGGTGTCTTTTTTTGTTTGGCGTTGAAGCTGTATGATCGAATGATTGTCTTTTAATGTTAGCATCCTTTCGATTACGCGGAACATCGCTCGGACTCGTCCGTAATCCGGAAAAGTACCTCGGGCGTAATTGTAGTCATATTTTTAGCTCCACTGGCCGAAGGCCACTTGGGCTGTTTTCATGGCGCTTTGTCCGTCGTGTCCGTCCGTCCATCCGTGTGTCCGAGCGTCTGGTCGTAAACTTTTTCTTTACAAATCTTTTCCTCGGAAACTATTGGATGAATTTCAACCAAACTTCACAGGAATGATCCTTGGGTGACCCTCTTTCAAAGCTGTTCAAGAAATTTTGATCCAATGAAAAACATGGATTCAATGGGCGTGGCCAATTATGGTAAAAAGTGATCTTTCTCAGATACTTATTGATGGATACCAGTCAAATTTTACATGAATGATCCTTGTGCGACCCCTTATCAGTCTACCAAAACTTATTGTGATGGGATGAAAAATATGTATTTGATGGGCGGAGGTCATTTTTCTATATGTTATATAGTGGAAACTTTGAAGATCATTTTCTCAGAATCTAACAGATGGGTATAAACAAAATTTCACTGGAATGATTTGATACTTGAGTGACCCTTTATCAGTCTACCAAAAATTATTGTGATATGATGAAAAATATGTATTTTATGGACGGAGGACATTTCTCTATATGTTATATAGTTGAATCTTTGAAATCATTTTCTCAGTGTTCAACTGCGTTTTGTCATCAAATTATATTATGTCCAGTTTCAATCTTTCCTTGATATATTTTTTTTCTAGAGATTATCTTGATCCTTGAGACGTCATGTTAACACACATGCGAAACGATGCGCTTTCATGGTGTGCCATTAGAATTCCCTGTGTCTATTTCGTAGAATTGCCGAGGGTCCCCATTGCCTTTCGATAATGGTGTCTAGTCGCCGACATTCGAAGGAAATGAAAGATTTAGAAAGATGTTTAAATGTCTTTGATTTGTACAGAATATGCCCGTGGTCTTCATCCGAGCGCCAATGCTAAACCGAATTAAACGTAATCAAAAAAAAAAAAAAAAAAAAAACGTCGCCAACTAGCCGGCAGACTTAATCTTGAAGGGAAAGATCCCTGATGCATCACCCATTTTAGAAATACTCGTAAGCCCGCTGTTAAGGTAGTTGACCCGTAATAGTTACACATCGTTTTGTAAGTGATGAAATTTAACAGTGTTGATCGAGGTTTCCTAATGACTTAATTAGGAAAACTCGGTCAAGATTGTTAGATCATGATATCCGAAAGTTGCAGAACTATGAGTGGTTCATTAGCTTAAATCGATCGATGTTCCGATTAGTTGCCGACTTTTTAAACTTGTAACAACACGCGTTGGAGCATTTACGTGTCAACAGCCCTAAGAAAGGGGCACAAATAACGCACTATAAACCATGTAAAGTTGGTGAAGGGTGACACGAACGATTTGAACTCAAAACTTCAGTGATCTCGGGGATACATTTAAATAATGTACGCCATTTTTCAGATCGGTGATAAGGATTGCGTTACAAATCGATAATCTACCAACGTGACATCTTAAGTATACAAAGTGGTCTCTCGTTCCCTCGAAAGGGCAGAAACTCGAATTCATGCGAAAGTTCGAGATCACCTTCCAGTCTCGACGCGTCTCCCTCTATTTTCTTGTTGGTTGTTCCTGCATTAACTCGAACGCGCGATTGCAATCTTTTGAGCAACAATCTTTTTTAGAAGTCCTGAGGTCAAGTTTTACTGCACTCCCTCAAGCAAAGGGTTTCGCACTTTTCTGACATCTATTGTTTTGCATCGAAATTAATTTACAGTGCGTATTTGTTATTTCCGCTCATCGTAAAGAACACCTAAAGGCTTTTTCCCCCGGGATTCGACAAATCAGGCAACTTGTTTTCACATATTCATTTAAGTGTTATTGAAAAGAATTTAATGACCAGAAAATAATGTTGAAACCTTAAAACAATTCATAAATCGAATAATGTTCGTCGAATCATGCTCTTTATCATTCTGGATGTCTCTCGAAAATTGTCCTCGTGAGTGCGAATGAATTACTTTTCGTTTACGTTGTAAGTTATCCCTTTCCTTTACGACTAAAGATTTTATGCCGAAAATATTGGCGATTGACCACCAAAACATCATAATTACATCTTGTAGATTCGATCGCCCATCGACGGTAGTCGACACAAAAACATGATAAGAAAGGAAAACTGCGTTAAGATCGTCTTGCTTTGCCTAAAGTTTTGATATCTGCACCACAAACGTTTTGATAAATAACGGAAAATCCTATTTTTTTAAATTTCTTTCTTTGTTAAGTGTTACTCTTTAAGGAAATACCCTAACAATTTAAAGATTTGCGGTGCCGAGGAAATTAGCTTAAAAACTGTTAGAAAGGAAGGAATTGATTGCAACTTCGCATATCCTCTGATTGATAAATTGTCTAAAATTGTGTCATTGAACAATGGTAGCCAAGGAAACATTGTTAGAAAGGAAGTTTGATCTTGTGTCAGTGCTTTACATTAAAATTGCTATAAATCTTTTGTCATTCCAGTAACCTTTGAACAAAAAAGACACCAGTAACATTGAATCTCTACATTCACTTAAGTTGACTTAAACTGGTTTTTCTCTTTTCAAAGCTGACGATTCGATCAAATTAAACCACCTTATTGACTTTTCATACTTCATAAAACTTTTCCCCATCGTGTAATTAACATAGATGCTTCATACCGTGAAGGCAAAACGTGCAAAGGTAAGGTTAGAACGCAGTGAAACGTTTTCATAGAGGGAACTTTACACGCTCGCATTAACTTGAACCATCCGATGACTAGAGAAATAAGGTCGGTCCCGTGTGTGTCCGAGCTATTGCGAGACCACTGAATCCACAAATCCTCTTAAGCGATCTTTAAAAAGATTGCAAATCGCTTTGATCTTAATATAGATATTTAAAAAAAAATGAATAAATAATACAGGTATGAATGTACTTTTTTGGAAAATGAAAGATATCGTTTCAAACGATCGTGAAAACATATTAAATCAGTATAAAAGCATTATATCCTCTATTATTATATTGCATTTACAAAAAAAGAATGGAGGCAACTTCTCTTTCTGAAAGAAGTAAAACGTTCAGGCTTAGTGCAATGTTGTTTGATGAATCGTTACCAGTCAATGGCTATTTGTAGTTTTAAGCCTACTTATTTCTTAGTACTTAGTCAGCTTCTTTTTCGGTATGTGGACAAAGAGAAACATTATGTTATAGATTTAGATGATATTTCCGTAAAGGTTTATTTGCCGTATAATGTTCATGAATGAGCACATTCGGAACATCAATCGGATTTTCCCGTAAACTGGAAATAGAATCGCCGAGGGTCCCCGATTGGAATGAGCATTAATCCCCAAGAAAATGGGAGTGCTGTTCCCTCAAAATACATGTGCTATATGTATACTTCAATGACTAATCTGCACAGTCTGGCCAGGGTCTTCACTTTGCGCTTTGTACAGTTAATTACATCGTGAAATTGACACTTATCTCAATCAAAATCATTCTAAATCGCTCACTCAGCGCTCCATTCATTCATTCCAAACACTCACTCAAATCGATCAAAACACTCCAAACTCACTGAAAAAAATATAACAACAACTTCGTTCAAACTAATAATAGCTAGGAAAAAATTCGGGATTTCACTTATTTAATAGAAATTGTAGGCGTCTGATAGGTTCTTGAAGAAAAAGGGAGCTATCTAATGAACTTGTATGCATATTTTATTAAAGGGAGGTAATCAATATTGCTAATTTTGTTCATCCTGAACAAAATTTGCATTACTTGATTACCTCCCATTAAATTCACTCAAAAGTCGCTCCACACACTCATTCAATTTCATTCCTACATCATTCCAAAATCATTCACCTTGTCAATTTCACAATGTTTTTAACTGTAGAAAGATTAGACTCTTACGTTTCTTTAGGCAGTCGGACAGCCTTCTAATTATACTACGTGGCAGTTAAGGTTGCTTAATGTTGGCCCTTCACCCACATGTCAAATTGTTTGAAATGACCAGCGCAGGCTCAATTATTAATTACTCTTACTATACTCTTATCTTATTGAATTTTCCATATTTGCCGAGGATTAAGAGAAAATTATTCATGTGAACGAATGTGTTTCATTGTATCCACATGTAAACCATTTACGACAATCAAAAAACTGGAATATGACTTTATGTTTCTTTAATTGATATAATATTTCAACATGTTTGCAATGATGATTTATAAGCTTTTTCTTCAATAATTCATTTATACGATGATCTGATTTACAGTAGACCAAGAGAAATTGCTGTTGGTTTGTAGTTGTTTTTGTGAAGATCTTTGTATCCTTTACCATATTGCAATCCGACATTTGTAGCGTTCATGGGGGGAAGAGTTGCTTTCTTGTTCTTCGATTTGGGATGAGAGTAGACTGATCTGCGTTCAGATTTCTTTCCTGTTTTTAAGATGGACTTCAATTTTCGACTTGGTTGTTGATGCTGTCGTGTTTCAATGGTTTTGGTATAAATTGGCTGGTCTTTAGTTTGAAATTGAATTTGCGGCATTTTCTTCACAAGAGCTTGACTTCTTGGAGATTTATCTACATATGTTGCCATTTGTATGTTGCTGTCCGCTGGTACACTTTTACCATCGGTTGCTGGATTTAACTGTTTTATTCTTTTCTCCAAAAGTTCCACTTTAGATTCCGTGCCATCGAGGTTCCCTCTCACTCGTCTGTTTTCAGTATTAAGTCTCTTTGCCGTTAACTGGAGCTCGTTATATTTTTCTTTCAGCACTTCCCATTGTCTCTTTTCTTGTAACAATCCCATTTTCTCCTTCTCTAACTCTCTCTGTTTTCTTCTCATCTGCGTCATCTCCTCCCTATCAACAACAACAGTTTCACCAGGTTTGGCTGGTTCAGGCTTTAACGGTATCTTGCGAAATTTCTCCGTTCTCTTTAGTCTATTTAGAAGTCGCTTTATCTCTGCCTCCATGATTGAGATTTTACTTTCCGATTTCTTCAGAATTTGCACCTCTTCTCTTAGTCGCACAGTCTCCTTTCTGAGCCTTTCTGTCTCTTCTTCGCGTTGTACTTTAGCAGTTTCCATTTCTTTCTTTAGTATACCAAAGTTTCCACGTTTCTCATCTCGAAGGTTTTCTAATTCACGCTTGACTGTATGTAGCTGTAGACGACTCGCTTTCATCTCTTCCACGGCGTCTTTCTCTGTCTTTTTCATTTCATTATATTTTGTCGTTTTTTCTTCCAATAAGTTTTGTATTTGCTCCAACTGGGCCTTCATATTCCGAAGTTCTATTGCCTGGGCATCGACAACTTTCTGCAGCGAATCGTTTTCGTGTTGGAGTTTCTTTGCTTCATGTTCACAACGTGCATATTCATTTTGTTTTTGCTTTAAATCATCAGCAAGTTTTGAGTTCTCGTTGTTTAATTCCACTACTTTAAGTTTATGTAATCGTTTCTCTTGTTGCAGTTCATTTTCTAATATCCTTTTTGCTGCATAGATATCCTTAACCTTATCTTGCATAACTTTGTAGTCATCTGTTATACTCATTCCCAGTTTAACTTCCGTCGACATTTCATCAATAATAGATGTTTTAGCCTTTAGATCCTCATTTAACTGCTTCATTTCTAGCTCTAAATTAGCTGCTTTGCTCTCTGCAGTGACTTTCTCAGATTTAAGGTTGTCATTTTCCTTCAAAATTACCATGGCCGTGTTTTTACTTGTCTCTAATTCAGCCTCCAATTCATTTATTTTCTCAAGTTGATTTTCTTGTTCCCGTTTAATTTCTTCATCAAAAATTTTAAGTGCACTACTTGCTCTATCAGCAGTCTCCGCCTTTTCTCTGTGTGTTTTGTTAAGGATCCTTATCTCTTCCCTCAGTTTGTGTATCTCGTATGTTGCATCTTTGTTGGCAACCTGTAATGTTGCAACTTGGGCCTGCATGCTCAGAAACTGTTGTTCATCCTTTGCTTTTAATTCTGGATCAGGAATCTGGGTCTCAAGATCTGAAACCCGTTCCTTCAGATGCTCTCTGTCACTTTGAAGAATTTCACATCGCAGTTTTAGCTCATGCCTCTCCGTCTCCAAAGCATCTAACTTATTTTGTAATTCAGTTTCTTTTTTCACCATTTCAGTTATTCTTTCCTCGTATTGTTCTCTTTCTTTTATAAACATCACGACCTTTTTGTTTAATTCATCTTGTTCCTCAACGAGCTCGTCTATTTTCTCGTTCTTTGCTTTAGTAGCATATTCTGTCTGTAGCTGAGCCTTTTGTGTAAGTAATTTATACTTCACTTCCAATTCATCATAACTCTTTTTGGAATCATCGGCATCGTCTTCTAATTGTTTTATCCTGCGTTTGAAAGCTCTGTTTGCCTCCCTAAAATGTTCACGTTCCTTATATACAGAGTTGTATGACTCGACCTTCTCTGCACCGGCCCCATCTGGCAAGTCAAGTTTTGATCGAAGCAATCTGTTTTCGTTGTACAAAATGTCGAAACTACGGAGCATGTCCGCAGCTTCTTGCTCTAATTGTTCGATCCTCCGCTTGTATGCGGCCTCCGCCTCCAGTAGGTCATCCCGCTCGGACACTAACAGTTGTTGTTCTACATCGATTACTTTTGGCTTGTCTAGTACTATAACATTTTTACTCTTCCCCATTATTTGTTATCAAAAGTCCTGAAAAAGATATAAGCAACATAAAATAGGCTTAGCTTTACATTTGAAACGATACACAGTTAACGACGTTGAGAAAAATACAAAGTGAATGATTTTTGAATGGTTTTGTAATGAAACCAAATGAGTGTGATGAGTGCGCTTTGAGTGAAATAAAATAATTGTGACCCAAATCAGGATGAACAAAATTAGCGATATTTATCACTCCCTTTAATAAAATATGCATACAAGTTATGTACACAGCTTCCTTTTTCTTCAAGAACCAATTATTTGCTCAAAATTTCAAATATGACAGAGAAAATTTCGATTTTTCTAGCTATATTTATTTTAAAAGTAGTTAATCTTATCTTTTTTGTTATTTTGAGCGTTTTTGAATGGTTTTAGTGGGTATTTGGAATAAATGAATGGAGCGATGAGTAAGTGATTAAGAATGGTTTTGATTGAGATGAATGTAAATATTACGATGTTACTAACTGTTACAAGGCGAAGATCGTGTATTGAAAAGAAAGACACACAGTGAGGGAAGGATAATTGCCGGCATTATAAGAAACAACAATTCTACTTTCGTTCTGTCCATCATTTTAGGCAATCTGATTGAATGCAAAAAAAAGGTTCTATTCATCCTCGAAAACAAATTTGAGGAGATCAACGTAGTCAATTTTTAATTCTTGATTAATTTATTGAACATCTCTATATTTTTGCTTCATGAAATTTAATTTTAAGATTTTGAGAGAGTATTTGTTGATTTTAATGATGTAGGAAACGATTAAAAACCCAATCACACTTATGTGATAATATTGATAGGTATCATAAAAAAGGTGACCTAAAGCTAAAAAGAAGGAGTTTCCCTAGTTTTGATATTTGAAGGACCAAATACCCTCACCCCCTAATAAAAAAAAAATAAAATAAAAAAATGGAGACCACGCACAACGTTACTCAATGGTTTCTTTTAAACTGAAATATAATTGTTTATTTTTTTTTCTACAATTCTGAGTAAAAATATATAAATAAATGAAATACTTACAGAAAGATTAATATATAAGGGAAAGATAGTCATTAGGATATTTACCCACAAACAGATAAATCCTGCTTATTAATCTATTATTTCTTTTTTCGTTAAGAGTTGAATTTATTTTCAAACGACAAGTTGAATTTATTGTCTTAGGCAATTCAATACTTTTAATTATTGAACACTTCTTATTTTCCTTATTTCCTTCAGACGTAAAATTTTCGTTAACTTTAAGGAATATCGAGTCGAATCAACATTTTAAAATTGAATGTGAATTGATAATTTATGGGCAATTGTCGGACAAATATGCGCGCCTGGAATTCCGTAAAACATTATTTCAAAAAGTGATTGGGCCTAGTCTAAATTAACCAGAAGAATTTCAAAAATTCTTTCACATGAAGGTGAAGTAATCATTCTAGATTTAGAAAATGAACAAGAGACAGAAACAAGAAGATATATCGTTTCCTAATAAAATATAAAAGCTTTGGCCAGTTTGAAAGCATTTTCACACACGCGTTGAAAGTAACTAAATTGGAAACATCGAAGAAAAAAGGAGATATTGCTTGTTTCAAGCAAATTCTCCTTTTTTTCTGTCAATGTTTTCTTCAATATTTAGCAATCTATTTTGAATTCAAACGCTCATAAAAATATTACCTGCAATTTCTCTGAAATTGGACTAGTCTTTAAATGTTCTACTTGTATTTTATATGAGCCTGTGCGTGACATTTCCAATAATTTGAAACGTTTGTGAGGTGCAAACATTGTGTAGTGTATACAGCCACATACTGTAAATCTAAAGTCACCCGATGGTCTACAGATACTTTGCGGCCTTATCTGTCTACTAAACGCATAGTACAGACTCTGGTCAGACTGTGCGGATGTACAGGCTGGTCAGAGTCTTTGCTTTGCGCTTGAAATTGTTGGAACCTCAGACACAGGCTCATATATCATTTAGGCAGTTTTCCCTGGCGAACGGATCATGTTGTTTTTGTTCCATTTAATGATAGCCTGACTGTTTTCAATTTAAGAGTGTCTCTGACTGAAACAAGAATTTCATCTTATACTTGCTTTTAATTTTAATCGGAATATTGATTGCCCTCTGCTGAAACAAATAGCTCAAATAGTAACTTCTAGTTTGACGGGACTTTTTTTTTGAAAATTAACCCACCCATCTTGGACATACTCAGCTTAAGGAAGTGGACCCTGATATTTCCGAAACATTTCGGAACTCATAATCTTTCACAATGTTACAGTTAATAACATCGTGAAATTGACAATCATTCCGATCAAAATCATTCTAAATTATTCACTCAGCGCTCAGTTCATTCATTCCAAACACTCACTCAAATCGATCAAAAACGCTCCAAACACACTGAAAAACATATAACAACAACTTCGTTCAAACTAATAATAGCTATGAAAAAAATCGGGGTTTCACTTATTTAATTGAAATTGTAGGCGTCTGATAGGTTCTTGAAGAAATAGGGAGCTATCAAATGAACTTGTATGCATATTTTATTAAAGGGAGGTAATCAATATTGCTAATTTTGTTCATCCTGAACAAAATTTGCAATAATTGATTACCTCCTATTAAATTCACTCAAAAGTCGCTCCATACTCATTCAATTTCATTCCTACATCATTCCAAAATCATTCACCTTGTCAATTTCACGATGTTTTTAACTGTAGTCCAGCTTTTTTTTAATGAAATCATAAGGAAACCTCGGTTAATACTGTTGAAGTTCGTTACATCAGAAACTAATATGGGTTAACTACCTTTACAAACCTTTAGACCGATTATTCGTAGACATCACTAATTTAAAAAGAAAAATCTTAACCTGATATAAGAATTTTGTTGGGGAAGAAATCGATCGAAGAAGCAGCGTGTATATGTAAGGAAAAACTTCTTTCTCCGTTATGTTTTAAACTCCAAACAACGACAACAACAACATCAACAAAAATACATCAATTTAGACACGTTTTGAATCGTCGTCTGCAACATCTTTCAATTTGGAGAAGTCTAAAACTTTGTCGTCTGGTTATGGGTTAAGTGTCAGTAGTCTTTAGGTAATTAGAAATGTATGTATTTTTTATTCCTCTTACATTTTACACCGTCAAACAATGGATTCACTTAATGGAACAATGAGTCTCTTACCGCTTTCGACGCTCAAAATATCTGAAGTATATTTTATGATAGCTGGGTCAAGGCATTTTATGCGCTATCCCGGCGGAGAATCACGTGACACGGCAATTTGGTTTCACCCTTTTCTGTTAACGTGCCTGTGATTTTATGATTGGGAAAACATTGTGAAAAAAGAAGAAATTGCTCCTGACAAGCAATTTCTTCTTTTTCCACACTATTTTCTACCCTACTGAATGGTTATTTTTCAAATTTTATCCACTTTGAATTTTCGTCTGCAAAACCTTTGAATTTGGACAGGTCCAAAATTTTGAAAAACAGGAAAGGGTTAAAGATATATTATTTTTCATAATTAATACAGTTTACAATTACTAATTGATTCTATGAAAAAAGGATGAGAACGTGAGGCAGAGCATATTGTTCTCACCTTTAAACTATATTGATATTCTCTTTTATCATATTCAAAGCCCGCTGTCGTAGAGCCACCACAAAGCGACTGGACAACTGAAATAATTTCGAACTGACTTCTTAAATCCTAACATTTCCGAACCAATTGCGAACAATTCCTTAACAATTCCGAACCAATTGCGAACAATTCCTATCCAAGACATTTTATGCGCTATCCCGGCGGAGAATCACGTGACCTCAGCCCATAAAATACATATTTTTAATTCAATCGCATTTTTGTAGACCGATAAAGAGTCACTCAAGGGTAATTCCAGCGAAATTTGGTTCATATCCATTAGTTAGATACTGAGAAAATGATTTTCAAAGTTTACACTATATAAAATCACGGAACCTAAATATATAGAAAAAATTGTTTCTAAGGACAAGATTTTTTAAGAAAAAGTTTACGACTGGGCGCACAGACCGACGAACGCACGACGGACACAGCGCCATAACAATAGCCCTTGTGGCCTTCGGTCAGTAGAGCTAAACATGAATAAATTACTTGTTACGAACATTTTTTTTTATTTTTCAGATTGTTTTCATTTATTTTTTTTTAAAGAAAATGTTTAGGGCGTTCAAATGAGGGATAATGCAGGAATGGGTTTTAACAAAAGTGGGAATCAAACTTTGCCTATATTTTTGGTAAATTCAACCATTTCATGAAACATGATCAGGATAGTTCTACATTATATTAGTCATAAAGCTTCCTATCTTTCTCTATTTCCCCCTCTTTTCCCATTCTTCCCCCCCCCCCCCCCCGTCGACGATCCCCGACGGCGGCACTCATCCTCCCCGACTATTTGTCTCTCACCAATCGTAGACCTATGTGAGATAGCTGCTGGAGGCTAGGAAAAGATGTGATGGTAGCACTGGTGAGAGAAATTTCATTAATACATTGTTAGGTGCTCCAGCCGCCATCTAGATTTACAGTCCGACGTGCTACAAACTGCGGCATTTCTGTTAGAAACATCGACGAAAAGAAGACAAAAAGAGGTTATGAGATGAATATAATACGTACTTAGTGTATTGTATGAAAAAAATATCTAACTCGGTTGTGAGAATTAATAATTGTCTCGGCAGAGCCTCGACATTTTTGCAATTCTCCCAACCTATTTAGATATTTTTTTCATATAATGCACTAATAAGTATTATATATTTCTCAATGGTTTGATTATACATACTCTGTACGAACGAACGTTTTGAATTCAGAAACATATAAACGTTGTATTTTCTTTTAGATTATGATGAAACCTTCTAACATCTTAAATTTAAATGTTAGTTGCTACAAATTCTCACTGGGCTTCTCTTTCCTTAAGAGTAAATTATACTCCTATTAATTTAAAAGAAAAGTAAATAAAAAAAGACAAAATAGGAAAAGAACATACGTGTGTACATTTTACATGTATTTGCAAAATTATAATGTACATTTTCTTCACACACAATATATAACGTCTTCTTTTCTCAAAACACCACGTTTGTGTCGCAGTTGTAGAATTGCCATATGGGCCTGTGATTGATATTTCCAACACTTTTAAACATGCACGAGATGCAAACAACCAGCAGCCAAGCCAGTGACACAGTGAAATTCGATATAGAACAGAACAGAACATATATTTTATTTCGGACTTAAACATGAATGTGTCTCATCCATACACGAATATCAAATACAATGCTCAAAGGTGTGAAGTGAATAAACAAATAAAAATAAATATTGAAAAATCGTGAAATTAGAGATTCATACAATAAATATATGTGCCCCAAACACAAATATTGAGAGTACAAATTCTTAACTATTCAAAATTTATGGAAATAATTCATTTTTTTAATGTAATATGCACATTTAAGGTATCGGATTAAATTCTTTAAAACAATTTTGTCAGTCGAAGAAGTAGCAAACAAAGTTTATGCATACTTGGTCGAAACCTGAACAAATTATCAGTAGATCTTTTTCTTATGAATTTATATTTACTGCAAACAAACAAAAAAATGAAAATCATCCTCTACCTCAACATAATTACATTTATAACTATACAAAGAAACATCGACGAAAAGAAGACAAAAAGAGGTTATAAGATAAATATTATACGTACTTAGTGTATTGTATGAAAAAAAATCTTACTCGGTTGAGCCTCGACAATTTTCAATTCTCCCAACCTCGTTAGATATTTTTTTCATATAATACATTAAATAAGTATTATATATTTCTCAATGGTTTAATTCTTCATACTCTATACGAACAACGTTTTGAATTCAGAAACATATAAACGTTGTAATTTCTTTTAGATTATGATGAAACCTTCTTACATCTTACATTTAAATGCTAGTTGCTACAAATTCTCACAGGGTTTCTCTTTCCTAAATAGTAAATTATACTCCTATTAATTATAAAAAAAAAGTAAATAAAAGAAGAGAAAATAGGAAAACAACATACGTGCGTACATTTTATTTGCAAAATTATAATGTACATTTTCTTCACACACAATATATAACGTCTTCTTTTCTCAAAACACCACGTTTGTGACGCAATTGTAGAATTGCCATAGGAGCCTGTGCTTGATATTTCCAACACTTTTAAACATGCACGAGATGCAAACAACCAGCAGCCAAGCCAGTGACACAGTGAAATTCGATATAGAACAGAACAGAACATATATTTTATTTCGGACTTAAACATGAATGTTTCTCATCCATACACGAATATCAAATACAAAGCTCAAAGGTGTGAAGTGAATAAACAAATAAGAATAAATATTGTAAAATCGAGAAATTAAAGAATCATACAAAAACATATTTGCCCAAAACATATATTGAGAGTATAATTTCTAAACTATTCAAAATCTATGGAAACAATTCATTTTTTCTGATGTTATATGCACATTTAAGGTAACGGATTAAATTCTTTAAAACAATTTTGTCAGTCGAAGAAAGTAGCATACAAAGTTTATGCATACTTGGTCAAAGCCTGAACAAATTATCAGTATATCTCAACTTATTAATTTATATTTACTGCAAACAAACACGAAATGAAATTCATCTTCTACCTCGACAAAATTACAAATAATACACACCCGTAACTGTCTGTCTATACAGTTTCCACTGAATCGATCGTCCCGTTTGAATATGAAGGCTGTGGGCTGACATCCTGAATTGCGTAAAGAAGGCGCCTGTCATATCTAATTAATATTAATTCCAAGTAATGTTCATAACTATGAGCCGAATATATTGTTAAAACGTTATTCTCATTTATTTCGCTGGCCCACTTATGAACAGCTCCATTCATTCTTTCCAAACACTCACTCAAACCATTCAAAAACGCTCCAAAATTTTCAAAAACATTTCGAAATCGTTATAAACGATCGAAACTTCATTCAAATCAATAAAGTCTTTCCATAAGATAATACGGTGGTGTGAGCACGAAGACACACAAATGGAAATAACGTATACATTTTTAAGGAGAGGTAACGGATGTCCGTATTTTCATCCAACTTGGACGAAATAAGTGATATTGTATTATCTCCCTTTAATTTCAACCAAACTCGCTCCTTCCATTCATTCCAGATCATTCGGAAATCATTCCAAAATTATTCACCTTGTCAATTTCACGATGTTGTTAACTGTAAAATATTCTGAGATTGCGAACAGTGACTGGAGGTCCATAAGTATGAATTGAGCGAGAATTGAAGACCCTGATTCGCTCTGTTTAATCCGAGTCTCAACGTTGCATTTATCTAAAAATATTGGATATATCATGCAAGGACTCAAATAATAGTCTATCGCTCTATCAACTGCAAATATTGCTATTCTGATAATATTTGACAGTCGCTATATATTCGGTTAAGTTCATTCAGATATTCAAACAACGTCTAACCGATTGTTCAATTCAGTATTGGCAAGCTAGGATAAACAATTCTTCCAAAGCTTTCTATTATAAAGACTTTAAATCACAGCTAGACATCGAAAAATATTTAGAAATAGACATGTCCTTTATATACAAAAGGAATTTAGCAAACTTTAGATGCTCTTGTAATTCTCTAGAAATAGAGAAAGGCAGACATGAAAACATTGATAAACAATTTCGTTTTTGCAAATATTGCCTAAAAACCAACAAGTACATATAAGAAGATGAATTTCATTTTTTTTATTGATTTGTCCCTTATATAGTAATATAAGAGCGTGTTGTTTACCTAAACAATGGCTTAAAGCCTTACCAACAAAATCATTATTTGTTAACATAATGTAATCAAAGAATATTGATTGGATTAAGGCACTTGCAAGATACATAACTATATGCTTTCGGGAAAGAGAGGAGTTTGTGAAAAATCTGGTGAAAGCGACTAAGTCTAAAACAATTTCTAGAAAAATATTGTTGTTACTTTATTATTTACTTTTTTTTGACCTTACATCATTTTGACTAATGCATATCGACTCTGTCAGGGAGACTTGTCCCTAAAATACCTAATTTAAAGTATTCGTATATTTCATGACGTTACTATTGTTCAAATTATGTATAATATTATTTTGTATATGGGCCAGACGCCTTATATTGAATTCACATTTTTTTGAATCTTTGAATTCAGTGTCCGTGACAGTCATTGTGTTTCATCCGATAATGATTTATCTTTAGTTTTGCCCATCAACATTCGTGCGATCTGATTGACTAAAAAGTTGGCTTTATTCCCAAATAAAATCAATTCTGAGTACGCAGCTGTTTTGTTAGCTTCAAAAAAGGAGTCCCGTAAAAAATCTGTATATAAATTGGCTAATCATTACACTTATACTTCATGACTCTAAATTATAAGATATGAAGATACTATTTGTTGATTTCACTGAGGTATGGACTTTAAAAAATCTAATCACACCCATGTATGAATCCGCTTCGCGTATTTAAACAATTTGATAAGGGTTTTAGTTTCATACCTCAATGAAATCAACAAATACTCTCTTCATCTCTGAAGACCAGGGGCGGCTTGGTAACATTTTTACCATACGGAGATGGCTTCATCCTCGGGTTCAGTTCGATTGGTCTACGTCTTCCGTCTTTTCCAGTTTTCAACAACAAATTCGGCTTATGTTGTGATCTGGTTGCCATATTCCTTTTATATATATAGTTCTGCGGCTTATACGTTTCTCTGTATGGCCTGGCGTTTAGAGATCTTTTCTTTTCCTGTGCTTCTTTTCTCGAATCATTTGGCTTTTTACCTGCGGGTTTCCCTTTCGTGTTTCTATCTCTCGGAAGAACACATGTGCTAGGATTCAATCTTGTGATAAGCTTTTCCATGAGTTCTACCTTAAGCACTTCCCACTGTCTTTTTTCTTGAACCAGAACTATTTTTTCCTTCTTAAATCCTGTTATATCTCTTTGTTGAGATATTTCATTCGTTTCTTCAACTATACTTTCATTCGAGCGTGTTAAACGAGGTGTGGCTACAGGCGTTTTGTGTAACTTTTCTGTACGTTTAAGTCTATCCAAAAGTCGCTTAACTTCTTCTTCCATAACTGATATATTATTTTCCGATTTCCGTGGTATTTGTAATCCTTTTGTTTGAACCATAGTTTCCTCTCTCTCAAGAGGTTTGTCATGCATACGTAGTGCGTCAGAATTTTCCCTTGATCGTGTCAGCACACCAAGATTTGTTTGTTTTACGTCTGCTTTATTCCGCTGATCAGTATTTGTTTCAAAAGCACTAAGTAAGGAATTAGTTTTTGTCGACTTTTCTTCTAACATATTTTGAATTAGTTCAAGTTTTGACTTCATATTCCGAAGTTCAACTGTTTGGTTTTCTATGATCTTTTGAAGAAGAGCGTTTTCGCGTTGATGCATTTTATCTCTATGCGTTTCATGGAGTAGGGTATGTTCCGTTTGATTGGGATGTTGAATTGTATTTTCATGGCTGAGTTCATACTCTCCATTCATATTCGTATATTCTTTATCTTCTTTTACCATTTGATCGATTGGGGATGTTTCTCGAGGATGTACATCGATTTGTTTTTTTTTTTTTTAACTCAAATTCATTTGACCTCTCAGAATGTCCCTTTTCAATTCCTACATCACTGTCATCTTTAACGTTTGACGTATTTTGGTCAATTTTAAGCTCCTCTTTTGGCGTTGAACTATGTTCTGATTTTACTAGATTTTCCCTCTGGGTTCCTATCTCTGAAAAAGAAGGTCCATCCAGTTCTTTGCCAATTGTCATTGCCTTATCAACTACGACCATTATATCTTCATCTTTCTCTGCCAGATTAAGTGCATGTATTTCCGTAAATTCTTTGGATTCAGAATCGTTTTCCTGTGTCAATTTATTTGTGGATTGAATTGGTTGTCTTCTTTTAAACTCTTCGTTGAAAATATCTATAACGTATTTCCTTCTGTCTGAATGCTCAGCCGGATATCTTTGTGTTTTGTTCACATCATCATTTTCATTTTCTCTACCATTATGGGTCATTGATAAGTTTTCAGTGGTTATCAGGTCTTTGTCCTCGAGGTTTTTAATCTGATTCAGCACATCTTTATTATCGAGCGAAGATTTATCCTCACAGGCTTGAAATTCTGTATACGATCCTGCTCCATTTTTTGTAGTGATGAGTCGATAGTTGGTTGCTCAGGATTGATTATTCTTTCATCGAAGGACTTATGTTTGCAGACATCATGATCAAGTTTTGAATCACATCGCTTAGTGTCTAAAGCATTAACGTTGTTTGATGACCCAGTCTCTTCCCTACACTCGTTTTGAATTACTTCTGTCTTGCAATTACCTCGTTTATCGAATGTCTTACTCAACTCATTTTCCACCACAGTAATGCTCTTTACATTATCAGCTACCATGATTGTTTGGTTCTCCCTTTGAAGTGTCTGACTTGGTCCATGCGTCTTAAGTAACTCCTCGTTCGTCTTTTGAAGTCCATCGACTTTATCCTCTAACTGTTTGATTTTAAGTTTGAAAGCTTTGTTTGCCTCTCTGAAGTGTTCACGTTCCTTATATACTGACTTGTATGTCTCTAATTCTTGCACAGTTTCACCATCAGTCATATCTAGCCGTGATCGTAGTATATTGTTTTCCTTATAAATGATCTCAAAGTTACGAAGCGTCTCTTTTTCATCCTGTTCCAACTGTTGGATTCTACGTTTATATCCAGCTTCCGCTTCTAATAGATCATCTCGCTCTGACACAAGTAGCTGAAGTTCTACGTCGATATGTTTGGATTTTTCAAGAATTTTCCTTTTCTTTCTTTTCTCCATTGTCTCAAGTCACAAACATTCTTTGGTCTCTGAAAATCTTAACAAAAAAATAGTGATTGATATAATAGTATCCTAAGTATTATTATACAAAGATGACTTAAAGGCCAAAAAGGCCTTAAGTGCTTATTTGCAATTTTGTGCTTTTTTCCCGCTTATTAGACCAATTCAATAGCAAAGAGAGACCTGTATATATAATGTAAATTTTATTTTTCTCTCTACAATATATATGTTTGTCTTGTTTGTCAAGTTGATTGGTTGTCTTGTTTGTAAAGTTGTCACTTTTCATTTCTTTCAATGTTTGTACTTTGTACATGTTATCCTCGCCATCATGGCGGTAAAACAACAAAATAATAATAATTCTTTTGTATTTATATGTTTACCGAAACACATCGAAAATAATTTCTTATCTCATAATCACATAATATTGAAATTGTCTATCCGAAAAAAAAGAGAGAGTTTAAGCTCACATTTTAAGTGTTCCGCAGTCCTCGTTCAACTAAAAGCATTCTACAAGCCTTCCTTCCTTCTTTCGATTGTAAAGCGGGTTTAGCTTCTGTTATGAAAACGATTTATAAGAATGCACTTTTACTATAATAACCTACTTATGTTGCAATAATACAAGGTCATATTATTGGTATACGACTTCCTGTTCTTGGCGTCGTTTAATAGAACAAACAGTTTCCAGAGGGGTTTCGGGGAGCTGGAACGAACGCCCTATGTATCAAAATTACTTCATTGAAGTGGACAAATTTAATCAAAAGTTTGTTACACAAGAAAAACAGTCCCGTTTTTAGTGATGAAATCACAGAAGTCGAAATTTTACAAATGAAATATATCTTATGAACAACAGTGTTTGAGCAAACAGTCCCATAGTATCCCTATCTATACAGATAGGGATACTATGGGACTATTTGCTCGAATTATAGGCCGACATCGAACCCCCGCTGCTGACAAATGGGAGACCTGTCATGAGTTTTGATTGGGACAAGCTGATATTAACTGGGTCTATAATTCAAATGGTATTATGAAAGGCAATGTAAGCCATCGACTTACAAACACCGTGTACTGTAGCAAAGGCACAAATAGTGAAAAGGTCTTAAGTTATATATATATATCGGCGAAGCCGTAGTGCCTTTTTTTAATCGGCCGATGATAAAATATTGACGAAACGATGTAGGCGATTTCAGGACAATGATTATATCTTTTTCCTAGGGATGAGGTATAAATTGCTTGATCGGCGATACCAGTGCAAATTATTATGTTTTTTTTTTTTTTAAACTAGCGATGAGGTAGAAATTGCTTGGCCGATTAAACGTCTCGTACTGTCGATACGCCGGCTATGTCATGTTAACATCTAGTCGTAAAGACACGTCAACAACTTGTCAATGATGATAGATAACAGACCAAAGACAAATAGGAATGCCATGTGTAAGGATTCGGCTGGTTGCCTGCGAGTACAATTTCGACTTTAACAAATCTAATAGATGTCGGTAGATTTTAACTTGAAGGTACAGTTCAATCTTAGAAAAGTTCACATTTGTATCAGCCGATACACCGATCAGCCGCCGACTTGACGCCGACTTTATCATCCATCGATTCGACAAAAGCTCGCCGTCGATATGTCGAAGCGTTTATGTAAGAAGAGAAGCTTATTAATTAAGAGTCGGTTATTATTGAAAAGGAAGTATTGAAATTTCAAGGTCGTTTTTAAATAGTTATTAGATATTTTCTACATTTTGAACCTATCATTTTCTGAAAATACAGTCAACAACATCGTGAAATTGACAAGGCGAATGATTTTGGAATGATCTCGGAATGAAAAAAAAAATGAGTAGAAGGAGCGAGTTTTGAATGATATTCAAGGGAGGTAAAACATGAACGATAATATCGTCCAATTGATAGAAATTAACGAGTTTGTTCTACCTGCCTTACCTTAAACAAAAGTCTACAGTTACTTACACCGTAAAATTGACATTCGTCTCAATCAAAACCATTCTAAATCACTCACTCAGTGCTCGAAATCATTCATTCCAAACACGCACTCAAACCATTCAAAAACGCTTAACCCCATTGAAAAATATAGAATCAACAATTTCATTCAAAATAAAATTTTTATTGAGAAAAGTCGTGATTTAACTGACATAATTTAAATTGCTAGCGTCTCATAGGTTCTTTAAGAAAAAGGAAGCTATCTATACAACTTGTATGCATATTTTATTAAAGGGAGGTAACCAATGTCGCAAATTTTGTTCATTCTGAACAAAATTTGCGACATAGGATTACCTCTCATTAAATTCACTCAAAACTCGCTCTACACACTCATTCAATGTCATTCCTGAATTATTCCAAAATCATTTACCTTGTCGATTTTACAATGTTGTTAACTGTACGTATTTTTCTGATTTTGAATCTTCACGGTCAAATCAGGGCCCGAGGTTATAAAACCTTTTTCATGCTCAACTAAGAATTTTCTCAAATTTTGAATATAAATAAATGTATGAAATTATAAGATAATCTTAATAAGTTGTTATTTATAACAACTTATTGATATCATTTTTTATGTTGATACATTAAAATGAGTTTGAAAACAGAATTACGGCTTTAATCTCGAATTGAAATTTGACAAAATTTTAATCTGAGAATGAGAAATGTTTTATAACCGCGGACCCAGACGTCCAAAATCAACACCAGACAATAAAATCATGCAACTATTTCATCGATTTGATCGAAATATTGATCACTTTGAACGAGTCCGAAGGGTGTTTGAACTATCTCGGAGCGTTTTTAAGTGATTGGAGTGAGTATTTGGAATGAATGATTGGAGCAATGAGCGAGCGAATTAGAAAAGTTTTGATCGAATTAAATGTCAATTTCGCGATGTGGTTAACTGTAGTAAAGAATGCAACGTGTATAGTCTCTGGAACATTGGTTTTGCATGTCAAAGCCAAAGAAGGAAGTTTCAAACGGGACAACGTTGTTCTAATATCTGAACCTGGCAATCAGGTTTTATGAAAGTGTTAAGACTAATGACCACTTTTAATGTATTCATAGTTTTTTTTTAATATATTTTCTCGGTCAAAGCTAAAGAAGGAAGTTTCAAACGGGACACCGTTGTTCTTAATATATGAACCCGGTATTCAGGAACCAGTTTTTACTTTATGAAAGTGTCAAGCCTTATGGCCTGACCCCCTTTAAAGCTGCTCTTTCACAGTTCTTCATAGAACAAATACCAGAGCTTCGTTCATTTATTTCCACGAATTTATTTATTTGACCCACCGTCTCCTCGGCACAATTCTCCGATACTGTCGTAGTTGACTCTCACCTGTCGTCGCCGCAACCGGTTGTACAGTGTGGTAAATATTCCAACCGCACTGAACTTTTTCGATGATACTGATAGTATAATACAGATAATTCTTGCTTTTACGAGTATGATTAGTTTGAAAATAAAAGAAATGGCAGTTTAAGAATGCTAAACAAATATTCATTATTTGTAATTTAGATATTATTGCACGGAATCTGATTCATGCTTTTTCTCCTTGTACTAATAATACTCGTATAAGCAAGCATTATTTTTTGAAGCGCGTCATTTCGCATATTGGTAACATGGCGCAAATAAGCATCACCATTCTTGCTAAAAATGGCGCTGAGTTAAAAAAAAAAAAAAAAAAAAAAAAATGAAATCTTGATTTAAATTGGGCATTTCATAAATAGGTAACAAAACGCACTTCAATGCGTTTTATTCTGAAAGCATAAGGTGCCCGAAATTTCCCAATACACTATCGGATAGTAAAATAGAAATGTACTTTTCTTCAAGGGTAGTGACCGAAGTACTACCAGAAGCTGAATAACAAAAATACATAAAAGAAAGAAATGATCATAACCGACTACACTTTAGTCCAGGACACTTTCCAGTATACGGAAATGCCCCTGTGATATTCCGATAAAGACAATACATTTCGGAACATCGCTTGGACTCTTCAGTAACCTGGAAATACCTCAGACGTTAGTGTAGCAGTTTTATGTCATTTTTAGGAGATTCGGCTCCTGGATGGTACTGCGGTCAATATGCTTGAAGAAAAACATTTTTTAACGCTTTTCCGATCGTCTGTGGAGATAGTCTTGGCATGTTAAAATTTGAAAACAAAATGCAGTAAAATAATGCATTTTGTTATCGAATTATGATATGCCCAGTTTTAACCTTTCGGCGATTTTATTTTCTGCTGCGTCATCTTCAGTAGTTTTTGTGACGTCACATAAACCCGCGTGCACACTAACAAGCTTTTATATGGCGCGCGAACGGGGTCAAAAGTCAAACTACCGCTATACCCACAAAATAATGGAGGTATACCCATAAAAATGAGGGTATACCTACATATTTTTATCGGTATACCGATAAAAATAGAGCTACACCTACAAATTGGGGGTAAACCGCCATAATTATTACCGGTATACCTACAATATTTAGCGGTACACCGGTATTATTATGGGTTTACCTATAATAATGAGGGTATACCTATAATTTTTCCGACAACCAATCAGAGAAGGCGTTTTATACAGCATTTTCTATCACAGTCACGGGCGTTTTTCGGAAGTATTTCGGAATGAAAAAACTCAAATTTAACGAAGAATAATGTTAATATTTTATAATTGAGTTAGTAGAATATCATAAAATAATGAGTGAGTATTTATTGTGTTTTCCTACCTTTTACACATTTTTTTTTATAATTCATTAGTGTTCCCGTGACGTCACACGCACTTGTTATGTTATCCGATTCAAGTTTAACTTTATAAAATAAAGATATAAATAGGCGATTTTTTCGTGATAATTCTAGTGTCAAAAAAGGGATATATTTGAAAGATTCCTGTTTGAAAACAAACAATATGTAAAAATAAACAAACAAAACAAAAGATCCATTATGTATATAATTGCTATGAATAACATCAAGTATCCGATTTTTTTAAATGAGCCGTTTATCCACTTATTTCACATCTTTTTAAATCAACGATCACTTCTAATTTAACTTACCATGGGAATTTTATCCTATAGGAGCAAATATGTGTGAAACAAAAATATAATAGCATTGATTGGACAATTAAAGTCTGACCAATTTCCTGTGAATACCTGTCATCGAGTTTTATGACACTCGATATTTCAATAGCTTACCTTAAACATTACTGTAGAAATGAATAAATGATTTAATATCAACAGAGCTGTTAGATAACTTAATCTATTAAAAAGATAAAAATAAAAAAAGACGTTATATATTTACACATAAATAAAAAGATCATAAAATCAATCGGAATGATTGATCGATAGATAATTCTTTTTATCAATCGGTATTTGAAGACAATTCGAAGACATTGAGATTACTACAACATTTTTTATTTATTTATCATTATTATCATTTTTTTTTTTCGATTAGTGCGAAATTCAATGTAGTAAAAAATGCCAGAAAGAAATGTGCCAAAGGTAAAAATATCAGATATATGTTTCACTAGATTGGTAATCAAAATAACATTTATGTAATTCAATTTATTTGTATCCCTTGCATTTTTAGTTGCTTGGACACTGGTTTCATTCCCCGATGAGAACAACTTTTAGTACGCAGTAATTGTCTATGCGCCCGTAAAGCCATTACTCCATGGAACTGCATAACTGCAGAAAATATTTTATTTGATCATTTAATATCATTATGTAATAAGATATGAAGAGAATATTTCTTTGAATTCATGGAGGTATTGAGAGATTTTTTTTTTAATTTATTGAGGCATGGCACCAAAACTACTATCACTTTACGTATGAATCAGCTTCGAGATTTCATACAAAATGATTTTGTTTTTAGTTTCATACCCAAATATTTCATATCCCAATAAATTTTAAAAAAAAATTATATAATTTTTTAAGTTAAATACATGTCCCTGTTAGGTTGTCTAGTTCGATAATGATTACGAAAAGAAAAATATTCACTATGATGATTAAAAAGGAAATTGAATAAGTCTAATTTCAATACCCCAATAAGAAAAAATGAATAAATAAAAAAATATCACAAAAAGGATGAATCATTTAGCGCACAATATTTCTGACATTTCCAGATGTATCTATACGAAGTTCTTCCATGTGATTGTACGAAAAAGTAATATTTTAAAAATGTGAAACGATTTATGATAATAATTTTGATAATAAAACGCTGCAGCGAAACATTTTGAAAACTGGCTATAAAATTCGCGTAATGTAGAAATTATGTCCACACAGATTTTCACTGTTTATTTTGTTGTATATTGCGTATTATTATTTTGGACCACATTATCGAAAACTAGAAAAAAAATATATCTTTATTTGAAATTTCACAAAATTTTATCAATTACTGGTAAAGATATTGAGAAAACTTTCTGAAATTTCACGCCGATTTTTCGCTAAAATTTGACGTTTTACAACTTTTGAATTGTTAAATAAATCTCTATCAATTGATTCTTATTTCTCTGACAAACGTCTTAGTTCATATTTTAAGTTAACGGACCTTGTCGCGCAAACATATATATTCTCAACATTTTTCACGAACTATTTTACGAATTTTAAGGGTCTAAAGGAAATCCACTTACACATAATTTGTTACGTTTTACAGACGTAATTTTAGAGTTTGCGTGGCAAAGACGCTTAATTTAACGAGAATTTGATTTCTTTAAGTTCACGTAACGAATATTCTTTAAAAGTATGCCTTCTTGTTGTTCATTTGGTGTAAAGAACATAAAAATCGACTCACAGGTTTGGAAGAAAAAGCAGATTGAACTTGACGGGAGACGTACGATTTCAAATATTAAGCATTACCGTGCGCGACGTCTCAGTAAAAGGGGAAATTCAAAAGCAATCCGTATTGGAATATACAAAAATATTTGGCTAAAGGTTAAGTGTATAAATACTTATAGAAACTGTCTCCTTTCCTCACAAACTTTTGTAAATGTCAAAATAACTGAATCTCGAAAGTAAACTTCTCGTGTGGACAATGAGTTAGTTAAGAAAAAAAATAATTACGAAAGTAAATGGTCACATATAGCTTTATTTCCTCTCATAATAGATGTTTTGTCAAAAAGATCCTACTTTGAAAATATAGTGGCCATATCCTTCGTGGCCAAACCGTCATGACCAAAACGCCCTAGCCAAAAGACCCTAGCAAAAACGTCCATGGGCAAAACGCAGGTACATTCATTGAACAATGAAATAAATTGTCTTATATGATATGTACCAGTATCTTATTATTTTGGCTTCTATGAAACGCATGCAAATCCAGCAACACTCATTATAAAATGAAATTGCGGAGAATTTTTGGTTTGAAATATTTCGAAAATGTATCAAAACTTCCATTCATTGTATTATGTCGGATTCATTATGTATACAAATGAAAACAATGTTGAAAATAAATAGGTGCATTGATAAATATTACGAAAAGGTTTGTTTATTCATTCATTTAATATAAAGCACGAGTTAAACTAGCTGTCTGCGACGGGGTACGGACAAAACCCCACAAGGACAAAACCCCAGCAGACAAAACCCCATCGGACAAAACTCCACCAGGACAAAAACCCATCACTATATTTGGCAAGTAGGACAAAACCCCACCACTTTTTCATATGAATATATTGAGTGGAATCCATAGTGATTCAATTGTATTTTCATACAATTAATGTTTTTAATAATTTCATCAAACTCATTTAAATAGTTTGTTTTCTTCAGATTTTGACTCCTTCTTTACTTTGTTAAAACAGTGATTGTGAAAAATTCCAGTTACTTATTTAATAGTTATTTCCTTTAAACTATAAAACAGTAAACATCTTGTTTTATAGTTGGTTTAATATCTGACAAAGATAAGCGTTACGCGCAGACTGTAAATCTAAAGGTACCAGGTTCAATTCAAAATGAAGGAATCATCATTTCCGACTTTTTGCCCCCCCCCCCCACCAATGGGATGATGATCGTAATCATGCGGGAAAGCAGCTGGAGGCTTGAAAAGGACGTAATGGTAGTTCTGGTGTGAGGAATATCATCAATTCATTATTAGGTGCTCCAGTCATATAAAACCGGTGTAAAAATCTCATTCAAACAAAGAAACAAATCACTTAAAGGTTTTTTTGCTTCATTTTAAACTTTATATTTATAAGGTACATTCTAATTGTCCTTTGCAATACTCTTAAAAATGGAATTGTGTGGTAAAGGAATAACAGAATTAAATGAAGAAAAAAATATACTTTTAAATAGCACTTACACTTTCAACTCTTACACTAAATATGTATTGGTGGGGTTTTGTCTGGTGAGGTTTTGTACCGGTGGGGTTTGTCCTGGCGGGGTTTTGTCCTACATTTGTCTGCAACACATTTGAATTCTAAAATATTGCGTTGAAGATAGAACAACATGTAATGCCAGCGTTATATACATGTACATATAATTAACTTTTTATCTCCATCTGAAGCCGATTAAATTTCCAAGTGTGAGAATAATGAATATACAAACTAATTTTCTATATGGGTGTATAATTAGGTGAAAAGCTAGAGTGTAAAAAAAGTCAATCAAAAATACGGACATACGGACGGCTAAAAAGATGGACCAAAAGCCCGAAAATTAAGTAAGAAAACCCACTCATGGCAAACTAAGTTGGCTGGGATGAATTAAATCCTGTCGATTTTGAGAAAAATATAGGTTATTTTCACTTTACAAATCATCTTGAAAATAAGCTCTTGGTCCAGACATTCTTGCTGACTAGCTACTTATCATTTTCGGAAAGCGAGAGCCTACAATATCCTTAACGCAGGAGCTATCGTTTCAATATCCTTGAAGCAGGACTGGTTAAATCCGGTATACTGCATGTGCAGATCCATATTTCTTTCAGATGTCAATTTGAAAATGAAGTTATATACAGTATTTACCAAAAGGCTAGCAAAATGACGCCACAACAGCTGAAACAAAGCTGTAGTTAGAAATATATTGCCCACCTAGTATTGAATTGAATGAGTGGAAGGGTCGAGTTTTGAATGTAATTACAGTGGGAGGGGGGGGGGTTAATACAAAATCTCCAATTTCGGCAACCTTTACAAAGTTAGTTTTTTATTTCCTCCCTGTAGGAAAAATCTTCATTGATCATTCATCTTTAAAATTAATACCATCTCGTATAAAAGTGGAATGATTTGATCGATTTGAATAAAATGTTGATCGTTTTGAATGATTCGAAGTTTGTTTGAATGATTTCGGAGCGTTTTCGAGTGATCGGAAAGAGTCTTTGGAATGTTTGGATCGCCACTGAATGAGGATTGAGTGTAAATTTCACGATGTTATTAACTGTAATTAACTTACATCTAAAATGCCTAACTAATACTTTTTTTATTGTTGCGATACTCTATAGTAAAGGAGTAGGCGGGGTACACTAACTGACTGTCTGTCTGTATATGTACACACCGTAGTATCAATCACTTCATTTATATGCCGTAAAAATGTTCCCGCATTTTGTGATATGTTAAATTTTTAATAAAGTCCCTTTCCTCTCTTTATTTACTCAAACGCAAAAGAAACTAGGCATTGTGTTTGTCAACATGTCAAATTTTCAGCTATTCATTTTCGCTTGCGATGTATTTTGAACTACAAAAAAGAACTACACAATTGATTGCGTATCCAGTACGACCTCTCAAGGCACAAATCTAATTTACAGTGATGAATGGACAGTACTTTGCAAGGATCAAATTTTGAATCAAATAAATATCTGATAGATTTCTGTGCAAATACCGATAGCCTAATGCAACACTGTTGTATAAAAAATAAATGGTACTGAATGGTACAGCGTTGCCCTTAAAAAGAAATAGAAGTATAACTGGTCAAGATCCGGCCTAGACTTATGACCTCCCAGTTTAGTAACAACATCAATACCACCTGCACTAAACTTCCGCATGCATGATGTTTATTAATACATTTTCTTAAATCTGAACTTCGCGAGTTTAAAACGCATATGTCAACTAATAATAGGGATCAAAAGGAATATCTAATGAGTGCCGGGTCATTGTAGATCAATAATATACTCTTCAAAAAAAAAGTTCTTTGACATCAATTAAAAATCGATTTTTTCATATAAAAAATAAATTCTTCGATGGAAGTTGATTGTTTTGTAAACAGTGATTGTATTTCAACGTCAACGTCTGATTAAACAAAATCTTTTCTTCTCACATAGCACATGAAATTTCAGATTCAATGGATAGTGCTGAAAGTTCTTCATTGTGCTATGAATGAAATGCCACTCCTAAATTGTCTTTGGAATCAAACGTCTTAGCACAGATTTGAAATGAAATATGGTTTAATGTACGAAGGAACAACGACATGATGCTAAAGGTCGCATTAAGGCAGGATTCATTAGACAAAAGCCGTTGTAAATGACTTTACTGTTTCGGGACACACTTTCTCCCACCTATAACATCACTTTAAAGCGACTCACTGCTTTATGAGCTAGGTAAGTCTGACGCGTTAAAACAACGTTCGTCCAGCACGTCAAATATCGCAACGACGTTTTTTTCACTGGTACCGTAACCTCAAAGAACTTCTTAGTCTCTTGACGGCGTAAAAGCTCCGGATTAAAAATTGTAGAGCTAGATTCAAGAGGCCAGGCCTGTGACACTTTCAACCTAACGGTGTTAATCGACGTCACCATTTCAAATCTTTGATCAGTAAACGTTTATTCTGATTTCATTTAGTGGAAAGAAGGCGGAGCTTCACATTCTTTGACTTACTTAAAATATATGAACATATTTTTTGTCTTAATTAAAATATGTATTCAATGCCAAAGAACTTTTTGAAGAGTATATCTGACCTAAACCTAAACAAATTTGGTACCAAAGTTTGGATAATTTAATAATTTACAATATGGGATGGTTCGTTTGGAAACCAAAGATTGTATCGATATGTGATATCTATTAAACTGCGAAGGGGTCAAAATAAAAAAAATACAATCTGGTTTCGAACGAACTGAAATGAGGTTTCAGACCCTGCAAAGGATGGATATGAAACAATTTCATTAATACCGGGTTTGTCCTACATGTTGCGTATTACCAGTACAATACGACGTCTCATTGGGTTGACGCAGCGTTATACGACCAACGGAGCAATGTGGTTCCATTCGACCCGCAAAGCCCAAAACTCCTGCAAAAATGTTAACATTTATGCCCGGTGCAGACGAGCAGCGCGATGACGTTGCGTCACTATACTTCAAACGTAAGGTCGTCTGGCTCGCATTGAAACGTCGCTGTAACGTCGGGCTTTTTTTTTAATATCAGTCATATTTTTGTTTAATTTCAAAATAAAATCGCTGTATAGGCTAAAACAGCACATTATTGTACACCATTTTAAAGCGTTTGAATAGATCTATCCTATAGACACTTAATTCTGATACCCATGGCTGTGAATGAAAAAAAAAATCGGGTTTATTATATAAAAAAATCGCCAAAAAGCGCATGTAACGCGTAACATGCTTCTCTTTCCATACATGTTCAAAATGACATAAAATAGCGGATACACTCTTATCATAATGAAACTTTACGCACAAATACATAGAAAACTGGTCCTAATGCAGTGTCTATTTGATTGATTGATTGATTGGAGTTTAACGCCGCTTTCAACATTATTTCAGTTATATCGCGGCGGCCGGAGCACCTTACAATGGATTCCTGGTATTTCTCTCACCTGTACTACCATTACATCCTTTCCTAGCCTCCGACTGCTACCTCACATAGGTTTACGATTATCTACCCATTGGTGAGAGACAAACGTCGGAAAGGATATTTGCCGCCACCGGGGATCGAACCCACGATTTCCAGATTGGAAGTCTTATGCCTAACCAACTGCGCTATGGTGGCGGCTCAGTGTCTATTTGAAAGTCTCAGATAAAATTTTGCGAAAATCTCTTCAAGTAAATAAAATAGCGGAAAGTGTAACGCTGCTAAAATTGAAGCAAAAATAACGACTGAAAAATTTCAACGTAAAGATAATCATACAAAATAAAGTAAACTGTCAAGTCTAAACACATTTAAAAAGAAATGGTCAGATTTTCATTTCTTCAGTCTGAATTTGGTTTATTTTCGTGTCTTGATTAAATACAATATTATCGCGTTAATAAGTCTGAAATAATGTCACGCTTTATCATTTTAATGACGTTTTCATGGCGTGTTTCACGTTTTATCGATTTTTTCGAAAATACTGGCCAAAAAAATTAAATACTAACCGTAATAAATTTAATAAAAAATTCTCCTCGGTTTTGATGAGTTAATAGTATAGCAAGACAAACAATACCAAGTATTCTACCTATTTTCAAATACCTTTTTAGTTTGTCAAAAATTAAAAGCTTTTGTTTATATAAAATTTGTTTTGTTTCGTTACTACAGAGATTCTTCACCCTGAAAATATTTGGTACGCCATTAAACATGATAGTTATTCACATTTTTAATCACCTCTTTTGATATAATTCAAAATATGGCATATAGTTGTTTCAAATGAAACGCGTTTGTTTTTTCTCTAATTTTACGCTGCAAAAATAACGTCTAATTACGTTACGCTATATAGCCTCAGTTCGCTGCGACGTCTCATTGACCTACGGACATGACAAAGTCGTCTTAGAACGGTGTCCCTGCTTACACCGTAACCGAGCTGTAGCAGAAGCCGTCTTGAACTGGTATCTAGCGTGCGTCAATTCAAAATGACGGTCTTATCTGGTTTCAGTAACCCAGGCCTGCCACTTCGAGGCCGATCTGCAACTGTGCCTGTTTGCCGGAACCTTGCATACAGATTATTGATAGTGATTCTGTTGCAATTAAAGGCACGGACAATATCGGCAGCAGTGGTACCTGATGTTCAGATATCCGCGGCATAGCAAGTTTTGATTTCTCTTAATTGGCCGCCGTCACAGCGCATTTGGTAGCGCGTCGGACTGTCAATCTAGAGGTCCCTGGTTCCATCCACGACTGTGGTACTCATCCTTTCTGTTTTTTATACGATAGGGGCTCGCCGGGATTAGGCCATTGAGCCATTTATGTCGGCATTGTACCGACATGTTAGTACATGAAGAACATTACTCTCCTGATATGCTTATGGTCATCAATATATGAGGACTCTAAGGGGGTAGTGTGTTATTGGAGACCACTCTCACCACTGTTCAGCATAGCTTCCTTTGTTTAAATACAATGTCTGACACCTGGGTCAAGGAAGATCTTCTTTGGCTCAGTGGTTAGCGCATTGGACTTGCAATCCATTTACTTCAATATTACTTATCCGCGTGGGTTCGACACCGGCTCACGTCGGTTATTTTCAGCTATGCTTAAGTTGCAGACAGTTTGTTATAAGAGTACTTACAAGAGTGGTTGTGCAGAGACAAATCTACAACAAAGGGTATTCCTCTGGGCGCGTTAGTAAGAACGTCAAATGCGATTAATTATTATTAACTCGTCTTTAAACATTCTGCATTTAGTCTTATACATATCTCTGACAAACCAACATGCCGGAATTATTGTTAAACCGTCAAACATCAACAATTTGTACAATAACTGTATATGCATGACCTTCCCATTAAATACGTGCACCAGCAGCAGGGTCTTTGATAAAGGAAACAAGAGGCCAATAATGGCCTGATACCGATCTACTGACTTTTTGAAAAGCTTATGTCTTGATAAGAATAGAAAATCAAAGTACTGAAAGTACTGATAAGTTGGAATGCGTTCAAGAGACGGTGACCTCAAGCCACTAACGAAGCTGACGCCTTCTGCCCACCACAGGTGATCCTGTCTTTTGACGGGCGTATATAAATCAATGTATTTCACAACGAGAGGCGCTTAAACCGCTGAATCGCTATACAGGACTGAAACTGATGAAAGAAAACTGATAACAAGAGGGCCTGAATTCGATTGGTCCAGTGGATCGCATCCAAGAAACCTTCTGGCAAAGTTTTATTCAAATATTGCCTAATTGTTGAAGAGGATATATCATTCGAAGAATAAACAGAGATGATACGCCATACCCACCCATTCATTACAGATTAGCCATGCCCTGCAAAACTATATTTATGGGCTAATCAAAATTTTGCCAACAAATTTTTGAAGAGGGTCATCAAAGGAATATTTTGGTAAAGTCTCATTGAAATCGGCCCAGTGATTCAGGAGGAGATGTCATTCAAAGTTTTCTGGCTCAAAATAAGGCCCGCCCTGTCAAGCCCGTATTTATGGGCCAATCAAAAAATTCGTGAACAATTTTTCAAAAGGGTCACCGAAGGTACCAAAAGTGGTAAAGTTTCATTGAAATCGGCCCAGTGGTTCAGGAGGAGATTTCGTTCAATGATTTCGGGCTCGAAATAAACCTCTCCCTTCCACGCTCATATTTTGGGCCAATCAAACTTTCGCGAACAATTCTTGAAATGGGTCACCTAAAGAACATTCTCGGAAAGTTTAATTGAAATCAGCCCATTTATTCAAGAGGAGATGTCGTTCAAAGGTTTAAGGCTAAAAAACCCATCCTGCCACGCTCATATTTATTTGCCAATCTAAATATCGCGAACAATTTTAAAAAGGGTCGTCTGGTAAAGTTAAATTGAAATCGGCGTAGTGGTTCAGGAGGAGATGTCGATCAAAGATTTCGGGCTCAAAATAAGCCCCTCCCTTCCACGCTCTTATTTTTGAGCCAATCAAAATTTCGCGAAAAGTTTAAGCATAGGGTCACATAGAGAAATTTCTCGGAAAGTTTCATTGAAGTCAGGCCAGTGGTTTAGGAGGAGATGTCGTTCAAAGGTTTCAGGCTCAAAATAAGCCCAGCCCTGCCACACCCATATTTATTTGCCAATCTTAATATCGCGAACAATTTTTTAATAAAGGCCACCCCAAGAAAATCCTGGTAAAGTTTCAATGAAATAGGTCCAGTGGTTCAGGAGGAGATGTCGTTCAAAGAGTTCGAGCTCAAAATAAGCCCCGCCCTACCACACCCAAATTTATGAGCCAATCAGAATATAGCGAACAATTTGTAAAGAGGGTCATCCACGAAACACTTTAGCAAAATTTCGTTGAAAGCAGCCTAGCGGTTAAGGAAAAGATGTTTTTAAAAAAGTTGTAGACACACGACGCACGACGGAGCCAGTGAGATCCTTAAAGCCCCTGTAGAGCACGTTGTGCTCAGATGAGCTTAAAAGGAAGAAAATGATAGGGACCATACATGCGACTGATGGACGCACAGGCGGACACTTATACACTCAAAACAGTTTCTATGTTATTTTTCAAATGACTTATGCTCCATTTGAGTTATCAATTTCATTTTCACGTAGAATTGTCGCAAAGTAACCACAAGCGCCTTGTCCTTGATGAAAAGATATTTTCGCAGTGAAGTCTTTTACTTCATGAGTTGAAATACCAAGACAATTTTTGGACGAAGTTCAATTGTGACTTCGACCTTCACGACTCCAAAATTGAGCACACTCTTGGGCCATTGACAACATTTGTGTCGAGTTTTATTATTTGAGTCAATTGGTTGTTCAGTTAGAGTGGAAACTGTTAGCAGTTAAAGTCTACTCATGATCCCGAAACAGTAGGGCATTTCTTTGGGTCATGGGCAATATTTGTGTAAAGTTCCGTTATTGCAGGTCATTTTCGGAAAACAAACGGTCAATGGACTGACAGACAGACATGATGAAATCAATATATGCTCCTCTACTTCTGAGTAGAGGGAACAGTTAATAACATCGTGACATTGACAAGGTGGACGATTTTGGAATGATTTAGGAATGATGTTGAATGAGTGAGCGGAGCGAGTTTTGTGTGAAATTTAAAGGACGGAATCCAATGTCGCTTATTTTGTTCATCCTGAACAAAATTGGCGATATGTAAAACCTCCCTTTAACAAAACATGCATAAAAGTTCCATCATTAGCTACCTATTGCGTTAAGAACCAATCAGGCGCTTTAAATTTCAAAAATGTCAGTGAAATCGCGATTTGGTTCTTACTTTATTCAATTTGAATATACATGTTAATCTTATTTTTTCTTAGTAATTTTGAGCGTTTTTGAATGGTTTGGGTGAGTGTTTGGAATGAATGAATGGATCGCTGAGTGAGCGTTTAAGTATGTTTTGATTGAGATGAATGTCAATTTCACGATGTAACTAACTGTAAGGTGTTGCTCTTAATAAACATTCATGTAGATAACTGCAATATGATGAAAAAACAAACGACAATATGTTGCAAAAATATTTACTAACTTTAAATATGTATCACCCCTTCAACAAAAGCTGAAGAGTTTTATTTCGTAACTGTAGACAGAAATGTACAATATAACAATTTGTCAAAAGCTAAATGTGTAATAAATTCGTTCAGAAAGAGAAACTATACCTGTCAAAGAAGCTATCACATAATTCTACGAAAAACAGGGAGCGACATTACCAAATAAGCAGAACACGTGTTTGGCCTGTGCTATTGCCACAATACTGAGAAAAGAGATCACGACATTACCAAATAAGCAGATCACGTGATTGGCTAGTGCTATTGTATATAGCTGACCTTATTAGACTTATCACATGATTTCCAAATATAGTTATGCAAACATGTGCTTCTAGTAAATTCTTACGCAACTTTCAATAAATATCGTTTAAAACATAACTAAGCGTGTTAATAATATACATGAAGTGATAGTTGTGTAATTGTACAGCATCATTACATTTTTGATGATATAAACTGTATGTCTATGTCAAGTTGAGATATACGAAATAGGTCGAAGTGTTTTCACATCCTGTTCACGTGATATGTGTTCTCAAATAACCCGAAATGAAATTATCTTGTGTTCATTTTCCGGTTTTGTTAAATCTAAGTTGGAATTGCTCCGCATTCCAACTTAAAAAGTACCTTTAAATCAGATCCATTAATAGAGGAGAGGTTGTGTTGACAAGGAAACGTAACCATTAATAAATAAAGAGGCCCCATTTTCTATTATGCAGTAAAATCCCCAGACCACACCAATATGTACATGGTCTCATAATTCAGAACACTAAGTGAACTTTTCATTAACTTCCATGTATACGGGAAGGAGCAATGTTAACAATGAATATACGTAAATATATGTAAAGGCTCCATTTATCCTGGCACGGCATATAACTAATCAGCCACAAATGCACATGGTCGCTGAAAATGAAATATTCTGCGAACGTTTCTCGTGAATGAATCCATTTATAAAAGAGGAGGTTTTCTTTGCCTGGTTAAGCAGGCCATAGGAAACAATCCAGAGTCCTGGAAATTGGAGAAAGATTATCGAGTCAAAAACCAAACAACGTGTGTACTACGTAAGTCTTGTGCTCACGCGCACGCAAAAAATAGGTCTAGAATACGTCATCGATTTTTGTGCGACATGAAGTGCTTTGTGTGTTCAATGCAGTGCTTGCATATCACTTCGCTGTTGTATCGGTCGTAGTAATCTATACCTTGGAAATTAGTTGTTTTTGGCAGACTCAGCCCTTTTTAGTGAGCATTCCGTTCGACATTTTTCCTTTGAAGTGATTTCGGAATGTAGCATTACATCCCTATAGGTTAATGAACCCTTGGTTTCCCTCGACTTAAGAAGCCTTGCTAAAAAGATTGAAAATTTGGAGTGCATGCCTTCAAATGTCACATTGCCTCTATATAAACCAGGCCTTCAGCGCTTTTAGCGCTTTGATTTTAACAAGGGAGATAACATTTAGATCCCCTTATTTTACGCAGACCACATCAATATGCCCATTGTCACGTGATGCAGAATACTAAGTAAAATTTACAGCAACTTCCATGCATGAAGACGTGTGAACAAGAATTCTGAAATTTAACTTTAAATAATAGGCATCTTTTCTCGTGTTGCTCTTTCAATCAGAAATATTTTAAAAGGCAGCAATCACTGTGATTATACAATCATTCTGTGAAAGTTTGAAGGCAATCAGATAAAGACTGCAGGCTCTAGACTGCTATAGAGGATTTTCTTATTAAATTGTTCAAGACCAGATGACGCTTCACAGATTGGACTCTCTTTCGAAAGGAACCATCCTTGTTATGGTACAATCATTCTGATCAAGTTTGAAGCAATCGGGTGAAATCTGTTGACTTTAACGTTTACTTTAAGCATAAACAAGAATTGTATAATTAAATTTTCAATTGGCCCTTTTTCCTCCGACGCTTGAGAGATCGGGCCCATTTTGGAAAGGAACCATCATTGTATTGGTACAATCGTTCTGAGTATGTTTGAAGTCAATTGGTTGAAAACTGTGGACTGGAGTGTTAACGAAGAATTTCTAGTTTAATTTTCATTGTGCCCATTTTTCCGTGACGCTTGACGGACCTGGCCTATCTTCGCAATGAACCAGTCTTGCTCTAGTACATTCTTTCTGAGCAAGTTTGAAGACAATCGGATGAAAACTGTGGACATTAGAACGTTTACGAGGATTTTTAACTAAATTTTCATTAGGTCCCTTTTCCCGTGAGACTTGACGGATCGGGCCCATTTTCGAAAGGAACGGTCCTTGTTATGGCATAATCATTCTGAGCAACTTTGAAGAAAATCGAACTCTAGTGCGTTAAATAAGTTTTCATAAGGCTCCTTTTTCCCCTACGATGTTAGACAGATCTGGCCCATTTTCGAAAAGAACAATCCTTGTGATTATCCAATCATTCTGACCAAGACAATCAGACAATGGTCTCTAGAGCGTTAACAAGCAAAAGTTAACAGATGGACAGCCTGACGGACGGAAAACCAGTATCGCAATAGCTCTTCTGTTCTGACATTTGGTCAGTGGAGATAAGACCGGAAATCAATATTGCAAGGTCATAATTTCAATTCCAGAAGACTATTCTTTTTTAACGTCTTATGAGGCTCGACCTATTCAAGTATCTTGGTGAATATGAAAAAAAATCTTTCATACACATCAGGATTCGACCCAGTTTTCGACCCTCGTTGAACCACGTTCGAACTTGTCCGAGATAACATCATTACACTCATAATGATCACATTCAGTTTATCGGACAGAAATTTTTAATACAATGTAAATGTTGACGACACCTGTCGCACGACGGACATCACCCTAACCACAATAGCTCACCGTGAGCACTTCGTGCTCAGTTGAGCTAAAAGGACAGTAATAAGATTTCCGTTATGCTAAGGGCTTGTATGTCTGTAAATCACGTCGACAATTGGCTCGTCTAAGCTGACAATTTACATCAAAATTTCAGAACAGAACTGCCGAGCCCGTCTAACTCAATCGGTAATATTAAAGTCACATAAAAATCGGCGATAGCGATACGACGGCGCAATTTTTCATCGGCCGATGAGTGAAAAATAGATATAAGATAGAAATACAACAGTTGCACGTAAAAACTTGACCAAGAATTTCTTAGCCGCTAATGTTCAAAACTTGGAACTTCACATAGTTCAATATCAGAGTATTGAATCTTTGTCTAGAGGTTGATATTATGGTCAGAGAAGCATGTGTAAAGTTTCAAATCAATAGCTTGAGTAGAAATAGAGATTTGGCACAGTTGCACCTAAAGCCTTGTGCAAAGCCTTACGCCAACACCGACACCCGGGTGACAGGGATAGCCCCCACTCCACCCCCTATTCAACGAATAGTCGAGCTGTATCGTTCCACTGGCTGTTACATTACTAGATTTGAACAAGAGTGCCATCATCACAAAATACGCCGCCACTTTGCTGCTGATTCACTAAAATAATTGTATACACTACTTATTTTGACGGAACCAAATTCAAAATGACCAAGTTTCATTTAAATCAAGACAAAAAGTAAGGAGGATTCGCCTTCACAAGACTGCAATTTCAATAAGCCCCAGACAGTAAGTTTTAAGGGGGCATAATTCAGGGAAATAAATGAGCCATAAAATCCTTGATCAATGACTACATCTACAAATCATGGTGGTGACATTGACCATGTTTCATTTAAATAATTAGACAAAAAGTAAGGAGGAGTTGCATTCAAAAGGCTGCAATTTCAATAAGCCCTAGTTACTAAGTTTTAAGGGGGCATAATTTAGGGTAAAATTAATGAACCATAAAATCCTTACTTCATGCTCATCTACCAATTTCGGTTATAACATCCACTAAGTTTCATTTAGGTCCAGCCAGAAACTTAGGAAGAGTTGCATTCACAAGGCTGCAATTTCAATAAGCCCCAGAGAATAAATTTTAAGGGGGCATAACTGAGGCAATAAGCCCCAGAGACTAAGTTTTTAAGGGGCATAACTCAGGCAAAATTTAACTTACCAACAAATCCTTCCTTCATGCACATCTACCAATTGAGGTGATAACATAAACCAAGTTTCAAGAAGATCCAGCCCGAAACTTAGGAGGAGTTGCGTTGACAAGAAAAGTGGACCCAGAGACTAAGTTTTTAAGGGGCATAACTCAGGCAAAAATCAACGAACCATAAAATCATTCCTTCATGCACATCTACCAGTTGAGGTGATAACATTGACCAAGTTTCAAGAAGATCCAGCCAGAAACTTAGGAGGAGTTGCGATGACAAGAAAAGTGGACCCAGAGACTAAGTTTTAAGGGGCATAACTAAGGCAAAAAAATCAGCGAACCGTAAAATCCTTCCTTCATGCACATCTACCAATTGAGATGATCACATTGACCAAGTTTCAAGAAGATCCAGCCAGAAACTTAGGAGGAGTTGCGTTGACAAGAAAAGTGGACCCAGAGACTAAGTTTTTAAGGGGCATAACTCAGGCAAAAATCAACGAATCGTAAAATCCTTCCTTCATGCACATCTACCAATTGAGATGATCACATTGACCAAGTTTCAAGAAGATCCAGCCAGAAACTTAGGAGGAGTTGCGTTGACAAGAAAAGTGGACGGACGTACGGACGGACGGATGGACAGACGGAGAAGATGACGCCAATATACGCCCGCCTCCGGCGGCGCATGAAAAGAGATATTACAAATATAAAACGTTTTCGGAACATGGTCACAAAAGCCTAGTTTACATTTGCCACGGTGGCGGTACGATATCGCAGCCTGCGATTACTTGTATATTTTTGACATCGTACGATTTTATTTTCTAAGGCGTCTGTGTTCACAAAATCATGCGGTGACCGCATAAAGCCGTCACAAGAATCATTGAGGTGCCCGTGCAGCGATCGCAAGGTAATCTTGCGATCCCTGCACGGAGACCGTGCGATTTGTCAACTATAAACACCGTAAACCGTGCAGCCGACATACGATCATTGCACGGAACCCGCACGAGGACCGCAGGATGTTTCGTTTAAGACGTATAGGCTGAACATTGCACGGTGGCCGTGCGATGTCCCTGGGGCGATCTTGCAGTGCGTCTACGACGTGTCTACGGTTTCCTAGCGGTCTTGCTATTTTTTTAAATTTGTATAACTATTTTTATACCAAATCGCAAGGGTCTACGGCACCTGTAAAACCGTGCGATCATCGCACGGTCATCGTATGCCGCCACACGGGCACCGCATGATTTTGTGGTTTCGGCGAGTTACGGGCGCCGTACGGGCTCCGTATGCCAAATGTTAACTAGGCTTTACAGAGCATTCATGCCAAGTTTTATTGAAAATGGGCCTGTGGTTTGGGAGGAGATTTAAAAGTGAAAATAAGCCCCGCCCTGCCACACCCATATTTTAGTCATCTAAAATTTCTTGAACGACTAAGGTACATGGTCCTATGAGAAAAAAATCATTCCAAGTTTTGTTGAAATCGGCACAGTAGTTTTGGAGTAGAAGATTTTTTAAAGATTTTTTTCTTGAAGATTTAAAATAAAAATACGCCCAAACCTGCTACGCCCATATTTGGGGGGTCAATCAAAATTTCTTTTAAACAACTTTGGAAGAGGGTCGCCCAAGGAACATTTCTTCCAAGTTTCAATGAAATCAGGCTCTCAAAAAATGGCACATCAACTCTTATGGTGGGTGGAGAAAATTTGTACTAAGTTATTCAAATTTCATCTGTTGTGAGTAATTGTTCAGACAAAATCGCTCAGACTGACAAACAAGTGGAAGGACGACTAACCGACGTACCTAAGCACACACACCAAAACCTTGTGACAACTATGTCACCACTTGCAGACTTGACAACAAGAGGACGAAGATGGTCCTCGATCGCTCACCTGAGTCTTTTTGACCCCTGGGACATAACATTAATTAAATAGGCAGATGTCAACAAGGAGATAATATCTACACAAGAGGCCCAAGAGGGCTTGTATCGCTCCACTGGCTTTAAAATCTCTAGACTTTCATTAAACAAAGCTTACTTTGACTGAAAAAAAACACTTTGAAATCTCTTAAGAACTATCTTAAAATGATTTACTGGGTCTTGCCAACATTGCACCAAAATACTCAATCATCGTTAACCAGTAACCTGCATACCCTTTACCCATCTTATTACAAACATTAAGGTAATTGCAATTAGTAGACCATTCATTAGTAGAACAATTTAAGTTAAGAGTCATTCATGTATACCAAGATTCATTGAAATTATTCCAATTGATTTGGGGGAGATTTTTCGAGATTTTAATTTAAAACTGGCCCAATTCTGTCACATACACATTAATGGGCCCATCAAAATTTCTAGACCAATTTAAGTCAAAGTGCACCTCAAGAATATTCATGCCTAGTTTACTTAAAATTGACCCTAAAAGAGCGTAGAAGAATTTTAAATATTTATATGTGAAAAAAGCCTCCAACTGCCACACCCATATTTAAAGTGCAATCAAAATTTCTTGTTCAATTATTGTCAAGGGTCATCCGGGGAACACTCATGCCAAGTTTCATTGAAATCAGCCCAAAGTTTTGGGAGGAGGTTTAAAAGCTTTTCAAGTGAAAATAAGCCATGCTGTCTTTTTGCTCTTTGATTCTATGTAAAAGGGGATGCACCTGGGCAAAGCCAAAATTCGACTCCAGGGTTTTTGATATGCACAAACTTTGTAGAGATCAACTAGATGATGCAACATCTAAAATCAGAAAGTTGTCTGCCTTTTGGTTTCAGAGAAGAAGATTTTTGAAGATTTTCCTCTTTTCACCCCTCATGCTCAGATGAGCTTAAAGGGATGCGCCCGGGTGGAGCCCAAATATGACCCCAGGATCTTAGTTTATACTAATTTATTTCAGTTCGATTGCACATGCTTAAGCTTATAGAATCGCTCTCGAACACTCAATCCTGATGGTTTCACAACCCTGAGAGAGAGGCAGAGCTACCCAGTTTAACACCTGGGTGATCTTGGGCTGGCTATTAAATGTTTTGCCCATAAACACACCTCAGGGACAGTGAGGCTCAAACCATGGACCTCCAGATCAAAGGTCGAGTGCATTTACCACTAGGCCCCAGTGCTCTTAATATGAACAAACTTGGAATGGGCCCACTAGATGATGCTACATACCAAATATGAAAGCTGTGTGCCCTCTGGTTTCAGAAAAGAAGTTTTTTTAAAGATATTTGCTCTTTGATAATGTGTAAAAAGGGTTGCGCCCAGGTGGAGCCCATATATGATCACAGGGTCTTGATAATAACAAACTTGGTAGAGGTCTACTAGATGGTTCTACATACTAAATATGAAAGCTGTCTGCCATCTTGTTTCAGAGGAGAAGATTTTTGAAGATTTTCCTTTTTACCCCTTCGTGCTCAGAAGAGCTAAAAGGGATACACCCGGGCAAAGCCAAAATATGACCCCAGGGTCTAGATATGATCAAACTTGGTAGGGTCCCTCAGATGATGCTTCATACCAATTAAGAAAGCTGTCTGCCGTCTGGTTTCAGAAAAGAAGTTTTTTAAAGATTTTCGCCCTTTGATTCTATGTAAAAAGGGTTGCGCCTGGGTGGAGCCAAAATACGACCGCAGGGTGATGATATGAACAAACTTGGTAGAGGTTTACTAGATGATGCTAGTTACCAAATATGAAATCTGTCTGCCATCTGGTTTCAGAGAAGAAGATTTTAGAAGATTTTCTTTTTTTTTTACCCTTTCGTTAAGGGTTAAGGGATATTAAGGGTGGATTTCATTTATTTTGAAGAACTTTGGTAGAACTTGACCCAAGGAACATCCCTGCCCAGTTTCATCAAGATTGGCCTACTGGTTTAGGAGGAGAAAATATTTAAAGAAATTGTGGATGACAGATGACAGATGATGGACATTGGACGATCACAATAGCTCACCTTGAGCACTCTGTGCTCATGTGAGCTAAAAATAGACAGCAGTCCACAAACATTCCAGAATGTTAGGAAAACAATGAATCTCGCTAATTTTCAGGTTCATTTAGCAAATAATTTGGCATGAGTGTCTACAAGTTTTTTTATATATAAGATTTCACCTAGTAACCATATTTTTACTCCACTTGTCTAATTTCAAAGCAAATTAGATTTCATCAAGACTATCAATTGTCAGATTGATTGAGCTAAAAATATGGCCTTTACAGTGTTTAAAATTTTTCATCAGATTAGGCCTTGTAGCTAGTATTTGACACTACTTGGCCAAATTTCAAAATTGACCATAAATTCATGTAGATAATCAATTTGACCAATTTCCAGGGTTTTTTTTCAAGATTTGGCCTTGTGACATAGTTTTTGATATCACTTGACCCAATTTTAAACTTGGCAGAGATTCCTTCAAGACAATCAATCTGACAAATTCTCAGGTTGATTGAGCAAAAAAAGAAATGGTTTTAGAGTATCTTAAGACGTTAATGTTGACAACACACAACAGACAACACAGGACAGACATCACACAACCACAAAAGCTCACCTTGAGCACTTTCTGCTCAGGTGAGCTTAAAACAATTAAACCAAAATTGTCAAAATGAATCTGGTATGAATCTAGACAAAACAAGAATGGTTTAATAATTTGATTTATCACATGTTTTGATAATTTGGCTTATCACATGTTAAGGGTCTCTAATATGTCAACTGAAACCACCTTATCACAGTACTCTGCAACTTTCTTGCAATTTTCTCTTTTGGAAAATGGAATAACATTCACACTTGTGGCTTTTTGCAATTGGTCCATCTGTTTCAGCACAGGCTTGTTGGAATTGGTCCATCTGTTTCTGTGGTCAATGAGTCTGTGACACACTTCACTGTGACATTTAACTTTGTTAGGGATTGTCTTTATGATTAGCATTATCTTCATACAAGAATACTTTTTGAGTGGAATTTCTACTGCTTGCACTATCTTGCACTACGGTGTCTGTTTCCTGAAAAGAGAAAACAAGAGGACCATAAAAGTCCTATATCACACACCTTCATCTCCGCTTTGGAGATCATTTAATGATCACTAAATTTTTCAAAGATACATTATTCTATTCCTGTGATCCATGCATAAGTTTCTAGCATTTTCTAAGCAAGTTTCATGAAGGGATTCTTCCTTTGATAAGACGAACATACTGAAATACTGAGAAAATAACTCCTAGAGTGAAAAAAGAGAATAAGGTTCTTTTTCCTGTATTCTCTCACAGGACACTACATTTTTCAATAGAAATTATTCTTTTGACTAGAATCCTCACCAGAATTGTGGCTCCTACAGTGTAAGCAAGAAACTTGTCATTAAGTCCCCATTTTCCTGTGATATCAAATGGATCCTTCCCAATTCCAAAAGGGTTTATCCTTGTGACTCAAAACAATTAGACATAGACTAGTTTCACAAATAGTTTGTAGCATCTAGAGTGTAAACAAGAAAACATTCATCATGGTCTCTTTTCCTGTGATATCAAATGGATCCTTCCATTTTTCTATAGGCTTTACACGTGTGGCCTGACAAATATTCTGAACAAGTTTCATAAAGATTGGGCCATATTTGTTGCCTCTTGAGTGTAAACAAGAAAACAATCAGCAAGGCCCCTTTTATCATAACATGGCATGGATCCTTCCCACTTTCAAAAGGATAGACCCTTGGGACCTGACCAATACTCTGACCAAGTTTCATGAAGATTAGGCAATGTTTGTGGTCTCTAGAGTGTAAAGAAGATCATTATCATTAAGGCCCACTTTCCTGTGATATGGCATGGATCCTTCCAATTCTCAAAGGGCTTTATCCTTGTGACCTGGCCAATATTATGATCAAGTTTCATGAAGATTAGGCCATGTTTGTGTCCTCTAGAGTTTAACCACTTAAATTGTTGAAGCCGACCATGGACAACAAAGGACAGACAACACACAAAGCACAATAGACAAGGAGGGACATTAAATAATCACAACAGCTCGCCTCGGGCACAATGTGCTCATGTGAGCCTGAAAAATGTAGTTGTTAAACATTTTACAACATAATGAACTGCCAACTATTAAAAGATTGATCTTGATATTTTAAAGTTACTTTCAATTTTGGTTTAATTTACAGAGGAATAAAGGCTTGAAGTAATTAGAAAATGATCAATTCGGTGAGATCTATCATCACACCAAATTTGATTATTGCATCAGGAAAAGATTCAAAGTAATTGGTAATATTAAGTTTTATGGTTGAGGTTTGCAGATAGAGCAATAGATGACCACACGGAAAGAAAAATAGACAGACAGAGAAACAGAAAGTGATAAAACAATAAGCCAGAGATTTTAATGATATTGGATGCAAAAATATTCCTGATTCTAGAATGGGCATTCTACCTTCCAATGAGATAATTTTCTTTTATGTATATCTGGTTGACCTCTGCTATATATAACCTCTTTTTCAAATGTTTTAAGTACTGTAGTCCCCTGATAGTTCCTTTTCATATGGTTTGTCAAATCTAAAAGGAATTGTCAAAGGTAACTTTGGTAAGGCTTTCATTCAGAACAAGCCTAAATAATGCCCATAAACAAGGCCCTAAAATCTTTCACTTGATCAAAAACTAGTATGCAAGACAAATGTACATTATAAATTTCTAACTAAGGGTTAAACTAAGCACCTTACATTGAAGAAGACTGAAATTATAATGCAGATTTGTGATTGAGGATGTCATTTAAAAAAGTAGTTGAATTTTTCCTTAATTTGAGTGAATACATGTTCAAAATTATGCAAGTTTATAAAGCTCTATCATTAATTTCTGTGTGGATTAGCTCTTCAGTTCCACAATATTAAATAAGATGCCCTGATTCAGACAACACACAGGACTGTCTTAAACAAGTGTAATAGGCTACCACCTTACAGAAATGAAGAAGAAAATAAGACCCAAATAAGTACAGGGTGTGTTCATATCAAACACTAATGCCTGAATGAGACTGAAACGACATCTTATGTTTGTTACTTTGACTTTGACCCAGGACCCTGAGGGATCAACACTAACTTCTGTGAGTCAGGAGTCAATCAGACTCCCAACTTATTTTAATTAAGTAGTCCAATCTCAAAGTAAGGAGTCTGAATTTTAATATTTGGTGAACATAATGAAAAAATGAAAAAAATGCTTGTCACAAGCAATTTCTTCTTTGCCTCTTCCTTGCCACAAGTTTCTTCGCCAAAAAAGTTGTTTTTCTTTAAATACACAACTAGTTCCAAGCAAAATGTCATCTTCAACAATTTTTGAGGTAATTTTTAAAATCTTTTGTTTCTCAAAACACTCTCATTATGATCCTGGAAGTCCATCCGAGTCCTTGCTTGCAACATGAAGGGAGTCCCAACTGGTAAACAAGGGGTCTTGAACCTCTAAACTCCTAGACTGATGTCAAACCCCATGACCTTGACCTATGAACTTGACATTGACTGAAGTGTATTGATGAGAACATTGTCTGTCAAATAGTGTTGAAGATACAGCAACATGTTTAGTTCTCAGTTTAGGTTTTCTAAGACAGAAAGACAGACAGACACCAGTAAATAAATATGCGCCCGATCTCTTGAAGCAGGGATAATGATACTTGTATCAATTCTCCCTTCTTTTGTATTAACTCCCATGATTGGGTGACCAAGACTTTTACCTAGTGAACAAGTTTTAGTATGCTATAGCTGGTGCTATTTTCTATACATGTACATGTGTATAATGTATAAACTTATCTGTTGGTTTGATTAATTTTCAAGGGTTTAACACCACTTTCAACATTATTGTAGTTATATTGCTGCAGCACATGGACCTACCCATAGTTTCCTATCACTTCTGTAGTCTGTTGCATACAGCATCATCTACTATGGTAATGACTATGGTCAACACTCAATTTCTCCAGACCCAATCAGTATTTTTTTTTAACTAATAATTGCAATGAATGAATGATTATAACGTGCATTTTATAACTAGAAAGCCATGAATGGCTTGAGTCGCTCCACAGGCTTGAAATTCTTGTAAAACCAAATAAATGTTTTGACTAGATTTTTAGATAATTGGGGTTCTACTGATATTGAAAATGATTTTCAACATTTCAAATATATAACAAATAGAGAAATGACCTCCGCTCTTAAAAGAAATATTTTTGATCAAATCAAAATAATTTTTGGCTGCATGATAATGGGTCACCCAAAGATCATACCAAAAATGTTTGATTGATATCCATCAGTTTCTTCCCAAGAAAATGATTTTCATAGTTTCCACTATTTAACAAATAGAGAAATGACCTCCGCCCATAAAACACATATTTTTCATCCAATCAAAATACTTTTTGGTACACTGATAAAGAGTCACTCAAGGATCATTCCAGTGAAATTTGGTTGATATCCAAAAATTAGATTCTGAGAAAATGATTTTCAAATTTTCCACTAAATAACATATAGAGAAATGACCTCCGCCCATAAAATGCATATTTTTCATCAGATCACAATGATTTTTTGTAGACTGATAAAGGGTCACTCAAGGATCACTTAAGTGAAATTTGGTTGATATCCATCAGTTACATTCTGAGAAAATGATTTTCAAAGTTTTCACTATATAACATATAGAGAAATGACCTCTGCCCATAAAATGCATATTTTCCATCCGATCACAATGATATTTTCTAGACTGATAAAGGGTCACTCAAGGATCATTCCAGTGAAATTTGGTTGATATACATCAGTTACATTCTGAGAAAATGATTTTCAAAGTTTTCACTATATAACATATAGAGAATTGACCTCCGCCCATAAAATGCATATTTTCCATCTGATCACAATGATATTTTGTAGACTGATAAAGGGTCACCCAAGGATCATTCATGTAAAATTTAATTGGTATCCATTGATTAGAATCTGAGAAAACTCACTTTTTACCATATTTGGAAATTAGCCACGCCCATTAAATCCATGTTTTTCATTGGATCAAAATTTCTTGAACAATTTTGAAAGAGGGTCACCCAAGGATCATTGTTGTGAAGTTTGGTTGAAATTCATCCAGTAGTTTTTGAGGAGAAGATTTTTAAAGAAAAGTTTACGACCGCACGCACGCACGCACGGACGGACGGACGCACGATGGACACAACGCCATGACAATAGCCCCAGTGGCTTTCAGCCAGTGGAGCTAAAAACTAATATCAGTGATTCTTTTTATGCATAGGGGAAGGGAGAAGGGCCCCTAATTTCAGGGAAATGTGTTGAATGAACTTCTATGGGGAAAAAATCTTCACTTGTGTATTTTGCTTGACTACTGAAAATCTTTGAAAATATTTTATAAACACAAAGAAAATAGATTTCAAAGGCAGTTTGTAAGCTGATAGCTACAGCTCTGTAATTGTAAACAGGAATACTATCATGAGAGAATCTTGTTAAGATTGTAAAATTGACATATCAGGGGTAAATGCAGTTTTAGAAGAAATATTCTCAGAGGACTTTATGTTGATTTTAACACTCTTTCATTTATATCTTGGTGGCTGAAGCAATTAACAATGGATTCCTGGATCTTCTCACACTAGTACTACCATTACACTCTTTCCTAGCCTCAAGCTGCTATCCCACAAGTCTATGATTATCAATCCATTGGTGAGAGACAAATTCAATGTAGTTGGAACAGATGAGTGCTGACATTGGGAATCAAACCTTTTTAACCCTTGTCATGCTGAACCTGGAATATTCCTGCTTTGGCAGGAGCTTTATACAAACATCAGCCTGCACATATGTGCAGTCTGATGTTAGTCTTCACCGACTGTTTCTCAATTTCAAACCAGAATTGTAAATAGATTGAGTTTTTCAAATAAAAATTGACCTATAGTTGGTACTTTCAGTGCTTTTTGCCCTTTGATTTTGGTGAAAATTTTTAGCCAAAACTTATTCAGCATGACAAGGGTTAATAATATTCCAATGTGCTACCACAGCGCTTTGATGGTTGCTCTCTGCCAGCTTTAACCCTTGTCATACTGAATAAACAAATAGTTACTGGATGCACTAATTGCAAAGAGTTTATAGTCTGAAAATTCATTCTTCTGTGTTTCTTTTCCAGTTCACAATGGAAATCAGGTAGTATAGACTAAGATCAGACTGCACATGTGTGCAGGCTGATCATGGTCTTTACCTCCTGCAAAAGCAGGAAAATTACTGGTTCAGCATCCCAAGGGTTTTATAACATTGCCAGATTTGAAAAAGAAATATTAACAACTAGAACTGTCGCAGAGTGGACTTATATCCCCACAAGCACTTTGTCCAAATGTAAGTGCTATTAGTGCAGGATGTGTTTGTAACAAATATTGAGGTCATATGCAGCATTTGCATGAAGTTTCATGATTCTAGGTTGCTTGGTTCTTGAGTTAGAGTCAGGAAACAAAAATGGAATAAAAATTGACTGTGACCTTGACCTTTGATTTCTGTAACCCAAAAACAATAGGGTACTTTCTTGGGTCATAAGCAACATTGGCATAAAGTTTCATGATTGTAGGTCACTCGGTTTTTTAGTTAGGGTCCAGAAAAGAAAACTGAACTAATATTGGTTGTGTTAAGTTTTTGGGTTAAGTTTTTGACTTATTTGACCTTAACAGATGAACTTGACCTTGTCACATGAACTTGATTTTAGTATCAGCAGATGACTATCATTGCAATCTAACATCATGCCAAATATGAGCCTTGTATCTTGAATAGTTTTTCAATTTTTTAGTTAAGTTTTGCAGACAGACAGATAGATGGACAGACAGCGGACATGGGTAAAACAATATGCCCCGATCTATCAATGTGACTTCACAATGAACAAGCGGACAATAATGGTCCTATATCGCTCACTTCGTCTCTTTGACTCCTCTCTTTGCAAAACTAAATTCTTTAAAGATCATTAAATGATCATTAAATTCTTCAGAGAAAGACATTTTTGTATTCCTATGATCCCTGCATAAGTTTTTAGCCTTTTCTAAATAAGTTTCAAGTGACCTGGCAAACATTCTGACCAAGTTTCATGAAGATTGAACCATATTTGTTGCCTATAGAGTGTAAACACTTAGATTGTTGACGCTGGATGACAGACAACCGATGACACACGGATGACAGGCATTCAATGATCTCAAAAGCTCACCTTGAGCATGATGTTCTTAGGTGAGCTTAAGAAAGCCCGGCATTGCCATGCCCATTTTAAGGATGCAATCAAATTTTATTGAAAAAATTCAGTAAAGGGTCACCCAAGGAACAATCATGCCAAGTTTTGTTAAGATTGACCTTATGGTTTGGGAGGAGTAGATTTTAAAAGATTTATATTTAAGTACTTCTTGCTTTGCCCATATTTTGGGTTCAATCAAAGGTTCTTGAACAATTGGAGTAAAAGGTCACTCAGGGAACATCCATGCCATTAAAGTTTCATTGGAATTGACAACCATGAGTGGGTAGGAGATTTTTAAACAAGACGTAATTGTGAAACATGAATATGAATGAAACAGCAATTTTTTGAAAAAATTGACCTTGACAGATTATCTTGACCTTGTCACATGACCTTGACCTTGGTACCAGTAGATGTGTATCATTGAAACAGATCACTATACCAAATACAAGTATCTTGTACCATGAATAGCCTTGAAGTAATTGGCAATGTTAAGTATTTTGTTTACGTTTTGCAGACAGAAAGATGGACAATGGTAAAATGATATGCCCTCGATCATTTGATGTGGGGGCATAAAAATTCAAAGTGAAAAAATGCTATCCATGCCAAACCAGTATTAAAGACGAAACTTAAATTCTTGAACAATTTAAGTAAAGGGTCACACAAGGAACATTCAGGCACAAGTCTGAGGAGGGGGGAGGGCAATAATTTTTTTAACAATTTAAGAAAAGGCTCACCCCAGGAACATTTCTGTCAAATAACTTTAAAATCCACCAATTGCTTTAGGAGGAAATGATGCAGGGATCATTCTGGGATGGGCCGAACTGATTTTGTGGACAAACTATTAGTGATAGGCCAAATCTAATGATATTTTTGGATGGGCCCCATATAAAAACTATTCAAATCTGATGCTTATTCTAATCTAGGAGATGTATTAAGGATTCTTAGGCCCATCAATTTTTCCAAATGGCTCATCAGTTTTGCAGATGGCCCATCAAAATCATAGATTTTTCATATAAATGAAAGGGAGATGGGCCATTGGCCCATTTCAATGGCCCTTCCTTTCATATTCCAGAAATATCCCTGATGATGTTTAAAGTGTAACGGTTTAAAGGGTGGTAACTTGCATTGGATATGCAAATGAGAGAGACCTGCCCTTAGTTAAATGGCTAATTGATGCCTATATAGACAGAGTCGACCCATTTAGGGTTGAGGATCCTTTTCTCTGAATTGATCACGTCTGTCTATCTGCTCGTTTCATTACAATTGGTGGCAGAGGTTGGATAATGACAACTGCCAAAAAAGTTGCCTTACCTACGGGTCTCCCAGGCTAAGACTCGGGACCAGTCTTCTCGGAGAGGAGAGTAATGTAACGGTTTAAAGGGAGGTAACTTGCATTGGATATGCAAATGAGAGAGACCTGCCCTTAGTTAAATGGCTATTTGAAGGCTATATAGACAGAGTCAACCCATTTAGGGTTGAGGATCCTTTTCTCTGAATGGATCACGTCTGTCTATCTGCTCGTTTCATTACAAAAGGAAGTTAATGCATGCACCGACAGACACAAGATGGACACAATGCAATGACAATTTAACTTGCTGGGTTTGGTAAGTAGAGCTTAAAACCCTTCATTATCCATGTACAATAAGATTTTCAATATTACTTTTATGTCTATACCTCAGCTATCTTTTTCTATTCTTATTAAATCATCTTACACTCAAGTCTTTAAATAGATGGCAATATTGGATAAGGTATTCTGCGGTGTAAATGACCTGACAGGGCATGGCTTAGCATTGACTTTATTTGGCAAGTTTACTTTTTAATATTCTGGGTTAGTTCAAAAGTTAGTCGGCAATTATCGTTTACAATTGCAATTAACTGTAACCTAAAACCAAACGATTCACATGATAATAGTAAGTGAACACATTTCATCGTTGGGTTATCAAAGGCTCCTAACTTCGGCTTGGACAAGCTGATAAAAGGTCCCAAGTTATTCATGTCCACTATCTAGTATCTATAAATAAAAGATGATCTACCTTAACCTTAAGTGCAACAACACATTACTTTGGTTCTGCCCTGCTGGGGACATTTATAATGACTTATACCGTACCTTTTATTAAAATGAAGTCAATACTATCTGGCTGAAAAATAATTAATCAAGGACATCAAAGGGAGTATGTGTTATTTGCTCAAATTTCCAACAATCATATACAGTCCTATTGGTTAACATTGGACACATAAGAAAAACAAGTACATCAATCATGTACATATATCTCATATACACAAAAGGGCAATACACGACTGAAATTATTAACTATTTTGGCAATGTACATGACATTTTATTTTGAAAAAACTGTCCCTTAATTTACAGAATCAGGTGATGATCATAGGTTTTATCAACACACTTTTTGTCGGCTAGACATGTGCAGTTCAAAAAAGAACCTAACTTTAATACCCATAAAAGAAAAGCATTGATAAAGGTCAGGAATCTTTTTTCTGTATAATTCACATGCAAACATAAATTAGTGTTTAAACTTAACTGAGCATGAACATGCTGAACATGAAAAAAAAAAATTAGGTCATTTGTTTTCAGGTTTAATGGTCAGTTTCTTGTGTTTTGTGGTGTCATATAGCTGTGCAGCTTTAGACCATACACAGGATTACCCAATGACTTAATTGGAATTAAAAAGCATGTGCTCCATCATTTTGCTGAAAAACAACAGAGATATTCATACCGGGTTTTCCCCTATTGAGAACTGAGTAATCTTGGATACTAATTGTTGGGAGACATATGACTTGTGTCATCCACTTATCATGTCAAATATCACATGAAAGTTAGCTAAGCCTTGAAAGTAAATTAAGGAAGAAAAGTTGTGCTCTACATGGGACTCAAACCCATGACCCGCAGAACACTAGCATAGCCCTCTAACAACTGAGCTGGCTGGTTACCTGGTCATGAGTCTACCCACTGTCGATCACTACATTTGGTTCAAACTCACAGCCCCATGCTGTTGAAAGTCAGCCAAATGCGTTACCGGCTGAGCTTGCCAGGTTCTGCGTATTCGTTGATAGGAGCAGCACTATTTACCTAGTTTCTATAATTCTATCATTTAACAAATGTGTATAAAAACTGTACTATAGTAGGAGTGTTGTTCTATGTCGCTGTCAGGATTCATGGGATTGGAACGAAATTCGATGGGACGAATTCAGTTTTTCATTTATATAAATTTTTGCAACGTTTAACAACTGTTATCGCGAAATAGTTTTTGATCTTACCGCAAATTACTGAAATCGTTGTTTAATGCCATTTAAACTGATTTTTCGGGGTTAACAACCGGTCGTCGGTCTCCAGTATAAACAAAACAGCGCCGCAGAAAAGTACGGAAAGTACCGAAAGGCCGGGATGTAACGCGCATTCTGATTGGCTAATGAGATTTCCATGAAAGGGGTCAAAAATAATGAGGGTATACCTGTAAAATAACGGTAAACCTCCATTTTTTATCGGTATACTCCCATTTTTTACAGGTTTACCCTTATTTTATAGGTTTACCCACATTTTTTATCGGTATACCGATATAATATTAGAGGTATACCTCCATTATTTTGTGGGTATAGCGCTATCTTGACTTTTGACCCCGTTCGCGCGCCATACTTTTATGGCTACGCCCTTATTATTCCCGAGGTCTATCAAACAAAATTGCCGAAGGTTCCCGATTAAGACGATACATGCAATTGTATTTTCGTCGCCTTATCATGATACTTTGTTTTTCATTTCCGTCGCCATATTTAAATGACATTACATCATAAGTATGAGTACATGTATGTAGTAATTTATGCTAAACAATTAGGATTTGACTGAAAGACTTTATCCTGATAAATTCTCATTTTTTTTATTTCCATATTTTATTTTCTTTTCTCAATGAATTTTTTTTCTCTTAACTCAATATTTTTGAATTCGTGCCTAAACCTCCCCCATGACATACCCCTTAGACCTCCTCCATGACACACTCTTCATGGTCTCGTCCATGACACACTCCTCATGACCTCCTCAATGACACACTCTTCATGACCTCGTTCATGACACACTCTTCATGACGTTGTCCATGACACACCCTTCGTGAACTCGTCCATGACATACCCATCATAACCCCCATCATGACACACACCCCCGTGACCTCCTCCATGACACACACGCTTCATGACCTCATCCATGACATACAAACTCCATTGCCCCCTCCATGACACACTCACTTAATGACCTCCTTCATGACATACCCCTCAAATATTTAATTGAGAATCGAGTGGGATTAATCTAAGTATTAAGAACTTGTTTCCCGGTCGATGTTAAAAAAATAAAACAACTATTTTATCATTATTTATCTACAAAAACATATAATAAAGAAACATGGAAGAAAGAGCAAATAAGTGGAGGGTGACCTAAACGACTTAACTACAGCTTGTTCAAGCCGTAATATGGTGTAATATGTTATCACTAATTTCGATTAATGGCATGAATTAGCAGTATTTTAACCTCCTTTGATAAAATTACGTGCTTTTCTGTTCAAGTGGCTTCACGCACCAATTAGACATTTTAAAATCAACAGCAGCTATTTAAATCATGGAATGATTCTTTGATTCGATTTGAATGTTTCCTTTATCGTTTTGAAAAAAAAAAATCTAGGCTTTTTTCTAGCAATTTCGAAGCGTTATTGAGTGATTTGAGTGAGCATCTAAAATGGATAAACGGTGAATAAGCGGTTAAGAATGGTTTAAATCGAGGTGAATAGCAATTTCACGATGTCACTAGCTTCAATCTTCTGTAGTAGATATATATAATACATACTTAGTGTTTTGTATCAAAAAAAATATCTAACGAGGTTGGAAGAATTGAAAATTGTCGAGGCTCTGCCGAGACAATTATCAATTCTCACAACCGAGGTTGATATTTTTTCATACAATACACTAAGTATGTATTATATTTATCTTATAACCCATATTTGTCTTGTTTTCGTCGGTGTTTCTAACTGAAATGTAACTTTCTAAAAATAACCACATTATATCATGTTCTAAAAATAACTATGTGATATCATAAAACATATCATACAGCATGTTATCATACGGATAGTTGTATAGTTATAAGATAAAGTTTAGTATTGTCAGGCATTGTCGTATTAAAAGCTGATGATTTTCCATTAAGCAAGGTCAACTTCATGATTTGGTATGAGTAAGCTTTTGCAGTTTAGAATCATCTGTTTCGTTTTTCTCACTTGATTTTCTCCCTTTAGTTTTGTTTGGGGATTTAGCGTCTTTGTAACCCTCTATCATCTTGCCCATAACGTCTTGACTTTTGAATCTACTCCCGGTGTCATATTGGTGCGACTGTTCAACCGCCGTTCTTAATCGGTTGTTTTCTTCCATAAGCCGTTTGTTCTTTTCGTTAGCCATCGTAAGCTTCTCCTTCATGCCATCATTTGCTGAAAGAATCTTGATATGAGCGTCTCGTTCTTGTAGCTGCTGGTTGAGTGTTGCTATTTCATTCAGCAACTCTTTTCGTTCTCTTTCACCAGCCTTGAGAGCAACTGTTGCTTTATTGTCTACATAATAAGCTAATTGAGTAGCGGGAGGCTTCTTCATTTTGTCATTCTGTTCCACGCTTGTTTCTCGCTTGGCAAAACTAAGTTCATCTCGCAAACGTTGGTTTTCCACCAATAATCTCTTATTGTGTTCTGAGAGGTTTGTTGCATGATCCATACCCTTTGTGATGGAATCAACTTCAAGTTCTTTCTTAAGTTTGGCAACTTCTGCTTTTAGAGAATATTTCTCTAGCTTCAGTTGCTTGTTTTCTTGCACCTTTTCAGCTAATTGCTTCTTTGCTTGCATCATTTCCTCCTCCTTCTTGTGTAATTTTATTTGCGTACTAGACTCCTCGCTCTTCTTACGCGAAATAAGTTTCCCATTTCCTAGAATATATTAAATGAAATATAGTCTCACAAAAGCATGTGGTTACGCCAATTTTTGAAAGTGGGCCATTGAATTATGGCCGATGGCATGTTTTCTCTAAATTAGATATAGATGATATTGAATGAATGGTCATTGAATACCGATTTTATTTAACGAGTCATCTTTAAACAGATAAAACGAGGCTGCGTCGAGTTTTTATTTGTTAAAGTTGACAAGATAAAAATTCGGTATTAAATGAGCACAAATTGGATATTCTGTTTATAAAATGACTTTAATTTTTGTGATAAAACGAGGAAATTACATATTTATTGATTCGAAGTATTCCGCGAAACACATTATGCCGTTTGCGAAATGCGGTCAGCAACTCCATTATGACATCATTTTCACAACGAAAATATAACGTTGATGTCCGTTCTTAGCTCATTTGCAGAGTTTGTCTACTAGCAGAAATTTTCGTGTTATATCCAAATATTCAACGGGTTACTTCACTCACGGGACGTAGGTCATATTATAAAAAAAGTATAGTGCAAATTTGCAATTGGCTACATACATATATTTAAATCATATACGATTTACATCGCTTAGTTAACAAATAGATTACCAATTTGAAAAAAAAAAGAAAAAAAAAAAAAACTGCCAACAAACTGTCAATTTGATAACGTATGATAGCTTTATTTCTCTTATAGCTCCCCTTGTCTTTTTAAACAAAACAGCCATCAGAGACATCGTTGTCTCACAGACGTGTAAGATCATATTCTAAATGACGTCATCATGGCGTCATCTGACTCACGTGGTCTGGTATTTTGTCATAAGAGCGTTTCAAAAATTGGTTTTAAGCGTAAAAAATCATATTTATGTGGGGGGAAAATCTGTTACTCGATTTTATCATAATTTGAGACAATTTGATCTTAATCTCGTATAGAATAGAAAAAATATTAAGCGCGCCCAGATTTAAGATAATCTTGTCTAAAATAAAATTAGCCTTTGCGTGAGATTTCCAACAATTTCAAATATGCGCAAAGCAAAGTCTCTGACCAGCCTGTGCATCTGCACAGTCCGGCCAGTGTCTTCACTATGCGCTTAGTAGATAGAAAAGGTCTCAAAGTATCTGTAGACCATCAGGTAACTTTATATTTACAGTATGTGGATGTATACTCTTGTCAACATTTGCTCCTCATGAACATTTAAAGTTGTTGGAAATGTCACGCAAATGCTAAAATCTCATGACACATCCTATGTATTCGAGCGAAGGAACAAGTAACTTAATAAGAACAATCGTTATAGTGGTACGGGAGGTACCGTTTATAACAATGTGAAGTTGACAAGATGAATGATTTTGAAATGACTTTGGAATGAAATTCAAAAGATGGGAGGAACTAGTTTTGAACGATTTAAAATGGGGGTAATACAATATTTACCATTAAAATTCGGACAAATTTAGTGATAATTGATTTATTCACTGTAAAAAAAATTTACGTATATGTGATCCGTCACGCGAAAAGGGACCATCCGGGAATTCTGTAAAATGAATTATGGAAAAAGAGATTTGATCCGGCATAGGTCAACTAGAAGTCGCATGTCAAAAATTCTTTCACTGGAAGATAGATTAATCATTATATTTCCAGAAAATATGCACGGGGGCAAAAGTTTCGATCCCAGTCAGTCTGCGCACTTCGCGCAGTCTGACAAGGGTCGACACTTCACGCACTACCCAGATGGTCCCTTTTCGCGTGACGGGTCACATTTCTGTTTTTGTGTCTTAATGACGAATCAGACGCTTTAAAATCAACATCAGCTAATAAAATCGTGCAAGGATTTGATCGATTTGAATGAAATCTTGGTCGTTTTGAAGAATTAAGAAGCGTTTTTGGACCATATTTGAGCGTTTTTGGGTGATTGAAGTGAGTTTTGAATGTAATGAATAGATCGCTGTGCGAGCATTGTAGAATGGTTTGGATAAAGACGTGACTCAGTGTCAATTTCCCGATGCTATTAACTGTATGTATTGAACGTATTTAAATCGCTATCGAATGTATAATTATATTGAGAGTGAGCGGTCAATTGTAATGTTTGGATGATATTGGAGGAACTTGTAATCAGAAATAAATTCTATAAGAATATCATAAAGATGAAATCGTATCACGAAAAAGAATGCTATAACTACCAGTATAATTAGAGTATGCTGCGACCTTTTTGAAAATTGTCAAGTATTCAGTTAGTAACATAGTGAAATTGATAATCAAAACCATTCTAAATCGCTCACTCAGCGATCCATTCATTCATTCCAAACACTCACTCAAACCATTCAACAACGCTCAAACCCATTGTAAAATATAGAATTAACAGCGCCATTTAAAATAAATTTTGATACAGGAAAATAGCGATTACACTGACATAATTCAAATTGTGAGCGTCTTATAGGTTTTTGAAGAATTAAGAAGCTATGTGTAGACATTTAATGCATTTTTTATTAAAGGGGGGGTATCAATATCGCCTATTTTGTTCATCCTGAACAATTTTGTTCATTCACTCAAAAGTCGCTCCACACGCTCATTCAATTTTCATTCCTAAATCATTTCAAATCATTCACCTTGTCAATTTCTCGATGTTTCTCGATGTTGTTAACTGTAATTAAAAAAAAATGTCTAACGCGGCGAAATTAGAGCCATATACTTACGTTTGTGCAAATCTTGATACGACAAGCCAAACTTAAGCCCAGTCCCATCCCCATTTATATCTGGAAGTTGTAAAAGAGGTTTGATTTTCATCTTATTGGCAACTGTACTTTCTTCTTCTTTACTTTTATCGGATTGACTTTCTTCGGAAAGAGACGTATCTAGTTTTCTTTTCTTGTCCTGTGACTTCTTTCCAGATTCCGTTTTAGATCTAGATTCACCTACATACTGAGCTTTTACAGGGCTCTTCCTAGCCATTACATTTGCGTTGGCAAAACCTTTCCATGGAGAATTATTCTCAAGGGCATTCCTTAAACGTTGGTTTTCTTCATTTAGTCGAGCAATATTGGCGTTAGCATCTTTGTACTTCAAAGACGTTTGTTCGAGTTCTTTAAGTTTAAGAATAACATCATCTTTCTTTCCCAAATCAACTTTTAATCGAGCAATTTCATCTGTAAGACGTTTATTTCTAGCTTGTATATTAGCTGCCCTGTCTCTATGTAATTCTATCTCTCTCCTCAATTCGACCTCTTTTTCTTGTAGATTTTTTCGCAACTGGGTGTTTTCTTCTACATATTTTGAGTGAAACTTTGCAGTGTTCTTTTCTTTCTCTTTTTCCTTTTCGAAAGCTGCTTTATAGTCAGTTGCATTTTCAAGGTTTTCACGAAGACGTTTATTTTCTTCATATAGTCTTTGATTATTTGCCGATGAGTCCATAAACTTAGCTTTTGCCGTCTCAAGTTCCTTCAGTTTGGCTATTTTATGATCCTTCTGATTATTTTCTTCCCTCAGTTTTTCGTTTTCATTTGAGAGCACATTCTTTTCTCTTTTAAGTCTTTTCAAGCTATCTTTATCCACGACATTTTGCTTCAGTAGAACTTCCTTCTCATCTAAGGTTTTCTTCAAATTTGCTGCTTCGACGCTAGCTTTGTGAAGCTGTGTTTCGAGAAGTTTGATTTTTGCTGTATTTGAAAGTACATCTGTCTTATTGCTTTCAGCCTCTTTTTGTTCATAAAGACTTAAAAGACGGTGATTTTCTTCTTCAAGTCGCTTATTTTGTGCAATTACTTCATTAAATTTATTTTTCTTTTTCGTCCATTCATCTTGAGCATCCTCTGCAGCACGTTTGTCGTCTAGCAGAGCCATCAATCTTTTATTCTCGTCTCTGAGCTTTTTAATTTCATTAATTGCATCTTGCTTGATTTCAAGTTCAAGACGGTGTTTCTCTATTTCATTTTCCTCGCGCTCGGCGGCACGAATTCTGTTGGCCAAGTTTTCGTCCTTCATTTCTTTTACCACTGCAGCAAGGTTTTGTAGTCTTTCATCAGTTTGTGCCTTACTCCTCTTCTCAGATACAGACAAACGATCAATAAGATCTTTCAAGTCGTTCTCCATATTTTGCATTTTTTCTTCAAAAACCTTCAATCTGGCGACCTCGGATCTAAGCTCATCACTTTGATCTTTTAACTGTTTTGTCTCCGTTTCGCGTTCTTGTCTTAAATTTTCCATTTGTTTCAGAAGTTTGTTTACTTGATTTTCTCTCTCGTTCTTCGATATTTGTAGTTCTTGACGAGCCTGTATTAATTCTTTTTCGTTATCTTTAAACTGCTTTGAAACCCTCTCCAGTTCTTTTTTAAGGGCTGTGATTGTAGAATTTCCCTCGCCTTTAACTCTCTCAACATCGGCGTTCATATCAATCAACGACTTTGCTTGCCTTTCGTTCGCCTTTACCAACTTAACATTTTCAGTTTTCAATTCATTCTTTTCTTTCTGAAGCATGTCCAATCGTACCTTATGCTCTGCTAGTGCAGTATTCATAAACTCTTGATTTTTCAATAATTCATCAAGATCTGTTTCCATCTTTGATTTTTCTTTCAATAATTGATTATTCAGTTCATTTATTTCTTGGCGCAAGTTTGAATTTTCCCTCTTCTCTTTAGCCAGTTCTCCATATACGTCTTTATCGTTCCTTATTGTTTCTTTTAACTGGAGTATTTCATCACTTCTTTCTGCTAATTGCTCATGTATTTTCTTGTTTTCTATATTCAAATCTTCGAAAGATTTTACTAGATCCTCGTGTTTTGGTTGTAAAATCTTTAACTCGACTTCAACAGCATTCAGTACGCTTTGAAGTTCCTCTATCTTTGAATTCGTTGCAGTATTTGAATTTGTCATATTATTTCTCAGTTCTTCCCTTTCCTTGATAAGTTCGTCCTTCTCCTTGGTTACTGTGTCTAATTTTTCTTGTAATTTGTCTTGCGAAACGTTATTTTCAGACACAAGCTGTAGATTCTTCTCTGTGAGGACCTTAATTTCATCGTTCAATGTGATTATCTTTAAGTTTAATTCCTTCACTTGACTATCCATTTGGCCAAGTTGTCCTGTGGTTAGTGCATTTGCAGCTTGTTTATCAGCCTTTGCATTAATTTCCAATCGTTTTATTTGCTCCTTCAAGTCATTAATTTCAACGTCAAGTTTTCTATTCTTTTCTTTGAACATTTCAAGATTTCCTGTAAGAGTCTGCACTTCTCGTTCTGATTCCATTTTTCTACGGATTGATGATGCTGTTTCTCGCGGTTGGTTCTTAACTTCCTCAATTCTTCTTTCTAGTGCTAGTTTATCTTTATTAAGCATTTCAACTTTGGCTTTCAGTTCTATATTCTCTTTCTGAGTATCGTGTAGAGCTTTTGTTATGTCGTCTAACTTCTGGTTTTTCATAGCCTCTGCTTCCTTTTGCTGGCGTCTTGTTGCCGACGGTGTTCTTTTCCCACTTTGCTCCGCGAAGTTGAAGAGTCGGTCTTTAAACTCGTCCCTATCCTTTTGAAGTATTTGAACTTGTGTTGAAAGTTCGACATTCTTTTTCTCAAGATTATGAATAGTCTTTTGCAATTCTTTAATTTGCGTCTTCATCTGCTGGTTTTCTTCTTTCATTCTTTTGTCCTCCTCCTCTTGTCTCCTAGTTTTCATTTTAGCGTCATCTTTCCAGCTACCATCCGAGTTTTTACCAAGGGCCATAAAACCCCGTTTGAATCCGTCATTTTCTCGTTCGAGAATCATATTTCGCTTGTTTATCTCCGAAAGTTCTTCTTTCAGCTTATAAACCTGGTTTTCGAATTCGTGGCGTTCCTGTGTGAGTTCCTCCTTTTCATATCCCATCGTCCTCACAGTCTTTTCTAGATGTTTTACCTTCTTTTCTAATTCGGCTATCTTTTTTATATCGTCCATTCTGTCGATAGCATTCAACCGATCTTCAAGATTCTTGGCTTTATCTCTTAAAACTTTATTTTCTTGGTAGAGTGATTCAAAATTCTGTAACATTCCCATAGCCTCATGTTCTAGCTGTGATATCCTCTTCTTGTAGGCTGTTTCAGCCTCTCTCAGAATCTGTCTATCGTTGTAAACCCTCTGGAAAGACTCAATATTATTATCCTCTCCTTTGTCAATCTTATCTCTAAGCGCATTGTTCTCTTTGTAAAGAGCCTCGTAATCAAGAAGAATCTGTGTATTATCCGCTTCAAGTTTTTGTATGCGTCGTCTGTAGGCTGCTTCCGTCTCCAACAATGCGTCTCTCTCAGCGATGATGCTTTCATAAGGCTTAGTCGTTGTAACTACAACTCCCCCAACTGCTGTTTGAATAAGTTCTCTCTGGTCGCCAGGTTCCTTTGAAAATCTAACTTTGTGATTCTTTGGTCCTTGTTGTTGTTCCTCCCAGAGATAACTTCCCTTGAGAATGGACTTCTTTCCGTCATTTTTCTGTTTCTTAAACGTATTAAAAGTTCTTCCTTGGAAAATATTACCACCAGGCCTTTGTGGGTCATACCTGATGCCTTGTTGTTCGGGCTGAAATAGATCTGGTTCCCTCTCGAAGTCGTCGGCCTCTTCCGTTAGGGTTGGTCCCACTGTGTAGTTTGGAGCCCTGGACGACAGCCAGGTCCGAGCTGGAAGAGTAGTACCAGCGCTACTCATCTTGAAGACCTACTTCATTTAGAGTTTCTGATACCGCGATATTTTGTAAACCATCTCAAACCTACAAAAATGAGATATAATTATTGAGAAATCTTAATTTAACTTCTGTATAAGTACACATGTTATGTTCGGAGATTCGCTTGCTTCGTATAAAAGAAGTGGCAAAGTCAATAATAACAATAATAATAATAATAATGATAATAATAATAATAATAATGGGGATAGCTGAACAAGTTCTATTTGTTTTGTTAATGTATTATAGTTTCATCCACAGCTTATTTATCGATGTGTCAGCGTAAAACAGCCTTGCGTTTAGGGTGACAAAACGGTGTGGACAGTTAGCTAATTATTACCCGCTTTACATGCAAAATCACATGCAAAACAGGGTAAACTTGGCAAACTGTTTGCACCGTTTTGTGATCCTGAACGTAGGGCTGTTGTAACTGCCCAAAACATATATGACCTATCGATATTGTTTTTTTTAAATCCTGAATACGCCTCTGCATTTGACTGTAAAATGTGTTGTTTTTTCTTATCCCCCCCCCCCCCCGAGAAAAAGAAACAGAAATTACTTACCCGACGAATTTTAACATTTAGCCCTTTAACAATTGGGAATACAAGGGTTCATTTTGTTGACTTAATCGACTCCGGACAGTTGCCATGCTTTTTATCTCGTTCAGCTGTCCTCAAATATCGCGAGATTTCACCTTTATGCAGTTAAGTGTTAGGTTGTATTCAAAAGAACTGAGGTGCAAGATTGAGTTTTCATTGTGACTTTCTTAATCGACTATTGTTTTAAAGAAACGCTTTGATGATCTAGACTCGATTACCTTTTAAATAGAGGACAATTATATATCAAATAGGCTAAATCATGAAGCAAAATAAACTTACCCATTTTAACCGTACAGTAAAAGAAGACAAATGTCCCCGAAAAAAATTGTTGGAAAGGAAATTGATTGTAGCGAGGAATTTCTCATTATATTTTCTATGAAATTAGGCTTTCATATTATCTAAGCTCATCAAATTTGTCGTCTTCATCTATTTTATCAAACATTTATTTCAAATATTAAACATTCATGAATCCTTAGGGAATCAAGTGATTTTGAAAAGGTAATGGGAAGGTGACCATCGATCTATAGATCTATATTGTAGGTCTTTTTCAGTTTTTTTTGTGCCTTCGTTCGTTTCAGCACTGAGGCATTAGACGAGTATGTGCTTGCGACAGCATGGTGTACGTTAATATTGACCCGTTTTCAACTATCATTTTAAGGTAATGGACCCGTAATAGTTCCGCAACATTTTGGAACTCGCGATCTTTCACAATGTTTACCGAGGTTTCCTAATGAACTCATTAGGAAACCTCGGTAAACCATATTAGAGTTCAAAAATTCCGATACGTTACGAAACTGTTACGGGTCAAATAGCTTTAATCCAAATTAATTTTTTGTCACAGGGTCGTTAATTGTTCGTCGCCAGAATTTCCCCAATATGTTACGGAAACACCGGAAGGGTACTCATAATACTCTACAGAGTGATCCACAGCTAAATGTTCATGATGAAAACATAAACGGAACGTTTTAATATTGTGTTCCGATTTGCAGGTGTATTTACATGGAAAGCTTGTCATTGATAATCGATTGCGAACATTTTGTTATTCTTAGAGCCTGGTCTATTCTTTAACTCTCTCACCAATGGGTTGATAATCGTCAACCTATGTGAGATAGCAGATGGAGGCAGGGAGGGTAGTGGTGGTATTACTGGTGAGAGAAATACCAGGAATCCATTGTTAGGTGCTCCAGCTGCCACGATATACCTGAAAAATTGTTAAAAGCGGCGTAAAACCGAATTCAAGCAAACACACACAAAAAACTATTCTTTTACGTTCCCGGTGTAAAGCACGAGTTCATATTTTAAAAAATCTAATCCGGAAAACAGTTATACAGTAAAGAACATCACTGAATGATTTTCGAATGAAATTGTATGTGTGTTTCGAGCTAGTTTTGAATGAGTTTCAATGGAGGTAAAACATGGATCTTAATTTCGTCCCATTGGGTGAAATAAGCGAGTTTTTACCTCCCTTTTAAAAAATCTACCTACTTTTCTGATCTTGAGACAAATCAGACCCTTAAAAAATCAATTCAAGTCAATAAATTTTACAAATATTTAAACAATTTGATTGAAAAGTCGATCATTTTGAACTGTTAAGAAGCGTTATTGAACAATTTCGGAGCGTTTTTTGAATGATTTGAGTGAGTGTTTGAAATGAATTGTTGGAACGCTTAGCGAGTGTTTATAAATGGTTTTCATTGAGATCATTGTGAATTTCACGATGTTATTAGCTGTATTAGGAATGAGCCCGCTGCCGACATCCGGATTGAAAGACTGTAAGTGTCGACAAATTACTAGGCTGAACCACTAAAATATTCATTGAGACCGAAAACTAAATGGTAGAGAAAAATCTAAACCGTTGAAAAGTTAGATCAAGGTTATATTTTCTTGAGACAAGGCCTTTTCCGCTGGTACAAAATTTTAGGTCAACTGTAAAGGGACAGCCTCGGTGGCCGAGTGATTAACCCTTTCCTGTTTTACAAAATTTTGGACCTGTCCTAATTCAAAGGTTTTGCAGACGAAAATTTAAAGAGGATTTAATTTGAACAAGAGCACCGCAAGCGGGTGCTAACGCTCGGCTGTTTATTATTTGTTAGGCAAATGCAAATATATGAACTTGGTACCTACAAAAAGGTCTTGTCCTAAGCAATGATCATGTGAAATAAGAAAGCTCTATGACTAACCATTTAAAAAGTATGACCAAGATTAAATTTTTTAAAGAAATTTGAACTTGAAAAATGACCTTGACCTTGAGTGATGACCTTGAACTAGGTAGCTAAAGAAAGTTCTTGTACCAAGCAATGATCATGTGAAATATAAAGGATCTATGACTTACCATTCAAAAGTTATGACCAAGGTTAATTTTTTCAAAGAAATTTGACCTTAAAAAATGACCTTGACATTGAGTGATGACCTTGAACTTGGTACCTACAGAAAGGTCTTGTCCCAAGCAATGATCATGTGAAATATGAAGGCTCTATGACATACCATTCAAAAGTTATGACCAAGGTTAAATTTTTAAAGAAACTTGACCTTGAAATATGACCTTGACCTTGAGTGATGTCCTTGAACTTGGTACCTACAGAAAGGTCTCTTCGAAAACAGCCGAGCTAAAAATAACCATTCAGTAGGGTAGAAAATAGCGTGGAAAAAGAAGAAATTGCTTGTCAGAAGCAACTTCTTCTTTTTTCACAATGTTTTCTTAATCATAAAATCACAGACACGCAAAAAGCAGGACTTAAACAGCAAAGAATTAAGGCGTCCGACTTGTGTCATGAAGGTCCGTGGTTCGAGTCCCACTGTCACCGACTGTGTTTATGGGTAATCTAGAATTTTGCATTTTTTCTCAAAAATTAGCACGGTGACCATACCTTTTTTTTTATATCAATACCACACGAACATATAATTATCTACAAAATATAGAAAAATATAAAATTTTCTATCTCAGAGTTTTTGAGAAATTTGATCAAAAGTTATAAATTTTGAAAATATATCGTTCATTTTCGATATACCAGTTTTTACGCATTGGGGAAAAAAAATACATAGAAAATCATTATTTTCTTTTCAATCGATAATTGTGTACTAGATTCAGTGCAAATAACTTCCTATCTATGAAATTAAAATAAAATTGATATTAGTTGTCTGATTAGATTTGATTGTATAACGGTTTTATGTAATTACCAAGATATGAAAATCGGCGAAAAATCGGACAAAAATTTACTCGATACCTATGACATTCTATGATGTTTTACGAAAAATCTGATTCGGTGACCCCCTTTTTTCTATCCATTTTTGCAATCGGCATACCTTAATCTACAAAATTTGCAAAAAATAAAAAAATTCTATCGCAGAAAATTAATTCTAGCAATCGTCCGTTATAACTAGCCAAAACGTCCAGACTGTCCTGCTGTAGAATTTGGACGCATTAGGTCTCATGGACTTGAAAAGATCGGGATTGAGTGTTCGAGAGCGACTCTTTATGCGTATAGCTTTTGTTGCAATAGAATTAGAAATAGACCAGCATAACCTAAACTGTAGAGATCAGTTCTATTTACTCAGGTAAAACTATTTCAAAATAATATCTGGTCTTGTTTTCCAGAAGAAATGTGACCTTGCAAAGCTTAAACAGCTGTTCAAGGGACGAAACTGTTCCAATACGTATGCTGTTTAATATGGGTTATCTATCTTTATACAACAAGAATTTTAACAATAGTTTTGCATAGAAGCCTATTATTATGACTATTACAATTAAGATTCTACTAGTTATTTTTTGTTGAAAACTACAATTACAAACAAATGCTTAAAACAAAACAATTATGCAACAAATGTCAAAGTTGTTTTTTTAAATTGAAATTAAGTTTCGCTTAACGAGCAAGAATTGTTTTCCCTAAACCATGTCAAGGATGAGATTTGTCTCCACGCCTTTTGATTTTGAAAGAACATTGGAAATATAACTTTAAAAAAAATTCACTCAGTTTGAAATATGATCTTAACATTAAGGGTCCTCTACCTTAACTGACCCGGCTCGTTAATGTGAAGACGAGTCTACTCAAAAGACTACCTAAAGCGCGCGGTAGCTATAAAAGTTTCGATGTAGAGATTATGGTACTATTTTATTATTCATAGAGGTATGAAGCTAAAAGCTTAATCACGCGGTATGAATTGCCAAATAACGAGTATGGGAGCCGGCACTGTCAATAACAGCCTGACAGCGCCTCTGCATACTTCTGATTAAGTTCTGGATTACCCTTTGGGGAATAAAAGACCATTCTTCACTAAGGATCTGGCCGAGCTCCTGGAGTGTCCTTGGCTGGACCTGTAGCTCATTCAAAATATGCTCTATCGGATTTAAGTCCGGTGAGCGAGCCGGCAAGTCCAGACGTGGAATGTCAACTTCTTGACGATATCATTGGACTATACGGGCCGTGTGTGGACGGGCATAAACATCCATTAAAATGAATCCATCCCCAATAGCACCAGCGTAAAATCTTACGTGGGTATTGAGGATTTCAGATGAAACAAGTGATTGCTACAGTTATCAACATCGTGCAATTGACAAGATGAATGTTTTTGTTTTTTTTTTAATGACACGGGATTGAAATTGAATAAGCGCGGGGAGTGAGTTTTGAGTGAAATTTAAGGGAGGTAATCCAATATCGCCTATTTTGTTCAGGATGAACAAAATAGCGATATTAATTACTTACCTTTTATAAAATATTAATAAAAGTTTTAAAAATAGCTTGCCATTTCTCCAAGAACCATTTAGACGCTTACAATTTCAATGCTGTCAGTGAAATCGCGATGTTTTTCTATCTATATCTATTTTAAATGTAATTGTTGATGCGTTCTTTTTTTAGGTATTTTGAGCATTTTTGAATGGTTTTAGTGAGTGTTTGGAATAAATATATGGAGCGATAAGAGCGATTTACAATGGTTTTGTCTGAGATGAATGTCAATTTCACGATGTTAATAACGGTACGCGCTAGAAAGGGGCACTTCCACTGTCACAAAAAGAAAATAGAGGAGTGGGTTGAGCTGAACCTTCTCGGACAAGACTTTTAAAACTTTTTTGGGCGAACAAGAAATCGAAATTGAGCCTGTGCGTAATATTTCCAACAATTTCACATGTGCATAATGTTGCGGCCGCACAGTCTGATCAGAGTCTTAACTATGCGCTACATAGATGGCTACGGACCTAAAATCGCATTTCACATCCAAAATTAATTTTGATGCGCTGTGTGATTGACCAAGCTACTCAACGTCTTTCCATTGCCCACACATGAAATTGTTGGAAATGTCACTAACACGCTCAATTGAGTTTTAGTTTATATTTGTTGGTTAAATTCTCTTTATTCTGACTTTCTTCTATTGAAGCGATTGCCACAACTGAGTTATTTGAAGAAATACCCGATATAAAAAGGGAGTCCAATTCGGAATCCGCGAGATCATATGGATTGATCCATGACTGTTATAAGTTGAAAGAATAAAATCAATTTCTGTGCGAACAGATTTAATAAATAAATAAATATACAAAAAAACTACCGACTGCTTGACATTGGTTGGTTCGTACTACGTTTAGTTCGTATAAATTGTCCCGGTCCCCTGAGATACGACTACAGAGATTTTACTGTACTATAAATAATAGCATCGAGTTGGATTTTTGTTTCCATTTATCAAAGATCTTGTACTTTTAAATATAATCTTGGTTTAATTATGTGCCTATTCGAAACTCAGTGAAAAATTAGCGTCGCATCGGAGTTGTCCTTCTTGACGAATGGTCACGCGGTTGGTTTCCTGGATTTGGACCATTTCTACTCGATATTTGCGGTAAAGAAACACGTGACGTATTAGTGGTCACGGACCTGAGACTCGAGGGTTGTCTGGATTGCTGATTGAACGGCGGCTGTTCTGGTTTGTACAGGTCCGGACTGCGGGTTCTGTAAGTCGGGCGAGTTGTCTCCCTGTATTCGTGATAATGCCGGGCTAGGTTGTCATCTTCAGACCGATGTGTCACAATTCTCCCTTGATCCCGGCTTGATCCCCGCGGTGGTGTAGGTTGTTGTCTACGTATGGGCTGGTTCCTCATCTCGGGGACCTGCGGGAATACCGTGTGATCGTCAAACTTTTTTGAATACTGGATAAGTTCGGCAGATTGTCTTTCTAAATCAACTACTCTTGTCTCGATCTCATTATTCTCCTTTTCAAGGTATTTTACTCGTCTATGCAAAGCGCTTTTCTCTCGCTCGAGCTTTTTAATCATTTCATTTCCCATAAGAACATTGTATGCATTTTGCCTCTCTTCTTCTTCCTTGGTACGAATGTTCATGTTTTGATAATAGAGATCATCCACTGTCTTTTTTAAGTCTTTTATCTCTTCTTCTTGACTACGAACTTTTCTTTTTAATGCTGATTCAACTTGTAATAGCTCTGTCCTCTCTCTAAGAACCTCATTATACTTTGATTTAATCGATTTGTTTTCTGCAAAGAGACTTGTGCCCGAACGAAATAGCTCCTCTTTGTCAATTTGTAATTGATTTACTTTCTTTCTTAAATCCCGTTCCTTGTTACGAAGCTCTTCTCCCTCTTTCTTAGCAGCCTCGAGAACGCTGACAATATGTTCATCTTCCGAATCCGGATCTTCGTTCACAGAGTAAACGCCAGCACGAGATTTTCTGGCTTTATTCGATTTACTAACGAGAACAAACTCGGTTTTCTTCTTTTCTTCATCCCATTCGTTTTGAAGTTTCTTAAATCTGTCTCGCTCAGATTGTAATTCTTTCCTAATATTCTTAATTTCATCATGCACATCTTCCATTTCCTTCTTCTTTGACTCATTTGCTCGAAACAATGCTTCATTTTCTGATTTCAAGGCTTCGCTCTCTAATTGAAGATTTTCAATTTTATTTCTATTTTCTACTAACTGTCCTCTCATTTCCTCAATATAAGCTCTTGCATAATTTTCGCCCTTTTCCTTTTCTTCTTGAACCTGCGTTGTCAGCTCCTCCTTCTCTTTTTTCGTGGTATCGAATTCCTCTTTTATCGCTAGAAGTTCTTTTTCGAGCTCATCCTTTTGCTTTTCTAATTCGTCTATTCTATTTTCATAGTCCTGTCTCTGTTGCTCAAACTCAACCTCTTGCTCCTTTTCAGTCTCAAGTCCTGAGTCAGTGGCCTTCTTATCTTCTTCCAAAGCAGCTTTATCATCTTCTAATGATTTATTCTGTTCTTTTAATGCTTTAACGTTTTCTGACAGCCTAACATTTTCTTTTTGTAATTCTCTTATTTGACTTTTTTGATTTTCCGTTTCTTCCATTAGTTGTTTACGTTCATTATATATTTTCTCATATGGTTCCTCGGTGTCAAGTTTTTCTTTAAGTTGTTGGTTTTCCTGCTTGAGAGTATCTACAGTATTTGTGAGCTGCACGTTAGTCTCCTCCATTTCGTTTAGTTTTAGTCTTACTAATTCTTCACTTTCCCTTAGATCTTTATTTTCAACTGTAAGTGATGCTATAAGTTCCTTCTGTTTCGCCTTCTTTGATGACGAGAAAAAGCTCATCCTTCTTCGTATATCTTCCTACCTTTTTACCTATTTAAAGGAAAAGACACATAAGACATTGCATTTACCAGCCCAGGGGCCTGTTTTACTAAACATCTTTCGATCATTCTTTTTGTAGGTCAATGATTAAAGTTGCTACTACAGTAGTAAATAAAAATTGAATTCTTCAATGCGTAATCTGATTGGAATCGTCTTCTAAAGACGAATGAAAACGTCAGGTACGATATGTGATTTTTGCTTACGATTAATTTTGGTTTTGATGGTTAAACGTCTCCATTTATCATTCTTATCACAGTACTAACATTTACCATGATAGCTGGCCACCATAGTTTTTTTTCTGAAGCTATCTAGAGATTTATAACGGTTTGTCATTAAATATTTAGATTTTTTAAAATATTAATAGGCATGTGCGTGACAATTCCGACACTCTCAAAGAAGAAGAAGAAGAAAAAGAAAAAAAAGAAGAAGAAGAAGAAGAAGAAGAAGAAGAAGAAGAAGAAGAAGAAGAAGAAGAAGAAAAGAAGATGATGAAGAAGAAGAAGAAGAAGAAAAGAAGAAGCAGAAGAAGAAGAAGGAGATAAAGAAGAAGAAGAAGGAGAAGAAGAAGTAGAAGAAGAATAAGAAGAAGGAGCAGAAGAAGAAGAAGTAGAAGAAGTAGGGGAAGAAGAAGAAGAAAAGAAGAAGAAGAAGAAAAGAAGAAGATGAAGAATAAGAAGAAGAAAAGAAGAAGAAAAGAAGAAGATGAAGAAGATGAAGAAGAAGAAGAAGAAGAAGAAGAAGAAGAAGAAGAAGAAGAAGAAGAAGAAGAAGAAGAAGTAGGGAAGAAGAAGAAGAAGAAAAAGAAGAAGAAGAAGAAGAAGTAGAAGAAGTAGGGGAAGAAGAAGAAGAGGAAGAAGAAGAAGAATGACGAATGCACAGCTTAGACCATCGTGAAATTGACAAGATGAATGATTTTGGAATTATTTTGGAATGAAATTGATTGTGTTGAGTGAGTTTTGAGTGGAGAAATTCAGGGGAGGTAATCCACTATCGCTAATTTAGTTCAATATGAACAGAATTAGCAATATGTATTACCTCCCTTTAATCAAATATACGTTCTTTTATTTCTGTGTGTCGTCGCTGACCAATCAGACAGTTTAAAATCCACATCAGCCAATACAATTTTAGAATAATCTGATCAATATGAATTAAAAATTGCTCGATTTTAACGATTTCGAATTGTTTTTATACCTTTCGGAGCGTTTTTGGTCGATTTGAATGAGTGGTTGGAATGAATGAATGGAGCGCAGAGAGAATGATTAAGAATGATTTTGATCGGAATGAGTGTAAATTTCACGATGTTTTTAATTATATCCGTGTATATATGATTGGCTTCAGTGGTCGATAGATTTTTTGATTGACAGCAGCGCTATGGTAATTGTAGCGTTAATATGGAAAATCTGGAAATCAAGCAAATGAAGTAAAATATTAGAGACCTACCTTGACATTTCCAATGATTTTATGTGTGCGTGACGGATACACATTCAGTAGCCCGGGGACTTACCGAGTTTATTAAAATATTGTGAATTTATGAATAGAGACAATAGGCCAGCAGCTATCTACTTGTTGCGTTGTGAAGACTATGATTAGACTGTGCGGAGCGGATGCACTGGCTGATCGGAATCTTAACATTGCGCACTTTGAGAAATTCAATGCTCTCCATGTAGAAATAACCGACAATATTTAGCTAAGAATTGAACATCCCAATTTTTGTTTTTTCCCTATGTTTATATTGTTTGTCTCAGTTTTGTATCACGCTCTTCATATATGGAGGAAATAAAGAATATATATGCATAAAATCTATTACATTCGATTTGAAGGTGTTCATGCCTAGAACATGCATGCATATTTTACTGATGCAACAATACAGGTAAAACGAATTCCATCTTTTTTAAATGAAGTCGCGTTTAAGTGAAATTGTGGCACAAACCTTTCACTGCAGTGATAAGAGTAACAAGTTTAAAAAGAGTCTAAATGTAAAATTAGAATCGCGACCGTATCCAAAAGAACAAGTTTGAAGTTGCTCTATTTATAAACTTTAATTGTACTTGATTGGTAACAGTACAAAGTTGCATGGGTGAACAGAATAGAATAGAATAGAATCAAAGAAGCCTACGATACCTAACTTTCTCCCAAACAAAATACGACAGTAATACTGAAACTTCACTCACCTCAAAATGAGAGATTTCTTATATCGTCGGCCATGTTGAATTTCAAGACACATTCGTTTTTCGCGATATAGAATTTCTTCTGGCGTAAAAACCCATCAGTGCAGTATTGAATTAACAGTCGTCTGTATAAACATGGACCTACAAGTGTCTTGGATTCACAATTCAAATACCTATCAGGTTTCGTTAAATAGATTCTATGAATGGTTCATTGAAAATGTTTTGTTTTGAATACCATTGTCAATAATTAAAGACAGGTATCAATAGAAAGAATTGATATAGGTCGTTATTTCAAAAGTAACTGAGACGTGAAATAATATTATGGAGTAAGATTTCAGACAAAAAATTAGATCTCGTTAAGATTGAACAGATATTGAAATAATTGTGTTAGTGATATTATAATCCTTGTTTTGATAAATGTGAACAACTTTTGGTGATAGAATGTTTTCCTTAAAACCTTTAGGTAAGATAATGATTTGTTTGAATTTCCCTCTTTTTTTTAAGTTCAAACTCAACTTTTTACGTGCGTAAAATTGCTTTCTTTGTCAAATACATATCCAACAAGTGAGATTACAAATGTATTGACGCAATTGATCTAATTTTAAAGAAAGGCTACCCGAACATATGTGGAATTTTTAGAATATAATTTGAAAACAAATTATTTCCTATTCATGTAAATTTAGGTCAATACATCTATTTTTTTTTTCCAGAATGAGCAATACTGCATCAACAGTGCCCGGTAAAAAGGAATCGTTCATTGTTCGAGGCCCGGTGACTGACAGTAGACTGGTAAGACGCCCCAGACGCATTCTTCGGCGTCTATCACTAAACGAAGGAAAACCGGAGGTACCCGAGACAAATCCGGAGTATTTCGTCGAGAGGGAAGACTTCCATAGAGAGTATGGCAGGGGTCGGGGATTTTCGTACGTGTTCACGGGAAAAGAGGAAGAAAAGGAATGGACTAAAAGCAAACCTTTAAAAGGATCACAAGAGGAAATTGACGAGGTGACAGAGCTAGAAAACCTGAAGAAGGAAAGGAAATTTGCACCAAAAACTTTGACAAAGTCTTGGGAACCTCCTGAAAGATCGTTGAAAGAGAGACTCAAAGATCCATTGAATAAAAAGAAAGCGCGAGAAGATTACAGAAAATTTATGAACCTTGGACTAAAACGCTCAAAGAATAAAAACAATGACGGTACGGCTGGTAGCGGTACACAGAAGGCTCTAATGGCGAAGTCCTCGGAAGATGTCGATAAAATTGCCGAAGAGAGACGAAAACTTCTTGAACTTGATCGCGTTTCAAGGAAGAGAATTAAACAATTGGAGGACGAGGTTAAAGTGCTGGAGGACTCATTTGCAACTCTAAATCGTGAGAACGAGCAGCTTCGGGGTAAGCTTAACGCTGGAGAACAATTAGTAGTTGAGCCTTACCAACGTGTGTATGAGGACAGAAAAATTCTTCGGGATTCAGAGGCCAGTTATAAAGCAATCATTGCTAATCTTGAAGCGCAGTTAAAGGAGTTGCAAAAAACACATGCTAAAGTTCAGAAAGAACTTGTTGATTTAAAGAGTAAATATCCAACAGTGAAACAACAGCTGGAGTCACAAGCTAAAGTAAGCCAAACATACTGGGATGGTGAAGCGTTCAAAGACGAAAACAATCGTCTCAGAAAGCTCAATGAGCAACTTAAAAAAGAAAACGAAGAGCTTAAGCAGATTCAAGGGAAATCTAATCCGTACATCGACACGCCACGTCATCAAAGGACGGCTCCAACCAAATTACCGGAGATAATAAGTCCACGATATGCTCAAGAGTCAATTGCATCTCCTAGAAAGGTGGCTAGAAGCATAAAGAGTGATAGCCACGCTGAGATGGTAGCCAGTAAAAGACATGGTAACGATCCCGGTTATGCCATTCGTGAAGACTTTGTTAATATGCTACCCGATTATTTTCATGAAAGAAAGAGCTACAAGCTCCGTGGATCCTGAAAACTTTTCCTTAACTTCGCTTAACCCTTTCCTGTTTTACAAAATTTTGGACCTGTCCAAAATTCAAAGATTTTGCAGACGAAAATTTAAAGTGGATTTAATTTGAAAAATAATCATTCAGTAGGGTAGAAAATAGTGTGGAAAAAGAAGAAATTGCTTGTCAGAAGCAATTTCTTCTTTTTTTCACAATGTTTTCTCAATCATAAAATCACAGGCACGTTAAAAGCAGGGATTAAACAGCAAAGGATTAATATTGTTTTAAAACCCTGATATAAAAAGAAACAAAGAAAAACGTGGTGAAAAAGGGTTAAAATATGACAAGCATTTAAACGAAACTCATTGGCTTCGTATTTTCCTATGTGAAGACAGTATTGGTTGATTTCATGAGGGTATGACACTTAAAAAAACAATTTAAGCCCATGAATGAATTTGCTTCGTGTGATAAGGTTTACAGTAAAGCACGTCGTGAATTTGACAAGCCGAATGATTTTAGAGTGGAATTGAATCAGTGTTTGGAGCAAATTTTGAGTGAAATTATAGGGAGGTAAACCAAAATCGCTAATTTTGTTAAAGATGAACAAAATTAGCTATATTTTCTCCCTTAAATAAAATTTACGCAATTTTCTGTTTTTGTGTCTTTATGGACCAATCAGACATTTTGAAATCCACACCAGTCAATAAAATCGTACAATAATTTGATCGATTTGAATAAAATGTTATCGCCTTGGTCGATTTCGAAATGTTTTTTAAAAAAATATGGAGCATTTTCGATCGATTACAGTGAATGTTAAGAATGAATGATATTTGCACTGAGTGGGCGAGTTAGAATTGTTTTGGTGGGAATGAGTACCAATTTCACGACGTTCTTAAGGTAGTGGACCCGTAATAGTTCTGCAACGTTAAGGAAGTAATGAACTTTTAACAGTGTTGACCGAGGTTTCCTAATGATTTTCATTAGGAAACCTCGGTCATCGTTGTCAAAGATCATGAGTTCCGAAATGTTGCTGAACTATTACGAGTCCACTACCTTAACTGTAACATACAGATGTACCCGAATGGTTTTAACCCTTTAAATTCACATCGGTTGGGACAACTTACAGCTTATATTTATCACATTCGATTTTGCCTCCTGAAAATTTGACTAGTACTCGCACCGAAAGAACAACGATCTATAGCCGCTCCCGGGAATCGACCTCAGGACCTTTGGGTTAAGAGGCCGACGCTCTACCTCTAGACCACGGACACCACACATACCCAAATTAAATCAACAAATACTTATTTCATCTGTTAAATGGAACTGAAAATATAAGTGCAGTATATCACATGGCAACAAAGAATGAGCTCTTTAAAATACTTTTCAATCTGCTCAATAAATTCGATTGGTTTCTTTTCTTGTTGTCAAAATAGCCTATATTAAATTGGCCAGTGTTGTTCTGAATTCTTCATGTATGTACAGTAAAAATCACCATAAAATTGACCAGGTGAATAATTTTGGAAAGAATTTGAATGAGTGAGTTTTTAGTGAAAGTAAAAGAGGATATCCAATATGGCTTTTCTGTTCAGAATGAACAAAATTAGCGATATTCATTACCTCCCTGGAATGAAAGAATGGAGCGCTGAGTGAGAGATTTAGAATCATTTTGATTGAGATAAATGTCAATTTCACGAAGCTATTTACTGTATGAAATGGCTTAATTTCTTCTTCAGATTATTGCTTTATATCCAGATGCCATTCCTGTCTAAGGGGATATTACTTAATACTTCGTAAAAAAGTAAAATAAATGAATATTCTCCCTTTCACTTATAAATGTCCAAATGTTAAGTCAGAATTAGACTTTCTGTTCATGCTATGATGACTTTCACGTTGTTTTTAAAAATATGGATAAAATTTGATGAAAAAGGGAATAGCTCTTAATTATTTCACCAAATTAAGACTTGTACAAATGGCAAAATATTTGAATAAATGAATCAATGAATATTTGAATAAGAGATTGGTTCGAGTATATGTCAACCAGAGATCGCATTTCAAAATTCTTTCACTGGAAGGTTGATTGATCATTCTAGATTCAGAAAAAAGGACATTGCGAAAAGTTTCGACCCTAGTCAGTCTGCGCAGTCCGCGCAGTCTGACAAGGGTCGACAATTTTACGCGCTACCCTGATGGTCCCTTTTTGCGTGACGGGTCACATTTGTGAACGTATTTGCTATAGTTTCTATATGAAAATACGTCGATAAGTACGTATAAGTAGCACTAACAAATTTGCTTCTTCATCATATGAAATTGGAAAAAAGGCAAAGCTTTTTGATATATTGTACTTCAAAATGTGGGTCTGAAGAATGCCATTGTCATTTTTATGGGGTCTTCTTGCAGAAGCTCAACATCGTTATATGTGCAAACTAAGGCACTTATGACAATGCTGCCTGCATTAAGGTAGTGGACCCGTAATAGTTCCAACACATTTTGGAACGCATGGTCTTTCATAATGTTGACCAAGTTTTCCGAATGAAAATCATTAGGGAACCTCCGTTAACACTGTTAAAGTTCATTACTTCCAAAATGTTGCGGAATTATTACGGTCCCACCACCTTAAGCCTATCGTTTTGGTGAACGGTCTTCCGTATTACCAGCCTAAAAAAATATTTACCCCGGACCTGCGAACTTTACCATTGACACCTACGATAACCCATTTCGTCAGTCGTGTGACAAATTATTCATAAAAATTCAAAGGACAGTCGTCAACTATGGTGGCATATTTTTGTCATGAGAGATAAAAATAATAGCAAAATGATAAGTCTGTCGCCATCACTATAAATTAGATTTTACAATTTGGTCCCTTAGTGAACAGATTCCTGATAAAGCATCTTGATGTTGCAAACGTCACCGAATCTTGATTAACGCTTATGCCAATATCCTTCAATTCACGGCAGCTTTCAGGCAGACAAGGGCGCAAGAAACATTACGCACATTATGCAAGTGCGGAATAGAAATAAATTCTCTTTTGAAAATGTCGCTGACGAATGATCATAACATCTAAACTACAGCTTATTCAAGCTGCAGTTACGACGTTTTGGTTATTCACCAACGCTCAAATCTAAGAAAAGGGAACCGAAAGATATTCATCTTTTCACAGTCCTCATTTCGCCTTTATCCTATATCCTAGGTTGGTCACCTTCTGAGTTCGTATAAATTTCAAAATCCTAGTAACGCCTATGGTAGAGTTTTTCCTTATTCAAATTAAAGCATAAATTAACGATTTAAAGCTTCGCCGAAAACGTGTATTTGTCTCTCTCAAATGTAACAATAAGAAAAGTACGCACGTGGCTTTATATTTCGAAGGATAACAACCGAGTGTTCCGAAGATAACTATTTCTAGTTATTCGTTAAAACGAAATAGCCTTTCGTTAAAACGAAATAAAATTTCGTTATAGCGAAATATCAATTCGTTTTAACGAAATACTAATTCGTTTTATAGAAATAGTATTTCGTTATAACGGGTTAAAAAAATGTATATATTATGTCACCTGCGGGCCTCTGTAGTTTTCGACCAAATCAACAGTACATTGAAATAAAATTGGCCCAGCGGGGGTTTTTCTCAGATGGAATATCAAACACAAATTAAAGAAAGCTAGAACGGTCATTAAAAAAAGAATCTTGTAAAAAGTTTCGACACTGGTCAGCCTGCGCCATTCAAACATCTTGATCTGAGAGTACAAATTTTGCTTAAGAGTTTTCGTTGTCGGGAACCTATTGTAAATCTATTCTAAAAAAGGATCTATGGATAAGGTTTCGTTTGGTATATCCCTAGAACAATGTGTTTAAAACCACGAAACAAAAGAAATCAATCGAACAAAACTTTTTACTAATATATAGCAAATGGCAAATCGACCGCGGCTTTATATGCAGATATAAATGGGCGTATTTGTTTAGCACTCTCATCTGGATCAATACGTCAATTTTGACAAAAAGGTAAGAGGATTTTACAATGTGATTTTATATAAAAGGGAGTGTTTTATTTGGTATAGATATAATTTCAGATGCATGACATTTAAGATATTTAATATGTAATTGGATACTGGGCTGTATCAATCCCTGATTGTTTTTTAAAGACAACAACGACGGCAATAATAGAAAAGAGGCAAACACAAAAATTGAGCCTGTGCGTGACATTTCCAACAATTTGACATGAACGTGAAGGGCCAACATTAACCAACCGTGACTACCACGTAGTATAATAAGAACTTTGCTTGACTTTCTAAAGACACTTTTGGACCATGTTATTCTACAAAGCGTAAAGATGAAGACCCTGGTCAAACTGTGCAGGTGCACAGACTGGCCAGAGTTTTTGCTTTACTCAGATTTGAAATTCACACACAGGCTGATTTTGTTTTATATACTTATGACTCATCGGGCGAAAAGTGACCATCTGGGTAGTCCGTAAATAGTTGAACCCTGTCAGATTGCGCCAACTGTGCAGACTGACTTGGATCGAATCTTTACAAACGCAGTCGATTTTCTGAATGAAGAATGATCAATCTACGTTTCCGTGTAAGACTTTTAGTAATGCGATCTCTGATTGACCTTTGCTGGCCCCAATCTCTTTTTCACAAAGAAATCATTTTACTGAGTTCCAAGATGGTCCAATTTCGCGTGACGGGTCACAATTTTATTATGAAAGAGTGAGTACCTAGTGGGCCATGGGAGGGTGAAAAAAATGCAAACAAAAATGTTATGGATAAAAGTCATAAGATAAAGTTTATAATCAATAATCAAAGAAAATAGGCTTACTAAAGATAGGCTGAAAATATAAGTACCATATGACATATTGTTGTTTGCCAAAAGTTCCCATGCACGAGCTGATTAATGGATCGCTAGCAGGACTCCTTACATTCGTTATGCTACACCCCTGAAATATTTAAACGTTAATTTTCTGCAAAATATAAAGTGATGGGCATAAACATAGAGAAAATTCTTGTCGAACATTAACGCAAATGATTGGAACAAAATGGCGGAACATTTCGGAGATCTACAGTCAACTCATTATAAATGAATGTTTTGATTAGGCAATCGATTATTTGATTGACGGCAGCGATCTTTTGATTATAAACAAGAGTACCGCATAGGCAATTTAGTGCTAAATAACGATCGAAAAGGTGGCATTATTTCGTATAAAACTACATTTTCAGTAAAATTGCTTACTATTTGCAACATATATTCGATGTTTCAAATATAAGCCTGTTTTGATTCCGACTTGTTTTTTAAAATCTGTTCCCCTTTTTTACAAATACATTTCATATTGTACATCATGTACATGTTTTCAAAATAGTTTTTTTATCATTTACAATAAAAAAAAATCCTCTCTGTTAAAAGAAATTATGACAATCGACTCTTTTTTGGGGTACAACGATATTACAACTCCAGCTTATCCAAGCTGTAGTCACACTGTTTTTGTTGGCAATTACCAAATTTTAAACCTTTCACTCTGAAAATTTCCAGATTATAGGGAACGTTCACAAAATATGTGACCCGTTAAGGCGTTAAGGAAGTTGCGCGCAATAGTTCCGAAACATTTCGGAACTCGTGACCTTTCACAAGTTAACCGAGGTTTCCTAATTAAATCATTAGAAAACCTCGGTTATCACTGTTAAAGCTTATGACCTCCAAAACGTTGCGGAACTATTACGGATCCACTACCTTAAGCAAATAGAGATTAAGAAACAGCTAATTATGGCTGTAGTTTATGAAGAAGTTGTAGCTTACTTTTGGTATTTCTACTTTCAGGTCAGGGGAGATACCCAAAACCAAAATGACTACGTCTTACACAAACCGCCCTCCACCGATAAATATGGTCGTCTCTAGCAGCTTCGACAAGGCAGCTTATCGCACATACGAGACCGTAAAGTCTGAGAGAGATGCATTGAAAGAAACTGATAAATACTACAAGAAAAGAATTGAGACGTTGGAAGATGAAAACCGAGAACTGTTGAAATCCTATCAAGGATTATATGCTGAAAATAAACACCTTATGACAAAGCTAGAGCATGGTCCAGATGCCCAAAGGATAAAGAATTTCAGGGCCGAAATTAAACAACTTGAAGAAAAGGTTGAGAAATTCAAATCACAGAATTCACTTCTAGAGAATGAAATTGAAGCCAAGAGGAAGGAGTTTAATACATCTATTGAAGATAAAAAGAGAATCAATGAAGCTATGAAGACGGAAAGATTGTTGAACCACGAGAAAATGGATAAGCTAGAACAAGGGAACAAGGAAAAGGAAGAAAAACTGGAGAAACTTGAAAAACAAGTAATTGAATACGAAATGAGAATTAAGAACCACGAGGACGAGTCCGACGGCCTACTAAACAGATACAAGGACTTGAAAGCTGAAAACATAAAACTTGAAACTAAGTTTAAGAAACAAAAGAATCTTCTCGAAGAAGAACTGAGAGAAACAAAGTTAAACAATAGGGATATGGCGAAAGAACTTATTGCTATCAAGACGAAACTGGCCAAGCTAGAATCTGAGTATAATACGATGAGTATTGATTTTGAAGCTGCTCAGAAGCAAGTAGAGTACCAGACTAAAGAATTAGAAATTTTTAAGACACAGCAATCAAAGTTACAAAGGAACATGACTAACACTAATCGGCACCGAGAACGAATGGAAGATGAGATCAGGTCGTATGAAACTATAATGGCTGATGTAAGAAAGCAGGGAACAGAAGCCATAGTCGAGGAGAGACAGAAATTCAGGAGACGGGAAGAAAAGCTTATGAAGAGGATAGAAGATCTTGAACTCGAAATAGAAGATTTGAATCAAGAAAATAGAAACCTAACTGACGAAGCCAAGGCCAATAGGATGAAAATGGAATCGGCGATTCTCGAGAAAGCAGATTTGGAAATGAACGAATCAGCTTTAAAGCGAAGACTACAAGTTTTAGAACAGGCAAATATTGATTTAGACAGACAAACTCGATTCAAACAGACTAGAAGTCTACCAAGCAGATTACCAAAGAAAGCAGAATCACAAGCGGAACAAGAGGTTATGGATAAAATAGAAAAGCTAGAATATGACAACTGGAAACTCAGTAGGAGGCTGAAACAGATGGAGCGAGATGAGTCCGGTACAGTAGATATCCAGGAAAGTGTGAGAATCATGTCAAGGCGGACAAGAGATATTCGATCTTCAGTTGGACTTATTAGAGCTGAAATGCCGTCATTAGCACATGAAACAGATGGAACATCATACGCCAGGCGTGCAAAAACACCGTCTGTAAATCTTCCAGCTATTAAGAAAAACTGACAGGTTTTACACTTTTCAAATGCCCCTTTATTGCTATTTTGAACATCTCAATATTGATTAAATTCAATCCGATTGACTGCGACGGAATCCACCAAAGGAATACAATTCTAATGTTTCACTATTAATCAACATTTTTGGGTTCTTTTTTCGTAACACAGGAAGTGAAATGGACGACATCTTGTGAGAAATTTTCCTCGAAATAAACAAGGAACGGTACGAATCACTGGAAGATAAATTATTTATCCCGCCAGTTTCGACATTCTTACTCGTCCTTGATTTATTTTGATTTTTGAAAGTATCAACATACATTTTGGAAGCACTCTGAACCTTTTTTATCTTCTTTAATTGGGCATCTATTTGAAGTTTCAATATTTCATTTTCATTTTGTAGGGTTTTTAATTTCACTTTCAATGAATTATTCTCATTCTCCAACGCTTGTATTCTACCCCTTTCGGCGATTGAATGAAAAGGTTTTTCATTTGAATTCGATATCTTATTTTTGATATAAGTCCGCAATAAAACATTTTTATTTGAATTTTCATTGTTCATTAACTGTTTCGAATTCGTCTGTTTACTCGAATTATTGTCCCCAAACTTCGGTTTTTGAAACAAAGCAGGCAACTCAAAGTCATCGCTAGCTAAGCTAGATCCGGACTGAAATCCATTTAACGAGCTGTCTGCAGTTCGATTTGTAAGCGCCTGTAACTCAGAAATCAACGCATCAGCTTCTCTGAGTTTATCTTGTAACTCTTTCTTGTCCCTTTTCAAACGCTCCCTGTCACTCAATACTTTATCATAAGGCTCTAAATAAATGAGCCCACTATCTTCACGTTCAGGTTCATACTTGGTTCGGATATGTTTGATCTCATTCTGTGTTCCCTCAAACGCTTGCAGTAGTTCTAGATTGTTTTGTTCAAGCTCGTTGATTCTCCTTTTATAGCTCTCTTCAGCTTCTAGCATTGACAGCCTTTCTGCAACAACATCTTCATACCATGCCATAAAGTCTGCTTCGGCATTTTTGTCACTCGTTGAGCTGTTGTGTAAAATACCCTCCATTCTATAAGGAGAAAAATAAAATATTAAAGATATTTGTCAACTTGCCGATTTGCAAAATTAGTATTGGACTAATGTCTACGATTGCAAATATTTTATTTACGGTCACATTTAACCGCTGACGTGAACATGTCTTATTTGTTGGCCTTCGATAAAGAAGGGGCTTAATGAAGGATTATTGCATAAAATGTGCGTTTAGGGTCGTGATTGGCACACATTTACGGACAAAACCAGGGCGTTAACGGGAGAAACGTGGGTTAATCAGTAAATTCATACGCCGTTAATGCCCGGCTTTTTTTGTCTGAAATATCCTCGATCTGGGGCCTATACAGTTTATCAATTTTCAATGATACTTATCTTTTTCTGCAACATTTGTTGACTCCAAAAATATAAATCAATGCATTTTTTTAATAATTCGTCAAAGGTTCGATTTTGACGAGTATGCACATTGATAAGTAAAATGCATCTAATATATTTCTGGTAAATGTTGATTTAGAGCATCACTAAAGACGTTGGTCTAATTCCCGCGTTACATTTTCTACCAAGCAGGCGGAATAAACAAAAGTTACGGTACAGTGTATGGCGCAATTCAGTCGGCATTTCCGTAGGGTTTTGGCTCATTTTGAAGCGTTTCTGTGAGTTATTTCGCAATCTCCGCTGAATTAATACTCTAGCTTTTTTTCAAAATAGCATCAATTCACGTTTTTGAGGGCGTAAACATTTGCAGAGACCATCAAAGTGCATTTAAGCCCTCCTACTTCGCAGTCGGGCGTTAAACCATTTTTCGGGTCTCGGCAAATGTTAACGTCTTCAAAAAACAAGAATAAACCCTATATTCAAAGTAGCATGATGTTGATAAGCAGGTGGTATAAGGTCAACATGCCGCTTTAAGCCAGCGAGTTGTTTTTTGTTTGTTTTTTTTTCTTTCTAAAAGTGTACATATTAGAAAATAATATAGAAAGATGCCTTCGATGTGTACAAAGATGGTCGCAGCCCGTCAGATGATGGTCCAAAGTCCGCCCAATCGTCGACTATAAGATGCCGACACGATTCCGCCTCCCACAAATTCACCACACGTCACCAACTCATTATATTTAAAGCTACCGTCACATAAACGACCCAGTGCGTTAGAGAAACCTTCAGATTCGATCACGGCGATTAAGATTTTTTTGGTGAACGTTTTCTTTCACCTGTGTTACTCCGTAAGGAACGCATAGAAGGTTCTTTATAGCTTTGAAATAAAGTAGAGCCCATTTAGATCACTTTTATTTTTTGAATGGTGTGATACCAGAATTCTTTATCATGTGGACGTAATGAAATTTTCCTTTTAAAATACAAAAAGAAGCTTAGAGCTAGAAACAAAGTGTGTGTTTATACTCTGTAAAGACACATACTATGTTTTTGTTCTAAGACCTCGATATTTCAAGTGCCTGTAGTAATTTGCTGGAAACGCGTGTTTTCAGGTCGAGAGCTATTGATTGACCACCGTTGTTTATACCATATATACCTATTCACGTAGTAACATTAGAAGGGGTAACCAATATAGTGTCATCCGTGAACAACGAATGCGTTAACATTTTTACTAAAGGTGATTCGCAAATAATTATATCATGACAAGTGTTGTCATGTCTATAAACAGTTTGCAATCACATCGTGGTTAGTTGAGCGTCATTCGTCAAAAGTTCCGATCGTCTGATTAAATTACAAATCTTAAATTGAAATCAGATTACGTAAATAGTGCTGGCGAATGCAACATTCCAATAAAATACTCTATTTCGTCTAGAGTTTAAATCTATTTAGGAAAATTATTTATCGGTAACCTTGTTTTATTCTGAAACCTTTAAATATGATTACATGTAAAATCATGTCTTCTATGAGTGGAGGTCAATTCCATATGGTTTATTTGATGAGATCATTTTCTAAGAAGGCTAAGTACACATAAGTACACATAGATGTAAACCAAATCTCACAATATGATCTTTTGGGATGAAAAATATTCAATCAACAGTTTTAAGAAATAATATTCGGGTGGCTTTTGATTTGCGTTGCAAGATAAAAATGGTTAGTTGGAGTACCTTGGTACGACCGATTTGACATATTTCCATTTAATGCCTATATTGAATAGATTTTCAACAATTTCTGTCACCTTACTATGCGAACAGGGACGTTCGTCATCAGCACCTTGAGTGATTTGATTCAGATATGCAGAGGGGTCGCCAGAAATTATTAAAATTTACAACGCTTCTGTAGAGATTCTTCTGCGCTTAAGCGTCGATGAACAGTTCTCATATTGCGATTCATTGCTGCATTATTACGATACCTTTACTGTGCCGATGGTCCGGCGCTCGAATGCTTTTTAAATGAATACAAAATTATTTGCCAGTTCATTGTTATATTTTGTTCAGAGTGAAAATATGCCTGCTAGATGAAGGGCCAAATTCAAACCCGTTAGAGAAGTAGGTCCGTTTTACTAAACATCTTACGATCATTTTTTGCGTAATTCAAACCTTTAAGTTGCGTCTACAGTGGTAACTAAATATGGAATTCTGCCATGCACTATCTCATTGGAATCGTCTTATTAAGCCGATTCCAATGAGATATTGCAGGGCAGAATCTAACAATGAATGAAAACACCAGATACGATTTGTGATTTTGACTTTAGATCATTTTTTTTCGTAAGAAGCTTAGTAAAACGGGCCCCTGGTCTTTAGAAGTGTGATACCCCGGCGCTGTAATGGCGCTATTGCGACACTGTCAGCGATCTCATGACGCTGCTACGGCAACAAAACGACACGCACGCCAACTCAATCTTGTCCCGTTGCGATCCGAAGTCGAAAGTGATTTGCATTCTAATGTAAAATCGTTGATAAAATTTGCGACAATCGGTACAACGTCTTATTCAACCTGTTTTTCTAAGATCGGCGACAAGCGGCGAACTCTACCTCCTTCATATCTACTAAATGGTTTGCCACGTATATAACGTTTGTTGAATTCGAAATTGCATCGACGACCATTCAGCGGGGATCGTCTGTACCACGCCCGATCAATCGCCGAGCTCAGGCCCGTGCGGTATACATCAGAGGGATATTTCTGTCTTTTCCTTCTCTTTTTACCTTCGTTAGAATTCAGAACTAGTTGACATAATTGACATAATTTAACGGAAACGGCTTACGAATAATTCTGATTTCACAGCCGTTACAGTTAACAACATCGTAAAATTGACAAGATTAAAGATTTGATTTGATTTTTGAATGAAATTGAATAAATATGATGAGTGATTTTTTTAGTGAAATCATAGGAAGGTTAGCCAACATTGCTAATTTTGTTCAGGATGAACAAAAATGAGCGATACAGTCGATATTGCTCGAGCGACCACGTCTATTAAGCGACCAATTTTATTTAGCGACCACCATAAGAAGTCCCCTCACCGTGAGCAAAATCTCTGAAAAAGAGCACATTTTTGACGAAAAGAATCGGTTATAATTGAATCTAATGTTGTTGGAACCCATTAGAATCGTCTCAATAAGACGATTCAAATGGGTTCGAACATCATAGGATTCAGTACGACTTTAACGACAATCTCTAAATGCTATCAAAATGAACTGTCATATTTATCATGGTATTTCGTATTAAGCGACCATTCCAATAAACGACCACTTTTTGTTGGTTCCTTAAGTGGTCGCTTAGCACAAGTTTTACTGTAGTTATCACCTTCTTTTAAAATTCGCATTCAAGTTCTATTAATAGCTTCCTATATTTCAAAAACTAATCAAACGCTTACAATTTCAATTTTGTCAGTGAAATCGTGCTATTTTTATTTTTGAAGTAATTGTTGATTTTATCTTTCAACGCGATTTTGAAGCTTTGTTGACTGGTTTGAGTAAGTGTTTTGAATGAATAGATGAATGGAGCGCTGTGGAAGCGATTATAGAATGGTTTTGATCGGAATGAGAGGCAATTTTATGATGTTATTTACCGTAGCAGTGATCTGTCAATGTTTTTGAAATAAGGACACAATGTCTCAATGGTAAAAAAGAGGGGACAGTTTACAAATTTACAATAACTTACAATATAGCTACCATGGAACCGAGGGGACAGTGTCCCCAAAAATGAGGGACATTTATAATTTTTTGTTGACATTCGTGCAAAAACGCAGTCCGAGCATATTTTTGCAACCATGAGCAATGGAAATGAATTTGACAAATTACGTGATATCAATTAATGCCAAACCATCTCAAGTTAAAATTTTTAGACAATAACAGAGGCCTCCTTTACCGGATGTTAACAGCAAGAATCCGGAAAAAATCTCTATACGCACAGTCCTTTGTCGGTTAATGAAATCAAGTTTATGTTTGTATGCTCTGTCACATGATTGATAGGTGTAACTTACAGTTAATAACGTCGTGAACTTGACATTCATCTCAATCAAACTCATTCTAAATCGCTCACTCATCGATTCATTTATTAATTCCAAACACGCTTAAAATGACGAAAAAGATTAGATCAAAAACTGCATTCAAAATGATTATATCTAGAATAAAATCACGATTTCACTCACATAATTGTATTTGTTAGCGCCTGATTGGTTCTTAAAGAAATAGGAAGCTATTCAAAGAACGTGAATTCAAATTATATCAAAGGGGGAAATAAAGTTTACAAATAGTTTACAGTTTACAAATGCACAATTATGGAAGACCAATGACAAAGTGAGTCAGGCTTAAGTTCATACTATTTTAGGTTTCCTCGGGTCAGCAATATACATTTCGAATCCATTAAGTCAACTGACTTTATGATCGGTTTAATCTTTTATTATTGTTACCTAACTCAGTAATTTCATCGGCGCCACTGAGAGGACAATATTGTAAGATCAGCGACCGTAATATCTATACTACTTTCAAAATAAACAGAACTTTAATAATTTAAAGAAAACGCGATTTTTATATTAGATATTTCTAATTCAAATTTCAATTATACATTATCAAACAAGTTATCCTTATGAACTTTTTTTATCCAATTCTGTCAGGTATTTATGACCCGTCACGCAAAAAGGGGCAACCAGGGAACTCCGAAAAATACATATTTTGATCTATCATAAGTCTACGAAAAGGCGTATTTCAGAAATAATTACATAGAAAAGTAGAAAAATCATTCTTAAATTAGAAAACTCGATCTGTGCGAAAGGTATCGAACTTGGTCAGTGTGCGTGGATCACGCAGTCTGACCAGAGCCGACACTTCTCGTACCTCCGAGATGCCCCCCCCCCTCATTTCTATGGATCACAACTTTATTATCCAAAACATGTTTTTAAATCGTACTGCGAAGCAGTAGATTTATATCTACCGTTTTCCAGAAATCCAGTCTGTTTGACCTACTTCATTTTTACCATTATCTTCTGAGCAATGTGTTCAAACCAAATTATGTGTTTTCAAACACCGAAGAAACGGCCTTTTCAGTCACAATCTACAAACTTTGTTTATACCTTATTTACTTTTCGACAAATATAGAAGAGGCTAATACAAAATTTGATGTAATTTTCGCTTTTAGTAATTACCAGTTAGTATTTTCAGTGTTTATAACAAGATTTTCGGTTAAGTAAAGGAGTTGAAACGTACAATAGGTTAACTGTATAATTAATTTGTAGCACTTACAATATTACTGCTCTGAACTTTCTCGAAAGGTCATTTACCAGTTGTAGGGCTGACAACCAATCAATTTCTGTTATGATTATCACTCGGTCAAAACCCACGCGTAAATTCAGACCACCTGGTATGTAGATGCAAATGGACATCGTCTGCTCGAAATGTGTCAATTGACTTGTTTGTCATTAGTCAATAGTCGTCTGCACTCAAACAGGGAGCGTGGGAAGTTTACTTTTTTTTTCGCATGTGTTAACAAATAGAAATAATTTTGTAATTTTGAAATATTTGATTTCAATGAGCACTCTGATCACGCTCCAATCCTATTTTCATTAAATTCAAATTTGAGTATGAAGAAAAATTATTCAACAACAAATAAACCGACAAAAACATACGATAAACTGATATAGGATAGCAGTAAGAGCGATCTATTTTTAGAACAACTCATGAATAATCATAGAGTGCTGCTAGATTTAATCGATTGGTCAGGAATCAAAGATATAAATAGCATAGTTGGCGATTTCACGTGTTTCTTGAGGGAAAATGCATTTACAGTATTTAGAAAAAACCCAATGCTTGAAATACAAACATGTTGGTAATCAAAATTGTAAATAGTTTAATGAAAAATGTTTGTTGCTAAACAGACTTTTAAACTCTATAGAAAGAGGAATAATATTAACAGACAAGCTTTAAGCTTGGCGCGTGCTCATTATAACAACGTAAAAATCTGCTAAGAAATAATTTAGACTAGCAGAGGGCTATCGAATCGGCAAACTTTCAAAATCGGACCCACGAGGTTGGATGAGCTGGCGATGTCCTCGAAAAGATGGAGTGTTAAGACAAAAAACTCACAAATTTAAAGATTTTACCAACTTTTATTGTCCAAATTTGAGCCCTTTTGATTGGCGAACTATTGCACCATCCCAGCCTCTCAATGATGTACGATTTACAGTGCTGACAGCACTTTGATTTTACATACTGATTGACCTTGTCTACATCTGGACACGGATTTTTTTTCTATTACACTTTAGTGGAAATCTTACTCGAGTTTCAAGGTAGATTGATTGTTCGGATTTTGCTGAAACACTTTAGGCTTTAAATATTGAAAAGATGATGCTTCTCAAATATTGAATTCTACGTTTCCAGTAATATTCAAGCATATATATTTGTATATCGGATATGAATTTGAGAAATTCTCAATTAAGTTAAAAGATAGAAATTAAAAATAACATTTATCACAACGGATCAGAATACTTTTATCTTATGTCTGTAATGTTTACTTTTGAAATTAAAACGTATTATCGTTGGTGATTTTGATTCCCCCTTAACTATTTTGTAAAACGAAATCGGCGAAAGGGAGTCTAAGCTCCAGCAGAAGTCAACCAGAGGTCAAATTTCGTCTGTGATAATATATGGCGAGTTTGAATGAGTTCGAATTGCGAAACCTTCTGAGGATGGGTACTTTTCGCACTACCCAGGTAGTTTGTTTTGTCTATTTCCGTTTATTTGTCGTCGCTACCGTAGCACATGTCCACATGAGCGAAGCCCCCAGAAGACGGTTAGTTGTTACGGGGGATAATGCAAGGATACATGACGAACCTACCGCTGAGATCCGCCATGGTTCTTTAACGTGCTCGGCGTAAAGCACCATCTCACGGGGCCTCGGTTCAAGGTCTCATCCGAAAGACAATTAGTCTATTATTGCGCGAGCCCCGGGAATCGAACCCACGCGATCGAACTTTAGTGGCTTTGAGGTCCGGTGCTCTACCGACTGTGTTAATCGGGCTGACTATACCTAGGTAGATATGGGTCACACATACTTATATACATGTATTTATGCGTTAGGACTGAATTATTACGATTGCGAAATAAAATAATCTGTCAACTCTTTTTGTGGGTTCAATATTTGAAAATTCTATTGAACTTTTCCACAGGCCAATTTTGAAAATTAGAATATTTACATGTACATGCACAAGACAAAACGACAAATTTTGAATCTTTAAATGCATTTGAACGTGACCTTTACTTGATTGATAGCGGAAAAGTGTGTTGATTGCTGAGATATTTAACCGAAATATTCCTGAAGCTGAAGTAGAGGTGCTTTTGGCATGAAATAACTGCATGCTAACAGGGAAAAAACAAAATGAGCTTGTTTATTAGTTTGTTAGGATTGAATATAAAGAGGCTTTCAATCATCTTTTATTCATATTGCGGTAGCTGTAGCACCTAATAATGAATTACTGGTGTTTCTCGTACCAGTAATACCATTGAAGCTTTCTCAGTCTCCAACTGCTTAGGTTTACGATTATGTTCTTATTTGTGCGACACAAGTTTTCGGAAGTGATAGGAGCCGCCGCCGGGGATCGAACCCGACGGCGGCTCATATCCTTTCCGAAATTTGTGTCGAGCTTATTAAACAGGAGAGCAATTATTAAAGCCTAATTTTACTTGTTTTTGTGTTGACCGAGAATCATATTGTATTGAGCAGTAGAACTTCCTTTTTTGTAAAAAAATCAACCACATGAGCTCTTGATTATCATTTTTTAACAAATTGGAAATATATTAAATGAAATTTCACCTACCCCTATGTGTATAACAATTATCCTTGGTTAAAGATTCTCTTAAAACTCTCTCAATCCATCGTTGCTCATATTTCCTGGTTTTCTTTTAATAAAAGTCTACGATCAGTAAAACAGTCTGTTGGAATAGCGGCCCGAACACAATACCGGGTTTGACTTTTGTACATGAACCAATATTGATGAGAGATCGGTAACGGTAAATCTGCTTCATAGATAGCAGATATATAAATTAATGAAAATCGATATTCCATTTAAAAGCTACTATTTCATAGATTTGGTAGATACATTTTTTTTAAATAACGTAGGGATTGTTTTTTTTTTGTTTTTTTTAAATGCCTGTCTCAAACTGTGAAGAATTAACCCTTTCCTGTTTTACAAACTTTTGGACCCGTCCAAATTCAAAGGTTTTGCAGACGAAAATTTAAAGTGGATTTAATTTGTAAAATAACCATTCAGTAGGGTAGTCAATAGTGTGGAAAAAGAAGAAATTGCTTGTCAGAAGCAATTTCTTCTTTGTTCACAATGTTTTCTCAATCATATAATCACAGACAAGTAAAAAGCAGGGATTAAACAGCAAAGGGTTAAAGTAATGAAAAGAAAAGAATATTCCCTTATGATAAAAACGATTTTGTGCTGATCCTGAATAAAGTTTTAGTTTATATAATTGTAAAATTGACATTCATCTCGATCAAAACCATTCCAAATCACTATATATTTTTTAAATAAATCGTCACGTTTGTCATGCTGTACAAAGGGCTGGCTTATTTCACAATGATAATGAAGTTCCTGTGAGAACTACCAGCCAAACGGGTGTTCTGCTGCATGTATCATCATCTAGAATGATATCTCTACATGTAGGTCGGAATTGAGATATTTTGACAACTGGTCAAATTGCCTGTGATTCATTCGTAAGCAAAACCGGTAGCGTTCGCATTGAAGGAGTGACCTCACTGAAATTTACTTCCAGAGGTCGTTGTAAAAGTAGGTCGTTGTAAAAGTAGGTAAAAATATAGTGTGGCATGAAAATGGTATTTTTAAGTGGAGAATAGTGATCCACGTGCATATTTATATGAGTTTTTGCTGGTTTGCATCTCTTCTTTAATACGACACTTAGTTCGATCTTTTTTTGTGCACGATTTCCTGTCCGGGAGGACGGATAAGGGACGGAGGTGTACCCGACCTAACTATCCTCTTCATAGGTGGAAAAAAGACGGTACCTTTACTCTGCCTTGAATAGCCCAAAACAAAACCCTACTAGACCCAGTTTTTTTTAGTCTCGAAAGAAAGATCTACGAATGTAGATGAAGAGCTAATGGTGTTTTATATACGAAAAGTGTTGTGGAATGCGCTGAAGCACCTGAAAAATTAGCAATTTTGTATAGAACAAAGAAGGCTAAAAATCGGGTGGGTCTGATCTGAAACGTGTAATCTTCTAACGATGAGGTACAATATGGTTCAAGAGTCAACCTGGTGTCGCTAAGGTATTAAAAGGGGACAATCTAAGCATGTCCACTCAAAAATAAGCCAAACAATCATTAAAAAATAACAGTGCATATTTTTAACATTTAAGGAAATACAGAATTTGATATTTATTTTAAAATTTTACATCTAGTTGAATCTTTTATAAACGCGTGTACGTGTAATTTGTGCGAACTCACTTATGAGTTTACACACTTTAAAATTTGGTATGGGTAAATTATGTGCGGTGAGCGGTGAATTCTCGTTTTGGATTATAGATTTATTGCATACCATTTTTTCGAAGTAGATAACACGGGCTATTATAACATCATAAAAAGTTTGAAAAGGGTTATTTTACTCTCCAAATGATTACAACATAGTTTTAATCGTAAGCTTTAATTATGCTTGAACTTATAAAGGGATCATGTTTAATTTCCATATCTTTATTATATGTCCCCGAAAAACCCATTATATAGTGGACCCGTAATAGATCCGCAACATATTCGGAAGTAATACACTTTAACAGCGTTAACCGAGGTTCCTAATGATTTTCATTAGGAAACCTCGGTCAACATTGTGATAGCCTGTCGTCAGAAACGTTGCGGAAATATTACGTGTCCACAACCTTGATAGATTCAGTTTTGAAAATACATCTACATGCATCTGTATTATAAACGCATACAATTGTTTTACTGTTTATAACTAACGGTTAACGGTTGGACAAACTTTCTCGGAATTTCTCAAAAAAAAAAAAAAAAAAAAAAAAAGCCGAAATGTTTCATGCTTCGCACGAGAGTGTACGTGCAAAGCGGATTATCATTTCTAAAACTTTTTAATCCTGGACATAGGGAATATGTAACTTATTTGCTACCGGGTCCTTGGTATCAAATTTAGTTATAGGACGAATGACCTTTGGTTAATTATATACAAATATTAAAGTTTATTTAAGAGTAAATTTTATTGAAAACTTACCAATTTATTGCTTCTGATATAAGGAGAATAAATATTGGAACATAATTCAATTACGTAGAATCTATTAGCTGTTTGACGCAAATTCGATGATGTTTCTTTGTACTATAAAGTCAATTCTTAATTGTGTATTTCACAATATGTTTACATACATTGATCTCATTCGAATAAATTTGATTAATTGCATGTATTTAATTTGCAGTATTGTACCGTCGAAAGTATCATTTAACGCGGGTGCAATGCAAATTCAATTAGATCTATTAATTAGTTGATTCTGTCAAATTCTTACATGCAAGTTACTAATCTCAATCCGAATATTATAGCTTATTGAATTTTTATGGGAATATGTTGTGTCGGGCGAGTTCTTTTGGCAGAGTTTTCCGAGCTTGCGAGGGCTTCTACGCCAAAAGAACGAGTCCGACACAATATGTTCCGATTTAAATTCAATAACCTTTTGATTATATACTTTGATATTGTTGAACGATGTTCACCTCTTATTTATTTTTTTTACATCACCTATTATCCAAGAACATTTTTTTATTTAAATTTATACCGCTTTTTAATAACAGTTACGTCATACACCCGCAAAATCCATTCCGTTATATTTTTACGTTCGGATGAATACATCCGTTGCTATGAAGTGACAATGTAAAAAAAAAACAAAAAAAAAAACAGCGGACATTTTTGTGTCGATTCGCATTTTCGATTTTTAAATACGCGTTGATTTCGACTTACTTTGAATAAAAATGAAATAAATATATTAATAAAAACGTGTTCATTTGTAATTCTTACCATTTACATGTTCCAGAACTGACTAAATCGGCGTACTTGATACCGGACCAGACTCTATATATAGCGATAGCGAGATAAAGACAAAGATAGGGAGGAACAGAGATCTATACTAGAATGTTGATGGACACAATGGGATGGACATGAATAAGTTTTGAAAGAGTTATAAAGCAACAAAGATACAGAAACAAAAAAAAGTGATTTTGAAGAAATTTGAAAGGGGGGGTCTGAGGGAAGAGGGAGAGGGGGAGGGGACGAAGTGGCTGATTTCTCGAAACATGTTTTCAAATAGATGAAAACAAACGATGCTGTATTGCTCTTAAGCATTCAAAGAACTGGAAACTTATTTCTTTACTCTGAAAAAAATAAATCAACTATTTCTCGAATATTGAACGCAAAAAGAAAGCGTTGATAATGCGATTTTATGTTGACTTATGCCGAGGAACCAGAAAGTAGTCCAGGCCATATGTGCACGTAACAATAATCTTAGTGCAATATCAAAGTATGCAATATAAAAAAGATATTGCATACTTTCATCCCGTTCAAATACATAGAGACAATATAAAAGTATAAAATAATTCTGAATATAAAAAGATATTAATAGATACATTGCTAACACCATCCGAATAAAACTGTCCCGACCTATTCTTACGACCTAAGTAGAATCATTCTAGGTTTTTGAAATCGTTCGATTGAGCCGATATGACTAGCTAAATTTGTCAAGCTTTACGCATGCAATTCTGAGATTACTTTTCTTAAAAAATGAATTAAAACAGTATTTTAAACCAGTGTTTTTGTTGTTTTTTTTGCAACAGCACCGTATTCACTTTGTTTAACCCTTTCCTGTTTTAAAAATTTTGGACCTGTCCAAATTCAAAGGTTTTGCAGACGAAAATTTAAAGTGGATTTAATTTGAAAAATAACCATTCTGTAGGGTAGAAAAATAGTGTGGAAAAAGAAGAAATTGCTTGTCAGAAGCAATTTCTTCTTTTTTCACAATGTTTTCTCAATCATAAAATCACAGGCACGTAAAAAGCAGGGATTAAACAGGAAAGGGTTAATCGTTCATATGTTCATATGTCCATGCTATTGATACATATTGTGAAACATTATTGACCTATCGTTCATTTAATATTCCTGTATCAGTCGCTGCGAAAGAAAAACTACGACACAAAAAGAGTTTAGGTTGACGATCCAAAACCTCGTGACCTCAGCTTGAATAGGTGACAAGAGCTTATTAATTCAATGAATGTTAAAGAAATGAGACATTTGATACAAAAACCCATGTCTCAATACGAAATGAAATAATCAAGAAAGTAAAGAGACAATGATACTGTTCCTTTATTAAATTATGATAAAATTAAAACTAAACAGGTAAAAGTTGGAAACTTTTTTTACCGTATCTGACCTCATGCGTATTAGAACCAGGTCTGTCATTTCACTGGCACTACTTTTCGAATGGTTTAGACCACTACGCTACGGACCCAATTATGATATTTGCTATATTTTATTCGACCTCAAAGTAAAATTCTGATAATTTCGCGGAAATAACCGAAAAGTTACGAAAAATAATGAGTAACAGGTCAACTTTGTTTTCCAATACATTTGTTTATTACTTGGCAGCTTTCGCCTGAGACTCGGTGCATTTTTCGTACATATTAGGAAGATTTCCGAGTTCTAACTGTATAATGACCGTTAGTAAAATATTAACAAAAACAAAATTTAATCAACGAGTGGGAGCAAGTCGGTTAAGTTGCATTTCTCTCAATGACTCAGCTTATTATTTTTTTCTCTTACTTTTTTTCGTCCCTAAAAACTACTTTTTTTGAATCAGATATGGACAAAGTTCACCTTTTTTAATTCAGTGAACGACCACTTGCATCTGAATCATGTAGCGACTTTAATGATACGAATAATCCTTTATCACTGCATAAAAGGGATTATAAACCGTACTTATATGTGTTACGACGTGATAAAACTATGTATCCCAATGTTCAGAAAACAGCATGATTTTCCGGTTCCCGAAAAGGAAAAAACGTAACTGTTGCTAAAGTTACCACAATGACGCATAGTATCAGCAGGAGCATCTTTGTTTCTATTGTTTTATTTATCAAAATCAAACTCAATATTTGAAGAAAAAAATGTCTTCAAAATTTTAAGAAGGTGGATAAACACCCATGCACCCTGCTTCTAAAAGAAGACATCTTGATTGCAAGATAGAAAAAAGAATAATATTTGAGTCAGAAAAAATATCCTTTCATTAACTCGGTTAAAACTTATGGTTTCTTGAATCAGAGTGCATATCTTAAAAAAGTTAGAGAGATATTTGAGAGATACGTATATTACAGAGTGGTTCTCAGACATAAATGAAAGATCATCTTTGGCTTTCTACAAATGTTTAAAGCCTAAATTTGAGATTTCCGAGTATTTAACTAAAATAACTCATATAAAAAAGAGAAAAAGTTTGGCAAAACTTCGAACCTCTTCCCATCAACTTAGCATTGAAACTGGTCGACATAGAAAGATCGAACGAAATAATAGAATATGTCCTGTATGCGGCTCTGGTGAGGTGGAGGATGAGTACCATTTTATTATGGTGTGCACATCCTTTAAATCACACAGAGATAAATATATAGATCGATATTTTACGCAAAGACCGAGCATGTATAATTTCATTTCCCTTTTAACAAGTGATAACACAAAAGTACTAAACAGACTTGCATCTTACTGTTTAGAAGCTTTCGAACTTAGAAAAACACTCCTAGATAATTAATTTTACAAATATCATCATATTTTTGTGATTTAACATCAATATCCTATATCTTCCGCATTTATATCCTTTATTGTTACTTTGCACATGTATTTGTTAATTTTGTATGACGGTGATGGACTTTTTAGTTCAAACCAATATTGAAATAAAATCTGTTCTGTTCTGTTCTTTAAAAAATTAGCGACATTAGATTACCTCCATTTAATTTCACGCAAAAATTCAAACATTGTATTCATTCAATTTCAAAATCTTAACAAAAACATTCATCTCGTCAATTTCACGGTGTTGTTAACAGTGCTTATCTAGCGGAAGAAGCTTTCCTTTCGATACAACTGGACTCAAAAAAATGATAGTATTCAGATTGAAGCCATTGGGAATCTATTCGACTTTTATTTGACAGATTTTGCATTTCTGGAAAGAAGATACCAAACAAGGTATTTGCATGTCCAACTGTTCTCAAAATAGCAATTAAGTAGCCGTTAAGTAAGACCTATAATATTCCCCTCTTCTTTCATCAATTTCCGGACGAATGTGTTCATCATGAGTAACAAATCGAATATTCTGTTGTTTTAAAGTTCTTGCGTCATCTCTGAATCCGATCGGAGCCGGGGTATGGCGTTGGTCTTCTTGATCAGTAAACCGTTCATTAAAATCAAGTGGGCTACCACCAGCATTTGTTCTAAGGTATTTTAATAAAGTTTTACTGTTGGGTGCCTTTTCTAGATGAATGCTGTCTTTATGGATGGGTGGATGTTTAGGAAACGTCCGTGGTGACCTTGCTGAAGACTTTGTAGATCTTGGTTCAGTTATAGAATCGAATCCTTGTATCGGTATACTAACTTTGCTTTCTCTTCTCTTAGACGCCAGAACTTGAGATTGCTCGGCATGAACTTTTTGTTTTTCAATATTCTGTCCTTTTGTTCCAACGCTACCAAAAGTAGCTATTCCCGGAGCTGTGTTGCTGAACGGCTTATTTTTCTTTGCTTGGTTTGTGTTTGGTCCTGGTATCAAAGCTAAGGTTTGGCTACTTTTGGTTAAAGGCTCAGGGCCATGGCTGTATCTACCAGTTGAAACGGGTCCGCCATCCATTTCTTTTTCATTATTTCTCTGATCCTGTCTAGGTGTTCTGAAAGCCTCTTTTACTCTATTTTTAGTCAAAGTATCTTCCTTCCCTTGAAATAACTTCGAACTTACATCGTTTGCGCTTATTTGCTTCAAAACATTCTGGTACACAAGCGGCGAACGCGGTTTAGTCGGGTAACTTTTGTTGGTTTCTGTTTCTTTTAAACTTGGTCTCTTTTTGTCTTCACGCTTGATAAACAAAGTTCCTTCATCGTTGTAGTTGTCCAATTCACTTTTGATTTTCACAGGCTGAGTAGCCTTTTTTCTGACTGTGGATGCGGACTTTGAGGCGGATCTGCCTGATTTCATTGACTGAACGTCCTTCATTTTTTCGCGCTGCATGTCCCAATTTTGTTCAAGTTTACTCTTTGTATTACTTGTTTTTTCTTTGTCGGATCTGTCTATATTTCTTTCTATTTCAACATCAAACTTAACATTTTCTTCCCTTTTCATGTTTTCTTGACCTTTCAGGATACCCTTGGTATTTGCTGAAGATGCTGACTTTGCATGTTTGGATTCTTTGGGTTTCTTGCTTTGCGTTTTCTGCTTATAATTTTCTCGATTTGTGTTCGTTGTTCCCGATTTAATGTTTCCGCCAATTTTCCTTATTTTGGTCTTTCTTTCTCCTGTCGCATCATTTTCTGTATCACTGACAATGCTACTTCCATTATCCTTGTCCGCATTGGAAGGAACTTCAGTTAGAAACGTCGAAGCAGATTTGGCACGTATATTTGTCTTCTTCTTCACATCATGGTCATTGTTAGCTACATCGGGTTTACTTGTATCAATATAAACTTTCTCATTCGCGTCTTCTAAAGAAACTTTAGCTGTCTTTTTTGCTTTTCGTTTTGGTTTGGTAGATAATGATGTAATTAAAGTCTCTGTCATTTTTTCGTGTCTTGATGTGAGTTCTTCTAGACGTGCCGAGTATTTATTGAGATCCATGTTTACTTTATCCCCGATAGCCCTGTGCTTGATTATATTAGAACCTCTGAATGTAGATCCCATCACTGTTGCATAGTCTATTGATCCCTTCATCCGTTTCATTTGCTCAAACTTATGAAGTAAATTCTTAGTTTCTTTAGACATTTTCTCAAGTTGACGATCGTAATCGTCTTGGGCCTTTTGTGAAGGAAGGTCATTCAAAGTTATAGTTCCTTTCTTTCCGTTGAGTCCCGCTACGAACGGACCAACCACTGAATATCTCTCCTCTTGCCGCCTCCTTGTTTCCTCGAACACATTCTTCCACTCATCTTCATCTCGCTTTTCCATTCTATTTATAAGCTGAACCAAATCTTTATTTTCTTCATGAAGCTTTTTGATAACATCTTGTAATTCACTATTTTGCTGTTTCACCTTTTTGATATTTGATGCCTTTGGACCCCGCTGCAAAAAGTTTTTCAAGCTTTTATTTTCAATATTTGTAGCTTCTTGTGCCTTCGCCAATTCTGCCGCATCTTTTTCAAGTTCTTTTATCCGTTTCTGGTACTTTATCTCTACCTCTTGAAGGGCCTCTCTTTGTCGTCTAAGTTTTTCATATGCTTCCTCAATATTCGTCTCTTGTTCCTTTTGACCCCCTCTCCTGTGATCGATGACCTCAAGCGGGGGCTTATCAGCCCTCTTACTATGACGAGGGATATCTGGCTTCTGTACCACAGTATACATCTGTAATGCATGTAGCATTAATTTGTTAACAGATGATGGAAATTGTACAAAATTGAAATAAAATATCTTTGCGTCCTCATTAAGTGTAGTTAGGTTTCTGACTTTCGTAACTCAATTTCAACAAGAGAAAATAGTCCTTTTTTATAGAAAATTGGAAACATTTTACATGTACATCCTGCACTGTACTGAGTCAAAACTTTGCTGAATAATTATGTGTAAAAGTAGACAAAATATATGGTCGGTCATAACTTGAACAGTTAACAACATCGTGAAATTGACAAGGTGAATGATTTTGGAATGAATATTGAATTTATTTGCATGAGTGTGATGAGTGATTTTTGAGTGAAACTAAAGGGAGGTAATCCAATACCACTAATTTTGTTTAGTATAAACAAAATCAGCGATACTTATTACCTCCCTTAAATGAAATAAGTATACAGTATCTATAAATTGCTTCCCATTTCTCCAAGAACGAATCAAACGCCGACAATTGCAATTATGTCAGTGATATCGCGACTTGTTTTCTATTTGTATTTATTTTCAATGTAGGTGTTGGTTGTTTATTTTTTAAAGTAACTATGGAGCGTTTTTGAGCGGTTTGTGTGAGTGTTTGGAATGAATGAATGGAGCGCTGAGTGAGCGATTTAGAATGATTTTGATTGAGATTAATGTCAATTTCACGATGTTACTAACTGTAGCCAAGTTATTAAAGAACTTGTCCTCAAGATTGGTGTCGTGGTTTAGATTCCTATAATGGCACTATAATTCTAATAATCGAGCTCGTGCGTAATAATTTAAACAATTTGAAATTATCGTGAGTGCAAACATTGAGTAGGGTAGATATTAAATAGATGTAAATATTAAGTTACTTGATGGTCTACAGCTACTTTGAGACCTTATCTATTTACTAAACGCATTGTAAAGACTCTGGACAGACTGTGCGAATGCACAGACTGGGCAGTGTCTTTGCATTGCGCATATTCGAAATTTTTCGAAATCTCCCGCACAAGCTATATTACATATACTGTCTCTCGAATGAGACTTTATATCGAGGCCCCGTTTCTCGGTGCCGCAAGAGAGCCAGTTCGGATCTGATCAGTGTATACGTCCTGTATCCTGTCTTTATCGTGTTAAATAACCAACCGTCTTCTATGTGCGTTCCTTATTCGGGCCTATGCTACGAAAGCAATGACAAATAAACAGAAATACGCACAGAAAATAGTTGTGTCCTTAATTTAGTTACACTCATTTTTCCTTCCAAACAGACAGGTCAAATCTTGATATACGAAGTTTACAATTTGTATAATTCGTCATCGAAAATGGATTCTGCTTACCTTTACATATGAATTGGTTAATTTTTCCTTTTTTTTGTTTTTGTATGATAACTCGGGAAAATCGAAATGCGATCAAATATGGCGGCTTATGAACAAGGCCCGTATTGCTTATTTACTTCACTCTAATTTTTATTCAAGACAATCGTTCCGCGTCGTGCATTCAATTGTTTGAAATTGTTAGAAATTCCACTGAAAAATGAACCACAAATATACCGACTTGAAAAAGAAATGCACGTTTAAATAATTTAAGATTGGCTGAAAAACTTGTTTCATTCTCCATTTTTTCTATTTTTGTTAGCTTGTGCGCAATGCAATTGAAGAGAAATCTGTATGATTAAGGAACAAACTTTATATTTTTGCTTCTTAATCTTAATTTATAAGGTATGAAGAGAGTATATTTTTAATTCGAGGTAGAGATATGAGAGTAATAACCTGGTCACCTTTTATGTAAATCCGCTTCGGTGTGGATAGATTTAAGTTTCATTACTCAATGTATTAAAAAGTACTATCTCCATCCCGCAATTCCCCTTTTCCAGTTGTGGGTACAGACAATGGCCATGTCTACAGCTCTGTAATTTTGTTTTGAACATCAAGCAAACTATAAGACAGTCTTATGAATCTTCACCGGTGATTGCAACAAATAGCATATATATTCTATACCCTTATTACAGTTAAAAACATTGTGAAATTGACAAGCTGAATAACATTGGATTGATTTGAATGAAAATGAATGAGCGAGAGGAGTGATTTTGAATGAAATACAAGGGAGTTAATCCAATATCGCTGATATCGTGATATTTATTACCCCCTTTAATAAAATATGCCTACAAATTCTATAAAAATCTTTTTGTGTCTTTGCGAGCCAATCAGGCGCTTACAAAATTCAATTAAGACATCGAAATCGTGAATTTTATATAAAATTAAAATATATTTAGAATGAAGTTGTTTATCTTATCTATTTTATGATTTTTGAGCACAGTTTTTGAATAGTTTGAATGAGTATTCGAAATGAACGAATGGAGTTCTGAGTGTGCAATTTAGAGTGGTTTTGATCGGAATGCAGATCAATTTCATGGTGTTACTAACTGTACATGTACCAACGACATGTAGAATACAAAAGTTAATGACGGAGCATGAATTATGCACTGTCAAGATTTTAAAGTTAGTTCTAAAGTTGACAATCTATGGAATATTTTTTCAACGTGTTATCTAACTATTTTTTCTTTATCCACCATTGAAATTAATCGAAGTGGGAACAAGATAAAGATACGGTACATGTTTCGAGAAATTGCACTTTTGCAAACGCAAACACATGCAATTGTTTTGTGATCCGATTTTTGTTTATTATATGAGCCAGTGCGTGACATTTCCAACAATTTGACGTGTACGTGATGGGCCTATATTAACCAACTATGACTGCCATGTAGTATAATTACAAATTTGCCTGACTTTCTAAAGACAATTTTGAACTCAATCTTTCTACAAAGTGCAAAAGTGAAGACTCTGGTCAGACTGCGCAGATGCAGTCTTTGCTTGGTGCACATTTGAAATGGTTGGAAATGTCACGCACAGGCTCATATTATATCGTCGATATTCTTTAAAACCTTGTTACTACATGTATAGATTTATACAAGAAAACCGACAATATATGATAATCTATTCGACATATACGATTATGAAACAATCGTCGACATTTACGATTATGTAACAATCGTATATGAACAGAAAACATAATATCCTGGATACTTATCCGAGAACATGGGATTTGAGAAAGAAACAACCTCCAATTTATTTGGTTCTCTTGAATGTTTTCGATATCAAATGATTATATATATAATACGTACTTAGTGTATTATATGGAAAAAAAATATCTAACGAGGTTGGGAGAGTTGAAATTTGTCGTGGCTCTGCCGAGACAATTATCAATTGTCACAAGCGAGTCAGATATTTTTTTATACAATACACTAAGTACGTATTATATTTATCTTATAATCTCTATTTGTCTTCTTTTTGTAGATGTTTCTAACTGAAATGCAAGTTTCTAAAAATAACCACATTATATCATTGTTGTAAAATAACTATATGATATCATAAAAAATATCATACGGGATGTTATCACACGAATATATGTATTGTTATAAGATAAAAACATTATCATCACCCATTGTCTGGTTAAATAAAAATCCTAACAAAATTACAAATAAATTCTTGTGCTTAAAGCAATCGATCTTCTAATTGTGTGAACCCTTACTTATTTCGAAGGTTCATTTCTCAAAAACTTTTCTTGCTTGAAAAGGGAAATCATTTCATTAGGAAACCTTGGTCAACATTATGAAAGATCCTTAGTCTAGAATATTGCTGAACTATAACGATTCAACGATTTATGCAGGACTAGTGGAATACCAATGTCAACTGGTCTAAAGCAATGAATGTAAAAAAGTGTATCATCATACCTCTGCACTGGGTAGCCAAATGCAAGAAAGCTTTGTATATGAAGTGGCGAGATATCTTAATAAGCCTCTTTTTTGTGGCAGAGTTTATTTCATTCGATACCAGTTAGTACTTTCATGATTCATCAAAACTACCAAGAAAATTTTTCAGTGTCATTTTAATTGTGCAAAACACCTTGTCATTTTATCTGGTATCTCGATATATTTTGATATGTCTACGTGCAGTTAAAAAACATCGTGAAATTGACAAGGTGAATGATTTTTGAAGGATGTAGGAATGAAATTGAATGAGTGTGTGGAGCGACTTTTGAGTGAATTTAATGGGAGGTAATCAAGTATTGCAAATTTTTTTAGGATAAACAAAATTAGCAATATTGATTACCTCCCTTTAATAAAATATGCATACAAGTTCATTAGATAGCTCCCTATTTCTTCAAGAACCTATCAGACGCCTACAATTTCAATTGAATAAGTGAAATCCCGATTTTTTTCCTAGCTATTATTAGTTAGTTGTTATATGTTTTTCCGTGAGTTTGGAGCGTTTTTGATCGATTTGAGTGAGTGTTTGGAATGAATGAATGGAGCGCTGAGTGAATGATTTAGAATGATTTTGATCGTAATGATTGTCGATTTCACGATGTTATCAACTGTACCACCAATTGACATCGAGATAAATTTATTGTTGTAAAACTAGTGGACAATCAAAAACATCGTAAATATGTAGTTACGACGTTATGTATCCACAAAGTACAATATTTCTGATATCCATACATGGAATAATTATCATTCAGATGAATTATGACATTCGGGATATGCTCAAACAAGGTATGTTTCAATAAGGTTGAACGCCGTTTTAACAGTAATTCGAACACATCGTGGCGACTGGAGCACCCGACAAAATATCCGTGGATTTTCTCGAACCAGTACTTTATGAACCATAACATCCTTTCCTAACCCTAAGCTGGTTAACGATTTGTCCATTTATTGGTGAGTGAAGAAGAAAAGTAAAGGAAAAAAAAACAACAAAAACATAGGAAATGATGTGTGCCGCAACCCGTTATCGAACCGGTGACCCGGAGATTGAAAGTTTGAAGTTCGATGTGCTACCATCTGCGCTATGACGGCGGCCACCTTGCTCAAAAAATGCAAAATTCTATAATGATAAGTGATATCGTGGACATTATGTTGTCATCAAGATTGAAAACCCGTAATAGTTCAACAATATTTTGGACGAAATGAACTTTAACAGTGTTAACCGAGGTTTCCTAATGAAAATCATTAGGAAAGCTCGGTTAACACTGTTAAAGTGATTACTTGCGAAACGTTAAGTGTTAAGAATTTGATTACAAGTATGAATATCACGAAATTGATAAAGAAAATCTCAATTTTCGAGATATAAACTTTCGATAGTTTTAGTTTTTCCATGACATTTTTCACAATATCATTATCATGGCTCTAGTGGCATGAATATGCCGTCATATACAATTGATCTTTTGTTACATGTATACGAACACATTTCAAGATCGACTTATTCATGCCTAAAATTCAGACGACAGAATATTTGCTGCGATTCCGAAAATTCATAAAGTTGACAACAATGTTACGCCGTATCCTGGATTTTAGAGAAAATGATAAGTTATAAACAGGAATGAAGACCGTGAAGCATTAAAAACTCGCTATTGTGAGTACCGAATAGTAGATATGAAATCTCCACGAAGCTGCAGCTGGTGTAACTTCACAGCATTCTGTCCGATATCTGGGTACCATTTTACTAAACCTTACTAAAAAAAATCGTAAGTTAACATCACAAATCGTATCTGGTGTTTTCACTCATTGTATGATTCTGCCTTGCAATATCTCATTGGAATCGTCTTTCGAGGACGATTCCAATGAGATGATTCATGACAGAATTCCTCATTTAGTTACTATTTGAGAAGCAACTTTACTTTTTGACTTAAGCAAAAATTGATCGTAAGATGTTAAGTAAATCAGGCCCCTAGTGAATAAAGACAAAAACATCGTAGTACATGTATTGACAAGGGGTATGATTTGGGAATGATTTTGGAATGAAATTGAAGAGTGTGATGAGTGAGTTTTGAATGATTTTCAAGGAAGGTAAAAAATAATCAATAATTTCGGCAATTTGGGCGAAATAAGTGATAATATGTTACAGTTAATAACATCGTGAAATTGACAATCATTCCGATCAAAATCATTCTAAATCATTCACTCAGCGCTCCATTCATTTATTCCAAACACTCACTCAAATCGATCAAAAACGTTCCAAACTCACTGAAAAACATATAACATCAACTTTCTTCAAACTAATAATAGCTAGGAAAAAAATCGGGATTTCACTTATTTAATTGAAATTGTAGGCGTCTGATAGGTTCTTGAAGAAATAGGGAGCTATCTAATGAACTTGTATGCATATTTCATTAAAGGGAGGTAATCTATATTGCTAATTTTGTTCATCCTGAACAAAATTTGCAATACTTGATTACCTCCCATTAAATTCACTCAAAAGTCGCTCCACACACTCATTCAATTTCATTCCTACATCATTCCAAAATAATTGATTGAGATTGAGAAAGAGATTTCTCGTTTTCTTAAACCGTTTTTCATGACCAAAGGACATTGTTTTTTTAAGTTCAATTCAATTTAAGATAGATTCATTTTCCTTTTTCTATTAGTTAAACTATCGATGTGGAGCTTTTCCTATAGCAGGAGAAACAAGTTTTGCCATGTTGGTACTACCGGCATCCTCTGGCATCTTTCTTGGTCTCTTTTTCTTGGCAAGTTCTTTTTCCAAATCACTTAATTCACCGTTCTTATTTGAAATGGATTCAATAACGTCATCTTTCTTATCAGAAACGTTATTAGCCGTGTCTTGAACAGTGGCTTTGGAAATATTTGCTAATGGCTTATTATTATTACTACTGTCAACTATCATTGCTTTATCATTATCACCGTAGCGGTTTTCTCTTACTCGTTCATCGATGTTGTTAAAGGCAGTATTATCGCTAGCTTTAATGATAGTCCTTTGACGTTCAACTAGTGTTTCGACGTTGTCCAGTGCAGGGAGAGAAACATTTTTCATCGCTTGACTCTCAGATCCTTGAAGCTTTTCATCTTTTTTCTTTATCTTCTTTTTCTTTTTTGGCTTTATGTCTTCAACATCTTCCTTTTCTTCGTGTTCTGTCTGTACTGCTATATCATGCAATCCTCTTGATATCTGCAAATCTTCTATCATTTCTACGTGCCTTCCTGAAAGTTTTTCAAGTTGAGCAGTGTATTTATTTAAATCTCTGTTGAGGTTTTCACCTACCTCTTTGAATTCCTTCATATTCGTAACGCATTTTCTCTCCCCTGTCACAAGTGAATAATCTATAACTCTTTTTTCCCGTTTCAGTTGTTTTAATCTTTTTAAAAGAGAATGTGTTTCCTTTTCAATGCTGGTTAAATGAGAATCAAAATCATCTTTATTTTTTTCCGGTCCGTCGTTGACGGTTACCGTTCTCTTTTTTAAACCTTGAACACGTGATATAAATGGACCAATCGCAGTATACCTCTCTTCTTGTCGTCTACGAATTGCCTCAAATACGTCATCCCATTCAGATTCATTCTTTTTCACGATTCTATTTAAAAGTTCATTCAGTTCGATATTTTCTTCGCCAAGTTTTTCAATAACATTTTTTAGGGTTTTCTTTTCATTTTGCAATTTCTTTACATCTGCGCGATCCGGCCCTCGATTAATACTATTTTTCAGACTTCTATTTTCAGCTAGCGCTCGTTCCAACTCCGCAGCCATTCGCTCACTGTCCGTCTCCAGTTCACGTATTCTTCTCTTGTACCCAAGCTCGTTGTCGAATAGTTCATTCCTTTGGTCCATGACAATATCCAGCGCGGATTGTTCTGTTGGAAGGCTCCTGGCCACTATTCTATTGTTTACTCCACCCATAATTGTATTTTGTCTTTTACGATGATTGATAATTTCCATAGAAGGTTTATTGCCTCTGGGGCGATGTTCTTCCCTTTGAACTCTCGGAACGAAAGTGTACATCTGAAACGAATAATTCACCCATGAGCTTTTTGATCTTCTAATTAAAAGGGATGTTCGCTTAGAAAAGAAATATCACTCAACTAATAATCCAATGAAATGGAATAAACAAGTATGCCTTCGATTTAATTAACCTATATCATTGACTTTCTTTTCAAAAGAGGATCTTTATTGTTAAGAATACCAGCAAAATAGGAAGTTAACGACATTTGAGAATGGTTATTGTAAGTTTTGCGATAACTATTGTAATAAAAGTGCAACAAGTATCTGAAAGTGATAGATTAAAAATGTAACCTTACCTCTAGATATGGTGATTTAACTTCTCAAAACAATCAAAATATCTCCCGGGAAGAGAAGTGTAAACAAATAAAAACTTTAAACTCCATTTTAAAAGTGTAGATTGATTACTATCGGCCATTTTCAAATTTCAATACAGTCTATTGTTTTATAGTACTGCTCATTTTCTAAAGTAAATGGAAACTCAATATGAGTTTAAAAACGAACACTTCACAAAGTTTGCCTGACATAGACCTCTTCCTGTCTGCATCAATTGCACGGAACATAACCGTTTGTATCAGAGAATGATTGGCTTCTCCTTTATTGAGTGAACAACTAAAGCTATATTTTCACTCGTTGCTTTGCCACGAGTGAAAATTAAGCTTTTGATGTTCACGAATTGAAGGAGTTACCTATCTTATACAAAACTACACGATTATTCTATTAATCAAATCTTTGCAAACATGACGCGAATTGTTAATTTTTAGGACGATTCTCTAAAGGTACATCTTGTGCGCGTGATTACTCTGCACCGTTTTCTACTTCGCGTGTTTCATGGGCCCGCTCAGATAAGGTTAAATAGTGTTAAAAGAACGAAACAGTGTATATTTCTGATAAGTTCACTGGTTTAGCTATGGGATCAGCAAGTGATAAACAACCGACATTTCACGATAATCAAGCGAAAAGCACGAAAAATCTATCCATTTTTAGACTTAAATCAGATATACCTTGTAAGATACTTAAAATCTTTATATATATGACAATTAGCATCTCATGATTGAAACAAGAAGAAGTTGGGTTTTTTTTCAATTTTAAAACACATCTTTGACTTACTAGTAAGGACAGTTAACAACATCGTGCAATTGACAACCATCTTGATCAAAACCATTCCAAATCATTCGCTCAACGCTCCAATCATTCATTCCAAACACTCACTCAAACCATTTAAAAACGCACCAAACTTTCTGAAAAGAAAGAATCAGCAACGTCATTAAAAGATAAATAAATCTAAAAAATAAAAAAAAAATAAAAAAAAAATCACAATTGCACTGACATAATTGAAAATGTAAGCGTCTGATTGTTTCTTGAAGAAAAAGGAAGCTGTTCATAGAATATGTCTGTATATTTTATTAATGGGAGTTAAAAAGTATTTCTACTTTTATTCAACATGAACAAAAAATAGCGACTACCTCCTCTGAATTAACTCAAACTTTCTCACCCCACTCATTCAAATTCATTCCAAAATCATTCCCAAATCATCCACCTTATTAATTTCACGATGTTCTTAACTGTACATACATGTATCAGTTTATTGTTGGCAATCTTTCAAAATTACGTCAAATTCTGTCCATTCCAATAAATTGACAAAAACATTAAAAACTCATAAGAAAATATCAATTTTATTAAACTAACACTAATCAAATGTAACAAACAAACAAACAGTAAAGCTTTTAACAACAAAATTACCTATAAATAAATAATTATGGTTGGTCGGCTAAAAATTACCGTTAAAAGCCAAAGCAACAATACTTCTTCTCAAAGATTCCCTGCTTATATGGTGTCTAAAACGGGCACTTCGTCATGCAGATGTTCGTCATGATTGTATCTTAACTTTCATTTCACAAATTAAGCTTGGATCCTGACCTTTGTTGATACTCCATACTGGTATGAATCTATGGCGAACTTGTCGGCTGGTGACCCGTGTCCGCCCGCCCCGAGAACCGCTCTGTGTTATAACGGGACTTGTCATTGCTAACCTAGTCTTTAGTTCGAAACCCAGTCGGCTGATATCGTTTGTTTTCGGGATAGGTCGATCTTTGATAGGAATGGATTTGAGGCGCTTCTTTAGATCCTGACAGAACAAGTACACACAATTTATCATAAGAAAGTCCACCCCTAATGAAATGAGCCTGTCCGTGAGATTTCCAACAATTTCAAAATGTTCAAAGCAAAGACTCTGACCAGTCTGTGCATCCGCACAGTCTGTCAAGAGTCTTTACCATGCGTTTTATAGATAGATAAGGTCGCAAAGTACCTATAGACCATCAGGTAACTTTACATTTACAGTATGTAGCTTTCTACGCTACTCGATATTTGTCCCTCACAAGTATTTCAAATTGTTGGAATGTCACGCACAGGCACAAATAATATTGAGATCGGCATAACCCGTGTTCTCTTAGTTGATGCTTTCCGTTTAATTCAGATTTCTATCGGGAGAAAATGAATCAGTAATTTCTTCATTAATTACGTCATTGGGGTGCTTATATGTCGTAAATACAGTGAACGACATCGTGAAATTGACCGGGCGAATGAATTTGGAATGATTTAGGAATGAAATTGAATGTGTGTACAGCGGGTTTTGAGGGAAATGAATGGCAGGTAATCCTATATCGCAGATTTTGTTCAGGATTAACAAAATTGGCGATATTGATTACCTCCCTTTTATTAAATATGCATACAAGTCCTATACACAGCTTCCTATTTCTTCAAGAACCTTTGAGAAGCTAACAATTTGAATTTTGTCAGTGAAATCGAGATTTTTCTCTATCAAAATTTATTTTGAATGATGTTGTAAATCCTGTTTTTTTCAATGGGTTTGAGCGTTTTTGAATGGTTTGAGTGAGTGTTTGAAATGAATGAATGGATCGCTGAATGAGCGATTTAGCATGGTTTTGATTAAGGTGAATGTCAATTTCACGATGTAACTTACTATATCTAATCATTTGATACGTATTAACAGCATTTCAGTAAAACAATGTCATTGACGTATAAACGGAAATAATTGGCTAAACCGAACTATAACGATATCTTTCGAACCTTCCAACATAGAGCCGGGTTTTCAATTTTTAATTAGGGGTACAAAGCCTTAAAATACATTTTTGCTATTCATGATTTTTGATTGTGTCAAAAAACCCAAAAAACCCAAAAACAAAACAGCCCCCCCCCCCAAAAAAAAAAAGAAAGAAAAGAAATAAAAAATACAAACCCTGAGCATTCTGATTGAAGGATAGCGAAGAAGCTTATTTTAATTAAGTATTGATTTGACATGAAATCAACAAAAGTGTAAATATTAATTCAATACAATTTTTATAAACGTAATTTGACAGCATATTTTATCACGGTAAAAAGCACTCGCAGAAATAAAATATTGTTTGACATTGCAATATGAATATTGTGATCAATCGGGCGAAAACAGGCAATCTCGGTAGTGCGATAATTATCCTAGTCATGCTGCGCCGACTGTGTGCAGACTGTATAGGGTCGAAACTTCTCTCAATAGTGTTATTTTCTGTATCTGGAACATTCCGGTCACCTTTATTATAAGTAACATTTATGACCGATCTTCGGTTGCCTTCTCCTAGAACTGTTCTCTTTTCAAATGTGTGACCCTTCACGCGAAAGGGACTATCTGGGTAGTGCGTAAACTGTCGACCTTGGTCAGACTGCGCGGACTGCACAGACTGATTAGGATCGAAACTTTTCTAATTTTACTAATTTTCTGAATCTAGAATGATAAATCTACCTTTCTGTGAAGAATCTTTAAAATGCTACCCCTGGTTTGCCTTTACAGTTAGTTACACCGTGAAATTGACATTCATCTCAATCAAAACCATTCTAAATCGCTCTATCAGCGCTCCATTTATTCATTCATTCATTCATTCATTCATTCGTTCATTCCAATTACTCACTCAACCCTTTCAAAAACACTCCAAAATTATTAAAAATATACAATCAACAGCTACATTCAGAATAAATATAAATAGAAAAAAGCAATTTCACTGACATGATTAAATTGTATTAGTCTGGTTGGTTCTTTAAGAAATGGAAAGCTATTTATTAAAGGGATGTAATAAATATCGCTAATTTTGTTCATCCTGAACAAAATTAGCGGTATTCGATTATCCCACTTTAAATCCACTCAAAACTCACTTCTCGCCCTCATTAAATTTCATTCCAAATTCATTCAAAATCACTCACTTTGTCAATTTCACGATGTTTTTTTTTTACTGAACTACAACCAATCTCTTTGCTACATGTTCATTTGTCAGAGTTCCCAGATTGTCCCTATTCGCATGAAGGGTCACATATATTTTACGGAGTTCCCAGATGGTCCATTTCTGCATGAGGTGTCACGATTAAATCTTTCATTACATAAAAATTTTATCCTTTTTTTTAAAGTTTGAGACATTTTCGTGTAGCAATTGCTCAAAGTGTACGCGGATTTAATTTCCAATTAATTGCGTGTAACGCAAACTTTAATCATATCGTGTATGATTGAGGCTTGTTCACACATGAGACTATGAAGTGGCCATTTTAGAACACCATAGTAAATACGTACCTTAACAATATAAGAGAGATCAGCCTGTCTTGTTCTAGAAGGAGAGGGCGATCCTGACCTAGCACGATTACGAATGGACACAGACTTTTGGTGATCACGTTTAGGAGTGATGTCCTTCTGCTTTCTGTTTGAATGACTTTGAGACGGCTTCGGCTGAAAGAATATGGACCAGTTCCCATTACGTGAGTTTTAAATTCACATTTCTATGCGTGAACAAACGTTTGGAAACCATTTTGCACGCAAACCGAGATTCTAATTGACCGGGTGCACGTTGAGGATGGAAAACGTTTGTCGAACGTTTAACGATGTTACAGTTTACCAAAGAAAGAAGGCCAGGTTCACGATTCATCCAGCCTTCATTATGAAAGACCCGATCCCACTAGTCAGAACCAATCGGATATTGGGTCTTCTTTGTTCTGTATAAAATTGCACCTTATTTCAGGTGATGTGGTAGGTTCCACAGAAGGGTTTGACCCTTGACCCCTTTAGCCCTTGATATTCATTCAATGTCCTATCTTTAAGTAGAAAAAAATCTAGGAAAACTTCGTTCAACTTTCGGGCTACCCAAGCTTAAGTACAGGTATCGTCTTTTTTACCTATGAAGAGGACAATTACTTTGGATACGACCCCAACCCGTTATCCGTCCTTTCGGAGAGGAGATCGAACACAGAGAAGGTCAACTCAAGCGTTAAATCAAAGAGGCGATGCAAAACCAGGTGAAAATGGCAAAAATTAGCACACAGGTTACTACTTTACTCTCAAACTATATATAACGTTTCAAAGTCGCACTACTTTTTCTACTTTTACCCGCGGAAGAAAATTCGAGTAGGGTCACTCCTACGGGACTTACGGATGCATTGGGATGTAAACGTATGAAAAGCATTAGAGCCGTTGAAAAGACGCTTTGTATCTGTTTCTTACCCTGTACATACACTTTGCATACGTTCTGTCCATCGAGCATCCGTCCATTGTCATTCATCCGCGCAGAAAGTTTTGTGCTTCATAAAACTTGTAGAGGGGATAAACTTTACGCTGTATACCCGATTTAATGCGTAGCAATACGAGGAACGAACGCGTACACATCCGATACCAACCGTTTATTTCCGTTGTATCCTCAATCCTACCGTTAGGCATACTCGGAACTCTTATCCGCTTTGGGGAAAACGTATAGAGGGCGAAATTATTAGGTATACGAAAGTATATCAAAGGGAAGTAGCACTGATATATATAATATGTACTTAGTATGAGAACAAATATCTAACGAGGTTGGGAGAATTGATTATTGTCGAGGCTCTGCCGAGACAATTATCAATTCCCACAACCGAGTTAGATATTTTTTTCCATACAATACACTAAGTATGTAAATAGAGGATATCGAATGAGTGGTCATTGAATTCCGAATTTTTTAAACGAGTCATATATAAACAGATAACGTTGCTATTCGCTCTGGACTCATTTGCATAGTTATTCCACTAGAGTAATGACACCCGTGTAATATCAAAAATATTCAACGGGGTTATTTCACTCCCGCGACCTAGGTCATTTTTTAATTATATTTATCTTATAACCTCTATTTGCCTTGTTTTCGTCGATGTTTCTGACTGAAATGCAAGTTTCTAAAAATCAACGCATTATGTCATTGTTCTAAAAATAACCATGTGATATCATAAAAAATATCATACGGGATGTTATCACTAGGATATTTGTATAGACATAGGATAAAATTAAGTACATTGTATGTAAGCGTGTGCACAACGAAAAATTGAATGATCCGCGCTGTATCCGTTTTGTTTTTACTCAGCATCTCTTTTTTTACCTATAAGCTTTTCTTAGCTTAATTGTAAAATCTGTTAAAACAAGGGAAATAATCGTGTGTTGTTTACTGATATTACAAAGTAGGATTTACTTTCCTTTAAACTGATAATTCGTTAACTTATTTTTAGTATCTAAGAAATCTCATCGCAGAAAAAACACCCGTCCTTGACTTAATGATTTGAGGACTGATTCCATTTTGCACTTTTTTCTGAAAACTATTTTTCTTTTTAAACAAACTTTTTACTATCATTATTCGTAATATTTTTATGGTTCATATCCTGATTTTTTAAGCTTCTAAGTCGGTGTGCACTGAAAGCTCTCCGTAGCTTGTGTTGTACTTGTTAGATATCTCCGACTTTGTAAATAAAATTAACTTGACTTGACTTGACTTAATGTGTATATGTCCAATGCTTCATGCATCCGTTTTTTCCGCTGCTTGTATATGTCACAGTTACACCCGGGAACCTCTTCTGAGCTGTCGTATGCTCTAATCCGCAAGGCTCCCGATGAAAATCCACTCAACATCCCGGCTTAGTACTTTACGCGTCCGATATTTTCCGTTTTGTTTATGCAATATTTGGCCACTATTAACATTTTTATTAGGCGAATGAGAACGGATGGAAATTTCACTCTGCCGTCGTGTCCGTTTAGTGTATGTTTTGCGTCCGTTTGGCAGTGGGACCGTGCCTTTACTTCTAATTGGACTTGATAAAAAGAATGGTCGGTGAATGCGGGCGCGGAATAAATATTGAGTGATTTTCAAATACATGTATTCGTTTATCATGTTAATCCGCTATGGTTGAAATGGGCGTACTGATGACCAACTCCATGTGTCTTCAACAAAGCAATTGGCTGTCAAATAAACTTATTTTTCAGTATCATTAACACGAAATGCTAAGGGGAACTGAGAGCGGTGGTTGTCCCGTGTCCGCTCGTCCGCCTGTCTGTCTGTCAACAAATCGCTATTTATAGCCATCAAAGCTGCAAATCAGGCCCAATTACTGTACAACTTTCTATTTGCGCTCAACTGAGAATTGAATTTACTAAAACATTAGTTCACACTTATTGATTAATTTCCACCGAAAACATTGCAAAAGGACCAGAAATTTATAAAAGCATTACTGAGATATTAAATGTTTCGTTTCTGTTCATAAAAGATAAAAATGTTGTTCGATTTTGACAAGAAATCAGAAATAGGTTATTAAGATTTGATTCATATAAGCCATTCTCTCATTCGAATAATAAAGATATTGATAACGAATAAAATCGTGAAAAATCTTCTCCAAAATTATCCGCCAGAATTCAATGAAACTCTGTAAGAATAGTCCTTAGGAAGGGTTCTCCTGAAAAAAAACTTAAAAAATCAGATTCTTGGAATAACTGTGGTTGCTATAGCAACGATAAGCTACACGATTGCTTTAAAAATTTGCATGTAATTTTGTCGCATTGTCTCCTATGTAAATGGGCCCTCGTCGTAGCGCAGATGACCTGCGTGCCAGACTTCCAAACTCCAATCAAGTGGTCACGGGTTTGATCAACGGAAGCGGCATTTAAACTTTCTGGCATTTGTTCCCACCATGTAAAAAATATAGATTTTACCAACTACAGTTAACAACATCGTGAAATTGACAAGGTGAATGATTTTGGAATAATTTAGGAATGAGTGTGTGGAGCGAGTTTTGACTGAAATTGACAGGAGATAATCCTATATCGCAAATTTTGTTCAGGATGAACAAAATTGGCGTTATTGATTACCTCTCTTTAATAAAATATGCATACAAGTTCTATTCCTATTTCTTCAAGAATCTTTGAGAAGCTAACAAATTGAATATTTTTCAGTGAAATCGCGATTTTTCTATATCAAAATTTATTTTGAAAGACGTTGTTGATTCTTTATTTTTCAATGGGTTTGGGCGTTTTTGAGTGGTTTGAGTTCAAGTGTTTGGAATGAACGAATCGAGCGCTGAGTAAGCGATTTAGAATGGTTTTGATTGGGGTGAATGTCAATTTCACGATGTACCTAACTGTATGCCTAATGATACCGTCATAAATGAAATTATGCCGGAAGAGTAAACTTTGATCAAATGATGTATCTCGTAAATGTGGCTTTCACAATTGAAGAAATCGTGTGTGAAATAATCTATTGAAGATCTCATTTACCTTTTTTTAACTGTTCTGCTCCTACACAGAGGCAATCTCAATTGAAAATGCTCCACAATCCAATCAACGGAAAACTTGCAATATTATAGCTTAAATTCGCATTTTCTTTCTTCAAAAATCGTTTTCTTTTAAAAAAAATTCTACCTCTGATAAGATCTTAAGATCTTTCCGTCTGATGGGTCATAACTAAAATGATTACCGACGGCTTTTTCAAATACTCTACAAGTTGTAATGATACTACCCCTCCTCCTCCCCCCCCCCCCCCAAAAAAAAAATAAATAAAAAGAGAAGGAGACAAATCTTAGTGGTTTTAAATAACCTTTGGTTGTGCTGATTTACTTCGTTTTCTTGTTGATTTCTGCTGTGACTTTCTTTTCTGGTTTGACTGAGACTTCGTTCTCTGGTTGGGATTCTCCTTTGCTCTTACAGTTTGGCTATTCGATCGTAAACTATAACGATGACCTTGACCTTGACCACGAACCTAAAAAAAGGAGAATTTACAGTTTGTAAGTTAAAAATAAAGGTAGTGCTTCGCGCTGAGCATTCGCAATCCATTCAAATAATGTTAATAAAAATCATTTCTTTCATCAGCTGGTGTTCTTTGGAATCGCTAATTCAACTTTGTTCTTACAGGAAATGAATGTAGATTTTTTTTTTCAAATGTAGGTAATAAAATTTATCTTATAACTATACAAATATCTGTGTGATAACAACCCGTATGATATTTTTTATGATATCACATAGTTATTTTTAGAACAATAATATCATACAGTTATTTTTAGAAACTTGCATTTCGGAGAGAAACATCGACGAAAACAAGACAAAAAGAGGTTATAAGATAAATATAATACATACTTAGTGTATTGTATGAAAAAAATATCTAACTCGGTTGTGAGAATTGAAAATTGTCTCGGCATAGCCTCGACAATGATCAATTCTCCCAACCTCGTTAGATATTTTTTTTCATATAATACACTAAGTATGTATTATATATATAAATAGTTTCGTCACACTGTAACGAAATGAGCAATAGGTATTAGCTTCCTGAAATTGTATTCATAACTCGCTCCATTCATTCTTTCGATATCATTCAAAAATGATTCCAAAGTCATTCAGATTGTCAATTTCGAGATGTTATCATATAGAATAACCTTTCTTTATTCATGAAATTTAATTCAAAGTAAGCGTAATGACCTCCATCCTCGGATACCCCGGGGTCTCCCTATTTGCTACGCTATTTCGATATAGCGTAGCAAATAGGGGGACTCCGGGGTATCCGAGGGTGATCGACCTCGGTCTACCTTTTATCGCAGTCTAACCAGGCCCCAATTTTCACATACAAATCAAGATTATTCCTTATTGCGTGACGGATCCCATAAGAGTCTGTGCGTAATATTTTTAACATTTTAATTTAAGAATTGACGAGGGTATTTGTTGAATTAATGAAGGTATGAAACTAAAAACATAAACATACTGTATGAAAACGCAAAGCGTATTTATACATGAGTATGATAAGGCTCTTAGCTTCATACCTAAATGAAATCAACAAATTATCTATTCATATCTAATTTTTTAATATCATGAAGAAAAAACTTTAAGCTTTGTACATAATGAGACAGGTTTCTACGGGACTATTTTTTGTGGAGGTTTACAATAAAGTGCGTTATTTAGATTGATTTCGTTGAGAAATAAAAACATTTTTTCAGCCAATAAGAACGAAAAAAGTCACTGGATTAACCAAAATTAAATCATCTGTGCATGATAGTCAGGTGTCGAGCAGAACGGAAAATCATTTTGTATATTGAAATGTTCTCTCACTGTGGCAAGAGACGATTGGTTCATAGCCACCTTTTGATCGCGTACAGTAAATAACACAGTAAAATTGACTCTCATTTCGACCATAATCATTCTAAATCGCTCCACTGAGTGCTTATTTTATTCATTCTAAACACTCGCTCAAACCGTTAATTTTGAAGTTGTTGGTACATGTAATGTCATATACAGTTTCCAATTCCTTTAAAGGTAAAAGGCTCACTTTACTGGAATGTCCCCGTTCTTCTTTCTTTCTATCTTCTATTTTATTCTTTATTTCTTTTATTTCTTTTTTGGAACGTCCGGACCTTTTAGGCATAATCTGTGGAAATAATCAATTCATTCTCAAATGTAACACTTTATAATGAAACGAAATTGGGTATTTGGTATTAGTTGTCTGACTTCTTTTTTTTTTTTCTATTTAGATAGACGAAGTTCTTTTATTCTAAGAAAAAAATGTAGGCTAACTGTTCGATGCAAAACGAGATTCCAAACTGTGGAGTTATTAAAAATTGAAAGGAAAAAAAAAGGATTTATATTAAATATCAAAATTGATTTATCGTAATTATGAAAAAATAATTTTAGCGAAAAATAATATGAAAAAATAAGAAAGTATATCTTCAAGCGATAATCTTTCCAACCTTTTTGTTACATGAACAATTATTTAGGCGACTCTCAATGGGGAGTTGAATTAGAACAATAAACCCAATACTTATTCCGATAAAACAAACAAAATAATTTTCACTTACCCATTCTTCGGTTCCTTTTGATGGAATCACCTTACCATCTTTCTATTTCTGAAAGACGTTAATACCATGGTTACAAACGCAAAGGGACGTTACGACGTAACGTAGAAAACACGTTTTATTATTTCAATGTATACGAGAAAATACATATAATACAAATGCAAAGGGACGTTACGACGTTACGTAGCAAACACGTTTTATTATTTCAATGTAGCTCTAGTCGAGGAAATACACATAATACAAATGCAAAGGGACGTTAAGGCGTAACGTCGCAAACATTTTTTAATTATTTCAACGTACTCGAGGAAATACCCAAGCAAAAGTAGTGAGTAAACACGGATATTTCAAAACTTAATTTGTCCCTACTGTCGGATGTTTTCCATAGTTGTCATAACCTGTAGAAAACAGTGATAATAATACGCCATTTGATAACGTGGTTGTAACTCGCGTTTTTTGACAATAATTGGCGAAATTAAATTTTCACAATTAACACATACGATTAGTTAACCTTGTGTTTTAGGCTTTTTATAAATACATTTTCGCCAAGATAAGTTTCAACGTGCATGCACTAGTGTTATTTCCTAGTTCACATCATAGTGGCATTTGCTACACTCTTCAAAACTCCTAAGCGGCCACTTGCCTTTTTGATCATATCTTATAAACGCCGCATGATTTCAACTCGTTTTCGCTTGAATAATGTAGCCAAATCATTTATGAATTCAACAAGAGAAAACACAGTGAAATAATTCAACAAGAAATGTTTTAAGATTAAACGAAAGTAGGAGTACCCTCGATTTCAAAGTTAACATTGGTGGGTGGGGTATTTTTTACATTTCTTGTTAGGATAAAGACTGTGTAGAACGTTTTGGCTTTTCTTATCAATTTTAGAAGTCCACAGGCGTTGTACCACTGATATTAGTACAAAGGATTGATAGGCGTCAGACTCCTAGTTGATATATTTCGTGTCGCGTAAGTTTCAACTAAATCGGGCGAGAAAATTTCGATTAAAATCGAAATAGGTTAAAAAACATCTTAGTCTTAAACAGCCTGTTGCCGTAGGAACAAAACAAAACACCATCAACAACACCAAATATACTCTTCAAAAAAAGTTCTCTGACATGGACTGAAAATCATTTTTTTTATTGAAAACAAATTATTCGATGAAAGTTGATAGTTTTTAAAACATTGATTGTATTTCAAGAAATTCAAGCATATTGCGATGAATTACTTGATCACGTTTCTGCATAACAACGTCAACGTATAATAACGAAAAGTCTGCCATTCTCACACGGCATGTGTAGGTTCCGATTCAATAGATAGTACCGAATTCATTATACTATGAATGAAATGCCATTTCTAAATCGTAATTGGAATCAAACGTCTTTGCACTGTTTTGAAATGAAATAAGGTTAAAAGTACGACGTCATAATGCTTAAGGTCGCTTTAAGGCATAATTCGTTAAAACAAGCCGTTTAAAATGAAATGCTGTATCGGGACACACCATCTTCAATCTTGAGCACCGCTTTTACGCGACTCACTGCATTATGTGTAGAGTCCGAAACGTAAAAAACAACGTTCTTCCAGCAAGGCGAATACCGCAACGACGTTTGAGTTTATCTCTGTTACCAAAACGTCAAGGACATTATCTGTCTCTAGACGGCGTAAAATCTCCGGATTAAAAAGTGTAGAGCAAGATTCAAGAGGTCGGGCCTGCTACTCTTTCGACGTTACGGTCCTAATCGACGTCATCATTTCAGATCTTTGATTAGGAAACGTTTATTCTCATTTATTTAGGGGAAAGAATCCTGAGCTCCACTATCAATGACCTACTTAAAATATATCAAGATATTTTTGTTTTATAATAACATGTTTTCAATGTCAAAGAACTTTTTTGGAGAATATAATTAGTTCGAATGAATAAACCGTAGAAAAGGTTTCCCGTTAAAGGAAACATAAAAAACAGTATTGGTGGAAAAAAGGTGAAGTCGTTATTTACCATCCGGTTTAAATCATTTATTTGATTTTTCAGTCGGTTCTTTGATTGTCGCTTCTTACAGTTAGTTACATCGTGAAATTACATTCACTCATTTGAAATTACATTCACTCATTTAAACCCATTCTCATTCATTCATTCATTCATTCATTCATTCATTCATTCATTCATTCATTCATTCATTCATTCATTCATTCATTCATTCATTCATTCATTCATTCATTCATTCATTCATTCATTCATTCATTCATTCATTCATTCATTCATTCATTCATTCTTCCACTCATTCATTCATTCATTCTTACGTCCGTTCGTTCGTCCGTCCGTTCGTTCGTTCGTTCGTTCATTCATTCATTCATTCATTCATTCATTCATTCATTCATTCATTCATTCATTCATTCATTCATTCATTCATTCATTCATTCATTCATTCATTCATTCATTCATTCATTCTTCCACTCATTCATTCACTCACTCACTCGCTCACTCAATAATTCATTAATTCATTATTGATTCATTAATTCATTAAAAATTCATTAATTCATTAATTCATTAATACATACATTAAATTGAATGAAATCGAATGAGTGTGTGGTGTAATGATTTAATTGATTAACTGATTAATAAATTTTAATTAACACTTCACACTCATTAAATTTTATTCCAAAATCATTTCAAAATCAAGCATCTGGTCAATATCACAAAGTTCTTATCTGTATTTTTAGCATAAAATTAAGCATATCAAAATCAAAGTTACTGATGGAATATGTGGGACTTAAAAAAAATGAAAATAATTCAATATGACCAAAGTTTAATTGCAAATTATTTCAAGATCAGATGAGCTAACATTTCATGAGTGCAGTGATTGAAACTTTCACTTGCATATGCAATGGGCATGCGTATTTGAAAGTCGACCACTAATTTTAGAATTAGTAGTAAATAATCTTGGTGGCTACATGTAAAACGCTTCAAGTTTCTTGCAGTAACAGCACAAAATTAATGAAATCTTTAATTCATTTTATCTAAAACTTTCAGAACCAGGGGACCCGTTTTACTGAACGTCAAGTACGAAAGAATTGATCGTAAGTCATAATCAAAAATTGTACCTGGTGTTTTCATTCTATGTTAGATTCTTCCTTGCAATCCCTCCTTGGAATTATCTTTAGAAGACGACTCCATTGAGATGATGCATGGCAGAATTCCATATTTAGTAACTTCTGTTAAGGCAACTTCAATTTTTGACTTACGCAAAAATTGATCGTAAGATGTTGAGTAAAACAGCCCCCCAGGTGAAAAAAGTATGACTACTTTTAACTTCCGGTTTATACTGTTTACACCCCAGTTCTTTTAATTGACGACTTGGCCTTTTTTGAACGTCGAGGGCACACGATTTATGTATTTTACTCACGGGAAATCCGAAAGCCTTCTCCTGAATCCTATGAAGTAACAATGTGGAATTGATCCTCATCTCTATCAAAACCATGCCATATTTCCCGCTCCATTCATTCATCCCAAACACTCACTCACGCCCTTTTATATCGTTAAAACGCTCCAAAATCGTTAAAACGCTTCGAAATCAATTTTTTTCAATCGAGATTATAGATATAGCAAAAGTTCCACTCTAAACTCGCTCCTTCCTTCCTTGAATGAGCCGGCACTCGAAGAACGAAACGTTTGCTTTCGACAAATTTTCTAATCATTTAGATACAATTGTGACCCGTCAAGCGAAAAGGGACCATCTGGGTAGTGCGTAAAGTATCGACCCTAGTCAGACTGCGTGGAGTGCGCAGACTGACTAGGGTCGAAACCTTTCGCAATGTGCTGATTTTCTGAATCTAAAATGATCGATCTACGTTCCAATGAAAGAATTTTTGAAATGTGACTTCTGGTTGACCTATGCTGGATCAAATCTCTTTTTCAATAATTCATTTTACAGAATTCCCGGATGGCCCCTTTTCGCGTGACGGGTCACAATTCAATCCATCTTTATGTAGAATTTCACGCGACTGACCACAGCATATTGTTAACAACATCGTGAAATTGTCTAGGTGAATGATTTTGGAATGATTTAGGAATGAAATTGAATGAGTGTGTGGAGCGAGTTTTGAGTTAATTTAATGTGAGGTAATCAATTATCGCAAATTTTGTTCAGGATGAACAAAATTAGCGATATTGATTACCCCCCTTTAATGAAAAATGCAAAAAAGTTCTATACATAGCTTTCTTATTCTTCAAAAACCTATGAGACGCTCACAATTTGAATTATGACTGTGAAATCGATATTTTCCTGTATCAAAATTTAAATTGAATGACGTTGTTGATTTTATAGTTTTCAATGGGTTTCAGCGTTTTTGAATGGTTTGAGTGAGTGTTTGGAATGAATGAACGGATCGCTTAGTGAGCGATTTAGAATGGTTTTGATTAAGGTGAATGTCAATTTTCCGATGCAACTAACTGTATACATTCATACGCTCTGAATAAGAAAACGCGAAGGAGGGATGGATAAAAATTAATGCCCTGTCGAGCTAGCTGTGAAATTGGGTAGAAGTGGATTTAAGCATTTCGCTAACAGGCCACTTTTTACACTGCGCGAAACAAATTATTTTAAGACAAAGAGAGAAAGATAAAGGTTACCCTATTGGAAAACAGTAACGTTACGTCGATCGTGCTAAATGTACTATTCATTGAAAAAATATAGTCTTGAGGGGTGCTGGGCGCTCGTGGATCTCCGCGTCTGTTTTCAGTTATAGATTTTCTTCCCAGTAGAATCTATATACAAAACAATATATACAAAAACAACTTCGATTATAGGGTGTTCGCCTGGAATGTTGGAATCACTTATAAACGGTAGTTCAAGTGGAAAAATCCTAGCGTATTCGATCTGTTTTCAAGTATGATTCTCGGAAAATGGAGAGTGCGTTATGTATTCTCATCGACAAATGAATTACTTTTAGGCTAATAGGATATTAAAGTGAGATTAAGTGTTTTAGTTATTGTCGGATCTTTCTGGGCGGAAAGGGATGTTTTAGGGTTTTTTCAGTAGTTGTGACGTTGGACGCTTTCTGATATGTCTACATGTTACTTTTTATATCAATCTTTTATTTGTTTAATTTAATCGAAGGGTCAGCGCAAAACTTTTGTTTGTATATTTATAGGCACTTATAAAGTTTTGCGATGAATCCTCGAAATTGTGCTCTATCGTGATTAAAAAGTTTCAAATGATATGTATACTGATTTACCAAGGTCATAAATGAAGGTCGAATCTTAAAATTGGCTCCCAATATACATACCGTGGAGTAAATGCAAAACTATTACAAGTTCTACGTGTTTTATAAATACACATTATAATACGACCGACGTCGCGGGAGTGAAATAAACCCGTTTGATATTTTTGATATTACACGAATGTTATTACACTAGTGGAATAACTATGCAAATTAGCTCAGAGAGAATAACAACGCTATATTATAAATATAATATCAAATTTGTGCTCATAAAATACCGAATTTATTAAACTCGTCATCTATAAACAGATAAAAACTCGGCGCAGCCTCGTTTTTATCTGTTTATAGATGACTCGTTTAATATATTCGGTATTCAATGACCACTCATTCAATATCCTCTATGTAACTTACAATAGTTTTGCGCTGATCCCTCGGTTTGGAGAGAGAGTTATAAACCTAAATGAAAAAATGACAGAAGTCAAGACCTTCCCATATTGAAAAACCTATTTACTTGTTTACAACTGTTATTCTAAGGTCAGGTTGACCTTTGATTTTTTATAGCTCGCCAAGTTGTTTACGCTCGGAATCAATATCTTTTTTAACATTTCTTATTTCTGCTATCTAAATGCCAAACTGAATTTTAATATCTGTCTTCCTGAATAATAAGAAATAAACGTAAATGCAGGAATACGTGTGCTAGCCGGAATAATAATATATGAGATTTTCAGAAGGCCATGTTGAAAAAAGTATTTCTTAATTTTTTCTCAGAGTTCTTGTTTTCGTTGATTATCAACAGCCTGTTTAATTGCTAGATAGGGAAATAAAGAATAACTTAGGAATTGATTATGAAAAACAAGTTGAATAGCCTGATATCTTGGGACTCTCTCATTAAAAATTAAACATTGGTGGTCGGGGTATACTTAGGCAGTTTGGCAAATTTAACTATAAATTACATCCAACCCCACATTTTCTCTGTCTATCAAAGTCCACTACCACATTGACATAAAAAGCTAGTTTTTTTTCAATACTAGAACGAGGACTCTTCTGTAGAAATCTTTAAATACATCTGAAAACTGTGCCGTTCAAATGAGGACTGTACTGGGTTCAGGATGACAAAACGGTGCAATCTGTTTGCCAATTTTACCCCGCTTTGCACGAAGGTACACGTGCAAAGCAGGTGAAAGTTGGCAAACAGTTTGCACCGTTTTTTTATCCTGTCTCTTCTCTTGTCTAGTATGAAGACCTGGGAAAGGGTACTCGAGTATCCTGGTATCGGGCAGAGAAACGTTCCTACTACAGCTGGGAAAGAGTATTCGAGTACCAATGTATCGGGTAGAGTAATGTTACTACCAGAGCTGTGAAGGAATATTCGAGTACCCATGTATCGGGTAGAATAACGTTTCTACAAGAGCTGGGAAAGAGTATTCGAATACCCATGTATCGGGTAGAATAATTTTCCTTCTAGAGCTGGGAAGGAGTATTCGAATATCCGTGTATCGGGTAGAGTAATGTTTCCCTTAGAGCAGGAAAGGAGTACTCGTGTAACCGTGTATCGGATAAAGTAATGTTCCTACTAGAGCTAAGAAAGAAAACACGAGTACCAGTGTATCGGGTAGAGTAATGTTCGTATTAGAGCTTGGAAGAGTAATCGAGTACCCGTTATCGGGTAGAGTAACGTTCCTACTAGAGCTAGGAAAGATTAATCAAGTACCCGAGTATCGGGTAAAGTAATGTTCTCCTTAGAGCTGGGAAAGAGTACTCGTGTACCCGTATATCAGGTTGAGTAACGTTCCTACTAGAGCTGGAAAGAGTATTCGAGTACCCGTGTACCGGGTATAGTAATGTTCCTACTAGAGCTAGAAAGAGTATTCGAGTACCCGTGTATCGGATAGAGTAATGTTCCTACTAGAGCTGGGAAAGAGTATTCGAATACCCATGTATCGGGTAGAATAATTTTCCTTCTAGAGCTGGGAAGGAGTATTCGAATATCCGTGTATCGGGTAGAGTAATGTTTCCCTTAGAGCAGGAAAGGAGTACTCGTGTAACCGTGTATCGGATAAAGTAATGTTCCTACTAGAGCTAAGAAAGAATACACGAGTACCAGTGTATCGAGAAGAGTAATGTTCGTATTAGAGCTTGGAAGAGTAATCGAGTACCCGTTATCGGGTAGAGTAACGTTCCTACTAGAGCTAGGAAAGATTAATCGAGTACCCGAGTATCGGGTAAAGTAATGTTCTCCTTAGAGCTGGGAAAGAGTACTCGTGTACCCGTATATCGGGTTGAGTAACGTTCCTACTAGAGCTGGAAAGAGTATTCGAGTACCCGTGTACCGGGTATAGTAATGTTCCTACTAGAGCTAGAAAGAGTATTCGAGTACCCGTGTATCGGATAGAGTAATGTTCCTACTAGAGCTGGGAAAGAGTATTCGAGCACCCATGTATCGCGTAGAGTAACGTTCCTTCTAGAGCTAGAACGAGTACTCGAGTACCCGTGTATCGGGTGGAGTAACATTCCTACAAGAGCTGGAAAAGAGTATTCGTGTACCCGTGTATCGGGTAGAGTAACGTTCCTACTAGAGCTCGGAAAGAGTATTCGAATACCCGGGTATCGGGTAGAGTAATGTTCCCACTAGAGCTGGGAAAGAATACTCATGTACTTGTGTATCGGGTAGAATAACGTTCCTACTAGAGCTACGAAAGAGTACTCGAGTAACGGGTTGAGTAATGTTCCTACTAGAGCTCGGAAAGAGTATTCGAATACCCGTGTATCGAGTAGGTTCACATTACTACCTGGCTCTTGAATTATTACCCGTTACCCGACTATGATATAAATACTATGTACCCTTGTCGGATCAAGTTCAGAATGTTTAAAACAAAATTCAATTTCTTTTCTGAGGTTGATTTCCTGACAACATATTTGCGAATAACAGATTCGCAGCACAAGCGCTCCTTAAAAACATGTAAGAATTTGTAGGTTTGAGCCCATTTCACAAAAAATTCTAGACCCGTCGTTGTATTAAGTTGATAATAGTACTTAGGCAGTATTAGGGTACTCGAGTATACGCGGGTAATAAAATTTCGAGTACCCGAGTACTAAATTTCTACGATTCAAAGCTCTACTAGTTTGTTCAGACTATCCATACTATCTGTCACTTTGGAATGACTTATCTCCATCCGGAACATACCTCGGCATTTCCGTAAAATGCAACATACCCCTCATGTATATAAGGCGGATGAGTAGGCGAAAAAATGGTGCTATTTCTTACTCAAAAACAGGGTAAGAAGAACTAGTGCATCATACGCGTTCCTAAGATTGACATTTTAAAGGGTCAAAACTACTTGAAAGACGAAGCATCTTTAAAAAAAAAAAGAATAAATGAAAAGTGCGGTTTTCTTGGTCTAGAGGAAGAGCGCCGGCCTCTTGACCCAAAGGTCCAGAGTTCGATTCTCGGGTGCGGCTGTCGATCTTGGTCCTTTCATTGGCCCACACATTCAAAGCGAGTACTGGTGAATTTTCCAGGAAGCAGAATCGAGAGGGATTAATCTAAGTTCTAAGAACTTGTTTCTCAATCGATGTAAAATAAGTAGGTTTAAAAAAGTGGGACTTTAAAGTCGTTCAAAGCCGTATAAGAAGCTTTAGAGTTTTAAACAAGAAACGAAGATTTCACGACATTGCTGAAACGATATGTTAGCAACGTCGAATATTCTCAATCACTTACGCCGTTGTAAGTGATGTCATCTAACTTTTCCCAGGTTTTCCTGTACTTTTCAAAATAGTCAGTCCATGAACATCCGAGGTTCATCGTCAGATATGCCGAGTGGTGTTCCGCTTGGAATTTTCACTTGAATGATTCGAGACTAATTTATACAATATTGAATTCACTTCTTTCAAGTATGTCGAAACGAAAGGAATATGCAGTGGCTGCTTAGAAATTTAACTTCATATATATAAATATAAATATAAATATTATAGGTTAACATTTTACCATTCCCAAATTAAATTATTAAAATTATTATTATTACTATTCTTATCGTAATGATTTTCATTAGTTTAATTGTTATAGATCTTATCATAATGATAATGAAAAATATTATAACTATCATTTTTAAGATAACGTTTCATTTGTATATAATGTACTTGTAGAAGTAATGATACACCGTCTAATATGTGTGCGATAATTATTCATAAATGACATATTCTGCGTAATTATTCATCTGGCAGGGCGTGGCGAAGGCGTGGCGTAATTTGGCTAGTTTATTTTTCAATAGTTTGGGTTCTTTCGAAAGTTCGACGATCATTGAACAAGTGTAGATAAACTGTATTTTAAATTGTGCTAAGCGTAAGTGCACACATTTCATCGTTTGGTTACCAAATCCTCGTAGCTTCAGCTTGTTCAAGCTGAAGTTACGAGGGTTTGGTTGCCAACACTAAATTTAAAAAAAAAACAACATCGACTAAAACTGCTAAACTATAAATTAAAGATGATTTTCCTTAACCTTAAATGCAATCCACCCTGCGTCCAGGACAATGATCTTGGATTATACCATACCAAAGTCTAATATTTAAAGTATTTTCTTTTTGACCAATATCGAAGCAAACAGGAAAAGGGTTTCTACTGGTGTTGTTCTTTAAATAGCCTGGTTTGAAACAGAAATGGAGTCCCTTATCGACGTATTTCGTACATGTTACCCTAAACATTGATCATGTATTGGAAAACGAATAGTGAGGGCGCATTGCTTTATTGGAAATGGAGTCAATTCTTGGCAGTGGAGAGCCATACACCCCTTAAAGCTTCGGGAAATAATGGAAGACTCCGAGCTTAATAGTGTCGTGTTATAGTTTTTTCCGGGATTGGTACAGTTGTTGTATTGGTGATTGTGAGAGAGAAATATTGGATTATCATGTCGACCATTCGTAAAGCGTACATGGAAATATCGAACGGTATTCGTGGATTGAGATTACACAGAGAGCAGACGCAGCCATCTCAAACTCCGCCATTAAAAGACAACATTTCTAAAACTACAAACGGCGCCGCAGTATCACCGGCACAAGGTCATAGAATGGTGCGTTCACCGAAGCCGTTGATCGCTAGGAAGATACGAAGTTTGTTCGGAAAATCACAACCGACCACAGTACGAGATATGTTTCTTGATGAACGTTTTCTGGTGAAATTTTTCATGTTTTTCTCCGCGGAAGAGAGAGGGGAATTATCTCAAGTGTGTAAAACATGGAAAAATATTCTCTATCATCCAAAATTCTGGGTAAACGTGGTTCCAATCATTTCATGTAGGGAGTTAAGTAAACATGAAGAAACGAGGCGCATGTTTTACGACAGTCTACAACAACGAAGTTTCGATTCTGTGTGTTTATTCGGTGCTACGGACGAGGATATTGCCGATTTTGTGAATCATTTCTCAAATTGTAAGAAACAAATTCGTTCAATTGGTCTCAGGTGTTCAAACGTCAGCGATTCAGGGTTGGAAGTTCTTTTTAAGAGATTAGCAGGAATATACCGCCTGGAACTGTCCGGGTGTAACGAGTTAACTGAAACGGGTCTTTGGTCGTGCTTAAATCCAAAAATAGTATCATTAAGTGTGAGTGATTGTATTAATGTAGCGGACGACACAGTTGGCGCGGTGTCACAACTTTTACCGTCTTTGTACGAGTTTAATTTACAGGCGTATCACGTGACGGACGCAGCTCTAGCATTCTTTAGTGCAAAACAGAGTTATTCATTATGTGTGTTGCGTTTACAATCGTGTTGGGAGATCACTAATCACGGGATTGTGAATATTGTCCACTCACTGCCAAACTTGACCATTCTCAGCCTATCGGGTTGTAGTAAAGTGACTGATGATGGAATTGAATTGATAGCGGAAAACTTGCGCAAGTTACGTGTCCTTGACCTTTCATGGTGTCCCAGGGTCACGGACGCGGCCTTGGAGTACATAGCATGTGACCTTGGACAGCTGGAGGAATTAGTTCTAGACAGGTAGATATAATTTTCAAAAATATAATTAAACGTGTATCAAGCGAACAATTTTCAAAAACACGCATGTATCAAGCGACCACTTTCGGGACCGCCAAAAAGCAGTCCTTAAAGAGAATGGTTGCTAGTCCACAATTCAAATAAAAAACCTGCACTATTTTGATTGAATATGTGTGCTATTTCGAAGTTCTCAAAATGCTATATTGTTTAAACTCAAAAGAATCGTCTCAATGAGACGATTCTAGTGAGTTTTAACCACATAGGATTCTATTACATTTATTTTTAGACAAAACATTTCCTCTTTTAAAGATATTTTGATTTAATGAATGGGATTTTGAAAACGGTCGCTCAATGGAAATGGTGGCTCAAAAGACGTGGCCGCTTGAACAAGATTGACTATAATTCTTTTAAGCTCTTAACCTACTGAGTTTTTTTTATGTCGTTTTTGTTTCAAACCTATTTCCAATTTTGGACTATTTTAACCGTATTGCTCAGGTTTTTCACAAGCAATCTAGTAGAAAGACTGGTCCCACTATCGTCTTCAAAAAAGCCGCGTCATACGTAAGTCGACAGGAGGACCAGTCTCCATGCAGAGTAGATCATGATTAGACTTCGTTTGTGCAGGTCATTTAGTCTATAATATCTGCAAAAGGTTTGGTTACAGCAAGTATTTTCATGAACAGCATGAGGAGATGAAAGTAATTAGGTAAAAAGCTGCGAATACACGGTCTATATCTGAATTATAGCCATGATTGGAGACTAAAGCATTTCAATATGATGTGATGCAACTATGAGATTTAAGAAGTTTCACTGCGAGAGGAACTTAAAATCGAGCAGGCAGCACAACACTATTGTTAGTGCCTATAAATATATAGGCACTTACAATAGTGTTGCACCAACCAATCGAAATGTACTATATGGCTGATACACGCACAAACAACATGTATTCGCATTAGTTACCAGTATATTGCAATTAGCTATCATGTTTTGACTAAAATTCAGGCTAGGCAACATTTCTTTGAAATCAAAAGCTAATTTGAGAAAAGTCAGTAGATCAATATGGGATTGATCTTTGTACAAGTTGCTATGCGACAAAATTAAATCTTTTGTGTATATCAGGGAAGGGTATTCATCGAAAAATATCTGCAAATGTCTTAGAAACCAATAATAATTATAACCGTATGGCCTTTCATCCTTTAAAACAGTTGTGCTAACGAACTATATCTTTTGGTGGGATGTAATTGCTTTTTCAAAGCTTTGCAGTTTCATGTAATTTCAAATGCTGAGCCTTTGATCTTAATTCTCTGAACCTTTATTTCCCGGTAGTGTCAATTTTTGAACGATAATTACAGTTAAAAACATTGTGAAATTGCCATTCAATTCAAAACATTCTGGGTAATTCACACATCGCTCCATTTATTCATTCAAAACACTCACTCAAATCGATAAAAAACGCTCCAAAATCATTTGAAAACATTTCAAATCGTTCAAGACGATTTTTATTTTTATAAAATCGGTCAAATTATTGTACGATTTTATTGGCTGGTGGGAATTTTGAAGTGTCTGATTGGTCTACGGAAAAACACAAACAGAATTGTGCGTATATATTCTATTAAAGGGAGGTAAGATGTATCGCTTATTTTGTAAATTTTGTTCAAAATGAACAAAATTAGCGATGTTGGATTACCTCCCATAAATTTCACTCAAAACGTGCTCCGCACACTCATTCATTTTCATTTCTAAATCACTCAAAATCATTCAACGTGTCAATTTTTGAATCATAAGTATCAAACTCTTAAATTATGGACAGTCAAAGTAGTCATTTTTTATGAAAAAACGTCGAAATGATTAATGACGTCAAATAATTTTCGATACATAATTTAATGGTGAATCAGTCGTATTTGTTGTAAGAACAATCAAACATCGAAAGTGAGTAACAAACTCGTAAGTACAGATTCGATTGACTATTACTTGCAAAGTTTTAGTCACATGACAACTAACAAAATGTGGTACTAATGAATTGTATGGTGTAATGGCATCAAAACATTCCAATTGCTTAAGAAGTTAAAAATATGGTGTTTTGATATCCCCAACCAATGCTTATTACTCATGATATTACATATTTCTCGTCATTTCATCGGCATGCAGTAAAGGTATGCTTGCAGGTCATCCCAGTGCTCTCGTTAAGACATATTAATAAGATATTTTGTATGAAACAGGTGGCGTATCTCGAGTTATGTATCATACTTGCATGTTGTGAGGGTATTTCCCTACTGATTGGCTTTCTATTTAATAAAAAAAGATGTGTATTATTTAGCGCGTATTATCTACATACAGTTACTTACATAGTTAAATTGACATTCGTCTCCATGAAAACCATTCTGAATATCTCACTCAACGTTCCATTCACTCATTCCAAATACTCAGTCAAACCATCGAATTGACGAAAAAAGAAAAGATCGACAACTGCATTCACAATGATCATAGCTAGAATAAGATCGCGATTTCACTGACATAATTTGAATAATTGTTAACGTCTTATTGGTTATTAAGGAACCAGGAAGCCATTTAAAAAATTGTATGCATATGAAAGGGAGGTACTAGTAATACATTTCAATAATTTTGTTCATCCTGAACAAAATTAGAGATATTGGATTACCGCCCCCCCCCTTTAATTTCACCAAAACCTCACTCCTCACACTATTCAAAAATCATTCTAAAATTATTCACTATGTCAATTTCACGATGTTTTTCACTGTATTTTGACGTGACATTAAAAAATCTTTTTCGATGTTGGATGGGGTAAATTAGCTTTTTGGGCTTATTTTCTATATATAGATAGTTGACCTATTTCCAGGCAGAAGTTAAATCACCGATGAATGACTTTTTCTGCTACTATAGTTCGTTCGTAACTTTTTCTGCTACTATAGTTCTTTCGTGACTTTTTCTGCTACTATAGTTCTTTCGTGACTTTTTCTGCTACAATAGTTCGTTCGTAACTTTTTCTGCTACAATAGTTCTTTCGTGACTTTTTCTGCTTCAATAGTTCTTTCGTGACTTTTTCTGCTACTATAGTTCTTTCGTGACTTTTTCTGCTACTATAGTTCGTTCGTGACTTTTTCTGCTACAATAGTTCGTTCGTAACTTTTTCTGCTACAATAGTTCTTTCGTGACTTTTTCTGCTACTATAGTTCTTTCGTGACTTTTTCTGCTACAATAGTTCTTTCGTGACTTTTTCTGCTTCAATAGTTCTTTCGTGACTTTTTCTGCTACTATAGTTCTTTCGTGACTTTTTCTGCTACAATAGTTCTTTCGTGACTTTTTCTGCTACAATAGTTCTTTCGTGACTTTTCTGCTACAATAGTTCTTTCGTGACTTTTTCTGCTACTATAGTTCTTTCGTGACTTTTTCTGCTACAATAGTTCTTTCGTGACTTTTCTGCTACAATAGTTCGTTCGTAACTTTTTCTGCTACTATAGTTCGTTCGTAACTTTTTCTGCTACTATAGTTCTTTCGTGACTTTTTCTGCTACAATAGTTCTTTCGTGACTTTTTCTGCTACAATAGTTCTTTCGTGACTTTTCTGCTACAATAGTTCTTTCGTGACTTTTCTGCTACTATAGTTCTTTCGTGACTTTTTCTGCTACTATAGTTCTATCGTGACTTTTTCTGCTACAACAGTTCTTTCGATCTTCCTAAAATAAGTCTTTTATCGAATTCTCGATAAGTTCTTGCCTTTCTATGAAAGTAATTTTCTGTTTAATTCTTTTCTTGTAATGTGTCAAAAAGAGCGTAGTTCATGCTTTGACTGATTACAAGTTGGTTTCAGTTTATTCCCGTAAAAATCGTCAATTGACGCTATTTACAGCTTGATTTACGAATCATTGTCCATCAAATATCAGTGCAACTGTTGATTCTCAAGAGTACGCATAAAGACCTGTTTAGTTTCTGTAAAAAATAGTTTAGCGTCACACCCTCTTTACTAGGTATTTGCATTCGTGAGTTGTCGTTTGGTCAATCAAATATTGTACAACAGATGGTAGATCGAGTTGACATAATCACCAGGTGTTACCCTCGAGTCACCTTCTTACTAATCAGTAATGAATAGCAAAACAAGAGTACCATATGCGAGTGCCTACGTTGACGGTTAGGTGATGAATAGAGGATTGAAAAAAGGTCATAATTGGTGCGCAATCATGACGTCATCTAAACGCATTTAACGCGTTTATTCCTTGATTCTGGAAGATTCATCTGAAAGTAGACTTTTATAGCACTGGTTTTCATTTTCATGATGTCAAAAAGTTGAAAGAGTATTTTAATTTAAATAAGTTAATTATTACACTGTCTTTAATAGAAATGTTATTAAGGTCGCAAAGGCTCTCATAATGTCATTGATATTTTAGACTTGATTAATATCTAATGCTCTTACATTATGATTAAAAAAATATCTCATTTATAGACTTTTTGCGTCTTAAAAAAAATCTTGTAACGAATATCATTGGACACACTCACACCGGACGATGGCGTAGCTCCCATTACGCACTGTACGCAATTTCGTAATACAAATAAATCCTCTTTCAAAATCTCGTTGATGAATGATCATAACATCGAAACTACAGCTTATTCAAGCTGTAGTTACGATGTTTGATTATTCACCAACGCTCAAATAATATAAACGGATAGCGGGTGGGCGACATAAGTCGCCTTTACCCTATTTATTCTTTGGTGGTCGCCTTCGAAATGCGTAAAAAAAATCAAAGTCCTGGCTACGCCCATGCCGGACATCAAAAAATGGATCCTAAATTGAGACTCTGTTTCTTAAGCGTTTCGGTTTTGAATATAAGGCTATTTTGTCCTGTCGAAGACGTATTGTTTTTAGTGTTACATGGTATTGATCCGGTACGCTTGCAAGCTGCATGAATATTTTAACAAGGCTTTTGTGTATTTGAAACGAAGCCAAAGTGAAAGTGTGGCTTTATGGTTAATGTCTGTGATCCAATGTAAGATAAAAATGCAAATAAGTTATCAGCAATGGGTCAATAAATAACGTAACTAAATGTTGAAATGAGTTATATTTACGACTTATAAGCCGCGAAACCGAACACACATGGCCTATTATGCAGAATGAAGTCATCTTGTAGCTCTATAAAACCAACATCGATTGATTCATTTTTTCTTTAATAAGTTTTTTCTATCGTAAGACTTCTAACTTATATCAATGTACGGTTTTGGAACAATCTCCTATATTCTGTTAGTCGTAGCTTGTCCTGTTCTCAAAATATCTGTTTATGCAGTTAATAACATCGTGCAATCGTAATATCGTGAACTTGTTATTGGAATGGTTTTGGAATGAAATTGAATGAGTGAGAGGAATGAGGTTCGAATGGAATTGAAGGGAGGTTATCAAATATCTCTTATTTTGTTCAAGATGAACAGAATTAGCGATATTTATCACCCCTTAAAAAATCTACATTCTTTCCAATTTGTGTTTATTCACGTACAAATCAGATACCTAAACATCAATTTGATAAATTTCAATGAAATGTTGATCGATTTGGTTATTTTCGAATTCTTGTTATTGATTTCGGGGCGTCTTTGAGTGATTTAAGAATTTGTAATGAGTGAATCGAGCGCTGAGTGAGCGATTTAGAATGTTTTCGATCAGAATCAATGTGAATTTCACGATGCTGTTAACTGTAATAGCCTTAATAGAAAGGTTGCTTATCAAATAACATCCATCTTTTTTATTCGATTGAAACTTCTTTCAATAGTTACAGTTAACATCATCGTGAAATTGACAAGTTGAATGATTTTGGAATGAGTTTGGAATGCAATTGAATGAGTGTGGGGAGCGAAATTTGAGTGAAATTAATGGGAGGTAATCCAAAACCGCAAATTTTGTTCGGGATGAACAAAAATAGCGATATTTATTATATCCCTTTAATAAAATATGAATACAATTTCTATGAATAGCTTCCTGTCTCTTCAAGAACCAAGCAGACGCATAGAATTTCAAATATGTCAGTGAAATCGCGAATTTTTCTCTTTACATTTATTTTGAATGTCTCTTTCGGTGAGTTTGGAGCGTTTTTAAATGGTTTGAGTGAGTGTTTGAAATGTAGGAAAGGAGCGATTTGAAATGGTTTTGATCGAGATGAATATCAATTTCACGATCTTATTATCTGTGTTGGCAGAATTCCGATCTCGGTCAGACTACGCAGACCGGAAAGTATAACCTGGCTTCGTTAATTTTTTAGTCTAATGCATTTTTTCTTTTCCGAGCAGACTCCCGCGTGAATAAATTTCCCTGATATCCAATGCATGTAAGCTTAAATCAGGAATGAATAACTGTATTTAGGCGGTTTAATGAATAAAGAATTTGAGATATTAATATAATTCCGTTTCCCATCCACTTTCTTACGTATATTCAATTCATAACCATGGGTACTCGCTTTGTTCGTTCGTTTGTTTGTTTGTTTGTTTGTTTGATTGATTGTTTGTTTGTTCGTTTGTTCGTTTGTTCGTTTGTTTGTTAGTTTGTTCGTTTGTTTGTCAGTTTCTTTCTTTCTTTCTATCTTTCTATCTTTTGTCTGTTTCTTTCTTTCTTTCTTTCTTTCTTTCTTTCTTCGGACAGACATTGGAAACATGTTTTGCTGGTCCATTGTGTGTGTGTTTTTTTTTTTTTTTTTTTTTTTTAGAAATTCAATTCTTCACAAGACTAAATTGATTTGAACATGGCGTGTAGTCTAAGATCAGACTGCATATATCATTTACACTAATCTTTGTCAATACCACCTGTGAAAGTAGGAATATTTCAGTTTCCCCGTGACAAGGGTCAAAATGTTATTATCGCATCCACTACCTTTGTTTGAACAAGACTAAGAGGTTTAGTAAAGGTATTGTTTGAAGACTCTTTCAATTTTAATAAGCAAAAAAATGTTATCCTGATAATAGGTTAACTATGCAGATAATCATAAAAAAGATAAAGGTATTGTGACTGCGAACATAGAGGATATTGAATGAGTGGTCATTGAATACCGAATTTATTAAATTAGTCATCTATAAACAGATAAAAACGAGGCTGTGCCGAAATTCGGTATATTATGAGCACACATTTGATATTCTATTTATAATATGACCCGAATTTTCGCGAAAAATCGTCAAAATTCTTGAAATTAGGCATTTCAATTTTTTAGCAAAACTGATAACGCCGTTTAAAACTGACGTCACAATATATACATTTTGACGGCATTTCGCGGTTACAAAATAGCGTTGCTATTGGCTCTGAGCTCATTTGCATAGTTATTCCACTAGTGTAAAATATTAAACGAGTTAATTTCACTCCCGCGACGTCGGTCATATCATAACTTTTTTTCTCTCTAACTAGAAAGTGGTTATTACCCTCTCATGAAAACAGCTGCCAATACACTAAACTCACGTGTATTGAATTTTATGACGGTTCCCAGGAAGCCCGAGGGGGCGGATTCCTGGATACAGAGAAAATGTTTCAAATTGTTTTCCTCTCTGGAGACGGGAATTTTCATAGAAATACAGATATGTAGCCTACCTAGAAATAACAATCTTACTAACAGAGTAGGTTCTCAAACAAGTTATAAGTTGTAAAGCGTGTTTTTAGACCTCTTATATCGTTAAAGTGCTACATGTAAAATACCAATCACTGACATATTCTATTAATGTACAAAATAAAGATCGTATTCAATGTCGTTCGTTATTTATCACTTTGCAAGCACTTATAGTAAAAAACATCGTAAAATTGACAAGTTGGATGATCTTAGAATAATTTCGGAATACTATGGAATGAGTCTGTGGATCGAGCTTTGACTGAAATCCAAGGGAGATAATTTAATATCGCTAATTTCGTCCAAGTTGGACGAAATTGCGATATTAATTACTTCCTTAAAAAATCTACATGTATTTACTTACATACTTTCCAATTTGCATGTCTTTGCGTACCAATCAGACGCTTTAATTCCAACAACATCCAGTTAAATCGTGCAATAATCAGATTGATTTCAATGAAAGGTGGATCGTATTAAACGATTTCGAAACGTTTTTATTCTTTTTTGTGTGTGTTTAAATAATTTCGGAATGTTTTGAGTGATTAGAGTAACAGTTTGGAATGAGTGAATGGAGCGCTGAGCGAGTAATTAGGAATGGTTTTGTTCGAATTGAGTGTCAATTTCGAAGATATATTTTTAACTGTACAAAGTCGAGTACGTTTTTCAGATTCGTATTCCTCCTAATGGAGGGGATCAAGTTAAAGTCAATCAAACCGACCTATAGTGAGGGATCATGAGAAATGATATAAGCACCTAACCAAGGATAAATTTTCATTCATTGCTCCCGAAAGCTGGGCTTCTATACCATGTGGGCTAGAGACACTCTAAAGTCGGATGTTCTCCATCTACGCAATTCCAGGTTCGATACCCTACGGCGGCACTCATTCTTTTCGACTACTTGTCTCTCACCAATGGGTCGAAAATCGTAACCCTATTTGAGATAGCAGCTGGAGGTTAGGAAAGAATGTAATGGTAGTACTGGTGTGAGAAATACCAAGAATCCATTGTTAGGTGCTCCAGCCACCGCGATATAAATGAAAGAAATGTTGAAAGCGGCGTAAAACCCCATTCAAACAAACAAACCATCTATGCAATTAGATGCAAGCCTTGTCTACTCGTAAAAGGAAAATAAGTTATACGTTCTATATAAGCCAAATGACGCTTGCTCTCGAATAAGCTTTTCTCGTTGAGCTTTAGCTCAAATACAGTTTAAAGAATTTATCCTCCAATTTAAGTCTTTCCCCTTTTTAAAAATTCAGAAAGAGCTTGCACACGATAATTAAAACTAGTGCAATTTGAAGAAACAATGAATACTCAAAAAAGGGTCATACAAACAAACAAAGCAAACTCCATATAACTTTACTCTACTAATCATGAAAACTGAAGAATGTCATTTTTACTCAACAAAACCATTTATTTCAATAGTTCCCTCAGAATTTCATTGCGTAAATTTATAGAACACAGAAGTTGGCAGCTTTTAATGGAAATGGAATTACGATAACAAATAAAAGCAACATTAAGTGTCGACAGCGGGCGCGTGGGAGGTGCAAATTATATTAGTTTTCCAGTCTAAAATAAACAAAACACTTAAAACTGCTACAGTTGAAGAGGTGCTTAATTATGTCTTTTATTCTTGCATGATCACTTTTGATTTTCAAAAGTTTTCTTTTTTTCTTAGAACCTTTAAGCAAAGTTTAATTGATATTTTGATGCAATCTCGTTACAGTTAACAACATCGTGAAATTGACAAGGTGAATGATTTTGGAATGATTTATGAATGAAATTGAATGAGTGTGTGGAGCGAGTTTTGAGTGAATCTAATGGGAGGTTATCAACTATCGCAAATTTTGTTCAGGATGAACAAAATTAGCGATATTGATTACCTCCCTTTAATATAAAATGCATAAACGTTCTATACATAGCTTTCCAATTCTTCAAAAACCTATGAGACTCTTACAATTTGAATTATGTCAGTGAAATCGATATTTTTCTGTATCAAAATTTATTTTGAATGACGTTGTTGATTCTATATTTTTCAATGGGTTTGAGCGTTTTTGAATGGTTTGAGTGAGTGTTTGGAATGAATGAACGGATCGCTGAGTGAGCGACTTAGAATGGTTTTGATTGAGATGAATGTCAATTTCCCGATGTTACTCACTGTATATACTTTTATTATACCACATTGATTGGATTTATCCTTATCACGTATGAACATTTTCGCGAAAAAATGTTCAAAAGCGATTCGGATAATTTCAAAGCGATCGTGAAAATTTATTTCATCGCGGTATACATGGACATTTAGTAACATCGTAAAATTGACATTCATCTCAATCAAAATCATTCTAAATCGCTTCATTCATTCCAAACACTCACCCAAAACGCTCCAAAATTACTGCATAATAAACAATCCTCGCATTCATTCAAATAAATACAAAAAGAAAAAAAATCGAGATATCACTGGCATAATTGAAATTGTTAGCGTCTGATTCGTTCTTGAAGAAACGGGAAGCTATTAATAGATATTGTATACTTATTTCATTAAAGGGAGGTAATAAATATCGCTAATTTTGTTCATGCTGAACAACATTAGCGGTATTGGATTACCTGCCTTTGATTTCACTCAAAACTTACTCATTACGCTCATACAAATTCATTTCCAAAATCATTCACCTTGTCAATATCATGATGTTTTTAACTGTAAGCCATCGATTGAAGTAAATTCAAAGTTGTATACTTCAAACTTAAGTTCTTTGATTAACAGCAGATATAATCAAAGTACTGAAAGTACTGATAAGTTGGAATGCGTTCAAGAGACGGTGACCTCAAACTACTAACGAAGCTGACGCGCGTATATAAATCAATGTATTTCAACAACGAGAGACGCTTAAACCTCTGAATCGCTATACAGGCCTGAATCTGATGAAAGAAATTTGATAACAAGGGGGCCAGAATGACCCTAAACCGCTTACCTGAAATCGATTGGTCTAGAGGATCTTATCCAAGAAACTTTCTGGAATAGAGTCATTCAAATTGCCTAATTGTTGAAGAGGAGACATTATTCGAATTATTAGCAGTCATAATAGACCCTGCCAACCCATTCATTACAAAGGAGACTCAATATTAGCCCTGCCCTGCCACGCCCATATTTATGGGCTAATGAAAATTTTGCCAACAATATTTGAAAAGGGTCATCAAAGGAACATTCTTGTAAAACTTGATTGAAATCTGCCCAGTGGTTCAGGAGGAGATGTCGTTCAAAGATTTTGGGCTCAAAATAAGCCCCGCCCTGCCATACCCATATATATTGGCCAATTAGAATATAGCGACAATTTTGAAGAGGGTCACACAGGGAGCATTCTGGCAAAATTTCATCGAAATTGGCCTAGCGGTTTAGGAGAAGAATAAGTTTTAAGAAAGTTGACGACGGACGACGGAGTCAGCGTGATCCTAAAAGCTCCTCTGGAGCACGTTAAGGTAAGCTAAAAAAGAAGAAAATGATACGGACCATACAGCCGACTAATGGACGCACAGGCGAACACTTATACACTCAAAACAGTTTTTATATTTTTTTCGAATGGCTTCATTTGAGTTATCAATTACATTTTAAATTAGAAGTGTCGCAAAGTGATTTGTCCATGATGAAAGCTATTATCGCAGGGAAGTCTTTTACTTAATGAGTTGGAATCTCAAGACAATTTTTGGACGAAGTTCAATTGTGACTTCGACCTTCGTGACTCCAAATTTGGGCACTTTCTTGGGTCATTGACGACATTTGTGGCAAGTTTTATGATTTGGGTCAATTGGTTGTTCAGTTAGAGTGGAAACTGTTAACTGTGAAAATTTACTTATGACCGTGACATGTATGACCCCGAAACGATAGGGCATTTCTTTTGGTCATGGACAATATTTGTGTAAAGTTTCGTTATTGCAGGTCAATTGCTTCTCCGTTTATCTAGCGGAAAGCCGAATTTCAATTGACTGAGAGACAGACTTCATGAAATCAATATATGCTCCTCTACTTCTGAGTTGGGGGTACAGTTAATAACATCGTGAAATTGATAAAGTGAACGATTTTGGGAGGGAATGCAATGTCGCTTATTTGGTTCATGGTGAACAAAATTAGCGATATATAAAACCTTTATAAAATGTGCATAAAAGTTTATTCAATAGCTTTCTATTTCGTCAAGAACCAATCAGACCTTTTAAATTTCAATAATGTCAGTGAAATCGCGAATTGGTTCTTGCTTAATTCATTTTGAACGTACATGTTGATCTTATTTTTTCTAATAACTTTGAGCGTTTTTAATGGTTTGAGTGAGTGTTTGGAATGAATCAATGGAGCGCTGAGTGAGCGATTAAGAATTTTTTTATTGCGATGAATGTCAATTTTACGATGTCACTACATGTAACTGTATGATTGTGTCCTTAAACGTGTTGATGTGTGATGTGTAAGAATAAGAAGACAACAAGTTGAACTAGTTGGTTTGTTTCAAATGGCAAATTGTCTTGGTGATTAATGCAATTGGGCAAAGATATTCATAATTCAATTAAAGGTATGGTGGCAAGGGTTTATGTCGATGAGTATTGGTTTTTCAAAAAACAATGAAATCTTCATGTAGATAACTGCAATATGACGGAAAACAAACGGCAATATGTTGCAAAAATATTTATTAACTTTAACAGTGTATCATAACTTAAAGAAAAGATTTTTTTCGTAGCTTTGACAGAAATTATAATATAACACCTTGTCAAAAGTTAAATGTGTAATAAGGTCGTTCAGAAAGAGAAACTATACCTTTAAAAGAAGCTATAACATAATTCTATGAAAAACAGGTCGCGTTCTTACCAAATAAGCAGATCACGTGATTGGTCTGTGCTATTGCCACAATACTGAGAAAACAGATCGCGACATTACTAAATAAGCAGATCACGTGATTGGCTAGTGCTATTGTCAATTGCTGACTTTATTGGACTTGACTTATCACATGATTTCCAAATATAGTAATGCAAACATGTGATACTAATATATTCGTACGCAACTTTCAATAAATATCGTTTAAAACATAAATTAGCGTGTTAATAATATACGTGAATTGATAGTTGTGTAATTGTATAGCATTATTACTTTTTGATGAAATAAACTGTATGTCTTTGTCAAGTTGAGATATACAAAATAGGCCGAAGTGTATTCACATCCTGTTCACGTGATATGTGTTCTCAAAAAACCCGAAATGAAATTATCTTGTGTTCATTTTGCGGTTTTGTTAAATCTAAGTTGGAATTGCTCCGCATTCCAACTTAAAAACGGTGACTCTATACGTAATAATTAAGCTGGAAATTTTTCCGCTCTATACTGACGGTATAAAGATGCAAATTTTACCGGTCTGTGCTGGCGGTATAAAGATGCAAATTCTACCGGTCTGTGCTGACGGTATGAATATGCAAATTTTGCCGGTCTGTGCTGACGGTATAAATATTCAAATTTTACCGGTCTGTACTGACGGTATACAGATGCATTTTTACCGATTTGCTCTCTTCATCGTATAAGCTAAACGAATGACATCAAAGTAAAGTTAAACGATGATTTTATCATTGATCTCAAGTAAAATTATGATGCTTTTGTACCCTTAGGACAAATTTATGTTTTTTCTTCACACAATCAATTAAGCCTGCCTATCGGATTTGACTAAGTCAAAAAACTACAAGAAATTACTGAATTTCAAATAGATCTATCTAAATCTACTTTTTTCATAATTTTTTTTAAAATAGTAGTAAATAAATTCGTGTCGGCTTCTGATAAATCTATTTCTTTTTGATTTCCAATTAAAATTGATTTCCTTTTTAGTTTTTGCAATGCCTTTTGGAAATAAATCTGACCTCACAAATAGTAAATGCTAATTCTTTTCATTGGAAATAATTCAAGTATTACTGTGTATCATGATTCAATTCATTGTTATTAATAATTGCCAGTTCGTCATTTCTTTTGTTTACATTTCCAAGAACATATAAAGTACACAGACAAAGGACGGGCAACTATTGGTTTTTATCTCGAGAATTCTCACGAGAATTCCAAGTGTCACCGAGCTTTAAACTAGGTGACTCATGGCTGTTATTGATGTGCAATGGCCAATATTAAATTGTCCATTATCGGTATTAACCCTGTAGCCGGCTGATTAACAACCAAATCAATGCTGAATGTATTTGTGGGAATCGCGACTCTAGCTTATTTTAGATCATTTCTATCTTTTTTTTTTTAATTACTAAATTACACGTCATAATAATGGCGTCGCACGTTTCTTAAAGTGAGATATGCAACCCCCAATCGCGACCCCTCGGCGATTCTACGGAATAGACCTCGGGAATAATGAGGGCGCAGCCATGAAAGCGCGTCATTTCGCACGTTGGGGTTTATATGACGTCACAACAATTACTGAAGACGACGTTGAGAAAAACAAAATCAACGGAATTTAAAATTGGGCATATAAAAAAAAAAAAAACAAAAAAAAAAAAACGCGGTGTTTTACTGCGTTTTGTAAAAAAATTATAACAAGCCAAAATGAGCTACACAGGCAATCGGAAAGCATAAAAGCATTAAAGGAATATATTACATGTATAATTCAGCGTATTCACCAAAGTACTAACAAAAGCCGAATCACCTATAAAATGACCCTTAATTACTACACTTACGTTCGAGGAACATTCCAGTTTACGGAAAAGTCCGAACGGTGTTCGGCATGCTGCAACCCGAAAAGAGGCCATCCGGGATCTCGGTCAAATAGAAACTGAGCAACCCGAGCTCGATTTTCGAAAATAATTATGTTTGAAAGTTCATTGGTCATTCTAGCTTCAGGAAATCATCGTCACGTGAAAAGAGCGATCATAATAGTTTGCGCCATCCACCCTGTCTGATAGGAACGACACTTTACGCAAGTGATGGTCGGTTTACGCGTAGGAGTATACTTGGACAATGAGAAAAAACGTCGACTCAGGTTGTCAGTTGGTTGCCAAACCTAAGCAAAGGAAATGAAGATGTTTTAAATGATCCTCCACGAGGTTGCTTATTGATATTGACGAATCGTTGAGATAAAAAGAAAAAGATCGGATCCAATGGCTATTTTGAAGCTGCCTTATACTTATAACTATAGGTATATTTTGTAAACTGAGCTCTGACGTAGGCGACGAGTCTATTATCAAATGTTAGAAATTTAACCTGACCCCTTCACTGCAATTATGAAAGTACATGTTTGAGTGAACCTTTCGTTTTGAGACATGCAATAACGTTGGTTTACAAGGTAAATTTTTAAACTTTCTTAATGCGCTATTTAACCCTGTTTTATCTATTTCGAACAAATGGCACGAGAATCTAACAGTAAAAAGTTAATTTCACGGCTTACCGCACAAAATCTACCTATAACGATGAACATCGAACAATGGTGCTAGGACAACTACCAAACAATTCTCCTTTTTGAAACCCATTATAAGTGAAGCTAGGTAAAAATTCGTCGTTTAAAATGCAAAGTTTCGTTTCAATCACTTCATACATTTTCTACAATATTTTCTATCAAAAAAAAAAAGGAAAAAGAAATTTCAGTTTTTCATTAATTTCAATTTTTGGTCTACACCTTGAATTTTGGCTGGTAAAAAGTGGTGTACATGTAGTGTTTTAATGGCTTATCGAATCAAAGGTAAAGTAATGATTTTGAACTCGCTATATCATCAATGAAAATACCGACGACAATACCCTCTTTACCGATACTGTTGCAGCATTTGGTCGCCTTTGAATCCGACAGACTATATTGTCTTCATGAGTTTGTAAATGGCATTCATCACGGAACGAAACAAAAGAACAATAGAGTCTGTTTATTTGTAAATGAGAGATTAAGCCTGGAAACGACGTCAGTTTATATTATCGATTTAAGTAAGTCTGAAAAAGTTAGACTTCAAGTGTCAATAACTTGTATTCGGAAATAAATCTGAACAAAAAGATTATAATTGCTAAGATGAACAAAATTATCGACATTTATTATCTCCCTGTAATAAAACATGCATACATGTTCTATGAATAGCTTTCTATGCCTTCACAAACCCATCATATGCTTAGAAAATTCAATGAAGTCAGTGAAATCGTGGATTTTTCCTACCGATTTATATTTTGAATGAACTTGTTAGTCTTATCACGTTAAGTAATTTTTGAGCCTTTTTAGTGTTTTGAGTGATAGTTTTGAATTAATGAATAAAGCGCTGAGTGATCGATTCAAAACGGTTTTGGTCGGAATAATAGGCAATTTCGCGATGTTTTTAAACTGAACCAATGCCTTTATGCAACGTATCTTACAGTTAACAACGTCGTAAAATTGACAAGGTGAATGATTTTGGATTGAAATTGAATGAGCAGAAGGAGCTAGTTTTGAGTGAAATTAAAGGGAGGTAATCCGATATCGCTAATTTTATTCAGGATGAACAAAATTAGCGATATTTATTACCTCCCTTTAATAGAATATGCATACAAGTTCTATTGAAAGCTTCCAATTTCTTCAACAACCAATCAACGCTAAGAAATTCAGTAATGTCAGTGTAATCGCAATTTTCTTAAATATATTCTATTTGAATGTATAGACCAGCAATTTCAAGTGAGTGATCAAAGATCAATTTTACATTGAAAATGATAGGAGGATAACGGTTTCTCGAACCTCACTTTTGCTTGCGGAACTACAGCTGTTGATTGTTTCTTTTTTCGTTATTTTGGAGCGTGTTTGGGTGGTTTGAGTGAGTGTTTGAATGATTGGAGCGCCGAGTGAGCGATTTATAATGGTTTTGATTGAGATTAATGTCAATTTCACGATGTATTTATCTGTAAGTACATACTCTAAAATGGGGGGGGGGGGGTTGATGGATCGCTGGCCCGGTTCTTTAACCCCGATCACAACACATCCCTCAGTTATCAAAACTCCCGTTATCAAACAAATAGTAAATTGTAGCTAAAGCTACGACTTTTACGTCACTATTTAACAGAAATATTTCAAACAAAAGGACGGGAAATGTTGGCGTTTAACAGTCATCTTATTATAAATGAATGCTTTGATTCGTCCATCAACTTTAAGGTTGTCAGTGGAAATCTTTTGATTTCCACAGTGGTTCATTTTGTCCTCGATTTAAGGCGTGGAGATTTATATTCTTTCCAATTTTAGTTTTATCATCGAGGAGATCAAAATTATCTTTATAAAATTGTTTACCACAGATGCGAAATGTTATCGATCAATCCAAATCGGTTCTCGACCTGTCTCTAGTCTGATGATGCTATTCCCAAATGCACAACGTCAATGCTTTATTACATATTTACATTAAAGCCTAGACGTCGGTCTCCATCGTATTGTCATATCCTGACAGGATAAAACCGTCTCTTCAAGTCCCACCATCCTCTGTCAGTCAGTTTTGGTTATTTCATAAAATATTCACGTACTCTTATAGGTCTTGTAGGCGTTTAGATTCTTTATATCTTTTTATTGGTTTGTCATCGGTTTTCTTTGTTTTTGGAAATTTTTCGGATAACGGATATATAAATACATGTAGCAAATTCTTAATTTTAAATTCAAGCAAAAAGACTCATTGTTATGACACACACAAAATAATAAATCATGCATGTAGGTAATAGATGGAAGCGATATAAACATGACATTTATATAAAAGAGTATAGGAAAGGGAAAATTGTTAAACTCATGCTTAATGTCGCGACTCATTAAAACATGTTTATATCGAAAAAATAACATTATTTTTCCAAGTAATACGTATTATTCTGGGATGAATCTTTTATTACTGATTAAAGTTTATTTCTAGCAAATGAGTACAAATGCTTTGTATCCTATTTAAAGACATTTTAGTTTTTGATTGAACCGAATTGGCATAATCAAACATATCAAGTTGTTTGCGAGTATATTTTTGAATATGATAACTAGCCCTTCATTCAGGATGACAAAACGGTGTAAACTGTTTGTAAATTATACCCCGCTTTGCACGTAAGCTCACATGCAAAACGGGGTATAATTTGAAAACAATTTGCACCGTTTTGTCATCCTGAACGCAGGGCAGAATTAAAATAATGAGGTCGAAGCTTCTTTTAGAAAAGAAGGGTATCTTTATTTACATAATTAATTTGCTTCCAAAAGGGTTTTTACTGAAAAGAATTTTTGACAAGAAGAATGCGTTTTGTCAATGGAAATTGTCCCGAACTTTAAAGACTGAGTAAAATGGTCAATGGGCAGCCCAAAACTACGGAAGCTTGTTTGTAACCCCAAATAATGATATAAAGTAGTCATCACCGACTTGTATAGCGCATGAGGTCGCCCATATTAATTATTAAGACAATTATTTTTGATATACAAATATATCGCCATCTAAGGACACGGTTCACGGTTTGAGTACATAGATAAATTTGCAAATGCAGTTAAGACTTTAGACATGAAGTAATTTCAACTGTCTTACCTATCAAAGCAGGTCGCCAAACTTACGCCATCGAGGATCATGCCATCATTATATAAAGAATGGATGGCTGGTGACTTGAGATGGAAAAGTTTATTGGACAAGGCGTAGGAATTTATCTGGTGAGACGGAGGCGAACCGGATAAATTCCCAAGCGGGGTCCGATAAGCTTTTCCACCCCAAGTCAACTATCATCTACTCTATTTATCATGTTACAATCTTTTTTAAAAGTCTTTTTGACAATTTTATCGGCAAATTTAATCCAATCACGATTTACTACAACGACTGCTCAAAATAAGGGTAAACGGGCGGATGATCGCTTACGACCAAAGAACTTGTCAAGAAGGTGTAAATCGGGTGAATTTCTAGTCAATCGCCGTCTCAGTCGTCCATTTTGTTCTAGTTTTTATGAATTACGTCATCACGGTCATGTTCTACGTCATCGATGTTGTCGCGAAATACGAGAAAAATACGGGAATCGAGTGAAATAGCTTTAACAGAAATCAATATGCTAATTGAAAAGAAAATATGTATTAGGAATGGCTCTTTTTCAGACCTAAATGTCGCAAAAGAAGATCCGGCAGGTCACTAGAGAAGTGACGTGATAACGCTGTCACGTGATCAACTGACCTGATATCAACAAGTTTGTCTTACATTCTTTTATCAGGCAATATTTAAGCTACTTGTTGGCGGAAATTTTGCGTCCTGTTGTGTTTTGCACGTCGTTGAAGACAACATAATATTATCGTTCGGGGGGCCCATTCACGCTTCCGTTCAAAGCATTCAGAAGAAAACCATGTCTCTTTAATTAAACCAACAAAGTTTTGTCTATGTTGTCCCCAAGAAGGTGAACTCCTCTTCCATTATCATGATGCCATAGGTCTAAATCAATTTGAGTTGTCTCATAAAATATTCAGAACCGCATTTACCAAGTAGACGTATTGTTTCTATATTCGTTACTTGAATGTTGTTTAATATATCACTTCCTCTGACCTCGCCTATCCATGGCAGGATTAAGTAGGAACGAGTCTGAGAGCTTTTACTGAGGCGTCGTAACGGTTAAATGCCCTTCCCTTTAAGCTTTGATGTTTTAAAGAAAAGTGAAAGATTAAATTTGACAGTGAAGTATTTCTCGCTATTATTTTGCTAGAACATTGAGTCTTCTCTGTTTTTTTTTTTGAATTCGAGCCCGCGAATGAGGGACAGGAGCTAGTTCCGAATAAAATCAAGGACTAGTAATAAAATATCGTTAATTTTTTCCAATGAGACAATATTTCATTACCTCCCTTAAGATAAAATCTACGTATTCTTTCCTGATTTAAGTCTTCGTGGACCATTCTGACGCCTTGAAATCCAAACCAGCCAATAAAATCATGGAATAATTCGAGCGATTGGATTGAAATCATGATCGTTTTTAACGATGCATTTTTTTGAATCAATTTTTAATGATTTCGGGCGTGTTTTTTAGAGTTCTCTATATGAATTGAATAGCGCACTGAGCAAGCGATTAAGAATGGTTCCGATCGAAGAGAATGTCAAATTCAAGATGTTTCAAACTTGAGCAGACTAATTCTTCGAATGAAATGCTTAATTGAAATGTTTACCCGATGATTCGCCCGGTGGTGCTTAACACAGAGTGCGTAACGTAGCAGACGGAGCTTCCATGGGGTTTTGCTATGTATACTCGTACCATTTTATGGCGCTCTAATTGGGTCGAATATCTTCTTAAAGTCACAAGCATTGTTTCACATCACGAATTTGTCTGGGTATAAGCCTTATCTGATTGTGAAACAACTGTCTCTGTCAGACATTTTGCATAATAACTGCCGTTTTCAGGTTTTTTTTTTTACTTAAAATGGAAATTAAAGTTAAATGACTGGGAAAAAATAAAAACTGCCTTCAGAATTTTTATCTCTGCATATCATTCAGTAATCAATGTTTAAACGCAATCAATTATGTGAAATAGCAAAGTGAATTTTTCAAAAAGAGTATCCTTTGTAATGCAAGGGGTTGCAATGCAACTGCTTGGGTTACCGATAAGCTAGTATGGCTCCGCTTGATATAATGGGAAAATTTACTCCCTGACCCAATCTATAAGATGCAGCAAGCTGGGTGTTTATTATACTTTATCTTTCTTGCATGCCATGACATAATTTGTCAAAGGATTTATAATCTTAAGCTGAATTGATGTCTCCAGCAGCGTTATTACTTATAATGAGGTTAATTTTCATCTAACTCGCCCACATAGATGTTTTTCATCTATATATGTAGAAAAGACGTCATAACGGGATTACAGAGCTGCAGATTGAGGGGCATCTTCACGAGTCAAGGGGTATCGAATCGATAAGATCTTCTCGAATACCGTAAGATAAGTAAAACGTTCGTAACCCTTGGTTCGACAAGATGCAGTAAAACGTTCGTAACCCTTGGTTCGACAAGATGATTGAGGGGTTATTTTGGATCTTAGATAATAGTATTTCAATAATTATAGCATAAATTCAATGTTGTTGTTACAGTTAGCAACATCGTGAAATTGACAAGGTGGTTTTTGAATACTTTTGATGTGAAATAGAATGAGCAGGAGGAGCGAGGTTTGAGTGTAATTAAAGGGAGGTAATCCAATATCACTAATTTTGTTCAGAATGAACAAAATTAGCTTTATTTGTTACCTCTCTTTAATTAAAATTGCATACAAGTTTTATTGATAGACCATTTCTTCAAGAACCAATCAGACGCTAACAAATCTCGATTTTCTTATATTTATATTCATTTGAATGCAGCTGTTGATTTTTTACTCCTTTTTTTTTTTACATTTTGAATGGTTTGAGGGAGTGTTTTGAATGCATGGAGCGCCGAGTAAACGTTTTAGAATGGTTTTGATTGAACTAAATGATTGGACCTATCGCATCTTAAACAAGAAAAATATTCATAGATTGACCCTTTCTTCAGTTGTCTGTGAAATTTTGAAAGCAGTTTCGAAATACGCGTGAATATTCGAGCAAGTACTACTTTTATATTTTCCAAGATCCTCGTTAACGATACCGCGATTTATTTTTCGTCACGACGACGCTTGGTTAAATCGATTCTACTAATATGACTTCAGAAAGGTTTTTCGTAATGGTGGAATACGCAAGAAAACAAAAACGGCTTGTTTGGTGAAAACTCGTATAATTCTATATGACCAATCGAAGTCTCATTTGAAAAAGATATTGTGGAAAACAAGAATGTCTGTAAACTGAAAAAAGAAGTCCCTAGGCACTTTTTGTACACAAGGAAATGTACATGTACCATGTGAACTCATTATTAATTATTCCATGTCATTCTAGAGTTTGTTTCAATTGGACAAATTAATCTACTCTTTATTATACTCTTGTTGAATTTCTGCGGTGAAGTTAATTTCTTCTGACGCCTACTGTAAATTGTTATTTCTCAATTTCTAGAGAAGAAAAACAGATGTATAAAAAGCAAGTTCATTTCATCATATTTTCCGACCAGTACAGTTTGTATTATCGTGCAATTGACTCTCATTTCGATCAGACCATTTCCAAATTGCTCGCTCAGGGCTCAATTCAAATGCATCCAACCTCTCCTTTGAATTATAAAAAAAAAAAAAAAAATAAAAAAAAATAAAAAACAGGAATAATCAAATAAAATCCTGAATTGATTTTTGATTGAAATGAAACATTGATAGTTATGGACGAGTATAAATTTCAACAGAAATTGGTGATTATTTCATACAAACGATATAAAATTAATTAAAAACCTACGAATGTAGCGGAAAAATTGCGTCATGCATTACAACGTCCATTTTGTAATAAATGCCGTCGTTGCTTGACGTCACACAATTTAACGCGGGAGTAACGTCTTTAGGTATGCTCTTTAAGGTAGTAGACCCGTAATAGTAACGCAACGTTTAGGAAGTAATAAACTTTAACAGTGTTAACCGAGGTTTTCTAATGATTTTCATTGGGAAACCTCGGTCAACATTGTGAAAGATAATGAGTTCCGAGCGTTGCGGAACTATTACGGTTCAACTACCTTTATAATGTTGAACATGAATAATTTTCACGGATTTTTACTAATCAAGGTGCACAGTCTACTAGATCTAACCTTTGTAGTATTTTAAACAGAATGTGCTCAAATCGAGGATATTTTAGTAAAAAAAGCCGGGCGGTAGTGGCACGTAACTTTACTAATTAATCCACGTTTAATAAACGCTTGGGTTTGGTCCATAAACGCATGTCTATAAAGGCCCCAAAACGTAAATTTTATGCAATAAAAACTGTTACATGTAACGAATACAAACGTATGTATGGGAAAGTAAAAAGGTACAGTTTAGTACAGAAAAGTGCAATCGCCGTGGGACCGCATATCTTTTTCTTTGTTGTTATTTTGATACCACCCCACACAAGCATTTAATTATGAATGGGAGGAGAAAATGCGCCCCTTCCCTTTGTTCTGATTCTTATAAATACTCGTCTTACTTATAAATCGAAATTTGGGAAAATTGGTTATTGCCAAACCACAAATATTAGCAAAATTGAAGAGAAGATATCTTAGTTATTTTTTAGCTCGTCTAAGCACAACATGCTTAAGGTGAGGGGTTTTTTATCAGCTTTTGTCCGTCGTGCGTCGGAATTCGTCAACAATTCTTTAAACATCTATTTTTATAGTAACCAATGGGCGGATTTCAACCAAACTTTGCACATATGTTCCTTGGGAGACCCTTCTCAAACTTCTTCGTGAAATTTTGATTGACCTCTCAAATATGGGCGTGGAAGGGCGGGTCAGTTATTGACCCCAGAATCTTTAGTCACCTCCTTCTAAGTAATCTATAGGCCAAATTCCACCAAACTTTACGAAATGTTTCTTGAGTGTCTACTTTGAAAACTTCTTTGTAACATTTTTATTGACCCTGAGATATGGTTGTGGTAGGGCAGTTTTGACCTTGAAAATCTTTAAACATCTCAGTAACAAATGGGCAGATTTCAACCAAATTGGCAAAAACTTTCGTTGATGATCTTTCTAATTACTTCTCCGTGAAGGTTTAATTGACTTCCCGAATATAGGCGTGGCAGGGCGAGGCGGTTTTTGACTCCGAAAACTTCACACACCTTCGCCCTATAAACCAATATCAACGAATTTCAAGCAAACCTGGCAGGAATGTGACCACTCTCAAAATTTTTTCATTGAATTTTGATTGATCCCAAATGGTAGGGCGGGGCAGTCATTGCCCCGACCGACACCTTCAAACATCTTCACCTCAGTAACCAATAGGCGGACTTCAACCAGACTTTGCAGAAAAATTCAGTTGGAAACCACTCAAAAACTTTATTTGTAAAATTTTGATTGACATCTAATATTGGCGTTGCAAGGCGGGGTCAATTTTAACCAAACTGTTCAGAAATGTTCCCTGTGTGACCCTTCTCAAAACTTCTCCGTGAAATTATGACTGGCCCCCAAATATGGGTGTGACAAGGCTGTTTTTGGCCTTGAATTCTTTAAAAGTCTTCCACATTCGAACCAGTAGACCAATTTCAACCAAGCTCAGCATGAATGGTCCTTGGTGACTCTTCTTAAAATATGGTTGGGAAATTCTGTTTAGCCCGTTAAAATGGGTGTGGCGGGGATGGGTCTCTTTATTATGAAACCTGTAAAGTTTTCTGGACAAATTGACCATTTTTAATTTAGCTTTGCCGGAATGTTCCTTTGCTGCCCCATTTCAAAAATTCTTCGGGACTTATGATAGGACCACAAATATGGGCGTGACATATTTTCACCTTGGATTCTTACATAAAAAATCCTTCTCTACCACTAGACAAATTTCAATGAAAATCTACCAGATTATTATTTAGGTGTCATTCACTGAAACAGTAAAATTCAGGTGGGCGGTTTAGGTCTATTCTGGTCCTCTTCTTTAATTATTTCAAACACTCACTACAAAGCGCTCCTAAATCGTTGAAAACAATTCGATATCGATCAAAACGATTAACAATTTTTTAAATCAATCAAATAATTGCACGGTTTTATAGCCTGGTGTGGATTTTAAACGTGTGATTGGTAAGAGAAGACACGCAAATTTTGAAAGAACTGAGACTTTTTTTAAAGGGGTACATAGTTTCGGAGAAAAATTTGATTAACTGACAAACCTCGCCATTTTTTTTCTAAAATCCAGGTCGCCCACAAATGAACGATATTTTGTATAACCGTTAAGCTTATGACCATGCATGAAGACAAATGAGTTTTTTTAAATATCTTAAAGCTAGTATGCATTATCTGAGATCAAGGGATGTGGCCAGCGATTTGCAATTATCTTCGACATTCTTGAAAATACACGTGCAGTTAAGAACAGCATGAAAAAGGCCAGTTGAATGATTTTTGAATGGATTTGGAATGAAATTGAATGAGTGTGTGGAGCAAGTTTTGAGTGGTTTTTAAAAAAAGACGAAATTAGACATTTTTTTACTTTCCTTTAATGAAACCCGCATACAGTCAAACCTGTATTAAGCGAGCAACAAAGGGACATTAGAAATGTGCTTGCTTTAGACAGGTGCTTGCTTAATACAGATTAATTTCTGTTCATTGACCTCATTTGGGAACCCACTGGCTGCTTGATTAATACAGGTTGCTTGCTGAATACAGGTGGCCACTAACACAGGTTTGACTGTACTTTCTGATATTCTGTCTTCACGAACAAGTCAGACGCTTAAAAATCAACACCAGCCAGTTAAAATCATACAATTATTTTGGTCGATTTAATGGAAATGTCGATTATTTTGAACGATTTTGGAAGCTTTTTTGAACAATTTCGGAGCGTTTTTGCGTGAGGTGATGGACTGTTTAAATTGAAAAAATGAATCGCTCGGCAAGTGATATTGATTGAGTGTTTTTGATCGAGACGAATGTCAATTTCACGATTTGAATAATTGTATGTTTTCTTTTAATAAAAGACATTATTGTTCCCTTCCACTGCATCGTGCTCTTAAATATTCGCTACTCACTGACCGACTAAAGAGCACAAGAGAAGCCAATAAAGGTTGTCGTCGTGACATGTTGGTAGACAAAATTGACTCAAATCACAATACAAAACTAACTTGTCGCCTTCATAGCGAAGTTGGTAGCGCGTCGGAATTCAATCTATGTGTTCGACCCTCGACAGCGTCATTCATCTTTTCCGAGTATTTGACCCCCACAAAAGGGTTGGTAATCGTAGACCTATGTGGGATAGCAGCTGAAGGTTAGGAAAGGATGTAATTGTAGCACTGGCAGAGAAATACCAGGAATCCATTATTAAACCTAACACAAGTGCTTCAGCCACCGTGATATGACTGAAATATTGTTAAAATCGGAGTTAAACCCAGTTAGAAAAAACAAACAAACAGAAAAAAACCTTATTTAACCCCTATTATGCTGTCCGATATATATTTCTGCTTACTCAAAACTTTGCACACATTATATACTTAGATTAAACCTGCACAGAGGTGCAGTCTGATGTAAGCTTAAGGTGTCTTTCCATTTGTAGGTAAAAAAAATCCAGACCGGTTGGAAAGTCTGATGTATTAGAAATTTGTAAGAAACAAAGTTGAAGTTCAAAATACATGTATAAGTATTACGGCTACCAATGATCTCAAGAATAACGTCTCTGTCGTGGCATTAAGCGTCTTCAAATCATTACCAACCGTCGCCAATGATTGCTCTGGTACTTAGGCTCTGATGCAAATAAAGTCCCAGTGATACAAGAAGTACCGGGCTACATCGAAACAAATAATTGTTTTCTTGTTCATTGTCTGGGACACTCCATTAGACATTCTTAATGAAATTTTCTTGTATTCGTCAGACGTACTCAAGATTACTAAGGCAGTAAGACTGGGCCACAAGAAAATGAAATGATACGTACGTAAATGAAATGTTTTTGTACATTTTTGACCAGATGAAAATGAAATGTATTTATACAATTCTGGACCACAAGGAAATAAAGTGTATTGATACGATTTCGGGCCGTAAGATAATGAATGTATTTATGCGATGTTGGGCCAAAAGTAAATGAATGTATTTATACAATTTCGGACCACAAGAAATTGTAAACGAAATGTATCTATACAATTTCGGATCACAAGAAAAGGAAATGTACTTAAACAATTTTTAAACATCAAAACGGAGTAAAAAAAAATTGTCGTAATTTAACAAGAAATCAATGTTCGCCTGCTTTGTTATAAATAGCCATCAATTATAAACTAGGAAGCGTTCGTAATTGTCCCGTGTCGTTGTGCTAACGCATTGGGAACGTTGCGTGAACGCTACTATTCCTCAGAGAACGCTGACAAAAAGCTGGAGCAACATAGGAAGCGATTAACATTTTCTTGTGTATCTTTTACATGGCTCTCGAGCGTTGTAAACTTGCTAGTAATATGTAAAACTCATGCTCATCATACGAGGATCTAGTACGCCCAAAAACTGAACAATTGAAACGTTCGCCTTCCGAGAACGGTGACCAATGTATAACGACGGCTGAAATAGACACATCTTGTTGAATTTTTATCATATGGCATGGAAAATCCATGGGGGCCTTTAATATAACCCAATGGCGTCGAACGATCTTGTGCAATGTGGCCATCATAGAGGATGAACAAAATTAACGATATCTATTACTTTCATTTAATGAAATATACATACAAGTTCTATAAATAGCTTCCTTTTTTCTAAAACCAATCAGAGGCTCATAATTTCAATTATGTGTCAGTGAAATCGTGATTTTTTTCTAGCTATTTTTATTTGAAGAAGTTGTTGCTTTTGTCTATTTAAGTGATTTTGCAGCGTTTGTGAATGGTTTGAGGTTTGAGTGAGTGTTTGGAATGAAAGAATGGAGCACTGTGAGAGCGATTTAGAATAGTTTTGATCGGAACGAGTGTCGATTTCACGATGTTCTTAACTGTAGACCTTACAAAAAGACGTCTGGAAACATTCCTCAAGATACTTTAAATATTTTCCCGGTGTTCATCTGGTGATGATCGTATACTTATTTCGGATATGTATCGTTTTCGGTTATAGAGAGTTGATTCTTTTATATTGTGAAAACATTTTTGATTCTGTGGTGATAACAGTGTGTATTTTATTAGTGTTCATTAGTGGTAAAGTGGGTAACGTCGTGAAATTGGTACCCATCTTGATGAAAATCATTTAAAATAATCACAATCGCTTAAAATAATCAAAATTAATTAATATAACTAACTCAGTGCTCCATTAGTTCATCCCACACACTCACCCAAACCAATCAAAACGCTCCTATATCGATAAACATAGCCCAACAACTATTCATTCATCTTGTTAATTTCACGATTTTCGATTAACTGTATATTCACGCAAACGGAAAATGAACATTTCTCCACAAATATACTCAAGAACCTTTCATTCGGGCTGCGTGGGTGGACATGTCTTTAATTAATTCACACGAGTGTCAATTTGGTCCGTCCAGGGACGGTGATCTATTGATAGTTATCCAGTAGTACAGATAACAGGGGGGTTACGCCAGTTAAAAATCTTTATTTCTGTATAAAATCCTATGTTGTTGGTATTCATTTGAATCGTCTTGATAAGACGATTCAAATGAGTACCCACGACACAGAATTTGTTTAAGATTTATTGAAATATTTGATTTTGTAATCTGGAATACCCAATCTATCTTTATCCCTGTTATCGTGTTGTTTTGTCGACCTTAATAGAAACGAAAAATCGAAATTGGATGCAAAATAATCTGGGTTTTTTTTTCTATATTTGAACGGGGATTTATGGTCGTGAACAGCCAATTGTTCTGGAAAATGTAGCATATATAAGCATCACAAGTTTGAAACTCGTATGAGATGCGCTTCCCTGCGTGATATAGGGAACCATTTCTGGGGCGCTCACTTGTGCTTCGTTTTCCTGGACGAAGGCTGGCCACCGAATCAGTGCTTAAAACCGTTAAAAAACAGAACATTTCAAAATCCTTACCAAATTATGTTAAAGAAAGGCTTAAAGTAAACATTCTTCAACTTGTTTGACCTTGTCACCATGTACTTTTTTTCTTGTCATTAAATCCATCAGTTATATATTTTCTAAGAAAGCCGTACCATTTCAGGTTTTTACATAAAAGGAAATAAATGTCAAAGGCGAATGCTTTTAGCCTTATACGGTCATTAGTGAAATAATGCGAATAGATGTTTATATATATGTGACCCACCAATCAGAAAAGGACATTCGTATTTGAACTTCGTAAAACAGATATTTGAAAAAGAGATTGGGCCCAGCAGAGGCCAAATCGAAGTCGTAATTAGACAAAAAAATTAAGAGTGTAGAATGGTCATACTCGATCTGGAAGTTCCGAGACAAATAGTATTAGGTAATTTTTATTTACGCTAAATAATACTCGCAAAGTATCTTCGAACAAATAAGGGCTGGAAAAAGACGAGAAAACAATGAGCATATATATAGTTCCACTATTTAGAAGGAGTGATCAAAGGTCAATTTTGTCTATCTAAGTATAGACAAAATTGACCTTTGATCACTCACTGAAACTTTTGGATCTATACAATTTAATGAAAATATTAAGCTATTTGGTAGAACATAAACGAGAGGACGTTTAGAAAGCTTAATGAGGGGTTAGTGGGAAATGGGGGGGGGGGGGGGTGGGGGTGTGAACAAAACAAAACATAAATGATAAAATGGAGAGAGATAGAGGTCAGACCGGGGTGAATAAAGAACGAAAAATACATATATTTTTCAAATTTGATAGGCTTGTTCATTGAAAAAAGGAATTAAAATAACCTTAAGAAACAGAATATAAAATAAGGTTTTGAAGTAAATTCATGAGTATGCTATTTACAAATTATTTCACAACAAATTCAAATGAAAAGTGGTAATGAGCAGGTGCATATTTGCATGATCGTGGATGCAAAAAGAAAATTATTTGAGCCTATGCGTGACTTTTTTCAACAATTTGAAATATTCTTGATGAGCAAACATTGAGAAGCGAAGACAACCGCGTACTGTAACAATAAAGTTACCTTATAGTCTACAGATACTTTGAGACCTTAGCTATGTACTAAACTCATAATTAAGACTCTGGTCAGACTGTGCGGATGCACAGGCTGGTCAGAGTCTTTGCTTTGTGCATATTTGAAATTATTTGAAATCTCTCGCATATGCTCATTTTATGTTCATAATGTTTCAACAATCGCTTGGAAAGGTTATTTTAAGTTTAGAATCTTCTAAATGTCTACTGCTTCTGATTTTAAAATCGTACTACCCACAGAAATCTAAAATAGAGTGAGAAACGGGGTTCTGAAATCGTCATTTCTCAACTACGCGCTATAAATAGTTAGTAAAATTGCGAAATTGCTATTCATCTCGATGAAAAACCATTCTAAATCACTCGTTTGAAGAGTTCCATTTATTCATTTCAAATACTCTCTCAAACTATTCAAAAACGCCCCAAAATCTCCAAAAAACACTTTGAAATCGTTAACAACGATCGTCATTTCATTCAACTTGGTCACGTTTTCGCAGGACTTTTTTTTGGCGGGCGTGGATTCAAAAAGTCAAATTGGTGCGTCAGGACACTCGAACACAAACGTCCTTAGGTTGTAATAAAGGGAGATAATAAAAAAAAACGCAAATGTCGCCAGATTGTACGAAAGAGGCTTTATTGGACTACCTCCGGATAATTTCATTCAAAACTCTATCTACCTACCTATTTCATTTCATTCGGAAATCATTCCAAAATCATTCACATTGTTTATTTTACGATGTCAGTAACTGTAGCAAGACGATGAGTACCGACATCACAGTATTGTTAAATCCCTTTAATCGAAAATACGTTTAACTCCAGTCTCGCCTTAGGACCGAGTCCTAAAATTTTACTACGTGCGTTGGATACAGAAGTACAGTGTGTTTAATGCCGGTATTGCGTGCCTCTGATTAATTCTCTAAATCGCTAATTACACTTGATTATATCTTTTGCTACCGAATCTGGTTTTATATGACGTCACATTTATTCTTGGGAGAATAATCCCCTATCGATTGTTTTGTATTTAGACCACAAAAGTATATTCACATATTGGATGACATCACAAAAGTGTTAACCGGCTACCTATTTCCACTACTTATTTGTCAGTGAAAAGGCAAAAGTGATCATCTGTGTAGCACATATAGTCACCATCGTAGTCTACGTAATCATATAGGGCAATGTTCTGTTTCGTTTGTCTGAACCAGATATGCCAATAGAAATTTTTTTATTGATTAGGGCTTTTTACAGTCAATAGGATCTGGTAATCTCGTTCAATGTCGGTCGAATTTATAAGATCATTTATACTTTGGACTTTAATACTAACGGGAAATCAGCTGGGTTGTAACATGTATACTTGAGGGTTTCAAATATAGGAATACAGTAAGTAACATCGTTGAAATAACAATCGTTCCGATCAAAACCATTCAAAAACACTCGCTCATTGATCCAATCATTCATTCCAAACACACACTGAAAGCATTCAATAACGCTCTAAATCACTTAAAACGATAAGTTAACAACAACATTCAAAATGAAAATAAATATGAAAATATCTCAATTTCACTAACACAATTGAAACTGAAAACGTCCGATTGGTATTTGAAGAAGACAGAAGCTATAGAACTTTTAAGCATATTACATTAAAGGGGGGGGGAATAAATATCGCTAATTTTGTTCATGCTGAACTCCAAAAACTCACTCATCGCACTCATTTAATTTCATTCCAAGATAATTCTAAAACCATTCACCTTGTCAATTTCAAGATGTTGTCAACTGTAGTAGTTTGGATTAAAATTTATAAATAACATTTGCATATACCTTGGTTGGTGCATATGTAATCAGTGAACTCGTCTTGTCAAGACGATTCCTATGAGTAAATATGTCCGTAACACAGGGGTTTATGGGAAATCAAAATATTTATACTTCATTTTCTTTCTTATCTCTATGATGTTTGGCTTAAATAGACATTTTTTCATATTTCACTTGTGATTGCACAATCGTTTTGTCGAGGCGACGAAAATGAGTAGCCATAGCATATTGTTTTGTTACGAATAAGGTTTTTTTTATATACTTGCGTTAATCTCTCTTATTTCTGATATTGAACAAAAATAGACTTTGATTTTCAGTGGCAGTTTCAATATTACCAAGGAACATGATGAATAGGCGTAACAAGGGCCATTCGGGAATGCTATTAAGTAAATATTTGAAAAAAAGAGATTGGCTTCATCAGAGATCAACTAGTAGCAGTATTTAAAAAAAAGGATGTTATAGTGATCATTCTTTTTCAGAAAATCAGCCAAGTGCGAACAGTTTTGGTCCTAGTCAGACTGCGCAAACTGCGCAGTCTGACTAGGTCGACATTTTTCACATTTTCAGGATGGGACCTTTTCGCCTGACGGGTAACAAATATTTCTCTTTGAATCAGAGGGTGATGTGTTCGTCATCTGTTAGAGTTGCAGAGGTGGTTTATTGATTAACTGCGTATATCATTTATTTGATTTGGTTTCCTGATTAAATACGGGACGAATAAGGTCATTGATACTTAGGAGAAAATCCAGTATTTTTGCACTTCAGTATGTACCCAATCGCGATAATTTGGTTTATTCATGAGCAGTTTGGTATCATTTACAGGCAATACTTCTTGTTCAATGAATCGATCACATTGCAGAGCCTTTCTATAAACGACCCATCATGCGAAAAGTACCAAATAGTACTTAGAAAGCGAAGTATTTAACAATGGTTATGGTTTTTTTCTTTATTTATATTTCAATATTAGATGAAAGGCATTGATGCACCATAGTTGTTAAGCACAAAATGAAAATATAAAAATGATACAAAAAATGCATAAATAAATAAAGAATAAGTAAAAGAGGTCAAAATCGAACAACACGACTTTGTAAGCGAATAATATAGTAGCAATCATCGGTCTTCAACCAATTATATTTCATAAAAAAAGCATATGATGTGATGTTGCATAATACTTTACATCTATAATAATAATGCAGACCAACTCGGCTTGACAAGTATTTTGACAAAACAAACGGAAAATAGAAATTGGTTCTTTTCAAAAGAGGCTTTTGAATATGAGTTTAACACATAGGGTTATAGTAGTTCCTAGTACATGTAAGTACTTTTGTCGATCAAAATCAATTGCCAATATTTCAACATCGGATCTAAAGTGCATGCAGCACAGATGGGTTTAATTAATTTTATGTTCGAAGAATACAGCGAAATTGTTTTAAATAGGCTGTCTGGAAATTTTCCCGAAATGGAATATAGATGGGGTTTCAAATTTTATCAAGAACAGAATGAATGGCTTTTATCTAAAATATTTCCCTGTAATTACTGGTAAGATTTTCCAGCGAAAATAGCATTTGTAAGACAGTATAGTAGGACATCAGGGCCCGAGTTTATAAAACTTTTCTAATTCTCAATTCAAAATTTTCTCTAATTTGAGTTTGAGATGAAAGCCGTAATTCTGTTTTAATACTCATTTTAATGTATTAACATAAAAGATAATATAGATAAGTTGTTATGAATAACAACTAATTAATATTATCTTTTATTTTTATACATTTATCTAAATCCAAAATTTGAGAAAATTCTCAGTTGAGCATGAGAAAAGTTTTATAACCTAGAGCCCAGATATTTGTCAAAACTGCTTTAGTAAGATTGTTACATGTATATGTAGATATATGAGTGTATATTATCATTGAATCCTAAAAATATGAATGGTTGGTTGATTGATTGATTGAATCAAGTTTAACGCCGCTTTCAACACTTTTTCAATTATATCGCGGCGGCTGGAGCACCTAACAATGGTTTCCTGGTATTTCTCTCACCAGTACAACCACCACATTCTTTCCTAATCTCAAGCTGCTATCTCATATAGATCTACGATTATCAACGCATTGGTGAGAGACAAGTAGTCGGAAAGAATGAGTTGCATACGATTTAAATCATGTTACAAACAGTCTATCTATAATTTGATGAATATATCGAAGGCATGAAAAGTATTGACCAGGGTCGAGTGTTTTCATCTATTTTAAGATTTTTTCGCCATACTAGAAAATCGTTTTCCCAAATGCCACATGTTTGATTCTTTCTTTACGATTCCTTTACACTTTTCGCCAAAGAAGTAAGGTGATAAGTTTTTTAGAGGTATTAGTAAAACAACTACTTTGTATTTATTGGTATCATCGACACATTTAGTCCGTGGGCCAGGAGGGGTCGCCGTGCACCCCCTTAGGGCTCTCCGAGAGTGGTATGGAAATGTTCATAAGACCTCCCTGAGTGAGAATCAAGATGTTAACAGGTGGTAATTTGGGTCCCGATTACCATTCCAAGTGGTTTTCTAGATGGGTGTCAAGAATAAATTCATTTTACCTTTGTTACACTATAGAGGGAGTTTTTTTTTTCTTTTTGAATATTTTTGAGAGTCTAAAACATGTTTATTTTGCGTTCTTGTAAAACCCTTTATACCTTAAACTGATTTTGAAGATCCCAACTTCCGAAATGAGAGATGGCAGCAAGTTTAAGATAAGAATTTTGTTAATTTTTCAATTAATGTATTGAGATAAAAGTGTTCACCATGCACTACACAATAGATCATAATTCAAAGTGCTATGATATTGTTGATATGACCTTCCCGAGTTCAAAAAAAGTTGTTAACATTAGATATTTAGAGTCCCGTCGACCTTTCTTGATGTTTCCTAAATGGCAGCCAATAAACATATTGATTAACCCAGAGGCATTATAGGCACCATTTGATTTTAAATCATATTTATTTATTTAAATGACATCTATTAGTTAAAGATAATTTGGATACCCAAACATCCTTCATGAGAGATGGCAGCCAGTTTAAGATAGAAATTTTGCTATTTTCTGTATTATTCTAAGTAAGATGGGTGGTCACTATGTACTTTGCCAAAAATCATCCTTGATTGTGCAATGAAATTGCTAATGCAACATCCCAAAGGTTGAATCAAGTTGTTTCTAGTCGATATTTTGGGCTCCGACGGCCTTTGGTTGGCCAATGCAAGTACAAGAAAATAATTTGGAAAAACTTGTATACGAGTAAACTTCATTTTATGTCTTTTAGGACCAAAAACATTTATATTTCGTGTTCTAGCTACAACCTGAAAAAACTAAAGTCTATTTGAAGATCAAACATCTTGAATGGTAAATGGCAGCTAATCTTGAATACGAAATTTGCCCATTTTTGTAGCAGATCATGAGACAAGAGGAGGCGAACCATCCTAAAACCCTTTCTGAGAGTGCAAAGGCATGTTTAACCGACCTCACTGAGTGAGAATCAAAAATCTTGTAATCGATATTTTGTGTCCCGACTGCCTTTACGGGCATTATCTAGATGGCAGCCCCCCACCCTACCCCCACCCCCTAAAAAAACAAAAAAAAAATGCTTGAATTACATTAGAATCCGTATGCACAAAAATTGCTTCACATTTAAAACCATTTTACCTATATTTAGTTTTTAAGCTACTGTTCTATCAGTAAATTTCGAAATTGAAATCCCAAAATACTGAATTTTAAACATGAATTTCATTCGGGAGGGGGGAGGGTCTGAAAAAGATGTATCAAATTTATTATTCACAAGATCCTCCGAGATAGAATCATGTATTAATATTATTCGGTAATATTTGGTTTCACCTGCTGGTAAACGTTTTCAAACTTAACGGGAAAAATATCATTTTTTTTTTAAATAAAATTCCTTCTTGGTTATCTAGGGCTAATTTGATGTTCCCAAAATTCTACAAGCGAGATGGCAGCCAGATAGTTCGATTTAGTATTACTTTCAAATGGCGAACGAAAATGTCCAACAAATTGAATTATCAATAAATGTAAAAGAATCCGAAACAAAGCCACTAATATTGCTTATTTCAATATCTTAAATTTGCTTAGACCTGTTTTAATCCCTACGTAGCTGATACATTTAGAAATTCAAATATGAATTTGTAAAGGACGTTTTACCTAGCATTAATTTATTCAACTTTTAAAAAACTTGGCCACAATTTGACCATATGGAAATTTCCCTATATCGAATAATTCCAAAATATTACTTTATTTTTGTATGGAAATGTAAATCTGGATTTATTTGTTTTAAATAATGAAAGAAAAAACACGATGTCTGTTTGAAAAAATAAACACCTCCTTAAATCATTCGGGTACCCTATAATGATTGTTTTAAGGATAAATTGTATTATTGAATTATTGTATTCATTTTTGTATGAAATGTCATCTGATCATGTGAAAAAATACCCCCTTTTAACAATGACCCTTCTTGTTTTGCAAAACACTGCCGGACATATCATTATCTTGTGTGTCCTCCATGCGCAGCTGTGGCAGCCCTGATTCGTCTTTGTTGCATATTTTAAGTACCCCGGCGTTTCTTTTTCGTCCTAGTTTATATGGACAAACGTTGAATATATGCTCATATTCATATCATGAAGTATACTTCGAAAGTGTCATCGAAAACCACCCTTAAAGACAGTGACTATGTAGCATGGACAATTAAGTGCAACGATTGTCCCATGGTCAGGATCATTATGTGAAAACTTCTTACAAACCTATAAATAGTTTGGTGAAAAATTCGTACATTGATGTAGATGGAGTAACGTTTACAATACAATTGATAATAATGCAGCTTTTTCGTGATTTGGAATGATAAGCACACATAGTCACATGATGAGGAACATCCTTAAATACAAGACAAATGTGTTGACAAGAAATTTTACATCAAGCCCCCCTTTTCCGTTATTTTGCATTGCATTACATCAGCAATAATCCACAAAATGAGTTTTGTCATCTTCTGTAAAAGTTTCGTGAACATATATCTATAAATAAAATGGAATTGTTTTGCGGTCTAAAAACATTGTGCACTTTACACTAAATCTAGTCGAAACCATTCTTAATCATTTACTCAGCGTTCCATTCATGGAATTTTGAAATACTAACTCAAAATGCCCAAAAATCAATCGACGAAAACCATTCCGAAATCATTCAAAATTTTGCAATCATTCAATAATTCCATTACCCGGAGTGGATTTGGAAGCTTCTGGTTAATCCTTGAAGACATACATATCTTCTAATAGACTATACGTCATTATATTGTATTTAATTATGCTCTAGTTTTTTGGTTTTTTTTGTTTGTTTGTTTTTTTACTCGAGGATAACACGATAAAGGGTCGAATGACTCTTATTTCCATCGTGGTCCTAACTCATTCAAGATATTATCCTACACATTGAGAGAGATGCAATGGGTTCTAACCAGTGCTACCCACTTTTACAGCTGGGTGGACTGGGGCCTTGTCTGTAAAGTGTCCTGCCCAAATACACTATCCGCCTGCGGTGGTGCTCGAACCCGCAACCACCGGGTTACGAGTCGAGCGCGTTAGCCACTCATTCGATAAAGAACAAAATATTCAAATCATTTAAGTCGCTTATGCTACTAACCCTTGCCAATTTCGCGATGTTCTTAGTTGAAACAAGATATTAAATATCCTATGTATAAACACATGGACGACAGATGGAGAAAATGATACCGATGTGCATCCATCTTCTACAGAAACATGTACACATTAAGATGTTTTTACAGAAATATGGTGAATTCAAATTATGGCCTGACTGACATGTCATATTTCTAATTTATTTTATCGTATATTTTCTCGGAGAACATTTAATACTACCCTAATCCTTCAGGTGAAACGAAAGAGACAGAATATTGATATCAGGAATGTATGGTGAACACTTGATACCCCCCCCCCCCCTTCCGCAGGAGAGACATGTCCACCCAACTAGTTTCACAGACTATAACAGTAAAATAAGAAAAAAAATCGTGTTAAAAATGGCTGCCATCTTCATTTCAGTGTGTTTGATTTTTAAATTAGACACTTAATTAAAAAAAATATTAAGAGAAAGGCTAACTAAGGTGATTTGGTCCTGAAAATAAGATAAAAAACAGACCAGTGTTTGCAAAGGGATTCTTATGTAATCTTTACTTTTTCTAGGCTACCATTTAGAAAACATCCGGAAAGGCAGTTGGAACACCAAAAATATCGATTTATATTTTTTTTATTCTCACTGAGTAATATCGGTTGACTTTTCCTTTTCCTATCAGACATGGCTTTTATGATAATGATGGACTGAAAGAAAAACAGGCAATTTTCTAATTTAAAACTGGCTGCCAACTACCATTCATGATTTTATATCTTCAAAAAGACAGTAGCTATTTCAGCATGTGGCAAGAGCATTGAATATTTATGTTTTTGGTCATTAGAGATTATTAAAAAACAAAGATTGCTCATATACAAGTTGTTTCAATTTATTTACTTGTATTTGCATTTGCTGCCATTTAGAAAAACACCCCAAAAAGGCATTCAGGACACAAAACATCTAATGTAAACGACTTGATTCAACCTTGGGAATGTTTAATTAACAATTTCGTGATCGATTCAGAGAGGATTGTTTAGCAAAGTACATGGTGACACCTCGTCTTTCACAGATTGCAACAAAAAATAACAAAAGTCCTACTATAAACTGGCTAACATCTCTAATAGAGGTTGTTTGGGTGTCCAAATTAACATAAGCTAATAGATATTGTACTAAGAACGTATTAAATACACGTTTTGGTCCTTAAATATGATTTAAAATCAAGTGATATCCATATAGTGTCTCCCGGTTAATTTGTATTTTTAGTGGCTGCCATTTAGAAAAACACCGAGAAAGGCAGTCAGGACCCAAAATGTCGACTATTTACAACTTGATTTGAACTCGGTAAGGTCATATCAACAATATCATAGCACTTTGAATTATGATCTATGGTGTAGATTATGATGAACACTTTTATCTCATGGCATTCTTCGAAAAAAGCAAAATTCTTATCTTAAACTGGCTGCCATCTCCCATTTCGGAAGTTGGGGTCTTCAAAATCATTTCAAGTAAAAAAGGCTTTTACCAGAACGCAAAATATACATGTTTTAGACTCTCAAAAATATTAAAAATGAAAAATTCCGACTATAGTGTACCAAAGATAAAATCAATTTATTCTTGGCTGCCATCTAGAAAACCACTCGGAATGGCTGTCGGGACCCAAATTACCACCTGTTAACATCTTGATTCTCACTCAGGGAGGTCTTATGAACATTTTCATACCACTCTAATTTTAGATGATGTTAAAAATAGATTTAACACACCAATTTCACAATATTTTGAATGGCTAATAATTTAATTTCAGTTCTGTCAATAAAATAGAAAAATAAAAATTCACGAATGCAATTTCGTTGTTGATAAATCTTTACATTTTTGCTTTGTAACATTAGATTATAAGACATAAAAAAGAGTATTTGTTGATTTCATGTAGGTATTTAAATTTAAAGCTTATTATAATTAGGTATGAATGCGCTTCGCGTATTCATATAGTGTGATTAGCTTTTTAGTTACATTCCTCCTTGAAATCAACAAATACTCTCTTCATCTCTTAATTGATGGCAAAAGTGTCTCTGTTAAAAGGAAAGACAAACAATATTTTAAAAATGGCGATAAGGTTAAAGTAGACGGATATTAATTCGTGTACAAAATTAAATATGAATCGTTGCTGAAAATCCCGTACGACAAAATAAGGGTTTTATTGTAGATCTGACTTCAAAAAACGTCAGCTTTACCATTTTGAGAATATGTTGCTATGCGATACGTCTTCATTTCCTTGGAAACGGAAACCTCGAATGTCAAATTTATCCCTAAATTAACAAGTTTGAAAGCAGTTAACAATTATAGATCCCCGTTTGTCGTTCTAAAGTAATTTACTTGTCAACCAGACGATACGAGAATAATCACGTTTTGAAGCAGACGAGATTTTTTGTGCGATATCTTCTGATTCTTAGAATGAATATCTCTTAGGTTGAACATGACTTAAGGTAGTGGACCAGAAACAGTTCCGCAAGGTTTCGAAAATAATGAACTTTAACAGTGTTTACCGAGGTTTCCTAATGATTTCATTAGGAAACCCTGATTAACATTGTGAAAGAACTTGAGTAAAGAAAAGTTACGAAAACTATTACGGGTCCGCGATCTTAAGAAGAAAGACAAAGAATATTATCCAAATGACGATCAGGTTGAATAACAAGTAACAATTCATGTACAAATAAGAAACGCTGCTGAAAAAATCCCGTATAACAAAATAAGGGTTTTATTGTAGATCTGACTTCAAAAATTGTCAGCTTTGACATTTTGAGAATATGTTGCCATGCGATACGTCCTTATTTCCTTGGCAACGGAAACCTCGAATGTCAAATTTATCCCTAAATTAACAAGTTTGAAAGCAGTTAACAATTATAGATCCCCGTTTGTCGTTCTAAAGTAATTTACTTGTCAACCAGACGATACGAGAATAATCACGTTTTGAAGCAGACGAGATTTTTTTGTTCGATGTCTTCTGATTCTTAGAATGACACTCCCTTAGGTTGAACATGACTTAAGGTAGTTGACCCGAAACAGTTTGTTTCGGAAGTATAGATCTTTAACAGTGTTGACCGAGGTTTCCTAATGATTTCATTAGGAAACCTCGATTAACATTGTGAAAGATCTTGAGTTTCGAAATGTTGCGATAACTATAACGTGTCCGCTATCTTAAGAGGAAAGATAAAGAATATCATCCGAATGACGATAAGGTTGAAGAACAAGTAACAATTTTTGTACAAATAAGAAACGCTGCTGAAAATCCCGTACGACAAATTAAGGGTTTTATTGTAGATCTGACTTCAAAATATGTCAGCTTTGCCATTTTGAGAATATGTTGCCATGCGATACGTCTTCATTTCCTTGGAAACGGAAACCTTGAATGTCAAATTTATCCCTAAATTAACAAGTTTGAAAGCAGTTAACAATTATAGATCCCCGTTTGTCTTTCTAAAGTAATTTACTTGTCAACCAGACGATACGAGAATAATCACGTTTTGAAGCAGACGAGATTGTTTGTTCGATGTCATCTGATTCTAAGAATGACACTCCCTAAAGTTGAACATGACTTAAGGTAGTTTACTCGAAACAGTTCCGCAACGTTTCGAAAATAATGAACTTTAACAGTGTCAAACGAGGTTTCCTAATGATTTCATTAGGAAACCTCGGTTAATATTGTGAAAGATCTTGAGTTACAAAATGTTACGAAAACCATTACGAATCCGCTATCTTTAGAGAGAAGACAAAGGATATTATCCAAATGACGATCAAGTTGAAGAAAAAGTTTAAAGTCATGAACAAATAAGAAACGCGGCTGAAAATCACGTACGACAAAATTAGGGGCTTTATTGTAGATCTGACTTCAAAAAACGACAGTTTTGCCATTTTGAGAATATGTTGCCATGCGATACGTCTTCATTTCCTTGGAAACGGAAACCTTCAATGTCAAATTTATCCCTAAATTAACAAGTTTGAAGGCAGTTAACAATTATAAATCCCCGTTTGTCGTTCTAAAGTAATTTACTTGTCAACCAGACGATACGAGAATTATCACGCTTGGAAGCAGGCGAGATTTTCTGTTCGATGTCTTCTGGTTCTTAGAATGACAATCCCTTAGGTTGAACATGACTAAAGGTAGTTGACCCGAAACGGTTCTACAACGTTTCGGAAGTAATGATATTTCACAGTGTTAACCGAGGTTCCCTTATGATTTCATTAGGAAACCTTGGTTAATATTGTGAAAGATCTTGAGTTACGAAAACTATTACGGGTCCGCTATCTTTAGAGGAAAGAAAAAGAATATTATCCAAATGACGATCAGGTTCAAGAACAAGAAACAATTCATGTACAAATAGGGAATCTCGGTTAACATCGTGAAAGATCACGAGTCCCAGAATGATGCGGAACAATTACGGCACCACTATCTCAAACGTATTATTGCTTGTACGTCGTACACTCATGCGTGCAATAATAATGAGACGTAGAGAATATTTTTGAACTCACTTAGGTATTAATCTGAAAAAAAAAAAAATCAGCTTCATGTTTCAAGATTCATGGCCCCCGATTCTAACTGCCTGTATGAAACAATTTTCTTGGTTTTTAAAAAATGTTTCAATTAATGTTTGAATTCAAATTTTCCACTCAATCAGTCTGTTTGAATATCAATGTTCACTTATTATTGTACTGTGCTTTATTTTTCTTTCTTGATAGAGCAAAATTTCGTTTGAAACAGAATATTGAAAAGCAGTCATGTCGATGAAAGTCGGAACGCGAGTATAAATCATACTTAATCATAACCCATGATAAACCAAGTTATCATGCAGGTAAGTCTACATTAACTTGATATCATAGTATGCCTGATAATATAAACATATATCAGGTCGTCTAATTTTAGGGAAAAAAATGTATACATGATATTAAACAGAACCACATTCGCATAAATTTGTTTGATTTTAAAGATTTCATAAAACTTTTAGCCCCGAAAATGTTTAATTGATACAGATAATATGTTAGTATCTTAAATATTCATTTTTTCTGGTCTCAAATGTGAGAAATTATCACTGAATTATCCCGAACTCGACCAAATGACATTGATATTTAAAGGCACTTATATGTTATTCTCTTTTTGTCTTACATAACATACCTAAAAAATGAGATGTACCCCGGTCAAACTTCGTGGGCGGAATCCAAACGGACGGAAAGACAGAAGGATAGGAAAAAAAACGGACGGCTGACGTCAAACCAATATCCATCGCCTTTCGTCGGAGAATAGCATTAACAAATTCATTCTTTGTATTAAATTTCAAGTGGTCTATGAGCAAAGGCATTTTTCTTGAAAAGTATTGGTATTAATTCATACAAACGGTAAGCGCAGCAATATTGATCACCAATTAAGTTAACGGTCCCAAGTGATAAAGTACGGCAACAATAATATTGTATTTAATCAGCACTATTCTATAAATACCTCGTAAAAATAGGAGTATAATTGTTTTGTGTTGTTCAGATATTAGAAGAAACTATAAACAACTTCTTTCATTCTGTGCAATAGTTATACGAATGATGCAAGAGAGCCGGTTCCTATATAATGCCGCCAAATTTTATCAGAAACTTAAATATACATGTTAAAATATAATGTTATTCTAAGTCTCTGTTTTCATTAATCTATTATTAAAAGAAATAAATAAGTGAAAATGTGCAGTTACTAACATCGTAAAATTGAAATTCATCTCAATCAAAATATTCTAAATCGCTCACTCAGTGCTCCATTTATTCATTTCAAACACTCAAAGCGTTCAAAAACGCTTCAAAATAACTAAAAGTTAAGCAATCAAATCCTACATTTAAATTAAAATAAAGTTAGAAAAAAATCGCGATTTCACTGACATTATTGAGATTGTTAGCGTCTGATTGGTTCTTGAAGAATTGGGAAGCTATTTATAGATATTGTATACTTATTTCATTAAAGGGAGGCAATGGATTATCTCCCTATAATTTCACTCAAAACTCACTCATCACACTCATTTAAATTCAATCCAAAATCATTCATCTTGTTCAATTTCACGATGTTGTTAACTGTAGAAGTCAACTGGAAGTAGTTTTTCACTTTAATTATATTTTAATTATAAAGGTAAAATGATTATCATGGTTTCAGAATATCATATATGTGAGGATAACGTTTATAATCCATTCAATAAGTCCTGTACTTAGAATAAATATTCAACAACTTGCGCCTTAAGTTTGAAACTATCCTTTTATTTTATACACTGTCCAAGGCATAGTAATATTGTAATAAAGATAGTTTATTACTAGCATTATAAAAAATGTTATAGTCCGTTTGAGATCTATATGAACCAACCTCTTCATCAATCACATAAAATCTTAAACTTAATTATCCCGTGATTTGTACCGTTGTTACTCGCCTGCTTATCTAGTTTTCCTCGTGAAAATCCCATCGACTTCGTAAAATAATCCTTTTTGATTGGTCTAAATGAGGAAATTTGGGGTCCATCTCAGAATGATTAAAAACTATTATCAATTAACTGTCAAACATTTTTTTAGCTCACCTGAGCACGAAGTGCTCAAGGTGAGCTATTGTGATCGTAGAATGTCAGTCGTCCGTCGTGCGTCGTGTGTCGTCCACAATTTCTTTAAACATCTTCTCCTCCTAAACCAGTGGGCCAATCTTGATGAAACTTGGCAGGGATGTTCCTTGGGTCAAGCTCTACCAAAGTTACCAAGGTATGAAAGGCAGAAAGTTAACATGTAGACGGACGGACAAAATCATTATTAGACCTTCAAAAATTCTGAAAAACAAATTTCTTTATGGTATTAGTTGGAAAATATGATATGACAAGAAAAAAATACGCTTCAGTGATTCGATTCTGAGATTTTTGGCGAAATGTTGGTCCATATAGAAGTCAAAAGGACTATACTAGTATGTAACTAACACAACTTAATGTTTGATCACGTCTATATTATCCATTTGACTAGATGGTTTCAAGTTTTGCACTAAACAAAATGTCGATACGTTACATATGAACATTATTTGTAACGAGTAATTCCTTTGTTAGCGACCCCAAAGTCGTAACTACAGCTAAAGAAAAGTTGTTACGACAGTTTGATCGCCACAGGACATTTTATTTTATTCTACAATAACAATTTCCCTAGAAAACATGCATAGCACAAGCTCTTCTTAACAAGAATCTCTTTTTGAGCATGTTTTTAACCTGATATCAGGAAAGTTTGTGATTTAAGATCAAAGCACGTCTATGTAGCTACGTCGTTAAACAGTCGGCTGAGGTTTTATACTATCCCTGATTAACTTTTATTACTAACTCGGATCACGCTCTGAAAAATGCTAAAATCAGCGTAAAAATGATGACACTCGGTATTTCAATATTTTGGCAAAAAAACCTTTTTTCAAAAAAAAAAAAAATAATAAAAAAGATAATAATAATAATAAATAATCAATAAATAAATAAAAAAATGAAACAAATCCGAATTTTACACTACTACATAATAATATAAATCGATAGTCATTTCATTTTATCTCTGAGATAAAATAAAATGGCTGTATCGATTTATATTATTATGTAGTATGGTAAAATTCGGATTTGTTTCTTTTTTCTTGAAAAGGCATTTTTTTCCGAAATATTGAAATACCGAGTGTTTTCATTAAATGTTTATTCTATATCCTTCGGAATAATTTTGTGATATTGTAAAAATAATGGTTTTGCATATCGCTTCGAGATGAATATCTTTGAATCGGCCAAAGAATGCGACTGTCGTAGGTATCCTTATTTCCTAGCAATAACAACCTTTACTTTACGTATGGATCCAACAGCAAAAAAGGAAAATATATGTAATTATGTGGTCAACACTAAATGGGGAATGTAACAAATTGAATAAACTTAAAATATATCTGAGACACTTGCTCACTTTCAGGGACTCGAAAACATTAGCCCTTCATTCAGGATGACAAAAGGTTTGGACATTTGTTAAAAATGATTTCCGGCTTTGAGAGTGACTCTATAAGCTCAAGCTGTCGTCGCTTGCACTTGAACTAAATTGAATTACATGCACAGTATAGATGCACTTCAAAACCCGAATTTTCGAATGCCTTACTAACAGAGAATTTTTTGCTGGTGAATTTACAAAATTATAGTATTAAGATAATTGATACGCTCCAAATTAGTCTATATCTTCAATTATCAGTTGGTTTCCATAACTATTATACACCAAAGGCGTGGTTTCAACTTTCAACCCACGATATAACAGAATCACCCCGAGGAATAACAGAGTCTGATTTCTATTAATCATTTACACCGTGTAATACTATCTGAAGGCATTAATTATTCAACGTTTCAGTGTGATTTACTGGATTTCAAAGAATTAACAGAAATATAAACCCCTAATTTGTTTGTACTTTAACATAGATATGTGACCCGGCACGCAAAAAGGGACAATCTGGCAAATGCAAAAAGTCTCGACACTGGTCAGACTGCGTGATCTGCGCGGACTGACCGGGGTCGAGACTTTTCGCAAATATCAAATTTTCTAAATCTATAATCATTATTCTACCTTCCTTATTAAAGTTAATTTTAATTATTTTTTTCAAATCTACAATCTGATTGGCCTGTGTTGGATCCAATCCCGATTTCAAATATTCGTTTTTCGGAGTTCCCAGATGTCCTCTTTTCGCGCGACGGGTCATATATCCTTGATCTGTGACTTAAAAGGCGTAACTACAGCTCTACATATGCCGTTGTAGTACAGTTAGTAACATCGTGAAAATCATATTCACCTCAATAAAAACCATTCTTAATCGCTCTCTCAGTGGCCCATTCATTCATTCCAAACACTCACTCAAACCATTCAAAAACCCTCAAACCCATTGAAAAATATAGAATCAACAACGTCATTTAAAATAAATTTTGATACAGGAAAATATCGTTTTCACTGACATAATTGAAATTGTGAGCGTATCATAGGTTTTTGATGAACTCGCTCCACACACTCATTCAATTTTATTCCTAAATCATTCCAAAATCACCCACCTTGTCAATTTCACGATGCTGTTTACTGTTACAAATCGACAATTAAGTTTTATTAACTACAATAATTATCTTAAAATAAAAAAGCTTCTGTCAGACTGACATAAATGAACGAAATCTTTATCCTCTCTTTTGTTTTAAAAAATCAAAGATTGTTCTTTTTTCCGTTTATATCCTTGCATCTAATACAGTTAGTTTCATCGTAAAAGTAACATTCACCTAGGTTGAAGTCATTCTAAAGAGCTTGCTCAGCGATTCATTCAATGTATTAAAACTACGGTCTCTAAAATACGCACCGAAAACGTTTAAAAACGCTTCGAGATCGTTTTAATCGATCAACATTAAATGCAATTAGATGATTTCATTGGCTGGTGTGGCGTTTAAACCGAAATGATTGGTTCGTGAAGACACACAAACAGAAAAGAACGTAGAATTTATTACAGGGAGGTAATAGAATACCGCTTATTATGTCAAATTAGACGAAAATAGCGATATTATATAACATCCTCTTAATATACACCAAAACACGCTCCACCCACTCATTCAATTTCATTCAGAAATCTTTCGAAATCCTTCACCTTGTCAATTTTACGATGTTTCTTACTGTAGAAACATGGGACCTTTTGGCGACTAGGCGTCAATTTACAGGCGAGAGGAATGTAGAAACTGGCTTAAACATGTATGTATACAAATGTAGCCCGTCATGCGAAAAAGGGATCGGATGAAGGCAAGATAAACCAGCGATCGCATTTTGCTGGCTCAGCGCAAGAATAAACCTGGGGCCCGTTTTACTAAATATCTTACGATTATTTTTTGCGTAAGTCAAAAATTTAAGATGCATATACAGTTGAAATTAGATATCGAATTCTGCCATGAAACATCTCATTGGAATCGTCTTCTAAAGACGATTTCAATGAGATATTGCAAGGCAGAATCCATCAATGAATGAAAACACCAGATACGATGATTGACTTTGACTTACGATTAATTTTTTCGTAAGATGTTTAGTAAAACGGGCCCCAGGTGTCGTCTATACATTGTATAGACACTAAACACCGTCTTGTTATGAACTTTTATGAATTTTGGTTAAAGGATGTGGAGTGATCCTTCATTTCTCAGACAAATATACATAAAACGAAGTCTCGATTCTTGTGACCCGGCGCCGGCCGCCAATCTAACTCGAACGGTACTTTTAGCAATACCAGATGGTCGCTTTTCGCTTGCCAAGTCAGATATATGAGTTCAGCAGATAGAGATCTCTAGAAGATCGTGTAATTAACAGAGACTATTTAACTCTTAGGCGTTTTAATTACGAGAACATCCCTTTATAGGAAACAATATTGATTTTCTCTCCGGCTTATTTCACAAATGTTTCTCTAGAAAGAAGCCTTATTCAGCTGTTATTGGCAAGCTCTATACAGTTAAGAACATCGTGAAATTGACAAGATGAATGATTTTTGGAATGATTTTTGAGTGAAATTGAATGAGTATGTGGAGCGAGTTTTGGGTGAAATTCAAGGGAGGTAACCCAATATCGCTAATTTTGTTCAAGGTGATTAGCTATATTTATTACCTTCTTTCCCTTTAATAAAGTATACGTAATTTTCTGTCCTGAACAAATCAGATACTTTAAAATCCACACCAACCTACATGTAAGCACCGTCTTGTGATGAAATTTCGAATTTTGGTTAAAGGATGTGGAGTGATCCTTCATTTCTCAGACAATATACATAAAACGAAGTCTCGATTCTTGTGACCTGGCCCCGGCCGCCAATCTAACTCGAACGATACTTTTTGCAATACGAGATTGTCACTTTTCGCTTGCCGGGTCAGATATATGAGTTCAGCAGATAGAGAACTCTAGAAGATCGTGTAATTAACAGAGACTATTTAACTCTTAGGCGTTTTAATTACGAGAACATCCCTTTATAGGAAACAATATTGATTTTCTCTCCGGCTTATTTCACAAATGTTTCTCTAGAAAGAAGCCTTATTCAGCTGTTATTGGCAAGCTCTATACAGTTAAGAACATCGTGAAATGGATAAGTTGAATGATATTTGGAATGAATTTGGAACAAAATTGATTGAGTGTGTTGAGCGAGTTTTGAGTTCAAGATGAACAAAATTAGCTATATTTAAAACCTCCCTTTAATGAAATACACGTAAATTTCTTTTTTGTGTCTTAATGAACCATTCAGACACTTTGAAATCATCCATAACTTTCAAAATCGTCGAAAAATTTGATCGAATTGAAACACATGTAAGCGTCTTTCGGCGATTTCGAAAAGTTTTTTTATAATGATTTTTGAGCGTTTCCGATCGATTAGAGTCTAAGAGTTTGAACGTTAAGCCCAATTTGTTGGGAACGCCATATTCAATTTGCACCGTTTTGTCATCCTGAACGCAGGACTGGTTCGTAAGTGTACCCCCTTTACGACCGGTTATTGAACACCTTTAGTAAATGGGTAAAGCTTTTGGTAACACTGTGATAACCTTGTAAACCACATCTTTTGCAACCAGTCCACGATCCAAAACATATAACCTGTTTCTCAGTAAAGTATTCTAATGTAAAAGTAATGAATATAGGAATAGACTGTCTGGCCAACCTCATCTTCTCAAATCCCCGATACCAATCAATAGTCATTTAACATGTAAATCAACCTTATTAAGAATGAGGTTAAGAAGATTTGTCCAGAATCGTACGGGATTTAGGTCATTATCTAACTTGTAGACAAGCCAAGGACCGAAAAAAGGCGTTGCATAAGACGATTCACTGCGGTTGTCGTCTGCTTTATTTCATCCTGAAAAAAAGGTAAAAAAAGTTCTATAAATGGAAATGAAATAACCTTATTATGGTCTTTGAAATACTGTTTGCATAACGCCCATTCGCGTCTAACCTTTGGCTATGACAACAGAGGTTTTTGACAACAAAACACGCCTTCCTAAAAGTATTAGAGTAAAACTTATGTTAAGCGACCTCTTAATGGACCACCAAAAAGCGGTCGTTTTTGGATATGGTCGCTTAATAAAAAATACAATAATAAATGTGACAGTTCATTTTGATAGCATTTATTGATTGTCGGGGAAGTCGTACTGAATCCTATGATGTTCGAACCCACTAGAATCGTCTTTTTTAGACGATTCTAATTGGTTTCAACAACATAAGATTCAATAATAACCAATTGTTCGTTAAGAATGTCCTTTTCAGAGATTTTGCATACGGTGACGGGACTTTTTATGGTAGTCGCTTAATAAAATTGGTCGTTAAATAGACGTAGTCGCCCGAGCAATATCGACTGTATTTCTCAACAAAATGATGTAATGCTCTAGTCGGGTAAAGGAGACGGCTCCAAAGTGGATCCACAAATAAGTATTTGCTGGAGTATTGATGATAACATTTGTTCAGAAAGATTCAACCACAATGGTCCGACATCAAAATAACGGAGGGCAGCCATTCAAATTTGAGTTTGATTAAAAAAACGGGCGAAAATTGCGATAAAATATAGATTAGATTTTAAGGCATCGGGTAAAAATATCTGCTACTTTTAATAATACACAGATGTTATTACACTAGTGGAATAACTATGAAAAGGAACCAAGACCTTATAGCAACGTTTGACTTTAATTGTGAAATATAAAAATGAAGTCATAATACATTAGCTGACGTCATTTTGCAAATGGCATTGTATGTTTCTCGAAAAAAAAAAAAAATGAATCTACAAATTTCTGGAATTTCTTTGCTTTTTAAGTTAAAATTACGGACATAATATGAATAGAATATCAAATATTGTGCTAATAAGATACCGAATTTATTAAACTCGTCATCTAAAAAAGATTGAAAACTCGACAAAGCCTCGTTTTTTTTATCTGTTTAAGAAGACGTTTTTATTAAATTCGGTTTTTAATGACCACTCATTAAATATTCTCTAAATAATATATGACTATCACGCGAACAGGAAGCTCCTAGAACCCATTATAATAAAATATAATAAATAACCTGAGGTTGCAATTTTGACAAACATTTGACATGGAGGTAGAATGACAAGTACCAGTTTATTACTTTACTATTTACGAAAGACGATAACCCGCCCCCAGTTGTATAAAAGATAAGTTTTGGTTTAAAGTAGACCGGAAGTTATTTTCAGCCAATCAGGTTTGTTATTTCAATTGAATCAAGTGAAATAACAATCCTGATTGGCTAAAATTCACTTTCGAATAAAACTTAGTCAATATTTATCTTTTATACAACCGGGCGCTGTTGGTTATGATGTAGTTTTTCAAGAACGAACGTTGCTGTTGGTACGAAGTTGAGCTTCAGTGTATCTAGACGTCCCTTTTGACATCACTCATGACGTCTTTCAACTATTAAAGTCAGTGTTCTCTATTTTCAGATGCTCACACGTGACAGATATAGGGGTGGGGTACCTGTCAACAATGACGTCACTCATGAAGCTGTTCCTTCGATGGTGTACGCAGATACGAGACTTCGGTCTACAACACATGTACTCTATGAGAAACCTTAGAGTACTATCACTAGCCGGTAAGCATTTCTTAGACAGAATGACAAAAAAACCCTATCATATGCGACTATTCTTTTAATTCCTTCCTTCGAATTCGTGTCCTACGAATTCCCCACTCATCGAAACTCCATGGGTGCTCCGTGTCGCAAGTTATTCTTGTAGCTCTTAACTGAATCGCATCAAGATCGCGGGCATAAGCATTTTCTAGAGGAATTCTGGAGCAAAATGTTGAACAGCTCAAAGCTTTTGACTCCAATTCACGCATTATAGCGATCAGTTTAGAATTCTAAGAATTATCAGCGACTTTGACTCGAATGCATGGATTTTTGTAATCTGAAAAACCGTCCATAAAAAAATTCGTATACGCGTTAGAATTGTACACAGCTTTGCTTGTGATAACACGTCCAATGCAGGGTATCATTTCTTTAACGTCTCACAAACTAGTTCTTTTGAACGCAAGTCTGAATTCATGGAGTGATAGGGCCATTATATGCGTAAACAGTGAAATCGACAAGCTGAATGGCATTGAAATGATTTTGAAATGAAATTGAATGAGTGTGGAATCAAATTTTGAATGAAATTAAAAGGGATGTTATCCAATTTTACTAATTTTGTCCATGATGAGAAAAAATATCTGTGTTCATAACCTCCCTTTTATCAAAACACGCATCTAAGTTCTATACAGGGGTTCTTTTGTCTTTACGAACAAATCGAACGTTTATAATATTCAATTAAGTCAGTAAAGTTGTTGATTTTTTCTAGCGAATTTCATTTTAAAGGTAGTTGTTGATTTTATAATTTTGATTTATTCTGAGCGTTTCTGTATGGTTTGAGTGTGTGTTTAGAATGAATGAATGAATGGAGCGCCGAGTGAGCGCTTCCGAATGGTTTTAATCGTAACGAGAATCAATTTCACGATTGTATTAAATGTACAACTGGTAGGGTTAGAAGCATCGTATGATGGACACTTGCTGCATGCTCTGCGTAAATTAGAAGGTGGACAACTTTTTAAATGCAGTTCAAAAACCAGCAATGCTTCAAAATGTTTATAGTGATCAGATTTACCAGCTATTACAAAATATAGAAAAATAATAAAATAAGATATAAAAAACACTGTTAGACATAACAGTTTCGTATGCGTGTAGTGATTTTCAACAAAAGCTCCCAGCAAAACTATTCAGGTGACTATAAAAATTAAATAAAGCGTGACTTTTCTACGCTAGGCAGTGGTATTATTACAATTAAGAACATCTTGAAATTGAAAAGATGAATGATTTTGGAGTGAAATTGAATGAGTGTGTAGAGCGAGTTTTGAGTGAAATTCAAGGGAGGTAAACCAATATCGCTAATTTTGTTCAAGATGAACAAAATTAGCTATATTTATTACCTCCCTTCCCTTTAAAAAAATAAACGTAATTTTCTGTTATTGTGTCTTTATGAACCAACCACAGACTTTGAAATCCTTCCCAACCATCAAAATCGTAGAATAAATTGATCGATTTAAATGATGTAAGCGTCCTGGGCGATTTCTGAATGTTTTATAATGATTTTGGTGCGTTTTGGAATGATTAGAGTGAGTGTTTGGAATGAATGAATGGAGCTGTTAGTGAGCGATTTAGAATTATTTTGAGCGGAATGAGTGTCAACTTCACGATGTTTTTAACTGTACACATGTCTCAAACAATGGTATCTTCGGTTGCTTTTCGCGCGTGGCGCAGCTACAGTTATGAACATTCCAATAAAACAATTCTAAATCGCTCTCACAGCGCTCCATCCATTCATTCCAAACACTCAATCAAACCATTCTAAAACGCTCCAAAATCATTTAAAAAGATGAGATCGACATCTACATTCAAAATAAGCATAGCAAGAAAAATCACGATTTCAGAAACGTAATTGAAATTGTGAGCGTCTTATTGGTTCTTGGAGCAATAGGAAGCTATTTATAGAACTAGTATGCATAACATATTAAAGGGAGGTAATAAATTTAGCTAATTTTGTTCAAACTGAACAAAACTAGCTTTATTGGATTACCCCCCTTGAATTTTACCCAAAACTCGCTTCACAAACTCATTCAATTTCATTCCAAGATCATTCCAAAATTATTCATCTTGTCTTGTTCTTAACTGTATCCACTATATGATAATAGATTTTGCTTTGGTCGACTAAAGTAGGATTTTTTTTTTCAAATCAAGTCTGTGAATCTGATTTCAGGTTGTTCGTTGGTGACAGGACAGGGTCTTTGTGGTCTGACACAGTTGAGGAACTTGGAGGAGCTCGAACTTACTAACTGCCAAAGCGCTACTAAAGAAGTGTGTCTTTATTTGAGAGAAAATATGCAAAGGTGTCTGATTCTAGATTGATAAACAATCAAATCTTATTGTATATGTACCTACATTCCAAATAAGTGTTTTCACCTTTCCAAAATATATGAGGGCTGTTCCAATATTCCATCACAATTACAAAAAAAAATAAACAAATGAGATATGAATCAAGTTCTAGATATGTTTACGAAAGTTGAGTTATGGATGTTTGAACGCAATATCACGGAAAGATAATTCGAATAAAAGGGATAAAACTTCTAGTAAAAAAGTAAACACACAGAGAATAGTTGTTTGGTTCAGTGTAAGATCGATTTACATTTCAGTGGGTGAACAAGAAAAGCTATATTCGAGTGAAAATATAGCTTTTGTTGTCAACGAAATAAAATACCACTCGATCTTACTAAAAAACAAATAATTATTCTGTTTCTATGATGCAAAAATGAGACAAAATGTGAATATTTTAGGGCAAAATTTTCTCATTTACATGTGAATGCTATATTTACCATGTTCATGATGACGTCACTTATTGTGACGTCATTCCGCTAAGATTACGTCAGATAGGGTAAAATTAACTAAAGCGGGTTTAAAATTTTGCTAATTTTACTGGGTAGGCGGTGAGCTTATCAAATGATAACCGTGACACACGTCAAGAATTTTAAAAAACTGCGCTAGAATAGTTTAACGTTCGGAGCTTCGAGATTTCTCATTGAAACCTTTCTATATTAGATGCCCGATCATGCTTAAAACAATTTATTTGAAATTGACAAGTATGGATATCCTCACGCTTGAAATAATTCGCATTTTTCACGGAATTTTGGAACAGCCGTTGTATATGTCATATTAAATCCAAACATTCGTGTCTATAGCACAACTTACCAAACACTTTGGTTAAGTTCATATGGGACACAGAATCGATCCAAGTTAACAAGGGGCCCGTTTAACTAAACATCTTACGATCAATTTTTGCGTAAGTCAAAATTTATAGTTGCTTCAACAGTAGTAACTAAATAAGGGTTTCTGTCATGTATTATCTCATTAGAATCATCTTCTAAAGACGATTCCAATGAGTTAATACAAGGCAAAATCTAACTGCAAATGAAATCACAATGTACGATTTGTGATTTTGACTTACGATCGGTTTTCTTTCGTAAGAAGGTTAGTAAAACGGGCACCAGGTTCCCGTTCGAACGACCTCGCTTTCGACACTAGTGACATCTATTTGACCTTTCGACCTCGATGCTTCTGATCCCGTCGATCCCAAAAGACGTCAAAAAGTAGTGTACAACAGTACGATTATAAACAAATCTGATCTCTCTTAAGATTAAATAAAAATACTTTTTTACATTAGTTTTGCAAGGGTTTATCAATATGTAAACGTAATAAAAGCATTTTATTATACTAATCAATTTTGTAGCGGTATTTTTAAGTAATGATTACTCCCATCAATAAAATACCGCTACCCTTATTGATTAGTATAAAAGAATGCCGTTATTCGAATTGATTAACCCGTGCAAAATACAATACAAAAGAGCGCGAATGTTCATTTTATGTAATCTAAAGAAGATAAGATTTTTTTAATTCGAACTGTTGATGTGCACTTCTTTATCCTGCGTCATTTTATCCCAAGTAACACTTGCCTGGCCCGGGGTCAGAAGCGTCGATTTCGAAAGGTGAAAATGACGTCACTAGATCGTTAGAATGGGAACTTGGTTAACCTGGATCCATACCGAGTACCATATGAACTTACCCTAAATGTTTTTTTACCTCAACCGGATCCTTTGTATTTTTCCTTTGATATGTCATATCGCATTATTTGTCGAATAAGGGAAATATTCATTTATGTCCTTGGTCAGAACTTGTTGAAGATTCAAAATGTTGTTCAGGGGAGATGACTTGCGTTTTCCTTTTTTATATTGATACATGTAAAAGTAACTTCCCTTTCGTCAAAACGAAAGGCAACTTTTTTTTTCAGTTTAAAAAACGGTACAAACCGTTTGCAAATTAAACCCTGCTTTGCTTGTGCATTTTCGTATAATTTGAAAATTGTTAGCCCCATTTTAGCATCCTGAAAGCAGGGCATATTTTCCCTCACTCTTTTGTAATACGAAGCAATATCATTTACAGAGTCGCTTCCTATTACAGTGTGTTTTTATCCAAATCATTTTGTACTTCGTTCCATTGGTCTATCAAGCTTTCTCAAAGAACACGTCGATTAGATGTTATCATTATTATCTTTTTTCAACATTTTCTATTTTTATCCGAACATGTCTTGCATTTTCCGTTCAAATCCAACGCCAAGGGCTTACCGTTCGATCTTATTCTGCTTTCTATCGACTAAAGTGAAATACAATGTATATAATAATATCGAATAACAGAAAATGAAGAATAATTCATTAATCTATGTATTATACCTGAACTCACCTTCAATATATATATTTATCAAGAGTCAGTCTTTTATGTTTGTACATAATATTGCATTCTTCCTGTATTTTCGCTACATTCCACACAAATGTTTCCTCAATTGCAAGTTAATATCGACTTAAGTCTATAAAAATATTTTCTATAATTGTGATCATTTTGTTGAATCTGTTACAGATTCATTTTGTGAATTTTATTCTTTTTATTTACCTTTCAATTTAAAAGGATTTCAAAACAAGATTTTTTTAAATTAAAGATAGAAAAAACACCCTCCTTTATATATATATAACACGAATGCAAAGCTTTTACTCAACCTAAGGCCTGTGAAATCAAAAGTTTACTTTTCTCATGTACATTGTATTAATATTTTTTCCGGCATGACGTGAAACAGATATGACCCATCACGCGAAAATGGAAAATGGTCTGCAAATTGCGCAGACTGATATGAGTCGAAACATTTCTCACATTACTAAATATCTGAAGCTAGAATAATCAATCTACCTACCTGTGAAAGTAATTTTGAAATGCGACCTCTTGTTGACCTGTTCAAGAACCAATCTCTTTTTCAAATATTTATTTAAGGACGTTCTCAGAGGGTCCCTTTTCGCGTGAAGCGTCATATATTTTTCTCTACTTGGACGTTATTTATCTCTACAAGCTTTTTTTTTCAGTAGAAGAGCCTTGGGGAAGCGTCTTTATTACAGTTAACAACATCGTGATATTGATAAGGCGATTGAGTTTGGAATGAAATTGAATGAGCGTGATGAGTGAGTTTCTGGTGAAATTAAAGGGTTGTAATAAACTGTTACTGACTTTGTTCAGGATGAACAAAATTCGCCGTATTTATTACCTCCCTCTTTGAAAAATTTTGCAAACAATTTCTATAGATAGTTTCTTTTGCCTTCGAGAACCAATCAGACGCTAACAATTTCAAATATTTCAGCGAATTCATGGATTTTTTCTTGCGATATTTATTTTGAATGTAGTTGTTGACTGTATCTTTTTTAATGGGTTTTTTTTTTAGCGTTTTTGAATGGTTATAGTGAGTGTTTGGAATGAATGAACGGAGCGCTGAGTGAATTGTTTAGAATGAGTTTGCTAGGAATAAGTGACATTTTCACGTTGTTGTTAACTGTACAACTTCAGAATAAATCCTTCACATGAATCACCCTCTTCGCAAGCCAAGGGTGGTAGCTTTACTATGTTCCATTCGTAAGAAACAAAGCTTGCGAATAAGATTAATTATATTAATATTGGCATTTCGGTACAGTTAACAACATCGAGAAATTGACAAGATGAATGTTTTTGAAATGAAACTAAATGAGTGTTCGATTGAGTTTTAAATGAAATTAAAGGGAGGTAATCCAATACCGTTTTTTTGTTCAGCACGAACAAAATTAGCGATATTTATTACCTTCATTTAATGAAATAAGCTTACAATATCTATAAATAGGTTCCCGTTTCTTGAAAAGCTAACCAGACGCTAACAATTTCAAGTATGTCAGTGAAATCGCGATTTTTTTCTATTTATATCTATTTTGAATGTAGGTGTTGATTGTTTATTTTTAAGTGATTTGGAGCGTTTTTGGGCGATTTGATTGAGTGTTTGGAATAAATGAATGAAGCGCTGACCGAGAAATTCAGAATGATTTGATGGAGCTGATGTCAATTTCACGATGTTACTAACCGTACTATTGCACATACGTCTAATATCCACATAATTGCATTTATTGTTACAATTGCAATTTTTAGCTCCACTGGCTGAAAGCCACTGGGGCTATTGTCATGGCGTTGTGTCCGTCGTGCGTCCGTCCGTCCGTAAGTGCGTCCTGTCGTTAACTTTTTCTTTAAAAATCTTCTCCTCAGAAACTCCTGAATGAATTTCAACCAAACTTCACAGGAATGATCCTTGGGTGACCCTCTTTCAAAGTTGTTCAAGAAATTTTGATACAATGAAAAACATGGATTTAATGGACGTGGCTTATTCCCAAATATGGTAAAAAATGAGTTTTCTCAGATTCCGATTGGTGGATACAAATTAAATTTTACATAGAAAATCCTTGGGTGACCCTTTATCAGTCTACCGAAAATTATTGTGATCGAATGAAAAATATGTATTTTATGGGCGGAGGTCATTTCTGCATATATTATATAGCGGAATCTTTGAAAATCATTTTCTCAAAAAGTAAGTAATGGATATCAACCAAATTTCACTGGAATGATTCTTGAGTGACCCTTTATCAGTGTACCAAAAATTATTGTTATCGGATGGAAAATATGTATTTTATGGGCGGAGGTCATTTCTCTATATATTATATAGTGGAAACTTTGAAAGTCATTTTCTCAGAATGTAAATGATGGATATCAACCAAATTTCACTGGAATGATCCTTGAGTTACCCTTTATCAGTCTACAAAAAATTATTGTAACCGGATGAAAAAATATGTATTTTATGGGCGGAGGTCATTTCTCTATATGATATATAGTGGAAACTTTGAAAATCATTTTCTGAGAAAGAAATTGATGGATATCAACTTAATTTCACTGGAATGATCCTTGAGTGACCCTTTATAAGTCTTCTAAAAATAATTGTGATTGGATAAAAGATATTTATTTTATTGGCAGAGGTCATTTCTCTTATGTTATTTAGTGGAAACTTTGAAAATCATTTTCTCAGAATGTAACTGATGGATATAAATCAAACTTCATTTGTATGATCCTTGGGTGACCTATTATGATGCAGCCAAAAAATATTGGCATTGGCTGAAAAATATATATTTTACGAGCGGAGGTCATTTCTCTGTATGTAATATATAGTGGAAACTTTGAAAATCATTTCAACATCAGTAGAATCTAAAATATCTAAAACTTTAGGCAAAACTTAGATTTGCTATTATAAGAATTTCAAGCCTGTGGAGCGACTCAAGCCATTCATGGCTTTCTAGTTATTAGATACCCAGCGACATGGTACGTGTACATGTACATAGCAAATTCATTGAGCAACGCTGCCGATGTTTTGCCTTAAGGGATGAAGAGAGTATTTGTTGATTTCATTGAGATATGAACCTAAAAACATTGTCGCACTGTATGAATACGCGAAACGGATTCATACATGAGTGCGGTTAGGTTTTTAGTTTCATACCTCCATGAAATCATCAAAAAGTCTCTTTATATCTTATATGCATTGAAGCAAAAATGTAAAGATTTACCCTAAAATACATTGATTATTTTAGGGACTACTTTCTGCAGAAGCTTACAAAAAAAGCCGTGTACTCAAAGTTATTTTCATTGAGTAATGCAATCAAATATTCAGCCAATCAGAATGCACGAATCATGGTGAACACAACTAGAATTAAATTATTTTATCATACAACGAGTCTAGTTGGATTTAGATAGCGTCAACTTGAATTATATCTTGGCCAATGCAAAAATTATTTTTGAGATGTAATGCAGAAAACAAATGTTTAATTTATTATTTCATACTTAATCTTATGAATACTTTTTTTTAAATAACCCTTTTGCAGAAGAAAAAACTTCTGATCTGTAAAACGTTCCAAACTAAGGACTTTTTCACTTATATATATTGAATGCTAATCATGATCGTCAGATACAAATCCGATAACTTATTTGGTCGATTTTTAATTTTCAATAACATACAAGAAGAAATTTGTATATACTTTATATTGTAATCGATTGATATATTTATATCGAAATAAGTCAAATGTTGTTTTTCGTTTTTATAAAATAAATTGTTTTGGAGTTTATTTCTTTTTTTATGTTGATTGGTTATCCCTTTTTAAGACCTGTGAACAAACATGAACTATATTTAGCACAGTCCTTAAATAAGCCTGCCACAAACCACGGTTGACCTGACCCGGATGACGACTATTGGGGGAAATTCAAATGGCAGCCCGGGAGTCGCGTGAGATGATGTAATAATCTAAAATTGACTGTAATATGCATGCGCAGAAAGGGCATTTATGTGAACGGAGTTACCCACTATGTGGTAGTAAATGAACTTCACATTTACCGCTACAATATTTAATTAACCATGAAATATTGTTACCCCATTAAGAAATGTGATAAACTCGTGCATAATACTATATAAAATAAGAAAAAAGTATTTGTCGTTTAAAATAAAATAGAACATTTGTTTTATGTAATCGAATTGTTGTGCACTATTTTCGACGCCATTTTGGAACCCAAGTCGTTTAAAATAAAATAGAACATTTGTTTTATGTAATCGAATTGTTGTGCACTATTTTCGACGCCATTTTGGAACCCAAGTAACACCGGCCTGGCCCAGGATCAGAAGCGTCGAGGTTGAAAGGTTAAAATGACATCACTAGTGTCGAAACCGAGGTCGTTCTGGTGGAAACCCGGTTAACTCGGGTCGAAACCGAGTCCGATATGAACTTACCCTTGGAGTCTATTACATGTTTAAGTCGTGGTGAACTGAATTAAGAGTCTGTAGTTTTTTGTAGACAGTCCATCCCTTTAACACGGAAGCTTGTATTTACCCCCTTTTTGAAGACAAATACTAAGACCAAAGACGTATTGAACTCTACAAGTTGTCAAAATTACAATGACAGTCGATATATAATTCGACATGTTGACCAAATTTGTGTCATTTAGGCAAGTCTCACATTCTTATGCCGTCGAAATACATACAGTTGGTAAACATGTTGAGTATATATGTACTTGTCATCGTATTTTGGACATCTTGCTGATTTGATACGCTTTTGGACACTAGTTTATGTCGCCACTATGTGGGTACATACACTCTTCGGTACTTTAAAAGCTTTGTGTACCACTTAATGAAGACATGCTCGGTTCCGAAGATGCATTTCACTCTACAAGTTGTCATAATTACAGTGTCAGCCGATATATATCTCGACATGTTGACGAAATTTGTGCCTTTCTGCTATCCTATATATAGTAGACTTACCCAAATGAACATATGTATCTTTTACGAATTACATGGATGTCGACATTTTTATGTCGAATTGTACACAGAAAGAAAAAGGGTCGTCTGAATTTGACTGACAAGTGACAAGACGTCCAAAAGATGTCGACATCCATGTTCTTGGAAATAGATGTATATGTTTATTAATGCAAGTCTTACATTCTTATACCTATGGAAACGTATATGGTACACCCTGATGATGTCATTGGATGCGAAGATGATCACACCAAGTTGTCATAAAATTTAAAGAATAATATGATAATTTGATCATGACGTATTAACAGAACACGATTTGTTGTCTTAATCTGATCATTACTCAATAACAGAACTCGACTTGTTGTCTTAAAATAAAACGACATAACTACATAATAACGTATTTTGTAAAACTGCTATGTTGACTATGCTCGTTGTTTATGGCTTTATGACTTGCTATAGGTCGAGATGTCGGATTTAACTGCCTTGTCATTTTTTGTTTTAGACGACAAGTACAGATCATGACAATATATTCATGTCATTGAAAACTGACATTATCATATTAGGTGTTAGTTCCCATGTCGACTTATCAAATTATGTTGACTTTTGTCTTTATATTGATTTTTACTTCAATTTCATCGCGACTTATTTATATAAACAAGTCACGTCGACGTATATTATGACAATATTCGTTGTTGATGGCGGTTTTTCGACAATGTGAAGTCGTCTTGTATGTATCATGTAGGCATCTATAGTAATTTAAGACGACATTGTGTGACAAGTCGACTTACCTGAAGTCGACTTTATCATTTTATCAGGACGCACCATGCCAGTCATAATCAAACAGTCATGGATTCCAGCAGCGGTAAGTTTTCCAAACTTTTTTTTTTGCTTTCATTCTCTTTATTTGCTTTGACTTGACGGAAATCTCTCTTATATCTCTCTTAAACTCCAAGAATGCGGCGCTCCAGACCAAGTCGTTTCCTGGACCAGGTCCTTCCTTATAGGCAGATCACAATCTGTAGTAGTAAATGCACAGAGGCTTGGTTAGGAGAGCTACTTTAATGGTACAGTAGAGCGCTCTATGACCACCTCTTGCCTACTGAAAAAATATCAGAATTTGGCCAATAACTAGTCGGGAATAATTCGCAGAATTTTATCCCGTTAAATAGACCAAATAACTCAGTGTCCCTCCGCATGACATGTTAAAAGTAATTCCTAGAAGAAATATTCCCCTTTTGTTTTAGTGATAAGTACACTTTCCCGTCAAACCTTGATGAATTCGTGTGCTAGCTATGTTGACAGACCAATTGCTCATATTTTGGTCGCATTTTTGGAGGGTTTTGTCATATTTGAAAGATTACAGGTGGCCCATGATGGTAGGATGTCTCGCGGGATCCGGTGTAACTTTCGTTTTGGAAAAAAACAGGGTCACAGGATAGTTCATTCGAAAACTTTCTTATATGTAATACAACATGTGGTTTGTTTGTGACAGTTTGTTGCTGGATGGATGCAGTTTATGGACAGGTATGTCTCCCAAGATCCATACCTGAAACGAACATTTTACAGGGCAGTGAATATTGTACAAAATGATGTATTTATATAGTGAATCCATTTGGCGGTGATTGACCTTAATTCCTGAGCAAATGTTAATATGCAAATGAGCTTTCTAATCGCCCGATTGCTTTTGTATGAGTACTCTCCCTTTCTTCTAAAACATCATTTGTATTTTCAGATAAAAGCATGGAGGCGGGATTTTGCCGTAGATCTAAACCCAAGCAATTTCTTTATGAACCTAGCCAGGTTGGCATAATACCAGTTTAGTCCCCTAACCACACTAACCTGACAGAATGAGCCACTCATTCCGTTAATCTGTGAAGCACTTACACTAAGTGGCCATAAGTGAGTTCCCAAATGAAAAAAATGTGCTATTTTTTTAGTCAAATATTCATAAATGATAGCCTAGTAAAACATTATTTGGACTATTATTCCTTTTAACTTAATATTTTTGTCAAGAACAAATGGTTTCTGGTAAAACCTGAGTATTTACATTTAGGTACTTTGACATATATTCGGTTGCTAGGCAACTTAAGAACACCACTATAATATTCGACCCCTTTCTGCTAAATATGGTTGCCATGGTAACAAAGAGCATCTGAATTGTAACATTAGTTAACTCCAAACCATGTTCCTGTATTACACACTGTTAGATTATAAATAATTGTGAAAAGTTGAATTCAAATTAATTTTACAAAAACAAATTCAACACTGTGAATTTTGAGCACAAAATTTTGCAATTTAACATGGGAGTCTATGGGAAGTCAAGTTTCATGAACTTGACTTCGGAGTTTATACATGTGCCATTTTAAAAATGAATATCTTATCAACTTGAAACAAAAATAAGTTAAATCCTTGATATGTTCTGCATTTGAAATACATCTATATAAGCCAAAATATGAATATGTGTTACCATGGCAACAGTGTTCAGTGAGCAGGGCATCATTTTTGGGTAGCGTTCTTAAGTTGCCTAGCAACACATCACATTTTCTTGTACAATGTCGTTGCTTCTCTGAATCTATTATTTGTCGAGCCCAGATAGCTCAGTCGGTAACGTCGGAGTCTGTCAATCCAGGGGTCGTGAGTTCGAACCCCGGCTCGGCCAATATCCATTCTGACAATTGACAAAAATCAATTGTCTCTCACCAATGGGTGTGAATCATCTATGTGAGAGAGCAGCTGGAGGCTCGGTTTGGATATTGTGGTTGTACTGGTGAGAGAAGACAGGAATCCATGGATAGGTGCTCCAGCCGCCGCGATATGACCTTAGTAGTTACAGAGGCGTAAAACACCAACAAACCATCTCTGAATCTATTGAGTAATGATAAACCTTCATATATGCATTTAAAGTTGACAAATTTAAGTTTTACCAGTAGCATAAGGTCAAGTTAAAGTGAAAATTTCCTCGAAAAAAATCATGATTTTTGCTGTTTGGGAACTCACTTTTGGCCACTGAGTGTACTACCCAGAGGGGACTAAACTGGTATCGTCCTAACCAAAGACCTAATAAAGAAACTTCTCTTAATATGCCTCTGATGTTACAGTTCTGAAGCGCCGTGGCCTAGTGAACATTGATTTTCACCAAAATATGCAATATTGAGAATTGCCATTCAGGGGAAGAAACCGGAAGAAACCCTGGCGGTCTTGTCTGTTAAGTAAAGCGCGACAGTTAATCCCCTTACAAAACCTGAAGTCAGTTATCAGTAAACAAGATGACGGAATTTAACTTTAAAGACTAATAAAGTTATGGAAGCCAGAACTAAGGTTTTACCAGTGATTTGATTTGCCACAAGTCAAAGTCCCCGCTAATCCCCGGGGGTGGGGGGGGCGTGGTTACAAATGACTAGTAGTGCATAACAATTTCAGGTCATAATTTACTCCCCCTGGTGTCTACAGGCAGGCGACCCATTTTGGATCAAAAATCGTGTTTTCTTTTTAGCATAACTTCAATATTTGTTATCAGATTTTCATTATTTTTGTACCAATAAAAAGGTTAGCTCTTTGCACGTCGACAAGCGTGAAACAAACCCATTTCATCCATTAACGTACCTGAAATTGGCCATTGGAAATGGTACCCGAGAGGACAAATAAATTTACGCGACATGACCCATTTTTGTGAACACTTTTTTTCGTCGATATTTTAAAGAAACCAGCTTTAATACACCCAGGAATTAATTATTATCAATAACAGGTTTATTATTATGTGACATATGCAAATATATGTTTGTTAAGTGGTATCAAATACGAATAAATGATGTGTTTGTAACGCCACGGCTACACAGCCCAACGGTAACTGGCGATTCCGCGGGTTCCTGATAATTTTCATAATATGGTGAGGGGATTTTAGTAAATGCAATTTAAAAGGTGAAATAAGTATTTTATCGTATTTGCAAGTTCACGATCAGTTGACAGAAAGTCATTTCCTTATTCTATGCCTCGTTTCAATATTTTTTTCTGCGCATGCGCAGTAGTAGTGGGGTTTCCGCCGCAGGTAAACAAGGTCATATTTACACAATGCTGAAGATAATAACAGATTATGTAAAAACTACTCACCAGATGACAATTACGCAGCGTCTTAGTAAAAGATAGAAACACCCGAATGATCGAGACGAAAATGCACGAGCGAAAACTTGAAAGTAAGCGTCTACGCGACTGTTCACAAAAATGGGTCCGTTCACAAAATGAGTCGCCTGCCTGTAGGGCTAACTAATGAAAACGAAAAATTTGTCAAAACTATTGGAAATCGCGCTGCCTAAAACAGGGGAACACACATGCATTAAAATTGATAATAACACTGCAAACATCTCATTGTTGTTGCACGTTATGTGCCTTGCCGTAGAAATTTGACAAAAGTAACTTAAATCTGACAGTTACACCGCTGACTGTATAATATGTAAAATATTATGACTGATTCTTACCATTATTCTCATTGGGTGGACGTAACGAGAGCATTCAAGGTCACCAACAACTCTCGCTCAAGAAAAGTGGGAATAATGGCATCCAGTATGGGTGAACTTGAAATGAAATGTAAGTAACATTACAATAGAAAATTATAAAATAAAAGTGGAACTGCTCTCCTGTTTGTAGCTCACCTGTCACAGAGTGACAAGGTGAGCTTTTGTGATCATCTTTTGTCCGTCCATCGTCCATGCGTGCGTCCGTCAACAATTCGACATTACCGCTGTAGCGCTTTCATTTTTGCTTTGATATTGACCAAACTTGGTCAGAAGTTGTATCTCAATGTCTCAATATAGTCTAGGTAAATTTTGACAATGGGTTATATTGGGTCAAGGTCAAGGTCACAGCTTTCATTATTGCTTTGATTTTAACCACAGGTACTAGACACAAACTATTAAGATTAGCTTAAATAGGCTTATTATGTAATAAGCCTATTTAAGCTAATCTTAAGAGTTTGTGTCTAGTACCTGTGATTTTAACCAAACATGATCAGAAGTTGTATCTCAATGTAGTCTTGGTCAAGTTCGAACATGGGTCAGAAGTCGAGGTCACTGTGACCTCAATTTTTCAAATGGCCCTTGAAGTGGAATGGCTTCACATATAACCATGAAACTTCATATGCTGGTGAAACTTGATAAACTCTACCTGCCAGGCCATTTTGGAGTGAAAGTCACTGTGACCTCTTAAGATATTTGACATGAAACAAGTGGATCTCCCCTACTATCAAACTTAACCCTGCCCCAAGGCAGTCTTGCACAAATGTTCACATTTGTTAAGCTTTAGAATTTATATATCTTATATACTTTGTTGTAGTTTATGCTATTAAAGACAGGTGAGCGATTCAGGGCCATCATGGCCCTCTTGTTTAACTCAGCTGACAAAAGGTCAGGGTGAGCTTTTAGCATCATCTTTTGTCCACAGTCATTGGATCTTCATGAAATCCTCAGAATGGTGATCTTGATGACTTCTAGTTGAAATTGGAAACTGGATATGTGGGGTCAAAAAATAGGTCACCTGGTCAAATCATAGATACACATTCTGTAGACAATGTCAGCTGGCTGGATTTTTATACGCCCATCAAAGATAGGATTTATTATGGTATCACCCTTGGTAGGCTGCCTGGCGTTGTGCGACGGGCGGGCGGCATGTTTCTCCGGAGTATAACTTTGTCATCTTAAGGAGAAACTACTTGAAGCTTGGTGTGCATGTGCATTGCCATAAGGCAAAGCGCATTGCGCAAGAACCGTCTGGCTAGATCAAAGGTCAAGGTCACAATTCAAGGTCAAATGTGAAAAATAGGCAAACAACAGCTTGTCTGGGCCATAATTCTGTCATTAATTGGAAGAATTTAAAATAACTTGGCACAAAAGTTGATCATCAGAAGACAGTGCACATTGTGCAAGAACATCAAAGAATATCAATGATAAAAAGTACTATATATATCCCATTAAGTTAAAGGGGCGCAATAGACACAAACTAAAGAAAATGGCACAAAAATTGCTTAAAACTCTTACTTTCCATGAATACAGTATGTTATAAACTTGTCTAATAATCATATTTTCTTTGAAAACAGATCGTCAGAAATTCCAGTTGCAAGGGGAGTTGTCATTTGTACTGGCTGAAGATGGGACAGAGGTTGACTTTGATTATTTACAAATGATTCAGACAGATAGTATGTTGATGGTACTGCATGGAGAGGAACAATGGACAGCTTGCAAGCCAGACAGTGCTACTTTAAATGTGCCTGATAATAAAGGTATATTTTTATATTCTCGAAACGAAGTTTGATGGGTGTATACTTGAATCACCATGTCTGTCAGGGGGTCGAGTAGTTGGTCGGTCTGTCACTTTTTACATCTTTACCTTGTTTCGCAAACTCCTTCCGGTTTTACCTGATTCAATTGACATTTGGTTGGAATGATCACTAGGCAGTAGAGGTGTGTAAGATGTATTTTGGATAAAGTAAATCCTTGTACTTTTCCAGTAAGCACTTTTCAACTGATGAGCGATAAAGGGCCATCATGGTCCTCTTAATCTCCATATATGACTTATAAGTACCTATATATTTGTGTCAGAATAAAACTTGGCAGGAATAGTCACTAGGCATTGTAGGTGTGCAAGACATATTTTTGAGAGGTTTACACACTATTCTTGTCACTTGTGTTTTCCAGATGAAGAGGTAATGAAGATGGTTGAAAAACTGAGAGAGAGCAAAAGAAAAAGAAAATTTGATGGAAAAGAGGTTAGTAAATGTTAAAGTTTTGGTACTACCTCAAATATTTTCAAAGTCCCTTGAGATTTTGCTTTGAAACTTTGCACACTTGTTTACCATCATCATCCCAACCAGCAGACCAGGTTTGGTAACTGTATCAAGCATTTTGGCAGAATTATGCCCCTTTTTCCACTTAGAATATTGATAAAATTCATATTAAAGTTTTGGTACCACCTCAAATATTTTCATAGTGCATTGAGGTATTGCTTTGAAACTGTACATACCAGGGGTGATCATTAATTACGTGGACTTTCTTAATATTTTTCATATGGTAGCTTCTATTTGAGTAAAATTTGACATGAAAACACGCTGTTTTCTACGATTTTTCTTCCATCTCTTAAGCGTTTATGCCACTTCAAAACCAAGCTGCAAGAGACTGATCTCCCAATCTCGACTTTTGTATAGAATCATTGGTTTCTATTAGCGTCATCCTGAGACTTGCACAGAATTTTGCAACCCAACTTATTTCAACATTTTCTCTCGACGCCATTTTTTAAGACCACGAGAAGCACCGGTTGTATTCGAATGATTATGTGCGCAGAACAACGAGGCGTATATGGTCAAAAATGAAACTGAACGTTATGTGGATGTCATACATGCGATGTACAGCGTTTCACAATTTTACAGTAACAATTTTTAAAAATACAGTACTTTTTCCGAAATTAATTACTTTAAAAATGACGTTATTTTTTTCGTGCTCCACCATACCCCAACTAAGTACCAAAGACTTGGCGTAAGATTTGTTGTTTTGCATTTTTTTCATAAAATCTACAGATTTTATTTCTTTTGAATAGATTGATTCATGAAAATAGAAAATATCAGTCTGATATATTGGAAAGTTGCAAACTTATAAAGAAAGTTCACGTAATTTATGATCACCCCACGTACATGTTTATAATCATCACTCAAGCTATTACACAAGAATAGGTAAATGTATCAAGCATTTTGTCAGAATTATGCCCCTTTTTCGACTTAGGCACTGAGAATAGTCGAGCGCGCTATCTAGTGACAGCTCTTGTTACTTCATAACAGTTTCAATTAGATATATTCATTCTTTCAGAAAGGGAAGGACCCAAGTCGTGTAATGACTGTACAAGTGGGATGGCAGAACTTTTCCTTCAGAGAAAACCGTTACAAGCTTGTAAAAGGGACGAGAGAAAGGCCAAATTCCGGTCCGACACAACTTAAACTTGGAATAAATTCCACATTTGAGCAAATTGAAACTGCTCTTAAGAATCATTATTTCCCAGGTAAAAGAAGCCCTATTGGACATGAGAAAAGGTACACATTCTGTGTTGGATCGTTCAAAGGACAGGAAATAGATAAATCACTCACTCTGGGAGAGTTTGTATCCTCTAAAGAAACAAAGGCAAGAATATACCTTCTGTCAAAACCGGTAAGCTTTACTTATCTTGTTGTGTGATTTCTTTTATAGCTCACCTGGTCCGAAAATGGGTCATGTCCAATGAAGGCAAAGGTCACAGTGACCTTGAAATCAGCCCAAAATGGCTATTTTGTGCTTGTTTAAACTTATAACTTTTGTTTTTGTTTTTATTAGCTCACCTGAGCTCGAATGTGCTCATGGTGAGCTATTGTGATACCGCTGTGTCCGGCGTCCGTCGTGCGTCCGTCGTCCATCGTCCGTCCGTCAAACTCTGCCTTGTGTGCATTCTAGAGGCCACATTTTTTGTCCGAATGTACTCATTTTTGCTCAGGAAGTTTATTTCCGTCATATCTCGGACAAGTTCGAAATTGGGTCATCAAGGGTCATAAACTAGGTCACTAGGTCAAATTTTAGAAAAACCTTGTGTGCACTCTAGAGGCCACATTTTTTGTCCAAATGTACTAATATTTGGTCAGAAACTTTGTTTTGATGATTTCTCAGTCAAGTTCGAAAATGGGTCATCTGGGGTCAAAAACTAGGTCACTGGGTCAAATCTTAGAAAAACCTTGTGTGCACTCTAGAGTCTACATTTTTTGTCCAAATGTACTAATATTTGGTCAGAAAGTTTGTTTTGATGATTTCTCGGACAAGTTCGAAATTGGGTGATCTGGGGTAAAAAACTAGGTCACAGGGTCAAATCTTACAAAAACCTTGTGTGCACTTAAGAGGCCACATTTTTTGTCTAAATGTACTCAATTTTGCTCAGGAACTTTGTTTTCATCATATCTCAGATTATTTTGAAATTGGGTCATCTGGGGTCAAAAACTAGGTCACGGGGTCAAATCTTAAAAAAAACCTTGTATGTACTCTAGAGGCCATATTTTTTGTCCGAATGTACTCATTTTTGCTAAGGAAGTTTATTTCCATCATATGTCAGACAAGGTCAAAATTGGGTCATCTTGGGTCAAAAACTAGGTCACGGTATCAAATCTTAGAACAACCTTGTGTGCACTCTAGAGGCCATATTTTTTGTCCAAATGTGTTAATATTTGGTCAGAAAATTTGTTTTGACGATTTCTCGGACAAGTTTGGAATTGGGTCATCTGGGGTCAAAAACTAGGTCACTGGGCCAAATCTTAGAAAAAGCTGGTATGCACTCTGGAGGCCACACTTTTTGTCCAAATGTACTCATTTTTATGCCCGGTGTCGAAAGATCGGGGGCATATTGTTTTACTCGTGTCTGTCCATTTGTCCATTGTCTGTCTGTCCGTCCGATGTAAAGTTGCGTTAAGCTCAGGTGAGCGCTATAGGGCATAGCCCTCTTGTTTGAAGGTATAATATAGTCATAAGGTTTGGACCATGTATGCAGTTTTGCATATCAGTGTCAATGTTGACTTTGGTAACCTTGACCATGACCTGCTGACCTTTTGTTTTTTTCAAAGTACATACCATGTGTGCTGTTCAATTGTCTTCCTACACTGCACAGGACACCTAGCACCGACTTAAGCGGTATTATATTACTTAAATTAATGATCGTGAAGACCAGAATGAATAGGTGACACAACTACATTGAATTTTAAGCAATTGTGAAACATCACCTTAAGTGACTGTCTATATAGGCTTTTCGGAGTTTTCTGGTAACGTATATCACCGGTCACAACCTTTGCCCTAAGAAGTTAACCCTAGATGGTGCTAAAATTCATTTAAACGAAATATTTTTTTCGTTTTTATAGAGATACATCACATTTAAAGCATTTTTCTCCTCTATGTATTCTCAAATGCATCATCAAATCATAAACTTCAGTCAGACACATCACATTTAAAGCGTTTCTCTCGTGTGTGTATTCTCAAATGCCTCATCTCACCATTGCTCCAGTTAGACACATAGGAATATGAGAATACATGCAAGAGGTATTATACTTTAAATGCGGTATGTCTGACTGTTGTGGAGAGATGGATTGATGAGGCATATAATTATGAGAATACATACAAGAAAGAAGTACCTAAATTGTGTTATGTCTGATAGGACAGATGGCCTAATGAGACCTTTAAGAATACATACTGGAGAGAACAATAAACAATAAACTAAAGTCGTCAACTGCAATTTTAATATCAATATTTTCACACTACTTTATGTCGAAGAATGACCATAATAATTTTTACACTTAAGTGAAATAAGGACTCACTTTATACAGTTTCCAAACATCTCAGGCATTGGCATTTAGCACTTGCTGCACATAGTTAGTAGTTGGGGCTGTTAGGGATATTTGGTTCAGATTCTTCCAAAAGCACCAAATTTGGCCTATATATCGTTCATACCATACTATTTCGATTTCCGATGGGCGCCAAGACGAACAACCACCAGGGCCGCCATTTTGACGAAATTCAATATGGCCGCCAGTAGGGGCCATATTAGTAAAGGAAAATTAATACAGATCCGTGACCAATTTTCGGGGACCAAGGTTTGAATGTATTTTCGACATCTATATGATATTACAACAAAAATAGCCGGTTGACGCTCGGGAAAATGTGTAAGGTGGCAAAATCCAAGATGGCCGCCATCTTCCTTGAAAATAAATGATCGGACATTTTAGATGTTAATAGATGTGTTGGTCTTTCCACGTGCATGCAGGAAACGTGGTGAAATGATAGTTTGTATCACAATAAACTAAATTTAAGTGGACAGCTCATCCACAAGGTGTCCAAAATCCAAGATGGCCGCCATTTTCTGGAAAATAAACAATCTGGTAATTTAGATGTTAATTAATGTATTTCTTGTTTTCTATGTGCATGTAATAATTGGTCAAATATCAAAATAAACGATATTAAGGCAAGTCAAAGTAATCAATTCTTCCCCAAAATTTCAAAAATCCAAGATGGCCGCCATTTTCATTGAAAATTTTAAATCTGCCAAATAAGAGACGTTAATAAATGCATTGTTTTCATTTCTATATGTATGTTTTAGGTGGTTTATAGAAAATACCAGATTTTATATAACAGCAAGTTTAAGTGAACAATTCATTCACAAGGTGTCCAAATCCAAGATGGTCGCATTTTCTATAAAAATGAACAATTTGGTCCTATTAGATGGTGAAGAATATATTGTTTTAAAATGCATGTTATAGGTGGTAAATTCTAGATTATGTAATAGTAAACCAATTTTTAGAGAACAATTCTTCCACAAGGTGACAAAATGGTACTTTTTTCATATAACATTTGGCACCAACACATAGGCGGCCCTCAGGCGTTGCCATAGTGCCCTGACACTGGTCAGCATGTCACTACAAGCCCAACGAACACATTTACTCAAGTATCCAGCACTGACCTGTCCCTATCTACACAGAGGAGTACACCAGTCTACCAGTCCATGCTTTTGAGTATTCGTTTTGTATTCACTGCATGTATAAAACTGTTTAGCGTTAGTTTTCTAGGATTTTCGATGTCCCGTTTTTATTTTATTTAACACTGACACATCACATCAAGTCCAGGGAGGCAACCTAGTCTCCATTGTCACATTCCCATCCGCCCAGGGAGGCCAATAACATGGCATGTCCCAAATAGCATATGGGGTACAATCGTTCGACACACTGGCATATATGTATTGACCAAAACATCACAAATTCTCACACAGCCATATCCACAACAGCCCAGAGAAAGTTTACCCATTCCCGAACAATTAATATTGGCCAATAGTGGGTTGGTTGCCCAAAGATAACCCAGTTTCAAACGCTGACATGTACCTACCAGGGATGTATATCAGACATGGCTATATTACCACCGATCCATACAGGTTCAGACATCGATATCATCTTACCGACACAGGGAGGCATCGTAGTCCCCCACACAGACATATACAGTTATAAACCATATTCCGCACATCACTAGCCCAGGGGACACTCAAATCCCCCACGTGGTTATCTCCCTATAGGCTCAAGATGTGCACCCTAGTTCCAAGGAGGAACCCTAGTCCCCACACAGTCATTCTTCCATAGGCACAGGATGACACACTTGTCTACCACAGTAGTATCCCCTTATCTCACAAGAAAGCAGTCTGGCATACCACACTCATATCTACAAGTACACGCGAAAGCACACAAGTAGTCACAATTCTATTCCCATAGACCTGGCGACACACCGCACTTTTCAACACACCCATAGCTATACTGGTGCAAGGAGGTACCGTAGTCCCACATAATCATATCTGAATAGGCTCACCAATATCCGAACACATCATCCACACGGATATATTTTCACTGGACAAGGGAGGTGTACACACATATTCTCCCACACAATGATGAGCTCACTAGCCAAGGTAAGCTCTGATTCCTAGTACAGGCATTTCGCCACCAGCCCAGGAAGGCACCCTATGATTTCCAACAGAGTCAGATTACAGTAGGCACAGAAAATCAGTTCAAAATTAACTGACAAAGTAAAGGCATACTAGTCTTCTACAGTCATAGTCCACGTCATAGTACATTTTATATTATACTGAATGGGTCTGGAATACATAGTTCGCTGGCCTTGTACAACATGTCTATTTCTGGGATAGTGATATCTCATTAGGCTGCCTAGGACATCTCAGAATTTGGTCATTGGATACTTGCTAATGTTTATGAATGGTGTGTCCAGAGAAATAAATATACGTTCCTGTGTATCTGTGTGGGGGACTAAGATGTCGATGTGGAGCACGGCATACATGTCTGAACCTGTTTGGGTCGGTGAAAATAGCCGTGTCTGAGAAAACAACCATGGTGTGTACATGTCAATGTTTGAAACTGTGTCACTGCTGTCTTTCTAACACAGTTGGTATACGACAGTGACGAGGATTAGGGTACCCGACTCACTATTGGCCAATATTAATTGATCGGAACTGGGTAAACTCCCTGGGCTGTGTATGGGCGGATATGGTTGTGTGAAAATCTGTGAAAGTTTGGACCAATATACATGTAGATATGTCAATGTGTTGAACGATGGTGCCCTCAATTGCTTGTGGGGACATCCCAGTGTTATTGACCTCCCTGAGTGAATAGGAATGTGACAGTGGAAACTGGGTTGCCTCCCTTTGCCTGATGTTATATGTCAGTGTTGTAATATATATTATATACACAAGGGACGTCGAAAATACTAAGACCTAATGCCAAACAATTTAAAACATATAATGAATATAAAACAAATACATAAAGTATGGACTGGTAGACCGGTGGACCTCTCTCTGTAGATATGGACATGTGAGTGTTGGATACTTGAGGACATCTGCGTTTGGGGCTTGTAGGGACATGCAGACCAGTGTTGGGGCACTGAGGTACAGTCTAGGGCCTGTGGAAACATTTTTGTTTGCAAATTCTGTTATGAAAAATTGTACCATTTTGGATTTTGAACAAATTATAGAAGAGTTATTCAATTAAACCTTATTTACTTTATTATTATATAATCTGGTATATACCTCCTATAACATGCATTTTAAAACAAAAAATTACAACATATTTATTAACGTCTAATATGCCAAATTGTTTATTTTTAATGGAAATGTCGGCCATCTTGGATTTGGACACCTTGTGGCTATATTGTTGACTTAAACTTGTTTTTATTTAATCTGGTGTTTTTGAAACCGCCTATAACATACACATAGAAACAAAAAACAATGCATTTATTAAAATTTCTAATATGGCAGATTGCTAATTTACAATGAAAATGGTGGCCATCTTGGATTTTTGACACCTCGGAAAAGAATTGGTTGCTTGAAATTGCTTAATATCATTTGATAGATGCTTGACTATTACATGCAAATCGAAAACAAATACTGCTTTAATTAACATCTAAAGAGCCATTTTTTTTATTTTCCAGAAAATGGCGGCCATCTTTGATTTTGGACACCTTGTGGAAGAATTGTCCGCTTAAACTTGGTTTAATATTATACAATATATCATTTTGTCACGTTTCCTGCATGCATGCAGAAAAAGGGAAACACATATGTTAACATCTATAGTGCCTAATCATGTATTTTCAATGAGAATGGCGGTCATATTGGATTTTGCAAATATGGCGGCCCCAAGCGATTCCCTTCTTGGCGCTAATTCCAAATCGAAAGACTATTGTATGAACGACCTCTGTACCAAATTTGGTGCTTTTGGAAGAAAGTGAACCAAACCCCTCATGTAATGCCCTAACACACATAACTATAGAGCGTTAAATATATTGGATTACCAATAATTAATAGTCATCTAGTTTTTCGGTCAAGGCTTGAAACAGAGAAGTGGCACTTTCAACTGTTTTTGGAACTGGCAGCTGTTGTCTCGGGATTTCACACATATATTCCAGAATCGTGATAAATTCATCTGAACATCCAAACTGAGGTTTCTTTACAGTATATATCTCTTGTAAACAATTGATCGTCTGCATATCACAAGGGAGAGGATATGAATAATCTCGAGTTTCATATGCCTCTGGCTGGTAGTACATCACAGTCGGTATACCACTTGGTACTTCCGTGTGCCTTTGCTGTCGAATTCGATGTAAGTTCCATGTTCGCGTAAAACTGTTTAAGTCACGTTGAATTAATGGTAAGAAGCAATATCTTAAGCACTCTAAATGCACAGGATCATCAGTCCTTAGCAAACCACGTTCGACCATATCTTTGAAAAAGTTCCTCCAAGACACTGCGAAACTATGTCTTAAATTGACCCAAAAACGTTCAATCCTTTGATTACCTGTTGACCTCCCCGTGATAAAACTGTTCATTCCAGACATGATATCTCCATCGTCGTACCTTAATGCTGTCTGTAAATCACGTACAGTGACGTTTTCAGTCCCTGCATCAGCACGTACAACACGCGGAACGCGACCTGTACGTTTAAGGAAATTGACAAAGAAGCCAGCGATTATTCGGGGGTCATTATTCGAGTAGCATGCTTCCAACCATAAAATATATCTAGAAAATCCATCAATGGCTCCGTGAATAGCGACGCCAAAAGGTTTTAGCTTATCGTAACCATCAATGTGTATAGCAAAGTTTGGACCTTTATTGATATAAGTTCGGCGACGTAAGCGATGTGCAGTTCTCAAAGTAACACCCACAGGATCAACAGCCTTTAAGACAAGTCTTGTTGTTTCTTGTGTAACTTTAACATTTGTTGTTGTGTTTACCATTTTCCATATTGTTTTATAACCACAGTCAGCAAAGCTTCTGGTATATAGTGCACGTATCTCGCGTATCACATCTCGTAAAGTAGATGAAGCACCGCGTTTTTTCAGTCCTAACCTTCTGAGTATCCGCTTCATCTGACTTAAACTGACAACGGTATTGTGCACCAATAATAAGAATCCACATATGTCCAAATGAGAATAACCTTGTCGATGATAAAACGAAATCAATGCATCTCTTTGTCCATTTTGAAGAGCTGCTTCAGTCGATTCGAATAGCGCCAATGCCAATGCCAAGAAAAGGCATACCTGGATAAAACAGAAGACACATTAATTTAAGGGATAAATATAATATCACATCAAAATGCCTGAACGTTCAGTAAAACATTAACCATTTTGGAAGCAATTTAAAGGTGGGGGCCCTTATATAGGCCTCAAAACTTAATTTTGAGGAAACAAATATTATGTAATTTCATTACTATTCCGCCACTTAAAAACATTATAAGTGATTTTTATACATATAATGACATTTTTACAATTCAAAAATGAACAGTGAATCGAGTTAGTGTTCACATTCCTTCATTTTGTGGCGTTAGCGATACTAGTGAAAAACGACAGTAAAATGTCAAAATTTGTTTCTCTTTGTGTATATTCATACAAATTTTCTTTGTGAGACGTCCGCGTTAAGATAATACATCAATAAATACATTAGAGTTGATAAAACAATGGGAATTTTGTTTTCTGTAATATCTCATATGTAGCGATGACGGCGGGTGTGAGTTCGAATCCCACCCACGGCGAATATATTTTTTTTTTTATTCTTTTTTCGTATTTTAATGTTTTTTTTATGGACGAATGATTAAGTTTTGTATATAAAGTGTGAATATTGATCGAAAAATGAAATATTTCAGATTTTCAAAATTTTGACCTATATAAGGGCCCCCACCTTTAAGATTAAGGCAACGCCCCTTGTGTCCCATGTCTTATTGTTACATTCCAGTGGTGGTCTAATCTGTCAGAACTGTATAATAGGAGTCGACTGTCTGTGCACTGACAAGTGACAACCCTTCTGGCCATATAATTTTGATTAAGTAAAAGCTTTTTCTTAATAAAAATCTTTTCTATAAACTTAAATGTAGAGGATGATAATGCAACACGAAATATCAACAAGAGCGGTCAGAAGAACCGCGTGCTCCACTATTCTCGGTGCTGGATACTAAACTTATTCTAAGTCGAAAAGGGCATAATTTGGTCAAAATGCTGGATAGAGTATCCTCCTCTTGTCTATATGCTTGGGTCATGACGCTAACCAATAATACAAAGTATCAAAGCAATAGGTTGATTGACTTTCAATATAGTGGAGTGTGTATAAAAACTTTAACCTTTTTTCTCTCAATATTCTAAATTAAAAAGGGGGCATAATTTGGTCGAAATGCTGGATAGAGTACCCTCCTCTTGTTTACAGAACGGGGTGATTATGCTAAACAAGTATGCAACGTATCAAAGCAAAAAACTTTTTCAAAAAACTTTAACATTTTTATTTCTCAATATTCCAAGTTGAAAAGGGGGCATCATTTGGTCAAAATGCTGGATAGAGTACCCTCCTTTTGTTTACAGGCTGGGGTCATGATGCTAAACAAGTATGCAAAGTATCAAATTAATAGGTTGATGGACTAACAGTTTATTGAAGTGTGTAAAAAAACTTTAACATTTTTATTTCTCAATATTCTATGTCGAAAAGGGGGCATAATTTGGTCAAAATGCTGGATAGAGTACCCTCCTCTTGTTTACAGGCTGGGGTCATGATGCTAAACAAGAATGCAAAGTATCAAAGCAAACGGTTGATGGACTTTCAGTATATTGGAGTATGTAAAAAACATTTTTTCTCAATATTCTAAGTCGAAAAGGGGGCATAATTTGGTCAAAATGCTGGATAGAGTACCCTCCTCTTGTTTACAGGCTGGGGTCATGATGCTAAACAAGTATGCAAAGTATCAAAGCAATATGTTGATGGAGTTTGAGTATAGAAACACTTTAACATTTGCAACGCTGACGCCAACGCCGACGCCAAAGTGAGTAAAATAGCTTTAACTATTCCTCGAATAGTCGAGCTAACAAATGCAATACATTTGGAATGAAGATATATAGATTAATAAAGAATTTTGTTACCTGTATACGCTGCATATCTTCAGTTTTGCCAGACGGTAAGTATCCTACTGTGGTACGAAACAGTATACACAGCAGCTTTTTGTCGTCGTAGGTTATGACGCAAAGCTGATATTAAATGTTCAAGTAGTGGAAATATATATTCCAGATGCTTGATTACCACGTGAATGCGACTTGTTTCTTTTTGACAAAAATATTGATGTAGGAAAGAAATAAAGGATTTTTGTCAACATGCCTACTAAAACTAGATAAGTCAGGGAAGATCGATGTACAAATTATGTGGATAAGATGACAAAGCATACGTCGACATGACATATTTTAAAATAATGATGCACTAACTTATGTCGGAAAGATTAGTTACGTAGACAACCGGTAGAGTTAATTTTCTTTTGTTATCATGACAAGTCGACTTACCTGAAGTCGACTTTATCATTTTATCAGGGTGTACCATATGCGTTTCCATATATACCGTCAAGAATACATATATTAGGTAAACAAGGCGAGGTTATGGAAACGTATATGGTACACCCTGATGATGTCATTGGATGCGAAGATGATCACACCAAGTTGTCATAAAATTTAAAGAATAATATGATAATTTGATCATGACGTATTAACAGAACACGATTTGTTGTCTTAATCTGATCATTACTCAATAACAGAACTCGACTTGTCGTCTTAAAATAAAACGACATAACTACATAATAACGTATTTTGTAAAAACTGCTATGTTGACTATGCTCGTTGTTTATGGCTTTATGACTTGCTATAGGTCGAGATGTCGGATTTAACTGCCTTGTCATTTTTTGTTTTAGACGACAAGAACAGATCATGACAATATATTCATGTCATTGAAAACTGACATTATCATATTAGGTGTTAGTTCCCATGTCGACTTATCAAATTATGTTGACTTTTGTCTTTATATTGATTTTTACTTCAATTTCATCGCGACTTATTTATATAAACAAGTCACGTCGACGTATATTATGACAATATTCGTTGTTGATGGCGGTATTAAATGTTCAAGTAGTGGAAATATATATTCCAGATGCTTGATTACCACGTGAATGCGACTTGTTTCTTTTTGACAAAAATATTGATGTAGGAAAGAAATAAAGGATTTTTGTCAACATGCCTACTAAAACTAGATAAGTCAGGGAAGATCGATGTACAAATTATGTGGATAAGATGACAAAGCATACGTCGACATGACATATTTTAAAATAATGATGCACTAACTTATGTCGGAAAGATTAGTTACGTAGACAACCGGTAGAGTTAATTTTCTTTTGTTATCATGACAAGTCGACTTACCTGAAGTCGACTTTATCATTTTATCAGGGTGTACCATATGCGTTTCCATACGAGGTATATATGTACTTGTCATCGTAATTTGGACAACTTGCCGATTTGTTTGCATCTTAGGAGACTAGTATATGTCTTCACCAGGGGGTACATACTCGCTTCGGTAATCAAGTCAGAAACGGTCAACATGGAACCTCTGACGCCGCCGTCATAGCGCAGTTGGTAGCGCGTCGGGCTGTCAATCTAGAGGTCCCTGGTTCGATCCCCGACGGCGACACTCATTCTTTCCGACTATTTGTCTCTCACCAATGGTTTGATAATCGTAACCTATGTGAGATGGTAGCTGGAGGCCAGGAAAGGATGTGATGGTTGTACTGGTGAGAGAAATAACAGGATTCCATTGTTAGGTGCTCCAGCAGCCGCGATACAACTGAAAAAAAAATTTGAAACCGGCGTTAAATTCCATTCAATCAATTAATAGAACCTATGATGACTAACTGTATGTATGGTCGTGGGTTCCAACAAAAAGAGTGTCCGTAACCGTAATAATTGTTGGTCCTGACCATTGCGTACATTTACTAACATCGTGAAATTGACATTCATCTCAAGCAAAATCATCCTAAATCCCTCACTCGGCGCTCCATAAATTGAATCCAAACGCTCGCTCAAATCGCTCAAAAGTGCTCCATAATTATTAAAAAAAAATGAAAACTTACATTCAGAATAAATACATATAGAAAAAAATCGCGATTCCCCTGAATTAATTGAAATTGTTAGCGTCTGATTGGTTCTTGAAGAAATGGGAAGCTATTTATAGATATTGTATACTTATTCCATTAAAGGGATTAGGTAATAAATATCGCTAATTTTGTTCATGCTGAACAAAATTAGCGACATTAAGTTACCTCCTCAAAACCCATTCATCACACTAATTTAAATGATTCCAAAATCATTCACCTTGTCAATTTCACGATGTTGTTTACTATACATGATCAATGGCCATAAGGAAGGCATAACGATGCCATGAAAAACGGCGGACAAACACATCGTTAATAAAGGCACAAAGATTTATTCCCAATAAGCCAATAACATTCAAGAGGTATATGCTCTCCTCTGGTTGTTTCCGAGGTCTTGATTTAATTTAGCTCACAAATATAGCCGGCCAAAGAAGGTAGGGTGTTAGCAAAGAGTACATGTGGCTACATTTCAAGGGGAGAGGAATGTCTCTACCAAAGAACGCAGACCTTTATATACCCACGACAGTAGAAAAAAAGAAAGTTGTGGATCCTTTTGAACAATTTTGAAGCGTTTTGAACTGTTTTCGGAACATTTTGAGTTTTCGAGTGTTAGGAATTAATAAATGGAGCATCCAGCGAGTGATTTGGAATGGTTTGATCGAAATCAGTTTCAATTTCAAAACGCTACAATCTATTCCCCTTTCCTAGTCGACATTCGTGGTCCAAATAAGCTAATGAATAAAAAACAAAACAGTTGTGCATAGCTTTTTAATTCTTAATGATTTCGATAATTCAAATGAAACAGTTACATCGAGGAATCGATATTTACAAAAGATTGTGTATTGTTACAACTAAGGCATGCAGATTCAGTCTTTAAAATTTCTATGAGAAAAACTGATCTTAACCAAATAAAAGAAGCATATAAAATAATCATCAAGCCAATCTTTGTGAGCTGAAAAAAACCACGCCCAAATCTAGATGAGGCAAAGATCAGGGGCCTGTTTTACTAAACATCTTACGATCATTTTTTGCGTAAGTCAAAAATTAAAGTTGCTTCTACAGTAGTAACTAAATATGGAATTATGCCATGCGATATCTCTTTGGAATCGTCTTTTACTGCAAGGCAGAAAATAATAATTAATGAAAACACCAGGTACGATTAATGATTTTGACTTACGACCGATTTTTCGTGAGAAGTTTTGTAAAAGGGGCTCCTGTTTGTCTGAAACATATTCGATGAACAGATTTTATATCATATATTCTTAATTAATTATTTTTATTCCAGGCATCGGCATATCCCTCTTAATACCGTGTCGTCCGACTTTAGTACTGTTTTTGTGGACATGATCTCTCGTAATGGCTGTTCGATAAAGAATACATGAATAGATATTAGAGAAAGAAATTTTTATAGAAACATAACAAGTAGACATAATTTAGACCGGCAATAATAATTTCAGCATGAGCGTTACATTTCCAACAAAGTCACAATTAATGCGCGACGTTGAGACTCCGATCAGCGTGTGAATTCGCCCAGCCTGACAACAATAAGTAACATCGTGAAATTGCAACTCCGTCCGATCAAAACAATTTAATTCTAACTCACTCACACAGCGCTCAAACAATTCATTCCAAAAAGTCACTCACTCAAACCATTCAAAATGCTCTGAAATCATTAAGACTCGTTCAAAACGATAAACATTTGATTGAAATAAATCGAATTGTTCAACGTTTTCTTTTTGCTGGTGTGGACTGTTTTATAGCGACTGCTTGGTATATGTAGACACTCACATTGGAAAGTACGTAGATTCTTAAAATGGGGGCAAAAGTTATCTATAATTTCGTCCAATTTGGACGAAATCATCGATAATTTATTATCTCCCTTTCATTTCATTCAAAACTCGCTCCACACACTCGATCAATATTAATCCGAAATCAATCAACTTTATCAATTACACGATGTTCTTAACAGTACCTACATGTTCAATAAAAAGCTACGGATCAATTGTCTCTGCTTACAATCACAGAACATTTGTGACCCGTCACCATCTGGGAACTCCGTAAAATAAAGATTAGAAAAAAGAGATTGGTTCAAGTATAGGCAAACTAGATGTAGCATTTCTGAATTCTTTCAGAAGGGAGGTAGATAATGATTATTTATTCAGGAAATTGGTAAAAAAAATGCGAAAAGTTTTTACCCAAGTCAGCCTGCGCAGTCCGCGCTGTCTGATTATGGAAGACACTTTACGCGCTTCCCAGGTGGTCTTTTTCGCATGACGGGTCAAATATTTGATTTCATTGTACGGCCATCTGACTGCTTGAATGTCTGCCAATCACATACACGTGATTTTTTCGAATTGTATCGCATAGGTCCATTTCGTGCAACATATATAGGCGTATTTTGTAAACTGAGCTCTGACGTAGGCGCTGAGTCCATTATAAAAGGTAAATCGGGTATAATTAAAAAGCAAATGATAGGAATTTAACCTAACCCCTTCACTGTAATTATGAAAGTACATGTTTGAGTTAACCTTACGTTCTAAGACAAGCAATAAGGTTGGTTTACAAGGTAAATTGTAAACTTTATTAATGCGCTAATTAAACCTGTTTTAATCTATTTCGATCAAATGGAACGATAATCTAACAGTAAAAAGTTGATTTCACGGCTCACCGCGCAAAATGTACCTACAGCTTCCAGTATTCCGTGTTTATACATTTATATACCTTGGTTTATTTGACCCGGTTTTGACCTCTGTGGAAAATGCTTAAATGACAATTACCGACATATTTTATCAAATAACAAACTTTATATTACATTCAATACCGTTTGTTTTTCATTCCTATGAAAACACGTGCAAAGCCGAGTAGGAATAATCAAATTTTATCATCGAAATAGCAGGGGTCAGATTCGGGTCAATAAAACCGCTCTATACGCACATTTAACAGGCCACATAGAACTTCACAATTGTAGAAATTCTGTCATCAGGCTGATTTCAGATTGTGCCTTACACATTTGATACCCTAAGACATTGAGCCGACCATGTGAAATAAGGAGACTTTAAACAGACAAACGTTTTCATTTCAATACACGTGTGTATTTATTTCATCCCTGGTAAATTTCTTGTGCAAGGCAGATCACCAATTTGCGATCGTTTCTGCCTTGTATGCACGAGTTATTTCCCTTAATAGAATTAAGCCACTAATTTGAAATAAAATAAATATAAAAAGGAGGTCGATATTTTCTAAAATTTCTTTTAAAAATCCATTTGTTGATCATGGATTACCACTTTTATATCCGATTTTAGTTTTGCCAATTATAATTCATAATACATCAGCAAAGTGTTGCTAAAAGTTTCGAGCCTAGTCTGCCCGCATTCGGAACACCACTCGGCCAATCTCAAGATCAACCTCGGATGTACATAGGCGGACTATTTTTAAAAAAAATACGGGAAAACCCTGGATAATCTCGATGACGTCAGTTAAAATGGCGTTAAGCCGCGAAACTTCGAGTGAAACAAAACCGACGTCACCAACGCTACTCGTTTAAAAAAACGGCTGAAAATCTTAAATTTTGAGAATGATTCGTCATTCTCAAAAATTAAGATTTTTCAGCCCTTATTTATTATAAGAAATATTAATCTAAAGATAGCGCGATCCGCTAGTTTTTCTTACATTGTTTCCGCCTAACAAAATGCACAATTTTGTTACATACCCATCCGCCATACATACATCCGAGGTCTGGTGTAGTTTACGGAAATGGCCGAGTGATGTTCCGAATGAGTGTGCCCGTCCATATATATGAATAGCTACATTTATATTGAGATTAGCCCCGCGTTCAGGATGACAACACGGTACAAACTGTTTTCAAATTATATCCCACTTCGCACATAAATTAATAATTTGAAAACAGTTTGTGCACGCCGTTTATCAATCCCTAACGCAGGATAGGGTTTTAGTTTAATTCTTCTACGAAAAACAATTGTGTATTGTTTGTAATTATCTTTTTTTATTTCTGCAATGAATACTTAAAATCGGTTTCGGCGATGAATTCATACTTGCTATATTATTCGTGAATGATTTGACGCGCGAATCAAAGAATTTCGATTAAATTCGGTACATTTTTGAAGAAAAGGGTAACAATTAAACAAGTTCTCTAATGAATATGTGAGCCGTCACACTAAAGAAATATCAAAGAATATTTCGAAAATAGCGATTGGTCCTAGTACAGGTCAATCGGAGATCGAATTTCATAATTTCTCTGACAGTATGGAAGTATGACCGTTCTAGATTCAGAAAATCAGTCAAGTGCATAAAGTTTAGACCCTAGTCAATCGATACAATCCGCGCGGTCTGGCTAGAGTAGATACCTTACACACTTCAAAAATGTCATTTTCGCCTGACGGGTCATAAAAATGATATCTCAGTTACACTCATAACAAAAGTTACACGAAAGTGGCCTGCTTAACATTAAGCTATGAGTCCAGTTATCATTTCTAACTTACCACGAGTTAGATGTTCATGAGCTAGCTTTCGAAAAGCAACTTTTTGTCTAGAAATTGAGACACATCACGCAAAAAAGCGTTGTTGAGTTGAGAACGAAGGCTTATTGGGTCGCATTTGTTTGCTCAATTCAAATTTTCTGAATGTAAAATAGATATCAATTATAACGATGTGTTTATTTCCGAAGAAATAGCTCTAAAAGACATTTACTTCATCTGAAATATGTTTCCACGGAGATTTGAAATAATGATTTAGGATAAAGGAGTTGGTTTTAGCTTGACAAATATTAGCAGACTACTGTTGACCTATAATCGTTGGTAACAGTCGAATATACTTCATTGCATGAACGGGAAGACTAACTCGTGATATTAAAGCCTTTTGAATATGCAAAATACAGTATGAAGTTACCCATCTTTTTTACAGTTATTAACATTGCGAAATTGACATTCAATGAATTCACAACAGTCATCACAATCAACCCCGTCCCCTCAAAAGAGCTCCGAAATCGTTCAAAAACACACCAAAATCGCTCAAAAACAGTTCGAAATCATCCCCCCCCCCCAAAATCGGAATCGTTGAAATCATTGCCCGATTTTATTGGCTGCATGATTTGGATTTTAAGAAGTTAAATCGATCCGAAAAATACACAAACAGATTACATAGATTTTTTTTAAAGGGAGGTAATAAAATACCGCTCATTACGCCCAATTGGACGAAATGAGCAATATCATACTACCCTCTACAATTTCATTCATAAGTCGCTCCTCACATTCATACAAGTCCATTGCGAAACCATTCATATATCATTCACCTTGTCAATTTCACTGTGTTATTGACTGTCGATTTTTTTCCGCAAAAATGGTACTGTTCCAGCTATACGAGTTTTCATGTTTATTTCAAATGGCAAGGTGTATGAAGACTAAATCTAAGTAACATGTGCTTTAACTGTATGTACAAGGATACAATGAATTATAATCAAATCAAAATTTTGATAATACAAATATCCAAAAATTAAAACAAAAATGACACAAAAACACATGATAATAAACAAAAAACCAAACGCAAGAAGGAAATTATAATCCGCAAAATAACGTGACTCGACTATGGCATGTGAGCAAATATCGTTAACACGAAATAAACACGTCCGTAAAACGTCACCTTCCGCATTTTATCACCGTATATACTTTCTAATAAAACAAACGATCACAGACGCACAAAGAACATAAAAGTTGGAAATGTTAGTCGTTGCTAGGTTACATCCGTCGAAATCGCAGGTTTCTAGGCAACCCTCAATATTTTCGACCTTGTTTCCCACTTCAAATTGAATGAGTCCGCAGTGGCTCCCCCAATCGTCGACGGCGCAATGTCGAACAACAATACTGCTTCCATCTTCTGTGAAAAGAAATGAAAATCATGGTGAATGTATTATGTTAGAGCTGCGACTGAATTTAGATCAAACTCAAACTAAATGATTAAGTGAAAAAATGTTTATAAAGCTGTTAATTGCACTATTTCTATAATTCCAGTCAACATATATATTCCCTCTTTTGTAAATGTGTATTTTTGATCTAATTCTCATGATTAATTTACAACTTGTTGTTTAATGTTCGGCTGTTCTTTTCCTTTTTTACGTTTCATTCATATTTACATGTATATACATGTATATCTATGTATATCTATGTATATGGTCTAAGGCAACTAGCTTTGCCGATATTTTGCCAATAAAGATTTGAACTTTGAACTTGATGTAAAGTAAGAAACATCGTGAAATAGACAAGTTAAGTGGCGAAGCAATGTCAACGCTTTTTGGACGGTTCCATATAATTTCGGGGCGTTTCTAATTACAGTTCATATTGCTCGAGCGACCACGTCTATAAAGCGACCAATTTTATCTAGCGACCACCATAAAACGTCCCCTCAACGTAAGCAAAATCTCTGAAAAAGAGGACATTCTTAACGAAAAGTTGTTTATTGTTGAATCTTATGTTGGTTGGAACCATTAGAATCGTCTCAAAAAGACGATTCAAATGGGCTCGAGCACGATAGGATTCAGTACGACTTGACCGAAAATCTTTAATTGCTATCAAAATGAACTGTCAAATTTTTCAATAGTATTTCGTATTAAGCGACCATTCCCATAAACAACCGCTTTTTCGTGGTGCCTTAATTGGTCGCTTAACACAAGTTTACTGTAGTTTGAGCGAGTTTTTGGTATCAATGAATGTTGTGTGAGCATTTTAGAACTGCTTAGATGGAAAGGGATGCGTATCAGTTTCATGTTCGTAATTATGCCAACGGCATAGTGCAAAATCATAATATACGAGTACATATTGTGGTTTTTGAATCAAGTCATAGATGTTTTTGTGTAATAATCAGTCTTGTTACTTTTTTGGGCAGATAATGTTGTCGATATATAGTTGTAAATTCCGTGGTACATGACAGAAAATGGAGTTGTAGCAAAGAATAGTTTTACTTGGATCCGCTCCGGTCATGAATTACTTCCGAGGTCGGTGTACGTTAGAAAAAATGACATGCGCCTTTTGCCCCACTGTTTTTATTTTATTTATATCAATTATCAATTAATATTTAATATGAGGTCAGTAAATTGCAAGACCTCCGCTACGTTTCATGCATATGATTAAATGAAAAAACACATTCATTTTTGTGCAACGAAAATCGCTTGACCATAATAGATTAATCGATATAACTGAAAATCCTTACATGTTCAATGATTTTGGCTATCAAGTCTATATAAACAGAACGCAAGAAAATGGCAGAAGAAACTATGCTTCTATAGGGATATAAACTTTATTGCGAACAAAGGTATCACATTAAACACGAAATCCATTATGAAAATTGTTTTAGTCTCGTCGTATTTAATTGCATATCAATTACGAGTTTTCTATTACGCAACAGGCAGTTGTGCTGGCAGACAATGAAATTCTGATAGATCATATCAAATACACTTTATATATGTGACCCATCACGCGAAAAGGAACCATCTTGGAACTCTGTACAATGATTTAGTGAAAAAGAGATTATGCCAAGCATGGGTCAACCAGAGGTCGCATTTAAAAAATTCTTTCGCTGGAAGGTAGATTGATCATTCTAGATTCAGAAAATAAGCACATTGCGAAAAGTTTCGACCCTAGTCAGTCTGCGCAATCCGCGCAGTCTGACTAGCGTCGACACTTTACGCGCTACCAAGATGGTCCTTTTTCGCATGACGGGTCACATATACTTAGCACCAATAGAAAGGTACCGACCCAAAACACATTGGGATCTTCCGAATTTCAATATCAAATACAAAAGCTTTATGCTAAGCTGCCCTGTTTTCAGGATTTAAAAACGTTTCACGAGCGCTTTGAGATGATACCCCGCTTTGAAATTGCACATACGTGCAAAGCGGGGTATCATTTTGAAAAGGCTTCGCTAACGTTTTCATCCTGAACGAAGGACAGGATATTTTTCTATGAATAAATATATACAAATAATAATATCGTGAAATGGTCAAGCTGAATGATCTTGGAATGATTTCAGATTGATATTGAATGAGTGAAAGGAGCAAGTTTTGAAAGAAACTAAGGGGAGGTAAGAAAATATCGACAATTTCGTTCAAATTGGACGAAATTAACAGCGGCCTTCCGACGCTATGAAAAGGAATTGTGTATTCGTTTATTTTACGAATCTTTTTGCGTGTCGTTAAAAAAGACCGGTTTTCATAAGATTTTGTTTATGGAAAAACGTAGAATAATGATGGGAAAATTTCCTAACCTAGCCTCTTTTCAACAATTGATATCAATTCAATGACTGGATCATTGAGTTTCACAAATAGAATATGTTAAAATTGTTTTTCAATAAGGAGGGCTCAGTTGAAAATAACGAAAAACTGTTTTATTTGCATAGAAAATTGTCGATTTTTTAACCAAATAAAGATTCAAGAGGGCGATAGTGGCCCTAAATCGCTCACCTGAATGAACTATCGAAAATAGTTTAAAGTAGATTTAGAAAGGATGAAGAATCCTTACCAAATTCCAGGTCGATTGGGCAAAAAATGATGCCTCTACACTGCTTACAAGGTTCTTCTAAGATTTGACCCTGTGACCTCATTTTTGACCCCACTTGACCCAATTTCAAACTTGACCTAGATTTCATCAAGATGATCATTCTGACCAAATTTCAGGTTGATTGGGCACAAAATATGGCTTCTAGAGTGTCTACAAGGTTTTTCCAATATTTGACCCTGTGACCTCATTTTTGACCCCACTTGACCCAATTTAAAACTTGTGCGAGATTTCATCAAAACAATTATTCGGACCAAATTTCAGGTTGATTGGGCACAAAATATGGCTTCTAGAGTGTCTACAAGGTTTTTCTAAGATTTGACCCCGTGACCTCATTTTTGACCCCACTTGACCCAATTTCCAACTTGTCCGAGATTTCATCAAGACAATCATTCTGACCAAATTTCAGGTTGATCGGGCAATAAATGTGGCCTATAGAGTGTCTACAAGGTAAATGTTGACGACACACGACACACGACACACGACGCACGACGGACGACGGACATCACTCGACCACAAAAGCTCAATTTGAAAAATGGCCATTTTAACTCAAGGACAGATACCTCTAGCATGAAAAAAAGCCCGGAAAGGTACCTCAACGTTGTGAAATGTCTTTAGTTCAAAACTTTTGCGAAATTATTACGGACCCACTATATGAAATAAGGTGTAAACAACCTACCCCTGATTCCTTTCAATTTAATACAAAAATGGGCCTTCCAATAGCCGTCGTAACAGTTGCGTGATATCATGTGTTGCGTTGAGACGTCAGCCGAAAACGTATCCTCGCAAAGTTTGGAGTTGCCACGCAACGAACTGCAATGATAACAGTCGATGGGAAACACTGAAAAGAGACATATACAAAATCTTTATATAGAGAAATAAAATAGTGTCTAAATTATCAAGTTTTTCTGCCCTGAGTTCAGGGGCCTCTTTCAAGAAAAATATCGTACGATTTATCTTATAATTATCGTACGATTATATTTAAGACGGTCGTAAACGGCTTTCACAAAAATATCGTTGAAAATCGCAGACTATACGACCTCAAAAGGTTATCGTAAAGTTGATCTTTCACATCTGCACGTGCTGATCATATAATATAAACTTCCGCGTTAGTGGGTAAATTGTCCGCTTTTTACTATACCAAAAAGTGTAAATCAGCAAACTGACCGTAGAAAAGCCATTTACTTGTATATTAATGCATATTTAACGAGGTTTCTGAAACTATATTCGCCGAACTACACATTCCTCATCGAGATCTTAATATCTATGTCAAGATAATTGCCATAATTGCATAGTTAATTTAATTTACACTGTCGATTCACTTTCCAATGGGAGTACACCGGCTGTCGAGCCGAATATGGAGCAATCGAACATTGGACCGCGTGGTAAAATACACTAGTTTTAGCTAATGATCATCTACACCAAGTTTTCGGTGTTTGACTTTATTATCATTTCATTTTATTATCATTGTTGTTTGTTTGGCTGGTTGTTTTGAATGTATAAGAATTCAATTTGTTAAAAAGGTAAGATGAAAAAAATGGCTCATCCATTTTTCTTATATTTATTTGTTATGTAATTCTTTAAATCTGTATAGTTCTGTGCCTATGTGGAAGGTATTGAAACGAACTACAGAAGGTTGGTATTGAAACGATCTTTAGATGGATGTTATATTCCATCGCTTTCATACAAAATTACCGAGTACTTCGGTTCTAGTACAGTGCTCGTTGTCGTATCCGTGTAACTACAACAGTTATATGTAGCTTAGACATGTTTCATCTGGCTTAGTATCGCCGTTCATTTATTGCATTTGCTTGATTATTTGCTCAATTTATATTTGACGAAAAGAGAGAGAGAGAAAAAAGATATCTAGTGCAGCGGTTTTGTTGTTGATGATGTTGTTGTTGTTGTTAATAAGAAATCTCCTTTTTATCAAGAATTGTATGGTTTTGACTATAGGTTGTGGAATTTTCCTTTTAATTAATGTAGTGTTTGAAGGATAAAACTCAGGAAAACATATTGCATAATGTGAGAGGTGTTCGTTTAAAAAAAGTAAGTGTTTATATATGTGTAAAAATCTATTGATTTGGTATCTCCCACTTTCTGTGTCACTAGGAAGGGTTAAGCAAACATTTTCAGTCATGATCATGAAAGGGTTCCTTCTTACGGTAAATAAACAACTTACTACCACTATGTAAACATTCTGCGACAATCGTACGATTATCGCAGAATAAAATCAAACATCGAAATGATGGTGCATCAACTGTTTTCAATATATCTCGTTCATTACACTATATTGTAAAGGGAAATTTGGCATGTGCATAGCTAAATAATCGTTCTAACATCCTCGAGAGCTAGAAAGGAATCCGAGAAAATTTCAGGCTCATAGGGACAAAATCGTAAAATTTACGACTGGTCTGAAGGTGTCGTATATTTTATCGTAGATCTCTCGATACGACGCCTTTCTTGAAAGCCAAAAAGTTTCTTGAAAGCCAATTTTTATCGTACGATTGCTATACGACCAAATTTCAATCGTAGGACCTTTCTTGAAAGAGGCCCCAGGATGTAAAACCGTTTCGCGAGTGCTTTGAGATGATACCCCGCTTTGCACGTGCACATACGTGTAAAGCGAGGTATCATTTCGAAAGCGCTTCGCTAACGCTTTCATCCTGAACGCAGGGCTGATTGAGGGAATTTATCTTGACGAGACTCGGCTAAAGATAATTTCTATATTTTAGACACAGACATATTTTTTTCTATTTACCATGCAAACGTTTACAGGGCTTAAAATTTTATTAAACCTTAAAATCGAGACATTAAAAAAAGAACAAAATAAAAAAAAACAAACAAAAAAAAAAAATAAAAATAAAAAAAAAAAAAAAAACAGGTGGCAACGATGCTGGTCATAAATATTTAAATGGTTTCCAAAAGTTGACTGCCTGATGCCTAATTCGTGACTGAAATAGATCATCATTCAAATGTGTACGGATATTAATAGAGAATCAGGAAACACCAAATATACAAAACGACTCGTCTAGAAATAGACCATCGGTCAGATGTGATAAAATGGTTATGAAAAGTTGAAATTTAATTATACTCAAGCGCAATGAAAATGCACCAACCCAAAAACTTGCACAAACTGTCCTAATTTATAAAATTTTCAATCGGCTCCTTCATTTTCGTCTTTCAACCGATAAGGGTTCATGTAAACATTGCATGTCTTAACATCAACCATAAGTCGTCGCTGTATTTTTGGTGGTCATTAAAATGTCCATTTGGCTAGCTCATCTAATAGTACTTTTGGAACAAGTTTTAAATTTCATAGTAAAGTACTGCTTCTTAGAGAATGAAAATACAGCTTTAGATTTCACATTTGTTCTAAGCAAAAAGCATCAAAGTGATTTCAGCTTACGTTAGGTATGGGGTTAACTAAGAACAGTATGAAATTTTTCATTAAAATCAAAGAATCGTAAATAACCTTTTGGTACTCGTGTTTTCGAGTGATTTGAACTCCAAAAAACTTGTGTAGGTCCACCAGGGACGCCGGAGGTACAGTGTAGACCTAAAAATTAATGAGCGGTAACCTATGTACGAATCAACAGTCTAGACTGTGGCAAATGATCACCAAAGTGATAGCCAGCATTTTGTACTGAGTTAGAAGTTATGTTACCAAAAATCGAACGACAGAAAGAGGTTGCAAACCTATTTTACAGATAGAAGATTAACGATTTTGAACTTTTTTTCTTAAGTCATAGGTTCAAAAACCTTCGATCGTTTCTGACTTACTCTAACATTTTTGTGTAGTAGATGGTCCATTAGGAATTTATTTAGATTAGCAATACTCATGTCTGAAGTTTTGGTACATTTAAAAATTATACGAGAAAAATGCAGGTGGTGCTTTTTCATTGCTCGTGAGTATATTTTCAATGCACATGATCTCAGCAAGAGAAACTGTTACCTTCAATAAGACCATGTTACATGGTCATTTAAGATGACCGTCAACGTCGTGATGACAGGATGATGCCCATTCGGAACATCACTCGGTCATTTACGTAAACTGCAACAGACCTCGGATATATGTTAGACGGATGGGTATGTAACAAAATCATGCATTTTGTTAAGCGGAAACAGTGTAAGAAAAACTAGCACTGTAGATTTATATCTTGTACAGTAAGTAACGGCTGAAAAATCTTATTTTTTTGAGAATGACGAATCTTTCTCAAAAATTAAGATTTTTTTCAGTCGTTATTTAAGAATCTAAAGATATTTACATTAGGATTCGATGGTTTCACGTCAGTGACTTAAATGAGTAGCGTTGGCGACGTCGAATGTTTTCACTAACAGTTTTGAGGGTTTATCCAATTTTAACTGACCGAGTTTTTCAAAGGTTTTCCCGTATTTTTTTTTTTTAAAAAAAATCCGTCTATGTACATCCGAGGTTGATCATGAAATTGGCCGAGTGGTGTTCCAAATGGATGAAATGAAATGAGCATATGCCTGACATTTTCAACAATTGCACGTGTGCCTGAAGGACTGACAAGACACTGGGTTAAATGAATATTTGTCTTTTCTATTTACGAAAAGCAGAGTGAAGAGTCTGGTCAAGCAGTGCGGATGCACAGGCTGACCAGAAGCTCTGCTTTGCGTGCATGTTAAATTGTTGGAAATGTCACGCATTGGCTCCCATATATATTGTCAAATAATTGTTTTTCAGGTTAAAGTGTTTACAAAATTAATGATTTATATTGAAGTCGATCAGAAACATTTTAAAGCGCCAAGGCTCATTTGATGCAAAAACTAATTATTGCATGTGAAATTGAGACGATATATATCATAGAAATATGAGTTACCATGGTGATATCAGCCATAAAATATCATTTATTAAAGGTTGCTCTTTGCTATAAACTATAACCTTTATGTAATAACTTAACAATACATTGTAAGTATCATCAGTAGCTTGACATTTAAGATAGTTTCTTTTATGTTCCTTGTATTACAACAAGCAAATAAACAAATGGCATTGAAACTGTATATCTTAAAATTTTGCAACTGCAGTTGACTACAGTTAAAAACATCGAGGAATTGACAAGGTGAATGATTTTGGAATGATGTAGGAATGAAATTGAATGAGTGTGTGGAGCGACTATTGGGTGAATTTAATCGGAGGTAATCAAATATTGCAAATTTTGTTCAGGATGAACAAAATAAGCAATATTGATTACCTCCCTTTAATAAAATATGCATACAAGTTAATTAGATAGCTCCATATTTCTTCAAGAACCTATCAGACGCCTACAATTTCAATTAAATAAGTGAAATCCCGATTTGTTTCCTAGCTATTATTAGTTTGAACGAAGTTGTTGTTATATGTCTTTCAGTGAGTTTGGAGCGTTTTCGATCGATTTGAGTGAGTGTTTGGAATGAATGAATGGAGCGCTGAGTGAATGATTTAGAATGATTTTGATCGGAATGATTGTCTATTTCACGATGTTATTAATTGTATGAAGTTTGTCTGAATGAGCATAGTACGGACTCTGGTCGAACTGTGCGGCTGCACGAACTGACATGAGTCTTTATTCTGCGAACAGTTAAGAACATCGCGAAATTGACTCTCATTCCTATCAAAAATATTCTAAATCGCTTACACAGCACACCATCCATTCATTCCAAACACCCACTCATACCATTCAAAAAGCACCAAAATTACCTAAAAAGGTAAAATTAACAATAACTTCCAAATAAAAATAGTTAGGAAAAAAAACACGATTTTACTGACATAATGGAAAGTGAAAGCGTCTAATTGATACTCGAAGAAAAATGAAGCTATTTAAAGAACTTGTATGCATAGTTACCTCATGGGAGGTAATAAATTTCGATAATTTAGTTCATCCTGGACAAAAAGTAGCGCTATTGGATTACCTCCCTTTAACTTCACTCAAAACTCACTCCTCGCACTCATTCAATATGATTCAAAATAATTCTAAAACTATTCATCTTGTCAATTACACGATGATGTTAACTGTACATGCATACAATTTATAACATCGTGAAATTGACAAGGTGAATGATTTCGGAATGAATTTGAATGAGTGTGAACGGTGAGTTTTGAGTGGAGTTTAAAGGAGGTATTCCAATACCACTAATTTTGTTCAGCATGAATAAAATTAGCGATATTTATTACCTCCCCTTAATGAAATAAGTGTACAATATCTATGTATACCTTCCCGTTTCTTCAAAATTCAATCAGACGTTTACAATTTCAATCATGTCAGTGAAATCGCGATTTTTAAGTTGGAATGCGGAGCAATTCCAACTTAGATTTAACAAAACCGCAAAATGAACACAAGATAATTCCATTTCGGGTTTTCTGATAACACATATCACGTGAACAGGATGTGAATACACTTCGGCCTATTTTGTATATCTCAACTTGACATAGATATGCAGTTTATTTCATCAAGAAGTAATAATATTTAACAATTACACAACTATCACTTCATGTAAATTATTAACACGCTAATTTATGTTTTAAACGATATTTATTGAAACTTGCGTACGAATTTATTAGTATCACATATTTGCATTACTATATTAGGAAATCATGTGATAAGTCAAGTCCAATGAAGTCAGCTTTTGACAATAGCACTGGCCAATCACGTGATCTGCTTATTTGGTAATGTCGCGACCTGTTTTTCGTAGAATTGTGGAAATAGCACAAGCCAATCACGTGATCTGCTTATATGGTAATGTCGCGAGCGGTTTTTCGTAGAATTACGTTGTAGCTTCTTTTAGAGGTCTAGTTTCTCTTTCTGAACGAACTTTTACACATTTCTACAAAATAGTTTAAATGTTTTTGTATCTAATATCATCAGAAACGCGCAATATCTGCAGATTATTTATCTGTATTAAAATCCGATCCAGCAAATATTCTCTTTCTAATACTTCTCTTGAACAAAAGCAAAAAAACGGAACGCCATTTCCAAATCGCGCGATAATTTCTCTGATGGTGGACGCAGCAAGGATCGATGAAGGTGTAGATCCACAAGTTTAAGTGAGCAATCAAAGGTCAATTTTGTCTCATGGTAATGATTTCATCTGCGTGTACATTAATTTAAAGTAACTTTTCTTTTATCAGATGCAGGCCTGTATAGCGATCAAGTTCAGGGAATTAAGCGTCTCTCGTTGTTGGAATACATTGATTAATATACTCCCTTCAAAAGACGAGACGTATTATGTGATCACCTCGGCGGTGGGCGGGAAGCGTCAACTTCGTTAGTGGCTTGATGTCACCGTCTCTTGAAAGCATTCCAACTTATCAGTACTTTCAGTACTTTGATTTCTGTTTGTATTCATTTTGAATGAAGGTTTTGATTATTTAATGTTTAGTAATTATGGAGCGTTTTTAGTGAGTGTTTGGAATGAATGAATGGAGCGCTGAGTGAGCGATTTAAAATGCTTTTGATTGGGATGAATGTCAATTTCACGAGGTTAGTAACTGTACATAAAATAAGGAGGTGTCATAGCAGATGATTTAAGAGGTTACGGTTCTAAAAAAGAAAGGAAATTATAATTTCAGCCCTGGACTGTTACTTTCAAATGCAAAATGGTCTTAAAAAAAGAACTGCCTAAACCAAGCTGTCCCATACATAACGTGCTAGGAACTAAAGTTGACTTTAAGAGAAAAAAGCATGTCTAAACTTTCATTTTTGTATAGTTTTTTTTAATTTTTGTATTTATTTTTTTTCTGAAACAATCTGCTCTTTAGCTCAAATAAGTAAAACGACAGAAAGATCTGAAAGACCAGCCAAGAGCAGACAGACAAATTGCCCCATTGATTCGATCTAATATCGGTAATTGTGGAAATATGTTCTAGGATCCAATAAGTTGGAGAATTGACGCCTTTTAATGTGAGCAGACGTTGTTTTGGTGACAGTCTGCAGAACAATCAAAGTATATATCTATTAGGCGTCCATTTTTATCAAGCGACCGTTTTCAAAATCCTCTTCTTTAAATAAAAATATCTGAAAAAGTAAGTACTTTTTGATAAAAAAATATTGAAAATGAATCATATGTTGTTAAAACTCACCAGAATCGTCTCAAGGAGACGTTTCTATTGACCTTTAACAACATAGGATAATTGATAAATTCGAAATAATGTGCATATTTTACCAAACACTATGTTTTCTATTTGTAAACAAAACGTGTTTTAATCGGCCATTGTACATTAACGGCTGCCTCTTTGGTGGTCCCGTAAGCGGTCGCTTAAAACAAGTTGTACTGTTGTATGTATTCAACCTAAGCGATGTCAAGAAGAAGATAATCAACAACAACATCAACATAAACAACAACAAGAACATTATACAAAAACATCAATTTAAATACGTATCGACTGCGCATTGTTTATATACTTAGTATAATCTTGCACTGAAGACTCGAAACACAATTTGTTAAAATCGACGTTAAGCAACATACGCAACTTTATGGCCAAATCATTTTTTCTCTGGAACCTGTTAGTTATTGATTTACCAGAAACGTCATTGCAATTAAGCAGGCCCGTTGTTCACATGCCATTGACACCCCGTAATTTGGAAGAAGAAATCTATAAATAATGAATTCATCAGACCGCCCTGGGATGGAAAGCTTTCAATGATATATGAATATAGGAAAAACTAATTAATTAAGGCCTTTGTCCTTTTTCGGGCCATACGAGCGCGTTTCTGTAATAGTCACATGATCACCCAAGATGCTTTTTAGCAGATATCATTGTGTAAGGTTATCTACCATTTCCGTCGAGTCAGGGTTTACCCCGTACAATTAACAAAATTGTGTAATTGACAAGATGAATGATTTTAGAATGATTTAGGAATGAAATTGATTGAGTGTGTGGAGCGAGTTTTGAGTGAAATAAATGGAAAGTAATCCAATATCGCAAACTTTGTTCGGTATGAACAAAATTAGCGATATTGATACCCCCCTTTAATGAAATATGCATAAAAGTTCTATAGATAGCTTCCTATTTTTCAAGAACCTATTGACCATTACAATTTGAATGATGTTAGTGAAATCGCGATTTTTCTCTTTCTAAATATATTTTGGGTGACCTTGTTGATTCTATATTTTTCAATGGGTTTGAGAATGAATGAATGGAGCGCTGAGTGAGTGATTTAGAATGATTTTGATTGAGATGAATGTCAATTTCGCGATCTAACTAACTGCATTTAAAAGCTTACGCCATACAAACAGAAACCGAAAGAAAAATAAGTGTGTGGCAAGTTATGTAAATAATTTAATTTCAGTAGTGGTCACCAAGATTCGTGTATTTGTGATTAGCTGAAATAGTGGTTTCATTATTCAATGAAAACACTTTTCTTCACACAGCTTTTTTGTAAGGTTCCGCGGAAAGTAGTTCCAAAACAATCGAAGTATTTGAGAGTATTTTTTTTCATTTTTGCTTCAAGAAATAAAAATTATAGGATATGATTATCCTTTTTGATCATTTCATGGAGACATGAAACTAAAAACATAATTACACTCGTATATGTATCCGCTTCCGCTTTACAGTGTGAGAAGGTTTTTGTAATTTTATGCCTCCATGAAATCAACAAGTAATTCCTTCATCTCTTGTATAAAAGGTAAATGATAAACTGTAAAAAATAAATTGTTCAGGCTGACTTGGAACGAAGTCAAGATGCTGTCTTTCTCTTTTGGTTGAAATTAGAAATGACATTTGTATGATCCATTTTCGTTTTCTAAAATGTAAAACGCCAACTTATGTAATGTCTATCGACAATAAAGATCTGGATTTAACCAAAAAATATTTTCAATAAATGTTTCATTCATTTATTTCAGCCTGCATGACCTGAAACCCAATAAGTGAATAACAACAATAACTGACACTACATCTAAGTACTGCAAGAGTTCATAAAAGTACTTATGGTATTCGAATACTTCAATTTTCGTATTCTAAAATGTGACCCATCACACGAAAAGGATGATCTGGGATCTCCGTTAAATTGATGCTTGAAAAAAGGATTGAGATAAGCATAGGTCAATTGGAAAGCGTTTTTCGGAAATAATTACGTTGGAGGGAAAAATAATCATTTTAGATTAAGATATTTTTATTATTTGGAAAAATCTTACTCCTGGTCAGTCTGCGCAGATCGCACAGTCTGACCAAGGTCGACTCTTTTTGCACTTGCAACATCGTTCTTTTTCGAGTGACAGGTCACATAATTGAAAAAAAAAAATAGGAACCGACGGAAGCCTATCGGAGTTCTTGTTTCAAAATAAGCTGAAAGGAGATGGCACAATGACAATTCTAGATTCCAAACATGTACTAAAAAACGAATAGTGTCTATCTAAGTAAGCCTGCGCAGCCTGCGCATTCTGACTTTGTCGACACTTTCGCACAACAAAGGTGTTTCGTTTCTGCCTGATGGGTCACAAATTTATCTTCAGGTCGCCTCCTTATCGCGTGATGAGTCACTTAGCCCGCAATTTATAGTAGCTTTCGAAGATCATGAAAATTCTAATTTCGACGTGATATAAATGAAAGAAGTCAATGTTACACGAATAAAATGCTGATGTTGCACTGGTTTGAGAAACAACTGGAAAACATTTAGGTAGGTGCACAAGGCACCGCTATATAAACGCAATAATGTTGAAAACGGCGTTAACCCCAAAACAACAAATACAACGGCTTGCATCTCTATTCAAACGAAAAGGTCGCAAACTTTATACACAAGAAATAGAAATAATGGCATTAGAATCATTGACGACAAGCGGATATTATACGGCGAACAGAACAGCGAAATGCGACGCCGTAACCGCTGCTGTTTCCCGCTAGTCTAGGATTGATATATTTCTCGCATGACTTTCTACAATTAAGTATACATTTTCTCTATTTCGTGCACTTTTCTCCCCTAAAAAATGTATTCTATTCAGTACAACTCGAGTTCAAAGAGAGAATCTTTTTAAAGGTTGTCACTGCATGGCGTCAGATCTATTTGTAAAATGTCGAACAGGTAATAAAAATATAATTTCTTTAATCGGTGATTTATCGAGGAATAACGATAGATACCATTATGATTTTGATAAAATCTTTGCCAAATAGTCCAAGTATCAAAATACCCCGATAACATTCAATTCACCCTATTTGACGTCACCAAATCATATCCAAAAAGTGACGTCACAATGAACGTAGCAATCATATTCTAAATGACCCCCTTCAAATGTTCACATTTTGTCCCCTTTATGCATTAAAGAAATAGAATAATCGTTTGTTTTTCAAGTAAGATCGATTGATATTTCATTTCGTGAATAAAAACAAAAAAATATCTTCACTCGTGGCTCCTCCACTCGTGAAAATATTGCTTTAATTGTTCACTCAGTGAAATATAAATCGATCTGACCATGAAACAATCGATTACCATCTACTTTTTGTGTAGATTTAGGAGACTTTAATGAGAAACTTTAATGGTAAATCGGCAAGTTGCCTTTGACCATTTACAATACAAATTAAAATAGATTATGGTCAAGACAGTACATAATACAAATAACATACATGCATGTATATATTATTACAAGGCATTTCAAACAGAAAGTAATTGGATATACATTTTCTTAAGAAGCAGCATCAGGATTTATAATATCATTTCTTTTTTTGAATGCATGGTCGATAAAAGCAGACACTCTTTTGATAGTTAGAAGATTTTCCGACATCATTAATGAATTAAATTTTGCTATGCTAGGCCAGCTTGCACTGATCTCATACTTTCGTCTGAGATCAGAATAAGCCGGGCAGCATAACATAAAATGGTATTCTGATTCGCACATATTTTGGGAACAGCATTTACATACTCTTTCATGTCTCTCAATTCTTTCATATCTGCCTGTTTCTATATTAAGACTATGTGAGCTTAATCGAAGTCTAGACATTTCACATCGCTGTTTATCATTTTTTAATACTTCTAGATATTTTTCAAATTTGAAATCAGTTTTAAATAATCTGTAATAGTCTAATTTTGGTTGTTGCGAAATTTTGTCAAACCACGTTTGTACATATTGATCTTTAATTCTTTGAGTCAGAACTGGTTTGTAATTTGTGTAAATGTCAAAATTTGTATAAATATCACCAAAACCAAGTTGATCTAGGATGCGCTTTATTGATGAACAATAGGAATTTTGTAGATAATTATTTCGATTCTGCAATAGGTTGAATTGTTGAAGGTATACATCGTGCATCATTGAAGTCTCATTTTGTTTTATTTTCAACCAGTAACTTAATGATCTAATTTTACTTAAAACTGAAAAAGGAAATCTACCGAGTTCGCCTAACACTGCTGCGCTTGATGTTTGTGGCTTCACGCCTAAAACATACTTACAAAATCTTAAATTAAGTTTATCTACTTCTTGATAGTCATAAACACCCCAAATTTCGGACGCGTAAAGTATAATTGGCGCTACAAGAGAGTCAAATAAAGATAGTTTGGTTTTGATGTCTAAATGGATGCGGCTAAAAATAGATAATAGATGGTTATAGGCTTTCAGTGCTTGATCATTGAACGCTTTAACTGCATATCTTAAAGAACCAGTATAGTGGAATTTAACTCCTAAATAACAAAAATCTTCTACGACTTCTAAATGTTCATCGCCAATTTGCCAAGAAAATCATTCCGACTTTTTCGTTTCTCAAAAATACAGATTTTTGTCTTGTTCGTGTTGATCTTAAGACCCCATTTTAACGAGTAAGATTGGATTGCATCTAATTGGTTTTGAAGACTGACCGGATCTGTTGTAAAAAGGGCTATGTCATCAGCGAAGAGGAGTAGAAACACGTTAAGAAGTCTTAAGTCAGACTCTTTTAAATTACTCACGTCAAGAATACTTTTGACGTCATTTATGAACAAAATGAATAATAAAGGTGATAGCGGCAATTTAATGGGTTACGACATGAAAATTTCTTTGCCAAACATTTGAAATTATCAAGAGGGCTAATTTATTGAATTGTCCAATCGAAACTACTTTGGTTAATCTAAAGATCAGCTTAGATTAGTCGAGTTGTGTTCCGAATATGTTTTGATATCTCATTATACTTCCATTCACCTGACGTCATCTGAGTGGAACCAATCTTACCGATGACGTCATCACGTTTCCATGTTATTTACGTGCAAAATGCCGTTCTAAATTTTGCATATCTCAAAATGTCTTCGTTTTGACTTATCTTTTGCATCAAAGAAACACGGCTTTCATTTGTTATTCACGTAATTTTTCATTAAGTGAACAACAAAAGTCATATATTACAAGAGACTCTTCCTTCTTAAGATTAAGAAGAAAAAACAAAAACAAAAACAAAACAAAAAAAAAACAACAACAACAACTGCAGCAGCAGCAACAACAACAACGAAATAAAAATAAATAAATAGATAAATGAATTCGGCTTATTTAAACTACCACCTGTTATTAACAATTTGTATGCTTAATAATTGTTCAGATATTACAAACTCTTAAAATAAATTTTATCCTTAAAGAATCGTTACCTAGGTTTCGGACTGCCGTGTCAAAATAAGATACAAAACATTTCAAGGTTTGGGCGAACAATTAGAAACACCATCATATTGACAAGTTGAAAGAATTTGGAATAACATCAAATAAGTATGTGGAGTGAGTTTTATAAGAAACTTAAGGGAAGTAATATATAATACCGTTTTCTTGTCTAAATCAGACGAAATGATCGATATTCTATAACGTACCTTTAAAAAAATCTGCGTACTTTTCTTTTAAAAGATCTGTGTGTCTACGTGATTGTTTCCAAATCAAACCCAGCTTATATAAATTTGGAATGATTTAAGCGATACAGTTAGAAAACATCGTGAAATTGGCAGTCAACTCATTCAAAACCATTCTAACTCGCTCACATAGCGCTCCATTCATTAATTCCAAACACTCACCCAAACCATTCAAAAACGCTCCAAAATCAATGAAAAAATCATAACAACAGCTTCATTCAAAATAAATATAGCTAGAAAAACGCGTTTTTTCTGACATAATTTAAAATATGTGCGTCTGATAAGGTTCTTGAAGAAATATCTATCTATCTATAACACTGTATGCATATTTTATGAAAGGGATGTAATAAATATCGCTTATTGTGTTCATCCCAAACAAAATTAACGATATTGAAATGCCTTCCTTAAATTTCATTTAAAATCACTCATCGCACTCATTCACTTTCATTCCAAAATCATTCATCTTGTCAAGTTCACGATGTTGTTAACTGTATGTATGATGTTGTGAAGTACTGTGAACGATTCTGGGGCATTTTAGGATGATTTCGGAGCGTTTCTGAATGGTTGTATGAGACTTTCAAATAAAATAGAGCGTTGAGTGAGTGTCAATTTCAAGACGTTTCTAACTGTATCAAATAGGACCAACATTATTAGACAACTTTTAGGGTATAATATCACAGTAATTATTCATTACCGTTCTTTGAACAAAAAAGTAAAAAAAGAAATGAGAAAATTGAAGCACATAAAAATCCCTTGGACAAATTAGTGACTTAATAATGGCAGATTCTCAAAGTCATAATGGTGATAATAAATTTATAATTGCGTGCAGGGCTATAATAATGTGAAACAAAGACTTTTTTATGATTTCCGACAAGCTCTAATCACCGGTTACAAAATCTTGAAATAATTAATTAATGGATTCACTCGAAAAGAAGGCTGTGTTTTTTATATGTTGTAGCTCTTGGCATTCTTGTCAAAAAATTCTCATTGTCATTTCAAAGTAGGATATAATAGGTCATTAAATGGTCGACCTTAAAATAAAGTATTCTACAAACAGATACAAGAAGGCCGAATCTGTCCTACAGTTACGAACATCGTGGAATTGTCAAGATAAATGATTTGGGAATGTTTTTCATATGAAATCGAATTAGTGTGTAGGACGAGTTTTGAAGAAAATAACCCAATATTGCTAATTTTATTCAAGGTTAACAAAATCAGCGATATATATTACCTCCCTTTAATAGAATTTGCATATAGGTTCTATGAATAGCTTCTTTGTCATCGAAATCGTTTATTTTTCTACCAAATGTTTTAATGTAGTTGTTGATCTTATCAATTTCAGTGATTTGGGAGCATTTTTGAATGGTTTACGTAAATGGTTATAATGAATAAATGGAGGTTTCACTAGGAAACCTCGCTTAACATTGTGAATGGTGATCCTTACTTTCTACATTAAGCCTATTTTTAATGTATTTAGCATCAGTACTTATCTAATGCTAATCAAAAAGTCATTGTCACAAAAAACTCGAAGCGCTGCTAACTTTTTTTCCCAAACAAAACTGTATACTGTTTACTATTTTTCTAAATATAAAAGTTTATTTATAATAATTTATAATATAAATTTTTTTAAATATGCAAGGTTGAAAAAGCTTTAGGTGTTTAAAGTAAGTTGCGTAAATAAGTGTATTCTGTTAACAAACATTAATAGCCAGCTCTACAGTATGCCTACGTGACGTAAATAGAATTTATCCTGTCACTAGCTTAAATATTACATGATAAAAGAGGGTAAGATAAACTTATTGATATCAGGTCACTTGATCACGTTACAGCTTTATCATATCACATGGTCATGTGACCGGCCGGAACTTATTTTGTGGTTGTCGGGTCTCATAAAACGGTCCTCCCTTTATTTTGAAGTTGAGTGTCGAGTTCTGTTAAAATTATTTCACCCGATTATTTCATCGTTCAAAATCAAATTGGGGCACCATCGATGACGTTGTATGACGTAATCTATAAAATTGTGACGAAGCCGTCTTACGTGATTACATTCAACCCCCAAAACTGTCAGTATTTTAAACATTTATGTGGATGGAATCAACGCAGATTATATTCGACCGAGGAGGATTACTCAGAGAGTAGCTATGTATCTAGTCTTAATCTATTTCCGTCCTCTGATTAAGAGCGAGGAAGGCATTGAATTGATGTTTACATCTGCATTCTCAGTCTACTTTCACCGATTATCTGTTATGGACGTACGCTCGTCATAACCCAAATCATCTAAACGTTTGCTTTTCTGATGCACAGCTTATTGTCTATCTAGCTGTATTCGATAAATCCCGTTTACGTTGTGGCACGGATGATATTGGGCGTAGTCTGACCGAACACGTTTTGATAAACTGTGAAAGTGTACAAGAATGTCGGGGTGCATTCAGTTGTAAGCTACGCTGGCAATTTGAACCTGCGGTCTACGCCTTCATGGCATCTTTAAGCAGTGGCGAATATGTAAACTCCCTTTCCGGTCTGAATATGAAGAGAACATGTATCTCATTTTGGGAGAGAATCATAATTCTTTGGCAATATTGTCCAGTTTTTCCACATTATCTGGTGTCAATTTTGATTCACTTAAATATCATATATTTTTAAAATATGAATAATGAAATATCAATTCTTTTCGTGAGGTTTGTCCACGTTTCTGTCCATACCGGTTTTGCGTGCTGCCTTATGATGCGTGTATCATGCAGAAGAAAAGAGACGGAAACAAAATTCATTGTGCCGCGCACTTGGTTAAACACCGTTGAAAAGCCGATACGGTATGGTGAATACAACAACAACGGGCGTCACATTTTCTTATTTTCTGTCTACAAGTTACATCTGTCTTGCGTGACAATACTAATGTATGTATATACCGCTTTGTTATGTAGTTATATGAATTCAAGACGTTATTTAAAATAATTGTGTATGATAGATTTATTAATGTCAGAGCTCGACGCAGAAAAAGATATTTATCTTATACAAGAGGGTCACATTAGTCCTATATCACTCGGCTCATATAGAAGCAACAAGGTAAAATTTAGAAATCGCGTTTAAATTATTCTAACACGCGGATAAACCAATATGGTACAGAGCGAACAAACATAACAGGCCGCCTTTTCTTCCTTTTAGTCTACGAGTTACATGTTTCTTTCGAGACAAATGGCAATATTAAAAATATCATAATGTGGTACTCCTTGTTATCTAGTTATACAAATGTATGAAGTGATTTCAAAGAATTACATATGCTCGTATGATAGATCTATCCTGAAGAGAGATTGCTGTAGTAGATTCGTAAATAAATCTTAAAAAACGAGCAATATCAATCTAAATTTGTACATGTGACATATTGATGTGCTTTTTGTCTGCCGTGGTCCATCTCAATGCGTTATACATTCTCATTCCGTCTGAGTTGGAGTAGCAGTATGACACGATGGTTTTCTTCAACGGTTTCTGTAAAATCGAACTGCCTATATGTTACGAAGTTATAACTGTTGTTGTTCATATAATGAAAGCTTTGTCACGAAAAACAAACGATAATTCTATATCTGTTATACAAAAGCTTAAGGCTTAAAGTAATCTATAAAATCTTCTAAAAGAGCCATTTCATGTCTTGCATGAAACGTACACCCCATTGATAGCCTGGACACTGTCAAATAGAGTGAAAAAAGCGGGGTTTAATAGTCTCACTGGTTTAGCAACGAATATATATCAGAAACGAATCTATAAAGTTATTCAATTATTGTTTTATATTCAGAAAATCTGCGACTAACTGACCACGGTATATACATTTCAAATTCCTAGAAAGCTTTTTTCTATGTTCATATTTTAACAGAATTTTATTTCATTTGGTGTCGTTTGTTGCATTTATAAATACTACAGTTAGTATCATCGTGAAATTGACATTCATCTCAATCAAAACCATTCTAAATCGCTCATTCAGCTCTCCTTTCATTCATTCCAAACACTCATTCAAAAACGCTCCAAAATGACTTAAAAAGAAACAATCAGCACCTACATTCAAAATGAATATAAATATAAGAAAATCGCGATTTCACTGACATAATTGAAATTGTTAGCATCTGATCGTAAATTTGTTTATCCTGGACAAAATGAGCGATATTGGATAACCTCCTTTTAATTTCACTCTAAACTTTCTCCTCCCGCCCATTCAATTTCATTCAGAAATCATTCAAAAATCATTCATCTTGTCAAATATAAGATGTTGTTAACTGTACATGTACCCGGGTATCCATCCTTAATAGGTCTCGACGGATCTTTCTTTTTTCTAACACAGCGAAATTTGTCTTTCGATTGGAGGAAAAAGTCAAATTCTCACGATTAAATACTGAGAAAAGGATGATCAAAGTACGTTATATTTGATAGAAATTCAAATAAAATAAATCTCGGAGCGTAATTTGAAGTCAAAGTTCAGTTGTAATGTAATTTGCGGAAGAATTTCTCTGGAATAGACATCATTTTCATTTGATTTGAATTCTTTGGTAAGAAAATTTAATCTTCTTTTCTCAGATTTCTTAAGAAATATCCAATTAAACTTTTTTGTTTTCTTCTTTTATATTTTTACATTCAGATTCAGATTTTTTTCTTTGGTAAAAAACGTAAATCTTTGTAACGTGTCATCAGTTCTGCGAATATAAATGTATTATTTTTTCGAGTGTTTCACCTCTTTTTGATTAAAGGTGACTTGTCATGCGAAAAAGAACTGTTTTGGAAGTGTTAAAACTGTTGATCTTTGTTAGACTGTGCGGATTGCACAGGCTGACCAGAGTAGAAGGGTTTGCACCTAAGCGATTTTCTGAATCTAAACTGATTATTCTACCTTCTTAAAGAAATGTTTCCAAAGTCGGGATCCTGGTTGACTACTGCTAGGTTGAATTAATTTATGTAATAAAAAGAAAAAACGAAAAAACACGTAGTTCCAAGATGGACCTTTTCTTATCGAGGCGTCACAAATACGTATGCTGTAAACACGATGTTCGTTTATTGAGGTCGTCAGACGAAGCAATTTTATAGTCTTTGTCACGGTAACTTAATAGCTTGTCTTCACTTAAATCCATGGTTAAGTGAGAAACAGTTCTAACTGCCTATATACATATAGGCAGTTACAACTGTTTCGCGCTGAGCAGGCGAAATGGCGACTAACCAGACATGGTTCAGAATAATGAAGGACCACGGGCGCCTCTGAATTGTTATTCTTCATTAAAGGAGGGACCTGTAAAAATTAGGAGGGGGACAACACAAGCATTAAAACAAAAACAACACTTCATTATAGACAAATTGAAGCCAATAAGAATTATTGTGCCGGTTTGACAAGAATTTTAATCATGGCTATCGAAGCAGATTTGTGATAATCTTGTTGAATTCTAGTTTGTTAAGGATTTAATTTCTCGCATAGTAAACCATCCATCATTAAATCGAATTTGATATTTCTGGTTCAAATTGATACATGACTCTACGAGCAATGAATTCGTTTGCAAGTCTTTACTTTGTGATTTTTAGAATAACATGTTACACAAGTGACGGAAATTTTAAGTGTTATGTTATTCATTCCATGGTATTTCATTAATTAGTAAAACTCTAGCCAAAACAAGTTTCCACGCATCGCGCTGAGACATGGTGTCTACCAAATGCGATATTTTAATATTCTAATAACATTTAATGGTTTGCTAGTCTGAAATTGAAGAAAAATCAAATTATTCGAGCGTAATTCTATTTTTGAACTATTAAAACGTAATAAAATGATTACAAAAATACGAAATAAAAGCGACTACCAAGGCATTATGTCGCCACCTTTTTTTCACGATCCATTTCGATTCTTTATGAACTCCAGGGGCCCGTTTTACTAAAAATCTCACGATCATTTTTTGTGTAAGACAAAAAATAAAGTTACTTCTAATATAGCAACTAAATATGGAATTCTACCATGCATCATCTTATTGGAATCGTCTTCTAAAGACGATTCCAATGAGACATTGCAGGACAGAATCTAAAACTGAATGAAAACAACAGGTGCAATTTGAGATTTTGACTTGCGATTATTTATTTCGTAAGTAGTTTAGTAAAACGGGACCCAGATGCTTGTAAAAAGTACACTTTATGGCTCTTCGAGGTTTTCAGATAAAATATTACGGAGCATTGCAGAAATCCAGGGTTCTGCTCTATAAAAAAATGAACCTGTGCGTGACATTTCCAACAATTGAATGTGCGCGTTATGGACATACGTTTAGTAGATTTGGCAATCGTGTAATGCATTTGAAATTAAACTTGGGTTTTGAACGGCGATTTTCGGTCTGTAGCCATCTTTTGAGTGCATAGTGAAGACTCTGATCAAACTGTGCGGCTTTGCAGGCTGATCTGAGTCTTACCGTTGCGCAAATGGGAATTTGTTGGAAATATAACGTACAGGCTCAAATTGTCTCTAATCCCAAAGACTTGATTTGTCTTTAGAAATATTTTGTTTCTAAACGTCCTTTTACCAAGTTCTAGTTATGAACTTTAAGAACTAACTTGAACAAAAACCGCACGAGTGTTCTTTTCTACCCGAGGATAACCCGTGGTCCTAATTGATTCCATGTGTTATATCGTGTGCTTTCAATTAAGAGGTAATGCCTTTTAACGCCTGCTACCAATTTAGCTACGGTAGGGTTCGAACCCGCAATCACCCGAATTCGAGACGAACAAGGAGCCATACTTTTGGAATTGAATTAAGAGCTGATTATATATGGGACCTAAGCGAATCAATATTAATTCGAGTTTCATTACATGCAGGTCTACTGTACTTCTAACATGCAACACTTTTGACTGAGCCAAAATAGCTGCCCATAATTGAAACAGCAATCTCTTCGCAAATGATGTTTAAAAGTAGCTTTATCAAGACAGACGAAGTATTAGTTTCGAGACACACGTGTGACAAATGTTAGATAAATTTAAGAGGACAGGTCGTCCGTTACATTACGTATATTGTCTAGGATAATGTGGTTAGGTTCGCTCTGTGTGCCCATCAAACACTCCTACTTTCTGTTTATAGAACAACCACAGAAGCCCGTTCATAAATATTCCATCGTAAAATGGAAAATGTATAGGCTTCAATCACGATAGTTCCAGGCCAGATCTTCGGGACCTCATTTGATTGATAGTGCACATTTATTTATGATAGCACGGTACATAACATAACATAAGTTTATTACAGACGTTGAGCATATAAGCTCATAGTTAAACATTACAACATATTACATAACATAGAGTGAAAAGGGCCTATCACATAAACAAAGACGATTAATTTCTGTTGTAAGTAATTTAGTAAATTTAAACATATTTTGATTCTTAGAGTAAAATAAAGGAATACATTAAAACCTTAACTCCTTATAAAATGGACAGACAAATGTAACGTGATATTTAGTATCATAGAGAATTGACACTAATCCAGACCAAATCCATTCCATATCACTCGGTCACAAGCGTTCAATTAATTTATTCCAAACACTAACTCAAACCATTCAAAACGCTCCGAAATCATTCAAAAACGGACAAAATTGATGCAAACGATCCAAAACTTGATCCAAATCTATCAAGTCATTCCAACAAATGTTTGACTGAAGTCGTTTTGGATTTGACCAGAATAGACGCATAATTCCATATGTAGAACAATACAAAAGATTATTATGAAAGGAAGGTCATAATATCGCTTATTTCGTTCTCTGGAAAGGCATTATCTATATTTAATTGCCTCCCTTGACTTTCATTAAAAACTCACCCAATTCACTCTTTCAATTGAATTTAAAATCATTTCAAAATCACCCGCCTTCTTAATTGCACGATGCAGTTCTTAACTGAACATGCCAAACATATTATTTTCTTAAGGTACCTTGCACACATTTGCCTTCAGTGATTCTTTTATAAAAAGGGCGGTCCAATTCTTACCAATTGATTCGATATTACGACACGATTAAGACTTTTGATCTTCCGCTTTCGAGTTGACGACCGACCAGATCGGCCACAGAAAATATTATTTGATGATTTTGAGAACGGCCCTTTAAGGAAAGAAACGAAATGTTAGTTGAACATTTCCCACATAAATATCTGTCTCAAGTGCGTCTAAACGTTTGAACTACATGTATATACCTTGGAACAGGTTTCTACCCTTACTGGCAAAACTAAGTTGCAGAGAGCTCGACACTTGTGCTCGATTCAAAGAAAATTTGGTCGGTAAATTATCAGACAAACATTGGTCCTCAAGACAACTAGTCTGAAATGATGACCTTTTTGCAGAAGGCTGTTTAAGCCTTCTACATAAAAAAGTCATCATTTTCATACTTAGTGCCTTGAGGATCCATTTACAATCGTCTTTAAGTTCTATCCTTAGTAAATCATCGAGCCATTCCTTCAATATTTGAAAGTCAAAACAGGTCATTAGCGTCTTCAGGACGGCAAGGTGTAAATCGAAAAAGAATGAGGTGTAAAAGTGTTTTGTAACCATAACGATTTGGAACAAAATAATATAACGCTTTGTTCAATAATTCGTTTAATTAAAATAATACTACTCAATGTGTCATACATGATATGTGATATTAAGGAAGAAAACTTCTGGAAGCATTGTCCCTATAATAGGAGTATCTTACTTTTCGGTAATCCGTCAATGTCAAGATAATTACATTTATAAAACCTATAATATGCCACCAATGAATAATTACCTTCACCATTCCCTGTGACATGGTTTACAGTATATTTAGCAAATATAAAGAAACAATATTCTTACCAAAGTAGAGTTCTATCATAACTTCATCTGACGTTATCATGATTGAATACTTGACTCTTGAACAGTATTTCGCTTGTCTTGTTGAAATTATTTTTTTTTTTTTTTCAATATAAGAGATGGGGGGAGTATTTGTTGATTTTATGGAGGTATGAATCTAAAAACCTAATCACACTGTATGAACACGCGAAAAATACGCGAAGGAAACTAAATCATATTTTATTATTTATTAAAATGTTCTGTCGCAGGTGATTTCATTATTCATCTGATAAAATTTGAAGTAACTTACACCTATTCGAAAAAAAACATTGAAACTGTTTGACTTTTATCTTTCTTTGTAATATGAAGGAATATAAGCTATTCTAAAACTGTCTTCATAAAGTTGAAAAGTATATATATATATCTTTACTTTTCTGTTCAAGGCAAGATACATACATTCATGTTGCATATGTGACCCGTCATGCGAAAAGGGACCATCTGGGTATTGCATAGAGTATCGGCCCTAGTCAGACTGCGCGGACTGCGCAGACTGGCTGGGGTCGAAATTTTTTGCACCTTACCAGTTTTCTGAATCTTCACTTTAACTTCCAGTGAAAGAATTTTCGAAATGCGATCCCTGCTTAATCTGTTCAGTACTAATCTTTTTTTTCAAATGTTTATTTTACGGAGCTCCGTGATGGGCCTTTTTTGCGTGACGGGTCACATATTTATATTTGCCTTATATTCGAATTTTGTAGATTTGTATATTTACTTGAAAGTTTTGCGACATGCAGTAACTTACGATGTTTGTCAAAGACATAAATTCCCGAAACGCATTAAGCTAATGATACTTTATTTTCTTTGTTGTACGTAAACAAAGGACAATTACGAAGAAAATGGTGTCTAATGATCATTAGTAATGATCCCGAGACACATATTAACACTGAAACATGGAGTTATGAACTCCACAAATTGTTGTTTTGTCGTAAAACTTTCAGTTCTTGAAGGTTGATTGTTTATTGGATATCTAAACACTTTCTGGAATTTTATAAAATTTAAATAATTTATATCCCTAATAACACTTCCAGGACACCAATTAAGTAACAAGACAGACTTCTTCATACAGTATAATATGTGTAACATCGTGAAATTGACATTCGAAACATCGTGAAATTGATATTCGTAACATCGTGAAATTGACATTCACCTCGATGAAAACCATTATAAGTCATTCGATCACCGCGCCATCCAATGTATTCCAAACTACTAACTCTTATTAGCCCCAAAACGCACCACAATTGTTCAAAAACGTTCAAAATGGTTTCAAACGTACGATATTTTATTCATATAGATTAAAATTATTGTGATTGTTATCATTTGGTGTCGATTTTGAAGTGTCTGTGTCGTCCGTATGTTTATTCTATTAAAGGGAGGTAAGAAATACCGCGAATTTCGGTCAATTTGGACGAAATTAGTGATATTGCATTGGTTCCATTTAATCTCACTGAAAACAAACCCAAAGCATTCATTCAAATTCGTTCCAAAATAATTCCAAAATCAACTTATTTCCAAACTGTTTGTCTATATATAAATGTTCAATAACCAGTTTATTGCACAATTTCAGCATTTGAATACTAGAATCTTTAAAGTAGTAGACCCGTAATAGTTCCGCAACGTGTCGGAAGTAATGAACTTCAATAATTTCAACCTAGGTTTCCAAATGATTTTCATTAGGGAAACCTCTGTCAACATTGTTAAAGATAATGTGTTTCGAAACGTTGCGGAACTATAACGGGTCAAATACCTTGATATATTGACGTTGTCGTTTCTGTGATTTGCAAAATTCCTGTGACATGCTTACATACAAAATGGGAAGTTCATAAAATCTAAGACTTAATGCACCAGACGAAAACTTTCTATTTTACGCAAGTTAAAAGTGTACATGTAATAAAATGATTAAGTGGATAAAGAACAAAGACAAATCTCATATTTTATTCATGATGGTTTTCCGAGCTGTTTTCTCCATACTTGCATGTCAACAGCGTTCACAGATAAGTAAATGCAGTAAATCAATAGAGCATCGTGCTTTTTTGTTGTTTTCGGATGTTTTCAAAGTAAGGAAAGTCATTGATGCAAACAGATATTATTGCAAAAAATGTATGCTTTCGGGTCGTTAAAAGCATACGCTAACGGACAAAACTCGGTCGTTAACGGGAGAAAACGTGGATTAATCAGTAAATTCACGTGTCGTTAACGACCGACTTTTTTCACTTAAGTCAGGGCCTATACACTTTATCAGTTTCTTTGTGTAGCATTATTATAGAACATACCCAAAGACGTTGCTCTAAATCCCGCGTTTAATTGTGTAGCGTCATAAATTCACCAAGCAACGTCGGTATAAACAAGATGGACGGTGTAATACATGACGCATTTAAGTAGGTTTGTAACTGGTTTGATACCGTTTCTATGAAATTATTTCGCAATTTTTGTTTGAATTTATACTCTTATTTATCTTTTTATGCAATAATAGCGTCAATTCACGCTTTTTCGGGCGATAACATTTGCAGATTCCCTCAAAATGCTTTAACGCCCGAGTGTGAAGCCCGTTTTTGCGGGTCTCTGCAAATGTTAACGACCTCAAAAACGTGAATTAACCCTATATTAAAGAAGGGCACCACTTACGGGTGCCCGCTTTCGGCTTTGAGAACAGGAAAATATTTCAAACCCCTAGTCTAAAATGGCGTAAGTCACACATGTTTATAAGTGTAATCGTTGAATTAGAAAACGTTTTCGCATAAAAGGTGAAAAGGAAGACAGATACTCTACTTTCAAATTTTCAATGTCAACGTGGAAGTTAAACGAAGTGTAATTTTTTAGAGCAGTATGTATATTTATATGAAAACAAGGTATTTAATGATTTCTGTTGGACTAAAACAGGGCTAAATTAGATAGAAAGAAATACGGGACGGGCTTTAAATAAGTTATGAGTTTGGCCACATAAATAACCCTAGAAGGCAATAATAAAAGGCCTCACAGGAAGACTTATAGAGTAAATAAAATCTGTCATTTTTCACCTCTCCATCCCATGGTGACTTTGGGCTCCATTTTCCAGGGGTTTGGAAATACGGCTTTTCTACACTTGTCGATGGACAAGTAAAGTGTTATTTTCTACTAGTTCTTGATTACAATGGACTTGTCCTCAAAAATAGAATAGAATAAGATAGATTTTAGAAACAGCATTGTTTTTAAAGAATAAAATGCTGGAACACAGCATTTTCTTCATTTAAAACAGTGTTTTCTGCTACTTGATACAAACAATATGCTTATAAATTTTCTTTGATTTTTAGTGACATTTCAAGATTTGCCCTGGTATTTACCTGTCCATGGACAGGTTGCCAAAGTTAATTGTCTACAGGTAAAAAAAACCTATGTCGGACAAATTGGGCATGGGAATTAAACTACTCTGCATTTTCTATCATTACTATGAACATATTGAGGAATTCACAATCGAGCCTGTGTGTACTCTTAAACTAGGGTTTTGACCCCCAAAGATCTGATAATATCTTATTTGACCCTTAAAAATTTCTTCCAAGGGGGTCATGCACCCGATAAACAATCTACAATTTCACAAATCGATTGCTTACTTCATTTCTTCAAAAGAAAAGGTCAACTGACTCTTAAACCTGTTACATTCTTACTCATGATTAGCTCTGCGTTATCTTTGGAAACCTTGAAAAATCTGTGTTGACCCCTGGAATTTAATGGTAAAGGGGCCAGTGACACCCTAATTACCAACACTTGCACGAGCCATGAATCGTGTACAGTAGTATATCAATACATTTTCGTAAACTCAAATTACTATAGGGATGAGTGTCTTTTTCACTGCGTTTATTGGGGTATAAAGTGCAATTGCCTTAGCAAATGGCAAATTTTTCACTGCGTTTATTGGGGTATAAAGTGCAATTGCCTTAGCACATGGCAAATAACGCCCGTAGGGCGTTATTTTTAAGCCATGTGCTAAGGCAATTGCACTTTATACCCCAATAAACGCAGTGAAAAAGACACTCGTCCCTTATAATTGCAATCTTATAGATCGAAGAAACAATTAAAATACTCGGTCAAACATTAAAGCTTCAAGTCTACTTTCTGCGCGTAAAAAATTACTCAATCTATTTTTAGACCGTGTAGTGTTTATCTCACTATCGAAGTGAAATGTCATAAAGTAAAACAAATGATACACAAATAAACGACAACATTAAAATTTGTAGAGGTATTTATGACAAAAAAGCTTGTTTCTGCCGTGTTAGTCTGTATTTTTCAACGGAAACGGCGTGGTCGGTCTTAGTTGAGAGGGTTCCTTGGAGGTCTTCGTCGACTTGATGTTTTCTAAGTTTACGTCGTCTCAGAATCAGAACTGTATGCTTGTAATCGTAATTTTTTTCGAAAATAACTTAATTTATAATAGATTGACTAGAAATGTTGCGTTGAAGATCGGGAACTAGGTTAATTCGAGTTCCTACAACACAGGTCTTGCCGATCGAAGTTCGGGGGTTTCCCGAAAGACCTATTGCATTTTATACAGAAATAAAGTGCAATGGATTTCCCCACGTGATGCGATTTAAACCAATCAGAATTCTTCATTTTATTGGATTGCAATTATATGTACTTATTTCACCTAGGCTTATGGTTATTCAGGAATTGGAGGGGAAAATTGGAAAAATGTCGACTAGGAAAAGGAATATATCGGAAATCCTCGGTGATGCTACGAAATAGACATCGGGAATAACATGGGGTTTGGCCGTGAAAGGGCTCCGTTTCGCATGTAGGATACATAATATCAAAATTATCAAGATTCCCGCTAAAGATAACGTTGAGTGAAACGAAATCAACGAAATCTGATTGAAAAAGCAACAACAACAAAAATAAAAAAAACGCGGAATATTATAATTTGATTTCAAAACGAAGTGTGTGTCAGCGTTTTGTTGTAGGTATAAGGGAACTAATTCATTTTCCGTTATCGGCCATTATAACCTTTCCGGTCATAGCTCGGTCCAAGAGAATGCGAGAGTGTTCAAACCTGTCTTAAATTTAGGCCCGTTCATTTGCGCATGAAATGAATTGAAAATTAGTATGGCATGATCCCTTTTCTCTACGACTTTTTGGGCCATTTTTGAGATGACCCTTACCGCGAAGCGGTTTTTACCGGCCCCTCAAACAAATATACCCATGTTTATAAATAGCTATTGGACCGGGAAAAAAGTTTAAAATCTTTAATTTTTCGATTGTATTTCATCAACAGATTATAATCGCTGAAAAATATTCAAACAATTTTGAATTTCAATAATATTGACCAATCAGAGATCACCTTCAACATTTGAGTATATGGACCGGAGTTTCCCTAAAGTTTTCTACCAGAGTGGTTGGAAATGAATTAGTTCCCTTAGACCTAAAGAAGAAACTTTTTGCCAATGAAATATAAAAATTGCACATATTTACGTACAATTACCTTTTTTGGATTAAATCTGAAAATTTCAGGCGCTTACGTGTTATAGTTAATGAGTAATGGTCGTTACCCTTAACCCGGTCGGGGAAAAATTCACATCAAATTTAGTCCCAAGCGAAAATTTGTTCTTTGAAAAACGTGAGTTTTCTATACACAAAAACTGAAGGTTGTTTTCTATTTAGGAGTACTTTTTCATCACAATTTGATTAAATATCTTCTTTGCAATGCATTTAATGGTGTTTTGCGGGTTAAAATTGTCATTTTCTATTTTTCATGGATTTTCTTTTGTCGTAACCCTTATCTTTCATAAGAAATTTACGAGTTTTCGCCTTTTTCAGCCTACACGGTGTCTGTTTATCAGATAATTCCTCAATGTAACACATGGAATATTACACAAGCATATGCCTGATAACCATGCAAAAAATAAAAGAAATCGGTCAAATAGGTTTTGAAAAATCAACGAACTCCCTTAACCCTGTTAAAGTTAAAAAGCTATCTCTCTGAGCGGTTAAAACGCGACGGACATAACCCCATAACATTCAAACTGTGTTTTCTTTACATGATAATGTTTTCCAGAGTGAATTTCACTATTTTGAGACACCTCGCGCAAAATGTTTGTTGTCGGTTGCAAATTATTATCAAAAAACCCTTATCTTTTTGTGCAAAAAAAAATCTTGTTTTCTCTTAATTTGGGGCTAATGATATATTTTTACAGCATAACTAATCCAAATTAAGAATATAATAACATAAAAAATGTTGTTTGCCACATTTAAGAAAAAAAAGTGCAATTGGTTGAGTAGTTTTTGAAAATTAGCGCTTATCTTTCACTCCAGCCAGGCAAACATCAATTTGGTTGACCCCCCCCCCCCCCCCCCGGCAAAAAAGCCGAAATTAACTAAAAATATTCCAAAAATACCATTCTCTTTTCACTATTGTCTATTATTTTGTTTCAATGAATACTTAAAGCGCATATTTTGCAAATCCGATATAATTCAACACGGATTTATTTGTAAAATTAACCCTTATCTTTTGTTGAAATTTTATTTTTTCATATACTTTTTGTCAAAAATATTAATTTTTTTCCAATGTTTCTGTCAAAAAGTGTTAAATTAGACCGGATTTTGTTCGGTTTTCTTTAGTTCTACCCTTAAAATAATTTTTTGTTGTTTGTGACTTAAAAATATCCAATCAATATCAAGTTACGACGAGCCAGTGGAGTAGATTTTTCCTTCTAGAGACGGCCAAAGATTAAGTTTATCTTATTACGTAATAGTCCTAATTACTTCCGGGTACAAAAATCGACCGTCAAACTAATAGAAAACTATTTTGCAATATATACATGCAAAGAATGCAAGGCACTGACACACATTCAATGACTAAAAAATGCAAGAAATGGGTGCTATTGTCCCGCGAGCGTGGTGCTTTTACTGTCAAAAAGCACTAAATGAATACCGAATTGGCCCTTTTAGCTTGACATATCATTTAAAGAATATTTTTCTCGATATTTGGTGATTAAGTAACCTAAAATAAAAACTCTAAGCGGACGAAGTAACTCTTACAAGACCATTAATAAGAGAACATGCACTTATTTGCATATTTACCATTTAGGTTATTATTATTATTTTATTGTTTTTCCGCCAAATTGGCGAGCATTACAATAATAACAAAACATTTGAGCAAATTGAAATTGAAAGCTAGCAATCCGAGAAAGTTTGGAGAGAGAGACAGACTGAGTAAAGAAGGGAAATGACAAAAATAATAACAAATTCAAAATCATGTACATATAAACAGGAAACATGACCCTCGTTACCATGACACTTTAACGAAGAAATCATGACTAAACCATGGAAAAACTCGTTGATGTAAGAAAAATTAGTGCGTAAATTCTAGGAAGATGGTTTAGTCTTTAAGAGGTGATCCATTACTGATTGTTGGAGATTGTAGAGTTATGTTAGAGAGCTCTTTTTAGGGACAGGAAGCGAATGTCATGATAACGAAGGGCAGAATAACGTTACGAAAAGAAATAACAAGTAAATATATACAGAACGAGCAGCAAAACACAAAACAGGGAGACAAACAAATAAGCCACATTGCAAATCTACACCCATCGGACAGATTCGAAAGACGAGAACTGTGATCCATCACCAGACAATTACCACAGTTCACGTAGAAATCGAGGGTGTAGAAAGCTAGGCGGGTTTTTTAACATATAATACGACAAAAGAGAGTTTCCTTGTCTCGAAAGCGAAATACAAGGAATTGAATTGCGCACACATACATGCATACATAATCGCATAAGCATGTATGCATACACATATATTAACACAAATAAATGCATACACAAGCAAACAAATAAATATTTATTGATTTATTGATTGAATGGAGTTTAACGCCGCTTTCAACATTTTTTCAGTTATATCGCGGCGGCTGGAGCACCTAACGATAGTTTCCTGGTATTTCTCTCACCAGTACAACCACCACATCCTTTCCTAGCCTCCAGCTGCTATTTCACATAGGTCTACGATTATCAACCCATTGGTGAAAGACAAACAGTCGGAAAGAACGAGTGCCGCCGTCGGGGATCGAACCCGGGACCTAAATAAACATTTATACATAAATATATATATATATATGCAAACATATACACACATACGTACACACAATTACACACATAAACACATACATATACAAACATACACGTGCATACACACATACAAACACATATACATACGACTGCACACATACATACACATATACGCGCATGCATACACAAATATATGACACATGTACACACAAATAAGCATGCATACCACATTCACATCTATACATATACATACACTCAAATACGCATATGCGCCTACGCTTACACATACATACACATAAAAGCTATAATCTTAAGACTTTCCTCGCGACATTAAGTAGAAAGTATTTATTTAAGAAAAAAGTTCCAAAATTTTCCAAGAGTTAGTATGCTGTTACTAAGAATTTTGTGGTTAACATCATTGCTTTCAAATATATTTCTAAATCCCGAAAACAGAGCGACTACTTGTTTATGACTTTCTAAATTTTCAAACACCCTAAGAGAAAGATCATCTGCATGTGTTTTTATCCTTTGAAGTAGATCATTGCGTAGATGGAGAGTGGCGGGACACTGTAAGAGGACGTGTTCACAGGAGGATATGAGAAGTGTGTTATTACAGTAATGACAAAAGTTTGTAAATGAGTCAATATAAAACTTTGCGATTATCTTAATACAGTTTTTACACGAATTCATCATTGCAGGACTATTGACTGACCTGCTGGCCTCCCACAGTTCAGAGTGAAATTTTAACTGGGGTTTTAAAAACAAAAAACTTGACAAGTGCATGTCTGATTGAATTCTACCTAGCCAGACATTGTTTGCCAATCCATCAATTGCATTACGAGACAGCCTTTTCCACTGACATTTATTAGGAAATAACCCGGTTACCATATAAGATCGTAAATAATCATCAAGAGAATACTTTTTAAGGAGTCTGATAGCATCGGGAATAAAACCAAATTTAACCGATGTGTTAGGCCGATGAAAGGCAAAAAGCCGATAGTTAAATAGCTGTTTAGAAACATGCCCTGTTGATACATGACAAAGTTGTCCCAGAAAGAGAAGTTTTTTATAATCAATCTCAAACTCTAATGGAAGTACACCAGAGAGACCAAGACTTATATCAGTTCTGGTATATGCAGGTAAATTTTGAGTATATTTAACGCAAAACCTATGGGACTTTTCTAATTTATCTGCCTGTGTCTTATTAATATCCGACCAAAACTCGCAGCCATAAAGGGCTTTTGGGAGGACAATAGATTTATATAGTTTAAAAGAGGTAGTTGGAAGAAGGCCATTTTCATGGATACCAATATTGGAGAGTCCTAGTAAAGTTGATTTAAGTTTTCGGCACGAATCGTCGATATTTACGGATACTTTCATGTACTTATTACAGATTATTCCTAGATGAGTATAATCATTTACTTCATTTACGATATTATTGCCCAAGAACCATGTGCGATCAGCGACTACATTTCGAGACTCGTTGAACACGATGACTGCACACTTTGATGAGTTATACATGAATCGCCATTTAATGGAGTATTCATAGCATATATCCATCATTTTTTGCAGTCCGTATTTTGATAAGGACACGAGGATCATATCATCAGCCACGCTAAGTGAGCTACAGTCAACATTAGCAATACAGAATCCGTAACCTGATGCTTCAAGAAGACGTATGAGACCATCAATATAGACTAAATATAGGAATGGGCTAGTTATCCCTCCTTGTCTGGTACCCTGTTGAATAGGGAAAATGACGTCACCAGTCGAATGTCGAAATCGAACCGAGCTGTGTAATTCGCGATACATACTAAATAAACATTTAAGAGTTTTGGCGTCAATATCGCTTTTTATCAGTTTGTAAAAAAGACCATTTATCCATACTCTATCAAAAGCTTGTTTACAGTCTAGGAAGCAAACGTATAATTTACTTTTGTTTTCTTTAGCAAAATGAATAAATTCCCGTAGACAGAATGAGGACATTAAGCAACCAATACCCTGCTGGAATCCACCCTGCAAGCGGTGTGCACGAAGCGATATTGTAGCTTGCATACGATAAAGAAGTATTTTTTCGAACAATTTAAGAATGCATGATGTTAGGGTAATTGCCCTGTAGTTATCTGGGTTTTACGGTCCTTTTTTCCACCTTTAAAAATAGTTACTATGACTCCTTTTTTCATTGCAAAGGGCACATAAGAGAATTGTAACATAGCAGTCAATAGTTTCGCTATAACTTGTTTTACGTTGTCACTAGCAAACAATAAATGTTCGTAGGTTATACAGTCGATCCCTGGAGATTAATTGCGTTTGACCGAGAGGAGAAGCGATGAAATATCCTGAACAGTGACCTTTGGCGTGGGTTCATTTACCCCGCCATTAATTGATGAAAAAGAAGAGTTTATTTCATTTTCTACATGGGTTTTAAAATTATCATCATAATCTGGGTTTGAGTCAAAAGAGTAGAGATTCCGTTCATTTGCGCATGAAATGAATTGAAAATTAGTATGGCATGATCCCTTTTCTCTACGACTTTTTGGGCCATTTTTGAGATGACCCTTACCGCGAAGCGGTTTTTACCGGCCCCTCAAACAAATATACCCATGTTTATAAATAGCTATTGGACCGGGAAAAAAGTTTAAAATCTTTATTTTTTCGATTGTATTTCATCAACAGATTATAATCGCTGAAAAATATTCAAACAATTTTGAATTTCAATAATATTGACCAATCAGAGATCACCTTCAACATTTGAGTATATGGACCGGAGTTTCCCTAAAGTTTTCTACCAGAGTGGTTGGAAATGAATTAGTTCCCTTAGACCTGTAAAATTATAATATGCCAAATTAAAGTTAACAACATCGTGAAAATGACACTGATTCCGATCAAAACCATCCTAAATTGCTCCTTTAGAGCTCCATTCATTCATTCCAAACACTCATTCAAATCACCCCAAAACGCTCAGAAATTGTTTAAAAACAATTCGAAATCAATCAAATCGACCAACATTTCATTGAGATGTATCAAATTATTCCACTTTTTGTTTTGGCTGGCGAGGATTTTAAAACGTCGGAATATACAAAATTGAAAAGTATGTAGATTTATTAAAAGGGGGGTAATAAATATCGCTAATTTTGTTCCTCTTGAACAAAATGATAGATTTAAAGTTCATTACGACCGACATATTTCGAAACTTTTACAGGTCCACTATCTTAAATGTCAGATATATTCTATTCGGCATGAAAGGGTTAACATCATTAATAATTAAGTGAAGCCACCTTTACAACAAATTTGGTAAAAGACCACTCCAAGCGAGAATTCAATTGACCTCTTCCAGCTTCCATTAGTCCATTCATTACACGGTACTCAATATTCATTGTCGAACACGCGTGTGAAACACCGATTCAAGTAATTGGTGTCTGGTGGGGGACGTTATGCCAGTTAAAACAAGGTCCTTTATAACTATGTTTTTACCAATATCGTCATACAAATTCTTTTGTTGTTTTTTGCTGTATTCATGGAAGTTTTGCTGATATTCGATACCTTCTATACTCGCCCTCATGTTTAATCAAAGCGCTTATAGCGCCGAAGACCTGGTTTATAAAAAGGCAAGGTGACATTTGAAGGCCACATTCCTAACTCACTTCAAAGAAAAAATGTCGAACGGTATGCTCACTATATAGCGATGAGTCCGCCAAAAACAAATAATTCCCAAGGTATAAATTACTACGCCCGATACCGCTTTGTAGACAGGTGCAATTCGCGTTTTTATAATTTTAGTTGAATTGATTGGTTTGCTACTAGTCAGTCAATTTATCCATTCGATCATTCCGTCTAACAATCGTGTAATGCTGTTTTTTAAGGAGGAAAAGCTCGTCGGTTCTTTCTTTTACATTGAATGGAATTCCATAAAGAAGTTGTTTACTGTGGGAACCTTTTCTCCCTTTCCCACAATATGATCAACCCTATACTCCTACCCCATTATTTTTTTTATTTACCCTAGATATATATCAAATTACACTCAAGTTGATTTATTGTAGCGTTCCTGCTAGGAACCCGAGCGGAAATGTGGCTTCACACCTAACACTTGCCTCAACAAGGCAACTCTCGTGATTCCACTTCACTTAGGCTTATGGGCCTCAAATCAGCGGCCTCGATGACTCCTGCTTCAATGAAGTTGAATCACACCAGCTTCAGGGAGTTGTCCTCCTTGAAGCCGTATCTATAGGACTATTGCGACAATCGTTCCGACTCTAAAGATCTATGAGCTGTAGCTTATGGTGACCGAGGACTCAATAAGCCAGCTTCAATGACGTCGTCTTCAACAACAAATACGTTTCACGACCCGGGCAGCAGAGTGTTGTACTTATCTTATGGTCTTCAATAAAGCGGGGCTTCCTTGAAGGTATGGAGGGAGGTTTCAACACTGGATATTACCCAAAGACCTGAATTGTATTTGTACCATCCGCACAGCTTGATGAACAAACCCGGACTGACTGAATTGTGTGTATTTCCGTTTATTTATCGTCGCTACCGTAGCACATGCCCATATGAGCGACGTCCCCAGAAGACGGTTAGTTGTTACGGGGGATAGTGCAAGGATACATGACGAAACTACTGCTGAGTGTAAAGCACCGTCTCACGGGGCCTCGGTTTAACGTCTCATCCGAAAGACAATTAGTTTTTATTAGTGTACCAGCCCGGGAATCGAACCCACGCGGTCGAACTTCAATGGTTTTGAAGTCCGGTGCTCTACCAACTGAGCTAATCGGGCTGGTAACTGACTGAATTGTGTGTATTTCCGTTTATTTATCGTCGCTACCGTAGCACATGCCCATATGAGCGACGCCCCCAGAAGGCGGTTAGTTGTTACGGGGGATAGTGCAAGGATACATGACGAAACTACTGCTGAGATCCGCCATGGTTCTTTAACGTGCTCGGTGTAAAGCACCGTCTCAAGGGGCCTCGGTTTAACGTCTCATCCGAAAGACAATTAGTTTTTGTTAGTGTACCAGCCCGGGAATCGAACCCACGCGGTCGAACTTCAATGGTTTTGAAGTCCGTTGCTCTACCAACTGAGCTAATCGGGCTGGTGTGACTGAATTAGTAGGAACAGCCATTTATATACTACGTATAGCCCCCCTAGCGGATAACAAGGACGCCACCATATGGACCACGAGTATTACCGGAGTTCGACGGAAAACACCGATCCTATGACTACTATAATTAATAAGCGTCTTTTGAGTGCGTTCACACGTGACCGGCCGTAACGTTCCTTGGGCCTATTCTAAACCACTTCCAACTTATAGATGGTATTAAATAACGGAAAGTTAATCACTGATACAAAGAAAATCCCCAACAAATTATATTTATGAAGGGGAAACCTACCAAAGTTCAATTTGAAACCGATCTTTTCTGCTATGCAAATGCCGTCGCTTGTATAAAGGGGAATAACTTTTGAAAACTGTACATGTATATTTCCTACTTTCGTTACATTATTGTCTGCAACCTGTTCCAGATTGGCCCTGTCTAAAATTGTGTCGTCTGTTTAAGGGTTTAAGGATGTGACAAGGCTTTTATTTTTTCTAATTAAGATTAATCCATTAGAAGACAATAAATATTTAGACAGGTTTAAATTGTAAAGGATTGCAGATTACACATAATATGTGGGCGAATTAGTAAAATTTGTAGCAGAAAGGGTAGATAATATTAGGTAGAAAGGAGAAAGTGTTAGTAAGCAGCATTTTGTGCTTTTCCCTATTAGCAAGGTCATCATCTGTCAAGATCAAATATAAAAACTATGTATATTTAACACAGCAGTGATTTTGGCAGTGATAAGTAAGAAAATATCTTGTATACATAATAATGACAAGGTGAATAATCAAGGTTATATTCCAGAAAATTGACCTCGTGTGTTGTTTCGTCTATTCAGTTCCCTTGCCTTCAGTACTATCAGTACTTTAATTTTAGCTCAGCGTAGTGATATGCAAGCACTGCGTTGAACACACAAAGCACTTCGTGGCGCATAAAAGTTGATGAAGTATACCGGACCTATTTTTTGCGCGCGCATGAGCACAAAAAGCTACCTAGTACACACGTTGTTCGGTTTTTGACAAGATTTTCTTTTCCTTGGCAATTTCCAAGATACAGGGTTGTTTCCTATGGACTGCTAAACCAGGCCAAAAAAAAAAAAAATAATAATAATCTGATTAATACAGAAAATAAAATGATCTTTAAAATATTGCTTAAATATTATATAAGAAAGCTTTTCACGCGAACCGATTTATAGTTATATACGTGTTTGAAGTAAACTCATAAGATAGTGCAACACTTTTTTCAGAACTACATAGCTATTTGTGATATGATGTCGCTCTTTGCTAACAAAAACAATTTCTTTTCACAGATCTTGAACAGCTAAGATTGTTCGTTCATTTGTCACGTTTTGATTTGCTTTTATTGTCGTAAACTGTAAATTTTACGCCTAATAAAGTATCCTGTATCTTGTATTTTATTCTTTAATTTCAATGAATAATATTTTCGAATGACTTAGAATTTTTTATATTTTTTAAATTGAAAAATAAAACCACTTTATTTACATTTCAATATAAAGCTCAAGTAGAAAGATTCACGGGACTTGTTGAATCATTCAAATAGTTACTTATTACCTATAAAACAGATGAATTTAAATGATTAACGGTCTAAAGAACAAAGGCACTTCTCTTCTTTTTGTCACGATGGTTTCTGGTCCTTGTTTTTCGTGCCTTTCATGATTTCAGAAGTGATCGGAAAGAGCCGGTAAATGAAACATTCATGCCTAAGATCCGATCCCACTGCACTTACGGATGCGGTTTTGATATAAAACGTAGGAAAATCTTTACATCCATTGAAAAGACGCTTTGCATCTGTTTCTTACCCTGTACATACGCTTTGCATACGCTCTGTCCGTCGAGCGTCCGTCCATTGTGATTTCATCCGCGCAGATAGTTTTTAGCTGCACAAAAATTGTAGAGCGGATAACATTTCCGCTATGTCTGATATAAATGCCAAACAATACGAGGAACAAATGCTATGTATCCGATACCATCCATTATACTTCCTCTGCATCTTAAATCCATCCGTTGGGCATCCTCGGAACTCTTATCCGCTTTGGATGAAAACGTACAGAGGGCGGAATTATTAGGTATAGGCCTATATAAAGCTCATAAAAGGGAAGTAACTCGGATATTTATGTATGTAAGCGTATGCATCACGTAAAATTTAATGATCCGCGCTGTATCAGTTTTGTTTCCACTCAGCATGCGTTATAAACGCACATTACTTTATGCGTCCGCTCTTATCCACAAGGAGCCGCGGCAATAGCGCAGTTGGTAGCGCGCCGGACTTCTTATCTAGGGGTCTTTATTCGCACGGGTTCGATCCCCGGCCGCGGCAATTATCCTTACGGACATTTGTCTTCCACCAATGGGTAGATAATCGTAAACCTATGTGGAATAGCAACTGGAGGCTAGGAAAGGGATATGGTGGTAGTACTGGTGTGAGAAATACCAGGAATCCATCGTTAGGTGCTCCAGTCGTCGCGATATAACTGAGAGATTGTTGAAAGCGACGTAAAACCCCAATTCAAATCAAATCAAATCTTATCCACAAGGCTTCCGATGAACATACACTCAATGCCAAGTGTACATACCTTATGCGTCCGATATTTTCCGTTCAGTTTTCGCCTTTTTTATTAGTTTTTATCAAGCGTATGAGATTGAAATTTGATACTTCCGTCGTTTCCGTTTAGCATACGTTTTGTGTCCGTTTTGCAGTGGGACCGGGCCTTTAATTACTTCAGTATTCTATATTTCTTTTACCGACAACCCGTTCAACGGGCGCATAAAGGACCAGTAAATATACATTTTCCGTCATTTATCGTTCTCTTTAGTTTCCCTTTGAGGAGAACCCTTTCTCTGAAAGAAAGTGTACTCGTGTAAAAAATAAAATACTTAAATACAGGGCTCGACACTAAGGGGAGTCCGATAGTCCATGAATATTAATTTCAAAGGCTTGACCCCCCTCATTTTGCAATTTAGGAGTCCAATGGACTCCTTTACCATAAAGAGAATATCAAGTCTACCTTCCAGAGAAAGTATTTTTAGTTTCGGAGGTAATATTGTGGAAATGAAGAAATTGTTTTTCACAAGCAATTTCTTCCTTTCTACAATATCCCATCTAGCGTAAGAATTTGGACTCCTTACTTTTAGGCTGGACTCATTGATTTCATAAATTGGGAGTCCACTGGACTCTTCACTCATAGAAGTTAGTGTCAAGACCTGAAATACATTCTCAACTTAGACGTCTCTATTTACAGTTAACAAATTTATTGCATCAACATTAAAGACAACAGAATTTAAAGAGAAAAACTAATTTTATGCATAAATTCTCCATACTTGGCGATATTTCTTGGTTTGGCGTTTCTCCCCGCCTCGTCGTTTGCTCCACTTTACCCTATGTAGTGCCAAGATAAAAAAAACCTGACACTTTTAGTTGTTAAGTTCTGGGTTCAACGGACCAAATATGAAATACTTAATGACTTGCAAATGGAAAATATTAAAAGATAAATTTCACATTTTTTTTGAAATTTGATTCACATGTATGATTCGTGTATACCATCACTCCATATTTCCAGATAAGAAATTGATATTACGTTTGATTTTCTTGGACATTGACCCGAATTTTCATACAAGAATCGTTTTGTTTTCTATTTTAATTCCAGCACCTTTTTACTTTTAGAAGGAGTTATTTGAGCGTGAAGAGTACTACTACAGGAGGAATACAAAAAACCGCAAAGTAAGTAAAATTACACCCACAAGAGTGATACAAAATAAGTGCAATCAGGGTAAATCACTACTTAAATAAAACGCGTTTTCCGTATGTTTTATCAACATGTGTTAAACGTCTTCATTTAATACATAATTCCTATTCAGAATATGAATACCTTTTACGAACAAACGTTTTTCGCAAATGAGCAGAGAAATGATTCAAAATTATTGAAGATGCCTATCGATGAAATGTGATGACTTTCCCAGACGCATTACACATTTACATATACCTACAATTGAAGTCGTTTTAAGCAATGAATTGCAGACTTTCTGTCTAGTAAAGTATTTTTTCCGAAATATTACATCTAAGTCCATTTCATTTTTTTTTGTATTGGAAAGACTATTATCTCTTATTTGTACAGTTAAGAACATCGCGAAATTAAATCTCATTCCGATCTAAACTATACTAAATCGCCCACACAGCGCTCCATTCATTCATTGCGCACATTCACTCAAACTTTTCAAAAAGGCTCCAAAATCACCTAAAAAGATTAAATCAACAATTACTTCAAATAAAAATATCTAGAAAAAAACAACAAAACAATTTCACTGACATTATTGAAATTGTAAGCGCCTGGTTGGTTCTTGAAAAAAATGGGAAGCTATTCTATAGAACTTGTATGCATATTCTATTTAACCATTTCCTGTTTTACAAAACTTTGGACCTGTCCAAATTCAAAGGTTTTGCAGATGAAAATTTAAAGTGAATTTAATTTGAAAAATAACCATTCAGTAGGGTAGAAAATAGTGTGGAAAGAGAAGAAATTGCTTGTCAGAAGCAATTTCTTCTTTTTTCACAATGTTTTCTCAATCATAAAATCACAGGCACGTGAAAAGCAGGGATTAAACAGAAAAGGGTTAAGAGAGGTAATGAATATAGGTTTACCAACCTTTAATTTTACTGAAGACTAACTCATCCCACTCATTCAATTTCATACCAAAATCGTTCATCTTGTTGAACCTTTTATCTATTCTAAGTTGAAAATTCAAAGATTTGTTTATAAGCAAATACATGTTTATTTAAGCTGTAAAAATATTAAACGACGTTAAAGCCCTTTGAAACAAACAAATTATTTAAATCAGTCTAACATTGACTTGAACCATGAGCGGCAAAAATGACTCCCAAACGCTCGATTCAAACACCCCAATGAGGCAGGTACTTTTTATTCAAAATGATTCCAAATTCTAGGCATTAGTGAGGAATAAAACGTTGCTTAGTTTAATATAGTTTTATCGATCAAAATATATCGTTCGGAGTGATTACCTCCGAAATTGCGAAATTGATTGAATGTTCAACAATTCAGTTGTTCATACCAGCACGCAATGTTTAGTTCTTACTTAAAGGCTGGATGTATACGAACATTTTTTACAACTTTTTTTAATTTCCCTCGTCAGGTTGTTATGAAATTTCTTTGTGATATTCTCCAATGTTTTTGAATAATCATTAACCCTTACCCTTCTGAATTTAGATTTCTTTTTGAACAAACTACCAATATTTGAGTAACATGTATTCAACAAGTGTACATCAAATGATTATTTTTTTCATGATTTTACTGAATTTTCAGATGCTCCTTTTCGTATAACGGGTCACAGATAAAAGTTGAAGCAGATATTATCCACAATTAATGCCCTGGCAGGGCGGAGCTTAAGTAACAGGTCATTGCACTTAAGGTTAAGGGAAATCAGCTTTTATCTAAAATATCCTACTTCTCCAGAGAGTCGACATAATTAACTCGAGACCTTAAATCGTAGATTGATAACCAAATCCTCGTAACTTCAGCTTGATCAAGCTGAAGTTACGAGGCATTGGTAACCAAACGATGAAATTTGTTCACTCCCTCTTTGCACGTGAAAACCCTAGTTTTTAGGATACAGTTATTTGCATGCGTTCACGATTATTGTCGACTTACTTTTCAATGAACCCAAACTATTGAAAAGTAAACTCGCCAAATTACGTCACGACTAAGCCCCGCCCTGCCAGTTCATTTATATCGCAGAATACATACACTGAAACGAACTTCTAAACGGCCAGTCTTTACTTGAAAATAAAGTAATCATCTAATGACGGTTCTTTCAACTTATACGTTCCTATATGTTCCTATGAAATTCCGCTTTACTTCATACACTTAAATTTCATGCCGCTTGCGTCATTTACCACTAACCGTAATATGGCGGGAAAATTGAAAATTGCACGAGGAAAACGAGCTATACTTAGAAGAAATTTTTTTTCGTCGATTTATCATCCATGAAGGCTAAAAAACATAAAACATGGCGAGGATGAGTAAAGAAGAAAGCGGTAGAGCCGTTGGAATGATTGCCGCTGGAACTCCAATACGACAGGTTATTTATAAATCGTCAAATTTTCCATGATAATTTCTTTTTATAAAGGCGTTTTCCAATAAACCGGTTGTCGACATCCGATTCCTGTATCGTTGCAGGTAGCCCCTATCCTTAATCGACGTCATGCATCTGTTCAACCAGTCTGGGCCAAGTACAACCGTACTTGTAGTGTAAACGACATCAGACGGAGGCCACGGACAAGGGTTACGACCCCTCAGCAGGATCGCCAGATTTATCTGTCACATTAAAGGGATCGATTACTTCCTGATGCAAGAACCGCGAACTTTAGGATCTCATAACCGCCCCACCGCTTAAAAACATTTGGTCTTAAGCCGCGTCGCCCAAGAAAGGTCCCAATCCTAACTGCTAGACATCGACCCATTCGACTTGAATGGGCAAGGCGACATTTGCGATATACCAGAGCTGATTGGGCCGGTATTTTGTTTGTTGACGAGACTCGATTTAAGCTACGAGGAGCCGATGGTCGATCACGTGTGTACCGTCGCCAAGGTCAACGTAATGCAGATATCTGCCTACAAGAGGTTGACCAATATGCGGGAGGGTCGGTTATGATGTTAGCTGGAATATCATTACACTCTAAGACGCCTATCGTGCCTATCCAGGGAAACCTAAATGCCAACCGTTACTGTGACTTAATCGTTCAGCCTGTTCTCGTACCTTTCTTTCAAAACAACCTCCGTATGACATTAGCACAAGATAACGCTCCGTGCCATATTGCTAGAGTAGCACAGGCTATGCAGGGAGCCAACAACATTCGAGTGATGCCATGGCCAGCTAAAAGTCCCGACCTAAATCCCATCGAACATGTCTTGGATTTATTGAAGAGAAGAGTTCGGGCACGACCGCAGCAACTGAATTTAGCGGAGCTTAATCGCGACATTCTACAAATTTGGAATGTCCTGCAACAGCAGTACCTTCAACGATACATAGGGTCCATGAGAGCCAGATGCGTCGCCGTTATTAATGCCCGCGGGGGCCATACACGATATAAGGGATCAATGTTAAACGGAATGATGACTTTTCCTTTTGAGGGTTACTTGTTTTGAATAGATGCATATTCATGCATATTCCTTATTTTCACTCCGATTCAAATGAAATTCTGCAATAATAATGTTCGAAAATAAATTATCTTTAAAATTATATAAATTTGTACGACTTTTTATTAAAAGACTCCGCTTTATTCGGGTCAGAAATAGGTGGCCGTTTAGAAGTTCGTTTCAGTGTACTATTATAACACGATGGCGTATACGCATATATGAATTAAAAAGAAATTACATAGAACTTTATTCGAAATAAAATTCATATGTCATGTATTTAAACTCTGCTCCGCCCATTTTTACTCAGCGTCATCTTTAGCGCGAACGTTTCTTTTGACGTAATATAACCCACGTGCCAAATGATCGAAATCATTACTTTTTCATTAATTTTACACACAGGACAATGTTTTAATACGATTTCACATCCAGAAGAGGACAAAAAAGTAATTTCGGAAATTTCATCGTGTTATAATGGATATAATTTCATTTTCGCTATAAAATGAGAATAAAGTCTGATGGGGGAGGAGTTATTTGCAAAAGCAAAACCCTCAAATTTCCTTTTTGCATAATACTCTTTTTCCTCCATCAAACCTTATTCGTGGACACATCAACATAAAAATAAAATTATTTCATAAATAAGCAACTAAAATAGATCAGCGAACAAACTAAAGAAGTAAAGTAGAACCAATGCGGCCATTTTTCTCGTGATTGTTTAAGACAGCAGTGCAATCAACATGTTTCTGTTATTCTTCAACGTCTGTTGAAAAGATAACGAAGCTTGATTGTCCTATAAAATTTCATTAGGAAAATCCGAGACGTAATACACAAAACAATTCTGCATTTTCTTGACATTTATGCAAACAGCTACCATAATTATTCCTGATTTATTGTGTTTAGTTTTCTCTTAAAAAATATTTATAAATTCTAAAATAATGTGGGAAGGGATTTAAAATTATTCGTATTCGATCGCATTGTCTTGTTTATGATTAACTTGTAAAAAAATTGTGACCCTTCACGTGAAAAGGGACCACCTGGGAATTCCGTAAAATAAATAATTGGAAAGGAGAAAGGGTCTAGCATCGGTAAACCAGAGGGCACATTTTTAAAATTCTTAAACAGGAGGCAAAATAATCGCTCTACATAAAAAAAAAATCAGTCGAGTTCGAAAAGTTACGACCGTATTCAGCCTACGCAGTCCGCGCACTTTGTCCTATGTTTATGCACTGCCCAGATGGTCTCTTTTGCGTGACGGGGCACATTTATATTTCTCTTTCAAGATCTAGCTAGATTCCGAAGATCGCTCGATGTTTCAGTACATGCTTCATTTCAAAAAGTACAAATTAAAACAGAATCGCCAGAGGAAATATTAATGTTTCCCCAAAAAGCAAAACTATCCTAATTTAGAAAGATATATACGTAATTATGTAATAGATGTTGCTAGGAGACAAATATATCGCCATTTATTTTTCTTGGTGTAATAGAGGTCAGCGTGACATTAATTGTAGGCTCAAACTGCTTCAAAGCGACATCGTAATAAGATTTGGGTCACTAGCTTTTGATTAGATACCGAGAAAGAAAGAGACTTCCACAGGGGATTGTATTTAATCATTGACATTTTGTCTTTTTTCAGTTACTTCATCTCAAGGAAGCTGATGTTATTGGACCATAAAAGGCGCTCTTTGTATTAGGTATACATGTAAGTTCTCTCAAAGTAGTTGATCCTTTTTCAGTTCGGTTCGTTTTCAAAAAGGAATGGAATTGAATGAGTGGAATGAATTAGTTTCAAATTCATAAAGAGGGAGTAATATAATATTGCTATTTTCGTTCTTCTTAGCAATGTTTTAAAAACCTCCTTCCATAAAAAAAATGCGGCCTGTGCTTATTATTGAATTGTGCGTCTTTGTGGACAAATCACTCAAGCCGAGCGAGTGATTTGGAATGGTTTTGATCGAGATTAATGTCGATTTCACAATTATACCAATGTTCATGTAGATATAATCCATGTACAAAAAGACATTTTTATGACATTAATAGTAAAACATAACAGCAGCTTACAACACCAAATAACACATGTACATCGCGAAGTTTACTTTCCGCAAGGAGCAAACAAAGTTACTAGTACTTCAATATAGGCGTCTATCCAATCTTTAACAGTTGTTTTTCCTGTTGCGTTTTGATCTATTCTTTTGGTCTTTCAAAAGAACGTGAAAGGTAAGACAGATACATTGGTGTACGTTTAAAAGTGTTAATAACCTATTGTTAAATACTTTAGGTTTGCCACTAACGATCTGATATTTGTCTTTCGATTCCGAAAGGCTTCACTTTCATGTAATGGTCATGGAATAACATTTCTTGACAAATTATTAAAGGCTAATGTCTTATTGAATATGGTCTATATTTGGTACAAATTACATGTTAATTTATATCAATTTAACGTTTTTGGGGACGTTTAATATTTGATCAATTTTTTCTTTGACGAATAAAGTCAGGGGCGCTTGTATTTTGCAGACTAGCATTTTTTTTATTGCGTAGTAATGTGCGGAGTTCGCAATCGATCGAACCGGAGCCGTAAGGGGTTTTCTGTCAAACAAGAAAACTGTCGTAAATGTGCAATAACTTTCGCTGTTTGATCAATTTTCTTAGACAGCAATGGCGCTTTATTGAGCGTGACTTGGATATTGGTTGTCGTGTTTCAAAAGTTTATTATTTATTTTGTTGCATCATTAGATGAGCGTCTTTTCTGTAAGATATTGATACTTCATTTAAAATCGGGTTATTTCATAAATAAAATGCCTGCTCATTTAATACTGCCTTTTTTAAACCTTTGAACGTAAATACTCTAAAACATTTGCTTCTGCTGAGCTAAATTTATTGTTTCAAGGATTTCGGTGAATGCGCTTTTTCAGTTAGTGTCCCGGTATTCTATTATTCTGATTTGTCCAAACAATTATTCCTACACTAATTGATGCCTTGCATTTTTATACGCACGTTGAAAGACGTTTGAAAGACGTTGTTATTATGTGTATCATATGATAATCCGTAGCGTACCAGTTGTCACCTTTTGTCCGATTGACTTGAAACTTGACATAACTTTATGCTCATCTCATGATTTCGGAGTGCTGTCATCCGTTATCATTACTAGCATTACTTTTCTTTCTTGTTTTTCATATTTGAACATCCAGAAGTTTAACGGGCGAATTGTGAGAATTTGCCAGCTTTGTATAACGGTTGCTTTCGTATTTGACTGTGATTGCAATTTATATCTCAAATGTCAAGATCAAAGCGAAGATCTAAATCCTTTGCTTCACGAAACAATTGTTCTTCAGTAGATACCGTTTTCCCTCTAATGAGGACATGCTCCCTAGCAGTAGCTGCCCTGCACTAATGGCTAAGGAAACTCAGTTCCCTTGTTTGCAATAATCTGAATTTAAAAAATGTGAGTCTTTTTCAAAAATGATTATTTAGATGAAATTTACCCAAAACCTTAGGGGAAAAATCACCGAAACAACAATTTTATAGATATTTTTCACAAGGAAACTGAAACTTAATTAAGAAATCCGTGTCCATGTTTTGTAAAGCTCCTGTGAGTATTTATTTGGATATATAGATACAAATATTTTTGACAAAACTTCTCGCAAAGGAGTAGAAAGTAGAATTGTCAATAGAAGCAGTTGTTCTGGGTAACATTTCAAGGTCACGATTGGAAGGTAATAAATCTAGACTCGATATGATTTGTTCATGGACAGACAGCCCATTTTTTTTTATACTTTTTACTAATTTAAAACAAATCACTGTTAAAAATAAAGCAGAGAAAAATAAGGGGTCTTTAAAAACTGAAACTATCTACTTATCGTTCACTGCACATTTTTTCTAAAGTGGGGAAATGAAATGAGTATATAAGCCATTTTCCTTTTTCCAAAGAAAAATCATTTTCAAAGATTTTTGAGCCTTTTTTTTACTCCAATCGTTCTTATGGTTCAAAGGACGTGAGCATCAGTCAAGAGAGGATATCAGTCGTGAAAAAAGTAACAAATCTCCCAATTCTCATTCCAAGAATAGATGTTATTGGCGTATTTCTTCGTTTAAGTGGCACAATTTTTTAATTCGTTCATAAATGATGAGGGGCAGGGGGAGAGGAATGGTGGTTCATTAAATTAACATGTCATTTAATCTAAGATACTTATGATTTTTTATTGACTTGTGTCGCTCTCATACAAGTGAATAGGTATTTTTAATTGAAGGAAAATAAAGTAGTCAACAACATTTTGAAATACTTTCCATCCTTGGTCAAGTAACCGACTTAAAGTTAGTTCAGGTTGATAACGTAGCTATTGACAATATCCCATGAAAACGAAGTACAATGTACCACAAGAGCAATAAATTTAGTCAACTATCTGTATATCACAATTAGCTCCTTGACACATCCGGCTAATTGTATTCATTTAAAGCCGTCAAATTTCTTTTCCCAGAATAGGAAGAACATCTGAGACCCCGTTTGATCGAAAACATCTTGGCTTCTATCAGACGGAAGTTTATCAAACCTAAACGGTGCTGCTACAATAGTTAGTAGTAGTTATGTGTGTGGTTAGTTTAAGCAGTTGCTAGCCCATCTGAGAGCTGAGTGTGTTCAGAAGAAGCTTTAGTGACATGGATCATGCAACAAAATTGTTCGAGTGTACTAATGAGGCTAAACTTTAACTTTGATTAAATATATTTGTCTTCGATATGATGACACAAAGGGTAAAAAGAAGGCTACTTCGATGACCCGAAAAAGACAATTTTGAGCAATTTTATATTATCTTCAATCAAGAGCTTGAAACACCCTACTTATTTTAAACATATTCGAGATGGATACTTTCCATCAACTCTACCATTAGGAACACGTTATACCATATTGGTTGTACTTTTTTTTGTAAAATATTTTGTTTTAATAAAATCAAATAACCTATTTGTGAATAAGTTATCAAAATACGATTTATCTAATAAACTTTTAAAATTCACACGAGGAAGACTTTGAGCTGTTTGCCTTTATAGAAAGATTTCTAATGGGGTCTTGTAACCTTGAAGATATTTGGCTCATTTCATTATTCAGGCATTTCTAAAAAGAAATATATGCCCTCGAATCTAATATGTAAATATTAGGATTAATAAATGTACATGTGTGTTTAGCCAATAACGATTTTTGTTTCAAACAGTAAAAAAAAAATGACTGGTCAATTGCGTCGAATCTAACGTGTTTACCTGGTTTCAATTTCATTTGGTAAAATATTTTGTTGTTTTTCGGAGATTCTCCACAATTTCATGGATTCCTACAACAGAACATCGGTACCCTAGGGACTTTCGATTATCTTCCTTCCATTAGAGAACGCACAATTTAGCCACAAATAGTAGTGTTACACAGTACGATTCACTATATTTCTACGTATTTGTTCTCTTCACGGGTACTACAGTTAGTTACATCGTGAAATTGACATTCTCCTCAATCTAAACCATTCTAAATCGCTCACCCAGCGCTCTATTCATTCATTCCAAACACTCACTCAAATCATTCAAAAACGCTCCAACCCATTGAAAAATATAGAATCAACAACGTTATTCAAAATAAATTTCTGATAAAGAAAATCGCGATTTCATTGACATAATTTAAATTGCTAGCGTCTTATAGGTTCTTGAAGAAATAGGAAGCTATCTATACAACTTTTATGCATATTTTATAAAAGGGAGGTAATCAATGTCGCAAATTTTGTTCATCCTGAACAAAATTTGCTACATAGGATTACCTTCCATTAAATTCGCTCAAAACTCGCTCCACACATTCATTCAATTTCACTTCTAAATCATTCCAAAATCATTCACCTTGTCAATTTCACAATGTTGTTAACTGTACCGTACTTTGGGATTTTTACGCCATTGTCTAATTTGCGCCAATTTTTCCACCCTCGCTAGGTGGCGAAAATTGAACGCAGCCTATTTTTTTAAATGTGCAAGTTAAACATATTACCTGTAAAATATACCGCATATTCTTACACGCACCTGTCTACATGAGGTGTCATTTGTAATTTTGTTACGGGTATAAATTCGATAAATGTACTTAAAATATTGGGAATTCGACACATCTTTGTCAGTTTGAAATTGAATTATCATCGCATATGTTAATTTATTTTCACTAGATCACACGATGGCCTAAATATTTGATGCAGTCACTTCCCTTAAAATTCCTGCTTGGTCAACGAATAGTAGTTTTCCGTATGAACTCTTCAAAAATGACCGACTTGTAAATAAAATTTTATCTTAGTGCGTCCTACTTTCGCCACTATCCTAGGTGGAGAAATAAGACGCACCAAAATAAAAAAAACAAAAACAAAAACAAAACATTTGGATAAAAGTGGCAAAAAAAGGTGACTTAATAATATCCCAAAATACGATATAGTTCAAAGCCATTCCTCTTGACCTCCGTCATGATACAAACCTCAGAAATCATAACATTATTTCTCTGCAACGTATATAGTTATGGACATGAAACTAACAGCAGATCGTTTGAGGGCGTCAAGTTAAAGTTGTAGTTACGATGTTTACGGTGTCCATTCACGAACATGATTGGGGAGATATCGGAGTTGAACAGCCCTGTGTTCAGGATGTAAAAACGTTTCGCGAGCGCTTTCAGATGATACCCCGCTTTGCACGTGCACATACGTGCAAAGCGAGGTATCATTTCGAAAGCGCTTCAGATGTTCATCCTGAACGCAGGGCAAGTCTCCCAAAATACTGACTCATTGTTTTGATTGGTTATCGATTTTTTGATTGACAGCAGCAATTTGTTTATTAAAAACCCGTCTTAATGAAATAATATATGTATTATTAAAAATCGTAATCGATTCACCCTTATACCATTTCTTTGTTTGCGATTCCCTGGCCGCCTATCAGCTCACTTACGTACATATAACAAAGATTTTTTTTAATATTGCTCAATGTATTCAATGAATCCAACCCGAATCTAATTTACATGTATAAGAATATAGGTAGATTTTGCGCGGTGAGCCGTTAAATCAACTTTTTACAGTTAGATTCTCGTGCCATTTGTTCGAAATAGATAAAACAGATTTAAATGGCCGATTAGAAAGTTTAAAATTTACCTTGTAAATAAGCGTTATTGCTTGTCTTAAAACGTAAGGTTCACTCAAACATGTTCTATCATAATTGGTTGAAGGGGTCAGGTTTAATTTATATCATTTGCTTTTTAATTATACCCGATTTACCTATGATAATGGACTCAGCGCCTACGTCAGAGCTCAGTTTACAAAATACACCTGTACATTAATTGATGTCCTGTCAACCCATTTGTCTACCTTGTTCCTTCGTTTCAAACGAGGCGACGAAAATTGGTTGATAGGATATTCACTAAGTAATTGAATTATAGGTATTTCGTTCACTAAAGCTCACACTGATTTTACACAAGTAAATTTACTGTGATATATGACATAATCATGTTCGCCATGCCGATTTGTATGTTCGTTTAGAACTTCATGAAATTCAAGGGAGGTAATCCAATATCGCTAATTTTGCTCAGGATGAACAAAATTAGCTATATTTATTACCTCCCTTTAATAAAATATGTTTAAGGCTCTATGAATAGCGTTGTGTCTTCAGGATTACAAAATTCAGTTATGTAAGTGAAACCTCGGGGTTTATATACCGATTTGTATTTGGAATGTAGTTGTTAATCTCATCATTTTTAGTGATTTTGGAGCGTTTTGAATGGTTTAAGTGAGTGTTTGAAATGAACGAATGGCTCGCTGAGTTAGCGATTAAGAGTGGTTTTCATCGGCATAACAGTCAATTTCACGACGTTACAAACTGTCTTTTGCAACCAAAATTTTCTAAATTCAAGATACTTTATGGACCTTACAATATTACATCCTTTTCGCCCTACTTCGTGAGTGAAATTGGATGCGTTGAAATCACAAGGAGCTATTTTTTATCATAGAAAAGTAATGTTTTCACAATCCATTTCTTCTTCTAGCACGAAATACAAATTGAATTACGGAAATAGATTTATTCTCAGTCCACGAGCCGTGAAGCCATTCAACAGATGAATTCATTACAGTTGGAGAAACGCTCTAAGGGCTTCAATAACACTCACATCTCGAACAAATGGAAGCTGTCAACAGGGAAATGCATTTCTCTCACCAATAGAATATTGCGAATTACTGTGAGAGAGTGATTGAACGAAAGCTATATCCACCATTATATATTGACTGATTGCGACATCAATAAGACTCTTAAACATTACAATAATGTTTACGAGTTCTCTTAAATAACTCAAGATCACGCCGATAAAAATGCCACATTTATTATGCACTCTTTATGATGATGCAGGCAAAGGAAATGGAAAATGGAAATTAATCTTTCCAATGTAAAGTGAAGGTCGACGAAACACATAAGGCAGGTAGCAGACGACAGTTTATTCAATAATTCCTAGAAGTGTCGTCTGTCATTCTACCGTCTCTGGAGGGCGCGGCGGGTTTAATGCCTCAAATCGATACTCTTGGCTTGCTAAGTAATTCTCGTCCAATAAATTGAGATGAGGATCGATAGTATATCGTGATTTAATGTAGATTATGACATGGAATGCACGACTGATTACAGAAGATCAATTATTTTACCTTTTGAGGATGCAATGTCAAAGAAACGATGAAATTCTGTCTTGCTCTATTTCTGTAATTTTCTTAGAAACAACAATAGAACCCTTACATAACTGGTACAATGCGATATATTGTAAGAGATTAACTTCAACATATTTTGCAATTCTTATTGTAAACCAACTAAAGAATTTAAGTAATTAAATTAGATTTGTTTCCTTATTTCTCCGGTGATACACGTTGAGGACACGAAATATTATTTCAATCGTGGTTCAAACTAGTATCAGACATGTTCATGTACTAGAGAGAGGCAATGGACTCTTACTACTACTACCTATTTTTACAGCTGGGTGGATTGGGGGCTCCGTCTGTAAGGTTTGCTGCTCAACGGCACATTCCGCCACCGATAGGACTCGACATGCAATCATCAAATTTCAAGTCGGATGTCTATCTGGGGCCCATTTTACTAATCATCTTACGATAATTTTTTGCGGTAGTTAAAAATTAAAGTTGCCTCTACAGTAGTAACTAAAAGTGGAAATCTGTCATCACATTGGAATCGTCTTCAATGAGAAATTGCGAGACAGAATCAAACGACGAATAAAACACCAAGTAGGATTTGTGATTTTGACTTACGAACAATTTTTTCGTAATAAGTTTAGTAAAACGGGCCCCTGGTCAGTTAGCGCATATCCCGTGAAGCTCACCGTGATCTTTTGAATTCAGTTCCACCGGTCAACCGGAGATCGAATTTCAAACAATCTTATTTAAGAAGATAGAATCATAAGCCAATTGCGCACGAGCCTAGCCAAAACTGCGCAGTCAGACTAGGTCGTCATTTTTACATTCTACCTAGATGGTCTCTTTTCGTCTGACGGGGTCACAGTTTGTTAAATCTCTTTCAATGGTATTTTCTAAATTACGACCAGCTTTCAACAATGGCAGAATTATTTTTTGTAACTGTGCTTAATGTATTTCCCCTTTTTGCAATAAATATTGTCGGCTACATGAAAAAAACACCCAAAAACAACAACAGCAACAACAAAAAACAGCCAAAAATATTGGAAAAGCTGAACATTTCGGTAACTCTGCTTTTCGGTTTTCGTTCCGTTTCTCCATATTTTTATTTTTACAAATAATGTTGTCACCTACATGGTTATAAACGGCAAATATGATAGAAATGATGTAAATTTCGGTTGCTCTGCTAAATGTATTACGTTTCGTTTCTTCATCTTTTTGCAATACATGCTGTAACCTACATGTAAAAAACGGGAAAATATGATAGAAAACTTAGTTAACTCTGCTTAATATATTTCGTTCAGTTTCTTCTTTTTATGCCCCGTATCGATATATCGAAGCCATATTGTTTTGGTCTGTCTGTTTGTCTGTAAATCTGTTTGTTTTTCCGAAGAAAAAATTAACATTTGCCATAACTTTTAAATAGTAAGTGATAGGGCCTTCATATTTCACATGATGATTGCTTGGGACCAAGTTCAAGGTCAAATATCAAGGCCAAGATCATTTTTCAAGGTCAAATTTATAAACAAATAAAATTTTAACATAGGTCGTATCTATGGATTGGGAAATCGTAAAGCCTTGATATTGCACATGTGCATTGCTTGTGACAAGGTTGTTAAGTGTTAAAGCCTTCATATTTCATTTGATGATTGCTTGGGATAAGACTTTTCTGTTGATACCAAGCTCAAGGTCATATGTGTATTTTATAACTTTAACATTGGCATTATCTTTGGAATGGTAAGTGATACAGCCTTGATATTTCACATGCCCGCTGCTTGTTACAAGACTTTTTGGTGTATCTGAAAGTCAAGATCAAGGTCCATTTTTCAAAGTCACCACTGTTCAACATAAAAACTTTAACATTGGCCATAACTTTTGATTGGTAAGGGTAAAAATCTTCATAGTTCATGTTTGCTTGGGACAAGACCTGTTGGAAGGTACTATCCTCAAGGTCATATTTCGCAGTACAGATCTTTTTCATGGTGAAATATTGCAAAATTAAAACTTTTGTCATAATTTCAGATTGACAACTCATATAGTACGTGGGCCAGGAGGGGTCACCGTGCACCCCTAGGGGCTCTCCGAGAGTGGTATGGAAATGTTCATAGGACCTCCCTGAGTGAGAATCACGATGTTAACAGGTGGTAATTTGGGTCCCGACTGCCATTCCGAGTGTTTTTCTAGATGGCAGCCAAGAATAAATTCATTATACCCGTGGTACAATATAGAGGGATTTTGTTCATTTTAAATATTTTTTTGAGAGTCTAAAACATGTATATTTTGCGTTCTGGTAAAACCCATAATTACTTAAAATGATTTAAAAGATCCCAACTTCCGAAATGGGAGATGACAGCCAGTTCTAGATAAGATTTTTACTATTTTTTCGATGAATGCAGTGAGATACAAGTGTTCACCATGTACTACACCATAGATCATAATGCAAATTGCTATGATATTGTTGATATGACCTTCCCGAGTTCAAATCAAGTTGTTAACAGTCGATATTATTGACCCTGACTGCCTTTCTCCGTCTTTTTCTAAATGGTAGCCACTAAAAATACAAATTAACCAGGAGACACTTAACGGGTATCACTTGATTTCAAATCATATTTAAAGACCAAAAGGTGTGTTTTTTATGTTCTTGGTACAATATCTATTAGGTAATGTTAAATTGGATATCCAAACATCCTCTATTATAGATGGCAGCCAGTTTAAGATAGGAATTTTGTTATTTTTGCTGCAAGCTGTGAACTATGAGGGGGTGACCGTGAACTTTGCCGATCAATCCTCTCTGATTGTACCACAAAATTGTTACTTCAACATTCCAAAGGTTGAATCAAGTTGTTTACAGTAGATGTTTTGAGTCCCAACTGCTTTTTTTCGGATGTTTTTCTAGATGGCAGCCAATGTAAATACAAGTAAATAAATTCGAACAACTTGTATATGAGCAAACTATGTTTTTTATTATCTTTAATGACAAGAAACTTAAATATTTAGTGTTCTTGATACATGCTGAAATAGCCAATGTCTTTTTAAAGATCAAACATCCTGAATGGTAGATGGCAGCCAGTTTTGAATATGAAATTTGCCTGTTTTTTATTCAGTCCATCATCTTCATAAAAGTCATCTCTGACAGGACAAAGGAAAAGTTTAACCGATATTTCTCAGTGAGAAGCAAAAAAGTATCAATCGATGTTTTGGGTGTTCCGACTGCCTTTCCGAATGTTTCTTTTAGATGGCAGCCAAGAAAAAGAATATATTACATAAGAATCCTTTTGCTAACATTGGTATATTTTTTTATCTTATTTTCAGGACCAAATCACCTAAGTTAAGCGCAGTTCTTATTATTTCTTCAATTTAGTGTATAATCTAAAAACCAAACATACTGAAATGAAGATGGCAGCCAACTTTAGACACGTACTTTTGCTCACTTAACTGTAATAGTCTCTGAAACTAGTTGGGTGGGCATGTCACTCCTGCGGACGGGAGGTGTATCATGTTGTTCATCATATATCCATGATATCAATATTTTGTCTCTTTTGTTTCACCTGTCGGATTAGGGTAGTTTTAAATTTTCTCCGAGAAAATATGTGATAAAATAAAATCTGAAATATGAGATGGCAGTCAGGTCATAATTTGAATTCACCTTATTTCTGTAAAAACATCTTTATATGTACATGTTTCTGTGGAAGATTGATGCATATTTGTATCATTTTCTCCTTCTGTCAGTCCGTGTGTTTATACATAGGTTAGTTGATTTCTTGTTTCGATTAAGGACATCGTGGATTGACAAGGGTTCGTAGCATAAGCGACTTTTTATCGAACTTGAGCATAATTATACAATATAATGACGTATTGTTCTATTAGAAGATATGTTTGTCTTCAGGGCCAACACGAAGGTTCCAAATCCACCCATGCTAATGGAATTATTGAATGATTGGAAAATTTTGAATGATTTCGGAGTGGTTAAAATTGGTCGATTCAATGTTTTTTATGATTTGGGGGCATTTTGAGTTATTGCTTAAAAATGCCACGAATAGAACGCTGAGTAAATGTTAAAGAATGGTTTTGACTAGACTTAGTGTCAAGTACACAATGTTTGTTTTTTTTTACCTCAAAACATTTACTTCATTTATAGACTGAAACTTTCACAGAATATAACAAAACTCATTTTGTTGATGATTGCTTATATAATGCCGAGTAACGGAAAAGGGGGGCTTGATGTAAAACTTCTTGTCCACACATTCGTCTTGCATTTAATGATGGGTTTGCGGGAAACTTTCACAGAATGTTCCTAATAATGTGACTATGTGTGCTTATCAACTCCGTTGGATGACATTATTCCAAATCACAAAAAATCTGCATAATTATCAATTGTCTTGTAAATGTTACACCTTCTACTTCAATGCATTGATTTCATCAAACTAATGATGAATTTTTAAGAAGGTTTCACATAATGTTCCTGATCATGGGACAATCATAACACACACGTGTCAATGCTATATAGTCACTGTCATTAAGGGTGGTTTTTGAAGTATACTTCATGATAAGAATATGAGCATACATTAAAAGTTTGTCCATATATAATGCTGCGTCACAAAAAAGGAGTCATTCGTTCTAAGAATGTTTTAGTGAGGCGTTTATTTGGTCAAACAGGGCGCATGTTTTTAATTTAAAACATATAAATCCAGATTTACATTTCCATACAATAATAAAGATATATTTTGGAAAAGTTGATATAGGAAAAGTTGATATATGATATGGTCAAATGGCCGCCAAGATTGTTTTAAAAATTAAACAAATTAATGCTAGGTAAAACGTCCTAAACAAACTGATATATTAATTTCTAAATGTATCAGCTACGTAGGGATTAGCACTGCTGGGCCCTTCAAGAGAAATATGAATAAAACAGACTTAAGCAAATTTAAGATATTGAAATAAGCAATGTTGGTGGATTTGTTTAGGATTCTTTTACATTCATTTAATTTGGCGGACATTTTCGGTCGCAATTTGAAAGTATTCCTTAATCAAACTAAATAAATTTGGCGTATTCGTATAAATATATGGCTGCCATCTCGCTTTGAGAATTACGGGAACATCAAATTAGCCCTAGATAATCAAGAAGAAAATTTAAAAAAATCAAATATTTTTCCTTTTCAGTTTGAAAACGTTTATTAGAAAGTGAAACCAAAGATACCGAATGTTAATATTAATACATGATTTTACCGCGGAGGGTCTTGTGAACAATTAATTTGATAAATCTTTTTCAGAACCCCTCCCCCACCCCGAATTAAATTCATGTTTAAAAATTCAGTATTTTTAGGATTTCAATTTCGACATTAATTGATAGAACGTTAGTTTAAACCCTAAATATAGGTGACTGGTCCTAAAATGTGAAGCAATGTTTGCATAGGGATTCTAATGTAATTCAAGCATCTTCTTGGCTGCCATCTAGAAAATGCCCGTAAAGGCAGTCGGAAAACAAAATATCGATTAAAAGATTTTTGATTCTCACTCGGTGAGGTCGGCGAAACATTCCTTTGCACTCTCAGAAAGGGTTTTTAGGATTGTTCGTCTCCTCTCGTCTTATGCTCGGCAGCAAAAATTGGCAAATTTCATATTCAATATTAGCTGCCATCTACCAAACAGGATGTTTGATCTTCAAATAGAATTTAGTTTTTTTTTCAGTTTGTAGCTAGAACACCAAATAGATAAGTTTTTGGCCCTTAAATATCAAAAATAAAGGTTGATCGTATACAAGTTGTTCCAATTTATTTACTTGTTTTTGCATTGGCTGCCATGTAGACACCCCAAAAGGCAGTCGGGACCCAAAATATCGACTATAAAGAACTTGATTCAACCTTTGGGCTGTTACATGAACGATTTCATGACACAATTAGAGGGGATTTTTGGCAAAGATACATGGTGACCCTTCATCTTTCATAGACTGAAACAGTAAATAGCATTTTTTTTATCTTAAACTGGCTGCCATCTCTCTTTAAGGATGTTTTGGATATCCAAATTATCTTTAACTAATAGGTATCGTACCAAGAACGCAAAATTGACATGTTTTGGTCTTTAAATATGATTAAAAATCAAAGGGTGCCTATAAAAAGCCTCCTGTAAGTAACAATTTTGTGGTACAATCAGAGAGGATTGATCGGCAAAGTTCACGGTCACCCCCTCATAGTTCACAACTTGCAGCAAAAATAACAAAATTCCTATCTTAAACTGGCTGCCATCTATAATAGAGGATGTTTGGATATCCAATTTAACATTAACTAATAGATATTGTACCAAGAACATAAAAAACACACCTTTTGGTCTTTAAATATGATTTGAAATCAAGTGATACCCGTTAAGTGTCTCCTGGTTAATTTGTATTTTTAGTGGCTACCATTTAGAAAAAGACGGAGAAAGGCAGTCAGGGTCAATAATCTCGACTGTTAACAACTTGATTTGAACTCGGGAAGGTCATATCAACAATATCATAGCAATTTGCATTATGATCAATGGTGTAGTACATGGTGAACACTTGTATCTCACTGCATTCATCGAAAAAATAGCAAAAATCTTATCTAGAACTGGCTGCCATCTCCCATTTCGGAAGTTGGTATCTTTAAAATCATTTTAAGTAATTAAGGGTTTTACCAGAACGGATAATTTAGATGTTTTAGACCCTCAAAAAATATTTAAAATGAACAAAATCCCTCTATATTGTACCAAGGGTGAAATGGATTTATTCTTGGCTGCCATCTAGAAAAGCACTGGGAATGGCAGTCGGGACCCAAATTACCACCTGTTAACATCGTAATTCTCACTCAGGGAGGTCCTATGAACATTTCCATACCACTCTCGGAGAGCCCTTATGGGGGTGCACGGTGACCCCTCCTGGCCCACGGACTAATACAGCCTTGATTTGTGACATGTGCATTGCTCGCGACAAGACCTGTACATGCATTACAAAAGCAAGGCCATTGATCAAGGTCAGTTAGTTAAGGGCACTCATAGATGACATAAAAAACGTTACAGTATTAAGTTTGATTGGTAAGACACTCACTGTTTAAAATTTGTATGAATCAGCAGTTTTAGGCAATCAAAAGACCAATCTTCCGAAAAAAAAAGCAGTTGCCGGTGAAATTCGTGTTTAACCAACACATCTTGTTTTTTTTCTGTTTTTCCCCCTTTTTTTCAATGAATGCCGTCACCTGCACGGTCATAAACGGCAAAAATGTTGGGAAAGATGAAACTTCGGTAACTTTTTAAATGTATTTCATTATTATTATTTCTTTTTTTTATATTGAATGTTGTCACCTACATGACAATAAACATCATTTGGAACATCACTCGGCCATTTCCGTAAACTGCAACAGACCTCGGATGTATGTAAGGCGGATGGGTATGTAACAAAATCGTGCATTTTGTTAGGCGGAAACAGTGTAAGAAAAACTAGCACTGTAGATTTATATCCTTTACAGTTAATAACGGCTGAAAAATCTTAATTTTTGAGAATGACGAATCATTCTCAAAAATTAAGATTTTTTCAGCCGATATTTCAAATCTAAAGATATTTATATAAGGATACGATGGTTTCACGTCAGTGAATTAAACGAGTAGCGTTGGCGACGTCGAATGATTTCTCTCACAGTTTCGAGGGCTAACGCCATTTTAACTGACGTCATCGAGTTTTTCCCCGTACTTTTTAGAGATAGTCCGTCTACGTACATCCGAGGTTGATCGTGAGATTGGCCGAATGGTGTTCCGAATGAATAAACATAGCATCAATTCAAAATGAAGATGCTGCAACAGATCGTCTGTATATTGATTGAATTTTGCAAAACTTTGGATATACAAATGTGATAAATGAAGCAATTTCAACTCAGACACATGAACTCAGACCCTGCCAGCTCTCACCGTTCAATGTCTCAAACTCTGGGCTACAAAGAGTTCCAAAATTCTTATAAGAGTATTGTTAAAAACTGAATATTCATTTCAAAATTCAATAGAGCCGCACTACGCATCATCGCAGCCTAATATACTTCTTTATAAAATGTAATACAACAGAAATCGATATAATGTGCTCTATGCCTTTGCTCTTTACGCTTGATCACATGGTATTGGATCGTAAATGGGTAACGCCATCGTTTCAACTTCATTTTGAATAATCTAGAGTCTCCTGCATTTGTCGAAACTGATTATGACGAATCTTCATTAAGGTAGTAGAACCGTAATAGTTCCGCAACATTTCAGAACTGATGGACTTTAACAATGTCGACCGAGGTTTCCTAATGAAAATCATTAAGAAACCTCTGTTAACACTGTTAAAGTTCATTACATCCGAAACGTTGCTGAACTATTACGGGTCCACTACCTTAAATCATGATATTTTTTAAGTGTAGCTTTTATTCCTACTGCCCAAACGTAGTCCAAATGTCAAATGTCATTTGCTCAACTGTCGTCATGCTTAATAAAGTATCGGCTTAATTGCATTATAATTGAAGTGCTGAAAGCTCTGAATGCCCTGGTTTTTTTAAGTCGTTATTTCTTTTGAAATAAAAACATTTCAAGTTATTTCTAGCGTTAAAAGGAAAACAAGTAGTAATGCCTAAGATCAGTTTGCACATATGTGCAGGCAGGACAAATCAGGAATATTCCGGGTTCAGCATGACAAGGGTTAAGTATGTCATAAGCATGTGCATGTCATTCAAATTATGTCAGGAAATGTGGGTAAAACAAAGACTGTGGCCAGCCTGTACTTTCGTACAGTCTGATCAGAGTCTTCACTATGCGCTGTGTAGATATATAGCTTTCAAACTGCCATTAGATATTCAGGGAATTTTCTCATTTCACTAAGCGACCACCAAAAGTAATTTACGTATAGCAATTTGTTTGAGGAAGGTTTACGATTAAGTTCTAAACTTCATTTTTATTGTCAGACTATTACGTTGTTGAAACTCATTATAATCGTAAATGAGACGATTTTCATCAGTTCAAACATCATAGTTGTGAATGGCAATTATGCAATAGACTGCATTTATGCAATCATTTTTTATCTGTCTTGTGAAGTGTATCAAGGCCAGCGACTGTAAGCTTACGCGAAAGATTTTTTGTGGTCCCTTGCGTGTCGCTTTATATAAAAGTTTTACTGTATATATTCAAAATGACGATTCTTTTTCTACGAGTGAATACAGGACTATCTTAAATGCAACATATTGTCATCGGGAGTCGAAAATATGGTAATTACAGGTAGCATATATCTGTGGTAACGAGCCTCAGCTATCTATCCGAAAATATGAATCTAAAACAACAAACTCTTTCAAGATTGTGAATATTAATTTCCAGGTTCAAAGGAGACTCAATACGCACCATTGAAACTAAATACGGCTTTAGAAATCATAATACGGCAGAAATCGATTTCTGTTTTATACAAAGCCGAGTTGATGATATCACTTGCTCAAGCTGGAATCAGATTTCACATTCTTTTTAGCATTATGTTACATAAAACTGTCGAGCCTATTTACACGTGAATAAATTGTTGTTTGTTTACTTTTCAATTGTTATACTGTTTTTTTAAGTAAGGAATAATGAAATGCTTAAATCTTAAAAACCAACATACCCCCTCTACCTGACGTGTGATGATAAGAGAAATAACTAATAATAATATATTCCTGGGTAACTAAATTGTTAATTTCCTGAAATGGGCTTCGCAAGTTTTCAATATAATAAAGTAAATAAGATTGGAGGTATTCCTTGGCATATGTTAACACTTGAAGTTTTAATTATACTGGCTTAGTTTGTTTGATCATTGGTACACAATCCTGTGGCATATGCAAAATTGATATTGCCCGATGTTTCAACTGACTATCAATAGGGTTGAGGAAGTGTTGAGCTTTGCTTTAACAAAGAGTGTTTTATGAACACAGATTGATGAATGCATCGTGCAATCGGGTTTACACCTATCTTTATGACGCTGCAACTATACAACGTATGTTTCTTGGAGATTCTTTGATCTTTTTGTCCATCTTTAATCAATGATTATCTAAAAAGAAGTCGCATAATAGAATTTTCCAATTTATTAAACATCTTTTGAAAAGTTGGCTATTATTAAACATGTTTTAGTTGTTCGACTTTGGTTTGCTAATATTTGTTTTTTGTTGTTGGTAATTTACAGAGGGGTATTAACCCGGAAACCTTATTATTGACCTTTTACTTGTCTTGTTGTGTATTTCTTGTAAACCCATCAATCAAAGTGCCAAGAATAACACAATAAACGTGATCAATAAAACAACAGTCTAGACGGACAATGCCAGCACGGTTGTTTTCTATGTTCGCTAATGCATTCCAAAGAATCGTAACTACAGCTTGAATAAGCTGTGGTTACGATTCTTTGGAAGATCTCTGAAGGTATATGGCGGGCAGTAATATCTGACCTTTTGTGAGCCTGACTGTTACTATACCTATGCTATCGAACATAACATAAAACTATCAATCAAAACGCCAACTTTCCAACAATAAATATATTCAAGGAGCTCCTAGTCTAGACAAGTCTAGCTTGTAGACCTATTGTTGCAAAAACCAATGAAGACATATTTCTTTTTGATGTGAATGGGTATATTTTGATTTTAGAAAAGGTTCGAAATTTCAACCAGTTGTATGGAACATATTTTCGGACTTTAAAAGTCCATTTACACTTAGTTATGGAAACTTTTAAATTTAAAAGAATTCAGTGTTGATACGTATAATATAAAATGACAAACTCAGAAATTGGCCAAAAAGGAATCTTTTCGGGTCAATAGCTACACGTACGTGGTTTCATGTAGCGAAGGAAAATCCTTATGCGACTTTTCACCATTATCAATTGGTCATCAACGTGTACGTTGCAGTAAAAGGCATATCTAGTGAAAATAAATCGACAGACGGAAAAATTTAGTGCAATTCTATAACTGGAATTCAACTGGGAAATTACGTAGAATAGAGAGTGAGAGAACAAAAAGAAGACTGAGAAAGAAGAAAGGAGAGAGAGAAAAAGAGTGAGAGAGGGAGAGAGACAGAGAGAGAGAAAGAGTGAGAGAGAAAGAGTGAGAGAGAGAGAGAGAGAGAGAGAGAGAGACAGACAGACAGACAGACAGACAGACAGACAGACAGACAGAGACAGAGACATAGAAGAGATAAACAGACAGATACAGGGAGAGAGAGACAGACAGAGAGAGATAAGAGAGAGAGAGAAAAAGAGAGAGAGAGAGAAAGAGAGAGAGAGAGAGAGCGAGAGACTTGGAGAGAGACAGAGAGGACAGAAACACCATCAGTGCGTTACAAGCGTGTATTTAGAAACTTGAGAAGGATACTCACCTTTTGGAAGAATTGCATAGAAGAAACAGATTCGAATTAAAATAGCTTTTCTGTGCATCCTGCATGATAAAAGACATGAACGGCGTTTTGGTACACAATATTCAGAATATATCCAAATATCCCAACCGGAAGTGACGTAAAACTACACTACATGACGTAAGCACACTTTGCACATTCCCCAGATTCACTAGTATTAACAATCACATATCATAAAGGCTCTCCTTTTTTAGTACACCGAAGAAATAAGCTTTTAAATCCACTTTCCTGTCTTAAGAACAGTTGATCTTCGCATTGCATTCCGACTTGTCCTGAAATGAAATTAGATATATTATAAAAGAGAGTTTACCAATTTAGCCTAAGTGTGACTAAAACTTTACATCAGCGCAGTGTGAAGTCTCAGATCAGTCTGTGCAGTCGCACAGTCTGATCTGAGTCTGCATTATGCGCTCTATAGTTTCGGGCCTGTACTCTTTCCTCACAGTCAAAGAATAATCTTTATTCACATTGGTAGGCCTATTACCTAGGACGCTCAATGTGTATCCATCATGCACACAACGTTTTTGGAAATGTCACGCACAAGTTAAATTGGAAATAAAAGCAATAATCACACTTATTATTTCTTCTTAACCAAGCAACAGCTTTAACAGCTTTAAATTGAGGAATTTTGACGGAAAGGGCACTGGTTTTGCAATATCTATTTATATGTTACCTGTCAGAGGATACAAATATTTGAAATAACAGAAGCCCCGCCCACTGGTGTCAACGCTCGGCTGCAGGTGTTCGATAGTGCAAAAAAAATCTCAGTTTAAATGGGTATAACTTTTGAGAAAATGCGTTCACAGTTATCCCTATTGAAAGTCAGAATAGATCTTGTGAACACTAACGCCAAATTTCATGAAGATATCTTAAATTACAACAGCGATATGACCAAGGTTAATGTTGTCACAACAACAAAAACGCAAACGCAGAATTTCTCGTGTGTATTTTTTTGTTTTATTTTTTTTTTTCACAAACATTCCGCAAATTATACCCCGATTTGCACACAAAAGCACGTCCAAAGCGGGGTATAATTGGCAAACTGTTTGCACCGTTTTATCATCCTGAGCGGAGGGCTGGTTTCAGTGTTGGCCGACCGGAGGTCGCATTCCAAATAATTGAACACAGAACGATAGATCAATCTTTTTAGATTCAGAAAATCAGCAAAATGCAAACATTTTCGACATAAGACAGCCTGTGCAGTCCGACTAGGTTCTAATTGATCTCTCAATTGCTCCATTTTCACCTCACGGGTCACTTTTTATAACAAAGCCTGCGAGTGACATTACCAAAAATTTCGCTTTTGTAACATACAAGCAATCTGTACAAAAAGCTCCAGTCAGTCTACTAACTGATCGCCGGACAGTGCCTTGAACAAAACTAATACTTTCGTAGCACGTATTAAGGCTCCGGGTTCATGCACTTGCACATAGACAGTTCACAATATCGTGAAATAGACAAGAAGAATGATTTTGGTATGATTTTGAAATGCATTTGAATGAATACGGGATGAATAGAATTAGCGATAGTTATTTCCTCACTTTAATAAAATATGCATAATAGTTTTATAAATAGCCTCCAATTTTTCGAGAATCAATCAGACGCTTACAATTTCAATTATGCCAGTGAAATCGTGATTTTTTCCGTGCTTTTCTTATTTTGAAGGAATTGTTGGTTTTATCTTTTTAAGTGAATTTCGAGCTTTTTTTAATGGTTTGAGTGAGTGTTTGGTATGAATGAATTAAGCGCTGTGTGAGCGATTAAGAATGATTTTGATCGGAAAGAGAATAAATTTCACGATGTTCATAATTGTAAGACTGGTACTAAGTACATCCAAAACGTAAACTAAAATTCCACTTCACACGCATTGCGTATTTTAGATAGCAGAGACTAAATTACAAAATCAATTAAGCTAAACATACAACTGCAGTTAATGCTCTTGATATAATTTTATATTACAACTATAACTTCATGTCGATAATCAACATGATAAACAAAAATTATTTGTAAAAAGAGCGTATCATAACTGTAGAAACAAAACGAAATTTACTCCTTCTTATCATTTTTAAACAGTTTTAAACGTTTGAAATTATCGCCATTTTTCATTTGTTTTTATCGACTTGAATCTTCGAGATGGAAAAGAAAATGAAAATCTACTTTCAAAATTATCAGGCTCAAAAAAAAGTCCAGGGCCCGAGGTTATAAAACTTTTCTCGGGCTCAGGCTCAATTTTCTCAAATTTCAAATGATTGTAAATGTATGAAAATAAAAGATATTATTAATAAATTGTTATTTATAACAACTTATTAATATTATCTTTAATGTTGATACATTCAAATGAACATTAAAACAGAACAACGGCTTTAATTTCAAATCGAAATTTGTGAAAAGTTTGAATTTTAGCCTGAGAAAAGTTTTATAACCTCGGGCCTAGAACCTAGAAACGTGTCATATTCAGTGAGAAACCTCCAAGGTATAAAAACGACATCAGCAAGATCCAAAGAAAAATATGTGCCTCGATTTAAATCCCAGTTGAAAACATCTTTCACGTTTTCATTTGAGAAATTTGTCAGCTCTCCCCGAGAAAATCGATGGGAATGTATTTTTACCGTAAATGTCGTCTGAAAATATGGGTTCTCTTTTGTTTTGAATTGAAATTACGAGTTTTGATCAACGTTTAAGTGAGTTTGGTTAACGTTGTCTCTTAATTCCCTTTTATTTGTTTGTGTCTGTGTGTTGGGAGGGGGGGATTAGTAAGTTATCGTCGCTTATGTATTAGTAAGTGTCATATAAGTGATGTCTTAGCCCTAGTCATAATAAGCCCGGAATATTCCTGATTTTGAAGGTGGTAAAAGAGTAATATATCAGTCTGTACATATGTAAAGTCTGGTCTTATTCTATAGCACCTAATGGTTTCTTAAAACCAGAAACGTTTAAAAAATGTATTAACATAATAAATACGGATTTACATGAGTCATGCAGCCCTTTAAGCACTTTGATGCCAACCGTACGAAGGTCTTTTTTCAGCTTGATAAGTGCTAGGATGGAAGTTACATGCATTTGTAATTGGTTATCGTGTTAGGATGCCAGGCAAAATTAAAACAATAAACTCTTTTTTTTTTCTTTTTTTTTTTGAGAAGGTAGCACATTGAAAAAGTACCATACAGATGAATAAATAAGAGTTCTATTTGCAATGTTCAAAGCCTTCTATGAAATGTCAAATGTGTATGAGGAACGACAGGAATCCGCAATATTACTTTAAAATAAGTTCAAGTGACGTTAAACTTCGTGTAGAAAGACAAACCAAGTTTTTAACCACCAGTTCCAGTATGGCTTAGCCAAGAAAGAACTCGTTACAAAAGCATTTATAGTTAAATACTTTTACATTGTATTAACCCTTGAAGAACAAGTCAAAGGTTGTCACTTGATGCTTTTTAAAATCCTTGTGAGCAACTTATTACTTGTACCATATAAATAATGTTCTTATTCCCTTTTATTCCAAATGAAAAATTAGCAACAAAGTACGCAAAACAACGGATAATTAGTTCAACACTTGCACATCTAGAAATACCAACGTAACATTCCTTTCAATGAAACAAATAATAATCCACTGTATGAATTAATAGGGGATGCCAGTGGCGATGTAAGGATCTAATAGCGACTCAAATAACAGACTATATAGCACTCGAACATAATTCGTTATCCGGAAGCTCACTGAATTCCCTTTGGATATTTTGTCTACAAATGAGTGTCATCTTCTTCTCACCAAGAAGATTTAATTATCTGTAGGACAGAGTTATCAATCGAATTATAAGTGACCCATCAGGTGACGAAGGTCCTCCGAGGATATGCGAATAACAAATCTTTGAAAAAGAAAAGGGGTCTGGCATAGATTTGATCGGATGCTTTGTGTTTATTTGTTTAAATTGGGCATGACGCCGCATTTGACTTAATTTTTTTTCGGTCATATCGGCGGCTGGACGACCGACTATACAATGAAATCTTGATACTCCCTGCCTAAGTACCGTATTTACATCCTTTCCTAGCATCCAGTTGCTACAGTTAGTAACATCGTGAAATTTACGTTTTCCGCGATCGAAACTATTCTAAATCGCTCCCTAAGCGCTCCATCCATTCGTTCCAAACACTCACCCAAACAATTCACAAAACAAAACAAAACAGCAACAACAACAAAAAAAACGCTCCAAATTTTTCAAAAACAGTTCGAAATCGTTCAAAACGATCGGATATTCATTCATATCGATCTAATCTTTCCATGTAATGATAGGGTGGTGTGAGCTTTAAAGAGTCTAATTGGTACGCGGAGACACACAAATGGAAAAGTTCGTAGATTTCCTTACAGGGAGGAAACACATAGCACTAATTTCGTCCAAATTGGACGAAGTAAGTGATATTAGATTATCTCCCTTAACTTAAACTCTAAACTCGCTCCTCTCACTCATTCCAGTTTATTCGAAAATCATTCCACAATCACTCACCTTGTCAATTTCACGATGTTGTTATTTGTACATCCGACTAAGGTTTTCGATTATCAGCCATTTTGTGGGAAACAAACGCCGGATGTAATATTTCGAAGATGGAAGGAAGACAGGCTGATAGTCAAAGTTTAAGAAATATGGACAAAAAGCGAAATTTGATCGATATCTTTCGCTCCTCCAAGAGCCAATCGTGATGAGCCAACGACAACGGTTGCGCAATCTAAAATTTGCTGCAGCAGATAGCATCATTTAATTGAAATTATCCCACTTTAAATCATTCTAAATCGCACATTCAACGCTCCTTTCATTTAGTCCAAACATTCACTCAAATTATTCAGAAATGCTCGGATATTTATTACCCCCCTTTAATAAAATATGAATACATTTTCTAAAGATAGCTTACTATTTTTTCGAGATCAATCAGACAATTTCAATTTAGTCAGTGTTATCGTATTTTTTCCAGCTATTTTTCTTCTGAAGAAATCGTTGATTTTTATCCTTTTCGTGATTTTGGAGATTTTTTGAATGGTATGAGTGAGTGTTTATATTGAATTAATGGAGCACTGTGTGGTCGATTTAGAATAGTTTTATAGGAATGGGAGTCAATTGCACAAAGTTCTTAAGGTTCATGTAAAGTGTTTGAGACCCAATTTTAGGGGCATTCATTTGCCAAGAAAAAGCAGTATGTCCAGGAATATTATATATCAAAATGAAGCTATTTATGAGCACAAGCAGTTTTAACAAAGTCTAGCCTAAAGTACCATCCAGGTAGTGCTACAACCATTGGTATAAAACTCAGCCCCAAAACGTAGTTATGCAAGCAATTTATTTTGACTTATTTTATAAACACATATGTCATATATGTCATTCTAATTTTGTAAATGTGTAGATCTTTTTAGGGTATGGTGTGCTATCATAACATAAATAGACATTAATTGTTTATATACCTGTAAGGTTGTTTAGCAATATATCAATTTCTACTCACAGAATGATAAATATATAGTAATATTGTAGATCTTTGAATTAAAAAAAAACTATAATTTGAAATAAATTGCAGAAAATATTTCACAATATTATGGTGTGATATTGCACCATACCTAACATCTATTTTGAAAACAGACCAAACCGGTTTGACATGTATGTTGACAAAATAAATGGAAATTGATTGTTTCAAAAGAGCCTTTTGAGACTGAGTTTTATATCTAAGGTTGTAGCACTACCTGGATGGTACTTTAGACTGTACTTTGTTAAAATATGGGGCGATTTTCTGCAACCGTCATGCAGTTGATTGTTCTGTACAAAATGACCCATTTCCACAATGTTTTGGCTATACCGCTATAGCTATGGCGGTCTTATGTTTTTCAACTGCTTGTGCTCACGAATAGCTTCATTTTGATATATAATATACCTGGACATACTGCTTTTTCTTGGCTAATGAAGTGCCCTAAATATTGGGTCTCAAACACTTTACATGAACCTTAACTGCCATTCTATTAAAGGTTCACCAAGAACAATTCACACCCATTTCTGCTACCCGACGAATCAGTTGTCCAATAGTATCGACATAAAATGTCAATGTATTATAAAATATGAGTAAGTCTGAGAATAATTTGGCAGTATTTATTACACAAGTAAGTTGCTGCACTCTATGGAACCTATCGAGTTTTTTCACTTTCTTTGTGTTTTTATTAAAAATACATGTATTCATGCAAAAGAGGTTGAAAGACAGCTTGCAAAATCGTTTAATGCTTGGCATAACTAAAGCCTGATATATCAGAACATTTCTATTAAATCAATCGTGCAACGTCTTCTTTTCACATTCAATTGATTTGACAATACAGGTGGCATCTTGATTATTCAACACCAAGTATGGTGTGATCTTTTTGATAATGAACGATTTTTAAGCTTTGCCATTCATAGAAATATATCTTTGAAGATGTTCAGGATTTATGATGCGTAAATAAACCAAATTGATTTTTTTCTCTCTTTTTTGTATGTTAAGCTATCTGTAATCATCTAAGCACTAAAATGATAATATCAGGATATAATAATAATGACGAAGTGTTAATGATAACGAACTTGAACATTACCAGTCTCTCGTATAACAAGATGAAAAGTTAAAAATACTTATGATGGAAAATTGCATCATCCCCACGTTGATAAACCGTAAAAAAACAAAAATGATAGTCGAAATTGGTTTGGAGAAGACGTTTACAGAAATTGTAGACGACGGATGATGCACATTGTAATATGCGCGAAGGACGATGGTCATTAGGGCGATCTCTGTAGCTCATCTTGTGATTTTGAAAGCTAAAAGTCCCAAATAACTGAAACTCACTGCTCGAATATTCGTCAATATTACCTCCAAATTTATAGCACAACAATAATTTGGTGACCAGACACTGATGGTCCTATTTCAGACAATTTTCAGACATCTGATGGACAGCAAATGATTATCAAAGGTCATTGAAAGGCGTTTCTCATCCATAATAGGATATTTGATGCAATTTGTCTGCCGTGGACTATATTTCTTCTATTACAATATTTGTGCCAGTAACTCGTAAATCATCTACTGCTATATTTTTCTCTTATCCTTGAATTAAAACCAAAACTTTTAATATACCATTTTTTTTTATCAAATTCCTGGAAAGTTATTGTGCGCCTATCATTATGACAGTCAGAATAGAACGATTTTCGTTCGAAAAATTCAAAATTTAGTTCAATAGAGTCGAGCTTGTAAAGCGAAAATGAGAAGAGCGAAAACTGCAGACACTTGATAGGCTTTGCGTATCGAAATGGAGCTTTTTGACATACAACAATCGTTATTTGCTCAAATGCCATGCTGAAGATACCATGATTAATATTTCACGAAAAGATGGCCCTTATACAATGAAAGACAGATTAAGTCGATTTTGAGACAGTTAATAGACACCAAATAATTATCTTGTGTCATTTAAGGATGTTTTCCATTTACTATATAAAATGCACTTTATCTTTGATATACGACATGTATGATATGTAAAACTTAGAACCCTTTTGCGACCTAGATTTTTTCCACTATCCTGCAACCATTAGTTGAGCATAAGCATGTTCTTGTTTGCAGTTAAAGATTACACGCATTTCGGTTCTTTTATTATAAAAACATAATTAATACTTCGTATCTTTTAAAGTAGGGGAACATCTAATGAGTACTCAAAGTACATTCTAGAAGGAGTTATTACTGTTTCATCAGATTTCTAAAAGTTCATAATAACCAAGAAGAAAAGTAAATGTCAACCGTAATTAGACAAAATTCAAATTAGTCGCGTGGAAGAATACCAGACAAATAGAGATTTGGCTAGATAGAATTACCATATCATTTAAGATACAGTGTTGTCGGTCTTATAAATATGCAAAATCTCTATTTGGCTAGACAGTCATTTTCAAGTTACTTTTTGCAATCTGGTCTTGAGAAATAAATTGATGTGTCAATTGAATATTATAATCTATAAGTGATCAGATTAAAACTTTCTCATGATTTTTCATTTAGACTATCTACGACAGACATTCGTCGGTGTACATGTATTTATGACATGATAGTACAAAAATACAGTTCGATAAAGTTTTGAAGTGAATCATAATTTAAATTATTTAAATGATAAGATATGCAAATGGGCGTGACATTTACAACAATTTCAAAAGTACACAAAGCAACACTCTGGTCAGCCCGTGCATCTGCACAGTCTGACCATAGTCTTTGCTGTGTGCTTTGTGGACAGCCGAGGTCTCACAATATCTTTGGACAATTAGGGTGCTAAATGTTAAAACCTTGTGCACATATCAACTTGTTGGAAAGGTCATGCAAATGCTCATATATTAAGGAAACGAAGCAATAATGATTAATTGTGGTCAACGTCTTTTCAGCGTATTGGCGTCATTGAAATTTAAGCACTAACGAGGACACCAAATTCATAAATAAAGAGTTTCGACGTCACCGGAAGAACTGCAACAGGGCTCGTGTTTGACCCTTAAACCAAGTTTAGAGCCCCAAAAATCTAAATTTATCTTAATTTGACCCGTAGAAATAACCCCTTGGGAGAAATGGCCAAGGGTCAAGTTTGGTTAATCCCTCAATTATTATCTTTTGCACTATCAAAGAAATTATTATTTAATTGCTTACTTATTAATTTTACAATTAGAGGTCAACCGACCGTTTAACCTGCGAAAATCTATATATTATTAGCTCATTCTATTATTTCAACCCCTTTATTTCAAACTAATTGCTAAAATACGCCTTTCATCACATAGTCTTAAAGTGGAGTCTGGAAGATATACGAATCAACGAATAGAATATGAATCCAGAACCTGTGACTTTTGTACAAAAAGAGAAATCGAAGATGAATTCCATTTTATTCTCTGCTGTGATGCATATTTATAAATATATAAAACATTATTATAGAAACCGCCCAAACATGTTTAAACTTGTCGAACTTTTAAGCTCCCAAAATAAATCAATACTGTTTCATTTTGCCAAATATCTTGAAGAAGCTTTTAAACGAAGAAAATCGCTCGAAAATAGATAATTCACTTTACTTTTACCTCTATTTAACCATAAATTTAATTTAATTTTCAGTTCAAAAAAATCTACTGTCTATACAATATTCACATTTGTGTTGAAAATCTATATATGAATGTTTATTTTGTCATTGTTTGAGTTTATGACCTTGTTAAATTATGTATGTATTTGCTTTTGTATATAACGAGAAACTTTGTATAGTTTAAGTTACTTTAATAAAATGTCTATGTCTATGTCCTTTAAAATCAGTTTTGATCCATAGATTTTGTGGTTCTGGAGTCGATGACTCCTCTATTTCAAACATTAGCACAAGCCCTGTGAAATATCTACCAGTTTCAAAAATCTCATTTTGTATGTACCAAATTGAACATTTCCCAAAAGAAGCTCATAGACGCATGAACATCTGATAAATATTCTCAATCGACAAAACACGTGCACTGGGATAACACCTAGAATTGGACGGTTCCCTGGACAATCAAAGGACGCTTTATCGCACATGGAAGCATGATGTTATACTCCACATAAAGACATCAAGTTGATTGTTTTTCGTTCCCTCTGGGTTCAACTGCGACGGCTGTTATTTCCTTGTTATGTTTTTATGGACACACTTATATGATATGACAGCTAGGAAGCTAGATCAAATTACAAATGTCTTAGATATCATTGTACTGTTCCCATATCACCGCTATTCTGACTCTGAAACTCTGGTGAGTTGAATAACTAATAATATACGCTCACCGAAAAAAGTGTTTGTCCTTCCAAAAAATATACAGGGATCACACACAGAGATGTCCTTAGCCATTCACTTGTAGCTTAATAACACAGAGTAACATGATGTTATTCTAAAAAACAGGCAACATGTTCATCGCTTATTTTCTATGTCTTATATCACACCGTACAACCCGCGGCAGAGAATCCTGCAAAATCGATTGCTACAGAGAACGCTGCTAATGTAAATTTTCCATGCGCATTAAAAGGTGAGTATAAATGCTCAATTTTCTTATACGTGGAACAATTTCAGATGTAAAACTCTTCACTTTTGGTGCTGTAACAATCGTGAAAATCCAGTCTAAGTGCGGTTTTGAACGAACGTGTCATTTATAAGCAAAAATTACATCTTTGCACACAAAAAATGGCCAAACATGTGATATCGTATTCTTCAATGTCTTCTTAGCACATCTGCCAAATTTCTTTCTGAAATATTGAGATTTCGCAGAAAAAGAGACCGTTAAACTCGGATGATGCTTTAAAAATGGCGCACAGAGAACCCGGTTTTGATTTGAAAAAAGGCGCACATGGAACCCTGATCTTTAACGGCAAATGCGGCAGAGAACCCTGCCCTAGCAGGTTCAGAAATCATTGATCCAGAAGCATTTCTTTGTGTTTATATGCATTCACATTTGCTATTCTCGGATAAAATAATAATAAATGATACCTAATGCTTTAGTTAGCTTATTGACAGCAAATTTTTCAATGATAAACAGCTTCTATTCTGTAAAATTGGTACTCTGTTTATGTCTCCAAACGACATATCAAAGATTGCGATAGTCCAAACGTGTCGTGGATTAAATTTATTTATTTATTTTGATATAGATATCCCTTGACTTTCATCTCGAATCTATTTCAACGGTGCGATCTATCCCTTGCAACGCTAAAATCTATGAATCTATAAGATGTTTCTCGGGTTATACTTGAAACAAAGCGGTAAAGTTGGTAGGATTTTTTAAGGTAAATAATAATGTTTGCTATTTTTCATCTATTTTCTTCCTATTGGATCTATTGCATTATAACTCGACAATTGCAACATTCCGACAGCACATGAACATCTACCGAAACTTTCATAACGATCACCTTCATTCAAATCAAGCATGTGTGTGATTCATGTTAGAAATTGTCTCTCCTCCTTCGTGTTGACATAATAATTTGCAATTGCTGGAGGTTGGGGTTGGTTTTTTTTTTCTCTTTCTTTTTTTTTCAAAATCATTTTGTTTGAACTATCACAAAAGCCAAGCAGAATAACACGGTATTTTGTTCGTTTTTGTATGAGTTTAACGCCGCTTTCAACAATATGACAATTATACCACGGTAGCTTGTGTGTCCAATAATAGTTTCCATCAAAATTTTCATCAAATATACAAGCTGTTTAATCCAATGGTTTTAAATTTTAAGATTATAGCTGATCATTGGGTCAAGGTGAGGCAATGGATTAATAAAAAAAAAGGTTAAGGGTCGTGGGTGTGAACACGGTGAAACTTGGGCTCCGATGGAAATAACGAAAAAACGTTAAATTTTGGATTATTTGGACATGAAATTGTGTTAATAAAAGTTTAAGTGTATAACAATTGTATCTGATGGAGAATAATAAAGAAAATCAACAATCTAAACGAAAAAATAGCAGTCAAAGTAAGGAATCGAAATCAACAAGAGGAAACAAAGGCGCGAAAAAGGCGGGAGATTCGGAAGATCAGCAGACGAACAATAACAAAGGGTCAGTAACACAACAAATCCATAACGTTAATAACGAACAATCATTTCTATCAAGTTTACTTGACACTTCCAACGTATTTCATTCATTCACTAGTATGAACGGACAGAATATGCAAAATATGCAAAATATGCAAGATGCGCAAGGTCAAAATTATGCCGGAAGCCCGCCGCCCTATGTAAATATGGCCAATATAGGCCATCCCAATACCCCAATTTTAAACAACATGAACAGTTCCTGTAACGTTGGACAACTACAGCCATCACTACCGTCAAAACTGTCACAACTGTCACAACCGTCACAATACTATTCGACACCAATTAGACCGATGGTAAACAACGGATATCCTTCCACAGCCCTACCCCCAGCAAATTCATCGCCAAATAATGAACTGATGCGGTTTCTAAATCTTAAATTCGATGAGATGAGTAAACGTTTGGACAAAATAAACATTTTAGAAAAGAAAGTGGATGAATTTGATAAAAGATTAAGTAGGATATGGTCAGATGTGGATGAAAGGCTAGTTAAAAACACGGATAAATCGACACACTTTCGGAAACAGTGAAAGCGAACGATTTTGAACTTGATGAGGCCCGGGATGAGATACGAAGTCTAAGCAGAGAAAACGAAAAAATGAAAGAAACTATCAATGAAATCCAATCGAAATAGGCGCTTTACGGTCATTTTTAAAGGATGATTTAAAAGTGCCAGATGAAAAAAATGAACAAATTCAGTTCGATAGAATACACAGGACTGGAATTAAACGGCATAACAGGTCATGAAATATAGTGGCAGTGTTTACAGCTAAACGTGATAAGGACTACGTCAAATCCTTAAGATCAAACCTGAAAGAGACAAATTATTATATGCATGACCAATATCCTCAAGATATAGTTGAACAGCGTAAAAAATTACTTCCTATATTGAAGAAAGCAAAAGACGACAAAAAGAAGCATTATAAAATATAACAAATTGATAGTAGAAGGCGAAGTATACTTAGACGGGCCGTATGGTAAAGTATAGGAAATAGACGAGAGTATAGTTAAAGTCGGTGTCTGGAACTGTAACGGGTTATCAAGCGATAAACTATCAACTACAGATTTTTGCAAAATCTTAGATGAATTCGACATAATTTGTCTGTTAGAAACATGGACAGGTAAAAGTAGTAAGATTGATTTATCCGGATACGAAAGTTTACACTTTCATAGAAAATTTAGGCATAGAAATGCGCGTAGAAACAGCGGTGGGATCGTTTTATGCATAAAACAAAACATTTTCCCCGGAGTTAAGGTGGTGAGAAATCATCACGATACTATAATATGGCTGAAAAAGGTCTGTGATTATTTTTCCATAGAAGAAGACTTGTATTTAGGAATTGTTTACATGTGGGGTGCTACCTCCCCCGCTTATGATGTGATAAATTGTGATTTATTCAATATTCTTGAAACCGATATAACGCACTACGATCAACTGGGCACGGTTTTAGTTGCTGGTGACTTTAATGGGAGAGCAGGCTTAATCGCAGATTATATAACAGAGGACAATTTTATAGAATATATTGATAGTGAAAATTATATGACAGACAAAACACCCCGAAGAACCTCAATGGACAAACAATCCAATACACAAGGTTTACAATTGATTGATTTGTGCAAAATGACGTCACTAAGAATTTGTAACGGTAGATATCCAAACTCAAACTCGTTTACCTACTACGGACACGGGGGAAGTACTGTAATAGATTATCTATTGTGCAAAGAGAATAACTTCGACATACTAAGTTCATTCAATGTAAACGATTTTAATGAATTTTCTGATCATGCCATTTTACAGTTTGATATCCAAGTGTTAAGGTATTTGAACCCGGACACCAGTTCAAACTGTTCGTATAGTAAGATAGAATGGAATGAGAATAAAATTGAACAGTTTCGAAAAAGTATTATTTCAGATTTACCAAGTTTTAATGGACTTTTTGGCTCATTAGAATCAGAAAGTAAGAGCAGGGACAAAATTGACTGTTTAGTAAATGGCTTTGTTAATCTTGTCAATAAATCAGCGCATCCTTTATTTAAAAAAGAAAAACATGCTAAAAAACTAGCGTGTCATAAGCAGAAAAAACATTTTAACCAGTCAGAGTGGTTCGATAACGATTGTCGTACATTAAAGACAGAGTATTCGGATTGCTTGAGATCGTTTAATGAGTGTAAAAGTGTGGAGAATCGGTATAAACTTTGTGACAAAAAGAGGGAATACAAGAGTTTAATAAATAGAAAGAAGCGTCTCTACAAAGTACAGAAAAGTAAGGAAATCGAAAGCCTTAAGTCAAAAAATCCTCGTGATTTCTGGAAATATTTTTCGAAAAAGAAACAAGGGTGCGGGGAAACAATATCGATTGAGCAGTTTTATGATTATTTCAAAGGCGTCGCTATTGAAAATAATTTGGCGCCAAATCAGACAGCAGACGAATTTTGTGAGCAAGACGTGTCACGTGATCACCCGAGTTTTGACGAGCTCGACGAACCAATCCGTCAGCAAGAAGTGCGCGAAATAATAAATAATTTGAAACGCAGAAAAGCGTATTCTACAGACGAAATGCTGTACGAATATTTCATTTCAACAAGCGATATTTTAACAGGCCATCTAACTGACTTATTCAATATTATATTTGAGTCTGGTATTTTCCCGTCAAGCTGGATGGAAGGAGTGATAGTGCCATTGCACAAAAAGGGAGATAAAGACGATGTGAACAATTATCGCGGGATAACGCTTACAAGTTGTTTTAAAATATATACCGGCATATTAAACAAAAGGCTCAGTAACTGGTGTGAAATGAATGACGTCATATCCGATGCTCAGTTTGGGTTCAAAAAAGGATTTTCAACCACGGACGCAATCTTCAGTCTACACGGTTTGATAGTAGACCACATACTTAATAATGGTAAACGTTTATACTGCGCGTTCATAGACATGAAAAAGTGTTTTGATAGCGTGAATCGAAATGCATTATGGTACAAATTATTTAATTTAGGGGTAAGGGGGAAGATGCTGCAAACGCTAAAGTCAATATATGAACATGTTAAATGTAGAGTTAAACATTGTAATAATTATTCGGCGTATTACGAAATAGCCGTTGGTTTGAAACAAGGAGAGTTGTGTTCGCCGTTATTGTATTCCTTATTCGTCGAAGATTTAGAATTATATTTGACAAATAACGGCAGTAGTGGTATCAATATATACGAATTATCACTGATTTTGTTCTTATATGCAGACGATATGGCCATCTTGGGTGAAACAGTGGACGATTTACAACGTAGTTTGGACAGTCTTAAAGTGTATTGTGATAACTGGGGACTAAGCGTAAATATAGAAAAAACTAAGATTGTTGTGTTCAGAAAAAGAGGGGGTTTAAAACCTATTGAGCGATGGACATATGCTGGTAAAATGATTGAAAACGTTGATGAGTTTACTTATCTAGGCGTGCTTCTCAGATATAATGGTTCTTTTCATAGTTACAATCGGTTGGTTTGTGATAAGGCACTTAAGGCTATGGGTGCATTGTTTGCTAATACAAGCGAATTACACTTTACACCAAAAGTTATGTGTCAATTGTTTGATGCCTTTGTTGGATCGATACTGAACTATGGTTGTGAAATATCTGGATTTTCTACTCAAAGAGAAGTTGAACGTTTACATCTTAAATTCTGTAAAAGAATTTGGGTGTAAGGCTTTCAACTAGTAATTCTGCGGTGTACGGTGAGCTGGGTCGTTTTCCACTCAGAATTGCAAGTACAATTAAAATTTTGAAATATTGGTTTAAAATCATCAAAAGTAAAAACTCTATTGTTTATGGGATATACAATTGTTTACTTGATGATTTAGCTTAAGGACACGTTAATTGGGCCAGCAAAATACGCACTATGTTATGTGAAAACGGTTTCCAATATGTTTGGGAGGATCCATTCAATGTAAATGACAAACAGTATATTTTGATTTTTAAGCAGAGACTTATAGACACTTATGTTCAGAAGTGGTCCAGCGAAGTAAACGAGAATAAAATTTTAACAATTTACAAAGGTATTAAGACGGCTCATAGTTATGAACAATACTTGGACTTAATAGAAAATAGATACGACAGGCGCCTCTTTACGCAATTCAGGATGTCAGCCCATAGTCTTCATATCCAAACAGGACGATACGGTTTAAACCGCTTAGACAGACAGTTACGTGTGTGCAATATTTGTAATTGTGGTGATGTAGAGGATGAATTTCATTTCTTGTTTGTTTGCAGTAATTATAAGTTTATAAGAAAAAGATATATTGATAAATTCTACAGGCTTCGACCAAGAATGCATAAACTTTGCATGCTACTTTCTTCGACTGACAAAATTGTTTTAAAGAATTTAATCTGTTACCTTAAATGTGCATATAGTATTAGAAAAAATGAATTATTTCCATAGATATTGAATCGTTTAGAAATTGTACTCTCAATATATGTGTTGGGGCACATATATTTTTTGTATGATTCTGTAATTTCACGATTTTTTTTTTCAATATTTATTCTTGTTTGTTTATTCACTTCATACCCTTGACCTTTGTATTTGATATTCATGTATGGATGAGAAACATTCTTGTATTAATCCGAAATAAAATATATGTTCTGTTCTGTTAATATTTAGGGTGCCTAAATGCTTCTAGTACGTTTTAATACGATTCACGTAGACCAACCCCGAACAGCTCCCAGGTCTGCTACGTTCGCATTAAGACGCAACTGCGTAACCAAGATCGTACAATGTTATTTCCAAGACCTTGTACGTTGTCCGCAAGTTCAAGCCGATTAAACCACAAGTGGAATAATATGCAAATAAATATTGATTTTTTACTGGTTATTTTCAAGGCACATGTAATTGGTCATGATCTTACAACGTTTGTTTTGTGCATGGTTCCAAGTGATACAGAAACCGCCACAAAATGCCTCGCTAATGAAGACTTTACAACCTTACATCTACGTTTCTCTTGTCATTGACCATACCTCGTAAATAAATGTGATCGGAGAGGAATCGTCCGGGACTGGGGTTAACCAAGCCGCCGCCAGGTCGACCTTACAACTTGAGGATTGGCAGCCAGACGCATAACCGGCTGATAGCCGGGATCAGCTAAGAAAATATAATTTGAATATCAATACCCCAAAATGCCAAAAGAATAAATTACTCTGACCTGTTTAACATGTTGGGATGTATTTATAAAACAAAACAGAAGAACAGAACAGAACAGAACAAATCTTTTATTTACATCCAAGTACATATATGTACAATTAGGACAAATAAATTGGAACATATGTAATAGTAAATTTAACACATCCGGTTATCCAAGACTTAAGATATAGAAAATATGTTCATGTTTCGAGGGATAGATTGTTAACGAGTCTATTTTGGTCATCGAAGCAGTGTTAGAAATTGATCGAATACTGTAACTACAGTCACGAGAATCAGATCGCTAGCTAACACTTTCATTTTTTAAATTCAATTACTATCATTATAATTATTTATTCAGGGGATGCTATAATGAAAACTTATCGGAATTGGTGAAACGGTTGCTCGGGCAACGGAAATCAGCACCCGCGGCTTGTGTTTGAGACAAGCCACTTTTGCAATGATTTTCGAAGTAAATATTAAAGTCATTTGACCGGTAAAGGAGTTAAAATTAAGAATGCGGACTATATCCCCTTTTTGGCCTCCTTGTCCGAAAAGAAAAGACAAGGGTGGAGTTGGGGAATTTATATAGAACATGGTTTAATGGAGCAGTTTACATTTCTTACGTGACATATGTTGCAGACATGAGTCTATAGGCCTATAGCGTTTTTATTCTTAGGCAGATGCCGTCTGGACCACTCAGAACTATAAGCAAGGGGAGGTCCAACCGCCATCTACTTCAGATTTAATCTATTGTGACGTTAAAGAAGTTGTCCAATTTATAATGTAGGCCTATACATATTACATTGTTGCGGAACATTTATGATAGACAATTTATATGTATTTGTAGCAAGGGCGTAACTACCATTACGCGCAAAACTTAAGTGTGTAGTAGACATAAATCCTCTCTAGAAAGTCTCCTTTATTAATGATCACAACATTGAGCCTACAGCTTAATCAAGATGTAGTTACGATGTTTTGAACACTCAACCAACTCTTAAATCATAGAAAAGATGCGGGCGGAGGATATAAATATTTTGTTACGATCCACAAATCGCCTTAATCCAGTATATTCTATGTTGATCGCTTTCTGAGTGCGTATAAATTGCAAGATCCAAGTAACGCCTTTGTGTTAGAGAGGAATAGAATGACCTTAAATTTCGTACTAATGATTTCCAATTGACTAGTTAATTATATATCTATGTATTATTTTAGAACGAACACATCCGTTGTCGATATAAAGAATATGAGTCAAGAACTTGCCTACCCTAGGGGGATATTATACCTAACTAAAAAAATCATGGCGGCTATGGTGCACCGTATTTTCGTTGATCCGTTCCCAGACTGTTCATTTTTTTAGACCATAGCTCTGAAACATACGGCAAGTGCCCAGTATGTAAATCACGAGGAGTCATATATACTCAGAGGGCTTGTAACAACATATACATTGCATTCAATGAATGAAATACTTGCATAAGTAGATAAACAAATAGTATTAATTCGGCAGACAGAGAGTATGTACCCGATTGCGCATGACACAATGCGATACATGAAGATTTGCATAACGGTGACCTGGCTGTGTTGGCCAATGATAAAAGATATGCCATGAGAACGTCACGGGCATATTGAGAAATTTATAATATGAAAAGACCGAGCTTGCGATGAACTAGGTTGTTTAGGAATGAAGTTTCGTAAGTAGATTTGTTTACACACGATCTCATTTGGTATGGCATTTGAATATCGGATAGTATACCATCATTAGGCAAGCAAAAACCTCGTTACGACAGCTTTGTTAAACTTCCAAATTATGATCGCTTGCTTGCGACATGAGATGTTTCCCGTGTGAAAAGCCATTTCAAAGACGAAAAATAAAAAAAAATCCTCATATTACTAGGCGAGATAACCTTTAAATGTCGCAAAAATTATCGAGTTTGGAGTACATAATTGGATGTTATTGAATGTTATCCCAGGGCTATCATAACTCAAATATACCCAGACAAATTGTTTCTTCGTATGCAAAGTTCAAAAAATCTAATACAAGAGAGATTATTCAGTCTAGCTAAAGTCCCGGGCGGCGTAGTTATAATGCTATGATTTCACTACTTGGCCCTTTTCTACAAATGGACAATCTTGCATTTACAGATATACAGAATAACATGTCAGTTTCTTAAAATGTCAATGTTATATTCTCGAGGTTTGGAGAATTTATTATGACAAGGCTTTGCCGAGACCATATAACATTGACATTTAGAGCACTTACACTTTATTCTATATATCATGCAATCATTCTTCAGCGCTTTATTATAATAAACCCTTAAAAATGATTGAAATTCAGGTTAATGTTTATGCAAATTGTTTGTAAAAATAGATAGTCTGGTACCATGTTATTTCATCAGGCAGTTGATTTCAAGTAAATACGGGTTTCATTGCATGATAAACAAAAAAATCCGTAAATTCAAGGAACAAGAGCCAATATCAAATTTTATAACATAAATGATTTACATGTATAGAAAATGCTTCGTGTTATTCAAGGCCATTTGGAAATATTCTACGAATGCAATGGGACGCGGTTAAAAACCTTTCCGTTGTTTTGAAATACTAGATTTGTATTTGATGTGCTCAAACGTCTTTTTGTGAGATTTCATTGAAAAACTGTGTCCAAATCTAATGAATATAACCGTACATTGTACTTTAATTCCGTTGCGTAAGTATCTCATTCTTCGACATATTACCTCCGAAAGAATGCAATAAAAATGCGCCGTTGGTTATCCAAGTTATATGAAGCTATAAATAGGCCAATAAAAGACATCGTCAATTTATATCTGTCATTGAACTAGTTCAATATAACTTTTACGTCGTCAATTAATCGAACAGCTTAATCAGACTGATTCTTTATTGCTTTTTGGTGAATACGCGGGAAATATCGGATGGTAATAACTTGATCATCTCAATGTTAAACAAAAGAATTACATCCTACAACGTACATTTTCCCCTATTTGACGTTATCTAAGCGGCAGCCATTTAACCCATGACTTAATCACGTTGCCTAGCAATCACCTGCAAAATGACGCGCTTAAAATGACTTGGACCTACCATTTTTGTCTCATTCTTTTTCATTTTAAAAAAAGTAGAAGTAGTGTTTGCCTTTCGTGTGAGTTCGATTTATCGTTCATTGAGTGAACAACAAAAGCTACATATTCACTCGTTGTTTCCCAACTCATAAAAATATAGCTTTTTTATTTGTTTACTCAATGCAAGGTCAATACATCCGCTTTGAAAACAAATATTTGACCTCTATGTTTAAACAATTTAAATGTGACCCGTCACGCGAAAAGGGATCGTCTGGGAAGTGCGTTAAGTATCGACCCTTGTCAGACTGCGCTGATTTTCTGAATTAAGTTTAATCAATTTACCTTCCCGTAAAAGAATTTTTTGAAATGCGACCTCTGGTTGGCCTGTTCTAGCACCAATCTCTTTTTCAAATATTTATTTTACTTTGTTCCCAGTTTGTCCCTTTTCGCCTGACGGGTCATATATCTTTTTTTGCAAGGCCAGTTCAATGTATACTGAAATGACCACCTGACCTGCGTTCTGGGTAACAAAAAGGTGCGAACTGTTTGCAGATTATACCCCGCTTTGTTCGAATACTTGTGTACAAAGCAAAGTATGATTTACAAACCTTTGCATCCTTTTGTCATCCTGAACGCAGAGGTAAAATTTAATGATTCTGTGAAGTTTTGAGTTAAAATCAATAGAGGTAATCCAATGTCGCTAAATTTGTTAAGAATAAACAAAATTAGCGACATTTTATTACCACCTTTTACAAACTATGCATACGAGTTCTACAAATAGCTTCCTATTTTTTCAAGAACCAACTAGACGCTAACAATTTCAGTTATGTCAGTGAAATCGCGATTTTTTTTCTAGCTTATTTCATTTCGAAGTAATTGTTGGTTTTATCTTTTAAAGTAATTTTGGAGCCTTTTTTAATGGTTTGAGTGAGAGTTTGGAATGAATGAATGAATGAATGAATGAATGAATGAATGAATGAATGAATGAATGGGACGCTATGCGAGCGAATTAGAATAGTTTGGATTGGAATGAGAGTCAATTTCGCGATGTACTTAACTGTATACATGTGCATACTTTGACTAGTAATGCTTACAGATCAACTCATTCAATTCGACAGATATATTCCTATCTGTAACCGATTCCTCATACGTCATTTTCTAAACAAGGAAATCCTATTCAGACGTGGATGCGTCCCTACAGGCTTTCGGGGACCTTGGTTGCTCGACTTCGTTTTTCCGCAAACACAGAATGATGATTGTTTTTGAGTCCCAATTGATACCAAAGTGATCACTTTTTTTTCGCCTTATGATGTTTATATTACTCTATACTTGACATATGGGAGCCAAAAGACTTCAGTCTTGTAATGATCTTACGAAGAATGAGTATGGATATGAGTAATTTAACTCATATTGCTATTAAATTACCTTCAATTTTGCAAGCTTCCAACTGTTTGCCAAGGAACAGTTAACAACACCGTGAAATAACAAATCATCTCGATCAAAACCATTTCAAATAACTCTCTCAGTGCCCAATTCATTCATTTCAAACACTCACTCAAACCATCCATAAACGCTAAAAACTAACAGAAAAAGATAGAATCAGTAACGTCATTCAAAATAAACAAAGCTAGAAAAAAATCACGATTTCACTGATCTAATTGAAATCGTAAGCGTCTGATAGGTTCTCGAAGATATAGGAGGCTATTTATAGAACTTATAAGTATATTTCATTAAAGAGGGGGGGTTAAATATCGCTAATTCTGTTCATCCTGAACAAAATTAGCGATATGGATTACCTCCCTCTAAATTTACTTTAAAACTTACTCATCTCATCCATTCAATTTCATCCCAAAATCATTTCAAAATTATTCACCTTATCAATTTCACGATGTTCTTAACTGCACGCCAAATATAACTTTCCAAAACGTCATTTCGTTTAACTATTTGATGTAAGTCATATATTAATGATATCCATCATGAGATTTCCTTTTGGTCAGGCAGCCTTTTGGGGAAGGTAGTAAAGTACTTGTAGGTAAGAACACCTGAGTCTGGGATTAATCTAAGACCGTCATTGAAAAAAAATCTACCACATGTGTAAGACAGGTACATCCGTGGCGACTTTTCATTTTATAAAAACATTGATCAAAATGTTAGAATATTATCTATCAACCTATACGTGGGATGTCAAAAACGTTTCGGGACAACCCTCCTAATACCTCCATGAAGTCCCCGATAATTAGGCAATGTCTAAAAAAACCGAACGGGGAACTTTACCGGTAGCTTTTTGGACAACCCCTGTTCAATCGGTAATTACTAATGAGTAAGTAGTCTTGTTTCCTAAATGCAATAATTAAATGTAACATTCTGTTGCTACCCTAGCACGCCATAGTAACATGATGCTATACTTTATCCTTTTTCCTAATTTTCATATTTATTCAGCGTTGGCTTTTCAAAATGATCTAACAATAATATACATTACACTGGATCGTTTTCCAGATGATATCCAAACGCATTTACATTTATGATCCAACCTGAAGGTAACTGCACAGAATTAACAATTATCAGTTATCAGATTTAGAATCAAGAAAGCAAAACGAAAAGGAAATAAGGCAGAATTATGCAGATTATAAAGTTACAGACCAGCAAATTCAAGTGAGTGGTCAAAGATTAAATTTACATTGAAAATGATTGGAGATACCGGTTTCTCGAACCTTACTCTTTCTTGCGGATCTATACACAGTACATAAAGTTTTGTCTGAAAGTAGCACGCGATCAATTTGTTGTAATAACCCTCGGCAGTCTACTAGGCAGACATTGTCATCTTACATATTCAACATTTCTGACTTAATAACGACAGAAAGACAATTTGTCCCGGACTCATTACCAAGACGTCTTCAATTGTGCGGTTTCACTTTGCACGAAAACTCCTTTTTTTCTTACAGAATATCATTCGGGAACCCTCGGCGATTCTACGGAAGAGACCTCGGGAATAATACGGACGTAGCCATGAAAGCGCGTCATTTCGCGTGTAGGTTTATATGACGTCACAAACATCAACGATCTCGCTAAGGATGACGTTGCATAAAATAAAATCAACAATAGAATATTAAAAGTGGGCATATTATAATTTGATAACAAAACGCAGTGCTTTACTGCGTTTTTTCATCAAATTATAGTATGCCCAAAAGATCTCAAAAGATGATCGGAGAGAATTAATAAAAGGTGATTTTCTATGAGCGTATTAACCGAAGTACCACCAGGAGCCGAATCACCTTAAAATGACCCAAAATTACTACACTTACGTCCGAGGTTCTTTCCAGTTTACGGAAAAGTCCGAGCGATGTTCCGAATGACAGAATATATGAATATTTTTGCTTACGACCGAATTTGTAAATATATAGAGACTGGATAACACGAAGCATATTTTTTTACTATTTCGATGACCCATCAAATAAGGATTCATCCAGATATATCCTCTCCCACGCTAATCTCGGAAATCTCTATTGAGTATAATGACTCCAGTATTAATTCGTTTTATGAGCTATTGGGTATTGGGGATTTCGGTTGCTGATTTATGATTATCATATAAATAAACGCTGCTCGATAATTAGTAAGTTATTAAGAGTAATGTAGAATAAACGAGCTGAGATCATTTTATCATCATCAATGAAAACCCAATACGTAGAAAAAATACATACATCTGGAAATCTTATTCGAAAACGTAAATAAAACAATCTGATTTGTATGCAATAAAATCGTCGATATCTAAATTACGGAATGGTTCATTTTTCATGCATGATGAACGCCTTCGTCACATTTTCTTTACAGTAATATTTTGATTTTCTTGAATTTATAATTTCCCTCAATTCTTTTTCTTTTACTATTTCTAAGGACGACAGTTTTAATCGCCCACCATTTGTAGGTCTGCGACATTTTAGGTAGCTCATCAATATTCATGACGTAAATCGTAAACATCACAAGATGGGTGGTGTTTTACGGTACCGAGCTCTTACAGAGATGTTTCGGAATTTGTCGGTCATTAACAGAAATTAATGGATGAATAAAAAGCATCCGACAAAAAATAAAAAAAAGTGCGACCCTAGAGAACTCGAGGCTTTGATTTTACTAGATGGCATAAGAACGGCTATATTTTCTTTGTTAAAAATACAAATGTGACCCGTCACGCAAAAATGGACCATCTGGGTAGGGCGTGAATTATTGACCCTGGTCAGACTGCGCGGTTTGCGCAGACTGACTATTGCCGAAACGTTTCGCAAAGTGCTTATTTTCAGAATCTAGAATGATCAATCTACCTTCCCGTGGTAAAATTTTTGAAATGCGACCTCTGGTTGACCTATGCTGGACCCAATCTCTTTCAGAGTTCCCAGATGGTCCCCTTTTGCGTGACGGGTCACAAATAAGAAACAATTGACGAAAAATGGGCGTTAATGTAACTTTATGAATGTCCATTGTCGCCATTGCATCTATTTTGACAATACTTTACTTTAAATATTAAATGTAAAAGCTGCCTTAATAGCGATGTAGTATATACGATCTACTCATGACCTTAAGGATTGCGGTTCGTGCCCTACGTTCACCGAGGGACATGTATTTGTAATACACTTAGAACCATGTCCCAATCAAGTAGCTGTCGATTTTGGTAGCAGTAAATTTACTACCTCTCTCTGAGGACGTGATGACATGTGGATTGGGTATTCGACATTGATTCTGTAACCTGAAGCTTTTGCTGAAGTCGAACTAAATTATATGGAGTTCACAAGTCTAAAAGCTTATCAACTGCTTATAACACGGAAAAGCTGAAATAAGTGTTCGCCTTTTCAAAGATAAATTTATCCTTTCGGCTTTATGAGGCAGTTATACTAAACATGTGTACGACAATTCGCGATACCAATTAAGTGAAAACCATATTCGCGAAGTTACATAGAATGCAATCGGTGCCAAGCAAGGTCAAAGAGAACACATAATAATTTGCACTAGAGTCAAATGTTGTTTACTAATGAGTTTCTTAAGATTGTAATTGGAGAACAAACGTGTTGATAAGTAGCTATGTATGAAGTGAATCTTTGATTTGAAGATAAGTATTTTCTGCTTTAAGTTACCATAGAGCTACAGAAAGAGGGAATATTTCGGATTTCAAGTTCAAATATTTCAATAGTTCTTTACTTACTCTTTATTGTGGGTACTCAAATGAATCGTATCGTCGATACGATTCAAATGAGTACCCACAATAAACGGTTTCATTCAAAAATAAGGCTTTGCGTCCTTCTTATCTGTTCCTATATAATATATATAATAATAATAATAATATAAAATTGCCGACAAACTTTTCACAGATACCAACATACCAAAAATTAAGCTCAAGATCTCTATACACATCTAATACCCAAACTCCAAATGGATCGAGAATTTACTTTCATTACCTCTCAGCCAGACCAAAATTCTCACTAAATTTCGTTTTCTACTTTTGGTTGATCAATACGGAATGAAAAGAATCTTGAAAAATGTAAGAACGTGAACATGATTACCCATGATAAAGAATAACAAAATAAGATACAATGCAAGAGCTTACAATGTAGACGGTTTTCTTCTTCTAGAAAACTTTCTTTTGTGACATCATTTTTACTTTATTGAATGAAAATCGTGCTATATTTTCAGATAGTATGTCCTTCAAGCGACCTCCCTTATAACATGGAAATAGAAAGAATTTACAGATATTCAACGAACATGTCGAAGACAATCCCTACCCGATACGGTGCCATAAAGAAGATAATAAATTACGTTAACACGAAGAATCTTGCGTTTTGAGACCATTAAACATTATTTTTATGATGTCAATTAAGTGAACGAGGTAATCAGCCAATTGTAGCTACAGCAAAGTGTTCTCAGCGCTTTACAGACAAGTTTAAATTTAAGCTACACCGAACAAATTGCTTTGTGTTTTTGGGATACTTCAATCAGGTTCAATTAAAGATCAATATCTTCGCATAAACAATTCTACAACATTTAATTCTTCCTTTTCTTCTAAAGTTTTTTTCTAATGTTTCCTTTAATATGAGTTATATTCATCTATGTTATCTTTGGTGTACATTTTGCTCATGTGTTTTGTAGTTATCATGTAAATGATTTCGTGTCGATTATGAACGTCAGGCTTTCAAGTCGAATAATAAAGAATTGTGTTTTGTAGTAAATTAATCTAAACATCCACATTTCGAGGGCTCAACGCAACAATATTTGTAAGTGCCTACATGAATTTAGGCACTTTCAACAGTGTCGCATTGACTCTCGATTTAATCCGTTTGTTCATGGTTATGGTGTTCGAAAAATTGTGAAAAGCGTACTAAGTTCAGAAAACAGTATACCTATTGATAAAATTTGTGTTTAGCCAACTCTCAAGGTACACAAAAATCAGTCACAGAAGAAATGGTTCGCTTTAAATACGTTTTTCCGTTTTTTTTTTACAAACAGAGTGGATTGTTTTAACGACATAATACATTATTCACGCCTTTTAAAACCACGGCATCTAATGGATGGTCAAAAAAAATCTCAGTCGAAAAAGGGGCATAATTTTCACAAAATAGATATAGAGTTATCCCCCTAGATAGTATAGGTTTCTTTTTTGATAAGGGCATGTGTGCCAAGTTTCAAGTGAATGCCTTCAGTAGATCAAGAGATATCACAAAATCGCAAAGTTTTCGCACGACAACAGCGACGACGACGACAATGACCACGACACCAAGGCTATAGCAAAACCTTGGGGACTTCTCCCAAAACAGCCGAGCTTTAAACGACAGAATACGATATTGATAACAATCGTTTGGGGCAAGCCAAAACTTAAACACCGCTCAGAGATTTGGAGTCCCAAACTCCATATTGAGAGAGACTATTGTATAATTGGTGCGATATACAAACATATCGAAACCAATTTATCTTAATGGAACGTTTGACCTGGATAATTGTTCCTTTAAGACCCATTTGATAGTATATTTGATTAAAAAATAAGTAGAAGTTTACAAATCATTACATCAGCGATATGCGATTTCGCGATCAGAATTTGAAAGTCATAATGAAACTGTCTCAGTCATAGCGTTTTCCATTAATATTCGATTATCAATATTTCAGTAATGTAGGTTATTACTATTTGACAAAAATCAATTAATGGAAGAATCGTACATGAATGTGGAATTAATCACGTCTTTATCGTTAAAACTTTTCAAGGAATTTGTTATCTTTTCACCAGGGAATTATCTATAAGCAAAGCTAATTCTTATTCATCAAAAGAAAGCTTCAAAGGATGAACGCTAGGTCGCTTATTCTTTCCAAACTGGACCAAGTTTAAGTGAGGAGAACATGACCAGTCATTGCTTTGGTAAATGCATTTTTCAATACTTTAACTGTTTCATAGTAAGCAGATTGGAATTTATCTTCTATCCCCATCACTGTACTGAACAAGATCATAGTTTAATGTCACAGTACCACACTGAAAGCTATCAAAATTAAAAGTCTTACACCAGAGTCCCGTTTTACTAAACTTCTTACGAAAAACTGAACCATGAGTCAAAATCACAAATCGTACCTGGTGTTTTCATTCATTATTTTATTCTGCCTTAGAATATCTCGTTAGAATCGTCTTTGGAAGACGATTCAAATGAGATAATGCATGGCAGAATTCCATATTTGATTACTACTGTAGAAGCAACTTTAATTTTTGACTTACGCAAAAAGTGATCGTAGATGTTAAGTAAAACAGGCCCCTGCTAACGTTATGTGTGCTGAAATGGAAAGTGTTCCCATTTTTTTTTTAAAATACATGTACAAAGATTTTATTCTTTCCTATAGCGCTATGGATAACTTAAGCCAGTTAAAACTCCTAAGACGTTCTTATATCTTCCAATCTAAAATTTCTCACGAATCATTTGATCTTGCTAAAAACTTGCTTTATAAGCCACATTTTCCTTCGAAAGTCGATCAATGATTCATATGTGAGGGTACCAGTAACACTATTGTGAAATTGACAAAATGAATAATTATGGAATGACTTTTGAAGTAAATTGAATGAGTGTGTGGAACGAGTTTTGAGTGAAATTTAAGGGAGGTTATTCAATATCGTTAATTATGTTCAAGATAATCAAACCTAACGATATTTATTACCTCCCTTCAATAACATATGCATTCAGGTTCTATGAATAACTTTCTATGTCTTCACGCACCCATAATGTGCTTTTAAATTCAATTATATCAGTGAACTCGTGGATTTTATCAAGCGATTTTCATTTTGAATGAAGTTGTCGATCTTATCATTTTTGTAGATTTTGGAGCGTTTCAGAATGGTTTGGGTGAGTGTTTGGAATGAATTCATTGGTCGATGAGTGAGCGATTTAGAATGGTTTTGATTAAGACGGCGTCCAAATCATAAGGTCACGGGCTCGATCCACGACTGCGGCACTCATCCTTTCCGACTTTTTGTCTCTCACAAATTGGTCGATAATCATAGACCCATGTGGGGAAGTAGCTGGAGGCTATGAAAGACCGTTATAATACTACTAGGTGCTCCAGCCGCCGCGATATAACTGAAAAATTGTTGAAAGCAGCCTTAAACCCCATTGAATTTAACAAACAAATGTATTCCATTGTACAATCTTTTGCGTTCTTTGAAGTACAGGACGCTTGAAGAAAAATAATTCTGAACTAAAACTATATTTATTTTGCCAATCAGCTACTAATGGGTAGTTCAAGAAGATAATTGGCATAAAGATCAGTTTTGAGTACTTTGATTCATCTGACCCTTTGAACAGTTTAGTTAGGGTGTATTTATCCCGGGGATTTGTACTAGTAAATCAGCAGTCTACTTGTAGAATTATCCTTGCGCTAATGTAACAATAGATCCGCATTTTTATGTGAAAGAGAAAAGTTTAGGTTAAACTGACGGAAATCTCTTACAAAACCGGACTCAGAAAGCCATCTAAAATATACGGCTAATACTTTAAACGGAAAGACGCTGCCTTCTATGTATTCAGAAAAAAATCTTGAACAATATTATGTTTTCTTAAAAAAGTAACTACCGGAGACTTAAAAACTGAAAATAAAAGTACGATTGTCTTTAATCCACGAAAGTCTTATTTCAAAAGTTATATATTCGGTAACTAAGGGATACAAATGCCTACTGTAATTAGGCACAAATAAAATTAATCGCATGGAAAATCACCAGACAGTATTAATGTCCTTTGAAATACAATTACCGCATGTTTACAACATCGAAGCCTTTTAACAATACTGAATAAAAATTTGATTCCGACCATTTGGAAATTTGAAATCCAAGAGATGGGCATCCTCATGAATTGTAAGCACTTTTGTCTGTATAAAAGTGTGTTGTTACAAAGATTTTTAGAAGATAACAGCCCTCGAATTAATGCATAATATTTAAAATAATCTTCAGCGTCTCGACTGCGAAACGGGGCCAACATTAGAAATGTGGATGTGGCTTGCAATGTTCAACTCACAATGTATACAATAATTTTCAGATGTAAAAGATATACCGAGTTTAAAACGTTGACACTCAAACATCAGCGCACACGACTCTATAAGCAATTTTTGGTACGTTCGCTAATGAAAAAAAAAAAAAACACACACCTTACAATTATCATTCGAATTTAAAGGGATGATCATGATATCAGGCAGTTTATAGAAAAAAATTTGCATACACTTCCACCTGAATTTCGTTGACCTTTAAGAGTTTGTTATAATCAAGTGCTGAGAAAAAGATTGCCTGGTAAATAGAATAACATATAATTTGTTTTTGTATTAATTTCATATTGTCAATAATTCTGTTATTATTGTCAATAAAAATTGTTAATTGTAAAGTTTGTTGCTGGCTTCTTTGTTCTTGTTACATTGGCACGTAACAAGTGTCTTCAATGATATCTTGTCTCAGCAAAGCTTCGTCATGATAAATGCTCCCAACCTCGGCTATTTTAGACACTAACAAATTATTCTCTATTTATCTGGAAATTTGTCTCGCGTCGCGATGCCATCACAACAGAAGATGACGGTTAGCCATAAGATACTTGACTGATAACTTGGGTAAATTTCTTTTGCAACATCTTTGGATTAGGGCAAGTCTAAACTTTGAACATTTGGTCTCTGGATAAATGAAATACAGATAAAAACACGCGTGCTAACAGATACTAGTTCTAGCTAGAAAATCATGTTTCATTATCTGCAGTCAAGTAAATCTTTGCTAAAGAACCCAGTGGATATGCTTGACTTGCTGTTAAGATTCTTTTTTTTTTTTCAAACAGATTTCGGTACAGTTTAATTCCAAATAAATGGAAAATATTTAAGTTTTCCTTAATCAAAAGTTCAATGGTTGTATTTGATTTATTACCACTTTCAACGCTTTAACACGTGTAGTACTTATATAACGCCTGAAAAGCAATTGCTTCAGCAATCTATCGGGGACACATAATGGATGTGCACTAGCTGTAACATCATCGAGCCAAAGCTAAAATCTTTATTCCTATAATAATCTTTTGAAAGTGTAATCTTCTTTTTTTGAAAAAAATATATGAAAATGTATATCACAGAGCTTGTTTATCTACTAGAGTAATTTCAACGGAAATTCTAGTAGCAATTGCTTAGACAAGGCGCTTCAGTAATCTATTGGGGGCATATTTAAGGATGTACACTAGTTCTAACGTCAAACAACCAAAGCTAATTCCAACAATATTTTTTGAAAGTGTAGGTTTCGTTGTTTGAAAAATGATTTGAAAATTTTAAATCACCGAGTTTGATTTTCTGCTAGAGTGATTTGAAAGAAAAGTCTGCTTTGCAGATATTTTCAAATTAATTTTGATGCTTTGAAAAGCTAATCAAGAAATAGATCTGTAAATAACGGAAAGATGTCCAGTTTTGTGCATATTTTAAGTCCGTTTAGATGCAATATTCCAACCCTACACAGCCTTACTAGAGTCGACAGTTTACGTATATTCTACACTGTCCCTTTTCGCCAAACGTGCCACATTGGAATTTGAAAAGCCCATTTTATCTCACCTGAGCACAACGTACTCAAGGTGAGCTTTAGTAATCATTGAATGTCCGCCGCGAGTTGTTTCATGCGTCGTGCGAATTCAGACGTCAAAAATTCAAGTGTTTACACTCTAGAGGCTAATCTTCATGAAAGTTAGTCAGTCACAAGGATTAACCCGTTTAAATAAAATTAGGAAGGATCCAAATGATATAATAGAAAAAGTTATCTTAATGACAATTTTCTTGTTTACCCCCTAAAGGCCACAATTATGGTCCAATCTTCGTAAAACTTGGTCAGAATGTTTGTCAGGTTACAAGACTATACCGTATTGAAAATGGGAATGATCCATGTCATTTCACGGGAAAAAGATATCTTTATTGAAATTTTCTTGGTTACACTCAAGGGGTCCGATTTTGGTCCAATCTTCACTAAACTTGATCAAAATGTTTGTCAGGCCACAAGGATGAACCCTATTGAAAATGGAATGGATCCGAATGATATCACAGTAAAAGGGGTCTTAATGACAATTTCTTTGATTATACTTATAAAACTTGGTCAGAATGTTTGTCTCGACACAAGAACGAACCGTATTGAAAATGGGAAGGGTCCATGTCATAGCACGGGAAAATGGACCTTAATGGCAATTTTCTTTTGTACAATCAAAAGATCACAATTTTGATCGAATCTTCACGACACTTGGTCAGAATGTTTGTCAGGTCATAAGGTTCAACCCTATTGAATATGGGAAGGATTTATATGATATCATAAGAAAAGGGGCCTTAATGACATTAAACTTGGTCAGAATGTTTGTCAAATCAATTGAAAATTGTCGTTCACATGTAGGGATTATTTATAAGACTATCATAAGAAGAACAATAATAAATTGGCTGAAAATTTGGCATTTTATTGTAATTAATTGAGTTAAAGAGACGATGGTGAGCGACATAGGACTATCAGGGACCTCTTGCTTTTGTGATTGAGTATATTAGCTAGTCATTTATGTTTTAGTTGTCGCGACAGCTCATTTAGATTCAACAGAGATAGATTCTCCCACACGCTAATCTAGAGTATCTTTATTGAGCATATGACCTCGATAATAATTCGTTTAATAAGCCATAGGGAAATTTCGGATGCTGATTAATGATTATCATATACTATTTCATGGCAGGATAATTAATAAGTTATTAAGTGGGAATATATAGGAGACGATATCCTCTATAATGATAAACGATATTTATGGAGATAAGAATATCTTTTACAATTTTTGTTTGTTTCCATCTTGAACACATTTTATTGCACATGGTCTTTTGTAACTGTTTAAAGAGATGTGAGTTGCAGTGGATATGCAAATGAACGATGCCTACCCGAAGATATGTGTTCAATGATTAATATATTGTTAACCAGAGTCGACCCATCTTAGTTTGAGGATCATTTTCTCTAAATGGATCATGTCTGTCAATGAGCTGGGTTCGTAACAATTGGTGGCAGAGGTGGGACAGTGACAACTGCTAGACGGGAGTTGCCTTACCCACGGGTCTCCCAGGCCAAGTCTCGGGATGAGTCTTCTCGGGGGGGGGGGGGGGGGAGGGGGGAGTAATGTAACAGTTTAAAGAGATGTAATTTGCAGTGGATATGCTAATAAGAGATACCTGCCCGGAGATATCTGGTAAATAATAACATATATAGACAGAAACGACCCATTTAGGCCTAAGGATTCTTTTCTCTGAATGGATCAAGTCTGTCTAAGAGCTAATAACACTAATAACAAGCTCGCGAACTAGACTCTGAAGTTGTTTCAATGGCTCACAGTCTTCCGGACTTATTTCGATCATTGTATTGCAGTAAATACAAGACAAAATTTTGATGCAATGAATCAAAGTAGGCCGCAAATTATTTGGGTTGCATCAATGAATTATGTATTCTTTTAAATAAAAATTTTTAGCAAACAATACCTATCTAGATTTTAAGAGAGGTTCATTTTAGGTTAACATTGTATCCAATGATATCGCATAGATAGACCTCGAAAAGTTAAAACTCAACATGAGTTAAAAGATTAAGGCTTGAAATGATGTTATGCTAAGTGCCAGACCACCGCTATATATTACACGTAGGATTCAATTACCCAAGGTGGAAAATTTATTCTCTAGGCCAGAGCTTTGACAAAAGTCATCACACACTTTTGTACCAAGAGAATTTCGAGTGTAATTGTGCACAATGAAGTATTGTGATTTTTTAAACCGCTTCGAACCTGCTGAAGACCTAAAATGAAATTTTTACTTTATATTTAACAGGACCAAAACAGACAGGGGTTTAATCATGGATGTATCTGCCCTGAGAATCACTGATGTAAAAACATACAGATTAACAGGGGTAAAGATAGTAAAAACTGGGTTCACAAGCAAAAAAAATCGCTCACGTAGCGCTCCATTCATTCATTTTAAACACCCACTCAAACCATTTGAAAGCTCGAAATGACTAAAAAGGGACAGGATCAATAACTTCATCAAAATAAATATACCTAGAAATAAATCGCGATTTCACTGAAAGCATTGAAATTGTAAGCGTCAGTTTGGTTCTTTAAGAAATAAGAACTTGTATTAATACTTAATTAAAAGGAAGTAATAAATATTGCTAATTTTGTTCATCCTGAATTCGCTCCACACACTCATTTGATTTCATTCAAAAATCATTTCAAAATCGTTCATCTGCCACTTTTCATGATTTTCCTAACTGTTTGTAAAATTACCACTCAAGGGTTAACTTTACATTGAAATCAGTTTAATAAATTTAGCGTTTCTTTAAAAGAATTACGTTTATATATACTTTTTTATGTTTACTTAATAAACTCAGTTTACATTAAAAATAGATAGATAAAAAATATAAGATTAAAAAACGCATAACCCCGAGTTTTATTCTCTTTTTTAACAGAGTAAAATTATTCAGATTCATCAAGTCTGATACATCATAGTCTCACCAAGATGACCTCTGGTAATGTCAATACAAAACGCATACATCGGAGAAAAGTATCCCCATTATAATTCAGTTATAACTCGGGTTTACGGGTCAAAAACGAGCCGTGACTTATAACTATAACACGGTCAATTACTAATATACATAAATCAGTAAATGTTTTGTAAGTTGCCTCTGACCCGGCATTAAACGCTAGACGAAGTATGAGATAAAAAGACATATAAAGAATGCTCTTATACTTATTATTTTTTTTATCATTTTAAGAAATTGATAGGCGATTTGAGAGAAGAATATATCATTTCCTACATGTAGGACTGTTACAAAGCGCATATACACGGGAGACGACATACCCATTATAACTAGTTCACGGTCAATTATACCAGTAAATGTTTTGTATGTTGACCCGACATTAAATGCTAGACAGAGATGGATCACCGTCAGACGATTATTCGACAGATAAATAGACATATAAAGATCGCTCTTGGTATAGATATACTTATTTTGATATCATTTTAATAGATTGATAGCCAATCTGTGAGAGGAATATCCACTTTACTTAGCCTGTTACATCTTTAAGCCTGGAGACATTTTTTTCAACAATTCAGCTTGTGTACAATGTAAAGACTCTGATCAGTCTGTGCATCCGCACAGTATGTTCGGAGTCTTTGGTTTGCACTCTGTGGATTGTTACACGTACAGTTAACAACATCATGAAATTGACAAATTGATTTTGGAATAATTTAGGAATTAAATTGAATGAGTGTGTGGAGCGAGTTTTGAGTGAATTTAATGGGAGGTAATCAATTATCGCAAATTTTGTTCAGGATGAACAAAATTAGCGATATTGATTACCTCCCTTTAATAAAAAATGCATAAAAGTTCTATACATAGCTTCCTAATTCTTCAAAAACCTATGAGACGCCAACAATTTAAATTATGTCAGTGAAATCGATAATTTCCTGTATCAAAATTTAAATTGAATGTCGTTGTTGAGTCTATATTTTTCAATGGGTTTGAGCGTTTTTGAATGGTTTGAGTGAGTGTTTGGAATGAATGAACGAATCGCTGAGTGAGCGATTTAGAATGGTTTTGATTGAGGTGAATGTCAATTTCCCGATGTAACTAACTGTATTAATCGCTAGACAAAGCTGGACCGCTTCCAGACGATGACCTGACAGATTAATAGACATATGAAGATCGCCCTTGGTACTGACATACTTATTTTCTATCATCGAAATGGGTTGACGGGTGATCTTAGAGAAGAATGTCCCATTTACCAGAACTCTTACAATACGTGCATGTGTTGGAGAGCTATCGGCTCGGCTATTACCAGGGCTACATTCAGGATGAAAAATAAAACCCTCAAAACTCTATCTCTTATCATATCAAAAATATGGTTAGTGTAACAATAATATTTTACGTGTAATTAACCTTTAAAAAAATACCTTGACCTTAACTGATGACCCTAAAATGGAATATATATGTACAATAAGGACTTGTCAAAAGAAATTCCTAACCAATTAAAAGTTATGGCCAATGTAAAAGTTGTTGGGGGCAAACAGACAAACATACAGAGTAACTACAATATTCTTCGATCAATCAGAGCAGGATCACAAAAAGTAAAAGCATACACAAGAGAAAGAGAATGACAAAAGGCAAATAGTTCAGAACAATATCAGTAGGGCGAAATGTTAATAAGCTTGATCCAGTCGTCCGACCCAGACAGATTTGTTCCTTTTATAACAAGGAAAACATTCTTAGGTATATCTAGATTAAATGTACCGTCGCCTGCATTACCCTTTTTAAGGCCACGCGTGAAAAATTGGCCGCGTGCTTTCTAAAATGTGACTGTTACGCGTAATATGAACCAGGCAGAAACAAACTTTATTTCGGGATGCACTAATATTAAGGCATAGAAAAGACTTGGCTTTTATCTCTGCCGTTTAGTCGCATAAAGATTTGTTAAGCTTGAAGAATTGTATGTGCTCTCATTTGATTACATGATTACAAGATCTACATAAGCATTTATATTTTAAAATTTGATAAAACATGCCAATAATTTTACACATATTCCAACGAAGGTCAATTGCAGGTCAAATTTGCTAAACACAAGGTATGAAAAGATGTCAGAAAACTTGATCCAATCAAATCATTCTAAACAGGAATATTTTTTTCTTCTTACTTTGTAGAACATCTGAAATTGAATTTGAATTTGACATAAATTCAACTTTAGATTCTTCTTTATTGCCACTGGGATATTTCATCGCGTGCTAACAAAAATAATGTGGTTTGGGGCAGAATTTGTATGGATTTTATGCTCTCTCTCTTATTTTGTTGTTAAAAACGTTTTTGTAATTGTTACATAATTTCCCAGGTTTAAGTACAAGAACCGATACCTTTGTCAAGAAATATTTTCTTTGGCCAAGTGGGTTTCGTTTTAAAATGAAGCCGTACTAGGCAGAACAAAATTTCTGATTATAAATACCTCTAGAAATGTTAAAGTTTTCGTCTATTTGTGTCAAATTTGTGAAACTTTGTGCTAGCAAACTCCGGTAGCGAGATAAGAATACACGTTTAATTTGCGATCTGAAATCAGATCTTATGTATTGATCTAGTTACACACAGAAAGTAGACTTAAATCCTTTATCATTCGGCCGAGTGTTTTAATTGTTTCTTACATTTAGATGTAAAAGATTGCAATTATAAGGACCATGTGTATTTTTCACAGCGTTTATTGGAATATAAAGTGCAATCGCCTAAGCACATGACTTAAACATAACGCCCTACTACGGGCGTTATTGCCATGTGCTAATGCAATTGTACTTTTAACGCAAAATACACTCATCCCTCTAATGTGCAGGCCTCCTGAAGAGGCATTTAGATAATTTCTTTCTCTCTATATATATAGAGAGAGAGCATAGTGAAGACTTTGGTCGGACTGTATGGCTGCACAGGCTGATCTGAGTCTTTGCGGTGCGCACATGTTAAATTGTTGGAAATGTCACGCACAGGCTCAATAAAAAATCAGACTAAATATAGTGCAACTTTTGAGTTGGTGGTAGTTGAGTCGCTATTCTTGTTATTCAAGAAATGTTTCCCTATTAAGCAAATATTTCAGTCGATAGAAAAAAAACTAGACTATAAGACAGATACGTTAGACAAAGTTAGTAGGATAGAATGTCAATAAGCTTGATCCAATCACCCGGCCCAGACAGATTTGTTCTTCTTTAAAGCAGTAGGACATTCTTAAGTATATGTGAATTAGATATACCGTCGTCTTTATAGTCTGTTTTATGACAACAGGGAAATTGATCGCGTGCTAACAAACATAATGCGGCTTGGAGTCAGCTTTTTATATGAGTGTAGTGTTTTGTTATTATTTTTGTACTTTAGTTATAACTGGAATTTGCTTTCGTGAGGATAGATGTATATGTATGTAACACTAACAGTACAGTTATATACAACACAAATGTCAAATTGGCGAATGTGGGTTATATCAATGGTTCTCTTCTTATTCTAGTCTAGTGTATAATATCAGAGCTGTAATTCTAGTTAAATTCTAAAAAATTGAATAATTGTGTTTATCTGTCACTAGTGCTCCAAATTTCAAATGAAAATGCATAATTACCGTTTAGGTTTTTTCGTCGCACATTACATGGGTAATTGTTTGTATCCATTTCTTTGGCAGGGTAACTTTTCCCCCTCCAATTTGAGCTTATTTAAAAGGTTTTCGCCTGAAGAGTCACATATACATTTCGCGGGATACATACGGACGCGGAAATATCATATGTGTGCGAAAACGCAATAAAAGATTAAATGGAATTTTGCATATACGTCCTTATAGAACGGAGCCGACGATTTGAGCCTGTGCGCGACATTTCCAACAATTTCATGTGTGCGTTATGAAAATACATTGAACAGCCTGGACAATCACACAATGCAGTTAGAATCTTTTCTGACCGACTGAAAATGGGTTCACACCTTAAATTTCTACAGTTAAAAACATCGTGAAATTTACTGCCATTCAAGTCAAATCATTCTAAATCATTATATCAGCGCTCCATCCATTCATTTAAAACACTCACTCAAATCGATCAAAAAAGCTCCAAAATTATATAAAAAAATCGAAATCGTACAAGACGTACAAAATTTTATTCAAACCGGTCAAATTATTCTAGGATTGTATTGGTTGGTGTGGATTTTAAGTGTCTGATTGGTCCATGAAGAAACACAAACCGAAAAGAATGTATCTATTGTATTCAAGGGAGGTAAAAAAATATCGCTATTTCGTTCAAAATGAACAAAATTAGCGATGCGATGTTGGATTACCTCCCTGTAAGTTCACTCAAAACACGCGCCACACACTCATTAATTTTCATTCCTAAATCACTCTAATTCACTCATCGCGTCAACTTCACGATGTGATTAACTGTACAGACCGCATAATAAATACTCCGGTCCGACTTTGCGGCTGCACAGGCTGACCTGAGGATTTGCTTTGCGCGCATGTGAAATTGTTGGAAATGTCACGCACAGGCTCATTTGTTTTCTTCATGCGTAATTCTGGAAAGAAGTTGACCTTGCGTCAACGACCTTTGACAGGTCAAGCCATTCGATTCGTGTTAGATCATTAGTGATCTTAAATCTTAATCAATGCCCTACAAACAAAATGTTATTGGTAATATCGTGGCTCTATTAGCCTGATAATGGTGTTCTTTAATGAAAGAAATCCTATAAAATCAACATTAAACCACTGTAAAACAGGAATCTATTTCCGATATTAAATAAAAATAGTGTGATAAACATTTTGTAGGGTTTCATTTTTTCGATTTGCTCTAAAAACCTGGTAAACAAGCTATAGTAACGAGATTTAAGCAGAAAATCGACACTTTGTTGGAATAAATTATTGGCTTCGAAAAAAACGCCAACTACATTTTTCTTCCGATAGATTAGAAAAAATAAATGACAAGTGTCCAAACAACTGATTTCTCCTCTACCCTATTAAATTTCAAATGGATTGTTAAACTTATTTCATAAATTGTATATAACTTGTAGTTAGACCTCCTGTTCCGTTGCCTGAAAGAACCAAAATCCTTCTTGAACTAGCAGGATTTTGACTATGTAAAACTCCCTCTTAAACCGATATTGCTTTTAGTAGAAAGTTTTTACATTGGTTTCGATTTTCACAACCGAAGAAACTACTAAACATCTTCTCGCCCTTTTATGATTTTTGTTTCATTGGTATATAATAATAATAATAGCAACTTAAGGTAACATGCTAAGACAACTGGGATTATTTTCAACATGGCCTTCTAACAATGAAACGCGCAATATATTTCAGAGTATCAAATGAACACACATGCACATTACCACGATTTGTGATTTAGACTTACGATTATTTTTTTCGTAAGACGTTTAGTGAAACAGGCTCCATGTCTACAGAAAATATTATCATGGAACTTATTTTGTATCTCAAAAAATATAACACTTGGTTTATACAGAATTACAGTTTTATATTAGAATAATCAGCATACAAATCTTTTTCAACCTCGGGACAAGAAAACTTATTTATATAAATAAGAAAAAAGAAAGAGCCTAGTATTACTCCTTGAAGAGCTCCAGAATGTTTACGCATGGATATTTTTAAAATTCCCAACCTTGATCAACTGTTTTCTTTTTGAAAAATTATACTTTATGAGGCTATGCGCATCTTCTAAAAATAAGAATATTCAAAGTTTATGAAACAACAAATTCTTTTGAAACGGACTGGGGTCCAATCCTGATATGAAATTCATTCAGGCAAAGTTTTTAAATAGGTTCGACCGAAAAAGCCAAGGATCTTTTTTTAAAATCTTCTGAGTAGTCAGACTTTTGTGACTTATGTAAAAGCGAAAAGTTGATAGAGGTCCCAAGAATCAAATTTCAATTCCGTTCTACTAATTAAGGTATGTTAAACTATGTGAATTCGTGTAGAATATAATTTAACATTCTTCGATTGAATAACGTGAATTCGTTAAAACCTTTTAAATGAGATATATATGGAAGCAGTTTCTTTTCATTGGCCGAGCGGTTATCATTATCGACTGGTAATCGATGGTTGCGGGTTAGGGTCCCGGCGGAGGTGGTTGTGTATTTTGGAACGACACTTCACAAAAAGAGCCCTAGTCCACCCAGATGTAAAAGTAGGTAACACTAGTCAGATCCACTGACTCTCTCTCTCTATGTGCATGATAAGAAATGACATGACCTATTACCACAATGGAAATGAGATACTCTCTATCCATACTTTATTATCCTGGAACAGAATGACCGAATAAATAAACAAATAGATAAACAAATAGGAATAATATAAAAAAATAACGTCACCGGTCTCTTACATAGATGGATCAGTCCGAAACAGTTGTAACTGCCTATATATTTATAGGCAGTTACAACTGTTCTGCACTAATCCATCGAAATGAGAATGGATATTTTATTGGTTCGCTTTTAAATCAGACAGAAGAAGTTCTGATGGATATTAAGTATTCATCAAGCCTTTACTCGCTGACTTATCTTGGTTGGAAGGTATGCTGCGTCATTTTCACTTCTGATGTTTATAAGGACTAGGCTTACATATCTTTATCTTAATCTTAATTTCAGTAAAAATAAAGTTTTTAGAGATATTTGTAACTACTCCTTGGCATAACTTTCCAAGATTTAATTATGATATGATGTGATTCGACAAGCCAACTTTTGTGCGTTGAAGAATTATGTCGCCTCTTTGATTTTATAGCATTCATGATTATAGATTCATAACGAGGTGCATTTAATCTTATAACTTAACATATATCCGTGTGATAACATCCCGTATGAATCTTTTTTATGATAACACATAGCTATTTTTAGAACAATGATATACAGTGGTCTCGCATTACCTCGAGAGGGCGAAACCTCGAATTCATGCGAAGACTCGAGTTCGCCTTCCAGTCCCAACGCGTTTTCCTCTATTTTTTTGTTGGTTATTACTGCACTAACTCAAACACGCGTTTGCTCGATCGCTCGAGCAGCAACCTCAGTCCCGAGGTCAAATTTTACTGCATTCCCTCGAGGAAAGGGTTTCGCACATTTGTGACATCCATCATTATGCATCGAAATTAACGTACCTTGCGTATTTGGTATTTCCACTCATCGGAAAGAAAACCCTTTGGCCTTTTTAACGGGGTTTCGACGAGTCAGACATATTATTTCACACCTTTTTGTATGCCGAACTTATTCAATTATTAGGTGTTATAAACGGGACCTTAACGACCAGAAATTAATTTTGAAAACTGACCTCGTGAATCATTCAGCAAATTATTGTTTTCTCGAGCAATCTAGTGAAGGACATTTTTAGTCAACCGCCTAAAATTAGGCGATGAGAAAGTATGACTTTTCTATAAAGTTTTAAGCATTATCATAGTCGCCGGTCTTCTACAAAATATATAAAAAGAATTAACCCTTAGACTTTGTTAAGCTTTGCCTTCTTAAGAAAACCGCTCACAGTTCAATGATTTGATGTTCTGGAAAAGTTATCCGAGGAAGAAAACATTGTGAGAAAAGAGGGAAGTGCTTCCAATCTCGCATATCTTCTGATCGATCAGAGTCTAAAATTCTGCCATTAAGCAGATAAAACACATAAAAGCAATAAAAAACATTGTATAAAAGGAAGCCGGTATCTGCTTGTCAAAGTACCTCTCATTTCAATTGTCTTTCCTGCAACCGATGTAAGGAGAATAGACACAAGTAATATTGACACCTTGTAATTTCTACCTACATCCTGTTTGTAGATTTTTCTCTTTTAAAATCTGACGATTTGATTCAATTAAATCACATGTTTTAAAAGATCACTTTAAATCGGAATTTGATATTTCACAAAACTATTATATTCTTCAAAAGTGTAATTTACATAGGTACCGCATGTTTTCTTTGCATTAAGTGCAAAGATAAGTTTAAAACGCAGTGAACCGTTTTTATAGAGGACATTTTTGCTTACTAGCATTAACTCGAATCATGCGATTACTCGAGAAATTTGGTCGGCCCCGTGTGTGTTCGAGCTATCGCGAGACCACTGTAATGCAGTTATTTTTAGAAATTTGCATTTCAGTTAGAAACAAAGACGAAAACAAGACAAATAGAGGTTAAAAGATAAATATAATACATACTTAGTGTATTGTATGGAAACAATATCTAACTTGGTTGTGAGAATTGGTAATTGTCTCGGCAGAGCCTCGACAATTATCAATTCTCCCAACCTCGTTAGATGTTCGTTTTCATACGAAACACTAAGTACGTATTAGATTTGTCTGTAAGAGTCCGTTCATCATTCGTTACCTACCTCTGAATTGGGACTCTGTAATTTAAAGCCCGTAAGTTTCGAGATCAAGAACTTCAGAGTTTGATTCCCGAGAGCAGCCCGCAAAATCGGTTCAACATTGATGTATTTTTTCACGAATATTATCGAAAGTGAATGGTTAATTTATTGTAGGAAATTGTTTCACAATCGATGTGAAATGAATAAGTTTGAAATAAGTATTTTTTCTTTGTACCTATTTGAATATTGAGACGTTTCGAATGATTATTCAAAACATAGAGTTTGTACAAGTATAATGAACAACAAAAAACGCATCATCTTTCAATGACAAATAGTTCCGCCCTGAAACCGATTGATTTGCTAATGTGACATTACTTATTTTTTGCAGGCCACTAAGTGAACAATAAGGTAAAAAGAATTCCTGAACTCATGCTCACTTTAGCAGAGACACTTGAGAGTGGTAAACATATTTTCAGCTCATTTGAGTGGATTTGAATGGAACTTGGCATGGGTGTTCCTATGGTAATTGTCTCCAAAAATATGGGCTTGGCAGGGCGGGGCTTATTCACAAATTTAAATCGTTTAAAAATATTCTCCTCCAAAGCCATTTTGGCGATCTCAACAAAGAGTTACACGACTGTTACTTGGGTGACCCTTTACATAAATCGTTAGAAAAAAAATCATTGCACCCTAAATTTGGCATGACAGGGTAGGCCTTTTAAAATCTTTAAAAATCCCCCCCCATCTTACCACTCTCTTTAATCAATTTCAATGAAACTCGGCTGGAGTATTGTATTCACCTTCATGCTAGTAATAAGATAGGTACATGGTGTGCAGAATAATGGCGATTGTGTATTTTGATGCAATGTGGGCAAGACCCAGAAAATCATTACAAATAGTTCTAAAGAGATGTCAAAGTGTTGTTTTCGGTCAAGGTTAGCTCCGTTTAATGAAAGTCTAGATAATATCTAGACATTTATTAAACGGAGCTAACCTTGACCGAAAACAACACTTTGACATCCTTTTAAAGCTATTTGTAATGATTTTTACATAATTTGTAAAAGCCAGTTGAGCTATACAGGCTCTCTTGTGCCTCTATTTGTGTGGGTTGTCATCTCTTTGAGTTTTTAACTCTTCAATGCGTATGTATACGGTTTCAATTTTTTATCACGATCAACCACTGGTTAAAATTAATTTTGGTATTTCCATTCTTCGCAAATATGCATTACCGAAAAATGTACCTTATAATCTGAGTTTTGCGTTATTTTGATGTTTAGTATACTTCAGAAATATTTTATTCTAAATATATCTGAAGGCAGAGGAAACAGAAAAGCGGAACAGGAACAGCGTCGGTTACTAGACTACTAGTCGAGTATTTTTAATATATTGTAACCCGTCACGCGGATAGGGGCCATATGGGAACACTGTGAAATAAATGTTTGCAAAAAAAGATTGGTTCTAGAACAGGTCAAGAAGAGGTTGCATTTCGAGAACTCTTCGATGGGAAGGTAGATAAATTATTCTAGACTCAGTTAAATAGAATGCGAAAATTTCCGATCCCAGTCATTCCGCGCAAACTAGGGTCGACACTTTGTGCATTACTAAGATGGACCATTTTCGTGTGACTGGTCACAGATACGTAAAAAGTCGGTAATGCGTTAATCAACCCATGAGTCGTGAGGTAGATTCCTGGGTCGGCCAATTTTCTGCTTCTCAATGTTGCAGGTCCAAGCTTTGATTATTATAACCTGCGTTCAACAATTGACAGAATTCATTGTGACATGCGTCATTTGTCTCCCACCAATCGGTGAATGATATATGAGCCTGTGCGTGATATATCCAACATTTTGAAATGTTCGTGAGGTGTAGCATTGAGGTGCGCAGACATCCACATAATGTAAATATAAAGGTACCTGATGGTCTATAGATACTTTGAGACCCTATCTATGTACTAAGCAAATTGTAAAGACTCTGGTCAGACTGTGCAGATGCACAGGCTGGTCAGAGTCTTTGCTTTGCACATATTTGAAATTATTGGAAATCTCAAGCACAGGCTCATATAGTCAATGTTGGATGGGAAGTTGGTTGATTTAAATGAAATTTTGTGGTCGTAAAATGAACTGATGTGAGAAACTCACGAGAATAGATAAGAGTACCGGCCTTCGCGTTGTTACTTTGTTCCCTATGCAAAACGTGTTTAATCCCATGCAGAAAATCAAATATATGGTCGTACATGCACGATCGAAGACTATTACATTCAGAGACATGTTTTGTCAAACGAGCATTATTAAACGTCCTTTCACTACAAGCATAATCTCTTTTTTATTGAATGGTTTCTACATGAAAAATATTGTATGTGCATTTTTTCTGGTGAAATTAAAATATACAAATTATCTTCGATTGACTTCCAATTCAATTTATATTCTGCAATCTCTTTATTAAGTTAAACAAGTCGGTCGCTTTCGTCTTCTCATTGGTCAAAGACTTGTCAATAGTATATCAAAATCGTTTCAAAAGCGAAAAATATTTTAAGTAGGTAGGCATTTTAGTGCAATAATTAATTTAAAGTCATAAACAGATAAAACTGGTTAATGGAAAGAAAAAAATCTAAATGCAACTTAATGTAGTTAGTTAATAGCTTCTAATTAATTTGTTTGCAAACTACAAAGAAAAGAACAAGTAATTAATTCACTGGATTCAATTAGATTTTTCGATTACCCGAAAATAAATACTGCATAATCGCAGCATTTAGCTGCCAATTCTAAACGCATATGTTTTTATATCATTCTCTGCGGCTCAACATCTCATACAGTTAAAAACATCGTGAAATTGACAAGATGAATGATCTTGGAATGATTTTGAGTGATTTTGGAATGAAATTCAATGAATACAAATGAGTTTTGAGGGAAATTAAAGGGATGTAGTCCAAAATCGTTAATTTTGTCCATGATGAACAAAATGAGCGATATTTATTACCTCCCTTAAATAGAATACGCATACAAGTTCTATAAAAAGCTTACTATTTTTTCAAGTACCAATCAGACGCTTACAATTTCAATCAGTGAAATCAAGATTCTTTCAAGCTATTACAATTTTGGAGTAATTGATTATTTTATCTTTTAAAGTGATTTGGAGCGTTTTAAATGGTATAACTGAGTATTTGAATGAATGTAGCGATGTATTAGCAATTTAGAATAGTATTTATTGGAATTTGAGTCATTTTCACAAAGTTTTTTAACTGTAAATAAATTGATCACCATGGTTATCGAACTATCTTTTTGGATAACAAACGAGTTTTTTATCAGAATTTTGTTTGTTTGTTTGAATGGGTTTTACGCCGCTTTCAACAATTTCGCAATTATATTGCGGAAGCCGGAGCACCTAACAATGGATTCCTGGTATTTCTTTCACCTGTACTACCATTACACCCTTTCCTAGCCTCCGACTGCTATCTCACATAGGTTTACGATTATCTACCCATTGGTGAGAGACAAACGTCGGAAAGGATATTTGCCGCCACCGGGGTTCGAACCCACGACTTCCGGATTGGAAGTCTAATGCCTAACCAACTGCGCTATGTTGGCGGCTTTATCAGAGTTATGGAGTCTTTTTATCTTTCGACATAATTTTGATAGATGTCGGAAACAAAAGGCAAACTGCATCCAATAAACCACACGTCGTAGTAGTTGTGGTGTTCTACTATTGATTCTCATGCTTATGTTGTTGTTGTCATGTTCGACGTAAAGTGCTATGGTGTTGACCATTGGCGTTTTGACTCAGAAAAAACAGTAAGTTAAAATTGAAAATATGTGCAAGATGCACATCTGCTATTTCTTAATGTTATGGACGTACAACACGAATTGCTGGTTTTCGTCAATTGACTTTTTGGCTTGTAATATTACGAATGCCGTAATCGAGGCATTTTGATACCTAAACATGAGGCTTGTATTTAAATTTACAAGTGATATCTAGTGACCGATCAAGATTAGATTTTTTTAATTTACGCATAAAGAAAAAAAAGACATTTAACCTTTTCTTGAAATTGTACATCATGTACATCAACAGAATGTTATATCAGGCCCATTTTGTAAATGTGGAAACCATACATGCCTTTTCTTTAGACAGAATCATCAGTATAGAGAGAAATTTTATTGCTATTACCATAATTATCATAATTTTCATTAGAATTGTTTAAAAAAAAGTAGGGCGGTTTTGAGAGATGTTGTCCGGAGTCCTCCTTGAAATAGGGTTAGAAATGGTAAAACAAGTCGGAAAATCTCGAAATTCAAGTATTATTTAGTCAGTGGACAAACATGTGTCGCAACTATATACATCGTTTTTTTAGGATGTTACCATATTTCAGTTTGACTTCTGTGGAAAGACATGTCTTTACATTTTCGACCCCCCCCCCCCCATTCCCTCACCCCACCTGAGAAAAAATGGATTCACACACGTAAGAGTCAAAGTATATATGACGAAGAAAGTTCCAGGTTACCGCAAAAACATATCGATTAACCAGGGTAATGATTTACGGAGAAACCTGTCATTTCCAGCCTAACATGGTCTTTGAAGTTGATTCTGTATCATGCACGTGACAAGCTTACACTTCATTGATACAATTAAAAACATCGTAAAATTGCAAAGGTATATACAATGTATTTGATAATGATTTGGAATGAAATTGAATGCGTTGAGGGAGCGAGTTTTGAAATAGTTTAAAGGGAAGTAATACAATATCGCTTATTTCGTCCAACTTGGACGAAATTAGCGACATTTTATTTCCTCTCTTTAATGATGTCCATGTACTTCTCTGTCTGTGTGTCTTCATGGACCAATCATAAGCTTTATAATCCACACTCGAAATTTAATCAAGGAATAATAGGGTAGGTTTGAATAATCTTTTGATAGTTTTACACGATTTCAAAGCGTAAATGTAGTCTAAGGAGCGTTTTGAGTGGTTAAAGTGAGCGATTTAAATGAACGAGCGCTCTTAATGGAGGTGATGTTAATAAAAGCTAGGTCACTCCATCTTGCCCTCCCCTCGCCGGAGTTTATGCCCATCAGATGCTATCTATTTTCTCCACCTTAGTTTCAACAAACTACGCCCAAGATTCATTTTATGTTCTCGAGTCAAAGTTTATACGGCGGAGTAAGTTCCAGGTTACCTCAGATGAAAACATATCGATTTACCAGGGTAATGATTTACGGAGAAACCTGTCATTTCCAGCCTAACATGGTCTTTGAAGTTGATTCTGTATCGTGCACGTGACAAGCTTACACTTCATTGATACAGTAGATTTCGGATCGATCCGGTCTTCCATTTAATTTACGTAAATCTATGAATATTTATTTGCAGACCGCAATATTGTGTCCAATCATTTGACTGCCATCGGCGAGACGTAAAGACTTCGGTTTCTCAAACAAGAGGTAGCGATCACAGGCAATTGTTTCTTTATCCGACTTTGTCATATAAATTTTCATATAAGACTTCCGTGATAACCTTTATTACCCATATTACATAAAACAGATAATGAACCAAAAGCTTGTGGTCCAAAGATCGCTTTTCGGGTACAGGTTTAAAAACCCTAAATTTACTAGACAAATGTATTGAGCGGGAGTACAGGAGTACAGGACTTTCGGTTCTTGACTCACTTAAGATCAGCTTGTCTAGATAAAGTATAAAAAATATGAATGTTACCCGTCACGCGAATAAAGACAATCTTGGTAGCGCGAAAAGTGGCGACTCCAGTCGCACTGACCAGGGCCGAAAGTTTTCGCACTTCAGTAATTTTCTGAATTTTTAAAGGAAAATCAACCTACCTTCCTATGAAAAATTGGAATGTGACCTCTGTTTTTCCTGTACTAGGATCACTCCCTTTTTCAAAAAAAAATATTCTACGGAGTTCCAGATGGTACCTTTTCGTATGACGCGTCACAAATATAAGAAATATAATGACAGAACTTTGTGACATGCATATCCTTCATATTGATAAAACGTATTTAATATGTAAAAAAAATATCGATACGTTTGTGAGCGCTTTCATATTCAAAATACAAGACCAGTTCACATGCTCTATGAATATTAATTCTTTTAACATAAGTGTTAACACTGCGCTTGAAATATACTAAAAACTTATGAAAATAAAGACAGAGATGATTCTGCTGCTGCTGCTGTTGATGTGGTTGTTGTTGTTGTTGTTGCTGCTGCTATTGCTTTTTGTGCAAAAAAAAAACATTACGAGTTACAACAATGCAGAATGTTCAAAATAGATTCCATACGAATGGCATGCCATCAGATAATATGACATGGTATACGGAACGATATACAAAATATTCAGAAGATGTTTCGATATGCAAGACTTCCTCCAAAACAATACCATTTTAGCATATGTCATGACGTATGGTCTTATTGCCTTTTTTTAGTTACAAGACGTTTGGCTTAAAGTGTGCGGCTAGAGTCAAAGTCATTTGCAAGCGTACAGTTAGTAACATCGTGAAATCGACCATTTGTATCAAAACCATTCTAAATCGCTCACTCAGCGGTCAATTCATTTATTTCAAACACTTGAACTCAAAGCGCTCAAAAACATTACAATCATTCAAATTCTTTGAAGAGCATTTCATTGTCAATTTCACGATGTTCTTAACAGTAGAATAGATCGGCGTGCTGGAATTAGTGTTTTGAAATCGCATTATAGATAACTAACCACAAAAAGCTTGTTTTATTTCTAATGTAAAGAATCTGGAAAAAATTGATGAAAAGAAAACGACCTAATTCATTTAATCCTATAAATGCTTATCAAGAAAACTATACATTTATGTGCTTATGGATAACAATAAATACCACAGAAAAAACGCAATATCATCTTTTTTTATATATAGTTCCCATTTTAACTCTAATGGTAACAACTATAAAACTTGCTTTTTTTTCTCATATGTTACGAGCATTCGATTGAATTATTTAATACTAGTCAAATATTCAAATACGTATTTTCTAAATCGACTTACTGGACAGATAATGAAATTATTTTCCAAAACAAACAAACAAACAAACATCAACAAAATATCGTTTTGAATTTAAAGCTAACTGACAGTATAATCCATGATTTTTGCCCCGGTAGGGTGGAGCCAAATTTATGGTTCGATGCACTTAAATATTAGGTAAATCAGCTTTTACTTGTAATAACTTGTTTCTATAGATGGTCCACATTAATTGCTTGAGACCTTTAATCGTAGGTTGGTAACCAAACCCTCGTAACTTCAGCTTGTCCAAGGCTTTGTTAACCCAGCGATAACATGTGTTCACTTTCCCCAGAGCACGTGGTTTTTGGATACAATTATTTGCACGCGTTTATAATATATGCCGAGTTACTTTTGAAATAACCCAAAATATTGAAAAAAGGAAACTCGTAAAATAACTTCACGGCTAAGCCACGCCTTGTCAGTTGAATAATAACGCAGAATACTTTTGATTGAAATATCGACAGTCAATTGTTGACGGCGAAAAGGTACCTCTCCATACAAACACACTTCAATTATCATTTCCGAGACATTATTTGCTCATAGCGGAAAAGATTTCTTGTATAATCACATTTATCTTCGTAAATTAAATAATCACTTCCTTTCCTCTTTATGGGCAGAATTTGTCCGTAATGGATCCATTCTTTAATGCTGAGTTCCTCTCTAAAACCAAGCCACTTACGCCCACGCAAACATATCTCTGAAAAAATAGTGTTTAAAGCACTAAAATCAATCAAACGTGAATCTTCACACAAGCTATGCCGGCTTTGGATATAATAAAAGTATATATCCTGTAAGATTTTAACATTTCGCTTTTGTTTATTAGAGTGCAAGGCTGGAGAGTGCGTCATTTAAAAAAATACCATAATGCAAACAGTAAAAGCACGATGGTACGACGGTCAACGAATGTGGGAGTCTCGTTTTACTTAACCTCTAATGGAAAAAAAAATCGTAAGTCAAAATCAATAATCGCACCCGGTGTATTCAAATGTGGCGATGCACGGCAGAAATCCATATTTAGTAACTACTGTAAAAGCAACTTCAATTTTTGACTTACGCAAAAAATGGTCGTTTAGTAAAACATGCCCTAGTGTGTGAAAATGAAATTGTGAATGAAGGAGCACGAGAAAACAACGATGAGATGCGAGAGAACGACGGTACGAAGGCATGATGATAAAACGAGGCTAAGTTGGTGATTTTATGATGATGCTTGTTTATTTGCCATCCTGCTCTAATTTTTCGTTTCCGTGGACACATACTTCATTGTTCTCGTTATTGTAGTCTCGTAATTCATTTTTCCCGTTACCATAACCCCGAACTTCATTGTTTCCTTGAGCATAGTCTCGTTCTTTTGTACCCGTCATCGTTGTCTCGGCCTTCATTTTTTCGTTATCGTATTCTCATACCCTACTTGTCTCCTTTTCGTAGTTTTCTAATTCAGTGTTCTCATTTTGGTAGTCGCGTTCTTTATTGGTCTCGTTATCAAATTCTCGCACTCTAGATAATGTTCTTGTTATCGTAGTCTCGTAATTCATTATTTCCGTTGTAATGATCTCTTCCTTCTTTTTTCTTGTTACCGTAGTCGACTACAACATTGTTCTCGTTAATGTGTTTTCGTACGTCATTGCTCTCGTAAGCATGGCCGCGTACGAATATTCCCGTTGTCGTATTCTAGTCCTTCATTGTTCCCGTTATCAAATCATCGTACTTCATCGTAGCCTTGCATTGATTATAGTTTATATTGAAAAAATGTTTTGTTATAGTTATCATCTGCCATTCAAGTGTGTTTTTAATTTGTTTATTTATTTCAAAGATGAGCTATGCACGCTTAAGTTGAAATTAAGTTTAACCTGTGCGGTATCACACTCCCGCCGTTGCGATTCCGTGTTCTATTCGTCCTCCCGCCGAAATCTCAATGTCGTACTCTAATGTCTAGCATTCGAAATTTATGGGCAAACACGACTGCCCCATCAGTATTCATTTGTTTTGATCATTCTAAATCAGCTTGTGAATGATATCCTTTAATTTGATTTGTTCAAAAAGCATTCATTCTAGCCAGACTGTGTGACCGGGCTTAGCGAGTATTAGCATTGTGTTGTCAGGTGACACGATGTTTGTGTTTCGTGCACAAATGAAAGTGTTGGAAAGATCACGCATAGGCTCAAACCATCGTCTAGTAAATGGATGAAAGAAGTAAGGAGAAGCCATGTTATATAGACAGATTCCTGTCAGGTTCAATCTCCTTAAGACATTACAAGGCGAAATCCGATTGAACTGGCTCCTTTACAATGTCAGATTGTACAAAATAGATTATTCCATTATTTTACAAAATTCAACCGTGAAAAATACCAAACGTTTGAAAAGCACAAGTGTCAATGTGTTTCTGGAAGTTTAATAAATGGGCCTGTGCGTGACATTTCCAACAATCTTATGACATGTAAGGGACTTGCATTATCCAGCCAAGGAAACCACACAATGCAATTTGAACATTCTCTGACTGCCTGAAGAGGGGTTCACACCTTCACTTTCTAGACAACGCATAGTAAAGACTCTGGCCAGACTGTGCGGCTGCACAGGCTGGTCAGAGGCTTTGCTTTGCACATATCTGAAATAGTTGGAAATGTCACGCACAGGCTTAAAAGATAGAACGACAATTCATGAGTGTGTGTGTAAAGGAAAATGAGACAGTGTGTGACATTTCCAACAATTACACTCATGCGTGAAGTACAGACGTTAAGCATCGTAGACAACGACACAATGCAATAAGAATATATTCTGACTGCGAGAAGATGGATGATAACGTTATCTGCCTATATAGCGCAAAGGGAAGACTCTGGTCAGACGGTGCGGCTGCACAGGTTGGTCAGAATCTTTGCCTTGCGCACATGGGAAATTGCTTGAAATGTCATGCAGTGGCTCAAATGTATTTCACATATTTTCACTGCTTCATTACTTAAAAAAAAATCGCAATTCAACCATACATTTAAACCAGAATGGTATAGTTTCAAAGAAACACATATTATAAGTTGATAAAATTCAGTATTGTGACAATGGATTTTCTTGGACTGAGAAATGTAAATGAATAAACTGCAAGTACTTGAAAAGCGTAACGAAACGATAACAGAGACGAAGCATCCCATTTTATATCTCAGAGTTTTATTCGATATCTGTTACACGCTATAAGAATCTAAAGTATCTCGGAATGACATTCTAAATTCTAAAATCAATTCCACACTTGTTCACGAGGAAAACAATTAACGTTGTTTTGGAGTTCTCCTATAGATCACGTCGAATCCCACCTCCACGCAATTAAAGCTTCCTCTCATTTGTTCTAACTACATGTTGCACAAGGCTTTCAACGACCATGGAATTTCTAATTAGCTTTTACGTAATTAAAGACTTTTTTCTTTGAGTAAAATGTTGAAGTGTCCCGGATGCGTTTCGCCCAACTTTAAACGACATTTGGGAAAACTGCCTTACATTCAGGGCAACAAAACGGTGCAAAACTGTTTCAAAATTATACCCACTTTGATATACACCATAATTTGCAAATTATATAGATCCACGAGTTTCAGTGAGTGATTCAAAGGTAAATTTTGTCTATGCACTGTATGGACAAAATTGGTCTTTGATCACTCACTTGAAATTGTGGATGTATATGCACATGCACGCGCGAAGCGGGGTATAGTTTACAAACATTCTGCACCGTTCTGTCATGTTTTGGGTAGTGCTTCACATCTCACGCATAATTTATAGGCTGAAGCATTTACCGGTAGTATTTCTGTTATTTTTTAAATTTTGTTCTGTAACCTTTTCAAAAAAACAACAAAAAAACGATTTTACCTTTTATCACAATGTCCATCCGTCTATCCGTCTGTCTGTCCGCCTCTCTATCAACTGTCCGCCTCTCTAACAATCAACAATTAAAAAAATATCCTTTTCAAAATATATCCCTCTAATTTTGAAAAACTTCACGGAAATTATCCGTAGGTAAAGTACTTTCAAAATAGTACATAGAATTGGAATCTACTCGAAACTCTTGTTGCCATATATAGGCATATATATGTTATATAGGCTCTAACAATAGTTTTGCTCTGACCCCTCTATACGTCACACAGAAACTGAGGAGTAACTTTTTTTATTGTAGTGGAACCGTAATAGTTCCGCAACATTTCGACTCTCATGAACTATCACATTGTTAACCGAGGTTTCCTAATGAAAATCATTAGGAAACCTCGGTTTACACTGTTAAAGTTCATTACCCCCGAATAGTTGGTGTACTTTTACGGGTCCACTACCTTAACGTCGACCTCACGTACTCAGGTGAGTGATATACATGTACGACGATCAGTGACCTCTTGTTTAGAATTTGCTTTAAGGGAAGTTCTTGGTACATGGATTTGTGATACTGGTTCCTTTGTACAGTTAATAACATCCTGAAATTGACAATCATTCCGATCAAAATAATTCTAAATCATTCACTCAGCGCTCCATTCATTCATTCCTAACACTCACTCAAATCGATCAAAAACGCTCCAAACTCACTGAAAGACATATAACAACAACTTCGTTCAAACTAATAATAGCTAGGAAAAAATCGGGATTTCACTTATTTAATTGAAATTGTAGGCGTCTGATAGGTTCTTGAAGAAATAGGGAGCTATCTTATCAACTTGTATGCATATTTTATTAAAGGGAGGTAATCAATATTGCTAATTTTGTTCATCCTGAACAAAATTTGCAATACTTGATAATCTCCCATTAAATTCACTCAAAAGTCGCTCCACACACTCATTCAATTTCATTCCTACATCATTCCAAAATCATTCACCTTGTCAATTTCACCATATTTTAACTGTATTATTCACTTGGAATATCTCACGCACATTAAACTCGTATCGAAATAGAATCATGTTACAAACTGGCTGATTGATGTGCCGTGGTATAGAGCTCTTAATTCGAACTTCGTCGCGAAATCACATTCATTTTACATGTAAGAAAATAGAAAAAGTATATTTGACTTGCAAACGTGTTCTTAGAATAAAGTGGGAGGAAGTTTTAAAGAACAACAATGAAACCGAACTTGCCTAATCCTCCTCATACTTGAGTTCATACAGTTAACAACATCGTGAATTTGACAAGGTAAATGATTCCGGAATGATTTTGGAATGAAATTGAATGAGTGTGTGGAGCGAGTTTTGAGTGAATTTAATGGGAGGTAATCCAACATCGCTAATTTTGTTCAGGATGAACACCTTTCTTTAATAAAATACGCATAAAAGCTCTATAAATAGCTTTCTTTTTCTTCAAGAACCAACCAGACACTTGAAATTTCATTTTTGTTAGTGAAATCGCGATGTGATTCCTTCTTTAATCATCTGGAATGTAGTTGTAAATCTTATATCTTTAAGTAATTTTGAACGTTTTTGAATGGTTGGAATGAGTGATTTGAATGAATGAATGGAGTGGTGAGTGAGCGATTTTGAATGGTTTTGATTGAGGCGAATGTCAATTTCACGATGTAACTAACTGTAGCATTTCCTTGATATGGTAGACGATTTTGCAGAAATTACCAATTAGGATCAGCGGTCACAGACAACTGCTTTCCACTGAGTAATTATGGGTAGAACTTGTGCCAGACTTATTGAATACAGTTAACAACATTGTGAAATTGACAAGGTGAATGATTTTGGAATGATTTAGGAATGAAATTGAAATAGTGTGTGGAGCGAGGTTTGAGTAAATTGAATGGGAGGTAATCAATTATCGCAAATTTTGTTCAGGATGAACAAAATTAACGATATTGATTAACTCCCATTAAAAAAAAATGCATAAAAGTTCTATACATAGCTCCCTTATTCTTCAAAAACCTATGAGACGCTAACAATTTAAATTATGTCAGTGAAATCGATATTTTGCTGTATCAAAATTTATTTTGAATGACGTTGTTGATTCTATATTTTTCAATGGGTTTGAGCGGTTTTGAATGGTTTGAGTGACTGTTTGGAATGAATGAATGGAGCGTTGAGTGATCGATTTAGAGTGGTTTTGATTGAGGTGAATGTCAATTTCTCGATGTAACTAACTGTATCACAAACACCAATGGCAATTTGTTTGAAACAACATTTAACATTACATATAATCGAGTTATGTTATTATTTTATCTTGGCCACCTAAGCTCTGTCGTGATTTTTTATTTAAACTCTGATCAAAGCCTAAACTAAAATTGAAATTATTATTATGCAGAGTGGTTTCAGATTAGGTTAAGATCAATATGTCTACATTGTAATAGAAGTTAAGTACTGGTAGAGCTTACAGATCATTTTTCTCTCATAATTCTCAATTCATAACTGGACATCTAGAATATGTCAATACGCATAGCTTCATGAGGTTTGGTGACACCATTTAAATTAATCCTACATGCGTGTTTGACAAGGAGATGAGCCTGTGCGTGACATTTCCAACAATTTCAAATATGCGAAAAGCAAAGACTCTGACCAGCCTGTGCATCCACTTTTCGTTTAGTAGATAGATAAGCTCTAAAAGTATCGGTAGACCATCAGGTAACTTTAAATTTACAGTATGTGTGTGGCTGTCAACGCTACTCAATGTTTGCACCTCAGAAACATTTCAGATTGTTGGAAATGTCACGCACAGGATCATATTAAAGAGGGTTATTGAAATAGAAAATAAGAGTAGTAATCCAAAAAATTTTCAGTTGATTAAATTGTTTCATAGAAGGTTTTATAAATTATTTGTAGCTTTTTATAGCTAGTATCATATTGACAAAAAAGTTCCTTTCAGCGAATTGCCCTTGGGCTCGTAAGCAAGTAGTATTAAGATGGTGTTGTCATTGAAAACACTACCGCAATTATAAAGAAACATTCAAGGAATGTTTTTGTATTTAACAAGCATCATCCACATGATGGTGTTGTCATTGTAACCTTACCAAAATTAAGAAAAAGAAACATTCCATCATTCTTGAGTGATCAGCAACACGTGCCTTTATGTCAACAACAATTAACAAATGTACAGTTGGTGTTGTCTAATTCTGATGGTTTTCCTGATTGGATTGTAATTGCTACTGGCATTTGTTTACAAATAGAAAATTGTTTAAGAATGTATGAACGAGTAGATTGAAAACTAAACATTTCTTGAAGATCACGGAATATTTTTGAAATTAAAAGGACCATCCACGAAAATAAGCCTTTAATGCTGTAGCAATTAGCTCAACTTTTTTCAGTTTAGTTATATATGGACCTGTGCGTGACATTTCCAACAATTTCAAATGTGCGCAAAGCAAAGACTCTGGCCAGTCTGTGCATCCGCACAGTCTGACCGGGGTCTTTACTGTGCAATTTGTAGATAGATTTTGTACTGTGTGACTATCCAGTCTGCTCAGAGTTTCTACTTCACGAACATGTGAAATTGTTGGATATGTCACGCACAGGCTCATATAAGACTTGTCCAACTGAAAACAGTTGCGGACGACTTTGAATAATAAGCTGAATTTAAAACGAATGAAATTTATTTGATACAATTTATCAAGCAAGTATCGAATTAAAAGAAAATGACATCTAGTTATTATCAGAGAGTGGTTAAAGGAAATATTTGCACTATAAAGTCCTTACTTCATTTACAGAAATGATGAAATTTTATGGCACCGTCTTGATTATAAAAGAACAAAAGGAAAACAAGATGCAATTTCAATTCATCAGCATTTAGTAACAATAATGAAATACATACGTAACATAATATTGTTACTAGCAACAAGCTCCTGAAAGAGAAATACTACCCACTATATGCACCCAAACCAAGAAAGACTTTTATTTCGAAAGCAGTTAATGTCACCAACCTAATATTTCTTTTTACATCAACTTTTTTTAAGAACACCAAGATAAATCGCTGATATGAGATGCCGCCTTCAGCATCTTTGATTTTGGACCAAACTTAATTTTGTCGTCTGATACAGTTAGTTAGAACATGTAAATGACTTTCATTTCAATCTAAAGCATTCTTAACCGCTATCTCAGCGTTCCATTCATTCATTCATTCATTCATTCCAAACACTCACTCAAACCTTTCAAAAACGCTCCAAAAAATTCAAAAAGGTTTGGAAATCGTTCAAAACAATCAAATTTTTATCCAAATTTGTAAAAATTTTGCATGATTTTATTGTGTGATGTGAGTTTTAAAGTGTCAAATTAGTACGTGAGTACACACAAATTGGAAAGTACGTAGATTTTCTTAAAAGGAGGCAATACATGTCACTAATTATGTCGAATTGGAGATTTTAGATAATCTCCCTTTCACTCAAAACTCGCTCCTCCCATCTCATTCCAGTTCATTCGGAAATCATTCACTTTGTCAATTTAACGATGTCGTTAAATGCAATGGGACAATGCTGCTTTACGCCGGAATTCTCATCAAGAACTAGAAACAAATAGAGTCAGTAAGGCAATACAGTTAATAACATCATGAAATTGACATTCACCTCAATCTAAACCATTCTAAATCGATCACTCAGCGCTCCAATCATTCATTCCAAACACTCACTAAAACCATTCAAAAACGATCAAACCTATTGAAAAATATAGAATCAACAACATCATTCAAAATAAATTTTGACAGAGAAAAATCGCGATTTCACTGACATAATTCAAATAGTTAGCGCATCATAGGTTCTTGAAGAAATTTGAAGCTGTGCACAGAACTTGTATGCACTTTTTTATTAAAGGGAGGTAATCAATATCGCAAATTTTGTTCATCTCGAACAAAATTTGCAATATAGGATTACCTCCCATTAAATTCACTCAAAACTCGCTCCTCATACTCATTCAATTTCATTCCTAGATCATTCCAAAATCATTCACTTTGTCAATTTCACGATGTTATTAACTGTATAAGATTTATAAAAATGCTTACCTTAAATTTACTAAATCCGTTGGTACTTCTCTACAAAAAAACACACATATAAATATCAATTGAATCTCACGCCAATCAACATAAGCATCCTATAAAAACAAGCCGCGTGCCGTACCTTTCAACCCTAGAATGAGAACTAAAGCACATACAAAAGACGTGGAGCGATGAAAATCAAATACATAGTGAATCAAGGCATCGATCGAAGGTGTCTTGGAATAATTTCACGTTATACTGTAACATTACATCGCTAAACTAGGGTGTGCCAGACCGACTTTGAATTATAAATGAACATATTAAGTTAGGACCTGCTTATTGATTATTTATTTATCTTGTTATATTTTTTTCATTTTTCCTCGGGCACTGGGAAAATAATTTATATACATTTGTTGTTGGCTTTGCATGCCGCCGCATCGATAATATATTAGGGAGCATATTGTTTTACCGGTGTCTGTTCGCCTTATTTCTGTCTACCTGTCTGTACGTCTGTCCGCAAAACCCAACCAAAAACCCAACCATTGCAAATTATTTCAAGCTTCAGGATGAACAAAATTAGCGATATACATTACCTCCCTTTAATAAAACATACATTCAAGTTCTATAAATAGCTTCCTATTTCTTCAAGAACCAATCAGACGCCAAGAATTTCAATTATGTCAGTGAAATGGCGTTTTTCCATTAATATATTCTGAATTTAGTTGTTTATTTTATCTTTTTAAGATAGTTTGAAAGCTTTATTAAATAAGCATCCAGAAGGTCTTAACAACCCATGAGGACAATACAATACAGCATATTAACGATCTTTGTAATATGACGGAAATTATACAACAATATAAAACATTATACTTATCATGTTCAATTACATTACAATTATATATTACTTTTTTGTTATTTTATCATTGGACATTTTTCATGAGACCGTAATTATGGATGATCCAAATATTACAATACTACTTCATCAAAACAAGTTATAACATTCTGATCTCCAAACGACTTCTTACTATTTAATTCATTTACATAGCTATTTAGATGCTGTTTCGTGATTGAACTTGAAATGACCGAAGATTTATATTTATATAGTGAGAGAGAGAGAAAAAAAGAGTTGTTCTTTCTTTGTTTGCTTTCTTTTCATTGTGCTTAGGAAAAAAATGTGATACATCTACAGTTATAAGTCTTTTGCATAATGCTTGAGTATGTTTTTTATTATTCAATTCGGCGAAGACCAAGACCTCGCGAACACAGACTATTTAGACTGTATTTACGAGAATTTAATTTTTAAGTCAATTTGAACGTTTTCGAATGGTTTGAGTGAGTGTTTGGAATTGACGAATGGAGTGCTGAGCGAGTGATTTGGAGTCGGTTTTGATCGAGATGAATGTCAATTTCACGATGATGTCAACCAAATCTCACATGAATTTTCTCAGGGGACTCTTGAACAGAAGGAATATAGAGAAAAGATGGTTGATGACTTGAGATGGAAAAGTTTATTTGGCAAGGAGTAGGAATATATCAGGTGAGCCGGAGGCGAACCGGATAAATTCCGCAATCGAGCTCGATAATTTTTTCCATCTCAAGTCACCTATTATCTATTCTATTTATCTGGTTACAATTTTAGGGGGATCTATTCGTTATTTATTTACGAAAATTTAATCCGATCCCGATTTACAACTCCGATACTCGGCGAATCCTCATCATAAGGGTGAATGGGTGGCAGAGGTGGGGGTCGATCGCTAAGAACTAAAGAAGTCGATAATTTAAAGGATTTCTAATGCTGTAGCAGGAAAATATTTAACAAAAGAAAATTAGAGTAATACGTACATACCTTAATGATAGAGAAGATATGAATCGAGTGATTGTCGCAATCTCAAACATCATTTTTTTTTCTCCGAGGTTTTGTTGTCATGCAGCTAAAAGCAAATCTCAATTCAATGCCTTCCTTAATCAGAGGATGGACATAGATTGAGATCAGATACAAAGCTACTATCTCCGAAATCCTTCTCGGTCGAATAATTCTGCGTTGAATCCACTCAGATAAATGTTTTAAAATCCTGACGGTTTTGGAGATTGAATGTAAACACCTAGATGAGCTTCGTCACAATTTTAAAGATTACGTCATCAGTCATGTACTACGTCATCGATATAGTCGCGATTTGATTTTAAAATCATATGAGAATAGAGTGAAATATTATTTTTATCAGAAATAGACACTCTAATTCAAAAGAAAGACGATAAAAAGGCCTTTTTTTAGACCACGTGACCAAGTGATATGATAAAGCTGTCACGTGATCAAGTGACCTGATATCAACAAGTTTATCATACCCCCTTTTCTCAGGCTATATTCATAGCTAGTGACAGGATGAATATATCATTCTAATGAATATATCCCCATTTATGAGCATAGCTTGTTTCCACATATCAAAAATATCCATCAACATTTCACATAAATAATACTTGGGTGGCTTTTAACATGCATGGCAAGATAAATTTGATTTGTTTGAATGCCTATATTGAGCAGTTTTCAATGATCTCTGTCAACTTACTATTCGAACAGGAGCGTTCATCATTAGCACTCTGGGTGCTTTGATTTCAAATGATATTTCCCGTCGTGTAAATGCGTTTTTATTAATAATTGAAAAATGAATTTATCTTATAACTATACAAATATCCGTGTGATAATATCCCGTATGGTATTTTTTATGATATCACATAGTTATTTTTAGAACAATGATATAATGCGGTTATTTTTAGAAACTTTCATTTCAGTAAGAATCATTGGCGAAAAAAAGACAAATAGAGGTTATAAGATAAATATAATACATACTTAGTGTATTGTATGAAAAAATATCTAACTCGGTTGAGAGAATTGATAATTGTCTCGGCAGAGCCTCGACAATTATCAATTCCCCCAACCTCGTTAGATATTTTTTCTCATACAAAACACCAAGTACGTATTAAATATATTCTACTTTTCGATGGCCGTCTAAGCCTTGAGTCAGTCCCTTTCTAATAAACAAAGTTAAGCTGGATCTACTTCGAAATATCATTTGCAATTTGCATTGAGTCTCGTGTAGTTCCGCAACATTTTAAAAGAAATGAACTTTAACAGTGTAAACCGAGGTTTCTTATTGACTTTCCTTGAGAAACCTCGGTCAACATTGTGAAAATTCATGAGTTCCGAAATGTTGTGAAACTAATACGGGTCCACTAATAAGAAACTCTATTGGGACATTTCTATCCAATGAATCTTTCAGTTATCCAACGTCTATCTTTTTCATTAGATTCTATCTGTAACATATCCGTAACATCTCATTTATTATAAAAGCGATATTTCTTGCGTCATTTTCCGAGTTCAGAAGAGGGTTAATTTAATTGCATATCCGCATGCAATTGTGGGGCGAAACACGTCCATGATAAATGGACAAAATGAAGAGCTATTGATTCATTTCAATATGCTGTAGATTTGTTCTCTACAGAGAAACAGTGGTTACCGCTAATAACATCGTGAAATTGACATCTATCTCGATCAAAAGCTTTCCTAATCACTCGCTCGGTCCTCCATTCATTCATTCCAAACACTCACTCAAACCATTCAAAAACGCTCCAAACTCACTGAAAAAGATAGAACAGAAACGTCATTCAAAACAAATTCAGCTTGAAAAAAAAATCCCGATTTCACAAACATAATTGAAATTGTAAGTTTTTGTTTTTGTTCGTCCTTAACAAAATTAGCGACAATAAATTACGTCCCTTAAAATTCAAGTTAAATTACTAATTTTACTCATTCAATTTCATTCCAAAACCATTTCAAAATCAATCACCTTGTCATTTCATGATGTTCTTGACTATACTCAATTGTCAAAAATGGTGGTCCAGTGGTCAGAGATTCAAAATACCGTTTACTTGTCCAAGCAACTCCTTTATCTATGTCCTAATTACACATCCACCTTAATATGAAAACTATTTCTAAATAATATACGAATGTTCACTGATTAAAAAAGTGTAAACGTATTTTGTAACAAACAGCGGCTCTACTTTATTCAAAGATGTTGTCGCTTAATCGCAAACATGTGTTAAGGCATTTGGCCATTTATCAATAAAATACAGACACGTGGCCATTTACCTATAAAATATTGAATTTAGAAAAATGTGAAATTCTTGTTGCTTCGGTCGCTATTCTGGAAGACCTAGGTTTTGTGAGTAAAAAAGATGAGTTTACGAACTTTATTAGGGCAGCTCAGACTTTCTTTCCGAAAAAGGCGGATTGCACCATGCCTTCTTTGAGCATTTCAAGAAACCCAAATGTAGCACCCAAGAATGCGACCAAAAGCTAAGAAATTTAAAATAGATTATTTTTCTGATGGCATTTCAATGAACTCTTAATTCATGTAAGACTTAAAAAGTCAAAATAACTGCCATGCTTTGGCACTAAAAGCATGTTTCAAACATAACCGATTGAAATCAGTTTTTGGTTAAAGGGTATAATGGGAGGTGTCGTAGCGAACTGTTTCAGACGAAATGTCCGAGGGGCAACGACGAAAAATGCCGTGTGGAAGAGATGGGTTGGTGCATTAGATCATGAGGAAAATCAATACGTACACGAAGATCGACCCAGTATAATATGACATACAACAATGCAATTGGGCTCAGAGAGAATGGCAACGCTATTTTGTAACAGCGAAAATTACGTCATAATCTTTACCAATGATTGTTACGTCAGTTTTGTTTGGCGTTATAAGTTTCGCGCAAAATTGAAATGTTGAAATTCAAGAATTTTTTGCAAAAATTCGGGTCATATTATAAATAGAATATCAAATTTGTCCTCATAAAATACCGAATTTATTAAACTTGCCATCTAAAACAGATAAAAACTCAACATAGCCTCGTTTTTTTTTCTGTTTATAGATGACTCGTTTAATAAATTCGGTATTCAATGACTTCTCATTCAATATCCAAAGTTTTATCATCCTGCAACGCCTACATGTTGTCAGGTGACATTCAATTGCTTGCATCGTTATCAATTTACGAGCCTTGTTGCACTCACGCAAATTTCCCTTGTTGGTTGTTTATGGATTCATTTACACTGCGTTGATATTTAGATAGGTAATATTGTTCCAAGAAACAAACGATAATATGGATGTTTCAGCATGTACATGTACCTTTGATTTACAAGAAAAGAAAGAAAAACATTTTCATTCTCTTAATCTATTTCATGTTGAACCATTAATAGTTTTGCTTTGATGATAGGCAGAAGATTAGTCTGCACTTATAAATTTCTGCGTCTAATATTATATACGCCGCCTATTTGTCATCTTTAATCCAGAGTTCGCTAACTGTCAGATTACAAATTGCGTTTTTGTTCAATTGCTCTTCAGTACCGCAATATTTAAGAGTTGAAGAGGGTTTTTGTTGATTTCATGCAGGATTGAAACTAAAAAAACGTAATCACACTGAATGAATACGACAAACTATGCCTTTCACCAACAGCTAAAAAAAGCAGACTTAAGTTTCTTGTTTTCTGCGCTTCTTTTTAAAGATTCATCAGGCTTATTTGGAGTTGATATTTGTGAAAGTTCACGAGTTCCAAAATGTTGCGGAACTATTGCGGGTCCACTACCTTAAAGAGAGTTATTAAACTAATTTCGAGTTGATAGCTTGTGCAATAATATATAAATCAAGATAGAATTGAAGTCTAAATAACTAAGGGTAATAACTCAAAAAATGAACAAGCAACAGTTAAGGTTCTTCTCTTCAGTGAGATTTATGACAAAAAATTGTGGATCTTGTGCACTGCACTTTTCCCCAATGAGACCCTTCTACCTGTAAAGTTTCGAGTTGATAACAGCTTTTTTTAGAAGATATGTTCCGGACAAAGTTAGTGACGGAAGGACGGGTGGAGACCATTACCATATTCCCTTCGCCGAATTGGCAAGGGTTAATTATTCTTTCAATCGGTACGCAACTAGCCAGACTTCACAAACATATATTTATGTTACAGATATCATGTTACATTTTCTACACCAGTACAATAAACGGATCTAAATTATATGAGATTGTAATTAAGCTAAATCAATAGTCAAAGAACATCAAAAATATTTTATGACACAGAAATAAAGAACAAACTCAGTGGTTTGTTTTGTCTGTTTCAATTGGGTTTAATGGCGCTTTTAACAATCTTTAAGTCATATCGCAAAGGCTGGAGCACCTTACAGTGGATTCCTGGTAATTCTCACACCACTACCACTTGGTACCCCATCGATTATATGCTTCAAGATGCTTTCCCACATGGTCTACTATTATCCATCTTTTTGTGGGAGGCAAATAAACAGAAAGGATTAGTGTCTCAGTCGGGGATCTTACCCGGAATCTTAATATTGATAGTCCAGGGTCCAACTTTATGCGCTTATACGGTGGTCAAATGTTAATACAGAGCGGCCTTGTTCGACATAGGGTAATAAAGTACATGTATCCTTAAATTCAAGGAAATCAGACGATCATAAACCACGAATCCCCGGATCGCTCTATAAGCTAACCAATTAATTATAATAATGCAATTATGCAGGAAAATTCCCAGTCATTAATAATGTTATCTACAGAGAAATTCATAACTAATCCGAATAAATTGGATTAAACCTTCAAAACGTCTGAAGATTTAATAGTTTATTAAAGTCTCATTCACATATATATATGCATTTTTACAAATGTACAAATGGATAAAACTACAGCATAAAAGAATATATGTGACCATTCTTATTTCGAATCATAAGAGACTAATATAACACTACCATTAAAAGAACCGATCCCTTCTTTATGTACATACATGTTCAACTTTCTCTCTGTCTTGTTGTCTCTCTCTCTCTCTCTCTCTCTCTCTCTCTCTCTCTCTCTCTCTCTCTCTCTCTTTCAATCATTCTCAAAACACACACACACACGCACGCACGCACGCAAGCAAGCCCGCACGTCCGCACAACCTCACACACACAAACACCCATACACACTCACTCTTTCACTCAATCAAATTCTTCACTGACATTATTACATTACAATTATTCAATACAAAAACAAGATTCAATATGTAAAAACAAAAACAAACAAACAAAAAAAACAAAAAAAAACATGTAGACATCGTCAATAGGCTCTCGAAGACCTGTTTGGAATTTCGGATTTTTTTAATTTTTTTATACTAAGGCACATAAGTGCACATTTAGAAGGTGTATAAGAATCCCACACACTCTAAAAACAGATTAAAGGAGATTTAATTGGCGACATCCACATGCTTAGATTTTAGTAAAATAGAAATACACAGTTTTAAAAAACTTTTGAGACTTAACATTTTTTTAAAGAACAATTTGTCAATTATTTATTAAGAAACAAATTACGACGCTTTAAAACGTCATGGCAGGTTTTGGCACAAGTTCTTATCAAACGTGAGTGACAAAGTAGTGTTTTAATTTTATCCTCATTTGATCTATTCTCAAAAATAGGATCAATAAGTTTAGCAGTTTCAATAAGGTTTTCTCTTGAATCAGTATATAGGTGACAATGAAGGATAACATGAATTTCGTCCTCAATATTAAAACAGAATGAACACAAACGTTCAGCAATGGGTAACCTTTCGTACCGACCAGTTTCTATTTTTAAATGTGCAACACCACATCTAAATTTGAAAATGCAGCCCTGTGCCTCGTTGGTAAAATAACTTTACAATAGTCTTCAACACCAAAATCACTTTTAAATCACTTTTAAATAGCCTGTAAGTGCGCAATTTATTTGAACCATTACCTGTAATGCTAGTTTCACGTTGAAGAGATTGTCTCCAATCAATAACGAAACTTTATTTCAATTCGTTTTCGATATTTTTTGTAAGGTAATATTTTGACAATGGCTCGTTTATGTTTAAAAAGTTATTTCAAATTACATGTGCGTAACGTCTTTGAAATATGGAAGAACCAGTTTTTGCAGGTAACGCCGGCAACCGAATTACACCATTGATCCAGACGTTTATTAATACGCGTAATAGGCATACATGACAGTCTTGACCAATATAAACTTATAGACTTCCACTGCAAATGGAGGAGTCCAACCCATATCCCCAATGACTGCCGCATTTGGCGTAAATTGTCCAACTCCAAGAAAAAAGCGCATAGCACGATTTTGGACGGCATTTATGCAAGAAAATGACTTATATCCCAAAATCGCTGCTCCATAAGATATAATTGGCCAGACAACAGAATCATATAAACGACTAAAAACATTATAAGGCATACTACCCATTGATTTAAAATGAGCAATGAGTAAACCAAGCGCACGATTCGCACTTTGGGCGACTGCTTTGGCTGGCACTTCTTAATCTAAATGCTCGTTTAAAACAATACCTAGATATATATATCTATCAAATCTTTCTATTCGATTTTCACCAATATAAAAGGGGAAGTTGGTACTAGGAACTGATACAGGACGAAAATGCTCTACTTGGCTTTTATCAAGGTTTATTCTCATAAAATTTGAGCCACACCAACCATGTAAAGTAGTTAAAAGACTTTGTAAGTCCTTCTCGTTTTCCGCAAGATGAACAATGTCGTCTGCATACAAAAGTATTGATATCGTAGTGCCACCACATGACACTCCGATATCGAGGGACCTTAAAAGTAATGCTAAATCATTAATGTAGAGGTTGAAAAGCAGGGGAGATAACCCACAGCCTTGACGTAATCCACTCTTGATTTCGAACCAATCTGTGTACAGGGAGTTGACTCTGATGCAAGACGAAACTGATGCATATAAGGATTGTGCTGCAGTAAGCATTTTGCCTTTGATGCCATAGTCTTGAATAAACCAAGAAATATGAATGTTTGGCAATAATTTCACCAAAACTTCTCATGTCATGAAAAGTTACTTGAACAACTTGATGCCGTGCCTCGCAATATACACTATAATAATTTCATTTTAGCTGTGTCTGTTACGTGCCAATGTAACAAGAACAAAGAAGCCAGCAACAAACTTTACAATTAACAATATTTATTGACATTAATTACAGAATTATTGACAATATGAAACTAATTCAAAAACAAATTACAATACCTTGAATGTTTAATCCTAGAGTTTTCAATTTTAGATCCAATTTAATTAAGTTCCTGGTCCACAAATAATAAGTCCAATAATATCCGAATTTAGAATTTAACACGCTTTTAAACACACTTTTAAGATAACGAGAAGTCCCCTTTTAGTTTAACACAGTATTACTAAATGAAACCATAAGTCTAAAACAAGTGAACCAAGAATGCTGTAGGAACCCCTTTATATAATACTATAGAACAATCTGGAATAGCATAGAACATAAGAATACTCTAGAGTCTGAATCACCTTCCAAAAGGCCTTTCTAGAAAGATCTACAACATTCTACATACATTTACCTAACAGAATCAAGAGATAAGAACATTCCCAGTCTAAAAATAGACACGGTAAATACCATTAGGTTTATTTATAGTTTATATATAACACTTTCCCCCTTGAAAGAAAAAAGAAAGGTTTATGAAATAAATCTTTCTTTTTGCATTATCATTAGCATATACAATGAAAATATACATCACATAATTGATAATATCATGAATTGAAAAAGAGTTATTTATGCAAACATACATACATATATACAAAAAAATATAGTAAAATGTAACTGTTAAATTCAATGTTTTATTAAAGATAAGACAATTCAATATTTTAGACTCTTGACAGAGCATCTGGTATAATGCTGTCTTTTCCTTTAATGTGTCTTACATCAAGATCAAATTCTTGAAGTGACAAACTCCACCTCAATAATCTTTGGTTCTTACTCTTAAGTTTGTGAAGAAAACTTAAGGGATTGTGGTCACTGAATACAACTATAGGAGAAGTTGCAGATGTTAAATAAACTTCAAAATGTTGGCTTGCCAAAATCAGAGCAAGACATTCCTTTTCAATGGTGGAATAGTTTTTCTGATGTTTGTTTAATTTTTTAGAATAATAACAAACTGGATGATCTATACCATCATCGTCTTCTTGCAAAAGAACAGCACCAATACCAACATCACTGGCATCAACAGCTAATTTGAAACATTTGTCAAAATCAGGTGCTAAAAGAACTGGTGTGCTCTTTAGTATGGCTTTTAAGCGATCAAAGGCAACTTGATAGTTATCATTCCATTTGAACTTAACATTTTTCTTTAATAAATTTGTTAAAGGTTCAGCTATTATAGAAAAATTCTTACAAAACTTTCTATAGTAGCCAGCCATACCAAGAAATCGCATCAGTTGCTTTTTAGTAGCAGGCACAGGAAACTCAGAGATAGCATTGACCTTAGATTCTAAAGGTTTAACTTGACCCTGTCCCACAAGATGTCCTAAAAAGTAACAGTAGCATGACAAAATTCTGTTTTTCCCAGGTTAATAGTCAATTTTGCATCACTGAGACGGTCGAAGAATTGTTTGATTCTTTGAATATGGTCACTCCATGTGTCTGTGTAGATGATGACGTCGTCGATGTATGCGTCACAGCCATCTAAGCCAGCTTTAACCATATTTACAAGCCGCTGAAACGTGGCAGGAGAATTTTTCATCCCAAACGGCATAACTTTGTACTGGTACAGACCAGTTGGAGTAGCAAATGCTGATACTTCTTTAGCCCTATCAGTGAGCGGAACTTGCCAGAATCCTTTGAGAAGGTCAAATTTGGTGACATATTTAGAATTACCGACTTTGTCAATACAGTCATCAATTCTTGGTATTGGAAAAGAGTCAGTTTTTGTCACTGAGTTCACTTTTCGATAGTCAGTACACATTCTGTATGTTCCATTTGGCTTTGGAACTAATATACATGGTGAACTGTAATTACTTTGGCTGGGTTCAATAAAGTCATTGTCCAATAAGTAATTCACTTCATCTTGAAGGGCTTTTTGTTTCACTGGATTCATTCTATAAGGATGTTGTTTTATTGGTTGTGAATCTTCCACAATGACATCATGATAAATTTTATCAGTTCTTGTGGGGATGTCAGGAAACAAGTGTTTATATTCATTAATCAACTGTTCCAGCTCTTCTCGTTGAGATGGCTCCAAATGTGAAAGTTTGTCGTCAAGATTCTTTAGTATTTCAGAGTTCTCAAGTTTAGTAGCCAGGAACAGATTTTTCACTAAATTCTGAACTAACTTCTGATTCAGTCACATTTGATTCTTGTGGGACAGTGTTTATAACTGTTACTGGTTTTGAAATAGAGCTATCTCTGTCAAAATACTTTTTTAACATATTCACATGGCACATTTGTTTATTTTTACGCCTTCCAGGAGTATTGATAATATAATTCAAATCACTTGTTTTCTTATCAATAGTATACGGGCCATAATATCTTGCCTGTAAGGGTCGGACAGGTATTGGCAAAAGAGCAAGGACTTTATCACCTGGTTCGAATTTCCTATCAACACTATGCTTGTCATATCTTGCCTTCATTTTGCTCTGTGATGATTTAAGATTTGACCTATCAACCTCACATGCCCTAGACAGTTTATTTCTGAAGTCAGAAACATACTGTAACAAGTTCAAGGGTGTTTCATCATCAGCAAGAAATTTCTCTTTTAAGAGTGTTAATGGCCCACGAACAGAATGACCAAAAACTAACTCAAAGGGGCTAAAGCCAAGAGATTCTTGAACAGATTCTCTGACCGCAAATAATAGCAAATGAATACCTTCATTCCAATTTTTCTCAGTATCGAAACAATATGACCTTATCATATTCTTTAGGGTCTGATGAAATCTTTCTAAAGCACCCTGACTTTCAGGGTGATAAGCAGATGACCGATATTGCTTGATACCTAATTCATGCATAACCTGTTGGAATATGCCTGACATGAAGTTTGATCCTTGATCAGACTGAACTGATTTTGGAAGGCCAACAAAAGTAAAGAACTTGACAAGAGCCTTAATGATTGACTTTACCTTAATGTTTCTTAAAGGAATTGCTTCTGGGAAGCGAGTAGAAGCACACATAATTGTTAACAAATATTCAGAACCTGACTTAGTTTTTGGTAAAGGACCAACGCAGTCTATTATTATTCGACTGAAAGCTGGAATGGGTTGTAACCTTGCTTTTGGAATAACTTGGTTAGGTTTCCCTACCATTTGACAAGTGTGGCAACTTTTACAATATTTGGAAACGTCCGATTTAAAGCCAGGCCAAAAGAAATGATTCATAATCTTATGATAAGTCTTGTTTACACCTAAATGACCAGACATTGGACTTTCATGGGCTATACTAAGTATTTCATGGCGATATGACTTTGGAACAACAATTTGGTGATGAACAGCCCAATCATCATCAGCTGAGACATCAAATGGTCGCCATTTTCTCATCAGAATACCATTCTTTTTATAGTAACAAACAGGATTCTGAGACATTTCTTTTTCGGGTAATGCCCTTTCAATTAACTTTGAAATCTCAGGATCATTTTGCTGTTCCTGGATTAACTGTGAGTTTGAATGCATTTCATGACCTTGGTCATTTGACCTTGGAGATGACTGACAAAGTTTTGACGAGTCTGTCTGAGTATCAGGCAGACTAAGATTAAAAGACTTTTTAATCTCGTCATTGAAATATTGACCAACAAAAGTATCAGTTAGGTCAATATCATTTGAATTTTTCAAGGAAGCTTTTTTAGCCATACCCCGAGTTACTGCACATGAAGGGTACAAATCAGGTATTTCCTGCAAAATAGGATCATCTGTTTGACCTACATTAGGTGTGTCAGTTACAAGAGGATTAACAACAACCTTATCTCCAGCTAAGTCATTGCCTAGCAATAAATGTACACCTTTAAATGGTAAAGAATGTTTAACACCAACAACCACAGAACCAGTAACCAAATCTGAGGACAAATCAACCTTATGAAGAGGAACATTAATAACGCCACACTCTACACCCTGAATTAGGACACTAGTACCAGACGAAGTCTTCTCAGAAAAAGGCAGAACATCTGCTAAAATAAGAGATTGAGAAGCTCCTGTGTCTCTTAAAATTTTAATAGGAGTAGGTGGGCACATATCACCTGAAAGTGATACAAAACCATCTAACATGAACGGTTCAAAAATCTCCATACAGGAATCAGAATTTGGTTCTGCCTTAACAATTGAATTTAACTCAAAAGAAGGCTGTGATTTAGGCTGAAGGCTGGTGAGCCCCGTAGGCTTGGCTGCACTCAGTTCCTTCTTCCTTTTTAATCTAAAACATTCCGAAATAAGGTGACCTGGTTTTTTACAAAAAGTACAATGTACTCGAGGGGGTTTTGAAGGGGTTTTGAACATTGGTTTCACCAGTAGACTTTGGTTTAGGTGAATTTGATTGACTAGACATGCTAGATGAATCACCAGACATAGATTTATTTTGGGGTTGTGAGGAAGCAGGTTTTGCTTTATTAACGAAAGAATTTTTGTGTGTAAGGTAGTAATCATCAGCTAAACGAGCTGCTTCATGTATAGTTTCAACAGTTTTTTCATCTAAATGTGACTTAATGTCAGATTGAATGCAATTTTTGAATTGTTCAATTAATATAAGTTGTCTAAGATTATCATAATTTTGGTCTTTTTTCTTAGAATAGCACCACCTGTCAAATAATTTTTCTTCGTTTCTTCCAAATTCAACGTGAGTCTGGCCAGATTCTTTTCTACAACTTCTAAATTGTTGTCTGTATGCTTCTGGTACCAGCTCATAACCTTTGAGAATGAGTTCTTTTACAGTATCATAATCATTGCTTTGTTCTGTTCTAAGTTGCGAATAAATATTGCGAGCTTTTCCTACTAAGACACTTTGGAGAAGTAAGGTCCATTGCTCCTTTGGCCATTTCAAGTTATTTGCAACTTTTTCAAAATGTTCGAAATATGTATCAACTTCATTTTCTTGAAATTGAGGAACAAGCCTAAAATGTTTTGTTACATCAAAATGGTCATTATACATATATCTGGGCTGCTTTGCTCTATCTTGTATTTCTAATTCTTTTAATCGTAATTGAAATTCTCGTTCTTTTTCTCGCTCTCTCTGCTCTCTCTTCTTCTCGTTCTCTTTCTTCTCTTTCTCGCTCTTCCTTTTCTCTTTGAAATTGCCTTTCTCTTTCTTTTTCTTCAATTTCTAATTGTTTTTCCTGTAATTTTCTCTCTTCTCTCTCTCTCTTTCTATTTCCAATTCCTTCTCCCTTTGTTGAAGTTTCAACAGTTCAAGCTCTCTTGAGCTTGAAACTGATGGAACATCAACAATGAGAGACAGAGCCTTTTCATCAAAAATGTCCTCATCAACAAAATATTGAACCAAAATATTCTTAATTTCATGCTTTCGCAATGAGGACTTGACTTCTCTTAATTCATAATGCTTGGCAAGATTGAGCAAATCAGGCTTTTTACCCAAATTCAATAACTCCACGGAAGGTTCGTACGTAAATTTTTCTTAGTCAAAAGACATGGTAGCTTGTTGCTGTATTCAAATAAGAATGTAAGATTTCGATAAATAATAGTGAAAGTGCACTCTAGATTTATCAAAATTGAAATATGAAATTAATTTCTTAAATAATTTTGAACAGCAGATTTAAATAAAGAATTTGTTTGATTTGTTTTGTTTTGTTTGTTTGTCTGATGTTCGTATCCCGGACGAGCCCCCAATTGTAACGTGCCAATGTAACAAGAACAAAGAAGCCAGCAACAAACTTTACAATTAACTATATTTATTGACAATAATTACAGAATTATTGACAATATGAAACTTATACAAAAACAAATTACAATACCTTGAATGTTTAATCCTAGAGTTTTCAATTTTAGATCCAATTTAATTAAGTTCCTGGTCCACAAATAATAAGTCCAATAATATCCAAATTTAAAATTTAACACGCTTTTAAACACACTTTTAAGATAACGAGAAGTCCCCTTTTAGTTTAACACAGTATTACTAAATGAAACCATAAGTCTAAAACAAGTGAACCAGGGATGCTGTAGGAACCCCTTTATATAATACTATAGAACAATCTGGAATAGCATAGAACATAAGAATACTCTAGAGTCTGAATCACCTTCCAAAAGGCCTTTCTAGAAAGATCTACAATATTCTACATACATTTACCTAACAGAATCAAGAGATAAGAAAATTTCCAGTCTAAAAATAGACACGGTAAATACCATTAGGTTTATTTATAGTTTATATATAACAGTGTCCATCAATGTTCCTGCGTTCTAGCTTCCACAAAAAGTAGTCTTAACTGACAAATCTTTACATTTTTGCTGCATTGTATTAAATTATAAGATATGAAATTGATAACACTAAAAACCAAATGAAACTCATGTATGAATCCGCTTCGCGTGTTCATACAATGTGATTAGGTTTTTAGTTTCATACCTCAATAAAATCGACAAATAATCTCTTCATTCCATAAGCGTAAAACAAAAACACAATTTCTGTGTTTTACGGTAACGGCTGATTTAAATTTTAATTTCCCGATTTAATTTGGTATTTAATGACTATTCATTCAATTTCGTCTTGTATTTGCTTTACAACGAGAGTAGTTTCCATCCGAAAGAACAGACAGTGTGGGAAACAAAGTTGTTTCTAATAAGCAGAAACTCCGTTGAATCTTTATAATTGATAGTAAAAGCTGTATTTGTTGAAGCAATCAATGTCTGGAGAAGGAGTTAAAGACAGTAATTATATTCTTACGTTATTCTTACCTTACGTTTAGAGGTTTTCACTTTGCCTTTTGACTCATATGCATATTCAATTTGACATTATTGCTCTCAAGAGCATTATTTAATATTTGACATTAAGATATTAAAGCTGCTCTTTCACAGATCTGGAAGATGTAATTTTTGAAAATTTTCATAAAACCAATTGGAAGTAACGACTTTATCATGTTGGAGCCTTTAAAATAATAAGATTCAATCTTGTGAAGCATGGAAAGAAAGACTGGTGTTTCCGAATTTAGCAAAAAATCATTCTGAAAAATTAAGCATCTACTAACGCCTTAAAAAATATTCTTCAATTTCGAGCCAACTATTTACACATCTGAATTTCACATGTTTGTCTTACTCAATCAAAGATAAAGGTTAAAGTGTTTGACAGCTGGAAACCTCATTTCATTTCCAGCAAAATTGAAAGATTATTCACGGAAAATAACGATTTTGTTATTCATAGACTGGAAATAAATATACTGGGTCCCTTTCTGATCTTGCCGTTTCGAGAAAATTAGTGACAAAATTACTGAAATATGTTGTATACCATCCACTTCAACAAATTGATTTATGGTAATAAGTATTTGACCTCAGTTCGATCATACATGTACCATTAAACTCAAATCTCCTTTGAAGTATTTTTGTTTAAGCATGGACTGTAACAGTGCTGACCGAGGTTTCCTAATGATTTCATTATTACCTTAAGTTTTGTGGGATTTAACTTTGCCTTTTGACTCTTGTGCATGATCAATTTGACATAAATGCTTTCAAGAGCTACATAATAAAAAAGAAATATACAGGCAATTCTAATATTTTACACTAGAATATTAATTAACTGCCGCCCTCATCGTCGTATAACCCCCTTCAAAATTTGATTAATGGTAGTGGGTATTTGTTCTCAGTTCGATCATACATGCACTCTAAAAATCTTTTCTCCTCTAAAGCATTTTGTTTATATCTTCTTTCTGTTCTTCTCCTCTTCCAATACTGCATGTATCCAAAATTAGGGCTCACATGCCATTGTTTCAGATCCGTTTGATTTAATCTAATATCTTATAATTAACTTCATGAAAATACAGCTTAAGGTTTATTTGCAACATTGTTTACGGTGGATAAAACAAGGTGAGTAGTGTTGGTTTTAAAGCTCTTAAATTGAATGTGACTGTGGAATCTATGATTTCATATTTCCGAGTAACAAAAAAGGGGGGTTTTGCATTTAATTACTTTAAACATACTTTTTCAAACGATGTGCCAATATTTTACTTTATTTTACAAAATGAAATAAATGCACCATCTTCCGCCATTAAATGAAAGGTTTGGCAATATACATACTATTTCCTATCCTTTAATACGTTAAGTGAAAGGGAAAAAAATATTGCTGATTCGGTCACACCATTCTTTCGTCGAGAAATAAAACATAGACTTGTGTTACCCGTTTTCATCTAGACCTTTGCGCAATCAACTCTGAAACATGCTAGTATTTTGGTAACACTATCTTCTTTATTCTTCCTAATTCGACCGAGTCCTCAAGCACGCCCGTGTGTTTTGTTCTTTCTAATTATCAAAGTAATTTGTCATCTTGGCTATCACAGGGTAATTTGTGTCGTCCCGTAACTTAATTTTCAAAATCATATCACGTGCAATTTATTGGGTTTTCTGAGACACTAAATGCTGCTCAAGAAAGAAAACACTACTCGAGAAGCACTAAATCTAAAAATACTTCCAGGCGTTTTCAAATGAAAGCAATTTACCATTGGTCGAAAAATACCGTTTTACTCTTCATATTGTCTTTTTGTGACATTTTCAATTAAGGTTAAGGAACTTTGAGTAGTACAGATGTTTTCAAACTAAATCTCTGTTTATTTACCCCATTTTAATATTTTCGCCAAAAAATGACTGAATGAATGAATCTGCAACTACCTTAGATATCTTGATTTATGTAAGTTCCATAGAAATCCGTAAGAGAATGTTTCAAATTGCATACGAGGCACACAAATATAATTAAATCCTTCTTATAGATATAAATATACAGTCTCTGGAAGATTCTATAATTGTTTTATTTGAAATTTTTAGCGGACCAAAACACTACCTTTATAACACTTTTGCAAACGCAATGTTCTGAGATCAAAATTGCCTTGTCTTGTGCTCTCGATCCAAAGAACGTTTAAGGTAGTGGACCCATAATAGTTCAGCAATATTTTTGAAGTAACTAGCTTTAACAGTGTTAACCAAGGCTTCCTTATGATTTTCAATAGGAAACCTCGATCAACATTGTGAAAGACCACAAGTTCCGAAATGTTACGGAACTTTTACGGGTACACTACCTTAAAACTTAAAATTGTACCCCGCTTTGCAAGTAAGCACATGTGCAAAGCAGGATACCGTTTCTTTGACGCGGGCTTTCTGCACTTGTCAAAATTCGTAAAACCAAGAGACCCAGACGGCGATAAAATGTGAACTCCCACAATGTTCCTCTAGACAACCAATTAATTATTATAATAAAATTATATTGAAAGTTTCTACTCATTAATTATTGTTATCTATAGAGAAATTCATAGCTAACTTGAGTAAATAAGATTAAACCCTTCCTCTCACTTGGGAAAGATGAAACATATTTCGATTTACTATCACCTTAAAATGTTGCAGTTCTCGTCTAGCATTTTAGTTCGTAAAATATACATATATACGCACATACGTACATAGTAAATGCTGTCCCTTTTTTAACTCTTATTTAAGACAATTTCAATTGTAATCCGCAAATAAGCATTCGACTCCGTCGGGATTCGAACCCGGGATCTCTACATCAACGTCGCTATAAAAGCTAGCATGTACGACAAGGCAGTACAAACACCCCTTATACTCAACCCGGCTACATCAAGGTGACCGAGGTTTATTAGACAATCATTCAAACAAATTTCAAGACTGAGAAAAAATGATCTCTGGCCTCTGATGTCACACATCGCACGAGGGACGACGGACATCGTACATCCACAAAAGTTCAATTTGAGCATCCTAGCTCAAGGGCCCGTTTTACTTAACATCTTGCGAAAAAAGTAATCGTTAGTCAAAATCACAAATTGTACCTTGTGTTTTAAATACCCCGTAAGATTCTGACTTGCAATATCTCATTGGGAGCAAATTAATTTTTGAATTACGCAAAAAAATCGTAGGATGTTTAGAAAAACATCCATGAACTGGTGTTGGTGGCATTTCTTCTCGAAAGAAGTTGTTATTTCGGTTGTATCAAAATACAAGAAAAAAAAGATTTTTAAAAACAATAAATAGATAATTAAAAAAATAATAATAATAATGATACCAAATAATCGTGGTTCTTGAGAAAAGAATTTGTAGTTTAATTTTTAGCTCGTCTATTTTCGAAGAAAACCCAAGGTATTGCTATGACGTCGCGCACGGTAATGCTAAACATTTGAAAACGCGCGTCTCCCGTTAAGTTACATCTACTATCTGTTCTAAACCTGATAGTCAATTTAACTGTTCTTCATTCGAAATAAACCACAGGAAAGCATACTTTTGAAGTCTATTTTTTATGTGAAGTGACGAAAATCAAATTTCCGTTTAATTAAGTTTCTTTATCACTAGATTTCTTAAATAACGTCTGTAAAACATAAAATTGTGTGTTGTTAGATTTCTCTAAGATACCTAAAATGCGTAAAATAATTCATGAAAAATGTTGAGAACCTTAAGATTTACGCGAAAAATGTCATCATGTTAGTAGGTGAATAGAAATAGCCGTCAATGAAATAACAAACAATTGATAGAGGTTTGTTTACCGATTCAAATGTTGTAAAACGTCAAAATTTAGCGAAAAATCGACTTGAAAAAGGGTGAAGTTTTCTCAATATCTTTATCAATAATAGATAAAATTTTGGGAAATTTCAAAATAAAAATATTTTTTTTTTTTTTTTTTTTTTTTTTTTTGTTAATATGGTTAAAAATATCAATACGTAAAAAACAACAAAATAACTAAAGGAAATGTGTGTGGACACAATTTTCTCAATACGCGAATTTTATGGCCGATTTTCGAAATGTTTCGCTGTCGCATATCGTTATCAAAATGAATATCACAAATCATTCTACATTTTTGAAATATTATTTTTCCCTACAATTACCTGGAAAAAATTCGTAGAGATACGTTTAAAATATAAAAATTATCACGATTTAGTTGTGTGAACATACATTTTAAAAACGTATTGTTTCATAGGCATAATAAGACTAAGGGGCCAAGTGCAGACTACCAGGTATTTTCGGACTTGAGTTGGTGAGGTCCAGGACAACGAAACTTGTAGGGTCTGCCCTTGGTCCCCGCCTAACTTGCTGAACTAAGTCAAGACCATAATTATGTTACATATTTTTATTCTACTCTATTACACATAATGCTTAAGTTTGGCATAATGGTGGGCGTGAACCTACAATATAACTTTCACAATTAAAAGCCAATAAATCAATAAAAGTTTTACCAATATATATACATTTTGTGCTCAGTTAGAGCGAAACAATAGCTCAGATGGAGCTGAAGCAAATAACGCCCAGATGGGGCCGAACAAAAAAATTCTCGGATGGAGCGGAACGAATAATGCTCAGTGGAGCGGAACGAATAATGCTGAGGTGGAGCGGAGCTAAATTAAGCTCGAATAGAGCGACAATCAACTTCGACTCAATTGGAGCCCAAAGAATTATACTCCTAAGCACTGTTATCATTAATTCTAAGACTTGTATGGCACCGACAAATCGTCGTAGGGCGCCGAATTGAACACACACAAAAATACTGGCCCCGAAAAACGTGGTGACCCCTAACGTGGTTGAATATATACATGAGATATATAAAAATGATAGATTATTTCAGAGAATTTTGGCTGCTGGTTGGCCACATGAAAGGAAACCCATGGCCTCCATGGGGACAGGGGTTTCGTTTCACCGCCAAAATAGAATTTTGCGCCAGCAAGCCAAAAGTTGGTTCACGCCCACATTTAATTATCCATAATACAAGGGCCTGGTTGCCTGTAAAAAATTGACTCATGCTAAATTGATAATTGATGATTGGCAAGTTGCCTTTGACACTGTCCTTGTCACATGTATGTAGATTGAAAGCCACTAGTCTGAGGTGCTTACTATAAAACCTGCGATAAAGCTCTGTTAACCTTATTGCAATTGTGAGAAATTACTGTCTGGCAGATTTGAAATCCCTTGCTAATTAGCACATTAGTTTCAACATAGGATTAAGGCAATTCAAAGAATTCGTCAGTGATGGGTAGGAGTTATTTGCTTTGGGACAATGCCCTTTTAGATAGCAAATTGAGTATTACGATTTGAAAGCGCATGTGATAATATTGTCACTTTCAACACCGTTTGGCTTTGTTTAGTTTTATCTGATTGAAGCACTGTGCTATGAACATGCATAGGTGGGTCCATCAGAGCGAGACGAAAAACACGCTAAATAAAATTTAAAAGACACCATAGTAAATGATTTTCGAAAAATTTTAGTGAAAGCGTATAACATTGTGATGATTGCTGCTTTTAAGCCAATGCAAACGGTCTTCAATTCCTCATGTAAATAAATATCTTAATATCCTTATTAAGCCGCTTAAAAATGTCGCTCTATAAAACACCATCCCAGAAATCTAATTAGAAATCTGAGAATCTTGCTCCAACGAAGGTACCAAAATTAACATGAACCTATATATATATATATATATATATATATATATATATACATATATGAATATGTGCTTTATTTTCTATCTTGAAACGAAGCCCAACTTAATCATTGACCTGTCATCTGGGTCTTTCATAGTGGTATCCTTACAATGAACAAATTAATTTTCACTCCATGCCATTAAACACTTCGTGAAATTGGTTCTATATAATAGACATGCAAATATTTGTATATATGATGAAATAATGCACTAAAGTTAGAGGAGGAGAAATTTAAACATCCCTTCAGCATTCAATTTTTTTTTAATTTGTTAAACTAGTTTCTATAAATGCAGATGAAAAAAAAAACAAAAAAAAAACCCTGAACATTTCTATTTTGTGACTTACTGGTGCCCGCTATATTTCAAGTGCATCATTACCTCAAACTTAATTACCAAGGATGTGGTCGCGAAAACATATTACACTCCAACAAGATTATTTTCCTCTTGTAATTTTGACTTATGATGATATGATTGAGTAAATCTCTGTGGTTCAAGATTAGTAAGCATTGTCTTTGATAATTGTAAGTGATGTTTTGTCATTCTGAGACTACAATAGATTTGGTTGCGCCTTTTTGTACAGGTTGGACATAGGACATGGAATGGGATAAGGGTGCATACTATCAGTGGATTTGAAGGTAGCTATAGCATGTTGCAAGCCTTTTCCAGTTACTGATCCTTTGAAGTTTTCAATTCATTGCGGTTTTGAGCCCATAAATTGGTTGGCCAGACTCTTGGGTGTTAGTGTTGTGGCAAAAATTGGTGAGTTGATTGGGACTGCAATGTAAGAACAGGCAAGATTTTAGCAAAAGCCATAGAATTAATCATTGCATTTTCTTTCTATCCTTTCCGGCTGGAAGGAGGAGACACCCATACATAAAAGCCACAACTTTTGTTCTATCTCCCTGGAGGAACTGTTAGGTGAATTGCTCCACCTCAGAACTCAGATTTCAGCTGGCATATGGTTTGTGCCAACTACTAATTGCGAATCCGCAGTAAAGATAATGGTTTATACTGAAGCAAAGCTTTCCGTGACTAAATCGTGCATTTTTCAACTAGAAATTCAAAATATAGCTTAGAATAACTGCAAATTTGTTCGAACAAGACTAGGGAAAAGCTCCTGTCAAAAGCATGAAAATCGGATACATAATTGCTATTTAGCTAGACACCAGAATTTCGATTCAACTGGAGGAAGAAATATTACTTTGGGTAAAAAGGCTCAAGAGTTTGCCAGAATAAATATTTATTTTATTTTTCTTTTATTTTTTTTTATATTAAAAAAAGTTGATGTTAACAGCTTTAAAGCTGAAGCAAATAACGCCCAGATGGGGCTGAACAAATAATTCTCAGACGGAGCAGAATGAATAATGCTCAGATGGAGCGGAACGAATAATGCTCAGATCGAACCAAACAAATAATGCTCAGATGGAGCAGAATAAATAACACTCAGATGGAGTGGAACAATAGCCTAACACAATGATTTCAAACAAATGAATGTTTTATGTTTGTTAAAATTGAAATGTCAATGAAACATAGGCCATGTCAAACAAAGATTTTCAAATCTTGTAAAATACAAAGTATAAGAATTTCTCTTTAATTCTTTTTATATTGGATGTAAACTGAGTAAGTTTGCGATTTTCGAGATATTTGAGACCTGAACCTCAACCGAAACTGGATAACAGGTTCTCCAGCAAGAAACAAGGAGGCTTTTGGCTACTGGTCTAATGATTTATTTGAGTTGGACTTGAATTTGGTCAGGATGTGCAATCAAGTTAATGTTTGCCAAAATAAGAGACATTGGCCATTCATTTCTTAAGGTGATCTATTTGTGTAGTTAGTGCAGCACAACATTACCTTCAAAGTCAACCCCTAAAGGGTTCCTCCCTTTTACTGTTTACCATCCCTATTTTCGGATAGTAAAAGTGAAGCGAGATCAATATAATGCCCTGGGTGTATTTTGACCATTATGATTTTACTTATGTACTCTGGAGGGCACAGAGGATTCTTTGGATTGGGGATAAATCATGTATTTGAACCTTGATGCACCCAGGGATAATTCTAGCTAAGAATATCATGGGGAAAAATATATAACTCTATTAGCCAACCATAATGAGGCATTCAGTAATTTGTGGCAAGAAATTTTGTTTAACTTTTAAATGAATTACAATTTCTCTTATTTAGTATTTATTCATTTATTATTTTTTTTTTTTAAATTTTTTCTTTAATAAGGCAATTTCAGAGATTTCTGGTAGGTAAATGAGAGAATTCCTCATCATCTTGCCCCAAATTGATCCCTGAGTAACATACACATCACCTGATGCATTTGAGGATGGTATTTGGAGCGGCCATTTTCCTTGTTGTAGTCCAAATAATCTGCACTACCAGGTATAATAACAGACTAGATCATCTTGTGCCTCTTTGCTAGTATAGACTTGTTGCTTGTGAATGGGTATGGTGCTGGTACTCAGTATGGGTATGGGGCACAGCATTCTTTTCACAGTCTCTTTTGGATGTCTTGTGCTCTCAGATTCCAGTTGACTCGGTGGATAATGAAAAAAAAGTAAAAGGAAATTTCCATAAACAAGTATTCTTAAAATAAGATGAAAAACAATAAAGCCAAATGCAAAATAGAATTCATTGCATGGGGTTATGGGTGAAATGCAGCCCATCAAAATAAGGATTCACGGTTTCCAAAAAGTAAACTAAAGACGAAGAATGAGATGGGATTCACGTGGTTTACACGAAAGATGAGCATCGATTTTGCGAGGTACTGTACAGTACAGTAGACGTACACTCATGTCAGGTAATCCTGCGTGTCGTCTAAAGCTGCACAGCTATGTGACATCAAATAAACCAAGAAAATGGCCGCTAAATATAAAAGCATAACAACCTATTTTTTCATACTCAAAATTCGATCGATTCCGCCATTTTAAACGAAAAATTTAAGTGTTTATTTTAAGGCAAAAAGATTCCCGGTTTTTTCTCTGTTTTACATTTTAATTTTAACAGATAACAGACATTTATTTTAGGTTCTTTCCTCGACTGCGCAGGTTTAGCCGACGACAACTGCGTTGATAATACGCGACGGTGTCTCTGTTTATCATCGTATTGTGTAATTCTAGTGACATTATGTTCTAAATAAAACGCCTTTTACATAGCCAAAATGGTCAACGAGTACATTCGTGTATTCATTTTTTTTTTTTTTGTACAAGCGGTATCTTTACACGAATTTTGTACTTGACTTTCTTAAGGGTTTACCGCGATTTGAATTCACAGAAACTGAGTCAATGGACATGAAATTAAAAACTCATACAAAGTAATCTATTGGACCAAAACTGATATAGTAGCTTTAAAATATTACTAAATAATGCAAAATTGTTTGGATATGTGGAAAAAAATATCAAAAAGTGTCTTTAAAGCATGAAAATATGACACATTTACAACATTTTCTATTTGCGTTCAACTAAAGATTCAGTTGCACAATAGATAAAACAAGAAATGTCTACATGTAGAGGAAAGGCTAAAGAACAATGAAGGAGGCTTAAATTTTGCATAAACATTTCACATAACTCACATTTTGCATCTGAAAATGACCAACTCCAGAAAAATAATTTGCAAATGGCAGACATAGAGTTTGTTTACATTTACTATTCCCACGCCAAATGATATTTCATTCATAAAAAGAAAGTAGACCGCTTCATAACATATGGTGACCAAGTTAATAATATGTCTGAACATTTCAAGTTGTTGAATTAATTTTTACCTGTTACCTGTGCGTAAGGATCATTAAATTTCACTTTAAAGAGGAAGATGAATATCAAAACTATATGATAATCTTTGATTTTTGATTGATATTTGCAAAATAAATAAAAAAAACCCATCAAAATATAGTGGAAATACGTATGGTTCCTTTTGGTCTCCATAGGTAAGATTATTTGAAAGATTTCTGTTGTAAAAACATCACGTGAAATCTACGTTTAGCGTAAATTAACAAAATTGGCTGATTTTATTGATTTAACTCAAATTATTTGGCGTTTCCTTCTGCCTGCATATAAGGAATGATGTAATGAACAGAAAAATGGCAAAAACTACCTTGATCTATCGATTAAGCTTTTGATTTTCCAGGTTTTCTTCGATTTTCACCTTCTTCGATTTTTCGCGGAAAAACCCAACTACACTTCCGGTTTTTGTTCTTGTGCAAAAAGTAGGCCCATTTTAATTTAGACTGGCTAGCCTGTCCTCATTTATCGATACTAGATCCTAAAGTAAGCATGGACACCATTGGTCGGTTGCTTCCTCTCGTTTCATTGGTCAAAATGTATTGAGGCCTTTGATTGGTCATCTCACGTACGAGCGTAGCGTGTTTAAACTGAAGAAAGGGAAAGAACGGAATTTATGACTTTCATGGTTTTTATTGGAGCTTAATAAATAAAGTATCATATGCTAAAGATTTTGAATACACAGTTTCTACCCAGATTTTTTTTAATAAGGTTGACTTTTGATATTCAGATTAGTAATTATTATAATTTTGAAGAAACTTGACTCTCTCCTCTATTCTTCCCTCTCTCTCTATTTCCCTCTCAAAATTAATAAAACGCATAGTTTCTAATCCCCAAAACTTAGCTCTTCGTTGTGTCAAGCGGAAAACGGTTTTGATAAAAGATAATTTATTACTGCATTTTAAAACATTATTTATAATCAAGACAACATGCTTAAACGCTTGAAATACCGGATAATAAGATGACATTTGATAACAGTCAATTTAATTCTAAAAAAACCTGTTGTTAATAAAGTGTTTTACAAAAAGAGTACAGAGTTTATATAAACCTATTGTTAATAAAGTGTTTTATAAAAAGAGTACAGAGCATATATTTAGAGTGCATATATTATCATACGGAAAAGGTGTCCTCCAGGGAGTTGTATTAAGTGTCCTTCGATTATACAGAAGAAAATAGGAAACATTAACGAAATTAAGTGTTACTTTTTTCCATTTTGAAAAAGTACAAATTAACGTTTTTTGAATTGCCTCACCCTTTTAAACCTGTACTCTCTAAATAAATTTCTGACGTTATAGAGAATATACCAATTAGATATGTAAAACATTCAATCTCTGCGAGCCTCCTTTTTGAATGACTCAACCATACCTGTCTTTGAATGTGGTCTGATTATTCGGTCATAAACTATTTACAACAGATAGCGAGCCGCTGGGCAGCATGCCAATGTGTGGGTAGATCAGGTGACCTTGTTCTGTTAGGAATGTATACATGCAAGAGGTATATAAAGGCGCCCACAGAGCGGTGAGCGGGGAGAGACTTCTTTGGAAGATAAGAAGACAGACAAATTTTAGTTAAACGTTTATTAAAGAAGTGTGGTGTAGTAAATTTGACTTTGATTCATTTCACCAATATAAATATTGGTGTCACAGTCTTATGTTATACGATTTGCTGCAAAATATAAAGTATGATTATGACCACATTATTATCAACATGTTCTTCACAATTCCTTGTTAATAGTAGGGCAAAATTTCACAATAGAGCTTGTGATGGTATCTCCTTTGTTCAATTGAAATTACTCAAAGGCTGAAGCTCAATTAAAGAAGTCATATTTTCATTCTGATGTATGAAATCCCAATATTTTATTCGTGTTTGAATTGAAGTGGTAGGTTTCGCAAACGAAACGTCAAAAAAGGGCCACCCACACTTGGATTGTCTTTTGAACTCAATAACAATGATACAATATAATTAAAAGTAATTTTCAAGCGCAAATTTTGCTTATCATAATATCTTTTTTTTTCAATCTATTACCATGAAAAAATATGTTTTCAGGATTTTTGAAAGTAAAATAATGATTTTGTCTGTCCGTCTTCATGAAACTCCTGGCCTATTACAACTTATTGTTTCTATAATAAGGGAAAAGTGAAGTGTCTTTCTCAAAATAGGTACCAATTTGCATCGAATCAAAAGAAGATGATTTTAAAGGAGCCGTTTTTTTTTTTTTGTTTTTTTTTTATATAATATCGAGTATTTCTATAAAATTAATTATGTTTGTGTAATTCACTCGTAAAGTATATTAGAATGAGTGTGTCCTATCTTTGTTTGTGAACCTTTTGACAAGATATTGATAATCGCCTATAAATTTTCATGGATAAACCCTGTACTCTCTAATTCGGACCAATCAAATCATGGATTATTTAACGAAATCGTTGCGTTTTTCACGCGATATAACAAGTAAATAGCGAGTTATGAACGGTAAAAAATACGTGATATTTTAATTTAAAATTGGGTACCGTCGATATGAAAATACGCATATCCAACAAAAGAAAATTGGTCATTTATTGTGTCAAAAGTTTAGTATAAAAACACAAGTTTTTAGTATATGTGTACATATTCTTACTACTTAGCAGCCTTAAGTGTGGAAAATGCGAAAAATTATCATTTACAAAGTAGACAAAAGCATCATTCTGGAACCATTTTATAGTCTAAAATTAATTTGGATTAAGCTAAAATTAAGATATTAACGATCGCAGATCGTGTCTTGCGAAGCAAGACACGATCAAAGATCGTTTCGCGGTAGTACCGTTTTTTATTATTGTTATTTTTAGGACGATATATCCAATGAGTGTTTTAGACCCGACCCATCATTTTTACTATGAGAAAAAAAAAGTGATCCTTTTTTCGGAACATGGGCGCCGCCATCTTGGATTCCAGTAAGACATTTTATAACGATCGCAGATCGTGTCTTGCGAAGCAAGACACGATCAAAGATCGTTTCGCGGTAGTACCGTTTTTTATTATTGTTATTTTTAGGACGATATATCCAATGAGTGTTTTAGACCCGACCCATCATTTTTACTATGAGAAAAAAAAAGTGATCCTTTTTTCGGAACATGGGCGCCGCCATCTTGGATTCCAGTAAGACATTTTATCAAAATTACAAGAAACATTAACGCTCTCAAGCTCTCTAATTACAAAATATGGTCTTTTTAATTGCTCAAGTAATTATAGGAGTTTGCATATATCCAAAAAGAGTTTAAAAAGTACGAGAAATGAAAGCGAAAGTTGTTTCGGTTTACATGGTGACGTCGAACATTCGCATTGGTACCCGATTACGCTTACCGATTCCTTAGGTTGACGCTTTCGGTGCTGGAGTCCAGAACCCATTCATTTGACATCGTTATCGGTAAGTTACTACATTGAAAATCTTAAATCGATATGATTCGTTTCGATTTTAAGCCGTTCTATTTTAAGTCTGCCGGTTTTAGTTCGAAACCCCACCTATCTGAGGTGCAAAACAGACAATTGACTTGTCAACTCGGCCGAATGTTTATTCGGACCATCAACAACTCGGCCACCCTCCCATGACCCGGAAAGGTCTGTCTGATCCTTCAAGCTATTGATATTTAGATTAACTTAGTAATGTTTTTTATACAAAATTGGGCTTTACTCAATGTGTTGCTAAAGTGAAGTTTATCACTAATCAAGGGGACCCCATCAAGTTTATGACTGAATACATGATGCAATGATGTTGTAAATATATGTTAAATATAGACGAAATTTCTTTCATCTGGCTCGTTGGCCTAGTGGTTAGCACGCTCGAATGGTAACCTTCAAGTCCCATCGGAGGCAGGTAGTGTATTTGGGCAGGACACTTTACAGACAGGGCTCACTCAGCTGTTGGGTAGCAAAGGACAACACGAAAGGTTAGAATCCATTCCCTCTCTCTCAATGTGTAGGACTAGATCTTGAAAGAGTTGGGACCACAATGGAAATAAGAGTCAACTGACCCTTTGTCGTTTTATCCTGGAGTAAAGAAAAAAAAACAGATGCTCCAACCCTGAATTTTATAAATCAAAATCGGTTTTTGCTTGAAAATCACTCATGTTCAAAAAAGGATCCGACATCAATTTTTAGAAAGGAAATACCTACCGCTTTTTTTAAGGGCATTTTTTTGGAATTGATTGGTCCATGTTGAAATGTGTGTAACTATTTTCAATCATCTTTTCTTTAAAAAGAAAACTTCATGCGAATAATTCTTCAATTTAAAAATGGCAAGGTTCAACAAAATTGGACACTCGATCATGTCTATTCGACTAATTGTGGTTGTCTCACTTGATGTATTGTAACTTTTTCAAAATATCGAATTAATTGCTTAAGGATGAAATTGTCATGTACCTATAGTTTGTTAGCCCCTTGATCTGTTCAGTCTGAAACAAGGTCATCCATGATCCAGTGGCAGATCTAGATGGGGTCAGATGTTAAAGTTACTCTTTCTGCAGCCCAATTTTCTAATTTTCTTGCCAAAATTTGGTCAAAATTGTGTACTTTTTAACTTGACTTTTCATAGAATAGGGGGCTATTCTGGTCACATGGGAGTAGGCGTAACGGTAATACTTTGATTAAGGTTTTACATGCAACTGTGTTAAATCTCTGTTTCTACTAAATCTATTGCTTTGAAACATTGCACATGCTTCCAAGACATAATATAAGCCTGTAGACAAAGATTTGTTACTCTGATAATAAATTTAGTGGAATTTTAACCTTTTTTGTATTCCAAAATCTCTAAGTTTTCAATGCAACTATCACATATATCTGTTATTTCTCTGTTTCCACTAAAGTGTTTGCTTGGAAACTTTGAACATGTATCTGTGACCATCATATCAGCCGCTAGACAAAAATTCATTAATCTGATATTGAATCTATAGGTTTTCCAATGTTGACATTGGTTTGCTTTTACTATCCAGCTCTAGGAATAGTGGAGCTCTCAGAGAGCTTAAGAATGTTGGTAAATGAAGCAGCCTTTTTGCAGGGGTGTGGAATTCCTTGGGACTGAATTTCTTTGCGGACTTGCCAAACATTGGCTTTGTTTGCAGAATTTAATTCTAGGGCAAATTTAGGTTACAAAAATAGACATTTTGTCTCAATTTGTTTTCAATAAAAGGGTTCATTTAAGCATGCATATCAATACCATGAAGATATTGTTGCAGAGCATAGTTTTTCTTCAAGTGTTTTTTAATAATTTGAAATGTGAGTTTATTTTATTTTTAGTTTTCAAAGAAATATTAATTTAAGGCACTCATGTACATATATAGAGCATATATTAGATTTATGTAATTCACAAAAATTGTTATTTAATATTTGGTTTAAGTTACCCTTGTAGTTTAAGGTAAAATGTCTGGGTGCAAGGTACCCAGGAGTTCTGAGTTCAAATCTCAGCAGGGGTCAAATTGTAACCAATTAGATATCAGTTTTGTGAAATATATGAATTTAATATAATCAAATATAGTAATATTTTAACCCTTTCCATACTGTTTACAGCAGTGTTGTGGAAATGTGGAACTTCTCTACATGTCCCTGGACAAGTAAGAGATGATTTATAACTTGCCCAGGATCAAAAGGAACTTGTCCAGTAAAAAGTGAGAAGATAGATATTTAGAAAACATTGTCTTACTAAAAGAAATGCTGGAACATTGCTTAAAACATTAGAATATTTAATCTGTTACATATTTTAGTACTATTCCAAGATTTACTCTGATATTAACTTGTCCACTGACTAGTTGAATGATTGTGGGAAGAACTGATACCAACCTGAGGGAAATGACCCAAATTTGTCATTATGTTTGGACAACAACAACAATAGAATAGTTCTGCATGATAATGATATAAGGTGGATGTGGACATCTATTTTGGGACAGAGCTCTCATTCACAAAAGTAGATTCGCACAAGTATCTTCATTATATCTTTTCCTAGCCTCCAGCACAAAGGCTTATTTTTGAAAGATTGTTGAAAGCCGCATAAAACCCCATTCAAACAAACAAAACAAACCAAGGCCTTTTTTGTTCATGATCTTAAAAAGTGAAATATCAGTCTATATGAATAATTGTATTGTAAATAATGCAGTGATATGTTTCATCATCATGATTATTTTATTCATTTGCTTTAAGGTTGTGGACCTGTAATAGTTACTCAATGTTTGGGGAGTAGTAAACTTTAACAATATTAACGGAGGTTTCCAAAAGATTTTTACTCAGGAAACCTCAGTCAATATTGTGAATGATCATGAGTTTCGAAATGGTGCAGAAATATTATGGGTCCACTACCTTAAAGCAAATGAGTAAAATTATTTAAAAGCTCACATGAGCACGTTGTGCTCAATGGGAGATTTTAGGGTGGTCATGAGTCTGTCGGTCGTGTGTTTTGCGTTGTCTGTCTTCAACAATCTTAAAAACTTCTTCTTCTCCTGAACCACTGGGCCAATTTCAATGTAACTTTACCAGAATGTACCTTGGATGACCCTCTTTTAAAATTGTTGGCTAAATTCTGATTGGTTGATAAAGGTGGGCATGGCAGGGCATGGCATTTTTCACTTTGAAATCTTTGAACTACATCTCCTCCTAAACCACTGGGCCGATTTCAATGAAACTTTACCAGGATGTTCCTTGGATACCTTTTTTGAAATTGTTTGCAAAATTTTGATTGGCCCATAAATATGGGTGTGGCAGGGCGGGGCTAATTTTGAGCCCGAAATCTTTGAACTACATCTCCTCCTGAACCACTGGGCAAATTTCAATGAAACTTTACCAGAATATTCCTTGGGTGACCCTTTTCAAAATTTGTCCGTAAAATTTTGATTAGCCAAAAAGTATGGGCATGGCAGGGCAGGGCTTTATTTGAGCCCAAAATCTTTGAACGACATCTCCTCCTGAACCACTGGGCTGATTCCAATGTAACTTTACCAGAATGTTCCTTGGGCGACCCTTTTCTAAATTGTTTGCAAAATTTTGATTTGCCCATAAATATGGGTGTGGCAGGGCGGGGCTTAGTTTTAGCCTGCTATCTTTGAACTTCATCTCCTCCTGAACCACTTGGCCAATTTCAATGAAACTTTACTAGAATGTTCTTTTGGAGACTCTTTTCAAAATTTGTTTGTGAAATTTTAATTGGTCCATAAATATGGGCATGGTTGGGGGGGGGGGGGGGAGGGGGCTTATTTTGAGTGTCCTCAGTAAAAAATGGGTGGACAGGGTCACTTTAAACTTTTGGAATAACATCTCCTCATCAGCAAATGTGAAAGGAACTTTGTCAGAAAGTTACTTTGATGGGTTCCACTGGACCAATAAAATTCAGGTGAGCGGTTTGGGGCCATTCTGGCTCTCTTGTTTTAAAACATCATCTCCTTTTAAACCATTTGACTAATTTCAATGAAACTTTGCCCAAAATTATACTTGGATGACATCAACTGGACCAATGAAATATAGATGAGTTATTTAGGCCCATTCTGTACCTTATGTTTTGCAAACCGAATCCCTAATGATCATAAGAGAAGTAAACAAATGAAAGAGTTACTGGTATAGTTTCAAAACATTTGAATTGGAAATAAAAGTTAAGCCTGAAGATGAAATTCCTTCTGTTAACTCATTACATTAATGTAAATGAGTGTTAAGCCTTTCATAATACATTTTAAAAGACAACAATAAGAGACTGCGATCGTTTTGAGGCTTTGCCTTTTTCATATTACTACATACAAAAGATTTTACTAACGTATTTTTGTGTAATTGGTGAAAACACCGGTCCTTATACAAGGCAAACGGACTATAATTATAACACATTTATATGAATAAGGGTATTGGTCTTTAATTTGAAACAAACATTTATAGATGTAATGTGAGAGACTAAAAAAGTAAATTGAGGTGTATTTGTATTGAAATAACTCAAAAAATAAAGCTATTTAATTTGTGATCTTATTAAAAAAAGATGTATAAAATGTATAAATCGAGCCATTAATTGTATATATTCTTATATGACATAAAAAAAATTAATTTTTGCTTTTTTGACCAAATGAGTAAAAGTTTTGACTTTGTATTGACTGGTTTTAGCGAAATGGGTCGTTTTGACTTTGGGCCGTTTTGACTTCAGGCCGTTTTAACTTGCTCTCAAATAAGTATGAAAGGTCCCACTCTATTTGTTTTAGAGGAGTGATATTTTTATCTCTTTTTCGGTGAAGCGGTTCATAACAAATTTCCCACGGCAGTTTTTTTATTTGACAGCTGAGAAAAACAGAACAATAGCAAGGATTTCTAAGTAGAAATCAAGGTAAATTTAGTCTCATTTTTTAAGTAGAAATGCCCAAGAGTGATAATGGACGGTCACCTTTGGCTTTCAAGGAATACGATCGTTGCAATTCCTTAAAACATCTTTGTTTACATGTTTTGTTGTTGTAAAAAAAGGCTGCCATGTTTCCTTGAAAATAAACACGTGTCTTTCACCGCCGAAATATCTTTCCCACAGGCATTTTAGCCAAAAGTAAGCCTCGTTGATTGTACTCTGGATATTCCAGTTGACGTCTGCAAGTTTTTGTCCCAAATGCATCGGTACATTTTTCAAATGGATGCAAATGCGAAAGTGCAATGTGGAACTCTGTTTTCAGCTATAAAAGCATTCTTTGCAAATTTTTTTTATCAAAAACATCTTCATTTCCCCTTTTTAATACATTTTATAACATATTCAGTTGACTTTGCATAAAGAAAAGCCTTAATTTTGCATATAAAATTTTGGCCAAAAATACAAATGGCCTCCATTTATATTTGCGGCGAACCCTTAAGTGCGCAGGGTTAGCCGACAGCACTGTACTTGGTAACGAAACTGCCTCAGCAATATCTGCCTATTTGTCATTGTATGTGAGGCCATCCGAGATAATCGTTACGGTAAATCTTCGAAACGAACATCTATTTAACTGTGTGGTACGATATTTAACTAGAAAACTTCTTTAAAAACTTATTATTAGCTGAAATGTGGTAACAAAAACGTTTGCCTTTGCTCTTTAGCAAAAATGGAGGTGAGTGACGTCACACTTAGACTTGGAGTTTTTCTAAACGATCTAGTAGACTGGAAGATACCATGGAAACAACGAGGACTATTAACTAGTAATAGTCCCTATTATTTTTTAAGTACATTACATTATTTTATTGCGCACTGTGCTTTTTCAGCAATCCAAGACAAACACGATTAAAGCCGATTGATATTTAGATTACTTCTAATCGATATCTTTAAATTTATAAAGTTCGAGTGATGTTCCAAATGGGGTTGGTGCATTAGATCATGAGGAAAATTTATATGTACACGTAGAACGACCCGCTATTTCATCCTGCAATGTGTAGATGTTGTCAGGTGACATTCAATTGCTTGCATCGTTTTCAATTTACGAGCCTTGTTGCACTCACGCAAATTTCCCTTGTTGGTTGTTCATGGATTCACTTACACTGCGTTGATATTTAGATAGGTCATATTGTTCCAAGAAACAAACGATGATATGGATGTTTCTGCATGTACATGTACCATTGATTGATTCTCTTAATCTAATTCATGTTGTTAATAGTTCTGCTTTGATGATAGGCATAGCGAAGATCAGTCTGCACTTATCACTTTCGACGTTTGATAATATACACATAGCCTATTAGCCATAGTTCACTAGCTGTCAAATTATAAATTGTGTTTTTGTGTTCCATTGCTCACCAGTTCCGCAATATTTAAGAGATGGAGCGGGTTTTTGTTGATTTCATGGAGGATTGAAACTAAAAAACCTAATCACACTGTATGAATAAGAGAAACTGTGCCTATCACCAACAGCTAAAAAATCAAAGCAGAGTTAAGTTTCTTGTGTACTACACTTCTCCTGAAAGAGAGTTATAAAACTAATTTAGAGCTGATAGCTGGCGTACTATCAGATTTATCTACATAAAAGGGCTAGGTTCACGAACTATACATTTTGGCCCTGTAAAATCATGTTTTTTGATTAACAATTTGCCCGCTCTTGATCCACTTTTTTGATTTATATATTTGCCCATCTCTGAAATAACGTATAGAAAAATATTCAAATATATACAAATTTTTCAAAAATCAGCAATCAAGTTTCCCTTTTTCAGCGAAAATGTCATTTTTCTGGGCAATTTCGTTGTTTAAGCAGCCGAAAAGATATGAAGCCCTTATTTCGACATCATCATATTTTGCAAACAACTTCATAATTAAGTTATATTTCTCAAAAGATTATTATGGAAGTGTCGAAAATGGGGCTTCATTGTGAAATAAAACCAAATGTCAGCTGATCCTAGCGTGCAAGAAGTAAAAATGCGTAGCTCTCTATGCCTGAAAATGCGTTTTAATTATAACTGACTAGTATTTTCGATTTATCGAGAGAGTTTTAAACACAATGGGACATTGAGAAATATGGCATTTATAAATATTTTCTATTTATTAATGCAATTATTGAATTATTTCCAAAATAATTATGTGTTTTGTAAATAAGAATCGAATGTGCCTTTCTACATGAAAGGGACGTCACTCGTGTATTTCCATAAATCCGAAACAAAGAAATGTCTTCCAGTTAAGGTTGTTTTTTTACATTACACAGAACCAAAGTTATATAATGGGAACTGAAATAATAATAACTTAACAAAAATAATCAGGAGTTTTGTTGATAATGAACGAACGCGCCTTTCTACACTCTTGAAGGGACGTCACTCGTGATTTTTCCAAGAATCCGAACCGAACAAAGAAAATAAACCAAAGGGTTTTGTGTTTATATTCTTCGTGGATCAGAAACAAGATTTTATTGTCAGAATAAAGGATATACAATTTAAAGAAGAATAAATGGAATTTATTTTCAATCATTTTCTCTAAGAGTCATCATTTTTTATTTATATACACATTTGTACTTGTTGACACCAATCGGAGGTATAGCGCAGTTGGTTAAACCGCAGTCTTCGGACTCAGTTAGTGGCGGTTAGAAACTCACTCACACCAATATTTTTTTTCTTCACATAGAATATATTTTTTGCTTTTATTTGCAATTCTCCCTTTTTTTGAAAGTCTATGCGTATTTTTAGAGTTATGAGAAAAGAGCCGACTTATAAATCCCTTACGGATAACAATTGTCAAACATTTCGCGGACGCAATTATTATTGAACGCAGAGCAGATATAAGTATGGGAACTTGATCTCAAAAAGGCCTACTGACCGTCGTATTGAAACTGTGGAGTTTTTTTTTTTGTTTTTTTTCTTCGCGACTTTAGCCATAATATATTTTAATTAATGTGGGTAAAATGTATATTTACAATTAAATTAGTATTTTTAATTTTAAAAGACTCAGGTATCATGAACGATGAGAAAGAAAGCACCATTAAGTTGACCGTGAAACATTTGAACCCGAAAATTATTTACAATGTCAATAATATTACACTTACCGTATTTATTCTTATAATTGCCCTGGCGTTTAATAAAATAGTCATGAATGACTAAGTTGAGAGTGGGCGATTACTGTAGAGGATTTCCCGTAAAGATATGTATATTCTACCATGTTCGAGAAAGAAGTTTTGACAATTCCCTTCATGTACGATGCCCGGAAAAGCTGTCGATTTCGGCAAGCAATTACGCCGAAGATCTTTCTTTTTTTAGTTGAGTCTGAACCTTTACAAATAGAGAAAGAAACCAATGCCAGAGGATCGTATTTAAATGCCTATTTTTTTTACTAATTCTATTTTTTCAGACGGCCTAACACAGATTTCGGCGACGAAAACTGAAATCATTTGATTCATAAAAGAGTTTAGTAAACAATTCTCGAGTTTAAGAGTATTGTGTTATTCTTCATTATCACATTTTGTAAAACCCCGCAAATGGCTGTTCTGACTTAAAAAAGATCGTAAATACAACTAACTCAATCGGTCGCGCCTTTTGATTATTACAGATTGAGTACTGGTATATCTAAGTTGCGAACTGACATTGAAAAGATAAATTAAGTCGTAAGAAGAATTAATGCGCATCTGTAATTGCCTACCTGCAGCGAAAATAAAAAGAACAGTCCGGTTTTCCTCAATTCTTTAATCCATAGTGTAGCCACAAAAGACGACTGTTGTATGAATTTATCCTAATAATTGAAAGGGTTTGACATCTCCTTGGACAAGTGTAGCGCGTGCAAGCTCCGAAAACGCTGCCAAAAATAGACGTCGGCGTCTTTGATCACCTGTTCAACCCCCGCGTGGAATAAACTGTTCCGCGTCCTTTACCTAATTGTGGGACTAAAATGCTAATTGTTTTATGCTTGCCTTTTTTAGTCAGATAGAAACTTTGATTCATTTTTGGATTATTGAAACAAAAAGTCATGAAATATCGGTAGTTTCTTTCATATAATTGTTTCTGAAAATAATCGTATTATTTGATAAGAATATCATAATCATTTTGGACAAACGTAAATATCTCATTCGTTTTTCGTCAGTAGAAAGTCAGTCAATGCATATTCCGAACTTCAGTTAACCTCGTAAATGAATCTAATTTGATCAATCACCGTAATTTCGGTATTTTGTCGCAGGAATTTTATACTTTTTGTTGTAAAAACATGGGAATCTACATCAGAGCTGATGAAGCATTATATCCCAAATCCGGGGATGGGCGATTACAAGAGTTACCAACTTTTGGGAGGATGGGCGATTATTAGAATAAGGGCGATTATAAGAATAAATACGGTAGTTTGTGCGACATTGCATGCACCTTTATAAACCAAACATATGAGGTTGCGTACTTCAAAAGAAAAGATATGTAAAAAAATTGAATGAATGGAAATTCGGGAGCGGAACTGCCTTTAAAAAGCATCAGACAACTTTTTAAATGTATTCGCGCGCGATCTGGATTACATGACATGTACATGTAGATTTCCTTTGTTAGCTTTTTGGCGGGAAGCACGATATTTCGCAGTCAACATTAAAAATGTTTATGAATTCTCCGACTCTCATTCATTACTACGCCAATTGGGTTGATTAGAAAATGAAATATGCGGCTTTTTGCAGATACACTTCTATGATTGAGTGATTGAATGGTTAACGTCAATTCTCCCGTTGATTTATAATTGTACCCGCTTCCGAGAGTGTTTCACCCCCATGGTCGATTTTTTTCGAACGACGACGGCATGAAAATGGGCGTCACGATTATCTGAAACAGGGGAGAGGGGATAGACGACTTACGTAATCAACATGATCATATCATTATCAGAAATGGTCAAAATATCCGGAAAATCCGTGTTAGACCGGTTAAATATTTATATCCGTAGCTCGGATTTTTGAAAAAAAAAATAAAAATAAAAAAATAAAAATAAAAAAAATACAGGGTCGAGGGAAAACTGTAGGGTCAGTCGGTCGACCGTAAACGCCCCTATTTAGTGTCTAATCAGTGCTTGCCCTTTTTACGATTTTTCTTCTCAATATTTGTGGATAGCATAATTCAAGTTTTCAGGGCTGCAATATTTGATTTTACATATATGGAAGATTATAGTCCTTACAACCACATACCACAAATAATGGTATTTTCGCATGTTCTCTAAAGAGCAGATTTAAAAACACAGAATTCAGGAGCCATGAATGAAAATTAAGCTTTTGTTTATCACTCTATAAAATATCAATCAATCTTACTCTAAAAAGATCAAGTTTTACATTCTTAAATGCAAATTGAGACTGAATGTGAAAATATTATGCATTTTTTTCTTAAAGTTCGTGTTTTTCACATGATTGCTATACAGCGTTCATGGTGACGTCTTTTATTTAACTCCACTAAGATGACGTCACAAAGGGTAAAACGAACGAAAGTGGGGTTGAAGTATTTGATAATTACACTGGTTAAGCACATAGTTTATCAAATAATGATTTTCTGTAATTTTTCAATAATCCACTGAAAAGCATTAAAGAAACAACAGTAACTCGATACTAACACATCATGACGGGACGTCGTACGCGTAACGTTACTTATGGGCCAGACCATAAAGAAAATCAGCATCAATTTATTCAAAATCCAATCCACGGGCCCCTTATTCGCTCTATTTTTGAATAAGGCATATTTTATTCTGCAAAATGAGAAAAAAAAAAGAATTTTATTGTGAATGATCTCACTGCAGAGATCGTTATATGATCCACAGTTTGCAACTTTTACAACCTTAAAACGTGAAATTCCGTAACCATGGCAACAGTATTCTGTCTATGATCACACCAAACTCTTTAAATAACGTGTTTTCGCTCACAGATATTAAGATCACATTTGATTTTTGTACTTAAGTAGTTTAAATTAGGTTTTAAAGCATTAAATGGGGAAAATCCCAATTTTGAGGAAACATTTTGTAGTTGCCATGGCAACAACAATAATCAATTTTCACAGCTTTTGATATCAGGTTTCAACTATGAAACTTGAGCCGTCTCATTGCAGCTACTTTCGAATAATTATTTTACAGGGCCATTTTTGGCCATTCGTGAACCTTGTCCTTTATAGGGTTACTTTATGCAGAAGCTTACAAAATAACTGCGTACTCAAATTTATTTTCATTAGGAAATAAAACCAATTTTCAGCCAATCAGAAAGCACGAATATTGATGGTTACAACAACTATCAAATTATTTCCGCATGTATAAATTAATTTTGAAAATTCATTGTCTGTTTTAATATCAGTCGGCTACTTAGCCCTGTCCATAAAACTTTCAGTCATATCATCGGTCGTTAAACAAACAAAAAAATGTCGCTGAACGAATTTAAAACAAAAAGCAAAAAGAAAAAGTCCGAATTAAAAGGAAAAAAAACATTCACAACACGAAACTGAACAATCGACTTCAAATAAGGTAGGCCTACTTTTTGGAAGAGGTAACATTTTTCTCCTTTCATTATTTAAAGATACATTTACTGAGAACGCAGAAATGTACGTCTTGTGTAAATATCAAAGGTAGCGTATATCACCAAGGGCAATAGCAGATGTTACAGGAATTATGATACTGGCCAATGCAATGAAGATGAAACTAGTGTTATAATTTATCCATGGACTTCCGTGTAAGCTGCAAAATTGTGTTGCAAGGGTTGATTTTAGCCCTATACTTAACAACAAAAGAAACGTCGCTGTGGAACAATTTTATTTGTACACAAACTTTTGATGGACATACTTATTTTTTTTTTTTTTTAACTTTCAATGAAAAGTCATTTAGGAATTTAAAACACAAATGATAGCAAAAGTTAAGCTAACGGCTATGTCGAGCTTCGAAATAAAGGTACAGTTAGTTACATTGTGGAATTGACATTCATCTCAATCAAAATCATTCCAAATCGCTCACTCAGCGTTCCATTCATTCATTACAATCTCTCATTCCAATCATTCAAAAACGTAATATGATATGTTAACAGGCAGGTGCTATCAGGTCAATATAGCTTCAATGTATGATAAAAAATAATAATTGTCTTCAGTATTTGCTTTGAGACTACCAACTTGAGTTTTTTAAAGCATCACTGATTATTCAACATGCATTGTGAAAAGGTGAACCGTGTGTCGAAAGCACTGTTTAATATTCTGCATTTTTTCATGGCATTTTGTTTTTTTTTTCCACAACGTCATCTTTTAAAATGAGCCAGTGTGTGACATTTCCAACAATATGTCATGTCGTGAGTTGCAAGCATTGAGCGACCTGGACATCCACACAGTGCTGAAAGAAAATTGCCCGTCTATCTAAAGATACTTATAGACCTTATCTATCTATAGATCGCAAAGTGAAGATTCTGGTCAGACTGTGCGGCTGCACAGGCTGGCCAGAACCTTTGCATTGCGCACATTCGAAATTGTTGGAAATGTCACGCACAGGCTCAAATGTGTGTGACGCCGTCACGTCATATTAAGTCACGTGCGAGATAACGCGCTTTCATTAATGAGCCCTTATTTTTCCCGAGGTCTATTTTGTAATAATAATTCATGACACAGAATTATGGAATAATTTCAGTGGTTAGTGTTTCGTTTTGTCTGTTGTCGAACTGTCAATCTTGAGGTCCCGGGTTCGATCTCCGACGGCAGCACTCATTCTTTCCGACTTTTTGTCTCTAACCGATTGGTTGATAATCGTAGACCTATGTGTGATAGCAGCTGGAGGCTAGGAAAGGTTGTGATGGTTGTACTGGTGAAAAATAACACTGAGGTATCCAATGTAAGGTGCTCAATCCGCCGCGATATAACTGAAAAAAATATTGAAAGCGCCGTTAAATTCCATTCAATCAATCAATCAATTGTTTTGTCGGTTTGAACTTTGTTTAGTGGCACTATTTTAATATCAAATCGCAAAGGCTTGAGCACCTTACAGTGGATTCCTGGTAATTCTCACACCAGTACCACTTGGTACCCCATCGATTATTAGCTTCCAGATGCTATCCCACATGGTCTACTATTATCCATCTTTTTGTGGGAGGCAAATGAACAGAAAGGATTGGTGTCTTAGTCGGGGATCTTACCCGGAACCTTAATATTGATAGTCCAGGGTCCTACTTTATGCGCTTATGCGTAGGTCAAATGTTCATGAAGAGCGGTCGTATTCTACATAGGGTAAAATAAAAGTACGTGTATTCTTAAGGTAGTAGAACCGTAAAAGTTCCGCAACATTTCGGACCACATGTTATCTCACAATGTTAACCGAGGTTTCCTAATGAACATCATTAGGAAACCTCGGTTAATATTGTTAAAGTCCATTACTCCCGAAACGTTGCGGAACTATTACGGGTCCACTACCTTAAATTCAAGGAAATCAGACGATCATAAAATGCGAATCCCCGGATCGCTCTATAAGCTAACCAATTAATTATAATAATGCAATTATGGAGAAAAATTCCCAGTCATTAATTATTGTTATCTACAGAGAAATTCATAACTAATCCGAATAAATTGGATTGAACCTTCTACACGTCTGAATAAACGGCAATTTTTATTATCTCACCAGAAATTCCCATGTCATGAAAAATAAGTTGAACAACTTGATGCCGTGCCTCGCAATATACGCTATAATAATTCAATTTTAATTGTGTCAATCAATCTTCATGCCTTCTGATTAGCTGAAAAGTTGGTTTTATTCAGAATGAAAATAATTTTGAGTACACAACTGTTTTGTTACCTTACACAAAAAGTAGTCTCAACTGACAATTCTTTACATTTTTGCTTCATTGTATTAAATTATATGATATGAAGATAATATTTGATGATTTCATAGAGGTATTGAACTAAAAACCAAATGAAACTCATGTATTAATCCGCTTCGCGTGTTCATACAGTATGATTAAGTTTTTAGTTTCACACCTCAATGAAATCGACAAATAATCTCTTCATTCCTTAAGCGTAAAACAAAAATACAATTTCTGTGTTCTACGGTAACGGCTGATTTAAATTCTATTTTTGCTCGAATTAATTTGGTATTTAATGACTATTCATTCAATTTCGTCTTGTATTTGCTTTTCAACGAGAGTAGTTTCAATTCGAAAGAACAGACAGTGTGGGAAACGAAGTTGTTTCTAATAAGCAGAAACTCCGTCGAATCTTTATAATTGATAGTAAAAGCCGTATTTTTAGAAGCAATCAATGTCTGAAGAAGGGGTAAAAGACAGTAATTGTATTCTTGAAATGTTTCAATCAATCAAACGAGAGTCCTTAATCACGTCACGTGGGTGCTCAAACAAGTTAAGAAAGCACCACAAAACGCCGTTTGTGCACTTATAATGAACGCTCTCCGGGTAAAGGAGAATTTAACCCAGATTTTCGGATTTACTTGGATAAATGACATTTTAGTACTCTTGATATATTTCGACATGTTTAAATTAAGTTTAGTGTTTGTCGTTTGCCTTTTGAGTCTATTACAAGAATTCTTTCTAGAATTTCCTAATATACAAAAGAAAGTACAGGTAGCTTTAATATTGCCACACTGGGATGTTTAATGACTATCACCCTCATTTTCGTACACAACACACTTCAAAATGTGATAAATGATACTAAGTATACTTCGTACATATAAAAGCGCAGAGGTGAAAGTGCTTCCGATATCTTCGTTCGTAAACTGCAGACTAACAAATGAAAGACAATTTTAGGGTCTTGAGTCCTTGTACAACCGATTTGAGCATGAAACGCCGTACAATAGTTAAAGTTTCGTCATCTTAAAACTACAATTAAGAATCTCGAGATATTGACTGGTCGAATGGTTTTTGAAATGACTATGTTATGAAATTGAAGGAGTAGGTTGAGTACGAATTTAGAGGGAGGTAATCCAATATCGCTAATTTTGTTCAGGCTAAAAAATGCATATAAGTACTATAAATAGCTTCATTTTATCAAGAACCTATCAGACGCTTACGGTTTCAATCTTTTGAGTGAGTGTTTGAAATGAATGAATGAATGAATGAATGAATGAATGAATGAATGAATGAATGAATGAATGAATGAATGAATGAATGAATGAATGAATGAATGAATGAATGAATTGGATTGGTTTTGATCGAGATTAATATCAATTTTTCGAAGTTGTTAACTGTTCCGTAAAACTCTTCTTTGGAGTATTTTGTTAATTTCTTCTTTTTGTTCTTCAAATACTGCATGTGGATCACAGGCCATTGTTTCATTATCCATTTGTTTTAATCTAATATGCTAAAATCAACTTCATGATAGAAAATCAATTAAGAGATATATATAACGTGGTTTAAGGTGGATAAAATAAACAGGTGAATGGTGTTGGTTTCTATGTTCTAAAATTTACTCCTGAATATTTACGTGTAACAAAACTAAAATATTTGACATTTCTATAATTCAATAATGCTATTTCATACGATGTGATGAATATTTTATTTTTTTTAAAAAATAAAAGAAACAACACATTCTTCAGTGATTAAAAGAAAGGTTTGGCGATATACGTACTTGTTCATTTCCTTTGAAACGTTATACGAAGAAGGAAAATATGTTTCGAACTCTGTCATTTTTTCGTCGTGAATTAAAAAAAAAGACTTGTGTCCCGCGCTTTCACCCGGACCTTTGTGAAATAAACTCTGAAACACGCTAGTATTTTCGTTACACCATCTTCTCTAATCTTCTTAATTCGACCGAGTCCTCAAGTACGCCCGTGTGTTTTGTTCTATCTAATTATCAAAGTAATTTGTCATCTTGGCTATCATAGGGCAATTTCTGTCGTCCCGTAACTTAATTTTCAAAATCATATCACGTGCAATTTATGGCGGTTTTCTGAGACAAAACGCTGCTTAAGAAAGATACACTATTCGAGAAGCACCAAATCTAAAAACAAGTCTAGGAAGCACCATATCTAAAAACACTTCCAGGCGTTTTCAAATGAAAGCAATTCACCAATGGTCGAAAAATAACGGCTTGCTCTATATATTGTCTTTTTGTGACATTTGCGTTTAAGGTTAATAACCTTTGAGCAGTAAATATGTTTTAAAACTGAATCGTTGTTTATTTAAATCGGGCTTTTTTTTTTCTTACATTTTTGACGAAACCATGACTCAATGAATGAATCTGCAACAACTTTGATATGTGTAAATTCCATAAAAAATCAGTAAGAAAATGCTTCAAAATGCATACGAGGCACAATAGTATTTTTAAATCCTTCTCATAGAAATAGATGTACTTTCTCTGGAAGATTCTATAATTTATAATTATATGACACTACGTTTATAACGCTTTAGGCAATCGCAATTATACGAGATCAAAATTGCGTTGTCTTTTGCTCTCGGTGCAAAAACGTTTAAGGTATTGGAATTGTAATAGTTCCGCAATATTTTCGAAGTAATTAGCTTTAACAGTGTTAACCAAGGTTTCCTTATGATTTTCATCAGGAAACTTTGGTCAACATTGTTAAAGACAATGATTTCTGAATTGTTGCGGAACGATTGCCTTAAAACTTAAAGATTGTACCCCGCTTTGCAAGTAAGCACATGTGCAAAGCGGTGTACCATTTCTCAAATGTTTCGCATTTTCATCTTTGACGCAGGCAACCTGCACTTGTCCAAATTCATAAATCCAGGAGACCAGGACGGTGATGAATTGTGAATTCCCACAATGTACCTCTAGCCAGCCAATTAATTATTATAATAAGATTATATAAGGAAGTTTTTACCATTCCTCTCACTTGGGAAAGATGGAACACGTTTTGATTTACTATCACCTTAAAGTTGCGGTTCTCAACTGGAATTTTAGTTCGTAAAATATATATATATATACGCACATACGCACACAGTAAATGCTTTCCTTTTTTTAAACCCTTACTTAAGATAATTTCGAGTTGACCGAGATTTATTCAAGAGCATCATTCAAACAAATTTCAAGACTGAGAAAAAAATGAGCTCTGACGACTCATATTGCACGAGGGACGAGGGACGACGGACATCATACAACCACAAAAGTTCAATTTGAGCATCCCTGCTCAAGGGCCCGTTTTATTTAACATCTTACGAAAAAAGTAATCGTTAGTCAATCATAAATTGTACCTGGTGTTTTAAATACCTTGTAAGATTCTAACTTGTAATATCTCATTGGATTCCAATGGGATGATGCAATGCAGAATTCCACATTAAGTTACTTCTGTAGGAGCAAATTTAATTTTTGACACACACAAAAATGATCGCAGGATGTTTAGAAAAACAGCCATGAACTTGTGCTGGTGGCATTTCTTCTCGAAAGAAGTTGTTACTTGAGTTGTATCAAAATACAAGAAAAATAGTTTTTCAAAAATGAATAGATAATAAAAAATCTATAAATAATAACAAATAATCGTGGTTCTTACGAAAAGTATGTTTAATTTTTAGCTCGTCTGTTTTCGAAGAAAACCCAAGGTATTGCTATATGAGCCTGTGCGTGTGATTTCCAACAATATTAAATGTGCGCAAAGCAAAGACTCTGGCCAGTCTGTGCATCCGCACAGTCTGACCAGAGTCTTCGCTACGCGATTTGTAGATAGAATTAGGCAGTCCTCTATTTACACTAAGTTATTGTCTTGGCTGCTAAATGTTTGTACCTCACGCAGATGTCGAATTGTTGGAAATGCCACGAACAGGCTCATATAGTCTTGGCGTCAGCGTCGTTGTCGTCGTTGTTGTCGTCGTGCGAAAACTTTGACATTACTTGATATCTCTGGTTCCACTGAAGGCATTCGCTTGAAACTTGGCACACATGATCGTTATAGAAAGAGGAAGCTATACTTTCATGGGGGATAACTCTATGTACATTTTGTGCGAATTGTGCCCCTTTTTGGAATGAGATTTTTTATTCATTATCCTGCGCCCAACAGTCGAGCGAAGCTACCCGTAGGCGGTGCTCTTGTTTATCTTAATATTCGGGATCTCTCACCCATAATCCGTTAGAATTATGGTAGGTTGGAGGGCTTTGCGGTTTTATATTTACCTTATCTTATACAGAACAATCTTATATGAAAAAGATTGAATATATGATTTAAAAGCAATAAGGAAGATTTTACGCCCCCTCCCCCCACACACACGCTTGAATATTTGAGGGAATGTGTCAGGAAGGATGTCAGGGTGCGGGGCTATACTGTCGAAAAAATAACAGATTTACATAGCATGCCTATTATTTTGCTTTTCTTTAATTATTAGAAACAAACATATCTCATTTTTCCTTGCAGGTATTGAAAAATTTAATCACGCCTAATTGTAAACCGATTCGCACGTACAAAGGATTATAGTCGACCGTTGGAGTGAGTGGTCACGGTTTTTACGCGCTCCGAGAAAATCGTTTATATTTCTTATATTTTACATAAAAATGGACTAATTTTTATATGGGAGTGCTTTAAAAGTTTGAACTCAAGTGATCAAAGGATTATAATTGACAATATATTGGAATTGGGTGATTTTGATGCTGAAGAAAGGTACTTCTTATATTGTATATGGACTATATGAGCGACGTATAAATCGTTTACGGTTGATTGATCGCTCTACAAACGACACTGAGATATAGCGGTATCAGTGGAAACCAGTGTAAGTGGTAATAACAGCTCAGCGTCGCTAGGCAATTAGCGGTAAATCGGACATCATCGAGGGTTTCCGTGATAGTTCGTGATTAACAAGAGGTCTATTTTGTTAACACGCTCACCCATTGTAGCTCTACTAGTCATAATGGATTGTTACGAAATAAACTGTTTATTGGGATCCAATAATGAAGCAGAGTCGTATGTTGAATCAATTATGTCCAGCAAACGTATTATGCGTGTTGCTACGCCAGTACAGTCGGGCAGAAAACGTCATCATTCGGACACTGCAATAGACTCGGCAGTTGAAAAGGTAGTGAAAAAGGCCAAGTTTTCACCAAAATCTAGACGAAACCTATATAATAAATGTCCGGTGCCTGCTCCAAGAACTAATAGCGCAACGCCAACGACGTCGTCAGACGTAAATATCGTCGCGTGTGAAAGCAATAACAATGTTGAGCAGTTAATTGCAAAGTTATCAGCAGACATACATATGCTATTCTACTCACTTAGTGAAAGGGTGGATAAACTTGAAATGGGACTCGAGCAAAAAATTGCTACAAAAGTTGCCCAAGTGATTGACAAGCGGGTGAATAGTGAAATGAATAAAATACGCCGTGACGTTGAAACACAAATAGGTTCATTGAAGGAAACAATACGAAGTGAGATTAAAGCAGACACAATAGCAGAAGTTGACAATTTGAGAGCGAATATCGATTCATTGTCCCAAAGGGGTGCTGAATCAAATGCTGACGTTACGTCACTTAATATTGTTATTAGGGGTCTGCCAGAATCTGTCAATGAAAACACAGTGAATAAAGTAATTAGTAAACAAACTTTTCAAGGATGGACTGAAATTAAGAGACATTGTCTGTTGTAAAGCCGAGAGAAAGGACTCAAAATCGGAATCTAAACCTGGAATTATTGTGACGACAATGCACTCAGTTGACGACAAACGTAAAGTTATGTCAAATAAATCGTTCCTGAAGTCAAATCAACAGTTTTCAAAGGTCTACATTCATCATGATGAATCACAAACCAGTCGATTATTCACGAATAATTTTCGGGCTATCTTGAAAGCGGTCAAGGGTCATAATTTGACTCTCAGAGGATCGCGAGTTGTGAGTCGAGAGTCGTCAAATGGTCGTAACGTTAACCAAAACAATCGTTATTCGGCAGTTGCGAATTCTATGGATTACGAGAATGACAACGGGAAGGTGCAAAGTGCAAATGCCCATATGAATCAATCTCTGATAATGCTGGAATTAATCGCCAGAAAGGTTCGGGTAACACAAGAGGTGGTCGCGGCCGCGGTCGCAGTCGTGGTCGAGGTCATAGTCGTGGTCGTGGTGGTGGTCACACACAGTCGAATGCTGGTAACCGTCATGGTGGACACTATTAGCTGAATATCGGGTTTTGGAACGTCAGAGGTTGGTGTAAAGATCGTGCGTCAGACAATTTTATCTTAAGAGCAGGTTGTGTTGATTTGAAAATCTTAGACATAGTGGGGGTGGCCGAAAGCCACCTAGCTAAAGGCGAATCATTGAAAATGGATAATTATAAGTGGTTCGGTAATAATAGAACGAACGTCCATGTAAATGCACGAGGAGGGTCCGGGGGTGTAGGTTTCTTTGTAAAAAATGAACTATTGGAATTATTCAACATATCGATCGCTAGCGCGGTCTCTGAAGGTATTCTCTGGCTTCGTTTATCACACAAATATAGTAATTTGACTTTATATCCATGTGTTTGTTACCTATCGCCCCAAAACTCTTCTCGACCATTTGATGTGACTTCGTTTTATGATCGGTTGTTAACGGACGTGTATACATATCAAAATGAAGGTTTAATTTTCATATGTGGTGATTTTAATGGTCGCGTCGGGGATATGGACGACTACATAGCCGGCGTAGATGAGTTACCACAACGTAACGTAGTAGACCATATCACAAACGCATATGGCGAACTTCTGATCGATTTTCTAGTGAACACTAATATGTGTTTGTTAAATGGAAGAAACTATGTCAAAAACGATTTTACGTCAATATCTGTGAAGGGTGCCTCGGTAGTGGACTACGGTATTGTAAGTTACGGCTCCCTTGATCTATTTTCAGACTTTACAGTTACCCTCACGAGTGACCTCATCAATGAGCTAAGTGATGGACCGAGTTTTGCTGGGAGTAGTATCCCAGACCACTCTCTGATATCGTGGAAATTGAAACTTGTTAATCTGACTAATCAAGAACCTGAGGGTTTTGATGATGGCACAAGATATGATAAGTTTGATCGTAAAGCATTTAAAAGTATGTTTATGAATGATATAGAGACCATTAGTCACGTGAATAAGACAATAGATACCCTTGAACAGGGTTTACAAACACAAATTGATATTGACTTGGTGCATGATGATTGGTGTAATATTATCAATTCTAAGATGTATGACTCTATTCCATTTAAAACTGTTTACAGTGGAAGGTGTTCAAAAAAGCGCCGTCCTAATAAATCGTGGTGGAACAATCATCTAACAAATTTATGGTCAGATCTTGCCGTTGCTGAAAAACAATGGCTTAAATGTCCCAACAGGTCAGAGAGAACCATTCTCAAAAGTCAATTTGTGTCAATAAGAAAACAGTTTGATAGAGCGGTTCAACGGGCCAAACGAATACATTGGTTTACAATTCAACAAGATTTACTTGACAGTTGTAATTTAGACAGAGGAAAATTTTGGAAATCGATTGGTAAAATTGGGGTAAGGCATGATAAACCAAATAAAATCCCAGATGAGGTATTGTTAGATGATGGTTCCAGTAGTCATGATTCGAATGAAATTCTTAATAAATGGCAGAGTGATTTTTGTTCACTACTAAACAATCAAAATTCAAAAGAATCTTTCAAGAGGTCTTTTAACAATAGTACCGAGCATGAATTAGATTACAATTGTTCAATATCAATAATTGAAGTGAAGCGTGCGGTAGATGCTGCTAGAAATGGTAAAGCAGTAGGGTTCGATGGCATACCCGCTGAAGCTTTAAAGAATGATACAGCTGTGATGTTTCTGCACTCGCTATTTAACGTATGTTTTAATAATGGAACTATCCCATCATCTTGGGGTAAATGTATTATCAACCCTATCCGGAAGTCGCCCGACCTTGACCCCAGAAAACCCATGTCATACCGAGGTATCTCGTTAGCATCGTCTATGTACAAAATATATTCTCACATCCTAAATGATAGACTCAGTCGATGGGTCGAGTCCAATAAGGTAATTGTCGACGAGCAAAACGGTTTTAGAAAGAAACGCAGTACCGTCGATCACTTATCAACTTTGACCAGTATTATTGAGACACGAAAAAAGTTGAAACGCTCAACTTTTTGCGCGTTTATTGATTTCAAAAAAGCCTATGATTTCATTAACCGTGATTTGTTATGGTTCAAATTGTTCAATAATGGTATCAAAGGCAAAATGTTAACGGCGATACAATCACTTTATAGTTCAGTAACGTCTTGTGTTAGAGTTAATTCTCGCTACACCTACTGGTTCGAAATAACGTCTGGTTTACGTCAAGGCTGTGGATTGTCGCCCTTGTTATTTAACGTCTTTATAAACGATCTAGCATTAAAATTGAAGTCGTACGATATCGGCGTTTCGTTCGGAGATGAAAAAGTCTGTATTTTGATGTACGCGGATGACATCGTTTTACTAGCTGAAAACGAGAGCGATCTACAGATGCTACTTAATGGTCTAGACCAATGGTGTAATACAAATTGCATGACAATTAATGCTGAAAAAAGTCAAGTTGTGCACTTCCGACCGGAATCAGTTACTAGGACCGACAGCTATTTTTGTATTGGAAATCAGTCCATTACCGTTGTTAAAGTCTACAAGTATCTGGGTCTTATGTTACAGGAACACCTGAACTACGATGTAACTGTTAAAATGGTTTCCCAAAGTGCAAGTCGAGCACTAGGACAAGTCATAGCCAAATGCAAGTCCATTGGAAGTATGCCATACAACGTTTTCTCCCAACTATACAACTCTATTGTTTGGCCTACCATAAGTTATGGTGCCGCTATATGGGGCGTAAAATCGTACTCGGCTATAAACGCGGTACAAAATCGTGCCATGAGATTTTTCCTTGGTGTCGGTAAATACACACCAAATGCAGCGGTGTGTGGCGAAATGGGTTGGTTACCCCCCCCCCCCCCCCCCCCCATGTCAAACAATGGAAAAGTGTCGGATTACAATGGTTAAGATTATCAAATATGGCTAACGATAGGCTTAACAAGCGTGTTTCCTCGTGGGCTATGTCAAATGCTAATAGGTCTTGTAAAAACTGGTATTACGTCGTCAATAATACTTTGCAAGATTGCAATGTGAACTCTGACAACCATTTAACTAAAAAACAGTTTTTACAAAATATTGAGAATCACTTGTTTACAAAGTTTTGCGATGATTGGCAATCATCAATTCGTAAACCAAATGGCCCGTCAGGCAAAGGTTTAAATAAACTACGCACGTATTGCCTTTTTAAAGACAAATATGAAGTTGAGAACTACTGTAACATGCTCTTACCTCCCAAGCATAGAAGCGCGTTCAGCAAATTTAGATGCAGGGTAGCGCCTTTAAGATTAGAAACAGGACGTTACGAAAGACTAGCCGTAGAAGATAGAAAATGTCCGTTCTGTGGTCAGGTCGAAGACGAGAGCCACGTAATTCTCAATTGTTTCATGTATACCGACTTAAGACAGATACTTTACGATGCTGCAACTAAAATAAATATATACTTCGTGTCTTTTACGCCCGAAGATAAGCCAATATTTTTATTTACCAACAATGAACTTATTCGAGTTTGCGCCAAAACCTGTAACGATATTTTAAAACGTAGGGCTTTTTACCTCCAAAAATAAGCGTTTGGGTTTTTACTCATTATAATTTGTGTTTTTATATACTACACATGTTTATTTTTATTATCTTAGGTGCAGATATTAATTTCCATGTATGTGGATTTTTATATACTAATTGAATGTGGAATTATGATGAATGTTCTCTTGTATGTATGTGTGTATGTTCGTGTGTGTGCTGGTGTGTGTGTGCTCTTACAGATATGCATGGTTCTGTAAGTAGGTTTTAGTCTCTTATAATTCTTACTGGGAATGGTCATATACTATGTTTGTATGTTTTAACTGATTGTATTGTAAATATGCTTTGTATATGAATGAGACTCTAATAAACTTTTAAACCTACAAAGTGTGGCAAGGTTTTATCCCCACGTTTAATGATCTGTATGCAAACTTTTTACAGAGCTGTTATGATAATATTTATTGTATCAATCAATGTCTCAAGTGGAAAGTACAAACATTATACAATAGTGAAGAGTTGCACTGATCAAACAACTTTCTTCATATTGTGGCACTCATTTATTGTTTACTCATCTGCACAGGAAAATTTGTTCAGCCCGGTTGTAAATGTCAAAAGATTATTTGTACGCAAGTTTTACAGATGCCGTGAATTATTTGACATTCAAAACGATCAAACCATGCTTACTCACTCGCTCAACGCCCCTTTCAATACATTCAAAACACTCACTTAAATTAGACAAGAACGCTCCGGATTCGTTCAAAACGATCATTTTTTCATACAAATCGATCGAATCATTCCATTACTTTACTGACTGGTGTGAACTACAAAGCGATATACCATATGGTCTACAATTGTCCAGCCTTTTGTGGGAGGCAAATAAAAAGAAAGGTGTGGCAGTCGGAGATCTTACCCGGAACCTTATTATTGATATGCCAGGGCCCTTATACGGTGGCTAAATGCTAATGTAGAGCGGTCTTGTTCAACATAGGGTAATATGAAAGCATCCTTAAACTCAAGGAAATCAGACGATCATTAAATCCCCGGATCGCTCTATTTGCTAACCAATTAATTATAATAATGCAATTATGCAGGAAAGTTCCCAGTCATTAATTAATGTTATCTACAGAGAAATTCATAACTAATCCGAATAAATTGGATTAAACCTTCTTCACGTCTGAATAAACCAAGGAATTTGGATGTTTGGCAATAATTTCACCAGAAATGCACGTGTCATCAAAAATAAGTTGAACAAATAGATACCGTGCGTCGCAATATATACTATAATAATTTAATATCAATTTCCGTGCGTTCTGATTGGCTGATATTTGGTTATATTCGGAATGAAAATAATTTTGAGTACACAGCTGTTTTGTTAGCTTTCACAATAGATAGTTAAAACTGGCAAATCTTTACATTTTTGCTTCAATGTATTAAGTCATCAGATAATTATAAAGATAATATTTGATTATTTCATAGAGCTATAAAACTGAAAAACGTAATCACACTCATGTATCAATCCGCTTCGCATATCCATCTAGTGTAATTAGGTTATTAGTTTCATACCTAAAAGAAATCAACAAATAATCTCTTCATCTCTTAAGTAGAAAAACAAAAATACGACAACGGTTGATCTAATTCTATTATTTTTCACGAATTATTTCGGCATTTGGTGACTTGTATTTCGTTTTGTATTTGCTTTACAAAAAGAGTAATATTCTTCCAAAAGCACAGACAGTGAGGCAAACGAAGATGTTTTTAATAAGCAAAAACTCCGTTGAATCTTTATAATTGATAGTAAAAGCTGTATTTGTAGAAGCAATCAATGTCTGAAGAAGGGGTTACAGACAGTAATTGTATTCTTGAAATGTTTCAATCAATCAAACAACTGTCTTGAATAACGTCACGTGGGTGCTCAAACAAGTTAAGAAAGCAGCAGGAAACGAACGTTTGTGCACTTATAATGAACGATTGATGGTTAAAAGAGAATTTAACCCATATTTTCGGATTTAATTGGAGGAATGGCATTTTAGTACTCTTTGTGTATTTCAACCTATTTTCATTAAGGTAGTGGACCCGTTATAGTTTCGCAAGATTTCGGAAAGCATGAACTTTTACAGTGTTAACCGAGGTTTACTAGTGATTTGTGAAAGATCACGAGTTTCGAAATGTTACGGAAATTTCACGGGTCAACTACCTTAAGTTAAGAGGGTTTTTAATTTGCCTTTTGACTCTTGTGCATGATCAATTTGACATAAATGCTTTCAAGAGCTACATGATAAAAAAGAAATAGACAGGCAATTCTAATATTTTACACTAGAATATTAATTAACTGCCGCCCTCATCGTCGCATATGACCCCTTCAAAAATTTGATTAATGGTACTGGGTATTTGTTCTCAGCTCGATCATACATGTACCCTAAAAATCTTATCTCCTCTAAAGCATTTTGTTTATATCTTCTTTCTGTCCTTCTCCTCTTTCAATACTGCATGTATCCATAATTGGGGTTCACATGCCATTGTTTCAGTATCCGTTTGATTTAATCTTATATCTTATAATTAACTTCATGAAAATACGGCTTATGGTTTATTTGCAACGTTGTTTACGGTGGATAAAACAAAACAGGGGCCCGTTTTACTAAACTTCTTACGACAAAATTGACCGTAAGTCAAAATCACAAATCGTACCTGGTGTTTTTATTCATCGCTAAATTCTGTCTTCCAATATCTCATTGGAATCGTCCGAAGGAGACGATTCCAATGAGATTATGCATGGCAGAATTCCATGTTTAGTTACTACTGTAGAAGCAACTTTAATTTTCGACTTACGCAAAAAATGATCGTAAGATGTTTAGTAAAACAGGCCCCTGGGTGAGTGGTGTTGGTTTTAAAGCTCTAAAATTGACTGTGACTGTGGAATCGGTGATTTCATATTTCCGAGTAACAAAAAAAGTGTTTTGGATTTAGGTAATGTAAACATACTATTTCAAACGATGTTCTAATATTTTACTTACTTTTTACAAAATGAAATAAATACGCCATCTTCCGCGATTAAATGAAAGGTTTGGCAATATACATACTTTTTCCTATCCTTTTATACGTTAAGTGAAAGAAAAAAAATATTGCTGATTCGGTCACACCATTCTTTCGTCGAGAAATAAAACATAGACTTGTACCACCCGTTTTCATCAAAACCTTTGCAAAATAAACTCTGAAACACGCTAGTATTTTCGTTACACCATCTTCTCTAATCTTCTTAATTCGACCGAGTCCTCAAGTACGCCCGTGTGTTTTGTTCTATCTAATTATCAAAGTAATTTGTCATCTTGGCTATCACAGGGTAATTTGTGTCGTCCCGTAACTTAATTTTCAAAATCATATCACGTGCAATTTATGGCGGTTTTCTGAGACAAAACGCTGCTTAAGAAAGATACACTATTCGAGAACAACCAAATCTAAAAACACTTCCAGGGAGAACCATATCTAAAAACACTTCCAGGCGTTTTCAAATGAAAGCAATTCACCATTGGTCGAAAAATAACGGCTTGCTCTATATATTGTCTTTTGTGACATTTGCGATTAAGGTTAAGAAACTTTGAGTAGTACAGATGTTTTCAAACTGAATCGTTGTTTATTTAAATCGGGCTTTTTTTTACATTTTTGACAAAACCATGACGTAATGAATGAATTTGCAACAACTATGTAAGTTCCATAAAATTCAGTAAGAAAATGTTTTAAAATGCATACGAGGCACAATAGTATTTTTAAATCCTTCTCAGAGAAATAGATGTACTTTCTCTGGAAGATTCTATAATTTATAATTATATGACACTACGTTTATAACGCTTTTGGCTATCGCAATGATATGAGATCAAAATTTCGTTGTCTTTTGCTCTCGGTGCAAAAACGTTTAGGGTAATGGAATTGTAATAGTCCCTCAATATTTTGGAAGTAATTAGCTTTAACAGTGTTAACCAAGGTTTCCTTATGATTTTCAGTAGGTCAACCTCGGTCAACATTGTTAAAGACAATGATTTCTGAATTGTTGCGGAACGATTGCCTTAAAACTTAAAGATTGTACCCCGCTTTGCATGTAAGCACATGTGCAAAGCGGTGTACCATTTCTCAAATGCTTCGCATTTTTATCTTTGACGCAGGGAACCTGCACTTGTCCAAATTCATAAATCCAGGAGACACAAACGGTGATGAAATGTGAATTCCCACAATGTGCCTCTAGCTTACCAATTAATTATTATAATAAAATTATATAGGGATGTTTCTACACATTAATTATTGTTATCTATAGAAAAATTCATAACTAATCCGAAGAAATTCGATTAAACCCTTCTTCTCACTTGGGAAAGATGGAACATGTTTCGATTTACTATCACCTAAAAGTTGCGGTTCTCGACTAGCATTTTAGTTCGTGAAATATACATATAGTCCGTTTGACTTCTATATGGACCAACCTTTTCATCAATTACATAAAATTGCGTTTGAATGAAAGATTTGTATGCGGTAAAATCTTAATTTCAGCTTAATACCATTCCAAAAAATATTATTTGAAAATAAAATAATTTCAAAATAATGATTTTGTCTATCTAGTTAATGTTAATATTTTCTCATTTTCCGCTCTTAGACACGAGGGGTGATGTTGGCTGTTGAGTAGTAAGAAACATAAACATATCGTAAAAAACACGTGGTTATATACTAAACATTTGACAGATGAAATGTCCATTGTTCCTTATTTGGACATGCTAATTAGCATATCGATGTTTACGTCATCTTAAACTTAAATATCACGTGATTTGTACCGTTATCACACGCCATCTTATCAAGTTTTCCTCGTGAAATTCCCATCGACTTCGTTGAATAATGCTTTTTGATTGGTCTAAATAAGGGAATATGGGGTTCATCTCAGAAGAGATAAAAAACAATTATCAATTATCTGGTCAAACGGTTTCTTAACAAAGAGAGAATATATTCAGATTTGATATGTAAGGGAAGTAAAATTTTTCGACAAACATAATTTTATAAAAGTACTCGGTTTTATTATAAAACGACTCGCTTACAATCTTACACTTTTGACTCGGCCCCTATGCAAATCAGAACTATATTTGGCTATACAATTCGCTGTTCCGGTTAATACGTATACCAGGAGGTATAAAAGACTGAGAGTTAACATGTAGACGGACGGACAAAATCATTATTTTACATTCAAAAATTCTGAAAAACAGAATTCGTCATGGTATTAGATGGAATTAATGATACGACAAGAAAAAAATACGTTTTATTTATTCATTTCTGAGTTATTTGGCGAAATGTTGGTCCATATAGAAGTCAAACGGACTATACATACGCACATAGAAAATGCTTTCCTTCTTTAAACCCTTACTTAAGAAAATTTCGATTTGACCTAGATTTATTCAAGAAAATCATTCAAACAAATTTCAAGAGAAAGAAAAAATGACCTCTGACCTCCGACGTCGCACACCGCACGAGGGACGACGGACACCATACAACCACAAAAGTTCACGTTGAGCATCCCTGCTCAAGGGCCCGTTTTACTTAACATCTTACGAAAAAAAAATAATCGCTAGTCAAAATCACAAATCGTACCTTGTGTTTAAAATACCTTGTAAGATTCTGACTTGCAATATCTCATCGGATTCAAATGAGATTAGTTAGTTACTTCAGTAGGAGCAATTAAATTTTTTTACTTGCGCAAAAAATGATCGAAGGATGTTTAGTAAAACAGCCATGAACTGGTGCTGGTGGCATTTCTTCTCGAAAGAAGTTGTTATTTGGGTTGTATCAAAATACAAGAAAAATAGTTTTTCAAAAACAATAAATAGAAAATAAAAAAAATCAACAAATAATAACAAATAATCGTGGTTCTTAAGAAAAGTATTTGTAGTTTAATTTTTAGCTCGTCTGTTTTCGAAGAAAACCCAAGATATAACTATATGAGCCTGTGCGTGTGATTTCCAACAATATTAAACGTGCGCAAAGCAAAAAATCTGGCCAGTCTGTGCATCCGCACAGTCTGGCCAGAGTCTCCGCTACGCGATTTGTAGATAGACAAGGCCTTAGAGTATCTGTAGACAATCAGGCAATCCTCTATTTTTACACTAAGTTATTGTCTTGGCTGCTAAATGTATGTACCTTACGCATACGTCGAATTGTTGGAAATGTCACGCACATGCTCATATAGTCTTGGCGTCAGCGTCGTTGTCGTCGTCGTGCGAAAACTTTGATATTACGTGTTATCTCTGGTTCTACTGAAGGCATTCACTTGAAACTTGGCACACACGATCGCTATCGACAGAGGAAGCTATACTATCAAGGGGGATAACTTTATGTATATTTTGTGCGAATTGTGCCACTTTTTGGATTGATTTTTTTATTGACTATCCTGCACCAATTAGTCGAGCGAAGGCATCCGTAGGCGGTGCTTTTGTTTATCTTAATATTCGGGATCTCACACCCATATTCTATTAGAATTGTGATAGGTTGCAGGGCTTTGCGGTTTTATATTTACCTTATCTGATTCAGAAGAATCTTATATGAAAAATATTGAATATATGACTTAAAAGCAATAAGAAAGATTTTAAACACCCCCCCCCCCCCCACACACACACACTCGCTTAAATATATGAGCGAATGTGCCATGAAGGATGTCAGGGTGCGGGGCTATATTGTCGAAAAAATAACAGATTTACATAGCATGCTTATTATTTTGCTTTCCTTTAATTATTAGAAACAAAATATTTCATTGTTCCTTGCAGGTATTGAAAAATTTAATCACGCCTAACTGTGAACCCGATTCGCACATACATAGTGTGGCAAGGTTTTACCCCCATGCTTAATGTTCTGTATGCAAACCTTTTACAGAGCTGTTCTGATAATATTTATTGTATCAATCAATGTCTCAAGTAGAAAGTACAAACATTATGAAATAGTGAAGAGTTGCACTGATCAAACAACTTTCTTCATATTGTGGCACTCATTCATTGTTTACTCATCTGCACGGGAAAATTTGTTCAGCCGGATTATAAATGTCAAAAAATTATTTGTATGCAAGTATAACTGATGCCGTGAATTATTTGACATTCAACTCGATCAAAACCATGCTTACTCACTCCCTCAACGCCCCTTTCAATCCATTCAAAACACTCACTTAAATCACACAATAACGCTCCGGATTCGTTAAAAACGACCAATTTTTCATTCAAATCGATCGAATCATTCCATTGCTTTACTGACTGGCGTGGATTACAAAGCGTCTGATTGGTCGGTGAAAACTCTTCAACAGAAAAACTCTTAGATCTTATTAAAGGAAGGGGTAAAATTGTTTATATGATAAATGAATTATAGATATTATATTACATTCCCTTAAATTAATTCAAAGGCATTCAGTTGCGTTTTCGAAATCATTCGAAAATCACTCATCTTGTCATTGTCATTGTAATTGATGGTATTTACTGTATCGCACATAGGCTACTTAAATTAAATTTGCACGGGATCATGATTTTAGCCCGGCTATCTAGAAACAAATGATCGTGTTTTCGTCATTGTTTTGGCATCGCTCGTGTTTGATTTTTTGTTACAGGTATCACTTAATGTATTAACTCAAAACTTGGCACGCATGTTCACCATCACAGTTATATGCAACTAATACTTTTACGCTGGAACGTGGTTCATTTAAAAAAAGTTAAAATATCTCTTTCAACAACGCTTTTTTTCAGAGCCGTCAAAATCGGAGTGGTTTGTGGGAGTTTGGGCTTACAATAGATTGTGGGACATTGGTGATTTTATTTGCTATCAATCAAATATTCTGGCATGAATCTTAGGATCACCGCTTCAATTTCAGTTTTTGCTTATCACCCAACTTTATCGATTGAATGCAAGTTGTGTAGTTAGTATCACGAAGAACAATGGGAAATTAAGAAAATCGGATATTTGATGTTTGTTACAATTATGTTTATTGTTAAATACCATCAATGAAATTAACCTGTATTTTTGCGATTGAAAATGTACTTACAATTTAATGTTGTCTACGTCCGCCATTCTGCATGTTTCTACACTTGACATTTTTACTACACTGTACCAGGTATACAACTGTGTTACCCTTGCAGTAAAATCAATGTATAAAACGGACAATATACACTAATTTTGAGTCAGTATATTTTGCGATCTTTTAACTTACCCGATTAACGTAAGGATAGTCAGGTGATATAGCCAAGTACATGACTGGACATATGTGCAGTCTGATTTTCGTCTTTACCTCATGCCAAAGAAGGAGTGTTCCGGATTCAGCGTGAGAAGGTTTAAACCAATGTCAACTCCATCTTTTAAATGGATGGTGTTGTTTACGTTTGCATAATCGAGTAATATTTAAACAGCAACGGACAGGACGTCACAGGAGTGCACATAATGATAACCATGTCATAGGGCCATACACAAATATCAAGTAAAATATTTTGTACAGAGTTGGATCATGCAATACTTTATAAAAATCGGGCCTAAACCAGCACTAGCCTGTATGATGGAGTAATATGCTATGAATATTGTATAAGTTACAATAAATGGTGGTCCAATTTCCGCATAATTGATGACAATATTTCACACCGACATTGCCATAGTTTTGGGGTCCAACAATAAATAAAATATCGATGGAGGTCACAACTATAGCCTTCTTCACCGGCATTAAAATATAATGTATTTTTTCTATTAATTTTAAAATCAGGGGCTGAGAAGTTCTAACTCGTCTGCAACGTGTTTGGTTTGAAACACGTACAGTTAGTTACATCGTGAAATTGACATTCATCTCAATCAAAACTATTCTAAATTGCGCTCTATTCATTCATACCAAACACTCACTCAAACCATTCAAAAACGCTCAAACCCATTGAAAAATTTAGAATCAACAAGGTATTTCAAAATAACTTTGCATAGAGAAAAATCGCGATTTCACTGACACCATTCAAATTGTAATGGTCTAATAGGTTCTTGAAGAAATAGGAAGCTATCTATCTGTAGAACACATTTCATTAAATGGGGGTTATCAATATCGCTAATTTTGTTCTAACTGAACAAAATTTGCGATATTTGATTACCTCCCATTAAATTCACACAACAGTCGCTCCACACACTCAATCTATTTCATTTCGAGATCATTCAATAACCATTCACCTTGTCAATTTCACGATCTTGTTAACTGTACTCTAAAAGTTTTTTCAACAAGATGGCTTTTCTAGGTGTCGCTGTTGTTTTTAATATCAATTGAATTGTTTAATTAATATGCTTTCGGCTGACAAAATGAAGTAACAACTTAAAGGGTTGAGAAAATAAATTGTGCAAATGAAAAATGAGTTTAAGACGGAGAGGCAAGACTAAAATTGTAACAGACAAATGACACAGGTGGAGTTTAAGAAGCATATATTCGATTCACTAGTATAGACCAGCAGGATAAGTTGTTTTCATGCCTCAGTTGAAAAAAAAGAAACTACTAACCCAATTAGTTGAAAATAACGTCCTTTTTATATTAATATAAAAAAGAAGTCATTTTCAACCAATTGGGTTTGTTGTTTCAATTGCACCAATTGAAACAACAGTACATATTGGCTGAAATCAACTTACGGTCAAAATTAAATTCAAAATTTAACCAATGGTTATCTTTTATACAACTTTTTTGCGCCAATATCTGGTGAGTTGTTCATCTAAGATTATATTTTATTTTTATTTTCTTTTTCTTTTTTTTATTTATCTATTTAATTATTATTTTGGGGTCAAAATCTTTGAGCAGATCTCCTGTCCCTGTCATTGCCTCGTGTTCGCCCACACATGATTTAATATAGCTGACTTCATGTTCGGTATCATAAATAACATCGATCCAAATCATAATCACATTATGTAATATAAAGCTCTTTGAATAATTCATACACCGGGGGTGAATGATAGCTCTTATTACATGATGAAGTAGTAGGTTTCTTGAAATAACACGAGCACTTACGAAACATAGATCGTTGTGAGACTCAAAAACCCTACTAACCTTAGCTTAATTCAATGACAGACATTTTTCAAAAACATTCTTCACCTCAAAATGCATAAGTGAAATGAGTTTTTACCTCATTTTCACCGTTTTTTTCACCGTTTTTTTTTGTTTGTTTGTTTGTCTTATTATATGATCAAAATGTCGTGAATCATCCGATATATTCTCATCCAAGAACTATTCTTGTGTATATCGGCTGAAACTCGTCAATAAGTTTCTAAGAAGATTCTTACAGTTCAAGTTTCCAAGGAAACGCGTATCCATGGGCTGATGAACGTATGCATGACTAACCTTATGTCATAACAAAAGCCGCAATACTATTGGTGCATAAAATCACAAATCTCTCTAACTGTTATCCTGCTGAACTGAAATTTTGTGTCAACAAATCGCCAATTTGGAGATATTTCAACAAATCAGGCGAAAGTTTTTCTCGTAGTACTGAGGCATAGTCCTTATGCAAGTAGAAAGCAAACACGTTAAGCTAAATCAGACCGCGCGTATATGTGAATGCTGATGTGAGCGGTCACTATTTGCCAAATTTTTTTTTGACAGTGGGAACCATTAACAACAAAAGGGCTAGCAATTTATGCAATCCCTTTTCTGTAACAAAAAAAACGTTTCATCGAAATTTCAATTCCGGTTACATCAAGACAGATCATAATACCTCTATTGTGGTATTTGACACTGCCCTGAAGTTCGAAAGGAGGAACTGAGACTTCGGTCATGTTACAATACCGAAATGTTTAAATTTATAAATTTCATTTTTCTTTAGTAATTTGTGACATCATAAAAGCATCTTCGTGACATTTCCAACAATTTCGCGTTAGTGCAGGGAACATATATTGAGCCACCTGGGTAACCACCATGTTTTTAACGGACGCAGATTTTGTGAGTCTGAGACTCTCAAACAAGTAGCCATGTCCCTCAAAATTTCTGATGTGAGTCTTAAAGACCCTCTAGAGATCAACTTCAGAAAAGATTCGAAGCCTGTGAAAACAGGCTTCAATTCTTTTCTGAAGTTGAGCCCGAAATAGTCAGCATATATCCTTTTACTAACACTAATACTTTTTAGCTATAACAAGGGAATAGCTCTTCAATTCAGATAAAACAAGTTAAGTGCTAAAAGGCAATAGTCTATATCTAAACCAGGGATTTCCAAACTTTAAGAAAAGTCCACTTAGATCCTAAATAATCGAGTCTTTTCACCTCGATTTGTTGAGGTCAGACTTAACTGTCGGATGCACAGGTTGGCCTGACACTGCTTTGTGCACATGTGAAATTGTTGGAAATGTCACGCACACATGAGACATATTATCTCTTTTTTAATGTTGGTTTACATGTTAAACTTCGATGTGCTCGTATTTCGTATTTTTTCATCGATCGAATGAATAATCTCATTATGCAATATTACGCTCTTTGAATAATTTATGAAGATGGTCGAATAATGGCCTCCATAGCGTGATCGAGTGATATTTCTTTCTGCTAATAATCACGTTCGTGAGCCTTGGTATTGAACCCTTATATTAAAGAGTTGAAGGTAACATTTCTGTTTTCATTGGTATATAAAATGGTGACTTATAAAACTGCATGAATATGCGAAAGAAATCCATACATATTTTGGATTGATTTTTTTTCATTATACGACTCCTTGAAAACGAATTTTCCATTCGATATTTATTTCCGTGTTAAGTAACCGACTTCGAGCAAAATACAAGAACATACGAACGCACACCAACACCCCCCTAAACACCTTACTTATTTCGCAAATTATTTGATACAACTATTTTTTTCACAAAATTATAATGAAAAACTGATGTGTGCTCAAGACTTTATTCATGGAATTTGAAGCATTTTCGGTCAATCAAAACGCTTGGTTTCGATAAGCGATACTAAATTTTGATATAAGCCTCTATATTTCTTAAAGCAAATCAATAACTGTGACCCGTAACGCAAAAAGGGACCATCTGGGTAGTGCGTAAAAGTTTCGACCCTAGCCAGAATGCGCGTACTGCAGAGACTGACATGGGTCGAAACCTTTATTCTATTTTACGGAATTCCCAGATGGTCCCTTTTCGCGTGACGGGTCACATATATATGTCCAGTTCAAACACTTAACCTGGAAAGCCATACAGTGCTGTATGAATGATCCATGAATATGTAACGTTTTAGCTCCACTTGCCGTAGGCCAGCGAGCTATTGTTATGGCGGTGCGTCCGTCGTGCGTAAACTTGTCTTTAAACATATTCTCCTCCTAAACCGATGGGCGAATTTCGGTAAAACTTCGTAGAAATGTTCCTAGGGTGACCCTCCTATAAAGTTGAACAAAGAAATGGATTGACCTCTAAATAAGGGCGTGGCGGGGCTCATTTTCATAATGAAATATTTAAAAACTTCTCCTCCAAAACCATTGGCCAAATTTCAATGAAACTTGGCATGAATGGTCCTTGGGTGACCCTCTTCTGAAGTTGTTCAAAAAATTTGGATTGACCCCAAAATATGAGCTTGGCAGGGCAGGGCTTATTTTCACTATGAAATCTTTAAAAATGTTTTCCTCCCGAACTATTGGCCTGCTTTCAATGAATTTTGGCATAATTAATCTTTTAGCGACCCTCTTCTCAAATTGTTTAAGAAATTTTGATTGGCCCCAGAAAAAGGACAACGCGGGGTAGGACGTATTTTCACTTTAAAATCTTTTATATCTCCCAAACAAAAAGAATCATTTATCCCAAACTTTGCAGGATAATGTTCCTTTGTTAAACCTCCTCCTAGCGGAATTTTGGTGTGGGTGTGGCCTGGCGAGGCGTGTGTTCACAAAAATGATTGTCATCTTATAAAAAAAACTTTTACTATTTAGAATCAATAATATATATATATATATATATATTGAAAATGGCTTTCCATTTCAGGTTTGGCCTACACTAAATTAGCTTTTCTTTCCATCTTTTGGCCTTTTCACAAATTTTCTTGAAAACTTCCATATCTGACTGAGTTTTCTCATTGATAGATATTTGAAAGCCAATAGCGCGATACAGGCCCTCTTTGGTCTCACTTTTGAATGTGTAGCTATTTAAAAACACGCTTGGTGAAGACTTTGTAGCACAGGTGGATCGTTGAAATTGTTGTAAATGTTAACCGCAAGCTCATTTATTATAAATATACACAGTGGTTCTTTTTTTATTTATTTTTTATTTATTTATCATCATAATTATTATTATTTTCATCATTACTATTATCATCATCATAATCATAATTTTATATACGAATTTATTTATGTTTGATTGCGACGAAAGCGTAAACTTAGAGTCCCCCTGGAAAAATTATTCCTGAACTGCGTTCAGATATACCTGAGATTGAGGTAATGGTTTCAACCAACTGCTACCCAGCAGTAAAGCCGCGTGAACTGGGCTGGCTATTAATACCCATTCTCTGTAACGACTTAAATTATTTTGGCACACATGGTCTCCGATTTTGATGAAATTTCATATACAAGAAGGGAATAATGAAAGGAGAAGAAATTGACAAAAAAAAATGTTTTTAGATCATCTGGTTACCATGGCAACGATCTTCAAAGCACAGAATTTTGCAATATTAAGCTTTTTTGAAGCTATATAATTTGGTATTTACGTGAAGATGATGGTTGATTTTGTATGTATTGGATAATCTAGAACCGAAAATTTTGAACTAGATTTTTTGTTGTGTCAGTTAGTGTCATAAAGGTTGGTTACCATGACAACAAATATGGCTAATTTTGATAAATTAATTACAAAATGTTGTTTATAATTTCCAGTTTTTCTTCACTTATGACTGACTTTTGATATGCTGATGGACTTTATTATATAAAAGGAGCAACTATGATTCAAATTTATTTTGTTGTTGTGAACATTGATTACCATGACAACGGTAACTATAGCTTGTAACTTGGCTGCTTTTGTTACTTCGGAGTTGTTTTTTTTATTTTTGCAGCATGATAAACCAATGATGATTATTGGAACATATCTAACAAAAAGCGCTCTTTCAAAAACCTCAAAAAACTCATTGGGCCTTTTTGTTACCATGGCAACCATTTTTATTATTTTCTTAAATCAGTTAATTTAAGTCCCTGAAAGTTTATATGTGATAAGAAAAGAGATCAAATAAGCCTCTAACAAAAAACAAGAAAAAAGAATAAAAATTTTAATAGTTGCCATGGTAATTTGTCGATACAACCCAAAATTAAGAATTTTTGGGTTGATCTTGCAGCCTTTTTCCTAAAAAATTAGACCGATTCACACAACGATTTTGATATATAAGTTAGAGGAAAGTTTGAACTTTATTCAAGATTAAGAAATATTCAGATTGCTTAGTGTTGGATACCCGTATCCAAGGACTAAAAATGGGCTTTTGTGAATTATAACATAATTGTTCCCATAGCAACAGGCCATTTCCTGCAAGTTTTTGAAAAAAAATCTCATATGTCCTAAAAGGTCTATTTGTGCAATTTTACAAATTATCATAACATTGAATTTGAGTTCAATAATCTAGTCATTTGAGGATTCTAAAGAGTTCTGAAGTTGCCTTCATTTAAGGGATATGAATTCGCGTTGCCATAGCAACGAACACAAAAATTATTTTTATTTGAAAGTTTATGTGGTATTTCCTTGTTAAACCGAAAACAATGTCTGTATTTTGTCATTACATTTGAAAAAATGCAAAAAACAATATTTAAGTAGGGTATGTGTATTGTTGCCATGGAAACATAAGTAAACAACATAGGCCCAAAAATATTATTGCTTCATTTGAGAGAATGATGATGGGGAACTTATATGTTGTGTGTTTTTATTTTAGTTTTCGCTGCATTACTGATATATTTGCCTGTAAAAACTCGCAAAAAGAGACTTTTGCAATCTTTAATGTCTGTTTCCATGGCAACCAGAAGTGATATCAAGAATTTTTTCATCTTATTTTTACTTTTGGGTCAGCCCTAGCCTCATGTTTAAATTTTACCAAAATTTGAGACATAGCGTGCCACAACCCCTATTTAAAATGTAAGTGCTTACAGAGAATTGCTATTAAGTATTTTGCCCATAACCACACCCCGGCAACGTCGGGACTCGACGCAAGGGCATCAAAGTCATGAGTCGAGTACCTTTACCACAAGGCCATCGGAATTTGGTGAACTTAATACCAATATTTTGTCTGTGAAACAATATAAGGTATTTTTTATTCCATTCAGAAAGCTAGAAAAGAAAATAAATTCATTTAATGTTCTCTTTTTCGTTGGAAAAAGCAATCAGAGCTCACTTTAATTTCGAGCAGGGTCATAAAAATCCAGAAATGAGAAAAATGTGTCAAGGGAATTGTACAAAAAAGCAATTTTGAAGATGTTACCGAAAGAAAAAAGAAGATAATTCTTAATTACTGGTTTTACAAATGAGTTTCTTCCAATATCGCAATTTTCTAGACCGAAAAGTTCTTATAGGCCTGTTTTGAAATGAAATTTATGAAGGTACACATGTACTAGTTTTATAAGATCTATTTCGGGCCTTAACATGTACGAGCTTTGTTCGGAAAGTTTCGAAACACACTATAAATAAACTGCCTTACACATCTAAGCCCGTTTTACTAAACTTCTTACTAAAAAAATATTCGTAAGTCAAAATCACAAATTGTATCCGGTGATTTCATTAATTTTTAGTTTCTGCCCTACAATATCTCATTGGAATCGGCTATAGAAGACAATTTCAATGAGACAATGCATGACAGAATTCCATATTTAGTTAACACTGTAGAAGCAACTTTAATATTTGACGTACGCAAAAATTGATCTTAAGATGTTTGGTAAAACAGGCCCCTAAATTCTAATGAATATTGACCAACGTTTACTTTTCTCATTTCAATTCACTATGCTTTAATATGAATCACAATAGATGATCTATTTTGGCAGAGGGTATGGTAAAATAGTGGAACAGGTCGAACGGACGAACGAACGAACTGCCTTAACTGTATAAAGATAAAAAAATTCTTTTTTATAAAGAGAGATTTTTTTCATGGATGTATGAAACTACAAAAGCTATCACATGGAATAGATACACTTAGTAAACCATACATAAGCGTGTTAATGATTTAATATTCATACCTACATGAGTGTTTTATACTCTGTGATGACAGAGAACGACTGAGGAAATTCAAAGATTCTTTCAAAACTAGAAAGCCATAAATGGCTTGAGTCGCTCCACAGGCTTGAAATTCTTGAAATAGCAGATCTAAGGTTTGACTAGATTTTAAGATATTTTGGGTTTTACTGATGATGAAATGATTTTCAAAGTTTCCACTAAATAACATATAGAGAAATGACCTCTGCCCATAAAAGACATATTTTTCATCCAATGACATTAATTTTTCGCCGCATAATTAAGGTTCACTCAAGGGTCATTCCATTGAAATTTGGTTGATATCCATCAATTACATTCTGAGAAAATGATTTTTAAAGTTTCCACTAAATAACATACATGTATAGAGAATTGACCTCCGCCCATAAAATACATAGTTTTTATCTGATCACAATAATTTTTGGTAGACTGATAAAGGGTCACTCAAGGATCATTCATTGAAATTTGGTTGATATCCATCAATTTCATTATGAGAAAATGATTTGCAAAGTGTTCACTTTAAAACATATATAGAAATGACCTGCGCCCCTAAAATGCATATTTTTCATCCGATCACAATAATTTTTGGTAGACTGATATAGGTTTACTCGAGGATCATTACAGTGAAATTTGGTTGATATCCATCGATTACATTCTGAGAAAATGATTTGCAAAGTTTTCACTATATAACATATATAGAAATGACCTGCGCCCCCAAATGCATATTTTTCATCCGATCACAATAATTTTTGGTAGACTGATAAAGGGTCACTCGAGGATCATTCATGTAAAATTCAATTGGTATCCATCGATTAGAATCTGAGAAAACTAACTTTTTACCATATTTGGAAATTGGCCACGCCCATTAAATCCATGTTTTTCATTCGATCCAATTTCTTGAACAACTATGAAAGAAGGTCAACCAATGATCATTCGTGTGAAGTTTGGTTGAAATTCATCCAGTAGTTTCTGAGGAAAAGATTTTTAAAGAAAAATTTTACGACCGGACGCACACACGGACGGACGCACGACGGACACAACGCCATGACAATGGCGCCAGTGGCTTTCAGCCAGTGGAGCTAACTAGTCTTCAAACGTTAATATGAAATTTCATTTCATTTAGGGCCTACACCTAACAGAATAAACTCTCTGCTATTACCTTCAAGTCTACTATAGTACAAGAGGGCCATTGTGGCCCTAAATAGGTTATTTTGGTTAACTCAGACTTATCAGAACAACATTTTTGACTATTTTCGAGGTTGATTGTTGTCCTGAAAACTATGACCTAATGACCTAGTTTTTAACCCAGTTTTTTTGTCTGAGATCTCATATAAAAATAATTTTCAGGTTGATTTAGCAAACATGGTTTCTAGAGTGTCCACAAGGTTTGCTGAAAATTGGACCTCGTGACCTTGACCCATTTTGAAACAAAAATTTCATCAAGACAACATACGGACCAAAATATTTAGATGGAAGAAGTTTTGGAGAAGAAGACTATTTATATTTTACCATAAGGGTCCCTTTTTTTGGATGAAATGAAGCCTGAAACACCTAAGTAAACAACCTGATCAGGTTTAAAAGGAGGAATCTGAAAGATGATGTCCTAAGCATCATTCCTATCAAGCTTGGTTATATACTGAACAGTAGTTTGGGAAAAGTTGATTTTCTTTATATAACATTACATGGGACAATTTTTCTGTGATGCGGCAGCCCGTAGAGCCAATGTCTTCGCCTTGATCAGAATTTAACAAACGAATATGAAAGAGTATGTTCTAAGCATCTTTCCTGTGAAGTTTCGTTAAATTCTGAATAGAAGTTTCAGAGAAGAGGAATTTATATATTGCATCAAGTGACACCATTTTTCAGTGACACGGCAGCCCGTAGAGCCCAAGTCATCAGCCCAATCAGAATTTCATGACTAAATCTGAAAGAGCATGTCCTAAGCATCATTTCTGTAAAGTATTGTTTAATTCTAAACAATAGTTTCAGAGATGATTTTTCATATTTCACCTCATGGGACCATTTTTAGTGACGCAGCAGCCCATAGAACCCATGTCTTCAATCCGATCAAAATTTTACGAAAAACTCTGAAAGAGCATGCATGTCCTCAGCAACATTCTCAGGTAGTTGGTCACATTCTGGACAGTACTTTCAGAGAAAAAGATTTTTTTTATATTTCATCTTGTGGGACCATTTTTTCAGTGACGCTACAGCACATGGAGCCCAAGTCATCGGCCCGATCAGATTTTCACGAACAAATCTGCGAGAGCATGTCCCAAGGATTATTCCTGTAAAGTTTGGTTGGATTCTGTCGTGGAGAAGATGCTTAAAGAAAAAGTTAACGGCCGGTCTGACGAACGGATGCACGCATTCTGCTTATTTGTTTCAGAGAAAAGATTTAAAAAGATGTTCCTATTTACCCCCCTTTGATGCCATAGCAATCATGATACATGTGGGTACAAATTCTCACGAAAATGCCCTTAGAAAAGTCCCTTTTGGAAACAGATTGCTTTTGTAATGTTGGACACAAACATAGTTCCAAGTCAATATCTTCATGAGTAACAAAGCTAGGATCAAAGTTAAAAGTTGTGAGGCCAACATCAATACCCACACCCATGCCAACACCAACAACGACGCCAACAAGGCTATGGTGATGATAATACTTTGATGTTTTGTTCGAAAACAGCATAGTTAAAAGTTTGATGACCTTCAAAATGATAAATAGGCTAAAGGTATGTTTTCCTTGAACAAATTTTCAGATTTGTCTATTTTTGTAGCCAACCACATGTAGTATCCATGGTTTATTTGACCTGAATTTGACCTCTTTGGAAAAAATGCTAAAATAACAATTACTCACATATTTTATCAGTTAAGAAAATATATATTACATTCAATACCGTTTGTTATTCATTCCTATGAAAGCACATGCAAAGCCGAGTAGGAATAATCAGATTTTTATTCATCTAAATAGCAGGGGTCAGATTCAGGTCAATAGAACTGCGCTATACATGTCGAGGGTTTTGTGCTAAACTGTACTAAGTGTATATACAGTGTATATACACTTAGTACAGTCTTGCACTAAATCCTTGATGTGTTCCAAATAAAAATCAAACACCATTGCAGAGTGAAAAATCTGTTTTTTCATGAAAAAGAGATAAATCAACATTATCACAGTATTCAAAGATACATACAAGTACACATAAACAAAGGCATAAGTATTTTCAAGTCAATATTTTAACTTTTTTTTATTTGTATTCCCTTTACTTGACATCCTCCTCTTAACCTGTTCACTCTGTGTTTTATCCTGTGTTTCTGTAAAGTGTTGTTTAATTCTAAACAGTAGTTTCAGAGAAGATATTTTATATATCATCACATGGCACCATTTTAGTGACGCAGCAGCCCGTAGAGCCCATGCCTTCAATCCGATCAAAATTTTACGAAAAACTCTGAAAGAGCATGCATGTCCTCAGCAACATTCTCAGGTAGTTGGTCACATTCTGGACAGTACTTTCAGAGAAAAAGATTTTTTATATTTCATCTTGTGGGACCATTTTTTCAGAGACGCTACAGCACATGGAGCCCAAGTCATCGGCCCGATCAGATTTTCACGAACAAATCTGCGAGAGCATGTCCCAAGGATTATTCCTGTAAAGTTTGGTTGAATTCTGTCGTAGAGAAGATGTTTAATAGTCCGGCAGAAAAATGGCATATTTTACTTGAACCTAGTAGTGTGGTATAAAGTTTTTTTCTTTGCTGATTCTTGTAGCCCAAGTCTTAATCATCAAGAATCTGCCTGATGACACCTTGGCATCATTGAGCATTTTGAGAAAATCGAGATGGCAGCCAGGACCCCTTGAACAAATACATGCTACCCACTTTACTTTTCTTAATGATAGGCTTTTATGCATTTTTGACCTTAGTTTTGTCGTAAAGATCATACTGTTAAGTATATTGAGGAAATTAACCGATAAAACGAAAGAAACAATAACTATTTTAGACAACATGGCAGCCAAACAGTAATATTACACAGCATTTAGAGAACAATAGATTCTATTTGACAAACCAAACTTTTGATTGAATTGGTTTAATTCTTGTTATGTCTATTGATGATAGCTGCAATTCCGTCAACTTAAAATTAGATTAATTAGATTAGCCCTATCACCGCTTGTAAATTGACATCCTAACTAGATGGCAGCCAGGAATGTAAAATTGAGAATGATACCATTTTGATTTACTACAAATGTTAAATTACCTTTATACCTTTATTTGATATTACTTTTAATCTTGCTGTTTTCTAATAAAGCAAATACTAGTATTTAAATCGATAATCAAAATTATGTTTTTCAGTTTAGATGGCTGCCAAACAGAACGGCTGATTGTTTGGCAACATTGTACTGTAAATAGGAGTTTACACAGTTTTTTCTCATTTTTTTTAATTTGTATCATTTTTTTTCTCTGACCATCCTCTTTTCATCAAGCGGATTTTATCTGTCACTACATATTAGTCATTTTTCTTAGTTAGATATGGCAGCCAGGAATGTGGATGACGGCATCCTTAACCCTATCTTTATGCTGATTGTTCTCTATATAGATTTTCACATATTTTGCCCTTAGATCTTGTAATTTGATATATCAAGTCATACCCAAAAATAAATGATGTAAACGTCCTTTTTTAGACTCAGAGATGTTCAATGAACAAATACGATACGTTAATATCACTCTTCGACATTTCGTAGTGGTGACTCTTACTGGTCTACTGACTAAAGGAAAAAGAGAGACAATTATTGTTCTTAAAACTGGCTGTCATCTCGAAAATAGAATCTAATGACTTACTAATTGACCATGATTTATAAGGATGGCGTACAGAACTCATAAATGTTTGAGTCATAAAATTAAGATAGAAATGCGGAAGGACATCTTCAAAAGTGTTTCTTACAGCTAAGTTATTTTAGCTGCCATCTTGAAATTCGCCCTAAAATACCATGCGGACCAGAGGTAACGCATATTAACGTCTTTGATCTGCGTCAAATGAATTATTCTATACCTCATTTTCGCGATATCGCTTCGAGGAGTGTATAATGCCCCCTCTGATCTAATTATTTTATTTGTATTTGGATATAAGCTAATTTAGTATTTAATTTAGTATTTGTTTTGATCTTAAAATAAGCACTTCATGACTGAAATGAATATTGAAATCCTAAATAAAGGTGCATGGACCACTATAATTAGATGAAATATAATAAGAATCGTAGACAGTGTTTTTCAGTCATTTTTATTAAATTCTTTGGCAACATCTTATGACCGCTCAGAACAACAAGTAGAACCCAAAATATCCAATGCTGACATCTTGATTCACACGTAGGAAGGTCAAATGATCACTTCAATCAAATGCCTGTTTGGCTGTCATTCCATGTTTACAATAATTATTAACATTAAATTGGTTCATTGCGAATTAAAATTTAATGTTTGTCTGAGCTTAGCAGAAAGCTTGGTGACCAAAGAAATGTAAAGTAAGGGAAAGCTGGAAAATCAGATGAGTTTTTTTCCTTCGGTTTACTATGACATCAGTATTTCAATAAAATTGCGTTGCTTAGAGCAGTGTTGGACACACATTCATACAAAATTTGCCTTGACCGGAATCGAACCATGGTGCCTATTGTTGAGAGTCCGACACTGTGCATTGGTCTGGGTCCAAAAAAAATCAACTGTGTTAAACATTTGAAACTTTTCCTCTGTTCAGATGTGTCATTATACTTAAAATAGCTTTCCCTGTAATCGACATGATTACACGATTTCCGACAAAAAAGTCTGCATCTATAAAAGGGAAGTTCTACAGCAAAATCTTGATCAAATACAATATAAAAGGATTGATATAAGCTGATACAAAAAAAACTTTATATTTTTTTCATTTGTGGCAGCTATCTTGAAAATTAAAAAGCGAAGGGCATTTTTTCAATTTTGTTTCATTTAGAGAAATTCAAATTTGTTCACATTTCATGACCTCAGATTTAAATTCAACCAAGAGCAATTTATTTCAATTATTCAATGGCATGTGTATATTATTAGAATTTTTTTAGCGCTATTTGCTTTTAACTTTTAAAAAGAGTCCAACTTGCGAAACACTATCCAAATAAACAAAATCAGTTTGAGTTTTGTTTCAGGCAGTCCTTTTCTCACCTATTTTGCAGGGCATGTTAAAAAGAAAAAAATGCGAGTGAAAGGTTGATTTGTTTTGAGGTGGAAATCCACATTTCATTTTTCCTGACTGACTTCCAATTTAAGAAAGAAATTCAAATTAGAGGTTGGTTTTATGAGCCTATTTTCAAAATTGGTCAGATTACTTGCGGACTAAATGCTTAAAGTTATTTAGATGCTGTTGTTAGTTTCAACGTGACTTTCAGATCCCCACTTGGCTACCATTTTGATTACAATTCTAATTTATATCCGAATTTGAGCATGTTTTGTTTTTCTAGTTCTTATAAGCTCAGAAAAGAAGAAATGATATGTTAAGAAATATGTATATATCATGCTTATTCTGAGCTTGTATATTGTATGAAAGTCCTGGCTGCCATCTCCATTTTAAAAAATCTCAATGATTACAAGGTGTCATCAGTGTAATTATTGATTAATACTTTGGCTAGAAGAATCAATCTAGAAATCAGCTAAACTGACCTTAAAAAATCTTCCAGATTGACAATTTATTTTGAGCACAAACTTGCATTTATGCATTCCTGGCTGCCAAGTTCAATTTCCCAAAAAACAAATTAAATCAGACGACTAGATTTACCCGTTTTTCAAAAAGAAAATGGTTTAAGCCTCTGAACAAAATGGTTGAAATCATTCTGAGGCTGAAATCTGTCAGAACATGGCATATTACACTGTTTACTTATCCAGAATTCCACTTGGCTGCCATCTTGATTACAATTCAAAATTCAAATTTCAATTAACCCTTAAAAATATTTTTTGGGTTCTTATGAGGATCTTAGTGACCAGAACAAGAGAAAAAATAGGATCTGAAAAATAGATATAGCAAGTTAATGATCAGTTTGTATATTTTACGATATTCCTGGCTGCCATCTCCATTTTCTCAAAATGCTCAATGATGACAAGATGTCATCAGTCAGATTCTTGATGTGCAATATCTTAGCTAACAGAATCAATCAAGAAAAAAACTTTATACCACACTACTAGGTCCAGCTTAATTTCTGCCGGACTATAAAGAAAAAGTTAACGGCCGGTCTGACGAACGGATGCACGCATTCTGCTTATTTGTTTCAGAGAAAAGATTTAAAAAGATGTTCCTATTTACCCCCTTTTGATGCCATAGCAATCATGATTTAGGGTGGATTTCATTGATTTGAACAATTTTGGTATAGCTTGGCCAAACAAACATCCCTGTCTAGTTTCATCAAGATTGCCACATCAGTTTATGAGGAGATTTGCTTTGTTTGATTGGTTTTACGCCGCTTTAATATTATTTCAGTCATATCGTAGCTAGTACTACCACCACATCCTTTCCTAGCCACCAGCTGCTATCACACATACGATTTTCAACTCATTGGTGAGAGACAAATAGTCGGAAAGGGTGGGTGCCGCCGTCGGGGACCTCTAGATTGATAGTCCGACGCGCTACCAACTGAGCTATGACGGCGACGTTTAGGAGGAGAAGATCGACGGACGTCTGACGACGGACAAAGGACTATCACAATAGCTCGCCTAGAGCATAGGGTGAGCTTAAAATGCACCAGGCAATGTTTTGGGGTGGGCCGCGCTGATTTTGACGACAAACTATTTGTTTTAAGCTAAATCTGGTTGCAGTTTTGGATGGGCTCTATATATAATCTTTCGAAATCCTGATGTTTTTTTTTCAAATCTAGGATAGGTATTAAGGATTCTTGGGCCCACAACTTTTTCTACTGGCCCATCAATATTTCACAATGGCCCTTCATGAAATTGGTCCAAAAAATCCCTGTGCATATGCAAACTATTTCGTATTGTTTCCATCTTGAATCCGGGAGGGGGGGTCCAGCTTTCACATACCCTGCTTTACACGTGATCTTGCATGAAAACTGTGGTTACGTTTTAAATAGTTTACTAACGTTTTATCAGCATAGTAAATATTTTAACTTATCCTTCGACTAATTGGCGGCACTAGTTGTCTTAAAGAATTGGGTCGCGGAAGATGTCAGTGTTGACACGTTGAAGAATGTAAGTTATCCAAAACACTAAGAGGTAAAAAGATATTGCTTGCAAGAAGTTTCTTCTTTTTCCCAATTAATTTAAATATGCCTAGTCATTTGAGAAGTGGTCTGCATCCTTTTAAAATTATTTTGTACCTTTTGTACCCGAAATTCTGTGGTCACCGCATTGTTTGATTGGGTTTATATTGATTTCATGTGAGTCAAAGCAGACGTGAATTTAATTTCTTTTCGACAACCAGAAGACACCTTATTCAAAGAGAGACAACTATAGTCAAATGGACTGCACAAGCATTATCTACCTTGATTAATGGCTAGGAGTAAAAGATTTGGCAAGATAAAAAAAAAATTGAATGCGAAAGCATTTGTGACCGTCTGGGAACCTCGTAAAATAAATATTTGGAAAAGAGATTGGCTTCAGCATAGGTCAACCCAAAGGCGCATTTAGAAAATAATTATATATCTTGGTGGAAGCTAGTAAACATCATTCTTAATTCAGAAAATTTGTCGTCTGCGAAAAAGTTTCGAACCTGGTCAGTCAGCGCAGATCACGCAGTCTGACCAGGGTTGGCACTTCCAAGATGATCCCTTTTCGCGTGACAGGTCACATTTTGGAAAGATTTAGGTATTCTTGACAGCTTTTGTCTGGTGGTTTCAACGGGAGGCAATCCAACAAGGGTTTTATTTGTTAATGCCGCTCTAATGCTTTTTTTATAATATCAAGGAGGCTAATATTTCTATCAACAATGATACCTTTGCATCCTATTCTAGCTTTCTTGCTAACCCACTTAATTTTTTTCTTTAACACCACAAGTCATGTCAAAACAAAATTAGCCCTAGAATACTATTTCCAACGATTTCATAGTTGTAAGAGAAACATAAAGCAGTGGACAACAATAATGATAAATTATATGAGCCGGTACTTGTGCATGAAATTTCAAGCAATTTGCAACGTGTGAAAGGTACAGGAAATGAGCAGCCTAGAAACTCCTACAGTGCAATTACAATATTGTCTGACTGTCTAAAGATACTTTGAGACCTTGTCTATCTACTGAAAGCATGATTATGTCTCTGGTCAGACCGTGCAAATGCACAGGCTAGCCGGAGTCTTTGCTTGGTGCACTTTTGAAATTGTAAAGAAATGACATACACAGGCTCATATGCTGACTGACAGAAGAGGGATTCAGACCTTATCTGCCTATATAGCGCACAGTGAAGACTGATCAGTCTGTGTGAATGCACAGGCTGGCCAGGGACTTTGCGATAATGTGATATTGATGGTAATGTCACACACTGGTTGATATGTGTTGCAACTGGGGATCAAACCGAAGACAACTCATGATTGAAGATTCAGAGTCGTATTTGCTAATGAAGGCTATCAGTTGGTTGTCTCTCTTGAAATACTCCCAAAGGAGGAAGGGTCCAAATTACTAGTTACCTTGGGTTTTATCCTTATTTCCTTTGCACCATAAGATTTAAAGATTAGGTGTAAATCAATTATTGAGCAATTCATAAAATACGTTTGATGTAAAATAAATATTATTTTCTACTTAACTACTCAAAACTTTAACATAAATACAATTTGCATAAATAAGTATTTTGCATTTACAACAAGATGTGTTTGTGAAACACGACTGCCCCTGGAACAGCATTTTTTTCAAAGTTTGACCTTGAAAGATGACCTTGACCTTGTCACATGACCTTGACTTTGGTACCAGCAGATGCGGATCATTGAGATCTATCATCATGCCAAATATGAGCCATTTATGTCAAATACTTTTTGAGAAAAGGCAAAGGTTAAGTTTTCGGACAGACACACGGATGGACAGACAGACGGATGTACAGACAGACGGACATGAGTAAAACAATATGCCCCCGTTCTCTCGATACGGGGGCATAAAAATGAAATTCGCAATTTCCCCATGGAAACCATGGATAAAATCCAAGGAAAATTTCCTAAAGGACCACTAAAGATTTTGGAGCACCTTTGATTTAATTCACAGAAGACCAAGGGAGATAACACACAAAAGTCTCCCATTGGAATGATGGTATCATCCTAAAAGAGAAATGAACTTAAAACAAGAGCACTGCGGCTTTGGGTACAACACTTGGCTGAAAGTGCTGGATAATGCAATGAATCTAGGTTGAAAAAGGGCATAACTCTTACAAAAATGTCTAGAGTTATCCCCATTGATAATCTGGATAGCTCTTGTGATGGTGAACACAAATGCCTAGTTACATGAGGATATCTTAAATAACAAGAGTTTTAACCTAGGTTAAAGTTTTTCACACCAAAGCCAAGGCCGACACTAACGCCAACACCAACAAAGGTGATCACAATACCTAGGATTTTCTCCAAAAACAACCAAGCTTATAAAATGATATTATCAAGACAAAATAAACTTAAGAAAATTAGCGCGCCAAATCCTCTATCTGAAAGATTGACTACCAGTTAAAAGTTTACATGAACTTTTTATTGGAGGTACATTCTTCACCTGCAGCTTGACTGGGGGTGCTAGAAAGTGGTCAATTCTATGTTGAATAGCGTAGAAATTCTCACAAAAATACCGTCATAAATATATCTCTTGGTAACAGATTGTTTTTATGATGTAGGACACAAACCAAGTTCCAAGTCAATATCTTCATTAGTAACAAAGTTATGAATAACGAAGTTAAAGGTTGTGAGGCCAACACCAATACCCACATCCATGCCAACACCAACAACAATGCCAACAAGGCCATGGTGATGATAATACTTTGATGTTTTTGTTCTACAATAGTATAGTTAAAAGTTTGATGAACTTTGACATGATAGAAAAGATCACTGTATGTTAAAATTCAGAAAACAAAATTTCAGATTTGTCTATTTTTGTAGCCAACTACATGCAGTACATGTCGAGGGTTTAGTGCTAGACTGTACTAAGTGTATATACATTGTATATACACTTAGTACAGTCTTGCACTAAATTCTTGATGTGTTCCAAATAGAAATAAAACACCATAGTTATGTGAAAAATCTGTTTTTTTTATGAAAAAGAGATAAATTAACATTATCACAGTATTTAAAGATACATACAAGTACACATAAAGAAGGACATAAGCATTTTCAAGTCAACGTTTTAACTTTTTTATTTGTATTCTCTTTTACTTGACATCCCCTTCTTTAGACTGTCCACTCTCTGTTTTATCCTGTGTGTCTGTTTTATCAGTTTCAGCAGGAATATTGTCCTTAGAATCAGTCACAGATTCCTCTTGGTCCGGCATTTTCTTTTCCCAGAAGTCACTGACTTGTCGTGATATATTGCCGTGTAGCTCTTCCCTCCATTCAGCTTGCCACTGTCGTAACTCTTGAACATCAGGTTCACGTCTCACCTACAATAAACAAGAGATGTTTGTTTGTTTGGCCTAGGCTTTGGCATGACAAAGATTAACCATGGTCATATATCTCTGTTGTTATTTAAGATAACTTCATGTAACTGGGCATTTGTGTTCATCAAGGTCAAATTATCAAGGTCAATAATTTCCATCATAAAAACTGAAAGTTAGCAATAACTTTTAATTGGAATGAGATGGGGTCGTCATATTTCACATGTGCTTTGTTTGTGGTACGACCTTTCTGTTGGTACCAAGTTCAAGGTTATCATTCTAGCAAATGCTATTATAACCTACATACCAAAGATGTCATGGTAAACTGTTTAAAGTAAATTTTGACTGTTGATTTAAAGCATACTTAATTATCAAGCAATAATTTGGGGAGCATAACCCACGCCACTGATGGCTCTTGTTTCAAATATTTATTCTACACAGTTTCCTGCTTCCAGGTCATGAATATTTACCAGATATCCTCTCCAGAAAGACTGTATTTTTAAAGCTGCTTCCTCCTCTGTCCATATTAAAGAGAGTGGTAAAGGTGGTCTTGGACTGAAAAGAAGTTACAAAATGAATCAATTGATTGGGACCAACCAAGTTCAATTACACAATATGTGAAATCCAAGTAACTTACCCTATTTCCCGTATTAATAGCACCCTCCCTAATAATAGCACCCCTACATGTTTTACTAAGAAAATCCACTTCAAATGCCAACATTTTAAGAACTTGTTGAGACTGTTTCTCTAATTTGATGTGAATTTCCTCTGAACAATCATTTATATGATTGTTTAGAGGAAATTTACCTCAAATTAAAGGGAAAGGACCTAAATGATTGATTGACTGAATGGAGTAACTTTTACGCCGCTTTCAACAATTTTTCATTTATATCGCGGCGGTGGGAGCACCTTACATGGGATTCCTGCTATTTCTCTCACCAGTTTAACCACCACATCCTTTTCTAGCCTCCAGCTGCTATCTTACATATTATGACAATATCATGTACATGTATAGCTACCAGGAGTGTTTATTAGGAGAAATACAGTACATGTGACTCATTATGAACTAGAGGGTGACTAGGGAGTGCAAAAAAGCATTGGTCATTGGGAGTCTAAGCCAAATGTTACCATAAGTCATTGACCTGAATAGATTATTCTTAAAATAAATAGGATTCATCTACTCAAGGTATTGAATGTCTGCACAAATTTAAAAATTTATTTCGCCATCAAGTCATCAATAGCTTATCATCCAGAGAAGGTTGGGTAAGTTTTAGTTTGATCTTATTACAAATATCCGTGTGATAACACCCCATGTGATAATTTTTATGATATCACATGGATATTTGTTTGAATAATTACATGTATAACACGGTTATTTTTAGAAACATGGCAAACAAGAGCTGTCACTGTAAGATGACAATGCCCCCGACACCGCTTTGATTTTAAATTATGGCCAATCTATGTTGAAGGTCAAGGTCATCCAGGGGTCAAGGTCACCAAAGTATGTGCCTACAGAAAGGTAATGTACCAAGGAATGTTGTGGTAAAGTATGATGCGAATATGTTAAGTAATAAGGAAGTTATGGCCAATGTTAAAGTTTTTGGACGGAATGACGGACGGACGGACAGACAGACGGACAGACGGATGGACGGACGGACGGACAGACCAACATTGGGGCATTATGTGGCATTATGCTTAGGGGCTATCAAGCTGTCCAAAATAAGGAGCTTTCGATTTTTGTTCTAACATTCAGCTTATGAGCTACCAGTGTTTTTGACAAAGAGCTATTTGTCAAAGAATTAAGTATTAAAAATCTAAAGTTTCCTTTTTAAATGGATTTTGTAACTTCATGTTGTTGAAGTTAGTTACATCATTAAATTGGCAATCATATCAATGAAAACAATTCTAAATCGCTTACTCATCGCTCTATGCGTTCATTCCAAACACTCACTCCAATCGATCAAAAACGCTCATAATTACTAAAAGAGATACCAGGGGTGTGGAAATACAAGTTTTCTCCACTTGTCCCTGGACAAGTAAAAGAGGATTTTCTACTCGTCCAGAATCAAAATGAACTTGTCCGCTAAAGAGTTAATAGAAAAATTTGAAAAAAACATTGCCTTTTGATGAAGAAAATGCTGGTATCCAGCATTTTCTTCATTAAAAACTGTTTTCTACCCTATGATATGAACATTTGAATGATTTCTCTCTTAATTCTTTTAAGTAACATTCCAAGATTTGCCCTGGTATTAACTTGTCCTTGGACAAGTGGCTTAGAAACATTTACTTGTACTTAAGTACAAAAGCCCGAGTCGGACAAGTCGGGCATGGGAATTCCACACCCCTGGATACAATCAACAACTACCTTTAAAATGAATAAAGCAAGAACTGATTTGCGATTACAGTGACATAACTGAATTCTGAAGCGTCTGATTGGTTTTTGAAGAAATAGGAAGCTATTTATAGAACGTGTTTACATATTTAATTAAAGGCAGGTAATTTATATTGCCAATTTTTTCATTCTGAACAAAATTAGCTACAGTGGATTACTTCCCTTTTATTTCACTCAAAACTCATTCCACACACTCATTCAATTTCATTCTAAAACCATTCTGTTGTTAAGTGTATCTATGGTTCATTCCAGGAATATTGCCAAAATAAAAAATAAAAGAATAACAGATTTACAAGAGCCATGTCGGACATTGGCATCCCCTGCCGTGAAAGCTTGGTGGTAAACTGAAGCCTAATTATAGATTAAGGATTCTTTTGTAATTTAAGAGATATAACCCCTACATAATCTAAGTCTTTAAAATGACAATGGGCAAAAACTGGAAAACTATGCAAGTAAAAGTTACAGTTATTAAGCACTGCACTTCTCCTCAATGAGATATATCCATCCATTAAGTTTCAAGTTGATAGCTATTATACTTTAGTAGGAGATATTGCTCTGGACAAAATCCAAGTATTTAAAAATAAGAAAGGGCAATAACTCAAAAATCATGCAAGCAAGAGTTGTAGTTCTTTTGCACTGCACTTCTCCTTCATAACATCTATTCACCCACAAATTTTCAAGTTGATAGCTTTTATACTCTAGGAGATATGCTTCAGATAAATTTAGTGATGGAACCTCGGAACGATAGAACAACGGACGGAGACCATTACCGGAAATGGCGGGGGATCAAAATCAGTAAAAGGTGATTTGAATGGTTAAATTCCTTAAAGTAATGGATACTATTTTTCAGAGCATTCATTTACTTAGATGACAACGAATAAAATAATTGTCACTATCACTGACATATAAACTGAGTATGCGAATTTGAAAGTCTACCTTAAATAATTGTGATGCCCAAAACACATCAAAACTCTTTAAATAACATAACACCACACAATTAATGAAATCTTCAAGATTTATTCATTTTGCTTAACACTTTCAGAATCATGTGCGATATTGAAAAGTGCAGTCAATGGCTTCTTTCAAATTCCGGCATATACTGTGTTATCCTCCCCTCTATCAAACGACGACTCACCACCACTTCATCATCAAATTCATAATCTTTATGTCTTACACATGTGAATTTCGAATACCTTCTCCTGCAGTAAAGTCGTACAAAATTGTCAAAGATTTTTAAAAACTTCTAGAAAAATATGCTTAACTTTATGCTAATGGTATATATGTCTATCTTTAATCACATTGAAGTAATTGACAAACTAGGTTAACTCCTCTGTATTTCACATAAACTGCATTCCAGTGAAACCTATGCCATGACATTTCTTCACAGGTACCACACACAATATTCTTTGTAAGCCAGTGACAGCAACTGTCAGTTTTCGAATTAACAAAGTTGATCAGATCACCTTGTTCATCAGAGTCGTTCAGATTTCGGTAAAGTTCACAAATGGACTTACACACTTTGGCTTTTATTTCATGTTCCGAGTCTGACTGTAGCTGTTTCTCAATACACCACTGAAAGTCGGTCCTTAATGTGTTCAGAGTGTTTACTTTCTTTTTTAGTTTAACTGAAAAAAATGATATCATTTTAAGGATTAAAAGCAGGTTCAATACAGGAAAGTAGTGATTCAAAATTAAAGGTCTATTTAGGGATTTTTCACCATCATAAATACTCATTTTCAAGGACTTATTCTTTCATCCCTTTTCTGACATATAATGCTTTATAATATTGGACAGTGTAGGGAATCATTGTGCAAAAAGGCGAAAATGCTCATGAAGAGCAATTTAACCTGTTCCATCAATGTTTTTCTCCTTATCAGTATGTTAAATCCCTATATAAACCATGCATGTTTATATTTTAACAAGTTCTTTCAATTAAGTTCATCAGGAGACCAAATGTATTGAAATTAAAGTTCTCTTCAAGATGTCTCTTATTTGCCAAGTACTTTTCAAGCCTGTATGTCTTGCATAGTTACATAATAAGGTTGAATTATTTGTGTCCATTATCATGTAAAGCAACGATCATAAAATAGTATAAAGTCATGAACCATTGTCAAAGTGTTTAAAAAGTCAAAGAGGTCCAAAATATATGTGCAAATTTCAAAGCAAAAGCTTGAGTATTTACATAGATATGATAATGTTGCATGAAAAACTTTACCCTAGAAAACCAAAAGCAACCCAAATGGTAGGTTGAGAACAGCTCATGAGCCAGAGTTATCCCTAAATGCTTTTTAATGTTTTTCTCTACTTAGCTAAAAAGGATTGAGGGCCTCAGCTTGTCCACTATCAAGAGCTATAAAGTTTGTATTAAGAGACATGTATATAGTCAAGACAATACTACAAAAGTAACTTTTTATTTAATATGGACACATTAAGAGGTACATCATGTCCACTATAAAGAGCTAGTAAGTGTCCATCATTAGGTTCTAAAACTGTCCATCATTAGGTTCTAAAACTGTCCATCATTAGGAGACATGTATATAATGAAAACAATACTACGAAATTAACTTTTCATTAAATATGGACACATTAAGAGCTACACCATGTCCACTATTAAGAGCTACTAAGTGTCCATAATTAGGTTCTGAAACAGTTAATCATTAGTAGGGATGTGGAAATACAGCAATAGATTTTCTCCACTTGTGCCATGACAAATAAAGTGTGATCTTATACTAGTCCAGGATGAAAATGAACTTGTCAACAAGAAATCGAAAAGATAGATTTTGAGAAAACATTGAAAACAATGTTTTCTATTCTTTGATACAAACAATAAATTATTGATCAATTTAATCTTTTAAGTGCCATTCTAAAATTTGCCCTTTTTTTTTATTTGTCCAAGGACAAGTGGTCTTGCAAAATGAACTTGTCCGCACCTAGAAAAACATATTCCAGACGAGGCAGGCATGGGGTTTCAACATCCTACACAAGGAGACATTTATATAATTATTATGAATTGAAGGGGTTTTACTCCACTTTTACATAATTTCAGCCATGCCCAGGAATCATTTTGGGGTGAAATATGTGGAATCCCTCTTTTTCCAGCCAGAAATCTCATTGAAACTGGCTAAATGAAAGATTGATTGGATGGAGTTTTATGCCGATTTCAACACTTTTTCCGCTTTATCCCACTAGCTTGAGCATCTAACAATGGATTCCTGGTATTTATCTCAAGTACTACCATCACATCCTTTCCTAGCCAACCAACTGCTATCCCACATAGGTCTCCGATTATCAACCCATTGGTGGTAGACAAGTAGTAAGAAAGGATGAGTGCCCCCGTCTGGGAGTATATAATTATGACAATGCTCCAATATTATTTAATATGGATACATTCAGAGCTAGACCATGTCCACTATAAAGAGCTAAAGAGCGTCCATCATTGGGTTCTGAAACTGTTCATCATTAAGAGACATGTATATAGTCAAGACAATACTACAAAAGTAACTTTTTATTTAATATGGACACATTAAGAGGTACATCATGTCCACTATAAAGAGCTAGTAAGTGTCCATCATTAGGTTCTAAAACTGTCCATCATTAGGAGACATGTATATAATGAAAACAATACTACGAAATTAACTTTTCGTGAAATATGGACACATTAAGAGCTACACCATGTCCGCTATTAAGAGCTACTAAGTGTCCATAATTAGGTTCTGAAACAGTTAATCATTAGTAGGGATGTGGAAATACAGCAACAGATTTTCTCCACTTGTGCCATGACAAATAAAGTGTGATCTTATACTAGTCCAGGATGAAAATGAACTTGTCAACAAGAAATCGAAAAGATAGATTTTGAGAAAACATTGAAAACAATGTTTTCTATTCTTTGATACAAACAATAAATTATTGATCAATTTAATCTTTTAAGTGCCATTCTAAAATTTGCCCTTGTTTTTTTTTGTCCATGGACAAGTGGTCTTGCAAAATGTACTTGTCCGCACGTAGAAAAACCCTTGTCAGACAAGACAAGCATGGGAATTCAACATCCTAGTAAATGAGACAGTATATAATTAGGAAGGATTGAATGGGTTTTTTCGCCACTTTTGACATGATTTCAGCCATATCGCGGGGGCTGGAGCACCTAATAATGCATTCTTGGTATTTTTCACACCAGTGCTACAATCGCATCTTTTTCTTGCCTCAAGTTCTATTCCACATAGCCTTAGGTCTCCGATTATCAACCCATTGGTGGTAGAAAAGTAATCGGAAAGGATGAGTGACGCCTTAAGGGAGTATATAATTATGACAATGCTCCAATCTTAACTTTTTATTAAATATGGACTCATTAAAAATTATACCATGTCCACTATAAAGAGCTAGTACGTGTCCATCATTAGGTTCCGAAACTGTTCATCATTAAGGGCATGTATATAATTTTGACAATGCTCCAAAAATTAACTGTTTATCAAATATGGACACATTAAGAGCTTTGCCATGTCCACTATAAAGAGCTAGTAAGTGTCCGTCAATAGGTTCTTAAAATGTTCATTATTTTGAGACATGTATTATAACGACTATACTCCAAAATTAACTTTTTATTAAATATGGACACATAAGGAGTTAAATCATGCCCACTATAAAGATCTAGTTAGTGTCCATCATTAATTTCTGAAACTGCTCATCATTAGCAGCGATGTGGAAACACAGATTTGCTCCACTTGTGCCATGACAAATAAAGTGTGATTTTCTACTACACCAGGATTAAAATGAACTTGTCAACAAGAAATAGAATAGATGTTTTGAGAAAACATTGAAAAACAATGATTTCTATTCTTAGATTGAAACAAACAATAAATTATTGATCTATTTATTTCTTTAAGTGCCATTCTAAAATTTGTCCTAGTTTATTTATTTGTCCATGGACAAGTGGTTTTGCAAAATGTACTTGTCCACACGTAGAAAAACCCTTGTCAGACAATTGATTGATTGATTGAATGGAGATTAACGCCACTTTCAACATTATTTCAGTTATATCGTGGCAGCTGGAGCACCTAACGGTGGTTTCCTGGTATTTCTCTCACCAGTACAACCACCACTTTCTTTCCTAGCCTCCAGCTACTATCTCACATAGGTCTACGATTATCAACCCATTGGTGAGAGACAAATAGTCGGAAAGAATGAGTGCCGCCGTCGGGGACTTGTCAGACAAGACAGGCATGGGAATTCAACATCCTACATAAGGAGACATGTTTATAATTAGGATGGATTGAATGGTTTTACGCGACTTTTAACATTATTTCAGCCATATAGCAGAGGCTGGAGCACCTAACAATGCATTCTTGGTATTTATCACACCAGTACTACCATCACATCCTTTCTTAGCCTCCAGCTGCTATTCCACATAGGTCTCCGATTATCAACCCATTGGTGGTAGTGCTCCAATATTATTTAATGTGTATGTAAATAATGACAATACGCCATTTTTTTCACTTTTTGATTAAGTTGCATGATTTCAAAAAATAGAAAACATGATATACATACATAGCATTATCAGAGTTCACATAAACATGTACATGCATCTGATCACCACAATCATGCCTTTTGAAAGGCCAGATATTTCCCTGAATCTTTGCCCGCATTAACCTGAAAGTAATAAAATTCAACTAAACAAATAATTTCCCAGTGTCTTAGTATTTAATTCACAAATTGATATAAATTGTAAAACAAAAGAAGGCCAGAATGGCCCTGAACCGTTCACCTAAGGTTAATTGGTTCAGCGGATCTCATCCAAGTAATTTTCTGGCAAGGTTTTATTCACAATTGCCTACTTGTTTAAGAAGACACTTTATTCCAAGAAATCAAAGTAAAAAAAGACCCTGCCCACCCAGTGGTTTCTGAGATGAAGATTTTTAAAGATTTGCAGCTCAAAATAAGCCCAACCCTGCCACGCCCAGAAATTTCATGCAAAGATTTCATGCTAAATCAAGGCAGGCCCACATTTAAAAGCAAATCAAAATTTTGCAAATATTTTTTAAAGGTTTGCCAAAGAAACATTTTAGTAAGGTTCATTGAAATTGGCTCAGTGGTTCAGAAGATGTAATTCAAAGATTTCAATAAGCCCAGCCCTACCACACTTCTATTTATGGGCCAATCAAAAATTTGTAAATAATTTTCAAAGAGGGTCATTCAAAGAAGGACAAGTTTCATTGAAATCGACCAAGTGGTTCAGGAGGAGGTGTCGTTCAAAGATTTTGGGCTCAAACTAAGCCACATCCTGCTTCGCCCATATATAGGGCTCAATCAAAATTCTGTGAACAATTTTTAAGAGGGTCACCCCAGAAAAATTCTTGTAAAGTTTTATTGAAATCGACCCAGTGGTTCAGGAGATATGGGTCAAATATTTCAAAGTGAAAAAACACAGACTCATATTCATGGGCCAATCAGGATTACGAAACATTTTTTAAAGATTTGACCCTTGACCTGATTTTTTACCCAAGTTGACCCATTTTCGAACTTTACCAAGATTTATCAAGATAATCATAATGACCAATTTTAAGGTTGAATTGGCAAAAATATGGCCTCTTGAGTGTCTACAAGATGTTTTCTTATATATTCGACCCCTAGACCTTGCTTTGACCCCAGTTGGCTCAATTTCATCAAGGCAATCAGTCAGACCAGTTTCAAATTCAGGTTGATTGGGCAAAAAATATGACATCTAGAAAGTCATGTTGATTGAGTAAACAAGAGGACCATGATGCAGTGTTCTGGCGAGGAAGAAAAAAGTATGGGACAAATGTCTCATGCTAGCTAAAAAGTTAGGGACATTTTTGGAAAACCTGAGACAATTTCTAAAACTTTAATTTTAATTCATTTTTTTATTGTTTCAAACGACTGATATACTAGCTGTATATGAAATTAAAACTATATAAGATGTTAAAAGTTTTCAAAAAAAACAAAAAAAAAAAAGTACCTCCAGTTCTCTCCTGGAGTTTTGATGAACTGAACTTGAATAAACTAAGGCCTCGGTCTACATTCCAGGTCATGATCTCTCAAACAACTTAAGTCTCAGGCTATCAATCACGATTATAGCATTTTCTTATGTCTCTTTGCGAGTCTTGAGTTAAGCCATGATGTAGAAAATGCAGACAAATTTGTTCATCGCCATGATTTTTCGTTGATGAGTCCTTGTCAGAACTCGTCTGCTTCAATCTGTTTATCCTATTTGAATCTCGAACTGTGCAATGTTTGGTGGGAAAAAAAAGAGAAATTGCCGGACATTGTTTAATTACTCATCGACCGAACAGTCACGAATGATAACACCCGATTTCTATGCAGGTTACTATGCGACGCAAAACGATGGCGTGTTCGATTTGAAATCAAGATACAATTCGTTCTTTCGAGTATTCCTTAATTTTTGGCCACTTGAAATAACAAATAATGTGTACGAAAAATTAAAACATTTTGAATTTGAATATGTTTTTCTAATTTAATTTATTTTGACATCTTTAAATTATATCGGTCATGCATATCGAGTAAACAATCAACCTCACCCGCGTTTAGAGTTAGTAATCAAACTCGACGTCAAAACACCCCGGGAATTTTATTTCGGCACGCGAGGATGTCCAGTGTTGACGCGTTGAATTCTGGGATAGTACGTAATTTACATTTGACCTTTAACCTTGCAGCAGGTGTTAGTTTGGAAAATCCTTGTTACTTTCACTTTAAGTACAATTGAAGTCGTTCTAGGCCGTTTCAATTGAAACTTGAGCGCATATTTACTTGGGACAAAAGTCGCATCTTGCAAAGATTTTATGGGACATGTACAATTTTTAAAGCGAGATTGTCGCAGAATCGCGGCCTCGCCAGATCACTGATGAAGGTACAAGATGGCTCACCTGAGTCTCTGTGGCCCCTGGGACATCACAATAATTAAATGAGCAAATGTCAACAAGGGGATAATTTCTACAAAAGATCAATACCATGGAACATTTTTAGCTAAGAGCAAGGACATGCCTTTTCTCTCTTTGATTCTATGTAAAATGGGATGCACCCGGTCGGAGCCCAAATCTGATTCCAAAGTCTTGATTAGATAAAACTTGGTTGAGGTCCACTAAATGATGCTACATACTTAATATGAAAGCTGTCTGCCTTCTGGTTTCAGAGAAGACGATTTTTGAAGATTTTCCTTTTTTTAACCCTCCATGCTCACATGAGCTAAAAGGGATCCGCCCTGGTGGAACCCAAATATGCATTGATTGATTGATTGATTGAATGGAGTTTAACGCCGCTTTCAACATTATTTCAGTTATATCGCGGCGGCTGGAGCACCTAACAATGGATTCCTGGTATTTCTCTCACCAGTATAACCACCACATTCTTTCCTAGCCTCCAGCCGCTATCTCACATAGGTCTACGATTATCAACCCATTGGTGAGAGACAAATTGTCGGAAAGAATGGGTGCCGCCGTCGGCCAAATATGCATTGAACCCAGGGTCCTGATGTGAACAAACTTAGTATGGCCCATGATGATGATGATGCTGCATACCATATATGAAAGCTGCGTGCCTTTGGGTTTCAGAAAAGAAGATTTTTAAAGATTTCTGCTCTTTGATTCTCATTTAAAAGGGTTGCCCCCAGGTGGAGCCCCAATATGACACCAGGGTCTTGATATGAACAAACTTGGTAGAGGTCCCCTTACGGCTAGATGATGCTACATATAATATGAAAGCTGTCTACCTTCTGGTTTCAGAGAAGAAGATTTTCCTCATTTCACCCTTTTTGTTATGAGTAAAGGGAAAGTTAAGGGTGGATTTCATATATTTAAACAACTTTGGTAGAGCTTGACCCAGGGAACATCCTTGCCAAGTTTCATCAAGATTTGTCCACCGGTTTAAGAGGAGATGTTTCAAGAAATTGTGGAAGATGGACGACTGACGATGGACATTATACGATCACAAAAGCTTACCTTGAGCACTTTGTGCTCATGTGAGCTAAAAACATAGCTTCTAGAGTGTATACAAGGTTAATGTCGAAGACGCATGACAGACAATGCACGATGGGCATCATATGGCCACATAAAGTTCACCTTGAGCACTTAGTGCTCAGGTGAGCTAAAAATAATCTTCAAATATTTAAACAAAATCAGAAAGAATTTACGAATTTTACTGTGCAAATTAGAAATTTAACAAAAAAACGTTTTTTGCACAGTATAGATGTCATGTTTTCATGTGTTGAATGCCGCTAATAACAATGTGCCACATTTCCAAACTGAAATAATCATATTATTTTTTCACATAATCATTACACATAACAAGACAGCATATTTACTTTTTTTAGGCAATACAAAACCTTGTTCTAATGAGATGTAGTTTTTTGTTTGGAAGAACACATCAACGTTAGAAATTGTGGAAAAATTGTAAATTCTGACAGATTCCTTTCCAAGCGATATAGCAAAAAAAAGATGAACATGTGCCAGTAGTTTGGAAGATGAAAATCAGCCTTACTCACTGTACTTATGTAAAAGAATTAATCATACATGTTTCCATATTCTTTCTACTTTCATTTTAAGATTTTAGTTTTAACTCTAGCTGCGTGTAAAGGGAAATTCATAGGTGTTCTCACTACATTCAAAGACAGGGTTTTAGGATGCATAATTTATATGTAAGGAAACGAAGTCTGAGGATACAAACAGAAATCTAGGAATAATAATAAATGAAAAAAGCAATTGTTGTGCTATTGCTATTTATTTAATGTTTAAGCTCTGGCACACAAATTATTTACAAGAATAGGAAAGTTAAACTCAGGGGTGTGGAATTCCCATGCCCGACTTGTCCGACTCGGGCTTTTGTACTTGCGGACAAGTTAATTTTTCTAAGCCACTTGTCCAAGGACAAGTAAATACCAGGGCGAATCTTGGAATGTTACTTAAAAGAATCAAGAGAGAAATCATCCTAATGTTCATATCATAGGGTAGAAAACATTGTTTTTAATGAAGAAAATGCTGGATACCAGCATTTTCTTCATCAAAAGGCAATGTTTTTTTCTTTTTTTTTCTATTTATTCTGTAGCGGACAAGTTCATTTTGATCCTGGACAAGTAGAAAATCCGCCTTTACTTGTCCAGGGACAAGAAGAGAAACCTCGTATTTCCACACCCCTGAGTTAAACTAACTTTGATTAGAGGCTATTTGTCAAATATTCCTGCATTGTTGTTTCAATAATTCTACAACAAGGGGCCATCATATTTCAGGGGTTTTTTTTACATAGCAGCATAAAGCATTCTTGATTATTAAGAGTCTCACTTAAATCAAGCTAGTTGAACCTAATATGCATCTCAAAACGCACTGTTATTGAGACTGTTCACACCTGAGACATTTCACTATTCAGATGTTTCACTACCTTTTTGTATTTGTATTGACGTTTCACTACCTTTTTTTATAAATAGGTTATTAAATATCCATTTAACCATTTTTTGGGTTTTTTTTTAAATGAAGTGAATTAAGTAATTTAATTTGTGATTTTGAAAATGAAGTAGAATTTTACTTCTTAATTATACCATGTACGACAATGCTGGTTTCATCAATGGCAGGTATATAAATCATGATGAGACATTAATGGTTATGATCTGTTGTTGTTATAGAATGCACATGGTTATGAATAAGAGTGTGATAACAGAAAATTGCATGTGTTACATATAGACAATCAGCTGACTAGTGATTTAATAGAAAATATATAAGAAGATGATGATCTTATGTATAAATAATTTGTACAGGAAGTTTAAATTGCCTTTTTTCTAAATCAAAAGAAGAGGTTGCAGATTGTCAACTGCCTGTTGTAATGTCTAAGAATTTGATAAGGCTGGAGGGGTGACAATACTTTTTTTCCTGAGAGGGTCCCAAGGCCTCACATCAGACAGTTTTGAGAGTCCTAGCTACTGATATGGGGGTCTCAGACTCTCAAAACCTGCGTCCCTTAAAACCCTGCATGTAACTGATGTTTCTTTGTGATACTTTTCATCCCCCTACCCTCTTTCTGGGAAATACCGGGCATAGCGGCCCCTAGCCTAGGCCGAGGCACTTTTCTAACCAACCCGACCCACATCCCTGGCTAATTGAAAGTGTAGGAAAAGGACAGAAGCAGTCAAGCTGGGGCGTTTTCTCTTAGAGAATCTTACTTGCCTTTATTGGATAGAATGTAAATAATAGAGTGAAAATTGAACCAACCCCTCTCTTCAATAAAAATTCGATGCACTGGCATGACAAAATAATTATTAAATTGCTACTCAGGTATTTTGAATCACTTGGGATTCCCAAACCCTAGAAGCATTTTAAAATGTGACAAGTTGTTTAGACATGCAAGATGGATATCAATCACATTCTATCAAAAAAGTTCACGAAACATCTTGCTCATGTGAGCTGAAAACACTCATTCCATTCTAGTGTTTACTTTGATCAACCTAAGTTTGTACGTGGAAAGGGAGGATAAGTGTATATATCTTTTCATAATTTCTCCAAGTCAATGAAAAAAAAACAAATAAAAACAAACAAAAATGAAAAAAAACTCAACATTTCAAAAGTTGAGTATCAAAAGCTGTACAAAACTTTTCAAAGTGCATATATTTTGAAGAATTTCGTATCCGAATTATGTGTTGTGGTTAAGGGTTATCACTGTGTCCAGTCTAGGTCACGGTCATGGGTCACTGATCAAGGGGAGTTAACCCGTCACTCCTTAGCATGTGGTAAGGCAGTCTTACAGGTGTTCTCTTAGGGTGCAGACTGACAAACAGATAAGAAGAGAACAACACATATATCCTGAAGGTCTCACAAGACCACACACAGACACAGGAAGGAACCAGCACCTGAGGCAAGACACTTTAATGGTGTCAGAAGAAACTCGAATCCAGCCAAAATAGCCAGTTTACAGTCGAGTGAGAACAACTCAGTTTCTCAAGGTCACCGCCATTAGAGGAGGTAACACTGTAAAATTGTGAGCTCGGAGGACAGAAGTAAGTAAGCTCGATTGATTATCCGTGTGGAATTGCCCAAACTTCCCCGAATTTACCAGGAACAATCCAACAACTTACTTTACTTTCGTTTTGGAGACTTGTATGCGTGCGCATCGTAAATTTCCGGCGTCGGCATAACAAACGAAAAGTCTCGAAAGTGCTTGCTCGGTGCCAAGGTAAAACCTGTATTGTCGTGTGTGGTCCGAATTTTGCATTTTAGCTGCATCAATTTGCAAAATTTACCGTACAAACGTCGTTTGACTGGTCCAAAAAATTTGTCTGCAAGGGATAGTTTAGAAATTTTTCAAAAATCTGTACTCAAGGGATAGTTTATTGTTTTGAAAAATCAAATAGCAATAATACCCAAATAATTCGTTGCAACTTGAAAATTCTTTGAAAGCCAAATTAAATCTTATCTAGTGTCAATAGCAATAGTAATAGCAAAATAACTATAAAATTTAATAGAATTTAGATAAATTTGCATTACCATTCACGCAATACACTAGTAACCAGACCCAGCATTGCAACTTAAGCATACTATGCCCTCCCAAGATCGAAGATGAATAAAATTTATGATGACAAACGGCTGGCAGACTTCGTGAATAAATTAGAGCAGTCATTAGAAAAGTCAAGGTCACATTGTGAATCCCAATTAGCTGCTCTTAGTCAAGATGTAGAATTGAGACACCGTACATTAGGCCTCTCACCTTCTACAACCTCAGTTCAGAGACACCGCAATGAAAATAAATTGGGCCTCTCTGATTCTGAATCGACATTGTTGGGACACTGCAATCCGAGTCTCTCAACTATGTGCTTTCCCAGTAGCATGAGTGAGGCATTCGAGGCGAAATCTCCAATGGCCAATCTCAAACATGCTTTACATGAAAATGGCAACAAGGTAGATTCTAAAAGCATTAGTGAAGCGTCCGAAGCAAAATTTCTGACGGCTGAGGATCTAGAATATGCTATAGAAGAATTAGAAAACTTTGTTAGGAATACTAGCATGAGTGATTCATCCGAGGCAATGGCTCCGATGACTGATCTCAAAGATGCTGTAAATGAACTTGAAAGTTTTGTAGACTTAGAAATTGAAAAGATTGTAAATTTTCAGAGTATTAGCAAGGCATCCGAGGCGAAATCTCCGATGGCCAAACTCAAATGCAAACAAATTCAAAATTCTGTTCCCATGAAAGGTATGGTACAACGTTGGCAAAAAGAATCCAAGTCTGTGAGAAAGACATCCGAGGCAAAGGCTCCGATGTTCAATCTCAGACATGACAAGGATCATGGCTTGCTAAAGGCTCAGCCCTCTGTTCCTGACAAAGACATGGTACAAGAACATGGTGACGACATTGATACACAATCAACAAGTAATGGTTCTATTGATGGTAACAGCGCCAGTCAAGAGAGAAGAATTGGTTTCTTGGTTGAGATGATGCCAGAGACAATGAGATTTGATGGCACAGAGAAAGAGAGTTGGAAGGCTTTCAAGATGAAGTTCAACCTCTTTGTAGAAGTATTTACACTGTCACATGATGAATGCATGACTTTCCTTGGATTATGCCTAGATGACAAAGCTTCAGAATACTTTGCATTGATGCGAGAAAGGCACAAACAAATAACCTACATACGCATGATGAAGAAGCTTGAGAAAAGATTTGGTAACAATCTCACACCAGAAGTAGCAATGATACAGTTCCAGCAGGCTACACAAGAAAAAGATGAAACACTGGAAGAATGGTGCCACAGAGTGATGTCCCTTGCAAACCAAGCCTTTGCCGATTTGCCAAGCTGGTTTGCCAACCAACAAATGACAACAAAACTCTGTTATGGTCTGATTGACAAAGAAGCAGGTTTCCATGTCAGTATGCTAGATCCAACAAACATTTTTGATGCTCTAGACAAAATTAGATGGTATTGGTCTTACAATGCACATGCAGCCACTGATGATGCCACTACTTCAGAGCCAAAAGTCACGGATGAAACTGTCATGAGCCCCGACAACGCACAAGAAACAAGTAACTCAGACCTGAAAATGATGAAAGAAACATTGGCCCAGATGGAATCTTTGCAACAAGAGCTAAAGACCATGCGCCAAAGAGAGCTGGAAAGAAGATGCTATGAGTGTGGAGAGAAAAACCATTACGTTAGAACATGTCCATACCTGAAGAAAAAAGAGTTGCCACTTCATGAAACTGAAGAACTAGGCCTAGCTTCAGTTACAGAAAACATAGGTCTCACTATGGATTCGATGAAAGATCGAGATCCAGGAATGAAAAGCATAGATGATATCGAGCATATCCAAATCAGACAAGTGGAAGAAGTTTCAGCGAACGACCCAGTTGGTGCGAAAGAAGCTGACTATTTTCCTGTAACAAATTCCAAATATCACCTGAAAGTACAAGTAGGGGATAAAAATGCAACTGCTTACATTGATATGGCCTCCAATGTGACGATGATGTCAACCAAACTATATCAATCACTGAGAAAGAAGCCAAAGAAGCAGAATGATGATAGCTTTCACAACAGAGGTAACCACAGATTTGCTGAGCAAAGTCGAGTTGGACCTGTGAAGATCAAGATTGGTTGCAAATGGTACTACGAAAGAATGATGATTGCACCAATTCAGCAAGAGATACTTCTTGGCAACGACTTTCTAACAAAGCATCATGCAAATTGGAACATTCAGACAGGTGAACTGACCCTTGGTGGAGAACATTCGAACATGACCATCGATGGTGCAGAATATCCGCTTGTTACTCCAGTCACAATTGCAAAGAGAAGAGTTGTACCACCAAATTCCGTGGTGATGGTAAAATGTTGTATAGATGAACTGATGCCAAAATATGTAATTGAGCCAATCAAAGGACTGAAAGTACTGATTCCCAGAGTTGTCTGTGAAGGACAAGTGCTAGTTGTTTGGGTTATCAACTTGACTGATAGATACCAACTACTGAAGAGGGACAAGGAGATTGCTAGAGCGTTCCCAGTGTCTGAGGTCCTAAAAGACAAAGAGGGGAGAGAAGTTGGTTATAGACGTACATACAACAAAGGCTTACCATACTATCTACAAGAGCTGTATGAAGAGTCAGGTCGACACTTGAGTGGGGATGAAAGAGATAAAATGTGTAGGCTGCTTAAAGATTTTCATGGTCTTTTCAAGAGCAGAAATGGTAGTGGTGCTTACAAACAGAAGAAAGATACTACTCAAGATGAAGACAAAGAGACTACGCAATTATACGACTCAACTAGTAAAGTGGAAATGGTACAACAATCTGAAGAAGAAGAGCCCACAGACTGGATGTCTTCTACTGTTCAAGTCAGAAAAGAAGATGGATCTATATGCTGGAGCCTGAATGGTCCCGCAGAGAGATTCATAACAAAAGTATACCCGTTGCGACTGGTAGATTATGACTTAAACAGATTAGCAGAATGTGCATGGTTTTCCAGACTAACTTTACATGGACAAAAATTGAATATGGTGTGCACAGAGTCTGCAACATTTGCAAAAGTGACTAATCTTGCTACAAAGATGAATGACAAACTTATGCTCGCCTGCTTTGATGAAGTGATACTTCTTGGAAATGACTTCGAGGATCATCTGCAGAGAATTGCCATGGTGATGAGCTCATTTCAAGAACAAGAACTTCTACTTAACCCAAGACGATGTCTACTGTTTCAGAACAGAATAGAATTCCTCAATGGGGTTATGAACAACAATAGCCTGGCTTTGTCCCGAGATAAAGAAGTTATTCGCGACTGGCCAAGACCAAGATCTTCCAGGGAACTTGAAGATTTCATGGGTTATGTGAATCATCACAAGGGGTTGATTACTGGTGATATACCCGAAATCACAGAACCTCTGTATACAGTGATGGGTTCAAAAGAATTTCGTTGGGGTGAGAGAGAAGAAAATGCATTCTGCAATTTGAAGAAAGTTCTGACAAATCCACAGATGGAGTACTTAACTACATGTGATTTCTTACAATTGGATGTGTACATCGATGATACATCAATGTGTGCAGAACTAAGTAGTGTGCAGAATGGTTACAGAAGTGTCATTGCAAGAAGACGTTATGCATTGACAAGTAAGCAAAAGAAATATTGTCAGACCAGAAAAGAGATCCTAGCAGTGGTAATTGCCTTGAAGTGGAGCAGTCGTTACCTGTTAGATCGTCTTACTGTGGTTAGAACTGACTACCCGAGCCTAAACTGGTTGTTACAACTTTCCAATCCACAAGGACAGTATGCTGTTTGGAAAGATGAAGTGAAGAAGTGTCAGAGCAACATCTTAATCCAGCATAGGTTGGACCGGAAGCAAGAGCTCGTAGTGACAAGGGGCCCTGGAACTACTCGAGAAGCTTCGGAGGAACCTCAGATACTGCCGTGTGCCTGCAAAAGCTGTAGAGCAGCAGAACTAGATACAACACAAACTTCTGTCAGCAGCAAGTGTAACAATCAGGAAGAAAGTGATGGTAGAAAGATGGCTCTATCGCACTTGGGTCAAGTGACAATGGTCGACGAGAAAATGTCCACCAAATCCCCAACGCCCAGGAAAGAGGAGCAGCTTCTAGGCTCAGATGACCACCTGGATGTGCTCAAATTCCCCTGGGACCCTGGAGGCTATTAACGTCCAAGATCCGGTGTATCCCGATCTTTGGGGCGTAAGCAGATCATCTGTGGAGGAAGCAAAGAGTCTACAACTGAGACAACAAACCTCCAGTAAGAGAAAGTGCATCTCGAAGACGGTGCTAAGAGAACAACAACGCCTACCTACAGTGACAACGAATTGGTACAACAACCACAGAGACGCACAGTGATGGCAAAGATACCATGGCTCCAGTCCTTTTTAATAAAGTCGGGGAGAGTGTTGTGGTTAAGGGTTATCACTGTGTCCAGTCTAGGTCACGGTCATGGGTCACTGATCAAGGGGAGTTAACCCGTCACTCCTTAGCATGTGGTAAGGCAGTCTTACAGGTGTTCTCTTAGGGTGCAGACTGACAAACAGATAAGAAGAGAACAACACATATATCCTGAAGGTCTCACAAGACCACACACAGACACAGGAAGGAACCAGCACCTGAGGCAAGACACTTTATATGGTTCGTCCGGTTACTGGTACATTTAGGTTGGTGCTTTCTTTTTCTTTCTTGGCAGTTTTTGAACAAGCCTATAACAGTATATCAACTAATTTATTGGTGTTTATGACAAGAAGAATTTCCTTTTACTTATATATCCTTACAAAAAGGAGAGTATTTCCACCGAGAACCAGGTGTTGACAAACGCGAAATTAGGACATGCTGACAAGAATCACATTTCGACATTTTTGCAATATAATTGCGATAACATCAAAGAATCGTGGCCTGAATTTAACACTGAATAACGAAATACATAAATAAAAACTTGTTTGACTTACTTTTTGACATTTTGTATCCTTCTTCGCCGAATTATCTTGAGTAATGTCACTGCGCAGTCGCAGTACACCGGCTTCGTAAAAAACCGCGAAAATCGAAACAGTCGCTATTTCTTGGTCACGGATAAGTTCACAGTTATGTTCATGCGGATCTCTTTGGAATATACGTCAAGGGGACCGATATTTGCCGACCAAGGGAAGCAACTCAAATAAGAGGCATTGGACAAAACGGACATTCGGTGTCAATTGGATAATGGGCTAATTTTATTAGGTGTTCAAATGCGATTTCAAAACATAATCTTGGACTTCCGACCTTTTTGGAAAAATTTAGGGGCTAGTAGCCCTTAGTCCAAAATAGAACATAATCCTGTCCTGTACCAATATTTTAATCCCTAATCTGGAAATGTTAGAGCGGACAAGTCAAATTTATGATGCCTTCCTATCGGGGGCATAAAAACTTGAATTTCTGTTAAAATCATCAAAGAAAAGATGGCCAACAAAATTATAAGATAAATATAATAGAAACTTTATGAATTGTTTGAAAAAAAAATGTCTAACTCGGTTGTGGGAATTGATAAGAGTCTCGGTAGAGCCTCAACAATTATTAGATATTTTTTCATACAATACAATAAGTATGTATTGTATAATATCACAAACCTCTTACATCTAACTCTGTTGTGGGAATTGATAATAGTCTCTGCAGAGCCTCAACAATTTTCAATTCCCCCAACCCTGTTAGATATTTTTTTTCATACAATACACTTAGGTCACCATGAGACCTTGATCTTTAAAAGATTGATGAGAAAATTGATATTTGATCATCTGCACTAAGGGAGACTTAGTACATATTTTTGTGAGCCAAGCTTTTTTTGTATTTAAAAGTAATTATCAGCACATATATATATGGTAAATACTTATGTCATCAATCTGAAACAGTTTAGTCTGAAAATCAAAAGGGATCATGTATATCCAAAGCTAAAGGTATTTGCCAATTTTGGTGGCTCTAACTTGAATCTGTATCATATCATCATACTGACAAGGTTTGGTATATACTGGTATCATGCACATTAAGTCATTTATAGTCAATACTTTCTTTAATGCTTCATGATGGTTTATCAATTATCATCTGATATATTCACTGCCTGACCAGTTTAACTATTAAAATATCATACCCTGCTTTTGTTCATTTTAACCTATCTGATGTTATCAAAGATATGTCCAATAAGAGACGTCATGAATGTTGCATAGCAATCACATGCACAATGAAGCCCTTTAAGAAACTTTGTCTTAAAATTTACACATTTTGTCTCATTTTTTAATTGAAGAAATAGAGTAATTGTTAATTTTTGGAGTAAGATCAATTGATATTTCATTTTGTGAGTAGCTCTGCCATTCGTGAAAATATAGCTTTTATTGTTCACTCAATGAAATATTAATCAATCTTACATGAAAACAACGATTATCCTCTATATAGACAAACCATGAGCAAAGCAATAAACATGTACCACTTTTTCATTAAAAGAGACAAAATGAGTATCAACAGTATAATGTTTCGGTGAAAAATGATCATTTGAGCCTGTGCTTGTCATTTCCAACAATTTCAAAAGTGCGCAAAGCAAAGACTCTGGCCAGTCTGTGCATTCACACAGTCCGAACCAAAGAATTCACTATGCTTTCGGTAGATAGATAAGGTCTCAAAGTATCTCTAGACAGTCAGGCAATATTCTATTAGCACTGTAGGAGTTTCTAGGCTACTCAATTAGTGTATCTTTCACACATGTCAAGTTGTTGGAAATGTCACACACAGGCTCATTTCAGACTTGTGTTAATTCCCCTGTTATCAATCTCTCCCATAGTTCTAAATACTTACTGATCTTTTAACCAATCCTTTACAAAGCAGATGTCTTCTAGTATTTCTTTCTTTCTGTCTTGCTTATTGGGATTGTGGCTGCAAACAAATAAATCAAACATAACTATGGTTTTCTTTCATTTTTTGGATGTCAAATCTTACAGCACAATAACATATTGACAAATTGATTCAGCTTTGAGGTACGTTTCAGTGTTGTATTTTTTTCTTAATTTCAAAATGCAATTCCTAAAAGAAATAGAGGATATTGAATGAGTGGTCATTGAATACCGAATTTATTAAATGAGTCATCTATTAACAGATAAAAACGAGACTGCGCCAAATTTTTATCAGTTTAAGATAAGGAGTTTAATAAATTCGGTATTTTATGAGCACAAATTTGATATTTTATTTATATTATGACCCGAAGTTTTGCCAAAAATCATCAAAATCCTTTGAATTCAACATATCAATTTTCCACAACACTTATAATGCCGTTTAAAACCGACGGCACAATATATACATTATGATGTCATTTTTGAGGTTACAAAATAGCGTTGCCATTCGCTTTGAGCTCATTTGCATAATTATTCCACTAGTGTAATAACACCTGTGTAATATCAAAAATATTCAACAAGGTTATTTCACTCCCGCGACGTAGGTCATATTATAATTATGTTTATCAGCTTTATCTTTTATTAAACTAAATGAGACATGCTTTTATTATTTGTTATCAAAGTGTCCACAATTAAGAAAGATTTACATTTTCCTAATGCTCTTAAGAGATGAAAAGAGTATTTTTCATTTCATTGAGGTATAAAACTAAAAACCTAATCACACTGTGTTGTATAAGTTAAAATACATTAGGATCGACCCTCCTCTGCTTACTTTAAAAACAGCCCTCATTTACGGAAACCTTTTTTTGTTGTTCCTTCGAGTAAAAAACATGGCGAAAGCAAGTCTGATTGAAACCAATGTTTTGATACTTTATTGCCGACCTTAAGTACCCATGTCATTTATTACCAACACAACACACTTTATTAATATGCAAGCCAATTCATACATGAGAGTGAATAGGTTTTCAGTTTCAAACCTTCATAAATTAAAAAAAAAATCTTTTCATATCTTATAATTTTATATCATGAAGCAATAATGGAAGTATTTCTCCAGAACAAGACATATTTCCTGCAAACCACTTTGTGGGCAAGCAAAGAAAATAGCTACATTCTCAGAATTGTTTTCATTGAGAAATAAAATGATTTTTTCAGCCAATCAGAATGCAGGAAAATTGATGGAAACAAAAGAAAATAAATTAGTTATAAGAAAGATAAAATGCACACATATATATTTTAATAGCTTTTCCTCTTAAATATGGACTAACTATCTGTCTTGAATAGCATAAGCCATTTAGGCATAACTGAGTGGTTGTCACAGGACAACTGCAGTCAACCACACTTTTTAACATTTGACCTTGAGCTGTGAACTTGACCTTGGAGCTATCTTAAAATTTCTTTCAAATAGCACATCTGCTTATGATGGTGAACAATTTTGTCAAGTTATCTTGAAATCCATCCAAAAATGAAGGAATATTGCAAAAAATTGGAGGACAGACTGAGGAAATGCGAGAAAATGGTGGATGCACAAACAGACATACTAACATGCACCCACACCAAATTTTTATCGTGACATCTTTGTCTCTCTCACTGTAGTTGGGCACCACAAAAAGTACAAATAATTTCTTTTCATACCATAAAGTTTTTACACCCCCAACAATTAAAATGTACATTTAAAAATGAAAACTTTCAGAAAAAGGAATTAATGAGAAACTTACTTGTACAGATATTCTGTTAAATAATCAAGTGCATTGAACTTTGTTCTTTTTCTCTGAAAATACAAGGGTTTTTTTTTTTTTTTGCTCAAGATACCTAGATTTGTTTCAATAGCTAAGTTTTACCTTAATTGATAATTTCTTTTATTACTCATTACTATTGACAGAAAGTAATTAACCCAGCAACTGTCTAAAATTTCGTGAGAAGCGCAGGAAACAAATGGTGTTTTGTATTGAGAAAACATTTTATGACTAGCAATTTATGAATTTCATTAACTTACAATTATAAGAAAGAATATGGCATCCACTTGATGAGCTGATTACCAAAAATTCCAAATTTTCATGTCATGAACAATAAACATAAGATAGATATTGTGACTAATACAGAAATTGCTTGCTTAAGTCACTATGTTTTCTACCAAAATTGAGGATTATTTTGTCAACTTGAACAAATTTTGAATTACTTTTTACACAGAGAAGAATAAATGTCTGAAATTGCAATACAGTGGACTATGAATAAAACATTTTGTTTTTAAACAGTATAACAATAAACACACAGATTTACCTCAAAACATTTTTCTGTCTTTGCTCTTTTCAACATTTCTTCCAATGCTGGCAACAGGGTTGGGAAAACATAAATCTCTAAATACTCTCTTGGTGTACCTGGAAATTAAATACATTTGTATAGCATCATAGTCAATCACTCAATTGAGAGTCTGACACTCACACATAAGGCAACTGAGGCTAAGGACTCCTCTGATGTTACCTTGTGTAAGTTCCATGGACCTTTTAGGCCTAAAATTCAGAAAAGAATAGTAGAATGTCTGAAATTGAGCCCTAGTTTTAGCTGTAGAGACGGAAAATTATCTTGTGTACCTTGAACCAAAAACATCTGAATGATATATAATGTTTCATGATTATCATTGTTTTCATGTAAGGGACTTATAAACCTTCAACATGTACACTTTAATGAACTTACTATCTAGCTCCCTGACTAAAATCTCTTATTTTATTGTCTTGACAAGATGATTTGCAAGAGTACCGTCACTTTCAAGAAAGTTACACTTAAAGTGTTTGTACAATGATATGTGGATTTCCATTTAGAATATAAACCCCTCCCTCTATCGGGTGCAAGTCAAAACGGCCCAAAGTCAAAACGGCCCATAGTCAAAACGGCCCGTATTTCGGTCAAAACGGCCCGTAATTTGGTCAAAACGGCCCAAAGCAGATTTTTCATTTGGTCAAAACGGCCCAAATAGAATTTTTCATAGAAAATTAGTATTTGAAAATTATACCAAGCAAGATCCTTTAAATTTCTTTATGAAAGTCCTTATTTTTTATATTCAAAGTGAAAAAAGATAAATGTTACGTAATGATAAATTTTGTTAAATTGATCATTAATTGGCTTTTATCAATTGTTTTCTATAATGGATTTTTTAAATAACAATGGTCGAAGTCTGAGAGAATATGGATCTTGAAAATTATCTTTATTGCCTATTGACACTTATTAGCAAAGTTCAAAATAGTAGGTGAATTCAATTGTCTAACAGTTCATTATATATATTTTCAAATGAAATGTCCTATATAACTCATATCTACCGAAAGAGCATGTTATGTATTTAAAGACCAAATATGCCTTTGATAAATGATTAATGAAAGTTATCTAATTATGAAAAATCAAATCTCCTTAACTGTTTCCTCATGAAGCTTGTTAGTTGTATATCATGTCTTTCTCAAACATTTAGCTAGGTGGAAATTCTTCGATATTTCATTAATTGATAAATAAAGATCAATTAATGTGTGTAATCTGATTTGACATTTAAAAGGACTTTACATATTAGAAACAAAATAGTTTTCAGGTGATTGATTTTGTGCTTTAAAAAGTGTAATTATACATGTGATTGTCATTTCACACCTAATCCTATCCATTACACCAAAAAGGGTAATGGATCTTTTCTGTTTCGTTAAAGCCATTTAATTCCTTTCTTAAACACTGTCAACCATGTACAGTTACATCATGTACATAGTTAGAATATCCATGAATATAAGCATGAAGACTAAATTTGTTTTATAAAATTTATTTTCATCGGAAAAAGAAAGAAAATTGAACAGATTAAATGTTTGGGCCGTTTTGACCAATTGTAAAATCTAGTTTGGGCCGTTTTGACCAAATTACGGGCCGTTTTGACTCTGGGCCTTTTTGACTTTGGGCCGTTTTGACTGTAAACCCCTCTATCAAGCCCCATTCAAAGGTAGTGGAATAATGATAGTTCCCCGACGTTTCGGAAATCATAAACTTCAATAGCATTAACAGAGGAAACCTCCCTTAACATTGTGAAAGATCATGAGTTCCGAAATGTTGCTAACTATAATGGGTTCACTTCCTTAAGTGTTCTAAATAACTTCTAATAATGATGTATTTCTGTTTAGAATATACATATTCCTCCCTCTTTAAAGCTCTGTTTTAAGGTACTGGACCCGTAATAGTTCTCTAAAGTTTGGGTGTCATAAACTTGAACAGTGTTAACCAAGGTTTCCTAATGTTTTCATTAGGAAACCTTGGTTAAAATTGTGAAAGATCATGAGTTCCTAACTTTTGCAGAACTATTACAGGTCCACTAACATAAGACAGAGCCTGATAGAGGGAGGGATTTTATTATCTCATTAGGAAACCTCAATTAACAATGTGAAAGAATGAGTTCCAAAATCTTGCAGAACTATTACAGGGCCAACATTTTCGAACTTACATTCATCTTTGGGTGGTACAGGTGAAGGCGGGGGTGATGGAGATTTCGGAGGTTTTTCTGTAAATGCGTATCCAATAACAGATGGATGTGTGACAGCTACATCAAAATCATTGGTGGCATCAGCATCAACCGGTACTTGGTAATGCATCTTGCCGTAAAACACTGGATTGTGTTTGGCGGGATCATAGTCTTGATAATCGGTGATGATGGATGAAGAATCATCCTCTGGACCACCTTTAAATGAGGCAAATTCTGCAATATGTGATAATAAATTTTTTATTAAAAAACCAGCATCAACTCATTACCAGAAAATAAAATAATCATTTGGCATGGTATTTTAAAAGCTTCCGGAACAGTATCACTAGCCAGCAACTACAAACCAATACCCCAATAATCAGATATCCCTGATTACTAAATCTCCTGTCTATCGTTCTTTGCCATCAACATAACTTAAGTGCTAAGTGCAGGGTGTCCAACCTCATTACATAATTGAACAAAAGAGTAACTGGATGTTTACATTCTTACTATTTTCATGCAGCTGGGGAAAGAGGAAAGTAAGGTCATTTGAATCTGCATTATGGGTGTTTATGTCAGCTGCAAGAATTTTGTACGAAACTATACACATTCATGACTTATTAGCTCGCCCGGGACGAAAGTCTCGGAAGAGCTATTGTCATACCCTCGGATGTCTGCGTCAGCGTCAGCGTCGGTGTCCGCATTAGGTTAAAGTTTTTTATTTCTATCAATATTTATCCTAGAGGCTTGATTTTTTACAGAAACACTCATTAGGGCATAGGCTTTCATTTGAGACCAACATCCATGTCGAAATGACCTTTAGACTGTGACCTTGACCCTTTCAAAAAAACTTTAACCAAAATAACTTCAACCTTGCTTATATTTTCTGTAAGCTTTAAACTAGAGACATCATTACTTCATATGCACACTCATTTGGGAAAGGCTTTCACCATAGACAAAGGTCCTTGACAATTTGACCTTGACCTTGACCCTTTGTGGACTTAGAAAAAACTTTAACCAAAAAACTTTAACCAAAAACTTTTACCTTGCATATATTTTTTTAATGCTCTAACCTAGGGACATCATAGCTTCATATATATACTCACCAGGTGATAGGCTTTCACCAAACACCAAGGTCCTTCACAATTTGACCTTGACCTTTACCATTTGTGGACTTGGAAAAACTGTAACTGAAAACTTTAACCAAAAACTTTAACCTAGCTTATTATTTTCCGAATGCTTTAACCTAGGGACATCATTACTTCATATACATACTCATTAGGTGATAGGCTTTTGTGAGAGATCAAGGTCCTTGATATTTTGACCTTGACCTTTTATAGACTTGGAAAAACTTAAACTGAAAAACTTTAACCAAAACTTTAACCTTTCGCTTATATTTTCTAAATGTTTTACTCAGGGACATTATTACTTCATACACATACTCACTAGGTGATAGGCTTCTACAGAGACCAAGGTCCTTCACAATTTGATCTTGACCTTTTGTGGACTTTGAAAAATTTTAAAGAAAAACTTCATGTTTGATACAAAGAAATTCCATTGGTAACCTCATCTGCTTTCACTTTACCCTAACCTTATACATGCAATTAAAACAAAAAAGTTTTTATATTTCTTAATTACTACTCAAACAGATATATATTAGATCATGGACTTTAACATTGAAAGAAACCACTTTGAACTTCGGTCTTTGGTCAAGCGCTGTTTGTGACAAGCAGCTGTTTTGGCGAGCTACGTTGTCTGCGGACAACTCTTGTTTTTTTATTTATAAGTGTGTTTGAAAATGATTAAAACTTACTCATTTGAAAAAAACAATTTTTATGTTGAAAATTTCTTAAATATGCATGATGCCTGGCTGAGTTTCTGCAAGGAGGATGTGATCCAATTTATGGCATGCGACTAGCTCAAATGATGGATAGTGTCACAGAAAGCAGATTTATAGAAATAGGCAGTGTCAGATTTTTGAGTATGGAGAGTTTAATACAACGCTGAATTCTCATAAGTTGGAATTGCTTACTTAATAAAAATGCCATGCCCAGGGTTCTACACTAAAAGGAGTCTGAGACTCCTTATTTTCCAGTTGGGACTCCTTTTACAAATAAAAAGTCTGATGGACTCCAAAGGTTATTTGAGAATATTATATGATACATAGCAGTATCTTTTCTAACACTTTCCAAAACTAAAGATCTTTTCACTTTAAAAGTTATTGAAGAAAACATTGATCTGCTTGTATCCTGTGGTGTTTGGGGAAAAACAGTTCTTTGGAAGAACATTGTGGTACAGAAGAAATTGACAATAAAAATCAATTTCTTCTTTTCCATAATGTTCTCCCCTTATGAAAATTCCGACTGGGTCCCTACTCTGAGCAAGGACTCCTTCATTTTACTTGTAAGGAGTCCAATTGATATGTTTATATTAGGAGTTGTTAAGGTGCTCAAATATGAGAGACTACTCAGTTCTCCCGACTTTCTGTAAAAAGACTTGACTTGACAGACTACTCAGTACAGACTATGGCTTCGCAAATATTGAAATCTTTGGTCATTTTACCAACAAATAAATGGTATTGTTCGATGGAAAGAGACACTTGATTTTGGGAGAACACTAGCATCGCGCCCAAAACTGAATACCTTTGCATATTTCCTCAAAAATGTTTGCCTCTGGAACTCTTGTTATTACAGACATTTTCGACCGAAGGACCTCTCAAATAAACAAATCCGCAAGAATAAAGAGAGATTTCGGAATAAACTTTTTGTATAAAAAAACCCAAAACCTAACAATTTAAATCGATAGTGGTATCTTTTATTGACAGGAAAACGAATTTTGACTTGAGATATTATTGGTTTTCACAGATAAAAACATATTCATTGGTCGCGGACGAATATGATGTTGTTAAGGGGCTCGTTTCAAAGGGGAACTACTCTGAAAAAAAAAACTGACTAGAAAACCGGTAGTCTATTTTTTCCTCAATACAATGACAGAAGTAAGTCTTTGCATTATTTACTTTCATTTCAAATCGTTTCTGTTTTACCATAGAAAAATCTCAGTCGCTGTCATGCTGCATAAGCCTAATTTTACTCCGATATTTCGTCCTAAGACATGTTCGTACCCGGAAAATAGGCAATGTTGACAAACAGATAAAAAAAAAAGCGTAATACAGGCATATCAAGCATTTCTGTAGTGGTTAGACACATTACCTGGGGAAGCAGGTCAACTCGTACCCACGGCAACTCGTACCAAAGTCAACTCGTACTCATTTTGGTCAACTCGTACCCAAATTTTGGTCAACTCGTACCCTTTCCAAAAAATATGGAAAACATATGCAGACAGTGAAATTTCAGACTGACTTTGAGAAAATATTCTCCATTATGGAGTCAACTCGTACCCTCGTACCATTAAAAAATAATTTAAAAAATGGTCATGACGTAAATATTCATGTGGTTTTTTTTCAAAGTTTCAAAGTTTGTTTTTTTTTCACAGCATATTTTCTCAAAGTCAGTCCGAAATTTCACTGTCTGCATATGTTTTCATTTACAGAGAGTGAAATCTCATGCTTTTGGCTTTTATAATGCTGAATCAGATCAAGCAAGAATCATTGTCACCATTAAATAACACTGAATCTGTCATTCAATGTATATTTATTGGTCAGTGGTTATGGTTCACACCTTATCAATGCATAAAGATATTAAGTGGCAATTTCCTTTTGTCGATTGCAACCCTTTTTCAGCAGACTGAGAATAATGACAGTGGGAAAAATGTCCAAAGAAAGATGTAATAATTCTTTATTTGATAGTATTTATTCTTTGATGATAATGAATAATAATAAGTAAAAAAACTTTAAATAGATAATTGTAATTTGTCTTTTTCATTTTTTTTGCATTTTAAACACATTTATGAAAATATAACATTTCTTTTAAAAAACATAATCATATAGTAATGTAGTTTTTTGGTTATTATAAAATACAAATTAAAGTTGCATTGTTTTCTTCCAGTCTCGCTCGAGGATTTCACACGTCCTAATGTATAAAGCATGCATCGTAGGCTAATATCAAACTGGAAATCTTACACAGGCTGATACTTACCTATGGTGTCTATAAAGATTTGTGTTCAGAAAAAAAAGCAGGAGAAGGATTTAAAAAATATCAAAGGCTAAAATATTTACAAGAGTAATAATCATCACAAATTCAATGAGCATCGATAATTCTTTTCAATTCATTTTTTTCTTCAGAGTTTCGTAATTTTGGATAAAAAGATAGTAACCATGTTTTGCACATAAAATACGTGTATTTAATTTTCTGTCAGTGGTAGCTGAAAACTTCGTAGCTACAACTGACCGAATATCATGCATGCGATCTCTCTTTGACATCCGATTTGAAAATATTTTTGATAATCAGTGTTTAAGATAAAAACATAGAAGCAAAGTTTTTAAAATCTAGGTAAATTACATGTATGCAGTCACGACCATCGCTAATATAAAAAGGATAAAAAGCGGCTTTTCCCAATCTTCAATAAATCTCGTAAATCAATCAAAGTTCATCCAAATCATGTATCATCAGGATTTTTGGTATTCGTTGAAGATGTTGCAAGAATTTTATACTATTAAGTATTTGGTGGGAGAAAAATGGGAAGTTTACATCAAAATAGTCTGGGCATTTTTTCTCAAATCAGGGGATGGGCGATTATTAGAATAGTGTACCTTATCCAAAAATTGGTCTAAAAATGGCCGATTTTGGGCGGTGTTTTAGGGGATGTGCGATTTAGAATATGGGCTTGATTAAGCTGTAGTTGCGATGTAATGATCAAATAGTTAAAAAAACAATATATTGTATAATAAAAAAAAATGTGTAATTTTAAAATATTGTAACCACCGTATCTTTCAACTGTTGTTATGACGTCATGAAAATACACCTACGATACGTGACTTGCATAATTAGGAAATGGTTAATCTGATTTTATTTCAGTGGATAGAAAACTTGAGTTCCACTTTCTTTGACTAACTTTATTTATATAAAGATATTTTGTCTTGATTGAAATATAACATGAATTCAATGTCAAAGAACTTTTTGTGAAGAATATATAATTACAATAACAGAGAGTTTTAACCTAGATGAGCAATTACATACAACCCATTATTACTTACCTGCTCCTAACAAATAACTGTTTGTTCTTCTGAGGTGTTAACTATCAAAATTATCGGCCAATTAAATTAAATTTGTTTTTCGAACTGATTAAGATAATATATTCACCAAATAAACTCAATTACACAAACAGTTTAAACATGATAACTGAATCATTAACATCAACAATTATAGTTAAATCTTCGTCCCTGTAACACTCTTTTATCACCTTACAATTTATAACTTTTTCTTCACAACAAAAACTTATCCAAATATCCGAAAATATATTATAGATATATTATAATTATAATATTTTTCTTTAAAGGAGTGGCTATTTATGACTTAATTTTTCAATAAAAAAATGGGTACGAGTTGACTCCATAATTTTTGGGAAGGGTACGAGTTGACCAAAATATGGGTACGAGTTGACCAAAATGGGTACGAGTTGACTTTGGTACGAGTTGCCGTGGGTACGAGTTGACTGTAAGCCATTACCTGGTGTCTGATTAGCTCAGTTGGTAGAGCGCTGAGTTAGTGTTTTAAAGGGGATGGAGGCATTGGGTCGAGTCCCTATATGGACTTTTGAAAAAGAAGTTGTCAGAAGAAGGGAACCCTAAAGCTTTCTACAAATACGCCAACAGCAATAGAAAGGTGAAACAGGAATTTCCAACTTAAAAAGGGATAATGGATCAATTGCAGAAACTGACTTAGTAACTAGAAAAAGCATGTGAAATGAACAATTTTTTTCAAAGTGTCTTTGTTATTGAAGATAAGTACAATATCCCAATTTCAACTGACCTTAGCAATGGAAATGTACTGACAGACATTGAAATAAATGAATCAAATGTTGAGAAATTATTGAAAAACTTAAATGTTCTTAAATCCCGTGGACCTGATTCTCTTCACCCAAGAATTCTTAAAGAATTGTATAGCTATATTTTGGTACCACTTATCATGCTCATTTATAGAAAGTTGATTGTGGTGAAATAGTAAATGACTGGAAATTGGCAAATACAAAAGCGTTACACAAAAAAGGATCAAGAGACAATCCAGGGAATTACAGGCCCATAAGTTTAACATGCATACCTTGCAAAATAATGGAAAAAATTGTGCGGGATGCCATAGTTAAATATATGAACGAAAACAAGTTATTTACCGACGCCCAGTTTGGCTTCAGATCCTTGAGATCCTGTGCAACTCAAATATTAGATGTGATGGAAAGGTGGACAGAGAATATTGATGAAGGAAGAGATTTTGATTGTTTGTACTTTGATTTTAGCAAGGCCTTTGATTCAGTTGCACATGAAAGATTGCTCTCCAAATTAGCCTCGTATGGAATAGGTGGAAAGTTGCTTGAATGGATAAGATTTTTAACAGACAGAAAACAATCAGTAATAGTTAACGGTCATAAATCAGAATTAGCAGCTGTGACAAGTGGAGTTCCCCAGGGCAGTGTTCTTGGGCCAACATTATTTTTAATATCTATAAATGACATTGAAGACCAGATTGAAAGCAGTCAGGCTGTTTGCTGATGATATGAAACTCTTTAGTAATGTACATTGTGATAATGATAAAGTTAAAATCCAGAATGATGCGAATACACTTACTAACTGGAGTGAAAAGTGGCTGCTCAAGTTCAATGTAGAAAAATGCTGTACTATTCACTATGGAAGAAATAATCCCGGATTTGACTATTATTTGTCAGAAAATGGTGAAAACAAAGTTATTCGCTCAAGTGAACAAGAAAGAGATTTAGGTGTTTTATTTGATCGCCCACATATCAGCAATTGTATAAACAGAGCAAACAGTGTAACTGGTCTCATTAGGAAAACATTTTTACATATCTCAACACATTCCTTTAAGAAACTCTACAAATCATTGGTACGACCTCAATTGGAATACTGCAACATCATATGGAGTCCACGCTTCAAGAAAGATGTCGACACTTTAGAACGGGCCCAGAGACGTGCTACCAAGTTAGTTAAAAGAATATCAGAAAGTTCTCCCTTATGCAGAAAGACTGAAAATTCTAAAACTACCAAGTTTGTCGTATAGAAGATTCAGAGGTGATTTAATTGAAGTTTGGAAACTCCTAAATGGAAAAGAAGATTTGGATTTCAATTTATTCTTTGAAGAGTGTGAAAATGATAATCATAAGATAAGAGGCCACTCACTAAAATTGAAAAAGAAAACATACCAAAGAGATATATTAGAAAGTACTTATTTTCCGTGAGAATTATAGAACCTTGGAATAGCTTGCCTGAATATGTCAATAGTGCACCAACTTTAAACCAATTCAAAAACAGCCTAGACGACCTGATTGGAGAAGAACAATTCAGCACCCCTTCAGAATATAATGCATGGGTGTCAATAATCAAGAGGGGGTTACAAAAGTCAACATAGAATTGCGACCTCTCAACGATGGTAAATGGTAAATGGACCTGCTCTCATTTGTTAAAAGTGTGGGGCGTGTAGTGATCAACAGTGGGTTAACTCATAACCAGGTGACTTGCTCAGTTTGTAGAGTGCAATGCTAGTATTTTGGTTGGGGGATGTCATTTGGTTAAGTACCTATGGACCCGCTCTCATTTGTCAAAAGGGGGAGGATTGTAGTGATCAACAGTGGGTTAACTCATGACCAGGTGCCCTGTTAGCTCAGTTGTTAGAGCTAGTGTTCTGGGGATCGCTGGTTCAAGTCCCATGTCAGCTACAACATTCAGCGCTAATTTACTTTTTGATCTAACAGAATTGATGCTTAAGACAGGAAAATATTGAAAAGCTAATGGGCTCTTGCTAATTTTGTACATACATATTTGATGTGAAAGTGAATTGAAGTAGCGTAGCTGCAATGATGTAGCCTTTTTACTGTTATTTTGATGACAAGGACTATCAGACTATCAAAAGGGATGGGGGTATGTTATTGCAACGAGAAAGAAGCTAATTGTACGGTCCGTTTCACTTTGGCTAACTTGCCCTCATTGTAGAGGCTAGCCCTCTTGGAGATTTTCAATCAGTCAGAGTAAATTTTTGATCATTTACCATCTTTGGGTTCACATATGATAATACTATCTATTCAACTAAAATTTAAAAAAAAAAAGTTATCTTAAGTTAAAAAATTATAATGGTAAAAATGGTCCGCTACATCTAAGTTTGTGTTCTTTATTCTCAGAAGCTTTTTCCAAGTTTGTTGTTCTCACCTTTCTACTATCAAAGAAAGTTCCAAGCTAGGTTACTTTTTCAAAGAAGAATTATTCTATGACAAGAAAACCAGAGGGACATTTGATTGGTTGAATGGTGGTAAATTTAAGTCTATATATTAATGTCTCAAGTTGAATTACTCACATTTATATGAGAGATTGCATGTAGGCGACTGGGTAACATAGGTGTGGATCCTATAATCCAAGTTTTGGCAAGTTTCATGCAGTCAAGTGCACAACTTTTGAATTTCAATTTCAAGAAGCCTAGTGTGTAAATGCCTTTACATATACCATATTTCCTCTAATACTAGTGCCCTTGCTTATGGTAGCACCCCTACATTTTTTACTAAGAAATCCCAATTCAAATGCCTGAATATTTTTTAATTTTTTCTCTAATCTGAGATGAATTTCCTCTAAACAAGCATTTATATATACTTAACAAAAGATCCAGGACCATGTAAAATATAGCTCCCAGGAGCATTTATTAGGAGAAATACGGTATATATTTATTTTGTGGCAATTCCAGTAAAGTCATTGCTTAGTGTTTCTCCAAGGTATGAATTAGTATAAATCGTCTAAGTACCAGTAGGTGATAATAATAGCAAAGATATGGTTTGCAAATTGTAGAAAATGAAAATTTGAATTATCATAGGGTAAATTTGGATAAGTTGGCAAGCTATGTTCAAGCTTGAACATAGCTGTGGTTATATCATATTGCCCCATTCTCGAAAAACCCTGGGATTTCCCCATTTGCTGTCAATCTAGAGGTCCCAGGTTCGATCCCCGACGGCGGCACTCATTCTTTCCGACTATTTGTCTTTCACCAATGGGTCTATAATCGTAGTCCTATGTGAGATAGCAGCTGGAGGCTAGGAGAGAATGTGATGGTTGTACTGGTGAGAGAAATACCAGGAATCCATTGTTAGGTGCTCCAGCCGTCGCGATATAACTGAAATAATTTTGAAAGCGGCGTTAAATTCCATTCAATCAATCAAAACCCCATTTGCTACGCTATGTCGATGTAGCATAGCAAATAGGGAGACCCCATGGTATCCGAGTGTGATATTGCCCATAAATGTAGTAATGAATTTACTATATGATGTTTTAAGGTAGTGGACCTGTAATAGTTCCACCAGGGCCTTCTCTGGACTGAAATTTCTTTTCGCCAACACATTCGCCAAGTCTAAAAAACTGGAGCCAAATTTGGATTTGAGGAGCTAAATTTGGGGACATTTTTCTTCTAAAAAATGTGCTTGATAAATCTTATTTTCCTTTTAATTGACAGTTCATTTTTGTAAACAAGCACAGAAGTGTTATGGGTAGCCAAGAGGTTACTAATTTACACGCATGCCTTTTAACTCAATTAATTGTCAGTCTCTCATGAGCATGAGCGTGTCTACACAATATCCTCTCAGCCTATATCATAACCAATAATAACTGAGGGGTCAAAGTTTGGATTTTTTGTCGCCAGTCATTTCGCCAATTTCATTTTTTTTTTTCGCCAAATTCATTTTATTTTCGCATTTGGTGACAATGGCGACCCACAGAGAAGGCCCAGAGTTCCGCAACGTCTCAGAAGTAATGAACTTTAACAGTGTTGATCGAGGTTTCTTAGTGATTTTGATTGGGAAACCTCGGTTAAAATTGTGAATGATTGTGCATTCCAAAATGTTTGGGAACTATTACCGGTCCAGTACCTTAACTGATTGATTTTTTTTTCAGGAAGTCAAGAGCTACCTTTACAAGCTTCTTCATAGGTATGGAATTACTGTGAAATCTAGCCCTGCATTTAGGATGACAAAACACAACTGATACCCTGCTTTGCATGTGCGCCTTGTGTGCAAGACGGGATATAATTTGCAAACTGGCATTGTGATCCTGAACACAGGCTGTTAACCGTTTCTCCTAACCCTCCTGTTTTACAAAATTTTGGACCTGTCCAAATTCAAAGGTTATCCAGTCAAAAATTTAAAGTGGATTGAATTTGAAAAATAACCATTCAGTAGGGTAGAAAATTGTGTGGAAAATGAAGAAATTGCTTGTCAGAAGCAATTTCTTCTTTTTTCACAATGTTTTCTCAACCATAAAATCACAGGCACGTAAAAAGCAGGGATTAAACAGCAAAGGGTTAAAATTTTATTTCAGGCAAATGGCAGTCTGGCCTAAAAGGTTACAAAAGTATTAAATATCTTACAGCTCAGTTCTATGGATTTATGTTGTTTTGATCTAGTGTTAAGACTTGTTAAAATTTCCTTGAAATTCCTTTTTGTTAAAATTTGAAAATATGTATGGCCAAATTGCTAAACAAAATTTTAGTGGTATCCTCAGGGTTAACCTTATCTTATAACTATATAATTATCCGACCATATGATATTTTTCATATCACATGGATATTTTTAGAAAAAATATCTAACTTGGTTGTTGGAATTGATAATTGTCGAAGAGCCTTGACAATTATCAATTCCCCCCACCTTGTTAGATATTTTTGTTTCATACAAAATACTAAGTAAGTATAATATATGAGCCTGTTCGATTCCAGGGCTGGCACACTAACAAAAACTAATTGTCTTTCGGATGAGACGTTAAACCGAGGTCCTGTGAGACGGTGCTTTACACCAAGCACGTTAAAGAACCATGGCAGATCTCAGCAGTAGTTTTGTCATGTATCCTTGCACTATCCCCCGTAACAAATAACCTTCTTCTGGGGGTGTTGCTCATATGGGCATGTGCTATGGTAGCGACGATAGAAAAATGAAATACATACAAACACAATTCCAACAATTTCATAAATGTACATAGCAAAGGCTCTGACCATCTGCATCAGCACAGTCTGACCAGAGTCACTATGCATTTAGTAGATAGATAATGTCTCAAAGTAGTTGTACACCATCAGGTAACTCTATATTTACAATAGGTGGTTCTCTACCCTACTCAATGTTTGCTTACCATGCATATTTCAATTTGTCGGAAATGTCATGTATATAAATATAATGGTGATCACCTTGGGTAACACTAAACTTTTGTTTTGAAGATGGACCATATGGGATATTTTTAAGGTTAAACCTATTCGCTGAGATTTTTTTTTCTGATGGTCAGAGTCAGATTTAGGAATTAGATGTAACTTAGTATCAATATTTTCTTTTATTTCAGCATAGATGGGTTACTGGCCATTGTTATTACAGACAGAGATGGAGTCCCTGTCTTCAGAGGTGTGAATGTTGACAAGATCTGGTTTAATAAGTTGAGGGTTTTAGTGCAAGAGTGTACTAAGTGTATAGACACTGTATATATACTTAGTACACTCTTACACTGAACCCTCAAATCGGACCCGTCAGACTTAAATGGACTTAAATGGACCATCTGGGTAGTGCTTAAAGTGTTGGCCCAAGCCAGACTGCGAAGATTGGGCACACTGACTTGTGTCAAAATCTTTTTGCACATTGCTCATATTTAGCTCGGCTGTTTTTGGAGAAAACATGAGATAATGCTATAGCCTTGTCATTATTATTGTTGGCGTCATGTGAAAACTTTGATATTTTGTGATATCTATTGTCCTACTGAAGGCATTCATTTGAACTTTGGCATATGTGTAAACGATAAAAAAAATCAACCTATCAAGGGGGGGGGGGGTATTTTTAGATGCATTTTGTACAAATTATGTCCCCTTTTCCACTTCAATTTTCATCCACTATCCAGCAAATTTATCCACCATCCAGCAATCAACAGCCAAGCGTAGCGAAGTATAGGCACCCCTAGGTAGTGCTCTTGTTTGAATCTAGAATAATCAATCTACCTGCAGGTGTACTTTATTTTGAAATGTAACCTCTTGTTGACATATACTAGGACCAATTTCTATTTCAAATATTCATTTTGCCGAGTTCTCAGCTGGTTCCTTTTTGCACAACAGGTCTCAATTTGAAATCTATTTTTAGCTCACCTGATCACGAAGTGCTCAAAGTGAGCTTTTGTGGGTAGGTGGATGTCCGGCGTCCGTCCGTCAACATTTACCTTGTATGCATTCTAGAGGCTACATTTTTAACCAGATCAACCTGGAATTTGGTCAGAAATATTTTCTTGATAAAATCTCGGATGAGTTCGAAATTGGGTCAACTGGGGTCAAAAACAAAGTCACAGGGTGAAGTCAAAGAGAACCCTTGTATGTACTCTAGAGCCCACATTTTTTTGCCTAATCAACCTGAAATTTGGTCAGAATCATTGTCTTGATAAAATCTTGGACAATTTTGGAATTGGGTCAAGTGGGGTCAATAACTAGGTCACGAGGTCAAATCTTAGTAAAACTCTCTATGCACTCTAGAGGCCACATTTTTGGCCCGATTGATCTGAAATTTGGTCAGAATGATTGAGTTTGAAATTGGGTCAACTGGGGTCAAAAACTAGGTCACAGGGTCAAATCTTAGAAAAACCTTGTATACACTCTAGAGGCCACATTTTTTGCCTGGTCAACCTGAAATTTGGTCAGAATAATTGTTTTAATGAAATCTTGGACGAGTTCAAATTTGGGTCAACTGGGGTCAAAAACTAGGTCACAGGGTCAAAGCTTAGAAAAACCATGTATGCACTTAAGAGGCCACATTTTTTTCCCAATCAACCTGGAATTTGGTCAGAATTATTGTCTTGATCAAATCTCGGATGCGTTCGAAATCGGGTCAACTGGGGTCAAAAACTAGGTCACAGGGTGAAGTCATAGAGAACCTTTGTATGTACTCTAGAGCCCACATTTTTTTGCCTAATCAAACTGAAATTTGGTCAGAATTATTGTCTTGATAAAATCTTGGACAATTTTGGAATTGGGTCAAGTGGGGTCAATAACTAGGTCACGAGGTCAAATCTTAGTAAAACCCTCTATGCACTCTAGAGCCCACATTTTTTTGCCTAATCAACCTGAAATTTGGTCAGAATTATTGTCTTGATAAAATCTTGGACAATTTTGGAATTGGGTCAAGTGGGGTCAATAACTAGGTCATGAGGTCAAATCTTAGTAAAACCCTCTATGCACTCTATAGGCCACATTTTTTACCCAATCAACCTGAAATTTGGTCAGAATGACTGTCTTGATAAAATCTCAGATGAGTTTGAAATTAGGTCAAGTGAGGTCAAAAACTAGGTCATTGGCTTACATCTTAGAATAATCATCAGGGCGAAATCATAGAGAACCCTTATATGTACTCTAGAGCCCACTTTTTTTGCCAGATCAACCTGAAATTTGATCAGAATTCATCATCCTTTTTCTAAACCTACTTTAAACAATTTTTGACAGTTCATTCAGGTGAGCGATTTAGGGCCACTATGGCCCTCTTGTTTCAAAATAAATATCCCCCTATCTTTTGTTCTTCCAAAAAAATACATCAGTAGAAATAAGATATGGTCAAAAAACAGGTTGCATCATCTCATGACCTCTTTAATTTTTAACTAAATGTTCAATCCAAATCAACTTCTTAAACTACCATAAGATAAGCCTAAGATGTTGGACATCCAAAAGACAGTCAATTTTCATTCCCCCCTTTGAAGACAAGGGGTATGTTGCTTTGCACTTGTCAGTTGGTCGGTCTTTTGGTCAGTCGATCCGTCCGTAGATCATTTTTGTCCGGAGCATTTCTCAAAAAGTATGCAAGCTAGAATCATGAAACTTCACTGGTGGAAAGATCTTATTGAGGTAAAGCGCAGTGCACAAGAATCATAACTCTACTAATCATATTTTGTGAATTATTGCCATTTGTTGTTTGACAAAGAATAGGACATTGTGGGGGGCATAAATGAATTACAAACATCTCTTGTTATTCTTAGAGAGTGGAATCCAATCATGCAAATGTGGCTAAAAGAGGCTCTCAAAATAAGACAAATGCTGCCATCACATAGAAATTTATCAATTATTAAAAAAAACCCTCAATTCTGCAAAGGTTTCTTCTAGAAACAGCCCTGTGTTTATGATGAAAATATTCTCAAAATGTTGTAGAAATGGTACCCCGCCTTGCATGTGTACCCACATGCAAATTTGGGTACAGTTTCAAAACACTTGCAAATATTTTTTTCATCCTGAATGCAGGGTAAATAAAAAAGATAGTCTGTCAGTACTCTTTCTGTTTGTTATAATGTAAAATGATTCTTTTCACGATTTCAGTATCCACAGAACAGACACCAGACTTAGTGTTAAAGCCTGCATACCTTGGTACATTTGGAACAACTGCAGACCAAGCTAGTAAACTAGGAATGAATAAGAATAAGTCTATAGTGTGCATGTATGACAAACATCAGGTAATGTAGCATTCTGACCAAAATATAAAAAAATAATTTTCCTTTTAAATAAGCATTATTTTTTTGTGTGACCTGTGGAGCAAAATATTGAAATCTTGATATTGCAATAAGATTTGACCCGGGGTGTAGAAATACACATTTCTCTGCTTGTCCATGGACAAACAAAATATGATTTTTTTGACTTGAACTATCTTATGAAAGATATTAAGCTTTCATGGTTACCCTTATCCTTTTCTATCAAATTGTACAAAGAATATTTTATATAACACTGCCATTTTGAAAAAAATGGCAGTGTTGTAGCCCCAAAACTGTAAAATTGTTCAACCCTCATAAATGGATAAGCAAATGTTGTTACTACAGTTTGAGCAAAGCTGTAGTTATGTCATTTGGTCACCCACTGACAACTTGATGTTGAAAAAAGAGAAGTTATTCCTTGAAATAGAGACCTGCATGCCTGGTCAGTCTGTGGTAAACACGGTAATTCACTGCATTACTAAACTGTGATAGGCTGCATGATAATAGTCCCATGGTAGAAATGAGCAGATAATCATGGAACCATTAAACTGTCCAGTGAATTTGGGGAAATTTTGCCTGGCTGGTGTCAGATTGTGGACTAATAAATGTATGAAACATAAAAGATAACATTAATAAGTTGTTATTTATAACAACTTATTAATATACACTTTTATGTTGAAACATTAATATAAGTATTAAATAGAGGATAATCGTTTGTTTCAGTGTAAGATCGATTTATATTTCATTGAGTGAACAACAACAGCTATATTTTCACGAGTGGCAGAGCCACGAGTGAAAATATAGCTTTTGTTGTTCACGAAATGAAATATTTATTTATCTTACACGAAAAACAAACGATTATTCTATTTCTTTAATGCAAAAATGAGACAAAATGTGAAATTTCTAGGACATATTTTCGTAAAGCGCATCATTTTGCGCGTGATTGCTAGGCAACGTTCATTGTGAAGTCACTTATTTCGCCCCGCATAGATGACGTCAGATAGGATGAAATGCACCAAAGCAGGGTTTAAGTTTTTGATAATTTCACTGCTTTTGCGGTGAGTTTATCGTGTGATAATCTATCGTTATTTCTCGATAAACCACCGAAAAGCATTAAAGAAAACAGAATAACTGCTCTAATCTCAAGCTGAAATTTGAGAAAAGATTTAGTTAGAATGAGAAAAGTTTTATTACCCCAGAGCTTCAGATTTACAGTGGGCCCGGGTCATTTCTCACATGATGACCCACAACTTTTCGACAGTTGGGGTCCTGTGACCCTGTCCTGCTTGGATATGAAACATTTTTACCATAATGAAAATATGCTTTGGCCCATCATTTCAGGAAATGACCCACAACTTTTTACCTCATGGGTCAATTGGACCCATCAGTCTTGAAAAGAATCTGAAGCCCTGTTACCCTGAGCCCTGATCTTAGCATACACCGCAGGAACTTGAAATTTCATCAATGCATCCCATTAAAACAATTTATAATGTGCATAGTGATTATCATATAGCATACACTTTTATATAAAAAAATGTGAATTTAAGTTGGATTGTTATGTTTGACAGGAGAGGCCTTACATTCCTTGTGTTTATTTACATATACAGATGCAGATAGAATACCTATGGGACACTTTATTGTGTATATCAAATATCTTTTATTGATAACATTACAAGTTCCTGTGATACACCGAGTTCTCCATTATTAATACTTCAGTACATGTATATTTTTGTGGGTTTTTTTTACAGGTAGTACAGATAAATCAAGCATCCTTATTAGCCACCTTTATAGCATCTAGTGATACAAATACAGGTAAACTTCTTTTATATAACCAGGGTTTGTGACCTTTTTAACATCTAGTGATAGGTAACTTTCTTCGATATAACAAGGGTTTATGAATGTGTCTTGCAAGTAAGTAGCTGAGACTCTAAAACCTATGTGATGTAAGACTGTATGACCATTTGGAAACAACTGCAGAAAAGACTGTTTAAAATATCCCAAAGGAACACATCTCTTATTCAAAAGTTGGATGATAGGTAATGTTTCAGGACCTGGTCAGTTTCCTCTTTGTTCCAGCTAGATTAGGTTTAAGGTCTTAAATGAACTTTAAAGAAAAGTTCTCTTGGGTTAGAGCACTCAGGCAAGCGAGGTTTGTATCAATTTTACAACTGATCTAGTTTTCTTACACAGCTCCCCTTATCTTCTGTAACGAACAGCCATCAGACGTCATCACAACATTATGTTACACATACTATCAGGCTATTTTTACCATAAAGAATAAGGTCTATACCTACACATACATGTAATTATGTTACTGAAGGAATCTGTAACCCGATTTTGTTGGAGATAAACTAATCCTAACCTTGTTTAGAATAGAAATGTCATTAAGCTCGCTTAATGATATTTCTATTCTAGACTGAGCAGGGGTCCAGATAGGAGGGGGTAAAGTCGGTCTAAAATCATTTTTTTGCAATGAAACCCTATGTTGTGATAGTCATTTGAATCATCTCGATGAAATTTTTAAATGAGCACCAACGATATAGGGTTTAAGTAAGGAATAATGAAATATTTAAAATGGAAAACCAAATTATCCCCTCTATCTGTAGCTCTGCTCAGTTGAGATCAGCTAAATTGACTGAAACAAAATCTCAATGACTGATCCTATATTTCTTTCTGATTTCAGGGGTTCTCCTTGATATGGAAAATTCTTTGAAAGACATTTTACAAGATCTACAGAAAGTTGTGTCATGATTGTTGATTGAAAATCTTCAATGCTCATAGAACTGACAGAATATGTAACAATTTAAAAGAAATTGTTGAAATCGTGTAATGGAAAATTTTCCATTGTACATTCTACAAATTGTGACATAGATGATGTCAAAATGTAGTGTTTGTTTCAAATGTGTTCTGTAAAGACAATTTCTTTGGGTTTTTAGCTCACCTGAGCACAAGGTGCTGAAGGGGAGCTTTAAGGATTTCCCTGAGTCCGCCGTGTGTCATCCATCTTATGATGTGCAATGTCTATTGTCAACAATCTTAAAAACTTCTTCTCTTGAACAACTGGGCCAATTTCAACAAAACTTTGCCAAAATGTTCCTTGAGTGACCATCTTAAAAAAAAGTTCTCAAAATTCTGATTGGCCCATTAATATGGGTGTACCATTTTTTCACTTTGAAATCTTTGAACAACATCTCCTAAACCACCGGGCCAATTTCAATTAAACTATACCAGATTATTCCTTTGGTGACCCTTTTCAGGAATCGTTTGCAAAATTTAGATTGGTCCATAAATATGGGTGTGCAGGGTTGCATCTAGAGCGCGGGATTGCGGGAATCCTGCTAAAATAATCATTATCCTGCATAATTAACATTTCTATGCGTACCCGATCCCCCTAAAAAATTAATTGGCCCGCGAAAATAACATTGCCGTGCATGATTATATTTTTTATGAAAGTGAGGTAAGCTGTTAATTGGACCTGTATTTCTAAAATTGTAGAGTCAAATGAAATTTTGATTCTTTGTTCATAGAATAAGGATTATTTTTTTAACTTCAAAACGAGCGGGTGATGGTCACTATGGGCGACGAATTTCAATACTTGAATAGTTTTCCTCTTCCAAAATTAGACTGGAAGAAAATGAGTTTATTTTCTTGTTATTTCTGTAAATCACAAGGTATAATCTTTTGATTAAAAATACAGAAGTTTTGTGCAATGTTTATCCATATAAAGAAAATACCGCTACTTCGTGTTTTATTCCATTAATCCAAAATTAAGTCAGAGATGCTAAATTAACATTTCATTCTCGTCACGGAGTAAGGAGTCCAGAACAGTTTATTTTTCGAAGAGGGAGAACGGGTGATCAAAGGTGCCGACGCCAGATGTTCAGTTATTTTTCGGGTAGCTTCCTGATTTGGCATTTGCCCAACACTCTTTTAAACCTCATGAGATGTCAAACCCTTTCTTTAAAGAGGATAAATTCGGCTCTGTTGATGGATTTTATTTGGGAAAACGGGATTACTTAATTAATTTCGCGACAGGTAGGACTTTTTCCAAAAATACGCAGCCGATATTGAATAATCTCATTCACGTTTTTTACACGAACGGGGCTGATTTCGAATTATTTTTGTAATTTGTAAAGAGAGCTTGATTGATTTCTCGTACGTTTTTTCTTCATTACTTGTCATAAAGTCGTAACAAGAGCTTGGTAGGTTGCACTTACGATCTTTTGCTGAATTTTTGAAACTTTACCAGTGTGTTCTTTGTAGACCCTCTTCAAAAACTGTTTATTTTTTTCACGATTGAACTATTTGAATTATTTCATTTTTTAAACAACAAAAGCTAAATTTTCACAAGTGAAATATAGCTTGCGTTTTTCAATGAAATATAAATTAATCTTACACTGAAACAAACGATTATCTCGAAATGTCATGTTTATCTAAAATTGTTATAGATGATAAAGACAGTGTGTAAAATGTCCAACATCTTTACAGCTGTGCAGTGTAAACACTCAGATCAGCCTGTGAAATCGAAAAGTCTGATCAGAGTCTTCAACACTTGCAAAATAAATAGCTGAGGACCGTAGTCTTTGTTTATGATCAAAGAATATTTTAATTCAGTTTTTAGTTAGTCCAGACTTCACAAAATTTTGCCATTGCACACATGAAATTGTTGGAAATGTTACACACAGAATCAAATATTGTGTTATCTTGTTTATGATTTGAAAAATTATGTGCTTAACATTAATATGTGCAATAGAATAAAAAAATACCTGTAAATGGTTTGTTCTTTTATTTCTATTAAATTACCAATACCCTGTAGAAAACTAGAGCTTGTCACTGAATGTGACTTAATACCCCCGCAAGTGCTTTCAGAGAATGAGATACTTTGACAGAAGCAAAATGCTTCAAATATAAGGATAACTCTTGGATTTGAGACCTCTAAATTGTGTCTTGCAAAACTGACACATGTGATAAATGTTTTCAAGCTATTGAAGGAAAACTGAAGGAGGAGTTTGGGAAACAAAATTACAAGTATATGTGTTCAAAAAGAAAAATTGTCTTAAGTTGAAGGGGAGATAATTCATAAACCTGTGGGAGTTTACACTTGAAATTTGTGTCTTGCAAAACTTCAACATGTGATAAATGTCTGTATACTGTTTCATTACTTTTGAATAGAAATTGCAGGAGGAGTTTGCGACACAAAATTATAAGAACATGGTAACAAATAGGAAAAAATATCTTAAGTTCAAGGGGAGATAACACATGAACCTGGGGGAGTTGACACTTGAAATTTGTGTCTTGCAAAACTTCAACATGTGATAATTGTTTGTATAATGTTTCATAACTATTGAATGAAAATTGAAGGAGGAGTTTGCATCACAAAATTATAAGTACATTGTAACAAATAGAAAAAAAATATCTTAAGATCAAGGGGACATTATTCATGAACCTGGTGGAGTTGACACTTGAAATTAGCCTCTTGCAAAACTTCAACTTGTGATCAATATTTGCATAATGTTTCATTTCAATTGAATGAAAATTGAAGGAGGAGTTTGCGACACAAAATGATAAGTACATGGTAACAAATAGAAAAAAATGTCTAAGTTCAAGGGGAAATAATTCATGAACCAGGGGGAATTGAGACTTGCAATTTGCGTCTTGCTTATGTCTTAAGTTCAAGGGGAGATAATTGTTGAACCTGGGAGAGTTGACACTTGAAATTTGCGTCTTGCAAAACTTCATTATGTGATGTATGTTTGTATAATATTTCATAACTATTGAATGAAAATTGAAGGAGGAGTTTGCGACACAAAATAATAAGTATATGGTAACAAATAGGAAAAAATGTCTAAGTTCAAGGGGAGCTAATTCATGAACCAGGGGAAGTTGGGACGTGAAAATTGCGTATTGCAAAACTTCAACATGTGATGAATGTCTCTATAAAGTTTCAAGGCTTTCGAAGGAAAACTGAAGGAGGAGTTCACGACACAAAATTACTACTATTTGTGTCCACAGACAGACGGACAGACGCACGGACAGACAGACAGGCTGATTCCAGTATACCCCCGAAAACATTCGTTTTGTGGGGGTATAAAAAAGATTTTTAAAGGAGAAACCTTAGCAAATGATTTAAGTTTAGGGTAAATTGCAAAAAAATGTAAGTTTTACATAGTTAGAACTAGAATGGATGCAAAATGGGCAAACACATTCTTTTTGAGAGGTATAATTACCAGACACTACAATATGAGACTTGTTGAAAGAACGGAGTGGCTTGGTTGTTAGTGGGGCAATCTTAGCCTTGGCAAAATTGCATGAAACCAAAGTACTGATAGCAATGGATGCACTTATTGCGAGCCCTCAGCTGAGGGTACTGTTTAAGGCAGAGAAATGGTAAAAAGGGGTCATAATTCTTAAGAAATGCTTCCAGAGTTACTCTTCTTGACTGTCTTGATAGCTTTTGTGATGATGAACACACATGCAAAGTTTCAAAAAGATACCTTCAACATAAACAAAGATGTCGTAAAGGAAGGTGTGTCATGCCAAAGCCAACAAGCATGCTTAGAACTCAAAAGGGGTGGCAATAGCTCCAAAAAAAGCTTGCTAATGAAATAATGATTGAAAACAATTGTTTTAAATTGCAAGAAAATATTGCTTAGGAAACAAAATGTATTCATTTAGTTTTGATCCTTAGCAAAATTTGAGTAGTATGGTAAAATTAATGGTGTTCTTAGGGTCAAGTTATTGTTGTAGGTGTAAACATGGTCATATCTTAGCAATAATAAGTTTTTTAACATTAATGAGTACTGAATTCTATTGGGTGAGTACCCTGCAGAACTAGTCTGAATATAGACTGGTTCTGCAGGGTATGAATCCAACGAATTTCAGTTGTGTTCTAGGTCTTGTTAAATGACATCTTTATTTCACACCATACACTGCAAGTTCCACAATTACCCTATTTCTCCTAATAAATGCTACCAGGAGCTATACATAACATGGTCAGGCAGCTTTTATTTAGTATGCATTTTCTGATTGAAAGTATCATTAAAATTGATGTATTTTGGGCCATTTTCCCTTTAATTTGAGGTTTATTACCTCTAAACAATCATATAAATGATTGTTTAGAGGAAATTCATTTCAATTTAGAGAAGAAATCTCAAAAAGTTCCTAAAATTTAGGCATTTGAAGTAGGTTTTCCGAGTAAAAAATATAGGGTTGCTACTATTGGGGAGGGCTCTGTTAACAGTTATTATTAGGAAATACAGTATGATATTTGAGATAGTCAACAGGAATAGATCCATAAAAGGGTGTCAGATGTAACTCACTATGAGCATGCTAGGAAGGCCGCCATCGGCGCAGTAGTAGCAAATCAGACTATCATTCAAAAGGTTTAATTTGAATCCCAATGGCAGCACTTATCCTTTCTATTTGTCTTCCACAAATGGAATGATAATCATAGACCTATGAGATGTAGCAGCTTGAGGCTAGGAAAGGATGTAATAGTATTACTATTTGAGATATACTAGGAATCAATTGTTTGGTGCTCTAACCATTGCAACATTACTATAAGATTGTTGTAAGTGGCATAAAACCCCATTCATACAAACAATTGGGCATTATGAAAATGAAACATTTAACTGTTTTAAAAATAGGAATCCACGTGAAATGATTATTTCAAGTGTCAAGTCAGTGCTAACTGATTCTTAAATGAATTTGACTCCCCATCATCACTTGAAATGTTCATGTTAACAGACGATGTACTAAATTCAAGAAACATTCTCCATCAAATGGAGCAACCATATCATATCATCAAGGGGGATGACACTAAGCCTAACCATGGATTACTTGTACTTCTCTCATCAATATTACTACAACATCCTTTCCAATCCTTCAGCTGCTGATCCAAAATAGGTTTACAATTAAGAGAGAAAATATCCTTAGTTAGAAAATTTGACCACAAATTTTCATCCATCTAAAACACGACTTCTTATGTGTGGTCAGTCCGGTCCGTCTGTCTAGCTTTTTCTTGTCCCCTAAATTTCTCAGCAACTAATGGGCAGATTTCATTCAGACTTTACAGATGTGATCAGTATCAAGCAGAGATGTGCAAGTGATATTTTGGTAACGATCCGTTGACTTTTGACAGAGTTTTGGCCCTTTGATTGAAAATGGCTTTTCATTATTGACAAGGACTTGTAGGGGGATATTAGTCCACTTTGAGACAATCTAGTTTTGATTCATATGATATCATAATCGTGCTGGATACTGACAGAAGATAAAATTTGGTTAGTGCCTATATACGAAAGTTATCCAAAAAACCAGGCTGGTTCTATATCTCAAAAACTAATGAAGATATATGGCGTGTGGAACGTTGCAAAATTCGATAAATATTTTTATGTGATATAATTTTATATTTATATTCTATATTTTTTTATTTATATTCAAAAAATATTTTTATGTGATATAATTTTATATCTATATTCTATAATTTTTATTTATATTGTATATTTTTTATTTATGTTCTTTATTTTTTATTTATGTTCGATAACGCGAAAAAAATTATGTGATATAATTTTTTATTTATATTGTATATTTTTTTTATTTATGTTCTATATTTTTATTTATATTCGATAACGCGAAAAAAATTTTATGTGATATAATTTTTTATTTATATTCTATATTTTTATTTATGTTCTATATTTTGTTTTTGTTGTGAAATCCGTTGTCCAATCAAATCGTTTGTTACAAATGTCACTAGTATCCCATGATGCAATTATACCACATAAATTTTTTTCGCACTATTATCGAATATAAATAAAAAATATAGAACATAAATAAAAAATATTGAATATAAATAAAAAATTATATCAAATAAATTTTTTTTCGCGTTATCGAATATAAATAAAAAAATATAGAGCATAAATAAAAAAAAAATATACAATATAAATAAACAATTATATCACATAATTTTTTTTGGCGTTATCGAAAAAAAAAAAAAAAAAAGAACATAAATGAAAAAATATACAATATAAATAAAAATTATAGAATATAAATATAAAATTATATCACATAAAAATATTTTTAGAATATAAATAAAAAAAATATAGAATATAAATATAAAATTATATCACATAAAAATATTTATCGAATTTTGCAACGTTCCACACGCCATAAAGATATTAAAATGAAATTTTATATGTGTGTACAATATTTTCTCATGCATTTATTTTTCACATCAACCAGTATGTTACCATGACGTAGTGTTGATGACGTCACAAATAATGACGTCATGATGGTAACCATGGCCAGATGAATATCAAAATAACAGAAATGTTATGTCTTTAAAGTGCTTAATTTAAGAATATTGAAGAAGATGGAAACGCCGTTTTGCAATGAATATTATGCAGGGATAAAACACTTTCTCACTGCACCTTATTTTACTGATTACTCTTTTCATCAGTGGTAAAATTCAATTTTAGCAAAAAACTTCCTTTTTGCATGATTTGACCTCAAAGATATTATTTTTCAATGAAAATTTATGGATTTTTAAACTTGATCACAATTTTTTTGTTATAGATGCCATCTCATATCTTCAAGAAAGAGATCTAATACAAAATCTTTTGTCAAAACTTAAGAGTACATCATTGTAGAATTGCCATTGGAAACCCTCCCATTTTTCAGAACGACATTGTCAGATAAAAGGAAGTTATTCATCAAGAATTTCGACGTCATTTCTTTGGAAAATTAAACAACCACTGTCTTTCACTTAGATATGATAACAGAAAATATAAATCAATGTAATTTGGGTATAAAACACCACCAGGTAGTTTAGTATGCAGTTTTTTAAACATTGAAGCATCATAGGGTTAACATGGCCATTATCTCATATGGTACCTCTTCCTGTTGCCTAGCAACAAGGGTTCTATACAAAGTATGAAAGTAGGTGTCTGCCAAAGAGTGAAGGAGATGTGACACTAAACAATAGTGGAACAATAATCTCATATATATTAACTAGTTGGGCATTATAGCATTAGTCTCACTTTTTATTGGGTGACACATACTAATTGATAGGTACGAGCGGGTTGTTCCCACTTTGTCTAATCCCATTTGGTCTAAAAGTCAATTTCCCATTTCGTCTAAAACCAATATTATGATAAATTCCCATTTGGTCTAAAAGGTCATTAACTCATTTGTATTAATAATTATGCCTTATAATTATTATTTTTATACATTTTCTTATTATATATTAAAAAAAAAGAGTTAATCTTTATGTTTTTACTCCTAAATAACATAAATGATTTGGATAATGCTTTTAGCTATTTTCTGATATAAAATTATCTTAATTATTTTTCTTTTATTTATCAAAACAAGAGGACCAAGATGGTCCTAGATCGCTCACCTGAGTCTCTTTGACCCCTGGGACAACATATTAATTAGACAGGCAGATGTCAAAAAGAAGATAATTCTCAGATGAGCTGACATGGATGCCCCCGGGTGGAGCCCAAATATGACCCAAGGGTCTTGATATGAACAAACTTGGTAGGGGCCAACAAGATGATGCTACATACCAAAAATGGAAGCAGTGTGCCCTCTGGTTTCAATTAATTAAAGAAGATTTTAAAAGATTTTCACTCTTTGATTCTATGTAAAAAAGGGTTGCGCCCGGGCAAAGCCCAAATATGATCCTAAGGTCTTGATATGAACAAACTTGGTAATGGTCCACTAGATGATGCTACACACTAAAAATGAAAGCTGTCTGTCTTCTGGTTTCAGAGAAGAAGATTTTTGAAGATTTTCATTTTTTTACCCTTCGTGCTCATTAGAGATAAAGGGATGCATCCGTGCAAGGCCCAAATATGACCCAAGGGTCTTGATATGAACAAACTTGGTAGAGGCCCACTAGGTGATGCTACACACCAAATATTAAAAGCTGTCTGCCATCTGGTTACAGAGAAGAAGATTTTTAAAGATTTTCGCTCTTTGATTCTATGTAAAAAGGGTTGGGCCCGGGCAAAGCCCAAACATGACCCCAGGGTCTTGATATGAACAAACTTGGTAGAGGTCCACTAGATGATGCTACATACCAAATATGAAAGCTGTCTGTCTTCTGGTTTCAGAGAAGAAGATTTTCATTTTTTTACCCTTCGTGCTCATAAGAGATAAAGGGATGCACCCGTGCAAAGCCCAAATATGACCCAAGGGTCTTGTTATGAACAAACTTGGTAGAGGCCCACTAGGTGATGCTACACACCAAATATTTAAGCTGTCTGCCATCATGTTACAGAGAAGAAGATTTTTAAAGATTTTCGCTCTTTGATTCTATGTAAAAAGGGTTGGGCCCGGGCAAAGCCCAAATATGACCCCAGGGTCTTGATATGAACAAACTTGGTAGAGGTCCACTAGATGATGCTACATACCAAATATGAAAGCTGTCTGTCTTCTGGTTTCAGAGAAGAAGATTTTTAAAGATTTTCATTTTTTCACCCTTTTTGTTAAGGGTAAAGGGAAAGTTAAGGGTGGATTTCATTTATTTGAACAACTTTGGTAGAGCTTGACCCAAGGAACATCCCTGCCAAGTTTCATCAAGATTGGCCCACTGGTTTAGGAGGAGAAGATGTTTAAAGAAATTGTGGACGACGCACGACGGACGACGCACGACTGACGACGGACATTCTACGATCCCAATAGCTCACCTTGAGCACTTTGTGCTCAGGTGAGCTAAAAACAACATTTTTTTAATCGTTTAGAAGAAAAATTAGTCAATAATTATATAAAAAATATTCATTTATCCAAAAATAATTTTGCAAGTGTGTGTTGGGGGGTTGTATATAACACTTTTATGACATTAACACCTCTATGACTCTCATAGCATGTCAAAAACCATTTTGTAGACAAAATGGGAAATTGATACAATAAGGTGTCAAAAAGGTTTAGACCAAATGGGAATTTTTGGTCTAAATCAATATTTTTATAGTGTAGACGAAATGGGATTAGACGAAGTGGGAATAAACCGTACTAGCAATAGTTTCGCCTTAAACCCTTCTCATGTAAATACTCCAATATATCCTTGGGTAACATTTCAAACATTATTTTTTTTTTTGGGGGGGGGGGGGGGAATTCTTTATTACAAGCTTTAGAAAACCTGAATGGTGCTAAAAAACTTTGACATTTTGTGATACCACTGGTTCTACTGAAGACATTCACTTGAAACTTGGTTCACATGTTCAACATCAAAAGAGCAACCTTTTCCAATTAAGGAGATAGCTCTATATGCATGTTGTGCAAATTATGCCCCCTTTTTTATTTTCATCCACTATCCAGCAATCAACAGCCGAGCGTAAAAACCCGTAGGCTGTCCTCCTGTCTTTAATTTACTTTAAAAGCCTTTGTATTGCCAAGTAAACATATAAAAATGCAGTGTCGTGTATCTTCAGGAAACATTGAACCAACATTTGACAAATGCAGAAACTAAGCAGAACAATATGGTTATTCATTTTGAAAAAAATCTGGTAGTTTTTCAGAGTAATTTTTATCAATGATAGAAGGTTATCAAAACATTAACTTCGATTTTTTGTCAGGCCCATTTGCAATTGAGCTGAACAACTTATTCAATTTTATGATTATACAACTTTTGTCACTATGACAATTCTCTGTATGTGTGTTATTCTCAGTCAATCGGTCTGAAATTTGTACAGAGCATAATATCATACAAATATGGATGGTTTTCAAAATAATCTAAATAAATGTTGCCAACAATGAGCAGATGTGCCATGTAGAGATCTTTGTTGTTTATCTTAAATGTCAAGGTCACACTGAAGATCAAATTATTGTCAATGGCACAATTCCTATATCTATTGGTGGATTTCAAATGATATGGCACAAAAATTCGATTTAAACTAGTTTTGACTGTAGGTCAAGGTCACATTTCAAGGTCAAACATTGGCAGCAAGAGTTTTGTCTAGAAAACATATAGAGGATATTGAATGAGTGTTCATTGATAATGGGGGAATTCATTAAACCAGTCATCTAGAAACAGATAAAAACCAGGCTGTGTTGAGTTTTATCTGCTGTAGATGATGAGTACAATAAACATGGTATTTAATGAGCCCAAATATTCTGTGTATTATATGACATTGATTTTTGTGACAAAACAAGGAATTTTCAATATTAATGGATTCAAGTTATTCCGCTACACATAAAACATCCTTTGCAAAATGACTTCAACAAATCCATAATGATGTCATTTTCATAGCGAAAATAGAACGTTGATATCCATTCTAAGCTTATTTGCATAGTTATTCCACTACTGTAATAACACCCATGTAATATCAAAATATTCAACGTGGTTATTTCACTCCCATCCCGTAGGCCATACTTTAATCTAGTTTATGCACCGATGGCTCTCTATTTAGTCTGACTGTCAAAAGAGAGCCTTAATTTTGCCAAAAAAATTAAACAAGATGAGATTGTGAAACACAAATGCTCCAAAATAGCAATTTTTCTAAACTTTGAACTTGACCTTATCACATGACCTTGACCTAGGTATCTGTAGATTGAGATCTATCATCATACCAAATACAAGCATTTCATCTTGAATAGCCTTGAAGTAAATAGCAATTTTAATTTGTTTAGAGAGGGGGGGGGGGGCAAAAAAGCCTTTAATTTACTGGTACCTGCTAGGAGGCCTGTACTTAGATGCCTTGATGTAGAAGAATAGAAAAAAGATAACTTTTACTCATTTATGATACATTTTATTTTGACAATACTAAATATACAAAAATATTCCAGTATCAAAATTTACCCTAAAAGTCAAATTCAATGTCTTCATGATGAAAAATTGTACAAAATCATTTTTGAGCCTGTGTGTGACATTTTCAACAATTTCACACCTGCCGGAGGTACAAACGTTGAGAAGCTTTGACAACAACGCAATGCAATAAGAATATATGCTGACCACATATACTAAGACATTATCTATCCATACTGCGCATAGTGAAGATTCTGGTCAGACTGGGCGGCTGCCCAGGCTGGCCAGAAACTTTGCTTTGCGCACATCTGAAATTGTTAGAAATGTCAGGCACAGGCTCTTTTATTATCTCAAGGAAAAAGACAGACTAAATTTATTTCTAACAATTAGGATATCAAAAATTTAATAACATAATGTTGCTTGAACAATATTTTCAACAAGCATTAATGATTTTATCTTTTGACAAGAAATTGAGGACACTGCCTAGTAAGAAGATAGCAGGTGCTGTATGCTTAAATAAGGCTTCATGAAATTTGAAAAAGCAAAAGAGCAGGATAAATGTTCAATGCAAATGCACAAAGTACAAAAATACCCCTGTAAGATATTTGTGTCTATAAATTGTCGCCTTTTAAAAGAACTGGTACCAGCGCTGTTGACCATGCATATACTAAAGTAGGATTAATCCTTTCAAAATGGAAATACACATGTATTATTTTTACTAAATTAAAGACTCCTAATACAATTATATCTGCACACACATTTTTATTCATTTTTTTTTAAATTTTCCACTATCAACATATTGCACGAAACAAATTTTAGTGAAATTTCTTTCAAAGTTGAAACATTTTTTTAGCTAATTTAAAACGCCACATATTCTTACAATTAAATATTTCCCAATCAAAGAAATGCTGAAAATAAACTATCAAAGGGATTGGGTTAGCCCCATATGGACAAGTAATACTGGATTTATTGGTTTACAAGACCAATGCGCTTACCACTGAGCCAAAGAAGATAATCTTTGGCTCAGTGGTTAGCGCATTGGTGTTGTAAACCAATAATTGCAATAATTTTATTTTCTGTGTGGTTTCAACCTTGGCCAGCATCAGTTATTTTCAACTATGCTTCAGTTGGTGATTTTTTTTCCTAAAAATATATTTCTGCACATATTTTATCTTTTTTTCTATCATTTATTTATATAAACAAACTCTTCTTCACAAAAAAATTTAAATCAAGAGTTTGCAGAATAAATTTATGTATACAGTAAATAATTCAACAATTTGACAGTCTCAAGATTGAAGGTAAACTTACTGTCTTGTAACCAAGAAAACAAAGTACTTTTTCACAAAACATTACATACAATATTCACAATCTGAATCGTATTTACACATTATTTTTGGTCCCATTCTGATTTCTTCATACTTATAACATACATGTCTGAAATACTTAGCTATTCAGACCAAAGAAGGCCACCTTTTCACTTGCCAGTAATAACCTATCATAATAGCAATTTTTCTTTTCTTGAACTTTTACAGTGACAAGAGACTAACCTAAAGTGGCCATTGAATGACTGAATTCCTTGACAATAAAATTGAATCAATATATTCATCAATTCTTAATTGCACCCATACATGTCAATAATATTGACAATCCAACAGACAATCAGGGTTTGACATTAACTTCTTTTTGACAACAGTCTGAAGGACCTTTAAGCCCTAAAACTTACAGGTCCTCCATGATATAACAAGTCCTCTGTGAAAACTGTATTTATTTTTAGCAATTTAAAGATTAAATTTTAAGAAAAACAGTGGGGTTAAAGAAGAAATTGCTTGAGATTAGCAATTTCTTCTTTTTCCACAAAGTTTTCCATAGAATAATGAAACAAGAGGACCATGATGGTCCTATATTGCTCACCTTCATATCTTTGTCTCATTTAACAAATCAAATTTTCAAGCAAGGTTTTACTTTTATGCTTTGAGGCCTTTAAGACTCTAAGACATAAAGGCCCCTTTTTCTGTGCTATATCCTTCCCATTTTTAATAGGGTTCATCCTTGTGACCTGACAAAAGTTCTGACCAAGTTTCATTAAGATAGGACCATATTTGTGGCCTCTAGAGTGTAAACAAGAAAATTGTCATTTAGGCCCCTTTTCCTGTGATATGGCACTGATCCTTCCCATTTTCAATAGCGTTCATCCTTGTGACCGGACAAGCATTCTGACCAAGTTTTGTGAAGATTGGACAATATTTGTGGCCTCTAAGAGTTTAAACACTCAAATTGTTGACTTCTGACAACAGACGACCCACAACAGATGACAGACAACGGACATTCAATGATCACAAAAGCTCACCTTGAGCATAATGTGCTCAGGTGAGCTAAATAAAACTTGACAGATTGGAAATGATAAGACAATTAACAGCAAGCCTTGTAGGACCTACATCATTGCATCTTTTACCAGTCCTCCCTAAAATCCACAAGTCTCGAGTCCGAGGACTGGTGTTAGTGTCAAACCCTGACAATATTATTGCCAATATAATTGACAATAATATTGATTGTGTATAGGCCACTTTCCACTTGGAAGTCAATACCAATTTAGTACAAAAGAAATCAATCCAGACAACAAGAGGGCCATAGTGGCCCTAAATCACTCACCTGAATGAACTTTCTAAAAATTTCAAAAGCAGGTTTATAAAGAGAATGATGATTAAATGTCACTTAGCTAAATAATGCTGCTTCTTCAATAAACATTGAGAATCCTTTTTTACAATTTTCAGGTTAACTTACAAGTTTTTTCTATGATTTGACCCCCTGACCTAGTTTTTGGTCCCAGTTGACCCAATTTCAAAGTCATCCAAAATTGCATCAATTCAATCAATTTTGCCGAATTTCAAGATGCTCTGGCAAAAACATGTCTGCAATTTCATCATGACAATCATTCTGACCAAATTTCAGGTTGATCGGGCCGAAAATGTGGCCTCTACAAGGTTTTTCTTATATTTGACCCCATGACCAAGTCTGTGACACCAGTTGACCCAATTTTGAACTTGTTCAAGATTTTATTTAGACAATTATTCTGATCAAATTTCAGGTTGATTGGGCCAAAAATGTGGCCTCTAGAGTGCATACAAGGTTTTTCTAAGATTTGACCCCGTGACCTAGTTTTTGACCCCAGTTGACCCAATTTCAAACTCATCCAAGATTTTATTTAGGCAATTATTCTGACCAAATTTCAGGTTGATTGGGCCAAAAATGTGGCCTCTAGAGTGCATACAAGGTTTTTCTAAGATTTGACCCCGTGACCTAGTTTTTGACTGAAGTTGACCCAATTTCAACTTCGTCCAATAATTAATCAAGACAATCATTCTGACCAAATTTCAGGTTGATTGGGCCAAAAATGTGGCCTCTAGAGTGCATACAAGGTTTTTCTAAGATTTGACCCCGTGACCTAGTTTTTGACTCAAGTTGACCCAATTTCAACTTCGTCCAATAATTAATCAAGACAATCATTCTGACCAAATTTCAGGTTGATTGGGCCAAACATGTGGCCTCTATAGTGCATACAAGGTTTTTCTAAGATTTGACCCTGTGACCTAGTTTTTGACCCCAGATGACCCAATTTCAAATTCGTCCAAGATTTTATCAAGACAATCATTCTGATCAAATTTAAGGTTGATTGGGCAAAAAATGTGGCCTCTAGAGTGCTGGAAAGGGTTTTCTAAGATTTGACACCGTGACCTAGTTTTTGACCCCAGTTGACCCAATTTCGAAGTCATCCGAGATTTTATTTAGACAATTATTCTGACCAAATTTCAGATTGATTGGGCAAAAAATGTGGCCTCAAGAGTGCATACAAGGTTTTTCTAAGATTTGACACCGTGACCTAGTTTTTTACCACACTTGACCCAATTTTGAACTTGTCTGAGATTTTATCAAGGCAATCATTCTGACCAAATTTCAGGTTGATTGGGCCAAAAATGTGGCCTCTAGAGTGCATAAAAGGTTTTTCTAAGATTTGACCCAGTGACCTAGTTTTTGACCCAAGTTGACCCAATTTCAAACTCGTCCGAGATCTTATCAAGACAATCATTCTGACCAAATTTCAGGTTGATTGGGCCAAAAATGTGGCCTCTAGAGTACATACAAGGCAAATGTTGACGACGGACGACGGACATCCACCTAACTTCGTGCTCAGGTGAGCTAAAAATCAATGAATTTTGAATAGGAGAGTGAGGTAGAAAGGCTTAAGATGAAGAAATCTAAAATTAATAATGTATCTATGATCATTGTATACGAATCCCATGACTCCAACAAATGAAATTCAAAATGCAATTGCACATGTGCAACCTATATAAATCTGATTGACCATAAAAAGCTTTTGTTTACAAAATTCCCCATCCCACACAAGTATTTAAGATGACTGGGAAATGAAGCAGTATGCACAAAAGTAACTTGAAGTATCGCAAAGGGGACTTATACCTCCCACCAGCACATTGTCTATGTAGAGTGTTTTTGGTGAAGTGTCTGCAATATATATATGTTATTAATGCCCTTGATATATAATGGATGCCACTGAAATGAACACCCATGTACCATGTACAACATTTGTATGAAATTTCAGTCTCAAATTAGATTACTCTTTAATAAGGTTCTTGAGTTAGAGCTTCAAGTGGGCTATCAAGAAAAGATCAATTCTGGCTGACCTTTGTGACCTATTAGCACTTCCTCTGGTCATGGGCAACAATTGAATAAGGTCTCATGGTTGAAGTTCACTTGGTTATCAAGTTAGAGCATAGAAAAGAAAAGGTCTAGAGACGAACACATGGATGGATGGATGCATGGGTGAAAGGACAGACATGGTGAAATAAACATACCCCACTCTTCTTCAGAGGTGGGGGAACAAAATTTAACAAGTTATAACTTTTTTATACGACAAATCTTTTTACAATCGATATTTCAAGTATGGTAAATTGAGGGAGAGGTCAGTGCAAACATATTGTAACTTATTGTAAGAGCCTATCAATATTTATATAAAGACTTTGTACTGATCCCTTAAAATACAATTTGCCCTCTCAAGAAAAGAGGGTTGTTTTGTAAGTGAATATACAGCAAGTTTTATTCTATTCTTAACACATTACTGGATAACAAACTTTTACAAAAGTCTTATTTGATTTTTTTTAAACAATTCAAAATTTGATTTAAATGGAAAGATAATCCCTTATAAAGAATAAAACATTGTGAGAAAGGATAAATCAATTATTTATTACAAGTATTTTTTTCTTTATTTGCAATCTTTTCTATCCCTACATCTCCTTTGGGTATCGAAATGTGATATGAGATGGCAAGAGATGTTACAATGACAAATGTAGTAGATGATGCCCTCAGTTTTCTATCTGGGCTTAGTTGTATAGAAAATTACTATTGGTTAATTTTAAACTGAAATGTATTTTCAGCAAATCAGATTTGTTGTTTAAATTGTCACAATTAAAACAACAAACCTGATTGGCTGAAAATACCGATTGGTTAAAGATTGACCAACAGTAATCCTTGGTACAACAGGGTGCTTTTAACATCTAAGCCATTCCAGCAGGTTTCTTTCCTCCATGGAACTCCTCGATACACAGGTTGCAGCTCCAGTTACCTGAAATAGGTTGTGTAACCAGTCAAAGCAATACTGAAAGATCCAAATTTGAAATTCAACTATTCTATTTTGAAGAAAAAATTGTTGGAAAAGGATAAATTAATTATTACAAGGTTAATTTCATCATTTGACCTTTACATGAGACCTCAAAATAGAATTTCCCATTCTTCTATAGATACAAGTTACATGTACTTCTGGAGAGCTACAACTGTGTCATGTTATCATGAAATCCATCCATTTTTGAGATATTCTATGGTAATGGTAGCCTTTATCACTTGAACTTAAAAGTAACAGAAGAATTTTGTATGGCAAAAGTACTCAAGATGGGAAGTTTGCTGTGACAGAATGTCTGTGTTTTAGTTGATGTGTTGCTATTATAGCATATGCCCTTATAATCTTTTGCACTAAGAGACAGTTAGTTATGTGGGACAGTGAAATGATACAGGATTTAACATGAAAAGCACCAACAAATGAGGCCTTTTTAAACTGTTGATACATACATACATAAACTTTATTTGGCATTAAATAAGTTTACAACATATTCTAGCCTTTACGTAAACATTGAACATAAAATAACACACATTGTGAAGGGAGTGTAACGTTTTACGAGAAGTGGCTTGTCATCATGGGGTTGTTTCTCAAAGGCAAATAACGTAGGGCGTTATGTTTAAGCCATGTGCTAAGGCTAGCGCACTTTAAACCACAATAAATGCAGTGAAGAAGACACTCGTCCCTTATAATTGCAATCCTCTAGATCGAAGAAACTTTTAAAATACTCAGCAAAACATAAAAGCTTGAAGTCTGCTTTCTGCATGTAAAGATTACACAATCTATTTTTAGATTGTGTATTTTTTTATCTCGCTATCAAAGTGAAATGTCATAAAGTAAAACAAATGATACACAAAAAAAATGACAACTTTGAAATACGTAGAGGTTATTATGAGAAAAGACTTGTTTCTGTCAAGTTAGTCTTTATTTTTAAACAAAAACAGCGTGGTCGATCTTAGTTGAGAGTGTTGCTTGATGATCTTTGTCAACTCGCTGTTTTCTTTAAAGGTTACGTCGGCTCAGAAACAGTACTGCATGCTTGTTATCGTAAATTCTTTCAAAAATATCTTATTTTATAATAGATTAAATAGCAATGTGGCGTTGATGGCCGGGAACTATGTTAATTCGAGTTCCTACAACACAGGACTTGCGAATCGAAGATCATGGGTTTCCCTAAAGACCTATTGCATTTTATACAGAAATAAAGTGCAATGGAATTCCCCATGTGATGGGATTTAAACCAATCAGAATTCTTAATTTTATTGGATTGCAATTATTTGTTTGTGTGCAAGCCCAGGAATTGAACTATGATATCGAACTTTGTGATTTGTAGTTTATTGAGCTAATGGGACAGACAATCACAACAAAACCCAAAGTAGACTGTGAGTCAACGTTTTTCTTGACTGAGGCGGGTAATATTGTTGTTGTTTTTTCAGGCAGAACACAATAAGAACCCAACCCAGCATTCAGGAGGGCTAAAGGTTTCAAGTTGCTTTCTTGCATACAAAGAGGGTGGTTTAATTTGAAAACAGTTTGCAATATCTTGTCAGCATGAACACAAGGATGGTTTCTAATTGTAACCAGACTGGAAAAACAACATGGGTACCCGCTTGGTCCAGAAATAAGTTGGGATCTGAACAGATACCTTCAGGTGCCTCAGACAGGGGAGGATTCAAACAGTACATGTGGTAACCTCTGTCACAATCATCACAAAATAATAGCTGCTCCTGTAAGAAATACACATCATTTTTTTGTTATTTAGACCATTCTATTTTACTTGCCTGAATCTTATCAGGAGATCCAACCAACAAGATATGAGCCAGCGCGTGACATTTACAACAATCTCGTACATTTTCGTAAGTTGCCAATATTGACAGTCACATATTGAGATTAAAAGATAGTCTGACTGTCTAAAGACACTTTGAGACCTGATCTAACTATAAAGGACAAAGTGAAGATCCTGGACAGACTGTGCAGATGCACAGGCTGGCCAGAGTCTTCGCTTGGCACACATTTGAATTTGTTGGAAATGTCACATACAGGCTCACATGTTTGTTAAACATAAATGCGCCTGCCACTGCCCTTCTTCAGATACAGTAGTTTGATACTATAATTTATGGCAAATCTTAATTCAATACTGTAGTCCGTGGCAATACTTAAGTTACTGTGAAGTCTAAAATTTTATAATAGTAGACCTTGAAAAAGTAACCTTGACAGATGACCTTGAAAGTGGTACTAACAGAACACTATTGTCACAAGCTAGACTCATGTGGAATATGAAGGCCTTATCCCTTACCAATCAAAAGTTATGGCCAATGTTAAAGGACAAATAGACAAGTCAAAATCAATATGCTCCTATTCATCTATGCGGGGGCATAAACATGTAATCTGCCTTAGGGTAGTGGACATGTAATAGTGCTGCAAGGGTTTGGTAGTAATGAACTTTCATTAGGAAACCTCAGTCAACAATCCACCCCTCAACAAATTGTTGGTTGGCAGTTTTTATAGCACTTAGACTAAAAAATCCCACAGGTAAAGGTACCCATATATACACCTATAAATCCTGCAGTCTGTTGGAAATTCAATCCTGGTGCCATATGATCCACTAGTCCATGTACGAATAATTGTTCCTTGTTGGCAAAGAAAATGTCATAACTACAGCCTGGTGAAACCCACGCAGACAGAAATACTGAAATTTTAGGTTTACAAGGCCAATGCACTAAACACTGTGCCAAAGAAGATCTTCCCTGACGCATTTGTCAGGCATTGTATTTAAACCATTTGAATGTAAGGTAAGGATGTTTTATAACAATTGGCAGTTACAACTGCGTCAGAAAAGTTTTATTTATGTTATTTTCTGAAGACCACACAACCCACAAGATTTACATGCAATACACTGTCAAGGATACATATTTACAAATTGATGCCTCAGCAAAAAAGATTGAAACTGCCTATATATTTATAGGCAGTTACAACTAGTTTGCACTCAGCAACTACAATAAATTATTTTTTACTTACATCATATTCTGAGGTACCACTCAACCCACAAGATTTACATTCAATACACTGCAATAGATACTTCTTTACAGGTTGATAGCTCAGCAAAATCCAGTTGTAACTGCCTATATATCTAAAGGCAGTTATAACTACTTTTGCACTCAGCAAATATGATTAAATATTCTAATACTTACATCATTTTCTGAGGTCCCACACAACCCACAAGATTTACACTCAATACACTGCCAAGGATACTTTTTTACAGATATGGTCATATTAGTGGTGAATTGTAGACAGCTAGGGTGACCTGGTTATATATAAATATAAAAGATTTAATAAGGAAATGGAATCCATAATCAAATATATTTCCTTTAGAAGCATATATTGAACTTGACCTTGACTTTTATAAAATTGGGCATTGAGTAAATAAACTAGTAAGGCCTTTAGAATATTATTTTATTGAATTTTGCATATATAAGTATTTTTCTTCTGAACCTGGTTGTTTGAAATTTAATTATAGAGCAATTATTTTCAGCCAATCAAGATTGTTGTTTGAATTAGTACAATTGAAACAACCAATCTGATTGATTAGAAATAATTTCCAGTCTCTTTTTCTACCAATACTGCACATATCCCACTCTTAGACATTATTACACAGGGTGAATGTACAATGTCTACACTTAATCAATATTAATTAGGTAATGAAGACAGTATTTGTTAATTTAATTCAGGTATGAAACTAAAAACCTAATCACTCTGTATGAATATGCGAAGTGATGTTATCTTCATATCTTATAATTTAAAATCATGAAGCAAAAAATTAAAGATTTGTCAGCTAAGAAGCAGATTTCTGATAGTATACCTTTTGCAGAAGCCTACAAAACAGTTGGGTACTCGAATTCGTTTTCATTGTGGAATTTACTAAGTTTTCAATCAATCAGAACATATATATTGATGGACACAACTAAATTTGAATTATTCTTGCATAAAACTTGGGAATGATAATCGACATGCCAGGTAATGATCTTAGAGATATATGTAACCACATACCAGATCTTCCACAATCACTGCAGGACACTAATTCTTCAGCAGTTCCAGTTTTCTTGTTTTCGTCAGCATCACCCAGACAGAAGTCACAGTAATTACTAGTTTGAACCTTTCCATCTTCCCCTCTCTCTGAAAAAAGGTCCACAATCATTTCTTCAATGCTTTTTTGGTTGATAAGCACAAAATAAAAGCGATTTTCACAGGCAAAATAGTGAAATTATTAAAAGATTAAACTGTGCTACAGAAACAGGGGATATTTTGAATTTCAAATTGAAATATTTTAACCCTTGTCATGCTGAACCCGGAATATTCCTGCTTTGACAGGAGCTATAGACAAACATCAGCCTGCACTTATGTGCAGTCTGATGTTAGTCTACACCACCAGTTTCTCACTTTTAAGCCAGAATAGTCAATAGATTTAGTTTTTCAAATAAAAATTTACCTACAGTTGGTACTTTCATTGCTTTTTGCCCTTTGATTGTAACGAAAATTTTTAGCCAAAATTTATTCAGCATGACAAGGGTTAATAATACTTGCATAGGACCTACGGTATATTGTGGGTTCTCATTTGAATTGACTCACTGAGATGATTCAAATGAGCACCCACAACATAGGGTTTTATTCAGAAATAAAGATTTTAGATTGACATTACCCCCTCATATCCGTACCTCTGTAATATGCTGCTTTTTATCATTTTATCCTATTTGATGTTTTGAATGTGGGATCCATTTAACACTTGTCCTCATAATCTTGCAAAATGATGCAGTTTAAGAGAAATGGTCCTAAACTAAAACTTGTCACATTCCATCTCATTTTTGTGCTAGATAGATACAAAAATCATTCCTTTCTCATGGAAGATCTTAAAATCTTCCTTTTGCTCATGGTGTCGTGAAAATATAGCTTTTGTATTTCACATTAAATGAAAGATAAATCCGTCTTAAACAGAAACGATCAATCATCCTCTATCTGGTAGTGTGTGACTTAACCGTAATATAATTTGACAAGTTGACTTTCAAATTTATTTCATTACATCCAATATTTGTAGACTATTATCACAAATATTCATATAAAACCAAAAGGATTAATTCACTTAGCAAAACTGAACACATTACAACATTAGGTTACCAAAGTCTCATAACTTCAGCTGAAGTTGCAAGCTTTTAGTAACTCATCAACCAATTTTTATATTAATATAGATGGATTGGCTATGTACATGTATATAAATAGTGAGTTAACTTTAAGCTGTTACCCAAAAACCTGTAATAATTACCGCATAACCTTACCCTTAAATGCAGTGACCTGCTACTAAGGTTTCACACTAAGATGCCAAAAGTCAATGATAATACATGAAAAGACATGACCTTGATATGACCCGTGAAGTGTGTGATACATGTATTTTCAAAAATTTCACATCTGTCCAAGGTACAGCCCTGACAACCACCCAAAGCAATAACATTACTCAATGAGTGCAAAACATAGGATAGAATCTGCAATCTTACCAATCTATGGAGCACATAGCAGACTCTTGTCAAACTGTGAAGATGCAGACTGACTAGCCAGAGGATTTACCTTGCACATGCTGGTACTTAACATTGTTGCAAATGTCACACACATGCTCTTCTATCAGGCACTGTAGCATTTTGAGGGGTCAGTGCAACACTATTGTAAGTGCCTATAAATATATAGGCACTTATAATAGAGTTGCGCCGGCCCCCAAAATTTCCTATACAAGACCTGCATCCCCAAAGATTTAATGCCACTTATAGAAATATTTCAGTTATATTAAGCAGGAACGCTTCACTGTTGATCACTTTTCTCAAACTTAAAAGTACAACCACAGCATCCTTTATAAGTCTCTAGCTGTTCATACTACTTGGAGGCCGCAGTCATAGCACAAGTGGTAGCATGTTGAACTGTCAATTTAGAGGTTCCAGGTTCGATCCCCAGCATTCTTTTTGACTTTTTGTCTCTCATCAATGGGTTGATAATCATAGACCTATGTGAGATAGCAGCTGGAGGCTAAGAAAGGATGTAATGATTGTACTTGTGAGAGAAATACAAGGAATCCATTGTTAGGTGCTCCAGCTGCTGCGATATAACATAAAAATTGTTGAAAGAGGTGTAAAACTCCATTCAATCAATCAATCAATCATACTACTTGCATTTACAATTATCCACCCATTGATGGGAGACAAATATCAGAAAGGATATTTTCTGCAGTCAAGGACGAAGGATCTAACCCTAAACTTATGCATGAGAGTCCAATTTACTTTCAACTGCACTAAAATACATTGTATGTGTTTTTGATTTTAAGTCTAAAATTTTACAATTTATATCTGTCTATGAAGCAAAATAAGACCATAAGATATAAAAGTGAGATGTCACAAAAAACCGAGACCATCAGGGTAGTGCTGAAAGTGTGGACCCTAGTCAGACTGCTTGGACAGTCTGCCCAGGCTGCCTTGCCAAGTTGGGTCAAAACTTTTCACACTGGGCTAATTTTCTGAATCTAGACTAATCTATCTACCTTCCCGTTAAAGCATTTTTGAATTGTGACCTCTGTTTAATAAGTAATGGGACATCTATCTTTCAAAGATTGAATTAAAAGAGTTCCCTGATGATCCCTTTTTGCATGACAGGTCACAAACATTATGAAGAAAATACAAAGAATACCATAAGGCTTGAAAACAGGATTTAATGACACTACAAATAGATATGAAAACATATTTAAGATAAGCATTTGTGGTTGTTTATTTTTCTTAAATTTGTGAGGAAAATTTTTGGAGCACAAGAAAAGCTTAAATTCAAGTAGACACATAAACAAACAGGATAAACACAGGTAAAGCAAGAGATGTTTGTAAAACATTTATGCCCCCCATAAGAGCAGCCCTGCATTCAGGATGCCAAAACAGAGCAAACAGTTTCCAATTATACCCCACTTTGCATGCAATATTGTTTGCACCGTTTTGTCATCCAGCACCAAGGACAGGTCAATGCCAATTATTCTTTGTCAATTAACAAAGGGCAATAACTCCAACAAGAGGACCATGATGGTCCTAGAGTCTCTTTGACCCCAGGGACATCACATCAATTAAGAAGATGTCATAAAGAAGATAATTTATACATAAAACCAAGTTTCATGAAGTTTGACCAAAATAGTGGCATCAAGAGTTCAAATAAGAAAATTATCATTAAGACCCGTTGATATGGCATGGATCTTTCAAATTTTCAACAGGGTTCATCTTTGTGACTTGACCAACATTCTCACAAAGTTTCATGAAGATAGGGCCATATATGTGGCCTCAGTGTAAACAAGAAAATTGTCACTAAGACATCTTTTACCGTGATATGGGATCCTCCCCAGTTTAGATAGGCTTCATCCTTGTGACCTGGCCAACATTCTGACCAAGTTTCATGAAGATAGGGCAATATTTGTGGCCTCTAGAGTGTAAACTAGAAAATTGTCAATAAGGCCCCTTTTCCCATGATATGGCTTTGATTCTTCCCATTTTCAATACGGTTCATACTTGAGACCTGACCAACATTCTGACCAAGTTTCAAGATTGGATCATATTTGTGGCCTCTATAGTGTAAAAACTTTAATTGTTGACACCGGATGACGAACGAAGCACAACAGACGACGGACATTCAATGATCACTAAAGCTCACCTTGAGCATGATGTGCTCAGGTGAGCTTAAAAGTATGACTATTAGAGATCTAGAGATCTATCTCAATGAGATCTATCCACCTGTGAATTTTTATGAATCTAGCTTGCATACTTTTTGAGATATGCTCTGCATGGACAAAAAGAGGTCTGTAACAGACAGACTGACTGAGCAATCAATGGACTGACAAATTAGTGCAAAACAATATACCCTGCTTCCTCCTATGGGGCATAAAATATGCCTAAAATCTTTCAGTGATTGGGGCATAAAAAGGAACAAAAAAAACACAATTGACATGACAAGTTTAGGCAAGGAAAGGAATGCTGAATTAAAATCCACAAAATAACGTGAGGAAAATGAAGGGAAATTCAATCACAAATAAAGACCTTACCTGGCACAATAAAAACTGGGGCAGCCTTGACTGATAGCGTGAAAAATATTAAACCTTGTCAATAAGGAATTGATTCAATTGTATAATCAACGATTTTTCCCCTGGCAGGGCGGAGCCTTTGTAATGGGTCGGTGCATTTAAGGTTAAGATAAATCAGCCTTAATTCATAATTATTTACTTCTAAAGACAGTCGACATAATTAACTTGTGACCGCTACGCGTTGGTTGGTAACCAAACAATTGAATGTGTTCACTTTCTTAACACGTGAATCCTTTTGGTTTTATGATACAGTTGTTTGCACGTGTTCACAATTACTGCTGACTAACTTTTCAATGAACCAAAAATATTTAAAATTTAACTCACCAAATTATGTCACGGATAAGCCCCACCCTGCCAGTTCATTGCGTTATATGCAGAATATTTACTATAAGCCAGGTGAACCAATATTTACATTAATTTGTAATTTTATACACTGGCGAAAAATTGTGAAGTAAAAAATGATTTTATTTTCTACTACATATCAGATTTATAATAAACTAGACTGTTGCAAAGTGGACTAATACCCCCTACATGCGCTTGTAAATAATGAAAAGCCATTTTCCATTAATGGGCCATAACTCGGTCAAAAGTCTAGTGATCGTGACCATTATTTCACTTGCACATCTCTGCTTGATACTGATCAAATCTGTAAAGTTTTAATGAAATCCTCCCATCAGTTGCTTAGAAATTTAGCACACATAAAAACCGACAGACGGACAGACTGATGGGCGGACCAACCAACAAGCTAACTCCTACATACCCCCAAACAAAGTTTTGGGGGGTATAAAAAAGAACTTTTAATCCCTTTATAGCTCCATAGACCTGAAATACCTTATATCAAAAGAGCCGAATCCATAATAGCCATATTTCTTAAACACAGTTTTTATGAAACCTGCCAAAGGGTCACGAAAGCAAAGGTTTATTTCTGTAAAATTTGCTTTGAATTTACCAACTAGTTTCTGATAAGATTCTTTTTACAAACAAATCTATGTGTCAGCACACAACAGTTGTAATTACCTATAAATATACAGGCAGTTACCAATGCTTTGCACTGAGCCATCAAAATGCAATACAATTGACACTGACTATAAACCAAATACTATGATGATAGTGATTGCTTAAAGAGAGTAGATATAGAATCTGTCAAGAGATTTTGTTTCGAGACAATCTGATCACAACTGAGGCTAGAATAATAAAGATATAAAGGGTGACTTTGCAAGCTTAATAACATTTCTAATTTAGATGAGATTAAGATCAGCTTGTCTCAAACAGATTCCTCTTCTTACATAAATACATGTACTTCTTTTGTTTGCTAAAAACAATTTTTGCAATGCACCATCAACAGAACTAAACATATGAATTATTGAACTTTTTGCTCAGAATTTTTTGTTCTTCAAAACTGAAATAATCATCTCAATTAGACAATCCATTTTCTCGAATGTTTTCTGTATATTGTACTTTATTGATTGGAATCATTCTTTATTTCATATTATTTATTTGATTTTTATTATTCCATAGCTATTTGAAAATAATTCCAATTCCAGCTAGACCATTTTGGACTATTTTACAGTTTTTGTCATTTGATAATGGAATATTAATCACAATCATGAATCAAGAGGCCAAAGGGAGATTGAGAAGCTCTAATGACTATCAAGCTTTTCCACATTTTAATTTGATATTTCAGGAAATGTATTGCTTTAAAGAGAATGTGTCCATAAAAATAGCCAGGCACTATTCTTTTCTTCAATTTGTTTTCAGCAATAATCCTAAGGGCCCCTTCTCTTGTGTTTTTATCATTTTTTTCACACAGAACCTGACTTTAAACCAAGGAATCATCCTGTGAAAGTTTCGAGAGAAATTTGATAATATTTTAGGACTTTTTCACATGAAAAATGAGAATATTTTAAGTAAAAATCTTTAAGGACTCTTTTCCTGTATTTTCAGATGGATCAGCCACATTTTTAAAGGAACCTTCCTTTACTATGACCCATCAATCAGCCTAAGAAAGTTTAAAGTAAATAAGATAATATTTGTGGATCTTATTGTGTAAACAAGAGATGTTTATGAACAGACAGACAGACCGGACTTATGCAAATGATTAAGCTCTTCTGACCTTCAATAAGTAGAGCTTAGCAATGAAAATTCTTCTTCTTTATTCATATACCATAGAGACATCCTGTGAATGGCTTAAGAGAAATTTGATATAATTAATTGTGGACTTTATAACGTAAATAGGAACATTTGAACAAAAATCCATAAGACTCCTTTTCTTATTTTTTCCCACAGAACAGCCCTATTTTTCCTATGACCCTACAAGCATCCTGGTAAATTTTAAAGTAAATCTGAAATTATTTGTGACCTATTTTCCTGTGTTTTCTAATTGATCAGCCCATATTTCTACAGGAATCTTGCTAATAACCCTTCAACCACCCAGTGAAAGTTTCAAGTTAATCAGATAATAAATGTGGTCTTTATCAAGTGAAAGAGAATATTTGGGCAAAAATTCATGAGGCCCCCTTTTCTGTGTATTCAGATGCATCACCCCAAATTCTAAAAGAAGTCTTCCTTAAAAATTACCCTACAATCAACCTGTGAAGGTTTGAAGTAAATCGGATAATATTTGTGGACCTTGTTGCATATATGAGGATTGTTTATGGACAGCCAAAATTAAATTTTAGCTTGAATAATGTCAATTACATATATTTGCAAAGAAAATAAGATGAGCATTAACCAGACTGAGAGGACAATATTTTGTATCTCAATTTTAAATAACCTTCTTTGCAAGAACATAAATAATAATACATATTAATACTTTATTTTTATATTCAAACATTTATATTAGTAAAGATATAACGCTTTGATCCTGAAAGTTGAGAAAATTCAGAGTCGAGCACCAGAAAAAGTTTTATTATAATGACCAAGCATAGCTGCAATATTAAACAGGAGCACCACAAGCTGATGCCATCCGCAGCCACAAGTACTTAACAAGAGCACCGCCTACAGGTGCCTACGCTCAGCTGTAAGTGCTGGATGGTTAAAAAAACTAATGGATGGTGAAAAAACTAAGTAGAAGAGGGGCATAATTTGCAGAAAATGTTTCAAAAGTTATCCCCCTTGAAAGAAAAGGTTGCCTTTTAGATGGTGAATAAGTGTGCAAAGTTTTATGTGAATGCCTTCAATAGAACCAGAGAAATCACAAAAAAAACTAAGTTTTTGCGTTTTCTTCACAAATTTGACCTTGAAAAATGACCTTGACCTTGACTGATGACCTTGAGCTTGGTACCAGCAGAAAGTGCTTGTCCCAGGCAATCATCATGTGAAATATGAAGGCCCTATCACTGACCATTCAAAAGTTATAGCATTTTTTCAAATTCTTTTGCTTTTTTTTCACAAATTTGACCTTGAAAATGACCTTCACCTTGACTGATGACCTGGAACTTGGTACCAACAGAAATTGCTTGTCCAAGGCAATCATCATGTGGAATATGAAAGCCCTATCCCTAACCATTCAAAAGTTATCACAAAATGTCAAAGTTTTTGCACGAAGACGACGACACCAAGGCTATAGCAATACCTCGGGTTTTCTCCTAAAACAGCCGAGCTAAAAATGAAAAGAATCCAAGTGAATAAAGGAGCAGATCTTTTAGCAAATCATGAACTCCAATCAGGAAAACAAAACATGCAAACTGCTTGCAAATTATACCCTGCTCAAAACGTGGCTATCGTATTCCAAAAGTTAAATCTTTTGGGTCAAAATCATTTTGTTATAATGCTTCCAAATAATGGAACACTCTTCCAGCGGACGTCATTAATATATCAAAGTACAGTCCTTTTAAGCAAGCAGTTAAACATGTTTTATTAAATGATCAAAGATATTTCAAATAATAAAGACATTTCTTGTCTCTCTTTCACATGCAAAGTGGGATATAATTTGCTAATAGTTTGCACCTTTTTATCTTCCTGAATGCAGGACAGGTTGATGTCAATATTTTGAATTTTCATTCGATAACAACGAACCTTAAAGCATTTGTTAGGCAAGAAGCAGTAAATCTGGTCATTGTAAGTATTGAATTAGTTTTCAGACATTTGCAGGATAAGCATAATGTAATTGAGTCTGTGCTTGACCTTTCTAACAATTTCACATGCCCACAAAGGTAAGACAAAGACGTAACTGTGAATTCACAAAATATGACCAGAGTCTTGAGAACGTACTGTATAGATAAAGTATTTTTCTCAATTTAGAATATTTCACATGCATTGTGTTATTTTCCAATGGCTGTCCATCACACATTATTGTTGGAAATCTGATACACACAGGCTCAAACATGTACTTAATTTGTAAATTGAGCCTACATGTACCATTTCCAACAATTTTACATGCGCCTGATGTGCCAACACTGAGAACCTTAGACAGCTACAGATACTTTGCTACATTATCTATTTGTAAAGGGCATAGCTAGGGAGTCTAGTCAGACTGTGCAGATGACAGACTGTGCAGATGCACAGGCTGGTCAGAGTCATTGCTTTGTGCACATGGAATTGTTGGAAACGAAACACACAGGCTCAATTTATTTTGTTATATGCGCTAGTATCAGGTGAGCAGTGTGATATACACCCTTTAGGAAATATTTCTAAAAATAGACTTACCCTTCTCCTCCTCCTTACTTGGCTTTGGAGGAGTCTTGACTGGGAAAGATAGAGAGAAATAGAGTTACAGAGGTATACAGAATTTACTTTCATCATGCTGAATTTTAAATACCTTTCGTATAAATGCCAGTCATTGTAACCAGCTGTGGATCAACCAATTAAGCTCTACTTATTTCCACAATGAAAATGCCCTATTGTTAGGTGTGATTTACACGCTTAAGGAAATATTTCTAAAAATAGACTCACCTTTATCCTCCTCCTTACTCGGCTTTGGAGGAGTCTTGACTGGGAAAGACAGAGAGAAATAGAGTTAAAGTTGTCTACAGAGTTAACCCTTATCATGCTGAATTTAAAATTCTTTTTGAATAAATGCAAATTATTTTGACTAGCTGTGGATCAGCCAATCAAGCTCTACTTATTTCCACAATAATTAAGCAGACAGTACAGGCTATGGGCAGACTGCACATCTGTGCAGGCTAATATCTTAGTCTATACTGTCTGCAAAACCTTTGTGTACAGCAGAACTATGTCAAAAACAGAATGAAGAGGGTTAATGCGCAGAACAATGTACTTTGGAAATTCATTCTAAAGATTATGTTGGTTTGTATCAATCATATTAAGAGTAAAACCATTATAAAAATTCATATAAACACAATGACAATTTTTTATTCCATTTCTACCAAAATAATCTATCAATATTAATGCTTAAATAATTTTTCCATTATTTAATGACAAAGGAGATCACTTTGAGGGTTCAGTGCAAGACTCTACTAAGTGTATTTCCTTAGTACAGTCTTACATTAAAGTATAACAAATTAGTCATATTATTCATGAATTCGATATCACCAATACAAGGCTTAAGTCTCAGAAATACCTTGGCAAGGACAAAATTATCCACTTTTTTGTATGTTAAACTGCTGAAGTTTAAAAGACTTATTTCATTCTTAAAGGCTGAATACATTTCAGTGCCTACTAAAGAGTTGAAATTAAGAAATAGGAAACACAACACAAAAAGGAGATTAGATATTGTAACAAATAAATTATTTTCTATTCAACTAAAACTGTTGGAAGATTATGTGCACAATACTAACTTTCAAACATAAATTCTAACAATCAAGTGAATCAAACAGAAAAGGTCAAAATGAAAATAAAAACAACCTTTTTCCTGCTGGAAAAAAGAGAGGATTGGAAGTGTAGATAAAGATCAGACTGCACATCTCAAGGGGTTAATGCAACACTATTGTAAGTGCCTATATGCATAGAGGCACTTACAATAGTGTTACACTGACCCTATTCTGCACCTTCAGATTTTTGTCAGCTTTGCCTGCTACGGAGATTCAGATTAGAGAGATGTGATGGAAACCTGAATCTTTTGTTTCTTTTTCAGACACTATATTGCAGGATCTCATTAGCCTGGTCTCTATGAGACAAATCCTAAGAGTGCCTACAACATAGATAATACTAGACAATAATTAATGCTTTCTTTAACCATTGTCATGCTGAATAAAATCCTTAGTAATTTGCTTTTAAGGTAAAGTGCTGAACGCACTCAAGATTTAATTTACTTAAAAAGTGATTTTTTTTTTTAACTTTTTACATTTTGGGTACAGCATGACAAGGGTTAAAAGTTTGAAATCTAAATCACACTCTCCTTAAGACTTCTCTCAGAAAAAATCTGGTTTCAGCAGGATCCAGGTTGATACAGGCTCCTAAAATTAGATTGTTTATATTTCCACTTACCCACAGGTTTGGGTGATGGTTCGGGTTCCTCGGGCTCCATGATACCATTGTGGAAATGATTGTAATGATAGGACAGCCCTGGTCTGGTCTTGTATCTCGCACTGCACACTGGAATACATGTATATCAAAGTTATCATTGTTATCATTCATAGCATTTTTTTTTCATATGATAGATGGCATATTAGGTTTTATGTACACTGCAAATCCATTATAACGCAGTGAGTGGGGTCCAAGAAATGAAACAGCGGAAGAAGTAGATGTTTTTGCTTTAACGCTGTATCCCTGATGCAGAAATGTTCCAGATTTGAGAATAATAATATATAAAAAGAGTCTGGCTCATTTTGTGAACACACATCTCTTCATGAAGTATATGGACGTGGATTTAAATGTGTGCGAGTTAGATTTTTTGTTGTTCTATTGTGTTCCTCTGTAAACTTGGCCAATTCTGGACGAATTCCATCAATCCATATTGTTAAACAATTAAGATCATCATCTATAAGCTATACCACGGTTTTAGGCTACATATACAAGATTTTGTATGATTAATGGACTAACAGGCGCATATTTACGAATGTTTCAGACTATTGCATATGCCTAGTGTTAGAACAGTTTGACAACGGGCTAAGCCAATTCAAAATTAACTTTCGCGTTTCATCAATCAATCAAATCAATCAACCATGTTCCCAGGCATTATTTGCCAACACTGTCAATGAAAAGGTGCAAACTACTGACCTGGCTTTGGTCCCCACAACAAATTTCAATTTGAAATTTGCCGTTAAACCAGCTTACCAACTATAGTAGTGGAAACCTTTGCCCTTTGCGTCGTCTTCCACCTCGACCACCACCCTGTTAACATAGGGGATAAGTGTTTATTTCATTGAAAGATTAATTTGTATTTCATTTAGTGAACAAAAGCAAAATTTTCACTTTTGGCTCTGCCACAAGTGAAAATTTAGCTTTTGTTTTTCACAACATGAAATATCAATCGATCTTACTCAAAAAACTAATAATTATTCTATTTCTTTATTGCAAAAATGAGTCTAACTGTTAAATTTTTATGTCATTTTGCAGTCATTGCTTTGCAACATTTATGATTAAGTCACTTATTAGGGTTTGCTTAGATAACCTCAGATAGGCTGAATAAACGAAAGCGGAGTATAAGTTTTGATAATTTCACTGGTTAGTCGGTGAGTTTATCAAATGATAATCTTTCATTATTTCTTGATAATCTGCCAAAAAAAAAATGAAGAAATTTTGTTCTTTACTATTTCTTTTATAGATTACAGAGATTACTCTATTGGTCATTTTAAGGTTCATTCATACTTTTGAGGGTGTTTAAATTTACAAAATGATTGATTTTCTTATTTACAAGATCCACATATCTTTTATTTAGTTTACCTAAACAATATTATTTTCCAAAATGGGAATATACAGGTGTCAATGCAAAATTAATTTTAAATGCCTATATATCTATAGACAGTTACACCAAATTTGAATTGACTCTTAAACCTTTTTTGTAAATCATTCAATAAAAGATTAATGAATTTAAGATATAATTCCAACACAGATGTGCCAAAGAATAAAGACAATTGCATTTACTTTCCTAATGACAAAATCTTGGTACATATTTCATTTAGTTAAATTTCATTTTTGTATAATATCTTAATTCTGCTTCCAATGCATAACCTTTTATAGCATATTTTAAGGCTTTCCCTAGAGGTTCATGCATACACAAGTAGACAAATTTTACAGAATTTCAGCAGGATACTCAGGGTTCAACACTAAGGGGAGTCTGAGACTCCTCATTTTGTGGACAGGACTCCTTTACTTTGCAAGTTAGGAGTCTGATGGACTCCTTGGTCAGAGAAAATTACCTTAAATAACATTAAGAGAAATGTCCTAAGTTTCTACTCATAAACTCTATTCAATAAAAGTTCTAATCTTTTTGATATGAAAGTGGTTGCATATAACATTTGGTTGTATCAACTAATTACTTTGAAAGAAAATCATCTTATTATTCTGTGAGAATTATTGTGGAAAAGAAGAAATTGCTTGATACTAGCAATTTCTTCTTTTCCACATTTTTTTGTCTAAAATATGAACATTTGGACTCCTTATTTTCAGCTTGGACTCCTTGATTTCATAAGTTAAGTGTCTGTTTGACTCCTTTTTCTTAGAAGTTAATGTCAAACCCTGAAACTAGTTTAAGAGCCTATAAGTAAATAGGCACAACAATTGTTTTGACCTGATATTTACTCTCAGTTCTTATGTCAATTTTGAAAATTTGTGGGAAAAGGAGGTAGGGGGGTCTGAGACCTTTTAAATTAGTTGTAGCTACACAGTTTTAGTTGCAAAATAACAAACTGATCATTCACCTTTCCCTTACGCTTTTTCTTTTTAATATACTGATCTTCAAAATCACTGATATCTGATTGGTCATCGCACACTTCTCCTGCATCTGGAGGTTCAAGGTACTCGTCATATTCATCATACCATTTTTCCTTTGTCACCTCAGTTTTTAATTCAGGTGTTTCTTCTGTCTGGGCTGCAGCAGGGTTCTCCACTGTACTAATCTGATGCATGTCTGAAATGTAATATGAAGCTATGTGTCACAAATCCAACAATTTCACATTAGATTTTTCAGCAGCCTAGAGAGCCGCAAAGAGCACCAACTGTGTTCCCTAGCCTTCTTTAGAAAACTTTAACAATTAGATTTCTACAGAGGGCTATGTAAAGTAAGGGAACAGTCTAATAAGTGTTTACTTAAGGTAGTGGACACGTAATAGGTCCCCATGTTTCAGAAGTAATGAAAAAAAATAGTGTTAACAAAGATTTCCTAATGATTTTTAACCTTGATTAACACTGTTAAAGTGTAGTCCTTTCAAAATGTTGTGGAACTATTACGGGTCCACTACCTTAAGGCTCATGTCAAACTGTTGAAAAAGTCTTCTACATACCCACACTTGTGTGTTTGTCTATCACCAGTAATCATAATATAGCCTATATTTAGAATAAGAATCATAATTGACTGATCTCTGTCAGATGACCTTAACCTTTTTATCACTTTACTCATTTGAAAAGGGGTCAAAAGGGGCATATACCTACATTGTAACCTCAAAAGTTGTGAAACAACATAATTTACTCTGGTTCAAGTTCTTAACTCCCTTGTCATACTGAACCTAGAGCATTCCTGCTTTGGCAGGAGACAAAGACTAAGATCAGCTTGCACAAATGTGCAGTCTGATCTTAGTCTTTGTCTCCTGATTTCCCTTTTTAAACCATTTTTTTTTTTAAATATTTCCAAAATAAGAACTGACCTCTAATATGAGCATCTGGTGCTTTATGCACTTTGATTTTGATGCACTTTTGCCTGAATTCTTATTCAGAATGAAATGTGTTAACAAACTGGTGAATAGAAAAATAGAAAATCTTTCTCAAAACAACAACAACACTTTATGGAGCAGTCTTATAACAAGAGATGTTTGTATAACATTTATAACCCCCTCCCCATAAATGCAGGTCAATGACCTGTTCTTTGTCAATCAACTAAGGGCAGTAACTCAAAAAATATGATGAGTATGAATTATGGTTCTTGTGCACTCCACTTCTCCTCAATATCTCTAACAAGAGATATTTGTAAAACATTTATGACCCCGTTAAGAGCAGGTCAATGGCATGTTCTTTGTCAATTAACAAAGGGCAATAACTCACAAAATATGATGAGTCGAGTTACAGTTCTTGTGCACTGTACTTCTCCTCAATGAGATCTATCCACCTGTGAAGTTTCATGATTCATGCTTGCATAGCTTTTGAGATAAGCTCTGGACAAAAAAGGGTCTATGGACGGACCGACCAACCAACCTACAGACCGACCTGCTGACAAGTGCAAAGCAATATATTCTTCTCGAAGGGGTATACTAAGGAATTCAATTCATGGACAGCTTATTAAATACATGTATAAAATTGTGGTAGTCAGTTATCTTTTCATTTATTTTATAACAATTCAAAATTAACAAGACTAAAGATGTATTCATGAAACACTTATGCCTGAAAACAGTTTTATTTAAATATGACCTTGACCAGATGATAAAATAGTTTTAGAATAATAGATAAAATGTAAAGTTCTAGAGTTAAGTTTAGTATTGACTGACAAGATGACACCAGTGATTGAATTGTTCACTGCAGCCCAACATGCACATTGAGTTTGATTTTGTTCTCTTTCCTTATTTCCTCTAATAATAGCACACTCCCTAATAGAAGCACCCCTACATTTTTACTAAGAAAACCCACTTCAAATGTCCAAATTTTAGGAACTTTTTCAACTTCTTTTGAATTTGAGATGAAATACCTCTAAACAATCATTTATATGATTCACCTCAAATTAAAGGGAAAAGGGCCTAAAAGACATCAATTTAATGATTTTTTAAATAAGAAAATGCATATTAAATAAAAGCTCCCAGACCATGTTATGTATAGCTCAAGGGAGCGTTTATTAGGAGAAATACGGTATTTTTTTTATTTGGAATGAAATACAATACAAAAGCTATTGTAATAAAACTGCAAACAATATTTTCTGGCCCCTAGAACATTGTGACTTTATTCAAGTTAGTGATGGTTGTTATATGTTTCAGTATAGGAGTTAATGGTTGTAAGTAAGTAAAGGTCTAATGTTGATTATTATTGGCATATATAAGGCAAAAAATAAAATAGCATGAATTCTGATTTGAACCAAACTGAAACGATGCTGCATGAGGGTATTATTGCAGCCTTATGGGGCACATGGAATTATACCCTGATAATTCAATCATAATGCTTCAATCACAAAAGAGAAATATCACATAAAATTTTGGGACCGCTAAATTGTTGTTTTTTTTTAACCCTTGTCATGCTGAATAAATTTTGGCTGAAAAATCGCATCAAAATCAAAGGGCAAAGAGCACTCAAAGTACAAACTGAAGGGCAATTTTATTTTGAAACAAGAGCCATGTCGGACATGACCATCCCCCGCCGAGAAAGCTTGATAGTAAACTGAAGCCTAATAGATTAAGGGTTCTACTTTAAGAAATTAAGCCCCTACAAAATCGAAGTCTTTAAAATAACAAAGGGCAATAACTCCAAAATTATGCGAGCCAGAGTTACAGTTCTTGTGCACTGCACTCCTCTCACATGAAATCTATCCACCCATAAAGTTTCAAGTTGATAGCTAAAATACTTTAGGAGATATGCTCCGGACAAAATCGAAGTCTTAAAAATAACAAAGGGCAATAACCCCAAAATTATGCAAGCAAGAGTTGTAGTTCTTGTGCACTGCACTTCTCCTCCATGAGATCTACCCACCCATAAAGTTTCAAGTTGATAGCTAAAATACTTTAGGAGATATGCTCCGGACAAAATCAAAGTCTTAAAAATAACAAAGGGCAATAACTCCAAAATTATGCAAGCAAGAGTTGTAGTTCTTGTGCACTGCACTTCTCCTCCATGAGATCTATCCACCCAAAAAGTTTCAAGTTGATAGCTAAAATACTTTAGGAGATATGCTCCGGACAAAATCGAAGTCTTAAAAATAACAAAGGGCAATAACTCCAAAACTATGCAAGCAAGAGTTGTAGTTCTTGTGCACTGCACTTCTCCTCCATGAGATCTATCCACCCATAAAGTTTCAAGTTGATAGCTATTATACTTTAGGAGATATGCTCCTGACAAGTTTAGTGACAGAACCTCGGAATGACGGAATGACGGACGGAGACCATTACTATATCCCCTCGCCGAAAACGGCGGGGGATAAAAATAAATCTATTGACAATTCTGATTTGAAAGTGAGAAACAGGTGGTGTAGACTAACATCAGACTGCACATTATGTGCAGGCTGATGTTTGTCTATAGCTCCTGCAAGAGCAGGAGTATTCCGGGTTCAGCATGACAAGGGTTAATCTATCCATTGAGGTAGAGGAATAACTTTGGACAAATTCAGCACATGTACTGATTTGTCATAGAAATAATAACATCTTTCTCAACACAGAAGTGTGTGATAAAAATATTTGCTTATAATTCTATTCAATGTTAAATTTCGGCGTTATTACTGGAAAGGTAGATTTGTTTGCTTGTTTGAATGGGGTTTTAACAATCTTTCAGTTATATCATGGTGCTGGAGCATAAAAATTCCTTGTGTATGTGTTTATAAGAGTTCTAATAAAGAACAAGAGCTGTCACTGTAAGATGACAATGCCCCCGACACCGCTTTGATTTTAAATTATGGCCAATCTATGTTGAAGGTCAAGGTCATCCAGGGGTCAAGGTCACCAAAGTATGTGCCTACAGAAAGGTAATGTACCAAGGAATGTTGTGGTAAAGTATGATGCGAATATGTTAAGTAATAAGGAAGTTATGGCCAATGTTAAAGTTTTTGGACGGAATGACGGACGGACGGACAGACGGACGGACGGACAAGTCAAATTTATGATGCCTCCCTATCGGGGGCATAAAAATAGGGAACAACCCATAATATCAATATCATCAGATAGATTTCAAATGACTGTAACAGATAAATCATACTTTTTTATTGAATGTTTTCTGAACTCTAACATGTTATAAGTGAAATTACATGAAACACCACCCTTGAAGCCCTATGGAGCAGTCTTCTCCAATCAATTCCCGTTTTTATCCGCTTGAAATTCTGTAATACTGAAACATTTTTAAGTCTATGACATTAACAAAAGTGACTTTGAAACTCTATGTGTCTCTAAATAATTATGTTAGTAGTGTTCACTCTGATGTTATTGACAAATGATACCTTTCATTAAATTATCACTGCGTAGTTTTTTCCTGTATAAGGCACTGCTTACATAGTCTGTAAAGAGGACAACAACAACAAACATGCATACACAAAACAGACAAACACACATATGAACATTTACATGACTATTAACATGCATATTTTTTGCATTTAAAATCATTGCAGAACTCCAAATTGGAAGCTCAGCCATTATACGGAATAGACCTCAGAATAAAAAAGGCCCACCCATGAAGTGTGTCATTTTACACATGGGTTTATGTGACATAACAATTATCAACCATTATGCTAAGGATGATGATGCATAAAACAAAATCAACATAGAATAAACGTGGGCATATTTATATTTGATAACAAAAAACAATATTTTCCTGCGTTTTGCCATCATATTGTAAAATGCCAAAAGATCTGCACAGACAACCAGAATAGATTAACAAAAAGTGTTTTTGTTAAAGGGGAATAAATAAGCAAAGTTCTACCATAAGCTAAATTACCCAACAAGAGCACCACCTACGGGTACCTACGCTCAGCTGTAAGTGCTGGATGGTAAATAATTAAATGGATGGTAAAGAAACTAAGTAGAAAAAGGGGCATAATTTGCAGAAAATACTTCTTAAGTTATCCCCCTTGATAGAAAAGGTTGCTCTTTTGATGGTGAATATGTGTGCCAAGTTTCAAAGTGAATGCCTTCAGTAGAACCAGAGATATCACAAATATGTCAAAGTTTTTGCTTTTTTTTTCACAAGTTTGACCTTGGAAAACTTGGTATCAACAGAAAGTGCTTGTCCCAGGCAATCATCATGTGAAATATAAAGGCCCTATCACTTACCATTCAAAAGTAATCGCTAAATGTCAAAGTTGTTGCAATTTTTTCACAAATTTGACCTTGAAAAATGACATTGCCTGATGACCGTGAACTTGGTATCAACAGAAAGTGCTTGTCCCAGGCAATCATCATGTGAAATATTAAGGCCCTATCACATACAATTCAAAAGTTATCGCAATATGTCAAAGTTTTTTCTTTTTTTTATAAGTTTGACCTTGAAAAATGACCTTGACCTTGAATGATGACCTTGAACTTGGTACCAACAGAAAGTGCCTGTCCCAGGCAATCATCATGTGAAATATGAAGACTGTATCACATACCATTCAAAACTTTTTGAAATGTGCAAAAGTTTTTTGCATTTTTTTTCTTGGTACCAACAGAAAGGCATTGTCCAAGGCATTCATCATGTGGCATATGAAAGCCCTATCACTTCCCATTCAAAAGTTATCACAAAATGTCAAAGTTTTCGCATGTCGACGACGACGACGACACCAAGGCTATAGCAATACCTCTGGTTTTCTCTGAAAACAGCCGAGCTAAAAAGGAGCCACACTTATGTCCAAGGTACTTTCCAGTTTACAGAAAAGTCTGAGCAATTTTCCAAATGGCAGAACCAATGCTTCAATTCTACCCTCAAAATATTAAACATACATCCCATCATACTACCATCACATTCTTTCCAAATTTCTACAGAACAAGTACATGATATAAAGTTACCAAGTATTACAAAACGTTTCACAATTATTCCCTTTTTTTCTCATGAGGTGTCATTTGCAAAACTTAGTTGCTCGACTTTGCTAACTTTGCTTTTTAACCCTTTTCTGCACAGTCAAAGGCCTTTTCATCCTTTTGATTTTATGTTAGGGAGAATAGAGGAAAAAGAAGAAATAAATTGACACAGGCAATTTTTCCACATTGGATGACTGCTTTTCAATCACAAAGGACAACTACTTTTCAGATTTGACTCTCTTTTCATTGTAGTCCGCAGACTATTCTCAATTGGAAGAGTCTAAAATTTTAGAAAATGGAACAATCAAACACTTTGTCATTATATGGTATTTGTAGTACAATGTACATATATTGCAACTACCAACCTGCTTCCCCTGTTTCTATGTCACCATTTTTTGTGGTCCGTTCTTCAGGAAACAAGAAATAATGCTTCTTTTTCTTCCACCTTCTTTCAGGGTAGGAGTATATTTGACCATGAAATTTTCCTGAAATATGAAACGGTTATATACATGGTTAACGAAATAATGAAGGATTGTAACTTTTCTGATAATTAACCCTAAATTCTTATCTCTTTTATGTGGGAGGTATAGACAAATACAAGCCGAAACAAGCAGCTTCATCTTATTAGTTATTGTATATCTTTTAATTCAGACTTGTTTAAAATATAATGCATGAATTTCATTTGGTTATTCTACCTCACTGTATTATGACAATCAACGGCTCAAATTTGAAAAAACATTGCATCTAGTTTTGACCCATCTTGTATAGAGGTAGAGATAAGAGAGGGTAAAGCCTGTCTAAAAAATCTTTATTTCTCAATGAAGCCCTATGCTGTGGGTACTCATTTGAATCGTCTTGAAGAGACGATTCCAATGAGTATCAACAACATAGAGTTTGTGCTATCATAATTGTTATACTTTGTTCTAAAATCTAAAATACCCCTTCTCTCTGTAGCTCTGCTGGTACTGTTTGTATACATTATATACTAGAGTAATTTCCTTTTATATGTCTTTGAAATCCATGCAGTTTATTAAACCAGGATAAATCAAGGGATTAGTGTAAAACTATTGTAAATCCCTATCAATATAGAGCCACTGACAATAGTTTTGCACTGACCTTTTTGAAATACTATTTCGAACTCTTCTAGATTTGTATTTGACCCCTTCAATAAAAGGTTCAAAATTCTTTTTTAATGAGGTCATTGATCCCTGAATTTAAAAAGCTTACATGATCTGTGGCCCCTGCTATTTGAATTGTTCTTTGACACAGGTGCCCCTGCAAATATTTGGATGTTACCCATAACCCATTTGACCTTCAACTGTGAGCTTAACCACGGGTGTATCTTGACAATCTCTTTGCATTACACTAGTACTCACTCATAGGATTGATTGATTGAATGGGATTTTATGCCACTTTCAACATTTTTTCAGTTATATCGTAGAGGCTGGAGCACCTAACAATGTACAACCAGCACATCCTATCCTAGTCTCAGGCTGCTATCTCACATAGGTCTATGATTATAAACCCATTGGTGAGAGACAAATAGTAGGAAAGAATGAGTGCCGCTGTCAAGGATCGAAACCGGGACCTCTAGAATGACAGTCTGATGGCGGCTCTCACTCAAGGGAACAACGGTGCAAATTATTTTACATTCAGCCATAAATGCATAAGTTAAGCTCAACACAAGTAAGGAATACATAACCGGGATCAACACTTACTTTTGTGAGTAACGAGTCCATTAGACAACTTTTGAAATCAAGAAAACTAAGCCCGAAGTAAGGAGTCCAATTTTTTGTACTGGGAGAACATTGTGGAACAAGAGCACCGCAAGCGGGTGCCAATGCTCGGCTGTTAATCATTTCTTAGGCAAATGCAAACATATGAACTTGGTACCTACAGAAAGGTCTTGTACCAAGCAATGATCATGTGAAATATAACGGCTCTTTGACTTACCATTCAAAAGTTATGACCAAGGTTAATTTTTTTCAAACAAATTTGACCTTGAAAAATGACATTGAACTTGACTGATGACCTTGAACTTGTTACCTACAGCAAGGTCTTATCCCAAGCAATGATCTTGTGAAATATGAAGGCTCTATGACTTACCATTCAAAGTTATGACCAAGTTTAAAGTTTGTCATGCCAACGACAACGCCAACGCCAACACCGACGACGCCAAGGTGATCATAATACCTCGCGTTTTCTTTGAAAACAGCCGAGCTAAACAGAAGAAATTGCTTATAAAGAGCAATTTCTTCTTTTTCCACATATGTCTCCTCCAAAATGAGGAAATTACTTCTATGTGCAAGCTATGTTGACTTCAACAGTCTTTGTTATGAAAAATCAACAGTTTTGACAAGGGTTGAAAAGCAAAACTGCCCTGTGCATTTATTTTTCAAAATATTCTTATATGATCCAGTTAGTCCATTGGACTCCTTACTTGCAAATTTAAGGAGTCCCAACTGATAAACAAAAAGACTCGGACTCCTGGACTTCCCTTTAAAGTGTCAAACCTTACATAACTTAACAAATCCCCACCACCCTCACACATATGAACCCATTCAGGCACTTACACATGGACAGTTAACTCGATAAGCCTGTCGCCATGCCATTGCAAGGGCATATAGACCACATACCTGGTTTTCTGTGTCTGTAGGAGTGCCACAGATCCGTATGGCTTTGTGCTACACCTGTCTGGGAGTCGAGAAATGGGAGTCTCATTTTTCTCTCATGTTTCAGCCTCAAGTTGAAGCTTGCACACTGCTCAACTGCATCCATATAAATAGCTTCAGAGCCAATGCTGTAATAAGTAAAATGAATTCTAAATAAATTCTATTTCCTTGTTAACAAGGTCCATATTAGATGGGAAAAATCCAATCTAAAGTGATTCCTCATTAGAATCAAATTTGACAATTAATGGATCTTTATTTATTCATTACATGTATTACACTTATTTCTAGGAGAATTTATTAACCTTTGTCATGCTGAACCCTGAATATTCTTGCTTTAGCTTTAGGTATAGACAAAGATCAGCCTGCACATTTTATGCAATCTGATCTAAATTTTTACCACCTAGCTTTCCCTTTTAAAAAGGAAGAGTTTAATATTATCGAATTAAATACTGACTCACAATTAGTGCATCCAATGCTCTTGCTTGGCACATAGATTTAAATGTAATTTTGTATGATTTTTATTCAGCATTACAAGGGTTTAGAGGCTGTACAATACCGCAAGTCAACAGACATATTTGTAGCACTTGCAGAAAATTTCCATCACCTTGTAACTTTCAATTAACTTTTTAAAAGGCATGATATATTTGTACTTGCAACTTTTTGGTAATATATTTACAGTCTTTTTTTTAATGTCATAACTTCTTTTAGAAATGAAGAAACAAAATCCAATGTGACCCTTCACATGAAAAGGGACCATCTGTGGTTGTTTGTGAAGCATCAACCCTAGTCAGACTTTGAAAATCACACAGACTGACTTCCATTGAAACTTGTTGCACTTAACTGATTTACTTAATCTAAATTGATCGATCTACCTTCCCTTGAAATATTTTTTTCAAACTTTATCTTTGGTTGACCTGTACTGGAACCAATTTCTTTTTCAAATAATTATTTTACAGGGTTTCCAGAAGGCCCCGTATTGTGTAACAGATCACAAATAGAAGAGAACAATGTGGGAAGAATTGCTTGTTACAAGCAAGTTATTCTTTTCCCACATAGTTTCCCTCTGAACTTTAAATAACAGGTCATGATTGTCTTGGATAGATTATTCATCTATTACATGAATAAATTGATTTCCATGGTTAAAAAGTGAAGTCACTGACTGAGGAATAACTTACATGCCTGAAGGACCAGTTAAATTGATTGTTTGTTTTTTTAATGTTTTTTACGCCGCTTTCAACAATTTTGCAGTTATATCGCAGCAGCCGGACAACCTAACAATAGATTCCTGGTATTTCTTTCACCTGTACTACCATTACACCATTTCCTAGCCTCCGACTGCTATCTCACATAGGTTTACAATTATATCAACCCATTGGTGAGAGACAAACGACAGAAAGGATATTAGCCGCCACTGGGGATCAAACCCACGACATCCAGATTGGATGTCTTTTGCCTAACAAACTGCGTTATGGTAGTGACAATGCCGGTTAAATTGAAGACCTGTGGTACTGTCAACCCATAAAAAAACTGCCGTTTGTTTTAAAATCATAGGTTTGCAATATGCCAACAGAGAAACACAGTTAACACCCATGCAGAGCTTACTTTGAGGGCACTATCATAATATGTCATATATTATATTTATAGCATAATTAAATTTAGAAAAAGATTGGTTATCACCTAGCAATACTTAATTACACAGAACACTGATCCCACATGAAATCCGTTTTGTGTGATAACAAAGCTAATGGAACAAGTCTATTACTTTTTCCTAACACGGTACTAAACACACACAAAAAAAGATTTATTTTTTTTAAACTTTGGTAAAAAGTTAAATGTAAAATTTTTGATAAATCTTAGTTGAAAAAGAAGGCATACCAGTAATTCACACAACATGCATCTTTAGTTATCTCCCCTGATAAATCAACTTTCTCTTTTGATAGTGAATATGTGAGCCAATTTACAACACCGTGTATCAACGTACACCGGATATAGCGATTAGTGAGTCGAGGGAAATATCTACGAAGTGGGATCCATGGTTAGTATTTCTTTTATTATTTCTGTGTTTGTTGTGATTTTACTTAGTAAACAAGAGGCCCAAGAGGGCCTGTATCGCTCCACTGGCTTTAACATCATCAGACTTGCATTAAATGAATCTTTCTTTGAACGAAAACAACACTTTGAAATCTCTTAAGACCTTTTTTATATTAATTAACTGGGTATGGCTCACATTGCACCGAAATTCTCAAGTTTCATTGAAATTGGCCCAACCTTCATCAGGAGATGTAGTTCAAAGATTTCGGGCTCAAAATAAGCCACACCCTGACATGCCAATATTTAAAGGCTAACTAATATTTCGCATACAATTTTTGAAAAGGGTCACAGAAGGAACATTCTGGTAAAATTTCATTGAAATCAGCCCAGTGATTCAGGAGGAGATGTCCTTCAAAGAATTCAGGCTCAAAATAAGCCCCACCCTGCCACACCCATATTTATGGGCCAATCAAAATTTTGAGAGCAACTTTTGAAAAGCGTCTCCCAAGGAACATTCTGGTAAAGTTTCATTGAAATCGGCCCAATGGTTCAGGAGGAAATATCGTTCAAAGATTTCGGGCTCAGATAAGCCCCACCCTGCCACGCCCATATTTGGGGGGCCAATCAAAATTTCAGGAACAATTTTTGAAAAGGGTTACACCAGAAACATTTTGGTAAAGTTTGGTTGAAATCGGCCCAGTGGTTCAGGAGGAGATGTCATTCAAAGATTTCGGGCTCAAAATAAGCCCCGCCCTGCCACGCCCATATTTAGGGGTCAATTAAAATTTCAGGAACAATTTAGGTAAAGGGTCACCCCAGGAACATTTTGGTAAAGTTTGGTTGAAATCGGCCCAGTGGTTCAGGAGGAGATGTCATTCAAAGATTTTGGGCTCAAATTAAGCCCCGCCCTGCCACGCCCATAATTGGGGGTCAATCAAAATTTCTTGAACAATTTAGGTAAAGGGTCACCCAAGGAACATCCATGCCAAGTTTCATTGAAATTGGCCCAACCGTTTGGGAGGAGAAGATTTTTAAAGATTTCAAAGTGAAAAAATGCCACGCCCTGCCACGCCCATATTTGGGGGTCAATCAAAATTTCTTTAACAATTTTAGAAGAGGGTCACCCAAGGAACATTTCTACCAAGTTTCATCAAAATCCGCCCATAGGTTTTGGAGGAGAAGATGTTTAAAGAAAAAGTTTACGCACAGACGGACGGACGCACGCACGCACGCACGCACGCACGCACGCACGACGGACACACCGCCATGACAATAGCTCGCTGGCCTTCGGCCAGTGGAGCTAAAAACGAATTTACACCACTAAGGTAGTCGGTTATATTTGTCTCTTTGGAAAACATGAAATAATTTGTTTCTGTCATAGAATAAAGGAAAATAAACAGTCTAATCACTGACAATTTCCTAGGCCTTCTGCAAAATCGAATGAAAATACTCATATTTTATGTAACTGGTCTATGATTTACTTTGCTATACTTTCTTTGTTGTCCAAAGATTTTACATACTAAATTTTACTGCCAGATTATTTTTTGTTTTTGGAATATTTAGATAGGACAAAATCTACCGGTGTACGGCCTATAGCAGACAATTTCAAATCAGTGTACGAACGATAGAAAAAGTAGTGTACGAATATAGCTCAAGGGAAGGGTAAAATATCCTTACTTAAACAAGAAATTATGTTTGAAAACGCCTACATGACTCTGTAGTAACATTTTGGCGTTTTCGATAAGGATTCTTTTCTAGTTTTTTGCGAAAAACGGGGGAATCGTTAATCATATTGATTAAAAAATATAGATGATAATCATTTACAGAACTTTATGAACCTCTTAACATAATTATTCATTACATTGATTGTAAACATACTTTTAGCATGGTTTTCTTAGACAACGGCTAGTCCCGTTGCAGAAGGCAACTTCCTGTGAAACCAAGTTGTTTCGTTGAATTCAATTTATAAGCTAAAATTTCGCATTTCTACAGATTAAGCGTCAGGTTAATGTCAGACTAGTTTTACGAACTGTTTCAGAATCGGATAGCAGGTCGATTTCTTGTAATATATCAGAATACTATCATTTAGTGTTTACCCTATGGTCCTATGTCATTGAAAAATCGCGGCGTTTTAACCATGGGGTCTTTGATTTTTACAAGATACCTTTCTACATCAAAATATTAACAGATAGAGAGAAAAAAGATGTGATTTTTTACAAGGTTGTTAAAGAATCACGATTCCATCCAAAACATTTGAGCGGCCTCAGACGATTTATGATATTCACATGGTAATAATTAAAGCGTATTTTCGAACCATGTTTATTCACGCACATCAATGATGACGGATAACAATATTGAATTGACATATATTTCCTATATCGAATATCCCCGAAAAATAAGAACCAACGAATAGGTTAGAAAAGACATCATCAAAATCCATTTCAAGCCTGTCTCAATTGTGGTTCAAAATGGAAGCGCTCGGGAACGATTTGATATTCGAAACGCATGACTGGTTGAAATACCGTTTACCTACATCATGCAAACGTTCCAAGATAGGTAGGGGTATACAATAATAAATAAAAATCGGATTGGTCTCTTTACCGTTTTGAAATTGATAGATTAGCCGAAGCCACATACAATTGTTTTACAATCCAATTTCGTTTTGTAGATTAGTATAGTAAACCTACTACACAAAATCAAGACACAATCTCTTGCAGTCGAAGGCTGCTGCTGTAAGAAGTTCTTGGTGACAAAAGTAAGCTTAGTTTTAGAACCGATGTCCACATGGGGATTTCCATTTAGCATGTTACCGTTGCTTTAACGTTCTGCAAACGTTTTAATCGTAAACATATGACAGGGTTTGGCCAGTTAGTGTATACAAATTTATCGTAATCACAAGTCATGATACAAGGATACTAGTAAAATTTTAATTACGAATCTCAGGCCTCGAGGTCCGCCCTGCATTCTGAATGAAAACGTTCGAGAAACAATTTGCAAATTTTGCCCAACACAAGCATTTGCGTGCAAAGCGAGGTATCATTTTCAAAAATAACAGGCATTTTGGTAACTGAACGCAGGGCTGGTCTGACTGCAAAAAATTTACTCCACGTTGCTCCTCTCCACCCAGGTGTATAAATGGGTACCTGTGAGAATGTAAGTCAAAATGCTGTGGCTGCCGATGAGCGCCGTTTGTTAACAGCCAACTTGCAATTCGATGATCGGGGGTTAAATTGTGAAGTCGGTTGAATATGCCTGGCATAGAAACAGACTATAAACCTAACTTTATCTTTTAGAAAGCGCTCAAAACTTTCTGAGCGGACGAAATTTGAGTAGGTGGGCCCTGGAAGTAAAGAGCGTATGCAAAGCCAATGCACCAGGTACAAAACAAGCCTATTAAACAATTTTCGTAAGTTTAACATCCTCAATTCACCAGTAAGTGTAATGCGTCTGTACCTTGTAGAAACATGTTTAAGCAATAGGCTATGTGATAATAATCAAGCCGATGCTGTAATATTCTTAACTTATTCTTATTCTTAACTTAAATCGAAACCCAATACAATGCCCTAGATAACCTTTTCATCAACGTTTAAATTTCTAGAACTGACCTTTACCAGAGTGACATAAAGATTTGCCGATCGACTGACTGACTGAATGGGGTTTAACGCCGCTTTCAACATTATTGCAGTTATATTGCGGCGGCTGGAGCACCTAACAATGGATCCCTGGTATTACTCACACCAGTACTACCATTACATTCTTTCCTGTCTCCAGCTGCTATCTCACATAGGTTTACTATTATCAACCCATTGGTGAGAGACAAATAGTCGGAAAGAATGAATGCCGCCGTCGGGAATCGAAAATTTGTTAATATATGGTTGAATGGGGCTTACTTTAAAAGTCTTACCGCGGCGGCTGGTGAGCCTAACGACAACATTGATGCTGACAACAATTGGACAATGTCTATGCTTCGGTTAAACCCATGAAGCACGGCCGTGATTAAATTGATTAAAAAATCGTATTTCAATTTTGTTATCTAATCATACGACGATGACAACTACGGTACCGACAACAAATGGACAATGCCCATGTTTTGGATATATCCATGAAGCTTGGCCATGTTTATACTGATAAAAGCTATAGGGGCATTCAAAATAAAACACAAATGATTCTCACCGAAAGAACGGTCACTATTTACAATTGAAATTAAAATCATATCTCCAAATTGAGTAAGGGATAAAAGAGCAGTAACAGTATGACTCGTCTGATCTTGATATCCAAAATTTGGAAAGGATGAAAGAGATGCCAGTAATGCTGAGTTTCTTTGCTCTTTAAGTTGAGACAGAGAAAATGACAGCGAGGATCTCGCTGATCCCAATTTATACATATCATACTTGTCAAAAGCCTGTTTAAAAGCACACAATTACCAAGGTTTGACTATAACATTATACTGAAACAGGTATTCATTTGTGGTAAAGATTAAATTAGTCATGACAACTGCATTGGTAAGGGAAAAAGGCTCCATCGAATGTACAAAAGACAAAAAGATAACTTTATCCATCAAACACGTTTTAATTTAGCGATAGACAATCCATTTAAGAAATATTTTTTCTTGCTATAGGCCGTACACTATTAATGGGAGATTTGCTATACAACGTACACCATCTCCCTATAGGCCGTACACCGGGAGAAGATACAACATGTGAATTTATCGGTATATTCACTTCATACAAAAGGCAGGAATATTTCTAGTGATTTTCTGTGTTATGTTAGGCAATTTATCATGGGTTTTAGTATGACAAACTCTAAAAATTCAGTCAAAACAGTATTTTCGCGATGGACAAACGGAAATCATCGGTGATTAGGGGGTATTTTTTTAATTGTAGCCGCTTATGGATGCTAACCAATTATTTGATACGGGTTGTTTGCTACATGATTATATCAGTAACGCCTCAGGGTCCAAAGAATCCACTCGTCCGCTCGTATTTACGAGTGAGAAGTCCCGGAGGACGAGTGGAAATTCTAAGGAAGTCGTCCTCCCGGACGAGTAAATAATGAATGGCATTAAATCATTATGTCTTATGTAAGGATAAAAATAGATAAAATACAATAAAGACGCTTCGAAAAAGTTGCGGTGATAGAAGTTCGCAACAACATGAACTATAAACAGCCATGTACTTTGATTTCTAAAAATAAAACTTCCGGTTTTCGCATGATATAACCCGGTACCCGAACTTCGTAAATACAAATTGATCTCGCGATCAGGGAAATTATTGAAATAAAAATTTATTTTCCCATGTTTTGTTCATATCTACTACTTCTTTTGTCGCATATAGCCACAATCATAGAATTTTACCCGAAAATCCATGGTATTATATGTTTACAAATAAGTGATTTTTTTCTTGTCCCGATCATATTACCGGTACTTATTACCCGGAATTCAAAGTTTTTGAATGTCGCAAAATTTCTACTTTCGTTTCGTCTGCATTTCCAGATACAAAACATGGTCTTCAACGATCCTTTGGCCTATTGCAGGGCGAGTGACAGTCAAACCAGGACGAGTTACTTATTCAAGTCACTTGCCCTGCAGGACGAGTGCCTTTTTCTAAATTCTTTGGACCCTGCGCCTGTCTTGTATGCTTGCAGGAAAGTTTTACGTGATTTAACACCAAAAAGAGAAAAAAGCTCACCTTGTACAACACCCCGTGACATTTCCCTCGACTCACTAATCGCTATATCCGGTGTACGCTGTTACACGGTGTACAAGTGAATGTCTTTTGTAATACAAGAGATATCACAAAATGTCAAAATTTATTGCACAACTACAACAAGATCAACGAGACCAAGGCTATAGTCAATAAGTGGACGTCAACATAATACATGGAGCCAGTCCTATACCGTGTCAAAATGGCAAAACATAGCAATCTTCATTTACTTCCGACACCATTAAAGTAAATAAAGGGAGGAAAGTTGCACCAAAAATGGGACTCAAACCCAGGACCTCAAGCACACTACCACAGCGCTCTACCAACAGAGCAAGCCGGGCACCTCGCCGTGAATCTACCCAATGTTAAATCACTAGAGACAGACAACTCTCCAAAACCTCAACTGATGGTCGAAAGATATTAGGGGCGAAATATCGTGCGATCGGTTGCGCGTGATATATCAAAAATTTTCCAAGTCATAGAGATAATTTCTATATTTTTTTTATAAATGTAGTAATTGATTAGTATACCTCTTCTGAATAGCGTCGTATCGAAAGGTTATTTCCGTCATTTTGCACGAATTTTTAGTTTTTGTTTTGTTTCCTTTTGCGATGAAGAGTTGCTTCCCTTTTCAGGGATTAATTATTATTCATTTAAAAAGGATATTTCATAACTCAAAGTTTTTATCAAAACTATTACATTTTATCTTTTGAAAACCAGTTTTTAATAACTAAATGTATATTTGTCCATAAAAGTATGGCTTTGTGGCAATTCGGAAAAAAAGAAACAAGAATCAAATATCACAGTGGATAGTCCCTGGCTTTCCAATCCAAGCAAACACTTTTTTCTGCTTCTCAAATGAAATGTAAACAATGACCGACTTTGATTTGAAGGAGCAAGGAAACAGGTTGTTCACTTCAAGAAAGTACCATGATGCTATATCATGCTATTCAAAAGCAATTGTAAGTTCCTGGTAATAATTTTCATACGATATGTTTTGTGACAGCAGAAACACAGCTGATTATAAAACATTGAAAGAAAAGGAGTGTTTATCCAAACTTTATGATAATGTTGGAAGGGCGTATAATGGGAAATGAAGTGGGTAGCTATTTTAAGTGGATTACGGTCAACTTGGTTCTCAGTCAACTCGTTCCTCGGTCAACTCATGGCAATTTTGCTCATCTCGTTTCCCTCAAATAGTCAACTTGTTCCCAAATCGATTTTTTGCTCAGTTCCTTGAAAATCATCATATTTTTAAGCGATATTTCAATGGAAGAGGTTTTTTCTGACTGAAGGTAAAAATGTAAAAATAAGAGAAAAATGTTGAAACACATGAAAACATTATGTATATGAAACGTTCTCGTAGTTTAGTGTCAGCAACATTTGTCAATTCACTGATCCAGGGTCCAAAGAATCCACTCGTCCGCTCGTATTTACGAGTAAGAAATCCCGGAGGACGAGTTGAAATTCAAAGGCAGTCGTCCTCCCGGACGAGTGAAGAATGAATGGCATTTAATAATTATGTCTAGTGTCAGGATAAAATTGGTAAAAACACAAAAAAACGCTTCGAAAAAGTTCGCGGTGATAGAAGTTCGCAACACCTTGAACTGTAAACAGTCATCTACTTTGATTTCTAAAAATAAAGCTTCCGGTTTTCGCATGATAACCCGGTACCCAAACTACATAAATACAATTCGATCTCACGATCAAGAAAAGCATCGAAAATAAAAATAACTTTTCCCCTGTTTTGTTCATATCTACTACTACTTTGGTCGATTATAGCCACAATCATTGAAATTTACCTGAAAAATCCACGGAATTGTATGTTTACAAATGATATATTTCACTTGTCCCGATCTTTTTACCGGTATTTATTGCCCCGGAATCTAATGTTTTTGAATGTCGTAATAAATGTACTTTCGTTTTGTCTGCTCTTCAAGATGACGTTTCCAGATACAAAACATGGTCTTTAACGATCCCTAGGCCTGTTGAAAGGGCGAGTGATAATCAAACCAGGACGAGTTACTTTTCAAGTCACTTGTCCTGCAGGACGAGTGCCTTTTTCTGAATTCTTTGGACCCTGTGATCAGTAGTGATTTACCATTGTGTGTCAAAATGCATGTAACGATTATGCCATTGCTTTTTTTTATCTGAAAATTTAGTAAGTCATAGAATATTTTGATTATCACTTGCAAAAACTTTTTAAGAAATACACAGTTTCTTTTCAAGCAGTCCGATAAATCTTGCGAGACATGCTCAACTAAAACTTCTTTAGAGTATATTTCATGCTCTTGTTTTTACATGAAAATCATGCGGATATGGATATCAAATGAAAAGGAATCTCGGTCTTGGACTTATCAACAATACTACAATGCTCAGGTGAAAAAGTGTGTTTAAGACCTCTTATTGACTTCACACCTCCTTGTATTATCTTGTATACTCTTGTGCTACCGGCAGATGACAATATCTTATATGCAGTCGACTAATCCATGCAAATATTTCTTGTAGAGCCTTCAATATACAAGCAACCAAGTACATTTGTCTGAGGTTGAATAAAAATAAGGGAAATAGACAACATGTATCTTCCCCTTTCCTCCTTATTTTCTATTTGATAATGATATAAAAAGACGATAGAAATGTATACTCAACCAAGCTAAAATGATGTTGCAGATAATATCTTAAGTGCACTTTGATTTTTAAAGGCATAATGATCTATTTATTGTATAAATGTTGTGTTTTGTTTCTCTCTTTTTTATTAAGGAGCAACATTTTTGAAACACATTTCTCCTTTTCCCCTCTTGTTTTGCCATGCCATCTCCAGTCTACCATGGAGTGTAGTGATTCATTTTATTGGCAAAGAAATTTTGAAAAGAGAAAAAAGCAGGACAATAAGTATAGGAATAACTTCTTTCATTCATTATTATTATGAATACATCATTAAAAACCTATTCATACACCCGAGAGAATATTTAGGCAACATAACGACACAGAGCGAGAAAGGATAATTTTGAGCGTTTGAAATTTCAGATACACATCCAAAAGACTGAAGCAACATCTTGAATGACAAGCTGTAATCACGATGTTGTCTGTGTTCTAGCCCAACTCATAAACACAATACTTTTTACAATTTTATAAAAATAGAATAAAAGGCACCTATTTTGTCTTTATCTATTGATAGATTACAGATTTGAAACACGATTTAATTACAATTCGATAATTTTTGTCATATTTGTTACAGGCCAATTTCTTAGTCCTTGACGGTCAATCAAAAGTTCTGATTACTAGACAAATTAAAAATAAAACAACATCAAGAATGCATTTTTCTTAAATCCCCATTTTTTTTTTCTTGTTCTTCATTATTCTTTGTATTATTCTTTTTTTTATTTTAAAATGTGTAATATTTTGATTTCTATTCAATTTTTTGAAAAATGGTTTCCTCGTTTTGGGTAAAAGGGTTACTAGTATTAGCCTACAGATTAAAAACATACAAAGTATTAAAACAATTTTTTTTTATATTATTTATAATATCTTCAAAAAATAAGGGAGATAGAAATCCATCAAACTAGATGTGATTGTGAAATACTAATGCCCCCGTCACAGTAATTTTTTTTAAAAATGTTGACCTGGACAGACAATCTGAAATCATGTAATATGACCTTGACCATGATACCTAGTACCGGTAATGCACATTCACTGAGATCTGACCTTGATCTTGTCACATGACCTCGACCTTGATATCTACTGATGCACATTTAATTGAGATCTATCATCCTGCCAAATATGAAGCTTCTATCTTGAAAAGCCTTGAAAATATTACAATGTAAATTTTTTTGGTTAATATTTAAAGAAGTTTGACCTTGATAGATGACCTTGACCTTGTCACAGGGTCTTGAAATTGGTATCAGGCTCAGCAGATGTGTATCATTGAGATCTATCAACATGCTAAATATGAAGCTTATATCTTGAATAGCCTTGAAAATATTGGGAATGTTAAGTTTTTGAGTTATTTGACCTTCACAGATGACCTTGACCTTATCACATGACCTTGACTTTTGTATCAGCAGATGTGTATCATTGAGATCTATGACCATTCCAAATATGAAGCTTCTATCTTGAATAACTTTGGAAATATTGGCAATGTTAAGTTTTTTGGTTAAGTTTTGCAGACAAACAGACAGACAGACAGACAGACAGACAACGGTTAAACAATATGCCCCCGATCTTTCAATATGGGGCATAAAAATTACTATTATTTTTGGGAACAAGTTGACAGAGGAAAAAATCATTTGGGGTTTGAGTTGACTATTTTGGAAAATGAGTTGACCAAAATTGCAACATGTTGACTGCAGAACGAGTTGACTGAGGAACGAGTTGACTGTAGTATTTCTGCGGTCCCGTATTTCTGTACCCCAAATTTCTGTAAAATTATAAGATATCTTCTGAATCCTGGTTTACATAATATGCCATGTGTGGCTTAACTGGTTGGAGACCAATTCTTGACATGTACCAGTTCTTGCCAACTGAGCATTTTCACAGTAAAGAGTAATAGCATAAATATCTAAAAAAAAAAAAAAGGGTGCTTTGAAACTCTCCCTGACAGTTGTTAACTATAGGATATCATATTGATTCTAATAGTTGCCCGGGCATTTATTAAAATAGTCATGAGTAACTATTTTGGGGATGGGCGATTATTAGAGGTATTCTCTTGAAGATATGTATATTCTACCAAAAATTGTTTTCTGTAATTAATTGAATGTTCAATAAAGTAGTCGATTTTGGCAAGTAATAACACCGAAGATCTTGCTGTTTTAAGTTTAGAGTTTGAACATTTATAAAAAGAGAAAGAAACCAGAGCCAGAAGATCATATTAAAATGCCTATTTTTCACTGATACTATTTTTTCAGACTGCCTAACACAGATTTCGGCGACGAAGACAGAAATTATTTCATTTAAAGAGTATAGTAAACATTTCTCGGGTTTCAGAATATTGTGGTATTATTCGTTTTCAGGTTTTGTTTAACCCGGCATATCGCTGTACTGACTTGAAAAAGATCGTATCAATCTGTCGCATTTTAATTGCTACCGATTTGGTCTTCGTATATCTAAGTTGCAAACTGACCATTGAAGAGAAATTTAAGTTGCAAGAAGAAATAATGCGCAATGGTAGTTGCCTACCTGCATTGAAAATAAAATGAACAATCCCGTTTTCCTCAATTTTAGAAATTCAAAATGTAGCCACAAAAGACCACTAAAGTTTTAAATTATTCTAATAATTGAAAGGGTTTATCATCTACCAGGACAACTGTAAGGCGCGTGCAAGCTCCTAAAAACTCTGCTTTAAATGAACTGTTCTGCGTCCTTTACCTCATTACGGGACTAAAATACATTTTGGTCAGATAGCTACCCGGATTCATTTTCGGATAATTGAAACAAAAAATTATGAAATATGGGTAAATTCTTTCTATTTAATTGGTTCTGAAAATAGTTGTATTATTTGATTAAAATATCATAATCATTTTGGACTAAACATTTTATTCTTTTTTTGTCAGTGGAAGTCAGTCAATACATATTCCAATCTTCAGTTAATCTCGTACATGAATCCAAATTGATCAATCATTGTAATTTCAGTATTTATCGCAGGAATTTAATTCTTTTTGTTGTAAAAATAGGGAAATCTACATCAGAGATGATGTAGCATTTTATACCAAATTGGAGGATGGACGATTATTAGACTAAGTAACTTTTCCCGAAAATCAACTTAAAATGGCCGATTTTGAGCAGTGTTTTTGGGGGATGGGCATATATTAGAATAATCGCGATTATTAGAATAAATACGGTATATACCCCATGTTCTAAACTGGCTCAATTGGACCACTGGTCCAATTCCGTCACTTATACATTTTAGGCAATGTTTTTAGCTCTACAGAGCTTATGTTGTGGCCTAGTGTCTGTCGTTAGCTTTTCTATCCATCTGTTATTTTTTTCCTTAAGTATCTTCTTCTATAAAGCTATTGTCATTGCACAGTTGGTAGCGAATCTGCTTGTCAATCTAGAGATCCCAGTTTCAATTCCTGACAGCGGCACAAATCCTTTTCGACCATTTGTCTTCCACCAATGGGTTGATTACTGTAGTCCTATGCAGGAAAGCAGCTAGAGGCTAGTATAGGATGTAATTGTAGTGCTGGTGTTTGAAATACCAGGAATCCATGGTTAGGTGTCCCAGCTGCAAGATATAATTGAAAGATTGTTGAAGGCAACATTTTATCCCATTCAAATAAACAAACAAATATTCTCTGAAACTACTGTTCCTAATATAACCAAACTTCACAAGAATGATGCTTAGAACAAGCTTTTTCAGATTTGCTTGTAAAATTCTGATGACATAGGCTCTATGGGCTGCCCTGTCACTGAAAAATGGTCCCATTTGATGAAATATGAATAAATTTCCTTGAAACTGCTGTTCAGAATTCAACCGTACTTCACAGGAATGATGCTTAGAACAAGCTATTTCAGGTTTGTTTGTAAAATTCTGATAACATATGCTCTATGGGCTGCCACAACACTGAAAAATTGTCCTATATGATGAAAAAAATAAAACAATTTTTCTGAGTAGAAATGCCATTGGAGTGATATAGGCCCTCCTGGGCTTCTTTTTAATTTTTATGCCCCCATATCAGGCATATTTTTTTACTCATGTCTGTCTGTCTGTCCGTCCGTCTGTCTGTCTGTCCGTTTGTCCGTCCGTCTGTCTGAAAACTTAACCAAACTTAACCTTTGCCTTTTCTCCAAAAGTATTTGACATACAAAGCTGTACACCAAAGTCAAGGTCATGTGACAAGGTCATGTGACAAGGTCAAGGTCATCTGTCGAGGTCAAACTTTTAAAAAAATGCTGTTACGGGGGCATTCGTGTTTCACAAACACATCTTGTTTTCACTGCAAGTTTTGTTCAGGGACAGGATGTATAATGCATGAAAATGTAATACCTTAAAATTTATTTGAAGAATAGTACAAACCTCATTAAAAAAGATCAAATAGGTTGACCAGGAAAGAATTATACAAGTTATTTAGTTGACAATTTTTTTTCAAACAGGATAATTCACCTCAATGGATTATTCCCCTTAAATTGCCTTTCTCCTTATTTATCAATTTTCTCACTGAAACAAGGTTATGTCTAGAATAAAGTGTACTTTATTGTTTAAAATTGATCATCTATTTTGAACTAATATATGTACCAGTCCTAAATTTGTCATTTGATAGCAGAATGAACATTTCTTTTTTTCAGATAAAAAATTCTCATACAGCCACATTATTTCACAAAAAGAGGTTGAGAGCTCTGTTTTATTTGAGGCTCAAACAATGGGATCAGGCAATACAAGACTGTCAGCGAGTCCTAGAGCTAGAGAAGAAAAGGCCATTACTTTATGGGACTTACCTTAACTCCCTTGTGAAAAGAGTTTTTGAAAAAATTATGGAAAATGAAGAAATTGCTTAGACTAAGCAATTACTTCATCTACCATAATGTATTCTGACAAGAAGTCAAAATTTTGATTTTGATATTTCTTCATTTCAGATCAAAAATCCTCACACAGCCACATATTTCACAAACAGAGCCCTGTGTTATTTGAGGCTTAAACAATGGGATCAAGTAATACAAGACTGTCAGCGAGCCCTAGAGCTAGAGAAGACAATAGTGAAAGGCCATTACTTCATGGGACTTGCCTTAATGGAACAGAATCACAATGATGAAGCCATTGCTTGTCTCAAGAGAGGTAAGCAAGGGTGTTAAATTTGTGTGTATATATAGTCTGATCTACTGTAATTCTTGTTTCATAATGAGATTTTCATAAGCTTGGCTGTTTTCGGAGAAAACTCTAGGTATTGCATTACCTTGGCCTCATTGTTGTTGTTGTCATAGTTGTAGTCATTATGTGAAAACTTTGGCATTTGGTGATGCCGCTCTAGTTCTACTGAAGGCATTCACTTGAAACTTAACACATGTTCACCATCAAAAGAGCAATATATACCACCAAAGGGGATAATTTTAGATGTGTTTTGTCCAAATTTGCCTCTTTTTATGCCCCCGCATTGAGAGATCGGGGGCATATTTTTTTACTCATGTCCGTCTGTCCATCTGTCTGTCCGTCCGTCTCAGTCCGTCCGTCTGTCCGAAAACTTAACCAAACTGAACCTTTGCCTTTTCTCCAAAAGTATTTGACATACAAAGCTGTACACCAAAGTCCAGGTCATGTGACAAGGTCAAGGTCATGTGACAAGGTCAAGGTCATCTGTCAAGGTCAAACTTTAAAAAAAATGCTGTTACGGGAGCATTCATGTTTCACAAACACATCTTGTATTACTTAGATTTCCATCTACCATTATCAATTAAAAGCCCAGTATAGGCACCTGTAGGGGTTGCTCTTGTTTTCATTAATACTAACATATGATTGAAGGTGCCAAATATAGAATATCATTTAAAGTATAATACAGTTCTTAAGATTTTGCTAAAATATGAATTCACTCTCAAATATCTCCCTCAGTCACTGACATGTGATAAAAGAACTGGCAGAAAATCGCCTTAACACTTTTCTTTACAAGGAAACCTTTTGTGGAATTTCTACTGAGTTTGTGAATTGCACGAGAAAACCCAATTAGTAATCAAAACTAGTCAAAGCAAATATGAGAAAAAAAACTTGTTCTGAATAAAGTATGTTTAGGCAAAGCTAGTTTTGTTTAAGATGTTCTCAAAGGTACCTTGGTACACACTACTGCAAGATCAACCATGAATCAGCCATGAAAAATTCATGGCTTGAGCCATTAACCTCACCCATTAAAAGCGACATTGTGCTGGGCATTAATAAACCATCAAGATGCCATGAATTTAACATTAAATTATTTTAATGGGAGAGTTATGGCCATTAAAGAAGTCATTCATGGCCATAAATGGAGAGAGGACACCATTAGATTTTCAGGAGTAATTACTGGGGAAATAATGACCATTACAAAAATGAATTATTGATGGGCATTGATTTTTTAATGGTAGCCATTATTAATATTAATGGTAGCCATGAATTTGTATAATTGCTAAATTCATGACCCATTAATATATTTCATGGCACATTTTAATGGGCAGTGGCCATTAAAAGCGACATTGTGCTGGGCATGAATTTAAATTAATGGACATGAATTTTATTTTCACTGCTATACCATGCCCATTATCCATAAACCCTGAAATAAATGTAATGGGCATTAAAAATAAAATGACAAATTAATGGTCAAAATGTCTGCCAAGTAATGGCCATGAAAAAGTACTTAACTTTTTTAAATAGACAAATTATGACCATTAAAGTTTACCCATTAAATGTTGTAAATGGGCATTAATTTTCTAATGGCCAAACAATGGGGAGAAAATACCAGTCATGGACCAAAATTGATGGCCATGGAAAATTTTATGCCTATTATTTTAATGGCCATCAATACAAATCATGCCCATTATTGTTTCCCCTTCAATGTTGGTAATCTTTAGTTTCCTAGGGTTGAAAATTCATAAGTACGAATCTACAAACATGAAACAACTTGACAGATCTTATTCATACAATTCTTCTATAAAATTGATGCAATAATGTTTAATTTGGGTTTGAGAATATTTGCACAAATGATTTATTGCTAAAATCTTAAAAAAAATAAAATCTTATTTTCTTCAAATTTTGCAAATTCGAAGGCTTCATTTAAAATTTGTCTTATATTTTTGTTAATCAATTGTTTTAAGTCCAACAGTACAAGATTTTATTTAAAATAATCAAATTTCAGCTTTTTACATACCTTCTGCTTGCTATTCTTCCCAATGTACAAGAGAATAAGGCAAAAAACATTTTAACTGGAAATTTTGTTTGAAAACAGCAGCCATGTTGGATTTCCATAGACTGGATTTACGGTCACTTTTAGACTGGTACTCTTGGCCATGACTTTGTATAACGACTTATTCATGGTTTGTGTCATGGGCATGAATCAAAATGAAAGTAGTTAAAGCTTTAATTCTGTATTTAATTTCTCATTAATTAATACCCATTTCAAATAATGTAAAGGGCCATGAATAAACTGATTTAGAATTCAACAGCATATGAATGGCCAGAATTAATTGTCAGAATTTTTTTTTCAATGCCAATTAATGACTTGATTTTTTTTATTATGGTTTTTATTTATCATATTTGGTATTTAATTATCGTAATTTATATGGGTGATAACCTTTAATAAATGTTCATGATAGTAACTGGGCATGAATAAAAAGAAAAAAAAAGTTAAAACTTTTCTGTATTCCTGTCATCCCCATTAAATAAAATTAATGATCATGGATTATCTGATTCATAATTGTATGATATATTTATGGCCATAAGTAATAGTCAAGATTTTTGTCATGCCAATGAGTTTTTTTTATAATAGCCATTATTTGTTACTGTTTTGTATTTAATTGTCATCTTCAATGGTTGATTGATGGGCATGAATAAATGTTCATGGTAGTTAATGGGCATGATTCAAAATTAAAAGAGCAAATGGTTTTTAGGAATTTTTATAATGGCCATTATTCGTTACTGTTTGGTATTTAATGGCCATCTTCAGTGGATAATACTGGGCATGAATAAATGTTCATGGTAGTTAATGGGCATGAATCAAAATAAAAGAACTTTAAAAAATTTCAGTATTTCTTTGATCTTATTACAATCAAAGTTAAAGCCCATGAATGGTCTGATTCAGATTCAATGATATATTAATGGCCATGATTAATTGTCATAATTTATTTTAATGCCAGTGACTTTGAGCAATCTTTATTATGGCCATTATTTTACCTTTTTTTATTTAATGGCCATCATTCATGGGTGATTGATGGGCATGAAAAAAATATTTATAGTAGTTGATGGGCATGAATAAAGCTAAAACAAGAAGTAATGGCCCATTACTTTTTTAATGCCAATACTTTTATGCTGGCCCATTATATTAATCTGCATTTCATGGTTTTTTAATGGTTAAATCATGAATTAATGGCCATTAGTTAGCATTTTAATGGCTAAAAGTGTTACCCATTATTATTTTTTTACAAGGACTAATGGCTCATTTTCATGGTTTTCCTTGTTTTCATGGGCCATTAATGGTCTTTTAATGTAATTTTAATGGGACCCTTTTGCAGTAGTGACATATTGGAAAATCATAAATATTTAGTATTAAAGGGAAGGAAATATTGTTCTTAATGAAGAAACTGCCGAGCTTCTTTACCAACAATCTTTAAAAATTTATCTCTTAACTTAGATCCATTATGATACAAAACCTTTAATTTTGATACCCACAAGAAGTTATTAGGTGTGGAACGTTTGGGAATGTATGGAAGGAATTAAATCACCAAGGAAATTTTTGACAAAGAAAGGGTTCAATTTTACCTTTTAGCCAATGAACTAGCCAAAGATTCCAAGAAAAATTTTGGAGATGAAATCACATCAGCATTACGGCAGGCCAAAAGAAAGCGATGGAACTTAATTGAAGAAAAACGAATACAACAAGAAATAGATTTACAGTCTTATATCAACAGATTGATTACTGAAGATACTGAAAGGTTTGTCAACATTGCAAATATATTTATTCCTTATTCTCTGGAATTAAAGATTTTGTTTCAAACATATTGCCACAAATGGATATATATTTTAAGCAGATTAGCTCATGCCTTTTCTCCCATAATTGAGTAAAAAGTAGGCAGTGTGGGCTAAGAATAGTCTGCACATCTGTGCAGGCTGATCTTAGTCTATACTGTTGGGAAAAACTAAGTGTTCAGCAGGAATATGCAATAACCAGCATGAAATGGGTTAACAAGATGACTACCTCAGTATGCAGGGTTCGATACTAACAGTGTCTAGGGTTCCCAAGTATCCCAAAATATTGGAGGAATCCAATTAGTTCAAAGTAAGGAATTTCTTCAGGATCCTTCTATAGATCTATAAAATTTAAATGCTCTCTGAAACAAAATTCTGTTGTTTTTCAAGCCAAAGTTTTAGCTCCACTTTGTTCCTTACATTTGTAAGGATGAAAATAATGGTCTGATATTTTTCTATTTTTAGATTGAAAAATGTCATGTTGGGAGAAGCTGAGGAAGAACAGGTTTCAGAAGAAGAATGTGATAAAAAGTTAAAATCCCTGGATGAAAAAATGGTAAGGAAAGCCTTAATCCTTTGCTGTTTTATCCCTGCTTTTCATGTGCCTGTAATTTTATGATTGAGAAAACATTGTGAAAAAAGAAGAAATTGCTTCTGACAAGCAATTTCTTCTTTTTCCACACTATTTTCTACCCTACTGAATAATATTTTTTTAATTTAATCCACTTTAAATTTTCGTCTGCAAAACCTTTGAATTTTGACAGGTCAAAAATTTTGTAAAACAGGAAAGTGTTAAAGGGGAATTTCACTTCAATAAGGAGGGCATGTACTGAGCAGACTTGGTGGCCACACAGTGTGTTGAGCCATTACCAGATTACATGATTTTAAACTTGCCCAAATTCAAAGAAGATGCAGACAACAGGTTTCACTTGATGGAAATTTTAAAAACCTGCAATTTTGGGAAGATAACATTGTGGACATTGAAGCAATCTCTTTATTGAAACAGTTTGAAATGCTTTATATAGGAGATCAACCCTGTGTTCAGCGAACAGTTTTTATAGCAAGCATTCTATCTTGAAAACAGGGCAAGCCCTTTTGAAAAATGACACATTTGCTAGGCAACAAAAGTGATCTGACTCAAAGTTTTATCCCAGAAACACCCTCAGTAAACATTTTTAGATTTATTACATGAAGTACGAAAACATTTGTATTTAATAGGTGATTGAATATCCAAACAAAGAGAAAATCATGAGTTTTTCGAAAAACTCATTAACACACCATTCATAATAAGAAAGCAGCAAAGTGCCTGCTAACGTTGGCTAGGGCTTTGCTCTTCTGAACTCAAGGCTGGTTACAATTTGAAATGTCAACCACAGGCTCGTATTAGTATTTTATCTATGATATACTCATACAACTAAGCCTGAGATTATTTAACTTTTTTCCACACTCAATTTAAAAGTTACTCAAATTCATAGTTGAGATATATTTTCTATATGGAAAGAGTTATAGAATGAAATTTGTTTGTTTGTATGAGGTTTTATGCCCCTTTAAACAATCTTTCAGTAATATCAGGGTGGTTGCAGCACCTAACAATAAAATATTGGTATTCCTCTCACCAGTACTACCATTATTTGTATTTGTAATTCTGTTCTTTTAATAGCCTTTGTTAATATTTAGAGGTAATGATACATACATGTTGATACATACATGTAACTAGGATACACAAAATATGTCCAGCTTTTACAAATACATGAATATTGAATAGTGATTTCGGGCTAGTAATAATGTTTGAAATAGAAGAATCATTGACTCCTTATCCATGGAATTCCAGGGGTCAAAACTGATTAAAAATGGGTCGAAATGACAGAATGAGCCAATCATAAGAAGAATTTTGCTGGTTCAAGAGCCAGTTGACCTTTTCTCTTAAAATGATTAAGTAAGCAATAAATAGTTTATGTTAGATAGTCTTTAAGATACATCATTGAGGAATTAAACCAAATTTTGACTCTTGAAATTTCTCTCAAGGGGTCAAAATGAACCCCTTACGGAGATATTTCTTATGGTCAAATTAAGATATATTCAGATTTTTGGGGTCAAAAGCCTGGTTTAAGGGTCAAACTTGAGCCCTGTGATTCCTGAATATACTTGTATACTGTCAATAATTTGCACACAAACTCAGGATAAACAGAAACTTCAAATCAAAGTACTGAGAGCCTTGGTTACATGACCAGCATAGGAGTTTAATTGCTATTATGTACCAGCCCAGTGTTCTTTGATACTCAACTTGACATCTTTTTGTTTATCTCAATTTGCTATACAATCATTTGGCCTTGACAATGTTGAAAAAGTTGTTAACAACTACACAATGTACTTTTTATGCTCCCACATAATCTGTTGGTCTGTCTGCCTGTCTGCAAAACTTAACAAAGTAACTTAACATTGTCAATTATTTCAAGGCTATTCAAGATAAAATGCCCATTTTGGGTTTGATAGATTTAGGCGGTGCGAATCTATAGATTCCAAAGTCAAGGTCATGTTACAAGCTCAAGGACAAAGTTTTAAAGAAATTGCTGTTTTTGGGCCATTTGGTTTTCACAACCATATCTTGTTTCTCTTCATATTTATAGGACAAAAGAATAGCTGAAGTCAATTCATTATTTGCACAAGTAGATGACAGAAGAAAGGTAAAAGTGTAAATCCAGATATGTCTTGGATATTGATGGCTCTTCACAAACGGTTTTAACCACCTTTATAGGAAGTTACAACTGTTATGAGTCATCAATATGGACCCAAGATTATAAAACTGAAATATCATTCTCAATTGAGAATTTTCTCAAGCTTTGATTATTTGTAACAAATTGTAACAACTTGAATAAATATTTTTTTTTTCATGCATTTATTACAGTATAACAGCAGAATTTCAAGCTTTAATCTGAAGTTGAAGTTTAAGGATATTCTCAGTTGGAACCAAAATAGTTTACATAGGCGTAACTAGGATTTTGAAATTTATACGCACTAAGAAGGCTACTAACATATATATATAAAATATATAGGATAAAGGCAATATGTGGCAAAAGATGAATGTGCTCCGTTGGCTACACTTTTCTATGATTTGAGTGTTGGTGAATAATCAAAACATAGTAACTACAGCTTGAATAAGCTGTAGTTTGGATGTTATGGTCATTCATCTGTGATATTTTTGAAAGAGGATTTATTTCTTTTACGCACTCGCGTAATGTGCGCAATGGTAGTTACGGCCTTGGTAAACCATCTTCATTTATTGTGGCTGATACTTGTTACAAGTCTTATTTTCACTGTTCTATTCTGCAATACCTTGTACGGGCTTAGCAATTATTTACAGTTAAGATAATCGTGAAATTGACACTCATTCTGACCAAAATATTTCTAAATAACACACTTAGTGCTAAATTCATTTGTTCAAACACTCACTCCGAAAATGTTGAAAACAGTAGGCAATCATTCAAAAATATAAATATTTCATTCAAATTGATCAAATTATTCCACAATTGTATTGGCAGGTATGAATTTTAAAGCATCTGATTGGACCAGGCAGACAAATGATAAAAACTACAGTCAAACCTGACTTAGAGGCCACATGCATTTAGCAAGCAACCTGTATTTAGTAAGCGACCACCGAGTTCCCCAATGGGGGATTTGTGCAGAAATTTACCTGCATTAAGCAAACACCTGTCTTAAGCAAGTGCTTTTTAGCTCACCTGAGCATGAAGTGCTCAAGGTGAGCTATTGTGATCGTAGAATGTCTGTCATCAGTTGTGCGTCGTCCGCCGTCCGTCGTCATCAATTTCTTTAAACATCTTCTCCTCCTAAACCAGTTGGCCAATCTTGATGAAACTTGGCAGGGATGTTCCTTGGGTCAAGCTCTACCAAAGTTGTTCAAATAAATGAAATCCACCCTTAACTTTCCCTTTACCCTTAACAAAAGGGTGAAAATATGAAAATCTTTAAAAAACTTCTCTGAAACTAGAAGGCAGACAGCTTTCATATGTGATATGTAGCATCATCTGGTGGACCTCTACCAAATTTGTTCATATCAAGACCCTGCGGTCATATTTGGGCTTTGCCTGGGTCTTACCCTTTTTAGCTCGCCCGGAACGAAAGTCTCGGAAGAGCTATTGTCATACCCTCGGATGTCTGCGTCAGCGTCGGTGTCGGCGTCTGCTTTAGGTTAAAGTTTTTTATTTCTTTCAATATTTATCCTAGAGGCTTTATTTTTTACAGAAACACTCATTATGGCAAAGGCTTTCATTTGAGACCAACATCCATGTTGAAATGACCTTTAGACTGAGACCTTGACCCTTTCAAAAAAAACTTTAACCAAAAACTTTAACCGAAAACTTTAACCAAAAAAACTTTAACCTTGCTTATATTTTCTGTAAGCTTTAGACTAGAGACATCATTACTTCATATGCACACTCATTAGGTGATAGGCTTTCACCATAGACAAAGTTGACAATTTGACCTTGACCTTGACCCTTTGTGGACTAAGAAAAACTTTAACTGAAAACTTTAACCAAAAACTTTAACCTTGCATATATTTTTTTAATGCTCTAACATAGGGACATCATAGCTTCATATATATACTCACCAGGTGATAGGCTTTCACCAGAGACCAAGGTCCTTCACAATTTGACCTTGACCTTTACCATTTGTGGACTTAGAAAAACTTTAACTGTAAACTTTAACCAAAAACTTTAACCTTGTTTATATTTTCTGAATGCTCTAACCTAGTGGACATCATAGCTTCATATACATACTCATTAGGTGATAGCCTTTTGTGAGAGATCAAGGTCCTTGATAATTTTACCTTGACCTTTTATGAACTTAAAAATACTTTAACCGAAATTCTTTTACCAAAAACTTTAACCTTGCTTATATTTTCTGAATGCTTTAACCTAGTGACATCATTACTTCATATATATAGTCACCAGATGAAAGGCTTTCACCAGAAACCAAGGGCCTTGACAATTTGACCTTGACCTTGACCTTTTATGGACTTGGAAAAACTTAAACTGAAAAACTTTAACCAAACATTTAAGCTTGCTTATATTTTCTAAATGCTTTACTCAGGGACATTATTACTTCATACACATAATCACTAGGTGATAGGCTTCTACAGAGACCAAGGTCCTTCACAATTTGACCTTGATCTTGACCTTTTGTGGACTTAGAAAGATTTTAAAGAAAAACTTCATGTTTGATACAAAGAAATTCCATTGGTAACCTCATCTGCTTGTAGGCTTTCACTTTACCCTAACCTTATACATGCAATCAAAACAAAAAAGTTTTTATATTTCTTAATTACTACTCAAACAGATATATATTAGATCATGGACATGAACATTGAAAGAAACCACTTTGAACTTCGGGAGCTACGTTGTCCGCGGACAACTCTTGTTACTTAGAATCAAAGAGCGAAAATCTTTAAAAATCTTCTTCTCTGAAACCAGATGGCAGACAGCTTTCATATTTGGTATGTAGCATCACCTAGTGGGCCTCTGCCAAGTTTGTTGATATCAAGACCCTTGGGTCATATTTGGACTTTGCATGGGTGCATCCCTTTATCTCTTATGAACACGAAGGGTAAGAAAATGAAAATCTTCAAAAAATTTTCTTCTATGAAACCAGAAGGCAGACAGCTTTGATATTTGGCATGTAGCATCATCTAGTAGACCTCTATCAAGTTTGTTCATATCAAGATCCTAGGATCATATTTGGGCTCCACCCGGGCACAACCCTTTTTACATAGAATCAAAGAGCGCAAATCTTTTAAAATCTTCTTTGATCGAAACAGAGGGCACACTGCTTTCATTTTTGTATGTAGCATCATCTAGTGGGCCCCTATCAAGTTTGTTCATATCAAGACCCTTGGCTCATATTTGGGCTTCACCAAGGCGCATCCCTTTCAGCTCATCTGAGCATGATGGGTGAAAATAGGAAAACCATCAGAAATCGTCTTTTTTGAAACCAAAAGGCAAACAGCTTTCATATTAAGTATGTAGCATCATCTTATGGACCTCTTCCAAGTTGGTTCATATCAAGACCCTGGTGTCACATTTGGGCTCCACCCGGGTGCATCCCTTTTTACATAGAATCAAAGAGCAAAAAGGCATATCTGTCTTGCTATTTGCTGAAAACGTTCCATGGTATTGATCATAGGCAATTATCTTCTTTTTGACATCTGCCTATTTCATTTATGTAATGTCCCAGGGGTCAAAGAGACTCAGGTGAGCGATCTAGGACCATCTTGATCCTCTTGTTGAATGTATTGTTGGTGTTTGTTGAATACAGATTTGACTGTATGTGCCGGGTTCAATCCCGGACGGCGGCACTCATTCTTTCCGAATATTTGTCTCTCACCAATGGATTGATAATCGTAGACCATGTGAGATAGCAGCTGGAGGCTAGGAAAGGATGCGGCGGTTGTACTGGTGTGAGAAATACCAGGAAACCATTGTTAGGTGCTCCAGCTGCCGCGATATAACTGAAAAATGTTGAAAGTGGCGTTAAACTCTATCAATTGACTGTATATGGATATTTCTATAGGGATGTAATTGAATATTGCCATTTTCGGCCGGTTGGATGAAATTAACAATATAAAATGATCTTGCTTTAATTGTATTCTAAATTCTCCCCCCCATTTATTCCCAAATAATTCCAAAATCATTCACCATGTAAATTTCCGGATGTTGTCAACTTTATCAATCTTTTTAACAGGACTAGACATTAACTATAATTTAAAGCATTTTACAATTGTACTGAAAGGTTATTGAGCCACTTTTTTGCCATTTTTACCTCACCTGGGCACGAAGTGCTCCAGGTGAGCTATTGTGATCATCCAATGTCTGTCATCCACATTTTTTTTAAACATCATCTTCTCCTAAACCGGTGGGCCAATCTTGATGAAACTTGGCAGGGATATTTCTTGGGTCAAGCTCTAAAATCATGTAGCTATAGCTTGTTTAAAGTTGTAGTGACAAAAAAAAACAACTTTTTGACATTCTTGTTTGATTACAGAAACGAGACGTCCCTGATTGTTTATGTGGCAGAATAAGTTTTGAATTAATGAGAGATCCTGTGATAACGCCTAGTGGTATAACTTACGATAAAAAAGACATTCTAGAGCATTTACAGGTAGTATAGAACTACAGCATTTAAACATTTTGTTAACTAGAATTTTAGAATTAGCCAATGCAATTAAGTTTGAAATTTGATATACATGTATATGTAATGGCACATTGTGTACTTTTCTTGATTTATTAGCTAGAGTTTTAATTTTGTTAATGTCTGTGACTAATTGAAAACATGATTTTAAGTTCATCTTTTAATTTAGAGTATCATATAGGAATAAAGAACAAACACAATTCTCTTGCTAAAATGAACTTGCCGAATGTGTCGAACATTGGAAAATAAAATGATGAATAAATGATTGATTAACAGTATTTTGTACGTTTTGAAATTAATGTCATTGTAATATTTCATAGTACACTATTGGATATCTTCAGTTTTGACAGATGATTTACTGAAACAAATTTTAATGGTTATACTAGTCTTGCATTCAGGATGACAAAATGGTACAAACTGTTTGCAAATTAAACCTGTCTTTGCATTTGTATATGTGTGCAAAAGCAGGGTATAATATGCAAACAGTTTGCACTGTTTAGACATCCTTAATGCAGGGATGTTTACATTTACAGCGTGTTGGCCATTTTGATCCAGTTACAAGAACAGATTTAAATCAGTCACAGTTAATACCTAATCTAGCCATGAAGGAAGTGATAGACTCTTACTTAGAAGAGAATCCTTGGGCAGAAGAATTCTAGGGTGTTAGTCAGACTGTAGCAGGATATTTGTTCATATGTATGCCATATTGAGGGAAGTATTTGCTTTATGGGAAGAAACCTGAAAATCAACATGAGCTTGGAAAGAATAATTATTCCAAATCAATCTGTGATTTCATTTACATACGCAAGTGGCAAAGATTCATGTCAGTGGGCAAACAAAATGTTCTAACTACAGCTTGACTAGAGCTGTAGTTATGACATTTTGCTCCCCTGTCTACAACAAGATGTGTGAGTTTCTAGTGTACAAAAATGCATTTTACTCCATTAGACAGTCAGTCAAGCAGCTACTCAATTCATCGTGATATTCTAGTTGGGTTAACCCGTGACATGCAAAATCAAAACTTTTGCTGTAAAATCAAAGTGATGAGAGCACTGTTTGCACGTTTTGTGGGTCTGAATTCATTCAAAAAACATAATTTCTAATATTTTCTTGTATAAAAGGGAATATCAGGTGGTAAATACTAAGATCAGTCTGCACATATGTACAGCCTGATCTTTGTCTTTGATACCTCCTGCCAATAAAGGAAGATTCTAGATCAGCATAACAAGGGTTTATATTTCTAACCTGCTGGATAAGTGGATAAGTTTGCACATTGATTTTGTCATATAATTGATAAAATTTATTAAACTAGGTTGTCCTTCTGCTGTTGTACAGAGGATTTAACATTTCTTTCTGCGTGCAGAAAGTTCACGAGCTCATCTTTCAAATTTGTATGAATGTGCATAATGATGCTCTAGTGATTGAAGAATATAATCTTTGTATTGAAATATTGTTAAAATCAAAGAATATTTTTAGCTCATCTGTTTTTGGAAAAAAAAGGTATTTCTATAGCCTTTGGGTCATCATTGTTGTTGTTGTCATCTTTGCAATGTTGTCTTCATTGTGCAGAACATTTGACACATTGTGAAATCTCTGGAATTACTAAAGGCATTCACTTGGGGGGCGGGGGGGTTACTCTAGATGTATTTGTGGGAATAATGCCCCTTCTTGAAATTGAAATTTTGTTCCCACTTTCAAGCATCAATCACTGGAGTGTAGGCACCCGTAGGTAGTGCTCTTGTAATAATAAGAGATCAGAAATCATAGGGACCAAGAAACCAACTTTTAAGTTGAATTTACTATAGGGATGAGTGTGTTTTTCACTGCTTTTATTGGGGTATAAAGTGCAATTGCCTTGGCACATGGCAAATAATGCCTGTAGGGTGTTATGTTTAAGCCATGTGCTAAGGCATTTGCACTTTATACCCAAAAAATGCAGTGAAAAAGACACTCGGCCCTTATAATTGCAACCCTCTTGATAGATCTAAGAAACTATTAAATTGTTCGGCTAAACATTAAAGTTTCGAGTCTACTTTCTGCGCGTATAGATTACACAATCTATTTTTAGAAATTGTATTTTTTTCTCGCTATCCAGTATTGAAGTTAAAAGGCATAAAGTTAATCAAATGGTACACAAATAAACAACAATTTGACATTCATAGAGGTATTTGTGATCAAAAATAATTTTGACAAGTTATTCCGCATTTTAAATCGAATTTATTGTGATCGGGCTTAGTTTAGAGGGTCGACTCAATGTAAACATCAACTCAGGATCTGAACTGCATGCTTTTAATTATAAATTCTTTCGAAAATATCTGAATTTCTAATAAAATGAATAGCAATATTATGATGTGGAAGGGGAACAAGAGTTTTTTGACAACACAGGACTTGCAGACCGAAGGTCAGAGGTTTCCCGAAAGACCTATTGCATTTTATACAGAAATAAAGTGCAATGGATTTTTCCACATGATGCGATTTAAACCAATCAGACTTCTTTATTTTATTGGATTGCAATTATTGTAGCATGTTTATGTCAACCTTTAGGAATTTAAGGAGATTGGTGCATTTATTGTCAAATCTGGTTGAGAAAGATAAGTAATGAACAATTTCTGTCGTGTATATAGATCACGCATTAAGCTTTTTTAATACAGTGAGCAAAGTAAAGATTCTGATTAGACTTGGGGGTTCCACACACTGATCTGAGTCTTTGCTCTATCTATATTATGAGACGAACTGAATTTGTCACACTGCAGGCCAACATCATTTATGTCAATCAGTTCTTCATTTATGTAGCTGTAAATGTCATGCTGAGGCGGATTCAGGATTTCTGTAAAGGAGGTTTGTTCATTTTTCTATTATCACCAAATTCTGACTAAATTTTCCCATGAAAATGAAATAATTTGGCTTAGTTGAACCCCCTCTGGATCCTCTACTGTCATGATATACTGTAAATCAGGTTTAACCCTTTGCTGTTTAATCCCTGATTTTTACGTGCCTGTGATTTTATGATTGAGAAAACAGTGTGAAAAAAGAAGAAATTGCTTCTGACTAGCAATTTCTTCTTTTTCCACACTATTTTCTATCCTACAGAATGGTTATTTTTCAATTTAAATTCACTTTAAATTTTCGTCTGCAAAACCTTTGAATTTGGACAGGTCTAAAATTTTGTAAAACGGGAAAGGGTTAATTGGCAAGAGTAAACTCACCAATATGAGTGACAGACTGGAGTGCACCAAAATTAAACAACTGAAATATTTTACTCAATTTACTGTACCCAGTGGACCAGCTGTTGTTAGATAGAATGAATTACATGTACTAAATGGCAATATATTTGTGTAAAAATAATTCATATTGTTAATTATATTGAAATACTTTGTAACTACAGCTTGAATAAAGCTGTAGCTATAAGGTTTAAGAATTAAAATGACAATATTCTTTTGTATTCGTCATGGCAATATTTGAGATTACACTAATAGCGTTTACTAGCAGAATTGGTTCTATGAACCTGCCATGAAATGGCAAGAGATATAGAAATTCTTCTGTCCATGTGCATCGGTGTGTGTATATATGTGAATGTGTGGGTAGTGATGTGTGTATGCATGCATGTGTGTGTGTGTCATTCTTGTCCAGAACATAACATTCATTGATGAATTTCAAAATAACTTTGCACAGTTAATTCCCCTGGGTGAGTACTGAGTTCCAAGTGAAGATTTTGTTGAGATATGCCCAAGGGCACAGCTGAAGGTCAATAGGTTATGGGTCAAATCTGAGTATTTGCTGTGGCATTTGTGTCTGTGACACATTTATAGTTCATACTTCAAGATTTCAAATCTTTAGTAAAATTGAAAGAAATGAGTTAGTTAATTAAGATAAGTGACTCAAATAATTGGTTGTCATTGCGTTAAAGATATAATTGATTTCAGCAAACTCCCATATAGGATTTTCTGGCATGTTGATAGCTTAGTGCAAAACAGTTGCAACTGCCTATAAGCATATAGGCAGTTACAACTGTTTTGTGCTGAGTCATCAATGTCTGATTTTGTTCAAGTGGATTGTCTTTATATAATTAGAAATGATGATGAGTGTATAATGAGATGATTTTGTGATTAAACCATTTGTCTGAAGTCAGAGTTGGGTCATTGCAAACACCAGAAAAATCTATCTCTATCTTATTAGAGATTTAATATCATTGCTATTATCAATGGACTGTGATATGTTTTCATTTTTGTTTTCCAGGATTTTTGTAATAAAGTTCAGAATTTTCATATGCAATAGATTTTGCAACTAAGATATTAAGAATTTAAACTTTGGCAAACTAATTAGAGAAATATGATGTACAATACTGTCTGTTGGCAACTAGGATATAAACAATGCTTTAAATTTGTTTTGATTGATATGTTAATATAATTAGAATATTCGGATTGCCCAGCTATGTTAATAAAATCTAAACAAATTCAAATAACAATTATTCTTGCTTTAAGCCCATCACTGAACATCCTGTGCTTCATCATCTTTTAACATTCATGAATGTTTAGGAACCCTTAATGGAGTGCAGTTTGCAGTTTGTATCCGTTTGGGGTAATTTTAGGCGCTAGTTCAAAACTATTGAAAGTGATTATAAATAGTATGCACATGCTTTATGAAAACAAAATTGTAAAGAAATATCATCAGTGAGTGAGCATAACATTGTAACTACAGCTTAGTCAAGCTTTAGTTACGATTATATGATCGCTCACTAATAATAAATATAAATATATATTAAAACATCATTTTTATTAAGCATGTGCCTACTGTGCATAATTGGTAGACATACGATTGATAGTTACTTACAAGAGATCCGTGTTATCGCCTCAAATTGATCATCTATTCTACATGAAAACTCTACAAGAAGAGAACGAGGGGTATCATTCCGAAACATTTCTCACTGAAAAACAGATCACTTGAAGGGATTCACAATCAACATTTACATATAATTGCCATTATATTTTGTATTAGCAAACGAAGCTTACCCTCATCCTGCTGAAGTTGAATTTGAGCCAGAGTGTGATATTTTCAACATGTGATATGTGCGCATAGCAAAGACTCTGGTCAGCCTGTTCATACATACAGGCTGACCAGAGTCTTCACTATGCAATCTGGAGATAGATAAGGGCTTCATCTATCTCCAGGATAGAGGTCCCGGGTACAATCCCCGACGGCGGCACTCATTCTTTCCGACTATTTGTCTCTCACCAATGGGTTGATAATCGAAGACCTATGTGAGATAGCAGCTGGAGGCTAGGAAAGAATGTGATGGTTGTACTGGTGAGAGAAATACGAGGAATCCATTGTTAGGTGCTCCAGCCGCCGCGATATAACTGAAATAATGTTAAAAGCGGCGTTAAACTCCATTCAATCAATCAATCCATCTCCAGGGACAGGCGATCAGAGAAAATTTTTATTGCATAGTCTGACTGTCCAGGTTGCTCATTGTCTTTTCTTCATGTATGTGTATAAGTGTTGAAAATGTCACACAGAGGCTCATTATGTTTAGAAATTGCTTATTTTTATGCTCCCCGAAGGGAGAGCATATAGCCGCCACTTTGTCTGTCCGTCCGTCCGTCTGTAATTCCGTCCGTCAATCCGTCTGTCCGTCCCCACCTATTTCTCCATAACCCTTGGGCCAAATCAAATGAAACTTACCATGTGAACTCCCTATGATATAGTGATAATGCTTCTTTGACGGTTTTTGGATTTGAGGCCACGTCACAGGAAAAGAGGACTTAGGGTAAAAAACAGTTTTTCCCAAATTTCTCCTAGTCTAACAGTCAGAATTTAGTGAAATTTCATATTTGAGTATCAAATCTGATGCCCTTTACTATAAATAACTTGAAATTAACGTAAAAAAATATATATTATGGAAAAAGGGGGCTAAATGTTTGTTACCTTACGTTAGCATGTAAAATAGTAATTCCGTCCGTCCATCCGTCCGTCCCCACCTATTTCTCCATTACCCTTGGGCCTAATCAAATGAAACTTACCATTACCCTTGGGCCAAATCAAATGAAACTTACCATGTGAACTCCCTATGATATAGTGTTGATGGATCTGTGACGTTTTTTTGGATTTGGGGCCTCGTCACGGGAAAAGGGGACTTAGGGTAAAAAACAGTTTTTCCCAAATTTCTCCTAGTCTAACTGTCAGAATTTAGTGAAATTTCATATTTGAGTAACAAATCAGATGCCCTTTACTATAAACAATTTGAAATTAACGTAATAGAAAATATATCATGGAAAAAGGGGGCTAAATGTTTGATACCTTTACACTAGCGCGTAAAATACAGTTATTCTTTCATTTCTCCTAGTCTCATGCTCAGAATTTGATGAAATTTCAAATTTCAGTAGCAAATCAGATTCCCTTTACCATAAAGTATTTGAAATTTGTGTCTCAAAATATGTCATGCAAAAAAGGGGTTTAATGTTTGTTACCTTTATGTTTGCTGTATAAGATAATACCTTGAGTCCTTGCAATCTGACCACAGAGCATATCTCCTAAAGTATAATAGCTATCAACTTGAAACCTTATGGGTGGATAGATCTTATGGAGGAGAAGTGCATTGCACAAGAACTACAACTTTTGCTTGCATAATTTTGGAGTTATTGCCCTTTGTTATTTTTGATACTTAGATTATGTCTGGAGCATATCTCCTAAAGTATAATAGCTATCAACTTGAAACTTTATGGGTGGATAGATCTCATAGAGGAGAAGTGCAGTGTACAAGAGCTGCAACTCTTGCTTGCATAATTTAGGAGTTATTGCCCTTTGTTATTTTTATTACTTAGATTTTATAGGAGGTAAATCTTTGACAGTACATAGAATCTTTTATCTATTAGGCTTCAGTTTACTATCAAGCTTTCTTGGCGGGGATGTCCATGTCCAACGTGGCTCTTGTTTTTGTGACAATGCCTTATTCGGGGAGCATAATCCGTCTCTGACGTCTCTTGTTTTGGAATTTCAACAAGTTTGTCTCAGAAGCTTTATCCACAATTATTAAGTGGACAGCTGCCAGTGGAGGTTAAGGTAAGACTGCACGGCTGTGCGGAATGATCATAGTCTATATTGTTTACCAAAGCTTTCTGTGTAGCAGGAAAATTCCATGAACAGTAGAAGGGCTAATAAAAGACTTGTTAGTTTTCATTCCCTTGATTTGATTTACATATTCAAGAATTAATTAAAAATAAGTACAAAAATGTAAGAGACATAATTTATGATTAAACTGTTCAGTAAGCTTATACATATTATTATTTTTTCCTTTTAAGTTGTTTTCGATTAAAAAAAAGCCAAGGTATTGTGATCACCCTTTCGTTTTTGGTAGTCAGAATGACTAACTTCTGTGCTTACCATTTTTGTCAAGTCAGCCAGTGGTTACATACAATGCAGTTGCCATTATGACAAGTTGGTGTACATGTGTTAGCTAGTATGTCAGGCTGTCCAAATTTTTCCTGGCTATTATTCCTATACTTATGGATGGATTTCAAAATTAATAAGCATGATGGGTAGATATGCCATTTGAAAGATATATAAGGATAACTCCAAGGTCAGGTCACAGCTCTGGGTTAAACTTTTAATTAGTTTATACTAATTTATTTTAGTTCGATTGCGACGAAAGCTTAAGCTTATAGAATCGCTCTCGAGCACTCAATCCTGATGTTTTCACGTCCCCGAGAGAGGCAGTGGTTTAAACCCACTGCTACCCATTTTTACAGCTGGGTGAACTGGGGCTGGCTATTAAGTGTTTTGCCCATAAACACACTTCGGCGACAGTGGGGCTCGAACCACGGACCTCCAGGTCACGGGTCGAGTGCAATTACCACTAGGCCACCGAGGCAGTCATAATATAAACTTTATAATTGATCTTGTACAGAGCATATCTTCTACAATTATCAATGGATTTGAAAAATAACTTACCAAAACTATTTGCCATCATGAGTAAATGTGCCATTTGAAAAAGAAAATCAGATAACTCTTAGGTCAATGTCACAGCTTAAGCTCAAGCTTTAACCCTAAAATAGCTTGAGGTCCAATGTCAAGTAAGATCAAGTTGTTTGTCAGAATTTTGTGGGCACAACATCAGTTGTCCTGGGACAGCTATCTTATCTCTTTTCTCCCTCAAACGAACAATTTATGTTATGGATAATGATAACTCTGAACACAATTTATTAAGAATTTTGAATATAATTCAGTAAGAACTATGTCCATTATAGCTCATCTGAGCGCAAAGTGCTCAATATGAGCTTTGGTGGTTATGTGATATCCGTCGTTGTGAATTGTACCTTTTAGACACTCTACATCTACAAACCATAATTTTTGGATAATCAGCCTGAAATTGTCAGATTGATTACATTATTGAAATCTCGGACAAGTAAGTCACGAGATCAAATCATAGCAAAGCCTTTAAGGCGCTCTAGAGGCCATATGTTTTGCTCAATCAACCCGAAAATTTGTCAAAATTATTGTTTGACCAGATCTTTGATATTTAACGTGAGCTTAGCGATTTGTGGCCACTATGGTTCTGTAGTTTCTTGGATTTAAAGCTGGCTGATTTGGGAGAAAACCAAAGGTAGTGCAATATAGCCTCTAGGTCGCCGCTGAACGACACTCTGACATATCTGCCCTGCGTTCAGGATGAAAACGTTAGCGAAGCGCTTTCGAAATGATACCTCGCTTTGCACGTATTTGCACGTGTAAAGTGGGTTATCATCTCAAAGCGCTCGCGAAACGTTTTTTACATCCTGAACACAGGGCTGGTATTGCAATAAAGACATTCACTTGAAACTTGAAAAAGAAAAACATATTTCTTGTTTTGAAATACGATGTGTTGTTGGTTTTAGTGAGGTCTCCCTTTTTTGCAAATATCTGTTCTATTGTTGTTATCAGATAGATTGCATGACTAGTAACAAAATGACATAAAACTGAAGGGCAATCATTTATATTCAAAACATGATGTAATGTACCTTTATTGTAATAGCACAGTTGAAAGCGCGTCAAATTTTCAGTCTACAATCATCGGATGCCATGGGCCCGATCCCTGTAAGCAGCATGTATAAAGACATTTGTCTGTCGTAGAAGGATGGAAAATTGTTAACTTATGAGAGATAGCAGTTTGAGGCTTGGAAAGGACGAAGTGGTTATATTGGTGCGGTAAATACCAGGAACCATTGTTAAATTCTCCAGCCTTCCCGATACGACGAAGAAATTGTTGAAAGCTGCGTTAGACCCTATTCAAAAGAAGTCAGTCCGATTAGCTCAGTTGGTAGAGCACCGGACTTCAAAACCATTGAAGTTCGACGGCATGGGTTCAAACCCGGGCTGGCACACTAACAAAACTAATTGTCTTTCGGATGAGACGTTGAACCGAGGCCCCGTGAGACGGTGCTTTACACCGAGCACGTTAAAGAACCATGGCGGATCTCAGCAGGAGTTTCGACATGTATCCTTTCACTATCCCCCGTAACAACTAACCGTCTTCTGGGGGCGTCGCTCATATGGGCATGTGCTACGACAGCAACGATAAATAAACGGAAATACACACACACACACACATTCAAAAGAAAATCATAACATCATACCATAGCTCAGCGCGAAACAGATGTAACTTTCTATATGTTTATAGGGAGTTACAACAGTTACGCACTGAGCCATCGATAGGGTGCATTAAAGAAAGCAATTTAGTAGTCAGTCGAGTAAATATGAAATATTTATTGAAAATTAATATCTTATTCAAACGTGGTACTTTAAAATCCACGAATCATTGGAAACCACCCATACGCATTAATCAATTTATTATTTATGATGGGAACTGTTCGGGATATAACATCCCCTAGATTATCGTTATTTGCTATGGCGTCACCGCATAATTAATTTTAATGCGTTCATAAAACAAGGTGTCTAGGGAACATTTACATCCGGGTATATATTCATACGATTCCATTTGAACATTCCATCCCGTACTATTTTCATTTAGTCTTCATTTATTTAGGCTGGTGCATTTAAATTAACTCGATTAGCATTCATGCCTTTAACCGTTTATTACCATTAAATAAAATTCTATATAACAATCGGAATATAAATTAACTTTGTATTTGAATCGGCAATTCTGAACATCGTAGTAAGAGCGCGGTACTAAGGATGTCGTGAAATCGCATAGATCGCTGTAAAGTCGCCGTCAAGCGCCACTGTCTTTCTATATCGTTTTCACTGCGCTCGTACTGCGATATCACGGCGCTGTTTGCGATCCCTTGGCGCTACTACCGCGATCTCACGACACTCTTATTGCGATCTCGTCACGTTGCGATCTCGCGACGATTTCTTTGATGCAGGTTCAAAGTGCGAGTCGTAGGATCGCGCTCTGACGACTTTCGGCGATCGAGGCGATGTCACAGCGTTCCCACTACGCTCTGAAAATTTTCAGGGTCCGAGGTTATAAAACTTTTCTCATGCTCAACTGAGAATTTTCTCAAATTTTGAATTTGAATCAATGTATGAAAATAAAAGAAAATATTAATGAATTGTTATTTATAACAACTTATTAATATTATCTTTTATGTTAATATTAAAACAGAATTACGGATTTGATTCTCAAATTGAAATTTTAGAAAAAATTGAATTGAGAATAAGAAACGTTTATAACCTCGGACCCTGATCCCTGTAAGAGCGCCATGGCCTCGCCGGCTTAGTGTGACAGGCCTTTTAGAGTTTTTGTTTCGAGCAATGGTTGCGGGTTCGAGCCTACCGGAGGCGGTTAGTGTATATAGGAAGGATACTACATAGTCCTTGTTCACCCAGCTGTAGGAGTGAACAGGAGTGGTTAACTACTACCTCTTTTAATATGCAAGATATGATCTGGAATGAGTTTGGAAATAAGAGTCTTTCTGTTGCCTTAACATGCAGACCTCGAGTAGAAAAGACTTTGGTCGCCTACTGAACTGCAGAAGTGAAATTTTGCTTCAAAACACCCATATCGAGAAATCGTTGAAAGTTTTAAAGTGTTGCAAAAAGCTACCGACTTTAGTTTTGGGATGCATCAAAACACGCATAACAAGAAACTGTTGAAAGTATTATTGCTGCTTGTGTGTTTATTTATTTTTTTTTTTCTCTCAAAAAGTCTACCGATCCTGGTTGTGTGGGCACACACATATCAACATTAAAATAAACACTTTTTGAAAAAGACCACATCTATATTCTTTCCAGTATATGTTCATTATCGTATGTGACCCGTCACGCGAAAAAGGACCCTTCTGGGTAGTGCGTAAAACGTTGACACTAATCAGGCTGCGCGAACTGCTTAGACTGACTAAGGTAAGAATTTTTAGCACTTCTGTTTTTTAGCTCACCTGGGCACGAAATGCTAAAGGTGAGCTATTGTGATCGTCCAATGTCCGTCATCCGTCGTCCATAATTCTTCTCCTCTTAAACAGGTGGGCCAATCTTGATAAAACTTGGACAAGCTCTTCCAAAGTTGTTCAAATAAATGAAATCCACCCTAAAATCTTAAAAATAGGGGTGAAAATAGGAAAATCTTAAAAAATCTTCTTCTCAGAAACCAGATGGCAGACGGCATTCATAGTTGGTATGAAGCTTTATCTAGTGGACCAAGTTTGTTCATATTAAGACCCAGGGGTCATATTTCGGCTCCGCTCGGGCGCATCCCTTTTAACATAGAATCAAAGAACGAAAATCTTTAAAAATCTTTTACTCTAAAACCGGAAAGAAGACAGCTTTCACATTTAGTATGTATCGTTATCTAGTGGACATCTACAAAGCATGTTCATATAATGACCCATGGGTCATATTTGGACTCCACCCGGGCGCACCCGTTTTTACATAGAAACTGAATGAGTGAAAAATTTAAAAAATCTTCTCCTCTGATGGCAGACAGCTGTTATATTTAGCATGTAGCATCATCCAGTGGACCTTTATCAAGTTTGTTTTTATCAAGACCCTTGGGTCATATTTGGGCTCTACCAGGGGGAAACTGTTTTATATAGAAGCAAAATAGAATTCTTTTTTTAAGAAAAAGTCTTTTTCTCTGAAACCAGGTGGAAAGCCTTCATATTATGTAGGTAGCATAATCTATTGTACCTTTATCAAGTTTGGTCATATCTAACCCCTGGGTGTACTCCATTTTATTTAGAAACAAAGTGCGAAATTTAAAAAAAAAAATCTTATATGAAACCAAAAGACAAAGAGCCTTTATACTGGGTTTGTAGCATAATCTAGTGGACCTCTGTTGTCAGATTTGGGCTCAGTACGGGTGCATCCCGTTTTAAAAAGAAACAAATTGGGAAATCTGGGAAGGTCTTCGTCTCTGGAACCAAAAGACAGACATCTTTCATATGTGTGTAATATTATTTAGTAGACCTTTACCAATGTTTTTCGTTTCATGTTCCTGGGGTCATATTTAGGCTCTGAATGGGCTCATCCCATTTTACATAGGCACAAAAGAGGACACCTTGAAAGCTTGTTCTCTGAAACCAGAAGACAGGACCTTTTCATAATAGTTTCATTTAATTGAATTTTATCAAGTTTGATCATTTCATGCCCCTACGTTTAGATAAGGGTTGTGCCTAGACATACCTTTTTTACAAAGAAACGAAGCAAGAAACAATTCAACAATGTAGATGATTTCTTCACAAGAATGCTTTCAATAATCTTTGTTGAAAGCATTCTTGTGTAGAAATCATCTGCGTATTTATTGATGTCTAAGGGGTCGAAGAGACTCAGGTGGGCGATCTAGTACCACCACGGTCATCTTGTTCTGAATCTAGAATAAACAATCTACCCTCCTGTTTAAAAATTGAAAAGCGAGCTCTGGTTGACCTGTAAAAGAACCAATTTCTTTTTAAAGTGTCTATTCTACGAAGTTTCCAGATGTTTCCTTTTCGCGTGACGGGTCTAAAATGTATTGGTCAGAAATTCAATTAATGGGAAAACGTCGTTTGCTGCGGCCGGACTATTTTAAGCAAATCTCGTGCGGGTTTAAACCTCTTTAGTTCACATCGATTGGGAAACACGTTCTAACAACATAGGTCAATCCCTTTCGACTCTGCTTCCTGGAAAATTACCACTCCAAATGTGTGAGCCAATGAAAGAGCCAAGACTGAAAGCTACTCCCGGGAATCGAACACAGGCCCTCTGGCTCAAGGGGCCAACGCTCTGCCTCTAGACCACGGCCACCACCATATCTCTCATTTACAGTGTATGCCTTATGAGGTTAAGAATTCGATATCTTCTGTCCCCTGAGTAATAAACGTGTGCAGTCATTCATTGGCTTTTAAAAAGCTTTCTGTAGTTTTCAAATGAACATATCTGGGCATGTGCATAGCGTTTCTAAATATTTCATAGGTATGGTGGGCTATTTCGACCAAAATTTAACTTTAAGCGCTTATTTCTCTTACTATGTGTGCAAACGTCGGACATTGGTCCCGTTTAACCAACATTTTCTCGCGTCACACACAGGCTTAAATATGAGCTAGCGATTGTTTAAAAAAACGCGTTATCCTTTGAGTATCCCCATCCCCACCATGGAAATCATGATGACTTTCTTTTCGTCTAAGGATCAAAGTACAAATGTAATACAGTAAGAAACATCGTGAAATGGACAATTATTTCGATCAAAACCATTTTAAATCGATCACTCAGGGGTCCTTTCATTCACTCTAAACATTTACTCAAATTGATCAAAAACGTTCCAAAATCTTTAGAAATCAATTCGAAATCGACCAAGAAGATCAACATTTGAATCAAATCGATCTAATTATTCTACGATTTCATTGTCTGGTGTGGATTTTAAAGTGTCGATTTGGTCCATGAAGACAAACAATCAGAAAATTGCGTATGATTTATTAAAGGGAGGTTGAAAATTTTGATAATTTTGTTAATCTTGAAAAAAATAGCCATATAGGTTTACCTCCCTTGAATTCCACTCAAAACTCGCTCCACTCACTTGTTCAATTTCGCTCAAAAAACATTCCAAGGTAGTTCATCTTGTCAATTTTACGATGTTCTTAACTGTAAGAATGCGAATCAATTTCACCTACATTACCATATAAAATCTACAAACGGTTATTCTCATTAGAAAGCAAGTTTGCGAACAAAGATGAAATAGTTCTGAAACGTTTGCGTACATTTTAAATGCAAGGCAATTAAACAATTAAATACTTTTCGTTGCATTAGATGCGCTATGTCTTGTGGTCTCATTAAAATAAGGTTTAATTACCATACTTTAAAAAGACTGCCGTATTTGTAAATGGCTGATGTATTCATATGACTACCCTTTCAAAATTGTGGTTTTTCACAATCCTACTATAAGATATTTTGCATTTTCATATTAGGAAATCATTGAGACACCAAAAACTATAAAATGCTTACAGATTCATGATGAAGCTATTTCAGATTAAGTTTCATTCTTCATTTCTATTCTACTCTATCGAGAGATCTTTAGAAACTGCGATCCGGATACCGTTTTGGGTCGAAAGTCCACTAAAATTTGGCATGCTTAAAATAATACGTGTTCCCGTTTATAATATTGGTGCCCCCGTATTAGAATTCAAGGATACACGTCTATATTATGGTCGTGGACACTTGAGATTTATTGATATGTGCCTCTTTCTTATTGCCCAATCTGATTTCCATAAAGATCTATTGGTGCAAAGAGCTACAGATAGTGGCGACATTTTGGCTTTCAAATTTAGATATTTCACTAGTTCCTGCTCAAACCCTATTTTGCGGGTACTCATTTGAATCGTCTCGACAAGACGATTCAAATGAGTACCCACATCATAGGGTTTCGTTTGGAAATAAAGATTTTAGACAGGAGTTATCCCCTTTTATCTGTAACTCTGGGTTCATACTCTTTTAATACGTAGGCCTACTCGTATAGATTTTGGGGTGTAACCGTAAATTAAATACACAACCGAATAATATTTGTACTCCCCTGAAATCTAGGGGTCCGCGTCTAAATTCATATAGGAGGGACTTAATAGTATTTTTGTACTATTGAATTAAACAAAACAAGAACATTGTAATGGAAAAGGCGACAAGAAAACTTTTATTCAAAAACGAGGGCTTGTGTTTTGTAATTGGTTGTGTCGTTTCGCTCTTAGAATGTATAAGCCGTGAGTACCCTAAGGTGAATACTATGGCTTTGAACTTGGCACTCTTTGATGAATGGTGTGTGATTTTATATCTTTGATTATTCATGGATTCATAATTGCTGTGCAATTTCTTGCACCCCGAGCAATAAATAATGCAAATGAGCAAGCGTTTAGCAAATAGTCCTTTAACACCATCAGCCTTTAGCATGAGCACGGGTACGCTTGACAAAGATATTTATCCTATACTTATATTTTTTTTCTTTAACTTCTTGGTGATTTAATAAAAACATCGTGAATTTGACATGTGAATGATTTAAGAATTATTTTGAAATGAAATTGAATGAGAGCGATTAGTGCGTTTTGAATGGAATTAAAGGGGGTTACTTTATATTTTTAATTTCGTTCCAGTGAACGAAATTAGCGCCATTTTATTATATCCTATCTATAAAGATTCAAGATTCAAGATAGTTTATTGACTTAAACTTTACAGTTTCTCGTCAAATGAAATACAACACGAAAAGATATCAAAGAACATAAACATAAAAGAACATAGCATTCATTCATTTCACATGTAAACGAAATATCAACATTATAGTTCTATTTCCAACTTGGAAGAGAAGCTAAAGCAAAATTTTTACATCATCAAGGTTACAATAGTTATTAAGTATAAGTAAGACCAGACCTTCGTGAAAAACTTTCTTTTAAGTATTTAGCCAATTTCAAAAGACCGGTTTTATTTTCAGTATTCATTAAGGCTACGAATTTCATCATATTAGGACGAGTATAGTAAAAATTTTTCAGATAAGTTTTCCTTATATCAGCAAATAGTGGACATACAAGCAAAAAATGGAATTCATCTTCTATTTCATTTAGATTACATGCCAAACATACGCGTTGATTTCTATCAATTCTATTTAAACCATGCCTGCCTGTTTCAATCCTAAGAGAGTGAGACGACAATCTAAATTTCGAAATATGCAACCTCCATTTTTTTTTGTAATTTATCTAAGTATGATGGCAAGTCAAATGACTCTTTCAGATATCTATATGTGCATAGCACTGAACTATTATTGATATAGTTATATTGACTTTGTTGGAATTCATCAATTAGCTGAAGTCTAAAAGTTTGGTAGAAATATTTATGATTTACACTATGAGGATCTACATATTGTTCTATAATTAAAATTTTGTTTCTTAAAATTTTAATTAAAAAGAACACGTAAGCCAAATAATTAGAACATGAAATGCTTTTGTCGTTTTGAAGGAAGTGATGGGTCGATTTTGGATCGTATTCGAATGATTTTTTTTATAATGATTTGGGTCAGTGTTTGAAATGAATTAATTGGGCAAAGAACGAGTGATCCGGAATGATTTTTATCGAGATGTTTGTCAAGTTCGATCATTATTTAAAAGGACCCATCCTCAGAACAACTGTAACGGGTTCAACCAAAATTTTGCATGAATGCTTCTCTTATGATCGACTTAAAACAGCTTATAAGTTATAACCAATTCACTGAATAAATAAAACAACTGATTCTATGCTATTGGAAGAAATACGACACACATAAAGCTAATCTTAACTCAATCAGTAGACAAAATGGAAGTGCCTTATTTGTTCGTTTGTCTCGTTTAAAATCTAATATTTTTACTAAACTTCACAAGCAAGAATCATATTTTGTCATGCAATTCATCCGTTTCAGCTTAGTTTAATAGTAAATAATTACAGTAATAATGATAAAACCACAAACACAATACCGCGACAATTTCAAAATATTATGAGCATTTAAAGTCAACAAACGGCATTGGAAATTTGCAACATTCCTGATTTTAGGGCCCCTCTTCCATTGTTCTCGTAGCAATAAAATAACAATGAATGTCAGGCATTATTAGAAACGCCGTTTGATTCGAATCAATATTTTCGTATGGTGTATTTTTACGACATCAATATTAGTACTACCATAATCTGTCAACTATAGATGAAAATGTTTCAGTGAATGATCTTGGGTCATTTTTGCCTTACAGTAAAGAGAAATTAATAATTGATCACTCACTTCAACGTCAATGTACAATTAGAACGTAAAAAAGGGGAAATAATTTTAAACGAAAAGTACTGTATATGTAAATATAGTCGTGGGTTCGATCCCCGGTGGCGGCAAATATCCTTTCCGCAGTTTGTCTCTCACCCATGGGTAGATAATCGTAAACCTATGTGAGATAGCAGTCGGAGGCCAGGAAAGGGTGTTATACTAGCACAGGTGAAAGAAATACCAGGAATCTATTGTTAGGTGCTCCGGCCGCCGCGATATAACTGCAAAATTATTGAAAGCGGCGTTAAACCCATTCAAACAAACAAACAAACATGTAAATATACAATATTTACAAAATTTTTCCGAATGGAATAGAATAAACATTTAAAATAACAAAAAAATAAATAAATGAATAAAACTTGGTATTCCAAAATTTCGGCAAAAAATTCAAGATTTACTTCATTTTTGACAAAGAAAAAACATCAGAAAACATGACTTATATAATGAAGTTTTAAAAAAAACGTTTGTTATCCATAGATCCCGCACTTCAGATGCTTAAATATTCAAACAAAACAAAAAAAATCGAAAATAGTCAAGCTATCCGTTTGCAATGCTAGCCACCTTTTGGCGTTTCTAGCAAATTATCGCAAGCGTCCCAAGCAAGCACATCGTTCGGGATAGGAAAGCAAAACGATCGCTGGCGCTTTGATTCCCGCACGCAGGGCATAATTTTCTAGATGTAAAAGCTCTTGGTTGAAAAATCGTTACTTATCTATAAATAGCCACATAGAACGTGACGGATTTCTGTCATTCCCCCTGTAACTATTTATAGTTTTGTCCTGAAAAACTTACTTGTGACGGTAAGCATGATAGAGATGTTAAAAATTGTCACATTGTCCGTCACAATGAATCGTGAAGGTATTCGATTGTTTATTGAGAAATAATGCGGTTTTAAATTGTGTAATCATAAGGCTTGTTAAAACTAAAGCGCAAATTAAAATAAGCTTAACATAATATTCAGTCTTCGCAATTTTTCGAAAGAAGGCCTACACTTTTCAAAAACAGCCCTGCGTTCAGGATGACAAAACCGTGCAAACAGTTCGCCAATTATACCCCGCTTTGCACGCAAGTCAACGTGCAAAGCGGGGTATAAATGGCAAACTGTTTGCACCGTTTGTCATCCTGAACACAGGGCAGGGCTTGAAAGGCAAAACTGAAAGATTTGTGCACTGTGATTCTTTGTCGGCCACTTCAGTCGAAATTAGCACACCTGTATAAGTGAAAGTTAAAGTTAACAAAAGGTGCAAATCTGCACATTAAAATATCAGACAAATAATTTAGTGCCGAGCATTTTGAGAATGAAAAATTGCATCCCCCATATGCAATCAGAATATGCAGGTAGCTTCTAAACAAACTTTATAAAGATAACTTTCCCATAAATTAAATGCAATTGGCCCATAATGTCGTAATGAATTCTAAATGTCCTTTTAATAATAACCTTTAACATATATGCAGATGCTTTCATTCGATACAGTAATTTTTTGATAGGGCAATCATTCGATATTAAATTAATTCTTCCAATGTTGTTCCCTGCACGATACTACTGAACATCAATCTTGACGGGCAATGTAGACGAATATCAGCCTGCAACGACGTGCAGATTGATCTTAGCCTACGCTGCCTAATTTCTATTTAGTTGTTGAATGAGGATTTGAGCCGAATTGGTTCAAAATATTGACAGTGTGTTTGAAACAAATTTGATTATGCAGGAAAATAGCACAAAGTTGAATTTGAAGCAAATCGATGGCTCATAGCGAAACAGTTGTACTGCATATAAACATAGATGCCATTGAAATGCTGCCCTTTTTGAAAAGTACAGTTAATCTTAATTTCGCTGAATTTGCCTTTAGTTTAAATTGATTGTTTAAATAGCGTTTACCGCCGCTTTTACGAATCTTTCAGTCATATCGCGGCGACACACAACAACTGGAGCCCGTTTTACTTAACATCTTACGATCAAAGTTTGCGTAAGTCAAAAATTAAAGTTGCTTCTAAAGTGGAACTCATCATGAAATTCTGCCATGCATCATCTCATTGAAAACGTCTTTTAGAGACGATTCCAATGAGATATTGCAAGGCAGAATCTAACAATGAATGAAAACACCAGGTACGATTTTTAATTTTGACTAACGATCATTTTTTTTTTCGTTAGAACTATAGTAAAACGGGCGCCTGGTTCCTGGTATATCTCGAACTAGTAATACTATTACATCCAAGCCACTAGGTGCTTTTCCACTTCGGCTTACGTCAATCACTATTGGTGAAGTACAAATGTCTGAAGGGATATGAACTTCCGCCAGGGATCCAACTCATAAAATTCCATGCGAAGTTGAAGACTGAAAGCCAGGGGACCATTTTACCAATTATCTTACGATCTTTTTTTTGCGTAAGTCAAAAATTAAAGTTGCTTGTACAGTAGTAATTAAATATGGAATTCTACCATGCATCATCTTATTTGAATCGTCTTCCAAAGACGATTCTAATGAGATATTGCAAGGAAGTATCAAACAATGAATGAAAACACTTGGAATGAGATCATTTTTTTTGTGTGTAAGAAGTTTAGTAGAACGGGCTCCTGGTGCGCTACCACCACCTATGAATACTTAGAAATTTAGTTTACAAATTTTCAGAAATTTCAACCAATCGGGCTCAGGTTTTCCTGTCATTTATCAATCAGAAAAGCATACAGTGTAGACCTGAGATTATGCTGTATATCTGTAAATGCTGATCTTAGTCTTCACCCTCTATCAAAGCTTTATATAAAGCAGGAATATGCATGAACATCTTGGAGAGAGTAAAGCGAAAAATACCTTTTTACACCGAAAGTCGCGATCGCTTGATTTTTATGACCCTCTAAAATACCGAAATACAGACCGGGTCGTCGTCTACCAACCGTTTTAAACCGTCACTTGTTAATCGATTAAATTTTGATACAAAAATCAATAATCAAACGGTACCCGCATTTAGAAGATGTCACAATTAATGTCAGATAATCAATCAAACACAGCCTCTTGCTTTCTCTTTTCTGCGCACCGTCCTTTTTTCACCTTATAGACAAAAATACCTCGGCTAAACCCTTTTCTGTTTTACAAAATTTTGGACCTGTCCAAATTCAAAGGTTTTACAGACGAAAATTTAAAGTGGATTTAATTTGAAAAATAACCATACAGTAGGGTAGAAAATAGTGTGGAAAAAGAAGAAAATGCTTGTCAGAAGCAATTTCTTCTTTTTTCACAATGTTTTCTCAATCATAAAATCACAGGCACTTCAAAAGCAGGGATTAAACAGCAAAGGGTTAAAGTATATACTAAAATACGCTTTGATATGCGGTTATAATGTCATATTTATGCAAACTGATACAATACAGCTTTATAGCGAAAACTATGAAAATAAGTATGATGACATGTTCAGGGAAATTTTAAACTAGAAAATGCGGGGTTTCTAGACAGGATTTATGTCTAGAATATGCCGTTGTTGTTGTTAATGTTGTTGTTGTTGTTGTCGTCGTCAGCGTTGTTGTTGTTGATGACGATGGTGGTGGTGGTGGTACAGCCAACGACATCCTGAAATTAACATGGTGAATGATTTTGGAGTGAATGAGGAATTAAATCTATTGATTTGGAGGAGCGAGTTGACGGTGAAATTAGGGAGAGGTGTATAAATTTGCGGTATTTTATAACTTCCCTGTAACCAAATGCACCAACTTGTATCTCCAGGAACCAATCAGAAGCTATAAAATCCAAGCAAGCCAAAACAATCATTGAACTATTTGATCGTTGTGAACGAAATGTTGCTGGCCTTGAACACTTTCGAAGCGTCTTTGAACCAATTCGGAGCGGCTTTGAATGATATAGCCGAGTGTTTTGGAATGAATGAATGTAGCACTGAGCGAGTGATTTGGGATAGGTTTTTTCCCGATCAGTATCAATTTCACTTCTTACTGTATTTATGACGTTAGCTTGTAGGCCCATGTCTGCATCCTTCACTTGAATAATTCATTTTGATAAATGTATGTCAAGAATGTTTAATGCAGCCTAGAAAAATTTGTAGTATTGCCATTTCTTATCAATAATCGTTGGGAATCACTTTTTATGAGTATTTTTAGATAGAGGAAGCGGCTTTTATTTTAAACAAAGAAGACCAAATCAAAACCAAATAGGATCTCCTGATGTACCAGAGCGTCTCATCAGAGTAATAGCGCTTACCATGTATTGTATATATATTATACATACTTTGTGTTTTGCATGAGAAAAAATATCTAACGAGGTTGGCAGAATTGATCATTGTCGAGGCTCTGCCGAGACAATGATCAATTTTCACAACCGAGTTAGATATTTTTTTCATACAATACATTAAGTATGTATTATATTTATCTTATAACCTCTATTTGTCTTGTTTTCGTCGATGTTTCTACCTGAAATGCAAGTTTCTAAAAATAACCGCATTATACCATTGTTCTAAAAATAACTATGTGATATCCAAAACAAATATCATACGGGTTATTATCACACGGATATTTGTATAGTTATAAGATAAATGTCATTCTCTGTTTTTTGTTGGTTTGTTTTGCTTATCTATGATCGTCTTGATTCCTGATCAGATATATTCCTCTTAGACAACTGCACAGTAAAAGAAAACTGTAATCCAGTGGCGGCTACAGAGGGTTTTCAAATGACACCCCCCTTAGGTGTTGGATAGATGTGTACTTTTTAGGATCAACTTCAGAAAGGATTAAATTCTGTTTTAAACAGTATTTAATTCTTTTCTGAGGTTGATTTGTAGAGGGTCATACAGACCTACATCAGATAGTAATTAGAGTCCTGGTTACGTAATTGTGAGTCTGAGACCCTCAAACTCTGAGTTCCTTAAATCCTGTCGGAATTAACCGAAATCATGGGTCCTCTAAAGTTATCATGGCATTAATTTACCCCCCAAAAACATAGCTTATAAATGAATAAAAAGAGGCTTAGAACCTTAACTGCGTCTAAACAAATGGATGACCATATAAACATTACTGGCTGGCGACCAATTCTCGCCAAGTACCAGTTCTCGCCAACTGACCATTTTTACAGTAAAAACGCAATATATATTCACAACCAATTACTTTCTAAATTAAAGAAGCACTTTACCGTGTACCAAGGTAGTTGGCAAGAACTGGTGCTTGGCGAGAATTGGTTTCCGACCAGTAGGCTTCGAAGCTGCAGCTCTTATGTAAATTAATAGATAAAACATTGGCATATAAACTAGACCAATCGGGGTTTGATTCGAAATCGTTTAGATAGTCGTATTTCATTCATTTCGGATAAGAGTTTTTTTTCTATGTGCCGTCTATCAAAATTGTGAGAACGCATATCGATTAATAAAAGCGTCAGTATAAACAATAATTGCATGTATTTATTTCTCGCTATCAACTTCGATCTGTCAACTGCAATGATTGCATGTCACCGTGCTCCAGGTGGGATACCTGCCGAATGTATTGGCATTTTTGACGAATTATCGGGAAAAATCGAACATCGATTTCTAATCTAGTGCTCACCTGTATCGTTCTTCTTCTCTCCTTTTTTTCATTTGCTTTTTAACCATCACTTGTCACTCAATAATCGACGATCGCCTAAACGCACAAAGTATCATCTTCCCTTTTCCGCCTGAAACAGAATTGCGTGAGTCGATACTTTTTGATATTGTTAAATTCCACGGTTGAAAAGTTAAGCTTAAGTATTTAAAAGATTATGTGAACCACCGTATGAAAATGGACAACCCTAAAAATCCGTAATTTAAATGTGACCCGTCCGCAAAAAGGGGCCATCTTGGAAGTGCGAAAACTGTCGACCTTGGTCAGACTGCGCAAATTGCGCAGACTGACAAGGATCGAAACTTTTTGCAAATAATGAATTTTCTTTATCATGTTAATCTAGAATGATTTTTCTACCTTTGTACGTATTTATTGATAAACGATTTTTGATTAAGCTATGCTGATCTCTTTTTTTCTTCAAGTATTTATTTTGCGGGGTTCCCAGATTGTCCCTTTTTGCGTAACGGGTCACAACTGTTAAAAAGGAGATTTGATATTGCGAAGGCCAGATCCCACGTAGAAGATATCAGTGGTTAGTCACACACAAAAGTATAGACCATAAAATAAATATCTGAAAAGGAGATTGCTTTTGGTAGAGGTCAATGGGAGGTCGCATCAAGAAAATCTGATAAAGAACTATAGAATGATTATTTTTGATTAAGAAAAATAGCAAAATGTCAACAAGTTTTACCCTAGTCACCAAGCGAGTTAAGGACAAAATCACTCCCGGACATAATCCCACCGAGACAAAATCACTCCCGGACATAATCCCCCCCGGACAAAAATCCCTCTCGGACAAAATCCCTCCCAGACAAAATCCCTCCCGGACATAATCCCTCCCGGACAAAATCACTCCCGGACATAATCCCACCGAGACAAAATCACTCCCGGACATAATCCCCCCCGGACAAAAATCCCTCTCGGACAAAATCCCTCCCAGACAAAATCCCTCCCGGACATAATCCCTCCCGGACAAAATCCCTCCCAGACAAAATCCCTCCCGGACATAATCCCTCCCAGACAAAATCCCTCCCGGACATAATCCCTCCCGGACAAAATCCCTCCCGGACATAATCCCTCCCGGACAAAATCCCTCCCAGACAAAATCCCTCCCGGACATAATCCCTCCCGGACAAAATCCCTCCCGGACATAATCCCTCCCGGACAAAATCCCTCCCGGACAAAATCCATCCAGGACATAATTCCTCCAGACAAAAGCCCTCCATTGACATAATCCCTCCCGGACAAAATCCTTCCCGGATAAAGCCTTCCCCTATGTATTATACATATGAATGATACACATGTGTGTAAAACATTGCAGGAAAAGGGTAAGGCAGACCTTCACAATTTTCTTGAACTTTAAATGAATACATGGCCTGCTTACACGCTTGTTTTCGAAAAAAAACTATATTTGCTTGACCTCTGTCGAAAGTAATCCCTATCATTAAAATGTGTGATTCGTTTGGCGATAAGGGACCACCTGGGTGCACAGTGTGTAAAGTGTCGGTTCTAATCAGACTGCGCGAAATATTTCGAACTTTCCAGAATTCTGAATCTTGAATGATGCTCTACTTTCGCATGTAAGATTTTTTTTAAATGCGCTCTCAGGTTAACCTCTATTGGAACCGATCTATTTTATAGATATTCGTAATATGGACTTCCATGATCCTTTTTCGTGTGACGGGTCACATTCTTTTTCAAAATGGCCTATTTTCGCTTGACGGATCACATATTTATTTTTCATATTTCCGCATGACCCTTTTTCTAGTGACTAATCACCTTTGAGAACTTATCGATTTAAATTGTTATGTGTTTTTGTTTTCGTATATCTTTGTTTGATCGCATCTTTGTTATACGCTATCTGTCTATTTGTTTTATAGAGACGCCTTTTCTCATACGAAAACCAACTGTTGAAATAATGTATGTATCTGACGATTTTCCCATGCAATGTTACATTAAAACCTTTCACAGATGTTTCCTGCAATATTTATTTGTAACCATATGAAAATGGTAAGTTCAACTACTGTTGCAGGAAGCTTAGAGTGTGCTGTTGCAGTGGTTTAGTATCTATTGTGCTTTTAAAGTAAACTAAACCAAACTGAAGAACTACTTCAGCAAGTCATATAAACGTTTTTTTTTCTGTTTTTTAACATAGTTTTCGTAAAATTGGTAAACCGTGAAATATGAATGTATGTTGTTGGGGTTTTTTTATTCAAAGAGGGGAAGTTCTCAGCGTACACTATGATAACAGTACTGTGGTGGTTTGAGTAACTCCAACAATCGGCTTTTTCGATGAAAAAATAAACTTCATTATTTCTGAATGTTTGTTGTTTAATATGTGCATAAACTTATTCATATCATTTTTATTTTATTTATTTGTTTTTTGTTCTACAATACCCTGCTGGTAAAAGCCAAATACTATCATTAAACGATCTCCTAACAAAGATTTACCAGTTAAAAGTGCGCTCAATGACAGCCCGCATTGAGGAAATTATAGAAACGTTAAATGACAGTTATTAGATTTTAGATTAGGTCTTCACTTATGCGTGGATCTTTTCGCGACGCTCTGACTAATCACTGTCTCTCTCTGGCTTTATTTTTTCAATTTTCAGAAAAGTTTGCTTTTCAGTTTAACACAGTTCATTAATAATAAATTGCAAGAAACAATATCTGTTTGTCACTATCCTTTTAGTTCAGTTTACTCAGAAAGGTTTGAAAAAGACGACTCACCACACTCACGTTTAGCTGAACATTCATCTCTGCTAGTCTACATATACTACAGGGCTTGTGAAAGCTTTTTAAATTTGGGTGTCATTGACCCCTCGACCACAAAATTCTTGGGGTCAAAACTGGTTTTGCAGGGGTCAAAAATGAACAAAATGCGAGAACTTATTAGTCTATAATGTGACCTATGTTACTGAAACGACATGAACAATAAAGTGTGGACACACTTTATTGTTTATGTTATTTCATTTATACAGATCTTTTGTAATAGTATGAAGAAAACAATTGATCTGTATAAACTTTATATTGCATAGGTTTCACCACTGGAAATTTAGTGGGTCAAAATGACTCCCTGCAGGAAATGTTTGAGAGTCGAAATAGGATTTTTGCGAGTCAAAACCCTGGTTCAAGGGCCAAACACGAGCCCTGTACTAATCGGACTGACAACCTTATTCGGGCTCTACTCCCGTAGCTTTATATTGTCAAGGCTGATAACATTATTGGCCAAACACACGAGGGCTTCCAAAAACAGTTTCGAGAAAGTGCCGACATATACTTGATGAATCTTTTATGACTCTTAATCGTCTTTTATATAACGATAGCTTACAACATCATCTCATTCTCTTAGGATTGAATCAGACAGACACTGTTTAAATAGAATTGATACAAATCAACGTATATGTTTGGCATGTTATCAAAATGAAATAGAAGATGAATTCCATTTTTTGCTTGTATGTCCACTATTTACTGATATAAGGAAAACTTATTTGAAAAAAATCTTATACATGATGAAATTCGTAGCCTTAATGAATACCGAAAATAAAATCGATCTTTTGAAATTGGCTACATATTAAAAAAAAAGATTTTCAAGAAGATCTGGTCTTACTTACACTTCATAGCCATTGTAACCTTGACGACGTAAAAAATTTGCTTTATCTTCTCTTCCAAGTTGGAAATAGATCTTAAATGTTGATGGTTCGTTTACATGTGAAATGACTGAATGTTATGTTCTTATATTTTTATGTTCTTTGATATCTTTGTTTGTTGTATTTCATTTGACGAGAAATTGTAAAGTTTAAGCCAATAAACTATATTGAATCTGCACTGTTCTCGAAACTTTTTGGTCAACCCTTACGTACAAGGACGTATAAAGGTTCTAACGGTAGTGTCATAAAATTATTGTTCAGGTCATTAATTTTGGGCTATATAATATCAATAAGATGCGATATATGAATGGACGAAAAATTTTAATAACAACGCATTTATTTTGGTAATTAGTTATGCCAAATTGCTATAGCGCGGGCTTTGTGGCGACTCAGTAATTGTTATGTTGTTGTTTTGGAGGCTTACTCTTTACCAGGCGCTTGGATTTTCTACTTCAGAGCCAAAATTTGGTAATAGGAAAACCACGGAATGTTTGTACGGCATCAACAAATAGGTCATAAGTCCTCAATACTAAGAATCGTAAGGGTTCTTTCTCAAAGGTTTCGTAGTTCCTATTTTAAAAGTAAATTTCGTTTTGGCTAACCTATACAAATATTGAGCTATATTCTGGTTTAGTTACACAAAGTGTTGAATATATATGTACATTTCAGGATCAACTTCAGAAAAGAATTGAAGACTGTTTATAGCAGTCTTCAATTCTTTTTCTAAAGATGATTTCCAGAGGGTCCCTTACGGACATACCTTAGATAGTTTTAAGAGTCTTTAGACAGTCTTCGGTTCCCTTTTAAAGTTAATTTCCAAAGGGTCTTTCGGCTTAACACCAGGTAGTTTTGACAGTACTAGCTACTTATTCGGGAGTCTCAGGCTCACAAAACCCGAGTCCCTTAAAAATCTGTCGGAATTGTATGTTTGAATCTCCTTTACCGAAATCCTGGATTTCCGTTTGCCAGTTACGGGTCTCATCTAAAAAGAAGAAATTTAACAAAAAGAAAAAAGATGAAAAGGGTAAATATTTCAGAGAAGACAGGTTAGAAAATAAATTACGAAAAAAATGCGCGAAGGATTGCAAATAACTCCGATCACATTTCTGACTATCACCTGGTCCTTCAAAATTAATGGTGCAAAATAAATGCACATCTAATCCCTTCAAACTTCATTTCACAGGACTGTCACTCAACTATCACTTATTTGAGTGTACGTGAAACCGAAGCGGCAGAATTGACATTAATAAGCCTGTGCGTGACATTTCCAACAATTAGAAATGTGAGTGAGGTGCAAACATTCGGGAGCCACACACTGTAAATTTAAAGTTTTATTTGTTCGAGAGGTGTTTACATTGAGCAGAATAGACAGTCACATACTGAAAATATAAAGTAACCTGATGGTCTACAGATACTTTTAGACCTAATCTTACTACTAAGTGCATAGTGAAGACTCTGGTCAGGCTGTGCGGATGCACAGGCTGATCGGAGTCTTTGTTTAGCGCACATTTGAAATTGTTGGAAATCTCACGCACAGGCTCAAATCTGATATTATTTACAATACGATTGTCAATAATATAGACCGGAAGCAGTTAGAGACAAGAAATGGCATGGTTGGAGAAAGGAAATGAAACATGCATATGGGGTCTTTCGGGGCATTAATCCAACAAAAACGGCTAATATATTCTTTTTTACACTACAGCGCAAGAAGAAATGGTATTCGTCCTCAACCCTACACATATATATATATATATATATATATATATATATATATATATATATATATATATATATATATATATATATATATATATATATATATATATATATATATATATATATATATATATATATATATATATATATATATATATATATATATATATATATATTTTTTTTTTTTTTTTCAATTGTCACTTTTACCAACCATGCATTCAGGATGACAAAACGATGAAAACTGTTTGCCAATTATACCCCGCTCTGCAAGCACAGTTGCCTGCAAAGCGGGGTGAATTTGGCGAACAGATTGCACCGTTCTGTCATCCTGAACCTAGGGGAGGACTCTCAATATACCTGGACATTGATGTAGGGTCCGTTCTATGAGAAACAAACTCTAGAAATATTATTAAAGTTACAGCGTTAATCAAGCGAGATATAAGTATGGGTATTTTGTTCACGTTCAATTTGATTTAAGACGTAATTCGCCCAAAATGATATACTAATTTACATAATGTCATCTTTTTTTATGGGCGGTTATGGTCCCGTGTCAACTATTATCTATTCATATCTTTATAGTTTTGTTGGTAGTTAGTTTCACAATAGATGCTTATTGTGATGGAGACATAAATATGGCTTTAACAGTTACCGCTCTGTATGAATTTTGAACGGTAAAATGAATTTTCGGTTAATCAGATGGCATAACAAAAAACGTAAAAATAAGACTTCCTTTAAATACATTGGCGGATCTAGGATTTTTGTTAAAATGGTTCGAAAATACGAATTCCAACCAGGCCTACAATCAGGAAGATTAAACAATGCAACTTTTTTTTTAACTTTTACCCTACTTTGCACGTGCATTTGTGTACAAAGCGGGGTATAATTGGCAAACTGTTTGCACAATTTTGTCATCCTGAACGCAAGGCTGGTTTTAAGAACGCAATTTTAACGAACCCGAGACTCATAAATACAATGTAAGTAACCGGCCCTGCGTTCAGGGTGACAGAACGGTGCAAACAGTTTTCCAGTTTTACCCCGCTTTGCACGTGTGTACCTATATCCAGAGGGTATTAAGGGTATAAATATTTTTACAAAACGTTAGGATGGCTAAAATGAAGTAATCTACATTTAAAACATGGGCCCCCAAACGTCAAGCATGGTACAAAATGTACCTTTACAATGATTTATTTCTTGGGGCCCCGTTTTGTTGACGCCATACCGAAACCATGTATATCGAGGGTTAAGTGCAAGACTGTACTAAGTGTATATACACTGTATATACACTAAGTACAGTCTTGCACTGAACCCTCGATATGGGAATTGAATTTCACTATGGAAATGTAGTAAACCGCCCTCTGAGGGGGCTCATTTGACTCCCCCTCTGAATCTGCCACTGAAATGGGGTCGTCAATACCATCATCAAAAGTCCTTTAGACCTGAATTATTATTATTTTTATTTATTTATTTATTTATTTATTTTTTCAAAATAAAGAAAACACTCTGACATTTTGGATTGGTGTGTATTTTAAGTAGTAAATTGAATATTTTTAAGCACCTTCAACCTATATATAGCCTGTTTATTTTGACCCGACTTTGACCTCTGTGGAAAAAATGCTTAAATAACAATTACCGACATATTTTATCAACAATAAACAAAATGTATAATATTGTGAAACATTGTTGACCTGTCACTCATTATTTTTCGTAAAATTTCGTTAATATCCGCGAGATTATCAAAAGAATTTTATTTTAAGGTCAAATAAAAACTTCAATTCTTATAATTGGTTCCGTAGCGCAGTGGTCTAAGCCGTTAGCCATTTAGAGTCATTGAACTGACCAGACCTGGTTCGAATACGCACGCAGACGGATGCAATAATCTCTGTCCCAATTTTGTTTTACTTTATTTTTAGTATTAAATAAAGGAACAGTTTTATTGTCTCTTAAATTTCTTGTTTGTAATATTCTATAGTCACAGTCTTTTGCTAATTCAAATCTCCCATTACTTTATTTTCATGGAATTGATAAGCTGTTGTCAGCTATTCAAGCTGAGGTCACGTGGCTTTTGATAGTTAAGTTAGTTTCTCTAACGCAGTACCTAAGCGACTGAATCGAATGATCTTCTTTCGTTCTTGATATTTGATGCATATGATATTATTACTAATTTTCTGAACGTGCGATACATTTCATTGCTTGCCGTTACTTCTGTTAATTTTGTTTACGGTATTCTTTATCCGTTTTTTTTAATCTATTTTGAGGAGTGTGATAAATTTATCATGTATTTTTCTAATAAAAAAAAAGCGTAAGCTACTGAGCAATAGGAAATCATTTGATGCAGAATATCAAACGGATCACCCATATAGAACGATGAACAAAATTATGTAAACTGTGCCGTGCTTTTTTACATCAACGATTTTAATTACAGCAATTAAAAGTAACATCGTTTTTTTCAAAATTTAAAAAAATAAATATATATATAAAAATAGATAAGACGAGAATGAGATTCGATCTTTGGACCTCTGCTTTTCAAGTTCCTGACCTTTCACTTTAACTGTGTACGGTTATTTATCACAACTGGGTATATTTTAGTATTTGAATGTACTGTTCGCGTATTTTTTAATCTATATAAGGTAGTGGGTACCGAATATCAATGAAGGTCAACAGGAATATTAAATGAGTGACAGGTCAACAATGTTTCACAATACATTCAATATCGTTTGATATTCAAATCTATGAAAGCACGTGCAAAGCCAAGTAGGAATAATCATATTCTTATTCATCTAAATAGCAGGGATCAGATTCAAGTCAATAAAACTGCACTATAAACGAATTGGAAAGGCCATGGTTCGAGCCCAAAACGACACCGTGGGATATATTGACTGACCCAAGCTTCAAAGTCTAATAGCAGTGGATTCAAGCCTATGTACCCCTTCAGTTCACAAAAAGTCGGTCTAGATTGAGTGTCTCAGAGCGATTGGAGGTAGAACGGATATATTCATACCCCCCCCCCCCCCTTACTGAAATGAACAGAGCGGCCAAAATCACATTCTTCGTTCTGTCCAAGCGGGCACTATTCTATTCCAAATATCGTTCACCTTATCAGAACATTGAAGCCATGTCCACCCTGTTAGATGTGAGGGAGCATAATGTCCGCCATATAGATTTTAGAAGGGAAATTTGTCGGGAGGAGAGTTTGTCATAGAATCATACAAGACAAAGGGCGATATCATTCAAAAGGTCTTGGGTTCGATCCCCGACTATTTGCCCCCCCCCCCCCCCTCACACACACACACACCAACTGGTTGATATCGCAGACCTATGTTGGATAGCAGCTGGCGGCTAGGAAAGGATGGTAGTACTGGTGTGAGAAATATCAGGAATCCAATATTAGGTGCTCCATCCGTCGTGATATAACTGAAAGATTTGTTAAAACGGTGTAAAACCTCGTACAAACAAATCGACAAAGGGCGAGCAACATCTTGAATAAAGCCTGTAGCTAAGAGGTATTGGTGCCCCATCGACGATAAACATTTATTTATTTATTTTTTAACTTATTTTAGAACGCCTTCATTTATTATATATGCGGATTTGCCGGATAGTCCATTTCGAACAGTAAACAACACCGGAAAATCGACGAGGTGGTTAATTTTGGAATGATTTCGGAACGGTCCTGGATGAGTATGCGGGGTGTCTTTTGAAGTGTTTTAAAAAAGAGGTTATAGGATGTTGCTTTTTTCGTTCAATTTGACACCACAATTTATTACTTCCCATTAAAACGATTACGTTTTTTTTTCCAATTGTCTTCACGGACCAATCAAACTCTATCAAATTTGCACTAGTCAATAATATCGTGGATAATTTGATCGATACAGTTAATAACATCGTGAAATTGACAATCATTCCGATCAAAATCATTCTAAATCATTCACGCTCCATTCATTCATTCCTAACACTCTCTCAAATCGATCAAAAACGCTCCAAACTCACTGAAAAACATAAAACAACAACTTCGTTCAAACTAATAATAGCTAGGAAAAAAATCGGGATTTCACTTATTTAATTGAAATTGTACGCGTCTGATAGGTTCTTGAAGAAATAGGGAGCTATCTAATCAACTTGTATGCATATTTTATTAAATGGAGGTAATCAATATTGCTAATTTTGATCATCCTGAACAAAGTTTGCATTTCTTGATAACCTCCCGTTAAATTCACTCAAATGTCGCTCCACACACTCATTCAATTTCATTCCTACATCATTCCAAAATCATTCACCTTGTCAATTTCACGATGTTTTTATCAGTATGAATAAAATTTTGATACATTAGAACCATTTCGAAGTGTTTTGAACCATTTCGGAGCGTTTTGAGTGATTTTTTCGATTTGACTGCATTGAAAAAGGCGGCGAAAGAGCGATTTCGAATGATTCTCGTCGAGTTGAATGTCGACTTCACGATGCCATCAACTGTATGACGGGTCACAATTTCGAGTAAATTAGGAAATTTAGTCAATTCATTATGATTACTGACTTTTTTCATCATTTTGAAAAAAAAAACCAAATTTTGAGAATAATGTGTAAATCATATTGGTCATTTTTGTTAGAAAGTGTAAAGTTAAAAGGTCATTATTGTTGCATTTCGTAAATTTAGTTTAGTTGGCCATTGTTGCAGCTTTTGTGAAAATTTAGTTAATCATTGTTTTTGCATTTGTGTAGGTATTTGGTAAGTGTTGCCGTATTTGTGCACGAGTATTTTCAGTTGGCCATTGTTTCTTGCATTTGTGAAAATTCAGTTGGTCAATGTTAATTCATTATGTTGTTGATTGTTGATATTGCACAGTGGGACGCCAGTTTGACACTGTTGTTGAATTCTTAAAATTAGTTTATCATTGATATTAATATAGTGACCATTATTCTTGCATTCTGTTGGTCATTACTGCCGTATTCTTAAAAGTTATATGGTCACTGTTGCTGCATTAGTTGGACATGACTGTTGTATTGCGTGAATTCGGGGTCATTGATATTGCATTGGATAAATTTTGTTGTTCAGTTTTTGTGGGGTTTTTTTTTTTCATTTTGTTATTCTAAGTTGGTAGGTGTTGTTGCAATTAGTAGATTATTTTGTCATTTCTGTGTTGTGTTATGTAAAGTTAGTTGATCATTGCTCTTGCAAAGTGAAAAATTAGTTGTTTAGAATAATAGCATTGAGTAAATTTTGTTCGTCTCTGCAGGGTATTTTTTTTTATCTAGTTGGTCATTGTTGCCGCATTGTGTAAATCAAGTCAATAATTAAGTAAATTTAGTCATTGTTGATACATGATGCAAATTTAGTTTGTCTTTGCTATTGCATTAGTTATTTTTAGTTGGTCACTGAAATAGTCTAAGTAAAATAGGCTATTGCTGCTGCATTTTGTCAGATTTCGTTGGTCATTCATGCGGCATTATATTAATTTACTCGATCATTGTCGTTGCGTTTTATAATTTAGTTGATCCTTCTTTAAGCATTTTATTAATTTCATTCATCGCTGCTGTAATTTCTATTCAGTTGGTCATTGTTGTTGCGTTGTGTAAATTCAGTTGAATTGTGTAAATTTTGTTATTTTTTGTGGTTGCAATATGCAAGTTAAGTTGGTAACTGTTGTTACATTGCCTTAATCTTGTTGGTCAGCTTTGTTGCTTTGTTTAAATTTTTTTGGAAATTGTTGATGCATAGTGAAATATTACTTCAACTTCTACTTCTATCAGATACTAGCCACACTCAACACTTTGAGTATGCGCATGAGAAATAAGAGCTAAGGTGAAAGTAATATACAGTGACAGATTACAAGATAAAAACTGAAGGCAGAAATTAGTTACAGTGCTCGGCAAGTCGGACTTTGAAGATCTCGACAGTGCCTGTTGATGCTATATCTGGTGGTAGGCTGTTCCATTCCTTGATTGTTCTTGGAAAGAAGGATTGTTTACGGTAGCTTTTTGATGAGTATGGTATTTCAAAGGAATGGCTTGAGGAGTGTCTTGATTGGCGTAAGTTTTGTCTCAATCTTTTGTCTTTGTCTATAGCAACTTTTTGACTTTATACAGGAGAGTGAGGCGACTGTTTTTTCTTCGCGCTTTCAGTGATGGCCAGTTTAGGTCAGACAGCATGTCATTCACACTCGATCTGTTTCTGTAGTTGTTTTTACAAAGCGAGCTCCTTGCTTTGGATCTTTTCTATTCTGTCTATGTCTTTTTGTTCATATGGGTCCCAGACCGATGATGAATATTCAATAGTTGGACGTACTAGTGACATATAGGCAACTTCTTTTACAGATGATGATGAGATATAGAGATTTCTCCTGACAAAGCTAAGGCTGTGATTGGCTTTGTTAGTGATGTTACTGACATGCTCTCCCCAGTCTAGACGATTATTTATGGTTAGTTCAAGGTATTTGGCGGATGTTACGTGTTGGAGGACATGTTAGTTGGTCGTTGCTGTTGCAATTATTTAAATTTAGTTGGTCATTCAATTCATGTTATATACTTTGTATGAATTGAAATGTATTATACCTTTATGTTACTTGAAACTAAGATTTATGACTATGGTATTTTTTTCAAAAAACATTAATTGAATACAATGAATACACCTATATCTGTTTTTTCTATTCTTTATCTTATTTCATGCACTTAAGCGTTAATTGTGTTACTGGTGTATCAAACAAAAGATGAGTTCAACAACATACTGCAAGGCAGAACAGAACCCAGAAATTTACATAAAAATAGCTATAAATGTAAAAGGGAGTAATTACTGCGGCATCGTTTGAATTCATATTGACGTCATAATAGTGCAGCATGACATTGGTGCATTCAAATAATGTCCAAGTAATGCATATTTTAGATTAGTTAGACGTTGACCCTTAACATTTCATAAACAGTACTGAAATTACGTGTTCATATGTTTTTTCCGTGTTTGGTTTTTTTTGCCTTTTTTATAAACCCAGAAAACATAATTATAATGCGTCATTTCTTCTCATAGTATGGACTTCTTAAATTCTTGGTGACAACAAAATATACAAACGGGAATCCTTTTTATCAGTGTTATCCCTATTACTTCCGAAAAGATAAGAACACCCATTTTCATATAACTATTTTTAGTAAATACGATAAAATTACAATAGAAAGAAGGGTTAAGACTAAAACTGAACAGCGTCTTTATTGTCATATTTGAGAATGTATCATCATAAGAGAATCATTTTGAAAAAAAAAAAAAAATGAGATTAGAAAGGGATCTCAAGAATAAAGCTCCATAAATCCGTAATACGAGATAGCGAATAATAATGCTACCATTATAAAATCTCCTAAACGGGGTTAGGTGAAACAAATTAGCATCGAATTACGTAATTTTCGAACAGTTGTTAACTATGCATAATGCACCGATATTCAAATTTCATCACAGCAAGAAAATTTTGAAATGTCATCCTGCATCCAACTTTTTGTCCCAACGTTTAGAGGAATATTTTTTCCGTTTCTTTCATTATTTAATACAAGATAATTCAATCAATTTTCGTGCATTCTGATCGGCTGGAAAATTGGTTCATTATTCAATAAAAACAATTTTTTGAGTACGTTTACTGGTGAGCCTGTCCTAATCTATCGGTGCGTATCCGAGGGCAGCGTAGATGAAACAGGTTTACTAGTATTTCGGAACATCACTCGGCCATTTCCGTAAACTACAATAGACCTCGGATGTATGTGAGGCAGATGGGTATGTAACAAAATTGTGCTTTTTGTTGGGCGGAAACAGTGTAGGAAAAACTAGCGAACCGGCGCTATCTGAAGATTGATATTTTTTACAGCAAATAACGGCTGAAAAATCTTAATTTTTGAGAATGACGAATCATTCTCAAAAATTAAGATTTTTCAGCCGTTATTGAAATATCTAAAGTTATTTATACAAGGATACGACGATTTTACGCCAGTGACTTCAAACGAGTAGCGCCGTCGAATTTTTTTACTCAAATTTACATGTTTATATATGTTTGTGACCTATTGTTGTATATATTATATATGAATTGACTTTGTGTGACGATGTACTTTATACAAGTCAAAAATAAAATTTTCTGTCTGTCTGTCTGTCACTTAAAATTTAAAGGGCTAACGCCATTTTAACTGACGTCATCGAGTTTTTCCAAGGGTTTCACGTAATTTTTAAAAATAGTCCGTCTATGAACATCCGAGGTTGATCGTGAGATCGACCGAGTGGTGTTCCGATAGCTCGTAAAAATTATATCTCCTTTTAGAGGAATCTTTACTCTTTGCTTAACGATAATAAATGATAAGATATGGAAAGAGAATTTGTTGAACTTGTTGAAATTATGCAGGTATCAAACTTGAAGCTATATCACACTCCTATATGTATTTATACAGCATGATTATGTTTTAAGTTTCATACCACCATGATATCAACAAATACTCTTCTTATCTCTTTCATACTTCCCAATGAGTATCGTGATTTCTCTATGAATTAGAACTTCGTTTTTCACCCAAAGCCCTATTTTCGTTCTTTCTCGCCATATATTTGACATCATCAAAGCGGGGATCATTAAGATAATGAAGTCATAACTTTGCAAGGCAATCTCATTCGTTCTTTTTATCCACTATTGTGTTGAAAATATAGCTTTTCTTTTAATGAAATATATGGTCGATTATCGTTTGTTTCAGTGCAAGATCGATTTGAGAAAATGGGACAATTTAAGGACACTTTCTCTTAATGTAGTGGACCCGTAATAGTTCAACAACATGTGGGAACCCAAAGTCTTTCACAATGTTGAATGTTGACCGAAGTTTCCTAATGCAATCACTAGGAAACTTCAGTTTACACTGTTAAAGCCCATAGATTTCGATATATTATGGAAATATCACGGGTCTACTACCTTAAAACGCGTTAACTTGCACGTTATTACAAGACACCGTAATGACGTCATTAAATGTTGTTTATTGACCCTGCTTAGATTACATCAAATATGACGCAATCAACGAACGCAGACTTGTCATTAGTTTGGTAATGAATTTACCAAGTGCTAATATACCGCTATTTCATGATAATCCACGACATTGAAGGGAAATCGATCTTTCACTGATTTGATTGATTGATTGGATGGAGTTTAACGCCGCTTTCAACATTTTTTCAGTTATTTTGCGGCGTCTGGAGCTCCTAACAATGATTTCCTGGTATTCCTCTCACCAGTACAACTACAATATCTTTCCTAGCCTTCAGCTGCTATCTCACATAGGTCTACGATCATCAATCCATTTGAGAGAGACAAATAGTCGAAAAGAATGAGTTTCGCCGTCGGGGATCGAACCCGGGACCTCTAGATTGATAGTCCGACGAGCTACCAACTGCGCTATGACAGCAGCTTCGATGTTACACTGAAGCAAAGAGTTATCCTGGATGTATGAACAGTTAACGAAATCGTGAAATCGACAAGACGAATGATTCTGGAATGATTTTGGAATGAAATCGAATGATCGTGTGGAGCAAGTTTTGAGTGAAATTCAAGGGAGGAAATCAAGGGAGGTTCAGGACGAACAAATTTAGCGATATTTATTACCTCCCGTTAGTTATGCATACACGTTCTGTAAATAGTTTTCTTTTTCTAATAGAACCAATCGGACAGTTACAATTTCAGTTTTGGCAGGGAAATCGTTAGCTTTTCCTGGCTATTTGAATTTTGAATGTAAGTGGTGATGTTGTTAAATATGATTTTTGAGCGTTTTTGAATTGTTTGAGTGAGCGTTTGGAATGAATAATTGGAGCGCTAAGAGGGTATTTTTGAACGGTTATGATCGGGATGATTGACAAATTCACAATGCTGTTAACTGTACAATGTCAAAATTGCTTTATCGTCTAAAAGACCAGTTGACTTATCACTTTATCTTTGTTTTTTGTTTTTTTCTTTTTGAAAATTCGTCGGTTAGAGGCGGGGTACTCTTTAATTAAGAATGGAATATTTTTGTTTAGATATCATGCCGATGGCGATAGCGTGATAAGGCGCCACACACTAGTTTTATATCTAACGTTGTAGTAGTACTTGGTAGCACTTTAGACTGTACTTTGTTAAAATATGAGCCAAGTTTATCCAACCGTCATGCAGTTGCTTGTTCTGTACAAAATGACCCTTTTCCACAATATTTTGGCTTTACCGCTTAAGCTATGGCGGCCTTATGTCGCTCAACCGCTTGTGCTCATGAATAGCTTCATTTTGATATACAATATACCTGGACATACTGCTTTCTCCTGGCTTATGAAGCCCATTTAAAATTGGGTCTCAAACATTTTACATGAACCTTAATTTTCATATTTTCATAATTTGATGTTGCAATATTTCCTTGTGTATATAATCAGCGATTGCAATCGCGAAAGAACCGCATAACTATTGATTAAAATACAAGTGCACTAATGAAATTTCAGACAGTTGCCCATGGGCCTCATGCTCGCGAGGAACGATTCGACAGCGTTCTTCAACGATTCTCGGGAACCATGGTCATTGAGTAGCTTTGACACAATGTTGTTATAACCTTGTTACAACCATAAGCGACTACCAACAGTCCTCAAACGTTGTCTAGAACGCTATAGAGCGAGAATACGAGCTTGATTACTCGAAATCACGATGGTTAGAGCACGAGATTTTACTCTCGCTTTATCTTTTCTTGTACACATTACATGAAATGTATTTTGTTTAATCCTAATTGACCTAATAGTATTTTATTTTAAATAAATCATAAGTTTCCTTCCGTTATGAAGTAGAAACTAGCAAATAAGAGTAAAACCCTTGAACGAAGATTTTTTAACCTCGGATCGTGCCCTGGGTTCAGGATGTAAAAACGTTTCACGAGCGCTTTGAGATGATACCCCGCTTTGCACGTGCACATATGCGCAAAACAAGGTATCATTTTGAAAACGTTTCGCTAACGCTAACGCTTTCATCCTGGGCGCAAGGCTGGTCTATATACCGGAAGTTCTGTGACATTGTAACCACACGACAACCGTTTTTTCTTGTCATAATTTCCGTGATGGGATTTTCTTTCTTCCTTTTTTTTTTTTTTTTTTTTGTAAGAAGATCGAACAATTACGATTCAAGGGGGTCTTTGGGTTTCATGTTTGAAACAAATTATTCTGTATTTCATATTTTATTGTAAAATGGCGTATAAAATATATGTACACATGTAAGTGTAAAATGTTGAGCAATATTAGCACATTGTAAAAATGTCATCTTAATACAATTTCTTCGAACACACAATAGTATACTTTTTTGCCATTTTGATGAAAATAATCTACTTTTGAACTCCGTCAAAACCATTGATTTTTCTTTATTCATATATTACCAAAATTGAAAAAATATTTACTAAAAGTGTCAACCGGATCAGGCTGCGTGGGTTACGCAGGCAAAGTGGAGTCGAGACTATCGGTATTAAGATGCCCTGCGTTCAGGATGAAAACGTTACCGAAGCGCTTTCGAAATGGTACCTCGCTTTGCACGTATGTGCACGTGCAAAGCGGGGTATCATTTGAAAGCGCTCGCGAAACGCCTTTACATCCTGAACAAAGGGCTGATTTCTGATGGTAGAGTTTAGAAGCATTATCATTCAACTTTTGATGCAGAATAATAATCTTTCCTTACTCTACTGGTTTGATAAACGGAATATTTTTCACCAGTGTTATATGCATTTTCTTTTTAAAAAGAAAAGAATGTTTAGAATGGGAAATGATTTTCATCCTTATAGTTTTGCAACGTTTTCATAAGATTTCATCTAATACTGCAATTAGATTCGCATGTTTTGAATATATTTGAACACAAATGGTAAATGAAATATGCAGAGAAAAAGAAAGAATATGAAGCGAAAAATAGTATAGAAGATTGAAAAGACTTATAGCTAGACATGCAGATAGACAGACATTGGTACAATGAAAGACTATAGATAAATTTATGTACAGTTAATCACGTCGTGAAATTGACACCTATCTCGATCAAAACCATTCAAATCATTCGCTCAGCACTCCAATCATACATTCCAAACACTCACTCCAATGCCTCAAAATCGCTCCGAAATTCTTTAAGGGGAAAAACCAAAAACGCATTAAATCGTTCAAAATGATCAACATTACGATCAAATCGTTAAAGAAAATACAGTCAAACCTGTCTTAAGCAAGAACACAAGGTGCATTCAAAAGGTGCTTGCTTATGACAGGTACTTGCTTAATACAGTTCAATTTACGTGCAATTGGTTCATTTGGGAACTCAGTGGCTGCTTGCTTAAGACAGGTTGCTTGTTGAATATAGGTAGCTGCTATAACAGGGTTGACTGTACATAATTCTAATTGGCTGGTGTTCATTTCTAAGCGATTGATTTGTCCGTGAAGACACAAAATCAGAAAAGTGCTTAGATCTGAATAAAGGGAGGTAATTAATAATCGCTAATTTCGTCCACTTGGACGAAATTCTCGAATATATTTTACCTCCCTTGAAAAGTATTCAATTTAGCTCACTACATTCACCCTATTTCTTTCCAAATCTATTCCAAAATCATTCGACTTTTCAAATTCACGATGCTGTTAACCCGAAAAAAGAATACTACATGTTCATACAAAATGAAAGAGATGCTCAGAGAGTGAAAATGTCTTTGAGAAGAAAACCCTTTTGAAAAGCATTAGAAACTGTATAATAAAATTTTTAAAAAAATGATAGTAAGCGAAAACATGTGTGTATACAGCTAGTTACATCGTGAATTTGACATTCACCCCAATCAAAACAATTCTAAATCGCTCATTCAGCGCTCTATTCATTCATTCCATACACTCACTCAAATCATTCAAAAACGCCCAAACCCATTGAAAAATATAGGATCAACAACGTCATTCAAAATAAACTTTGATAGAGAAAATCGCGATTCCACTGAATTCAAATTGCAAGCGAAGAAAAGGAAGTTATCTATAGAATTTGTATGCATATTTTATTAAAGGTAATTGAGATCGCGAATTTGTTCATCCTGAACAGAATTTACGATATTGGATTACCTCCCATTAAATTCATCCAAAACTCGCTCCACACACTCATTCAATTTCATTCCAAAATCATTCCGAAACAATTCACATTGTCAATTTCACGATATTGTTATAACTGTAAATGGGCCTGTTAGTCTTAACAATTGCAAGATCGTTGTTTGTCAATAAAAAACGACTGACAAATCAAATCATATAAATCATTTAGAAAGTGAACTGCTGACCATCGTCATCTTCTGCCATTCTGAGAAATAATTTCCTGTGTGGGAGACATGGAAGTCGTAGCTACAACTAATTCAAGCTCTATGAACATAAAAAAGATCACAACCCTTCAATTAAACCTATGATCTAAGTCCATGATTTTATAATTCGCTCACTAACGACGTTTGCTATTTGAGCCGGACTGTCATGTCAAATGCCAAGGGACATCGCAACCGATCGACGAGATACTGTATAAAGTGTCAGGTGAAGACTCAAATTAGCACACGCACACATGCAGTCTGATGAAAACCAAGTCTCAATATAGGTAATCAACAGTTATTATTTTTTCAAGTATAAATATTCAGTAGGCTTAGGGTACGATGACTCTACTTTCATTAAATACGCAAGAAACAGGTTTTTTTTCTGGTCGAGATGCACAGTCATTCGGTTTGCTAGAAGAGTTTTTGATGATCATCACAGTCTTATGAAAGTCTTCACAGCATGCGCTATAGGTACATGTTCATGTAGCGGGATACCATTTCTATAACGATCTTTTGAACGCAGGGTCTGATCTCTAGACAACTCAACAGTAAATTTGTTCAACATGTCTGTCACAAGCTCGAATAATTAAATATAAGCATTCACATTGAAAAAAAAAAAAAGATTCTTTAGGTAAAATGAGCATTATTAAATTGCTTATCATATTCAATATATCGAATGCAATTTTCGTTGTAAAAAGGAACAACGCATTTTTCTGAGCCTTCGGAATTAAATTGTTTCCTAGGCGCAACAGAAAAAACAGAAATACTGTTTGTAAACAATTAGATATAATAAAACGGATCTAAAAGATAATTACCGAAGATATTTTTTAAGAAATTGTTGATCTCCATCAACAAGACATTTGACTTATAAGGAAAAATATACTTTCGAATCGGATCACCATGTGTATTAAGCTCAGAATTTCTTTTCTTGATTTATGTTATTTATATCATGTTCAAAGAAACTACTAGCAACTTGTATTCCTTTTTTGCGTGTGTCGTTTTCCATTCTCCGCCATTAAGTGTACAGTTATATACATCGTGAAAATGAAATTAATCTCAATCAAAGCCATTCTAAACTGTTCACTCAACCCTCCATCGATTCATTCCAAACACTCACCCAAGCCGCTCAAAAACGCCCCAAAATAACTAAAAAATATATAATGAATAGCTACATTCAAAATAAAAATAAATAGAAAGAATCGCGATTTCACTGACATAATTAAAATTGTAAGTGCCTGATTGGTTCATGAAGAAATGGGAAGCTATTTATAGAACATGTATGCATATTTTATTAAAGAGAGGTAATGAATATCTCTAATTTTGTTCAGGATGAACAAAATTCGCGATATTGGATTGCCTCCCTTTAATTTCACTCAAAATTCGCTCCTCGCACTAATTCAATTTCATTCCAAAATCATTCCAAACTCATTCACCTTGTCAATTTCACGATGTTGTTGACTGTATCAGTTGTTATTTTCTTCGATAAACGGGACCAGAATTATTCCTGAAAAAGGGCTAAAACTTATCACTACAGTAGATCCCTAAGGGCAGCTATATAAGTCTGGGCCATTTGTAACGTTTCATATTTAGACAGTTTTGTATCATCACCAAACGACGGTATCACTGCTCTCAGTTTATCAAAGGCAACGTTTAAACTTTCCATCCGCCGTCTTTCACGTGCATTTGCAGCTATCCTTCTCTTCTTCAAAGTGTCCTTACTTGGTGGATCGTGGCGACGTCTACGTGACGGTAACGTTCTTTTCTGCAACGTGATGTCACACATTGGTTTTGACGTCACGGATGACGTTCCGTACAGTTTATCAATGTCTGTAAACGTAAAATGAGAGGAGTCCTTTGAGTTTGGAGTAATGGGTGTGTCCGGGGTGAAAACAGATTTATTATCACTGTCTGACAGTGTAAAAGAGCACAGAGATTCCGTATCGTCAACGTCACTAACGCTGGATAGACAGCGAGGTCGCTGCATCGTAATCTTAGGTTCCCGCGGTCCTTCACTCACTGGCAGTATGTTTTCCGCGCTTAACGCAAACGAGCAGATGTTCGTACCGGATTCCATTATACTGTAACCGCGAATGAATTTAATCCCCTCGACAAAAGTTAAAACACTCTCTTTATATGTTTCACAGAAACTTATTCAAATCCATATTGTATTACATTGATGGTTCTGTATGAAAAGGCAAGAAAACTGCCAAGTCTTCCCAGCTTGAATTTAATACACCGAGTTATTAATGGCTTGAAAAACGAAACGATGTTAAACTACCCGTGGAATTTTATCTTCTTTTGCATCGTGCAAATCCTCCAAAAACACCTTTTCATATCATAAATGACATTTGAAATATTGCAACTGAAAATGAGCACCGTTATAATAACCCCACTAATATTCATGGGTGGGTGATTTTTACTTTAACCAATAGCGAGTTCCCGACTTTCACCAGCAGCCCATTTATCCAATCAAAGAACAGCTAGACTCGTCACCCATGATCGAATAGAGAAATTGGTTGATCCTTTCTACACAATTTTTAAAGTTTCGATATTAAAAAAAAGAAAGAGAAAATGAGACCGTTAGTGTCATTTTTTTCCAATTCGTCAGTTTTTTGCGACCAAAATTGTGTGACTCAAGCTTTAGTAACGATGTTTCCCTTTCAAGATACTGCATATTTAATTTCGATGCTTAGTTTATAGACTTTCGTCCATTTTTAAAAGACATATTTGCTGATGCTGGTTGTTATAAAAAGAATACAGATATACAAATATGATAAAGCTAAAATTATTTGAGCATTCTTTTCCAAAAATATTTGTTGTTCTAGTGTAAATGCATTTTATGTCTCTTTGCCAAGTCCGACAACAAAAAAGTTTATTGTAGTTTTTTGAAGAGAAATAGTCGTCTGGTGTATAAGTCACTCGGATAGACCCTAAATTAAAACCAATGAAAGAAGCAATATGAGGCGATTTTCCTCAGTTTTTCAGTTTCATGTTAAAAATAATAATAAATGCTAAAGAGAAATCAAACTGCTGTCAGCACTGTAAATCGTACATCATTGAGAGGCTGGGATAGTGCAATAGTTCGCCAATCAAAAGGGCTCAAATTTGGACAATAAAAGTTGGTAAAATCTTTAAATTTGTGAGTTTTTTGTCTTAACACTCTATCTTTTCGAGGACATCGCCAGCTCATCCAACCTCATGGGTCCGATTTTGAAAGTTTGCTGATTCGATAGCCCTCTGCTAGTCTAAATTATTTCTTAGTAGATTTTTACGTTGTTATAATGAGCACGCGCCAAGCTAAAAGCTTGTCTGTTAATATTATTCCTCTCTCTATAGAGTTTAAAAGCCTGTTTAGCAACAAACATTTTTCATTAAACTATTTACAATTTTGATTACCAACATGTTTGTATTTCAAGCATTGGGTTTTCCCAAATACTGTAAATGCATTTTCCCTCAAGAAACACGTGAAATCGCCAACTATGCTATTTATATCTTTGGTTTCTGACAAATCGATTAAATCTAGCAGCACTCTATGATTATTCATGAGTTGTTCTAAAAATAGATCGCTCTTGCTGCTATCCTAGGGGAAATTCAAATGGCAGCCCGAGAGACGCGTGAGATGATGTAATAATCTAAAATTGGCTGTATTATGCATGCGCAGAAAAGACATTCATGTGAACGGAGTAACCCACTGGTGGTAGTAAACAAACTTCTCATTTACCGCTACAATAATTAATTTACCATGAAATATCGTTATCCCATTAAGAAATGTGATAAACTCGTGCAAAATACTATATAAAATAAGAAAAAAAGTATTTGTTATTTAAAGTAATAGAGAATATTTATTTTTTTGTAATCGAATTGTTGTGCACTATTCTCGACGCCATTTTGGAACCCAAGTTACACCGGCCTGACCCAGGATCAGAAGCGTCGAGGTTGAAAGGTTACAATGACATCACTAGTGTCGAAACCGAGGCCGTTCTGATGGAAACCCGGTTAACTCGGGTCGAAACCGAGTCCGATATGAACTTACCCCTATATCAGTTTATCGTATGTTTTTGTCGGTTTATTTGTTGTTGAATAATTTTTCTTCATACTCAAATTTGAATTTAATGAAAAAAGGATTGGAGCGTGATCAGAGTGCTCATTGAAATCAAATATTTCAAAACTACAAAATTATTTCTATTTGTTAACACATGCGAAAAAAAGTAAACTTCCCACGCTCCCTGTTTGAGTGCAGACGACTATTGACTAATGATAAACAAGTTAATTGACACATTTCGAGCAGACGATGTCCATTTGCATCTATACCACGTGGTCTGAATTTACGCGTGGGTTTTGACCGAGTGATAATCATAACAGAATTTGATTGGTTGTCAGCCCTACAACTGGTAAATGACCGTTCGAGAAAGTTCAGAGCAGTAATATTGTAAGTGCTACAAATTAATTATACAGTTAACCTATTGTACGTTTCAACTCCTTTACTCAACCGAAAATCTTGTTATAAACACTGAAAATACTAACTGGTAATTACTAAAAGCGAAAATTACATCAAATTTTGTATTAGTCTCTTCTCTATTTGTCGAAAAGTAAATAAGGTATAAACAAAGTTTGTAGATTGTGACTGAAAAGGCCGTTTCTTCGGTGTTTGAAAACACATAATTTGGTTTGAACACATTGCTCAGAAGATAATGGTAAAAATGTAGTGGGTCAAACAGACTGGATTTCTGGAAAACGGTAGATATAAATCTACTGCTTCGCAGTACGATTTAAAAACGCGAGATTTCTAATTCGCTAAAAAGTATGCATCCCTTTACGAACAAAATTATGTAGCTCTTTGTTAGCTTTCCCCCAAAACAAACCCATCAAAAGTGCCTCAAAATTAGTACAGTAAAACATGAATTAAGCGACCACTAAGAAAAGCGGTCGTTTTCGAAAATGGTTGCTTAGTACAAGTTTTGTTATTAGATAAGAAACATATGCTTTGAATGAACGAGTATATTTTTGCGAATTTCTCAGTAAGCCTATGATCTTTAAACTCATTAGAGTAGAAAAATATGATTCATTTACAACATTGTTAATAGTAATGGTGTCTAGTCTACATTTAAAGATATTCTTATTTAAAGAAGGGGTTTGAAGGCGGTAGCATATAAAATTAGTCGCTTAATAGACGTGGTCGCTCGACAAAGATGGACTGTTATTATAATAGGTCCCTTTCGCGTATTCCTATTACTTTGGGATTAGGTTTTTAGTTTCATGCCTGCATTTATGAAGAAAAATACATATGTAGTTAAATATCCCTTCGTTTCTTATTTTCGTAGTTCAATATTTTCTTCGTCAGGTTTAGAACAGTAATGATCAGTTTATGTATCCAAATGAAATTCTGAATTTTTTCAGTATGGAAACGTCCACGAAGCGTGTTTGAAGTGATATTCCCCTTCGCACGTGCACTTACGCGAAAGAGGATTACAGTTGACATCATCGTGAAATTGACAGAATGAATGTGTTTTGAATGATTTTGGAATTGAATATAATGAGCGGGATGAGTTTTGAGTAAAATTAAAGGGATGTAATACAGTTTCGCCAATTTTGTTAAGAATGAACAAAATTAGCGATATTTAATACCTCCCTTCAATAAAATATGTATACAAGTTCTATAAATGGTTCATATTTCTTCATGAACCGATCTGACTGTTACAACTAAAATTGTGGCAGTTTAATCGTGATTTTTTTCTAGCTTTTTCTGTTTTGAATGTAAGTGTTGGACTTATTGTTTAGTGTGATTTTGGAGCGTTTTTGAAATGTTTGAGTGAGTGTTTGGAATGAATAATTGGAGCGCTGTGCTAGCCTTTTACAATGATTTCGATCGGCATAATTTTCAATTTCACGATGTTCTTAACCGTATCATTTTTAAACATTTGCACACTTTATTGCACCTTGAATGCAGGATTGGTAAAAATTGCAAATGCTCTATCTTTTTTGGCATAAGGGTATAAATTGTTGCGGAACAATCATAAAAGAGATATTTTCAATGAAACTGAAACTGTTGGCTCGTTAAAGGGCGATCATTTGGTTTACAAAATTGTCTAAAATTCCTTAAAAAATGGCGCCGCTGTGATTAAAAAGAGTAGAAGTATCGACTAATAATGACCAAATGATTAACTCCGAAAAAGTCGCATAATTAATCTTGATTATTTATTGTTTATGTTGTCAGAAACTCACAAATACTGAACCGTGAAATCTTTGACAGTAAAGATTATCGGCAATCTTCGGTGAATATCGACGCCACGCAAATTGCCGAATTATTGACACCCGAAAATCGAGAGGAACGCTTTATTTTTTCCAAACCTTTTACGTGAAATAAAAACCAGCCCTTCGTTTAGGATGAAAACGTTAGCAAAGCGTTTTCGAAATGATACCTCGCTTTGCACTTATGTGCACGTGCAAAGCGGGGTATCATCTCAAAGCGCTCGCGAAACGTTTTCTACTTTCTAAACACAGGGCATGGATGAATCTGGCAATATAAAATGTCCATTTTTCTCTTTAACTCTTCGCAGTGCGTACTCTTTGTCTCAATGAAAATTCCAGTCTAAGGCTAAAAAGATTCCACTCCCTTTTGTTTTAAAACTGCCTGAACTTTTACAGGTTTTACAATTACATTTTAATTAATTTATTTCTTTATTTATCTTAAACTGTTAACATTTCATTTCATCTATTATCCCACATAACAGTGTCTTTGGACATTAACGTGAGTATATGAAAATTGCACCAACTCAAACAAGCAGAGAATGGAACGTAAATATAAACAAACCAAACAGAGTAACTGAAAAAGGAAAAACAAAGAAACAAAAAACAAACAAGCAAAAAACAACAAACAACAAGCAAATCACCGTCAATTAATGAAATAAAAACACATGCTTTTAAATATTTCTTCAAAAAAGTAATACAATAGTGCATTTATTATGGGTTGAACATATTCCTCTTAAATGATACTCAAGACATAAAATCTGGGTGAACAACTAGCAGATTTAAGACGCTGCGTGTTTACTCCAGCGTGAAAAGAAAACTGTAATGAATTATACTTTACTATAAAACACCTTTCAATTTTTTTCACCAACGGGCAATAAAGTTCACGTCTGATGGGCAATTTTCGCTCCCATGCTTCGTTTCGATACACGAAATTAAATGATTTATAATGGATTTGTATGTCAACATTGGAGTCCACGACATTTCTTGATATTCTTTGGCTTATTTCGCCTGACACTGTCTTTCTTCCGCGAGTGAAATCGCAAAATCACCGATAATCGACAAGTTCTATTTTGAGATACGAAAAAAAAAAAAAAAAAAAAAAAAAAAAAAAACTTCATGACGTTAACAAGAAAAAATGATCAAACGAATACTTTTAAAAGTATTCGTTTCTTCATTTTTTTTCTTGTTAACTTCATGGATGTTTTTACTACTTGATTTAAGTAAAACCGGCTTGTAGCCAGACTGTATTTATCATGACGAAAATTTCAAGTGAGCGTTTAAGAGTTTTGAGGTGTGTACTTTGGTAATTGAAGAATCTTTTTTTTTTTTCATATCTCAAGCTTGTTGGGATGATAAAAGAAATTAATAAATACATAAAAATTTGGCCTTTTTCCCAAATTTTTTTTTTTTTAAAAAAATACGTAGTTTTGTCTTTTTCTTTGAAGTAAAGGGGCTTCTTATATATATTTTTTAAATACGGAACATTTTACAGTCATTCTATTGATATTAACGAACGGAAAACACATATAAAAGCACATTTTAATGACACTTTGTTATTCAAGTTGAAGTGCGCAGCGTGATTTACGTGACTCAAAATATCTAATGAGCATGTACTTAATAATTGTGCAACGTGCAGTTACCTTCGGCTTCTACTCAGGGATGTGCTGTACGTGTGTGGTCTATGTTGTCGCTTGCAACACACAGGAGGCTGTTTGTTTGTTATGTGTATCGTGCTAATTATAGTAAAATCAGTAAATAATTATATTTTCTGCCGTACTCATCATACATGAAATAACGGGACGTTAATAATGCTTAACATTATTCCAGAGAAGCTTTGAAATCAGGGCATTTACAGATGAAAGTACTTACAGCCCTTTTTTTCAGTGGAAATTTTCTCCTTTACATTAAATTTGTAGACAACTGTGGCTTGGAAGTAAAACAAATAAAAGTAAATGCTAGGTATCATCAATACAGATTTGCACATGCAGAATTTTATTTATGCCTCTTGGTAAAATTGAGAGTTAACGGTGAAATTAAGTTGTATGTTGGGCAGTTTGTATACCTTTTGAGAAGCTATTTGATTTAATGGTGTTTTTGTATATCTTTCAAAAATTTAAGATGGCGAGTTTTTGTGGGCAACCATAATAACTGTCAAATAGGGAGATATTTATCGTTAGACTGGCCACATATTCACTTTTCTCTATACTGATGTTTTCGTAGGTTTGGTCCACGTGAATTAAATAAAAAAACTTGACAAATAATTTTATCTCTTCTATTGATACCCTAACTACGTTGCCTTAGGGTTAAGTGAACCCGTACTAGTTTCGCAACGCTTTAGAAGCCATGAACTTCAACAGTGTTAACCGAGGTTTCCTAGTGTTGATTTCCGAAATGTTGCGAATCTATCACTGCCTTAATAAGAAATGGAAACACGACCGAGCTCCTTTATTATGCAAGTGGTGACGGCGATTAAGATGATGTTTATGACCAAAGATGATGATGTTTGTTTTGATTGACTGATTGCTCAAATGGTGTTAAACGACAACTTACAACATAATTGCATTTATATGGTAGTGGCTGGTGCACCTACCCAAGGTTTCCATTTTTTTACACAAGTAGAACCTCAAAATGCATTCTCAGCAATATGCTGCACAAACCACATAGCCTTACTAGTAGTAAGATGGGAAGAATGGCAAATGCTCAAATTCAGTTTCATAAAAACGAATATTCGTATTCGAAAATCGTATTCGAATATTCGTGAGAAAAACGAATATTCGAATATTCGTTCCCATCCCTCCTTACTACTAATACGCCCATTGGTGACAGGCAAATGACTAGTATCGCAAAGAGTTTTGTAAAATGTCGGATGGAAGTTAACCGAATCAGAGGACCGTTTTACAAAACATCTTATGATCACTTTTTGCGTAAGTCAAAAATTAAAGTTGTTTCTGATGTAGTAACTAAATATGGAATTCTTTCATGCATCATCTCATTGGAATCGTCTTCTAAAGACGATTCCAATGAGATATTGCAAGGCACAATCTAACAATGAATGAATACAACAGGTACGATTTGTGATTTTGACTAACGATTAATATTTTCGTAAGAAGTTTGGTAAAACGCGCCCCTGGGGTCGAGCTCACGATCCCAGGATTGATTGTCAGACGCCTTAACGGCTGAGAATACCGAACTCGGTGTTTTGAACTGAACTTGTATGATGGTAGCGCGTCGGACTATGAATGAAGAGGTCCCAGAGTTCGATACCCGACGACGGCACTCATTCTTTCCAATTATTTGTCTTTCACCAATGGGATGATAATCGTAGACCTATGTGAGATAGCATCTGGAGGCTAGGAAAGGATGTGATGGTTGTACTGGTGAGAGAAATACCAGAAACCCATTGCAAGGTGCTCCAGCCGCCGCGATATAAATAAACAAAGTTGAAAGCGGCGTAAAACTCCATTGAATCAATCAATGAACTTGTGTGATAACGGGCTAGTTTTTAACTCTCCGAAGTGCAGTATCTCTTGAAAACCGAAAACAAAATTATGTTTCAGGGGTCCGTTTTACTTAACTTCTTTTGAAAAATATTATCGTAAGTCAAAGTCGTAATTCGTAACTGGTGTGTTTCATTCATTGTTAGATTCTGTCTTGCAATATCTCGTTGGAATCGTCTTCAGAAGACGATTCCAATGAGATGATGCGTGACAGATTTCCATTTTTTAGTTGTTTCTGTAGAGGCAACTATAAATTTTGACTTATACAAAAAATGGTCGTAAGATGTTTAGTAAAACAGGGCCCAGGTCTGTCAAGAGTTAAGCTTGTCAAACATAAAAGGTTAAACCTGTGACAAAAAGATGAGCCGGTGTATAATAACGAGTGATTGATTTCCCCCACGGAACATTTAATCACAAAAGATCCCTATCTCAAACAAGTGAGGTTGGTCACGCGCCGACTCGCGCTGGCACGCGCCGTCGTTACGGGGGACCGTAACATTTTATCTTGATAAATCTTTGATCGACAAATCTGAGTATGGTCGGGTAAATACTCACTTAGTTCGGGTTTAGTGATAAATATATTAATGTCATAAAGTTAAGCATTCCGTATTTAGAATTACCATTTGAATCTGTGGGACCACAAGAATTAAGTCAGTTTTGGTTGACTTAATTTTATTTGCATTTTCTTTTTCAAGGCAAGATGGGTATCCATTCACTTTGTAAACTAATTGACACTTTCTCTTACATATGTACTGAGGAAGCGACCTGTAATTACGAAATTCACAGCAAATAATCTTGGAGCTCAAAATGCACCAAATCCTTTAAAGCAGAACCACACCTTTATATAAATCTTCAAGGTTTGTCCATACCAGGAAAACATTGTTAGGTCTACAGCCGCCGCGATATAACTGAAAAAAATGTTGAAAGCGGCGTTAAACTACAATCAACCAATCATTTGGTTAACATTTTCAAAATCATGTGCAGAATAATAACTTGCAGTCCATGGCTATTTTCAACTTTCTGTTTATACTGTGTAATGCTTCTTCTCTTTTGAATGAAGACTCAGCACCACTTGATATTCGAAAACATCATATTCATTTGTCCTATACATGAGAATGCCGAACATCTTCTAATTTAGCTGTTTTTTTTTACCACAAATTTCCAAGAATATCAACACCTGGTAAAGAGTATTTCTAACTTAAAGCCAATAATATAGTATCTATATTTAAGTATCTACGGAAGCATACCATTCCCCTGACAGTACGATCTTAAAAGCATCCGTCCGCCTCATGAGTATGATTAATTTCTAATAATTCTTATTTCTGAGAAGTATTTGTTGTACTGTCGTTTGAAAAATATCATAAAGACCGAGCAATTCGCTCACGGTGAACAATTCCGCTATGTTAGTTTATGATCATTTCACGAAATCTGACGGTTTGTCGCTTATTTAGTAACATCGTGAAATTGACTTTCATTCAAGTCAAAACCATTCTAAATCGCCCACTCAGCGCTCAAATCATTAATTCCAAACACTCAATCAAACCATTTAAAAACGCTCAAACCAATTGAAAAATATACAATCAAAATAAATTTTGAAAGAGAAAAATCTTGATTTCTCTCACACAATTCGAATCGTTAGCTTTTCAAAGATTTTGGAGAAATATGAAGCTATGTATAGAACTTGTATGCATATTTTTTTAAAGGGAGGTAATCAATATCGCTAATTTTGTTCATCCTGAACAAAATTTGCAATAAAGGATTACCTCCCATTAAATTCACTCAAAACTCGCTCTACACACATATTCAATTTCGTTCTAAAATCATTCCAAAATCATTCACCTTGTCAATTTCACGATGTTGTTAACTGTACCTCGGTCTTGGTTAGCCCTCGGAGGGTTAGGTCCGCCTATTGCAGTAAATCCAGCGAGCACCTTACTAGTTCATGGTTGCCACTTTGAATATTGACACCCTCAAACGACGAAAAGCAAAAATATCGTGGAAAAACTGACGAATAGATGAGTTGACCTTCGCTTATTCGGCGGTGACCTCCCAGGCTCGTATCAAGTCTGAATTCGACGCATGTCTTCTTCTGAGCCCAGGAAGGAGTCTTATATTGAGGGTTCCTCGCAAAACTGTACTAAGAGGCTATATAATATATGAACACTTAGTACAGTCTTGTACTGAACCCTTGGTGTGAAAGACAGACCTTACTATGCCTAGCTTTGGAATTAGTGCGACTGTACTCGTTTTGTAATAAAAAAATTCTTTGAAATCTACGAAAAAGTACGAACGGATTAAGGGGAGTAAATGAAGTCCAACCATTAATCAAATGTTCGTTTTACTTCATTGATTGTTTAAAATAAGATTCAAACGAAAGTAATTAATTTGTCCCACGAGCAAGGACAACCTTTTTTCATAAAAGGGCACAGCATCGTTATTTCTAATTTTTCTGTTGAATAACTCTCTTTAAACAGACGACATTGTCAGTTCAAACAGTTTCTCTGCGTGGCGACTTTATCCCTTTACTTTATCCTGAATGGTTACACTGTTGTCCTTTTGAACGCGGGTATTCTGCGAAATTAATGAACTGGCAGGGGATGGCTTAACTGTGACTTAATTTGGCGAGTTTACTTTTCAATAGTTTCGGTTCTTTCAAATTTTAGTCGGTAATCATCGTTAACGCGTGCGAATAACTGTATCCTAAAACCTAAAGGATTCACGTGCTTTGAGAGAGTAAACACATTTCTTCGTTTGGTTACCAATGCCTCGTAACTTCAGCTTGATTAAGCTGAAGTTACGAGGATTTGGTTACCAATCCACGATTTAAGGTCTCGAGTTATTTGTGTTGACTCTCTTTGGAAGTAGGTAATTTTACATAAAAGCCGATTTCCCTTAACCTTAAGTGCAACGACCCGTTACTTAGGCTCCGCCCTGCCAGGGCATTAATCATGGATAATAATAATGAAAAGAGAATAATCTTTATTTAGAATAGCAATGCTATCTGGTCGAAGATTTTACAATTGATCATGACGAGGATGTGCCGAGTCAAGATTATTTCTCGAAACCGAGGTCAAATAACTTCAATATATATAAGACATTATCATATTATTATATTCATCACGTAATCATTTTTCCATTTTATTGAACCTTAAAAATAAAAGAAAGACTAAGAACTATATTAAACGAATTCAATGGTTCGTTAAACTTTATTTGTGTAACTGTTCATCGGGGTTATAGTAGTAAATATTTTTTTTGTTCACAATATACATTATTTTGCTTTATCGGCCATCAAATAAGTCCTTAATGAGGGTCCATGTACTTTTAGTGTTGCGGATTAGCTGGGTTGGAACAGGTGATAGGTTTTCGCGCTTTTTCTATTTTGATCTCTCGTAATGAAATTAGGTTCGAATAGATTAGACAGATTTGCCTAAAAGAACTTATTTATATGGCAGTCTGAAGGGGTCTGAGGAATGACATCTTTTACATATGAAAACAAAATTTTCACCATAACAGTAAAATACATTGGAAATGTTGAAATATCTTTTAAGTCTCACTGAGATAAAAGAAGATCAAAGTCTTTGGTCGCATTTTCTTTATATACGTGTAAACTACGAGAAAATTCGTTGGTTTTAGTGAAGGGCCAACATGCATTGTTTTGCATTTTCTAGACTGTTTTCAAGGTATTGCCAAAATCGGGAACCGTCGGTTATTCTAAGGAATATACCTCGGTAATAATAAGGGCACAGCCATGAAAGCGTGTCGTTTCGCACCTGGGTTTACATGTTGCCATAAATATAATGATGTCTTTGAGTAAAACAAAATCAAAGCAAGATTTTTACTAGGCATGTCATAATTTGATAACAAAGCGTAGTGATAATATGATATGCACAAACTGTCGGAAAGAAAATGGAATTTATTTATCTTCAAACGCATTGATCGAAGTGCAACCAGAGGCCAAGCATTTTTATTTATTTTTCCGATTAAGTACAAAAATACGCGAAATCCTGGAAAACTTTTTTTTACTACACCCGCTCGCGTTATTTCTCATTGGTTCATGGACGAAAATTTAAGCAAAGCTTACAAAATGAACCTGTTTTTTCACCCTTAAATGTTTCAGAAAGTTTGATTTGAAAAGAATCTTTTATGTTGGAGAAAACGGGGATAAAGCAAACTATACATCGATCTACAAAATTACTCGAAATGCAGTGATTTTTTTAATAGAAATTGTTTCCAGGAGTCAATTTCTCAAAAATGGAAACGGTGATCCCAAATTTGTTTGCATAGTTTTGCTCAAACTATTTCAATTAACAAATATTCAAAATTACAAAAAATCTGTCAACAAAATTATTTGCGCGCGTATGCCTTTCAAATGACCTTTTAACCGAATACAACTACGTCCGATGTCTTTTCTTCTTTACGGAAAAGTCCGAGGGATGTTCTGATTGATAGCCCTAGTGTCAATGTCGTCGGCCATGTCGTCATCATAGGAAATCTCTGGTTTACAAACAAGACTTTCACTTGGAGCTTGAAAAATATGCCCATAAACAAAAAAGCAGAAAAAAATGTTAATATCTTTAATGTATTTTTTTCTAAATTATGACCATTTCGAAATATTTTCATCCACATGTCAGAGCCTGACAGCCGAGCATCATCATGTGTTTTGACAAGAAAAATAACAACAGCAACAAGTTATATATACCTTTATAATTAGTTGTACTATGTAACTAAAATGAAATACAAAGAGACGGGGAAATCTCCGTGATGAATAATATGGCAAAAATAATAAGTTGATTAAAATCCTGATAAAAAATTCAACCATCATAATCGACCGTCTGCCTAAAAAATGGTATTTCAATTAATTTCTAATTATCATTGTTAATTGAAAAACAGCAAATCGTGTCTATTTCCTAAAAAGCACGTGTAATCATACGTAAATGGCCATAAAAGGAGCGAGGTCCGCTAGATTGAGCATTTCTATGCACTTTCGTTCACCAATAGTAGTTTAATGTTGCATGGCGCTATTTGGCCAATTTATTTTCAATCCATTAGATATCAAGGACATGACCCTGTAGTACCTTATAGATTTTTGAAATGTGCTCTGCGTTCAGGATAAGAAAACGGTGCAGACTGTTTGCGAATTATACCCCGCTTTGCACGCAAGTGCACGTGCAAAGCAGAGATATAATTTGCAAATAGTTTGCATAGTTTTGTCATCCTGAACACCTGACTGGTTTAAATGGCATTTACCACTTCTCATGTAAGACTCGGAACTTTTAGCTAGAATATTTCAAGTATTTAAAATATAACCTTCGCCATAAGAATGAGAAAAATGCTGCTTTCCTTTTCTTAGTCAATATCAAGTTTTGAGTATATTAATTTTATAACTAAGATGTAGGCCGTTTTATGAAAAGATGCGAAACTCATCAAGAAGAAAAATAAAAAATCATTTAAGCCGAAAAGTTCAAAGTTTAGAGATGACTCGTCTTATCAATTCACATTCATGTATGGCCACTCATTCACTATCCAATAAATAGTGTTATACTGGTTATTCTTATTTATCTTATAACTATACAAATATCCACGTGATAACATCCCATATGATATTTTTTTATGATATCACATAGTTATTTTTAGAACAATAACATAATGCGGTTATTTTAAGTAACTTGCATTTTAGTTAGAAACATCGACGAAAACAAGACAAATAGAGGTTAATAGATAAATATAATACGTACTAAGTGTATTGTATGAAAAAGTATCTATCTCGGTTGTGAGAATTGATAATTGTCTCGGCAGAGCCTCGACAATTATCAATTCTCCCAACCTCGTTAGATATTTTTCTTAATACAAAACACTAACTAAGTTTAATAAATATTCACATCAACGTAAATCCAACGTAATTAACTTGACTTCAGGGACCGATATCTTTGATATATATTTATATCAATATCTCACATCATCCAAACCCACCCACCTACCCATCAACCCATTAACCAACTCCCCCCACACGCTCTCTCGATACATACATACATACATACATACATACATACATACATACATACATACATACATACATACATACATACATACATACATACATACATACATACATACATACATACATACATACATACATACATACATACATACATACATACATACATACATACATACATACATACATACATACATACATACATACATACATACATACATTTTTCTCGAGTGTTTTCCTCGCCCGACCAATATCAGTTTTACATTTTAAAAAATCGCGTAGTTCTTAATCGTTGTACCTGGAGTTTGAAATAAGCTGTAGTAAAGATGTATTAGATTTACTCTCACGAAATATTATGCAATACTGCTACGAAAGTATTGTTAAATTGCCCTGATGACAAATGGTTATTACAAGTATAACACAGAAATGAGATATCCATCGCCTGTAAAAGGTCATGGTGGGTCAGAACATAAAAATTAGCAACTAAATACTTCTCCGCCTTCTCTAAATACGTTGGCTTGTGTATCCGTAATTTGATCGAGGGAATGAACCGTTATGACAGACGAAAGACTCAATAGTCTACAAAACGAAAACAACAAGAAGATGGCGCATTACACCATTAGGAAATTTGAAGGGGCAATAATTCAAATCATTCTCTCTAACCATTCAAAAACGGTTCAAAATAGCACGAACACGCTTTAAAATAGTTCATAACGAACGACATTTTAATCTCCCAACGAGGTCATTGAACAATTTTATAATCGAATGTGGTATTTAAAGTGTCTGGTTAACCCATATAGATACACAAATTGAAAAAAACGTTGTTTTTTGTCAAAAGAGGTAATCATTTATCTTATAACTATACAAATATCTGTGTGATAACAACCCGTATGATATTTTTTATGATATCACATAGTTATTTTTAGAACAATAATATCATACAGTTATTTTTAGAAACTTGCATTTCGGTAAGAAACATCGACGAAAACAAGACAAAAAGAGGTTATAAGATAAATATAATACATTCTTAGTGTATTGTATGAAAAAAATATCTAACTCGGTTGTGAGAATTGACAATTGTCTCGGCATAGCCTCGACAATGATCAATTCTCCCAACCTCGTTAGATATTTTTTTTCATATAATACACTAAGTATGTATTATATATTTATCGCTTATTTCGTCCAGACGAAATTAACGATATAGAGGATAATCGTTTGTTTCAGTATAAGAACGATTTATATTCATTGAGTGAACAACAAAAGCTATATTTTCACGAAATGAAATATTAATCGATCTAACTCGATAACAAACGATTATTCTATATTAAAGGACCACAATGGAAATAAGAGATTTTCAATCCCTTTTTTGTTTTATCCTTTGTATATAAATATAGTCGCATAACCATCATTATATCATGCTATTTTAATACATTATGTATAATGCTTTTTATGTTGAAATATTTCATACAGAAATAAATCTATCTATCTATCTATTTCTTTATTGCAAAAATGACACAAAAACTGAAATTTCTAGGACATATTTTCGTAAAGCGCGTAATTTTGCGCGTGATTGCTATGCAACGTTGATTGTGACGTCACCCCCCACCCGCATAGATGACGTTAAATAGGATGAAATGCACAAAAGCAGGGTATAAAATTTTGATAATTTCACTGCTTTTGTGGTGAGATTATCAAGTGATAATCTACCGTTATTTCTCGATAAACCATCGAAAAGAATTAAAGATAAAGTGCTACGTACCCTTAATACCCACAAAAACATGGTTTGGCTAAAAACGGTGCTTTATGATATGACATAGGTCGCGTGTGTGATATAAAAAAACACCGCTGAATATATTCGTTGGCTTTACACGGGTGTTATAACACGTGTAATAACTTTACGCAATTGAACTATGAGTGTTAAGCAATGATATTTTGTAACTGTGAAATGATGTCATGTAATGAATGACGTTATATGTTACAAGGAAAAATATGAAAATTCATGTCTATTAACGAAAAAAATGTCATATTATCAATAGAGTATCAAATCTGTATTCATAAAATTACAGATTTTACCCGACTCGTCATCAAAAACATGAAAACTCGACATAGCTCGTTTTTATCTGTTTATATATAACTCGTTTGATAATATTGGTATTACGTGACTGCTCATTTCGATGGATTAGCGCGAAACAGTTGTAACTGCCTATATGTTTATAGGCAGTTACGAACTGTTTCGCACTGAGCTATCGATTTAATATTCTCTAAATCCTTTCAAAAGACATAAATACAATGTATCTTTGGAATGGACTGTAGCAAGAATTGGTCAGTATCTACGTATACTTGTGTCACATTCTACCTACAGTAAATCGCATTCCGGATTTCGAATACAGAGATAATAGGCCTCTGAGAAACGTTAATTTACAAATTAGGAGAGAAAAAATAAAACCCAAAAGAGATGATCCTTTCGAGTTTTTCAAAAGCTAGACTGATCCAAATTTAAAATTTAACGGACGATATTGCAGAAAAGTGCAGTTTCTGGTTGAAATATTATAGGAATACGAGAAATTGCGTGTAGCAAAACAAGTCCTTCTTCTATTCCAGCAATATTATCACCATGGATAAAATCATGGAGATCAATCTCAGCCTTGTTCATGGAAGGGTTACGGATGAAACGGCATATGGAATATACGAAAATGGGGTTCTTCTTAAACAGGTGCTGAGCGAATTAAACGAACCAAGTTCGACCCATCTAAAATATTGATCGATTACTTGGGTTAAAAAATAGACCTGCTTGTTTTGAAGTAACTGAGTCTGAATAGGATTCAAGTTTCCACATAGTCAATTTTTGGTTCTTAGGACATAATATCCTTAAAATCAAGGCATTCAAGTGTATCGGCTAAGATTATTTTTGTCGTCATAAATGGGTCTTTAATAAATGCACAATTGTATATACAACTGAGAAAAGACTAAATCGGTGTGTCCTAAAATTTTGTTTACTTTATTGAGAAAACAAAAACAAAAGATCAACTATTTCATACGAATTGTATGAATTTGAACGACAAATGTAACTATTCAGATTCGTCAGAATTAAAATAGAGGATATTGAATGAGTGATAATAAAATACCGAATTTATAAAACCAGTCATCTATAAAAGGATAAAAACGAGGATGCGCCGAGTTTTTATCTGTTTATAAGTGACGAGTTTAATAAATTCGGTATTTTATGAGCACAAATTTGATATTCTATTTATAATACGACCCGAATTTTAGTGATAAAACGAGAAAATTACGATATTTATCGCTTCGTGTTATTCCGCGAAACATATAACGCCGTTTGCGAAATGACGTCAGCATATCCATAAAGACGTCATTTTCCTAACAAAAAATATAACACTGTTCTTCGTTCTTAGCCCATTTGCATAGTTATTCCACTAGTGTAGTAACGCCCGTGTAATATCAAAAATATTAAACGGGGTTGAATCACTCCCGCTACGTAGGTCACTTTATTAAAAGTAATCCCGAATGTGATTCATGAATAAGAAGTTGATAAGTCTCAGGCTAGGGACCGGAGGTCCGAATTGTTTCCCTCTCTTTCCGAATTTTAAGCTTGCCGGTTTGTTCAAGCTGTAGTTACGATGGCTAACTCGCTCACTGAATGATATTATGAGATAAGTTCATTTATGGCGTGAAAATGCAAAAACTTGCAACCAGGACTAGCTTTGTTGTTGTTGTTGTTGTTGTTGTTGTTATTATTGTTTTTGTTTAATCTTTCGGCATTTAAATTGACACAAAAGGTTTTTTTTTTATGATTAACACATAAAGGAGGTTTGATTGCTGTGATATCATTTATTTACACTGTTCAAAATAGCAGATCTAGGCCTACTTATTGTAAAGAATATCATTGGGTTATTCTTTGGTGAGATGATTCCAATAAGTACCAACAATATAGGATTTGTGAAACTATTATTGAAATGAATAAATTTGAGATGCAACATACCCCCTCTATCTGTTGCTATGTTTAATAGAATTTTGAAATGGTTTGGACGAAACAAGCGATATATTTTCTTTTTAATTTTAACACTACATCGCATACTATTTGATATCACAAAAGACAGTAAAAGAAGCGTTTAGACAAATGTCTTAAAAATATACTTTCTCAACAAGAGACCCAAAGAGTAACCCTTTTTCTCGAATTGTGTAATATTTTTTAACCAGTTAAATTGTATGAAATTTGATCGGTGCAGTTCACATTATAAATTCTTTCAATAAATCTTTGATTTTTTTATGTCAGCCAAAATAAATTATACAATAATAATAATAATAATAATAATAATAATAATAATAAAATAAATAAATAAATGAATTAGGAGCCGTTTGATGACAATATCTACAAATTCACATGAGCGCGAGGACCACATAATTAGAAGCTGAACCAACCACAAAAATTGTTAATATAACTTTTGGCTGGTCGCTTAAAGATGTGTAAATTATGATTTATCTATCCTCGGAGGGCATTTTGTAAAAAAAAAAACCCTGACCAGACTGTGCAGATGCACAAGCTGGTCAGAATCTTCACATTGCGCAAATGTGAAACGTCACGCGTAGTCTCATATAATTTTGATGATGGTCAGCGAAACAGCGATATTACCCTTAAATGTTTGATGTCTATTTTGTATCAAGTTACTAAAGGTCAGATAAATATCTTAATGTCCATTCATTTCGTTCTTTCATCAGCGCTTCATCTCTCTTCATGTTATAATATCCCATGTGGGACACACTCTTACATCTGATTTGATTTTTTTTCAATTAATGAAAATGTTAACAAATTCGCGAACAAGCAAAGGCTTAGAAAGGCAAGTTCGTGGCTTATTTGAATATTAATCTTATAAACTATATATCTAAGAGAGTCAACCCCTTATAGGAAAAATTGAAATAAATTCGTTGTTAGAAAGCCTCGGAAGTCATCGTCATATTTCGGTTTAAAAATAATTCCGTTTTTAAATCGGGTTACCGATTTATATAAATCGTTTTCCAGAAATCGCATCAGTTGGACACATTACATTTTTACCCTTATCCGCTGAGCAATATGTTCGGGCAAACTATGTGTTATCAAACACCGAAGAAACGGCCTTTTCAGTCACAATCTACAAACTTTTTTATATCTTATTTACTTTTGCGATAAATAAAGAAGAGGCTAATACAAATTTTGATGTAATTTTCGCTTTTAGTAATTACCAGTTAGTATTTTCAGTGTTTATAACATGATTTTCGGCTGAGTAAAGGAGTGGTAATGTACAATAGGTTAACTGTATAATAAATTTGTAGCAGTTATAATATTACTGCTCTGTTTTTTTCTCGAACAGTCATTTACCAGTTGTAGGGGTGACAACCAATCAAATTCTGTTATGATTATTACGTGGTCAAAACCCACGCTTACCGAGATTGATCACTTACATTTTGCGTGTTATCCATTGAGCTATTTGTTCAGGATAAACAACGCAGAAACGGCCTTTTCAGCTACAATCTACTTTTCTTTTTATCTCTTTCACTTTTGCGACAAAAAGGAAGAGGCTTATACATAATTTGATGTAATTTTCGTTTTTTAGTTATTACCAATTAGTATTTTCAGCGTTTTCTACAAGCTTTTCGGTTGAGTAAAGGAATTGAAATTATCTTCGTGCTGTTCTAACTTGATGTTCTAAAAACTGTTCAATGTAATCAATGTCTTTCCCTACGGAGAAAATACATTGTGAAAAAGGGGAAACAACTTCTAATAAATGAACAACAACAACAATTCCTTACCCTCCTTCTTCTCCGTTTGCCTTCGTCTCGAGTTCCTTCTTTATTTGTCGTCTGTTGGAATCGTCTGCTTCTAGTTGACATGGCTTGATCCTAGTCTATTTTTAGCACAGATTTCTTTGCCATTGCGTTGATTTTGATCCGTTTATTAGGGTTTACGCCGTTTTCGACTGAAGTGGTCATATTCAGCGGCTGGAGCACCTAACCATAGATTCCTATTGTTTCTCATACAAGTACTACCACAACACCCAGCCTTACCCAGCCTCCAGCTGCTCCATCACATAGGTTCGGGATATCAAACCATTGATGGACGACATTTTTGTCTGAAAGGGTATTTGCCGCGGCCGAGTATCGAACCCGGGACCTCTCGAACGAGAGGCGGGTGCGTTACAAACTGCGCTAAGGCCTAGGTTTACCGTTACGTTTTGATAAACCGTCGGTGCTGTTATAAAATATCGTAACTACGGCTTTACTCAAGCCGTAGTTACGAAATTTAATAACAACACCTATGAAATATTGTTTGTCCGATATTGCGTCATTGTTAACTGGATAAAGTCCCCCATTGTGTTCTAACTTTTAGCTCTCTGCGCGAAAAAGGGCTTTTATAGTCTACTGGACCAAAATCTAAATAATTTTAATGAAATTGCATGTGCAATTTTGGCATCTCAACTGTTACTGTTCCTATACACTGCAAAGACATGACCGGAATTTGCCATTATCTGCCTCTATATAAATGCTTCCCTCAGGCATCAAATTGATGCCGGTTCTACCCCCTTGACGTCCGGCCGTATAGCGCAGTTGGTAGCATGTTGGATAATCAATCTTAGTTGAACTGGGTTCAGTCCCAAGTTGAATGGAAATGTTTTGTGACATGTCTCTCAAGTTGAGTGGATATAATTCTGTAAACTCCAGTTGGATGAGCTGGCGATGTCCTCGAAAAGATGGAGTATTGAGACAAAAAACTCACAAATTGGGCAAATATTTTACCAACTTTTATGGTCCAAATTTGTGGCCTTTTGATTGACAAACTATTACACTATCCCAGCCTCTCAATGATGCCCGATTTACAGTGCTGACAGCACTTTGATTTATATCCTCGCTCTAGCAACACAGCTAGTTACATCGTGAAATTGAAATTCATTCCGATAAAAACTTGTTTAAATCGCTCACTCAGCGCTACATCCATTCATTCCAAACACTTACTCAAATTGCTCAAAAACGCTCCTAAATTACTAAAAAATACACCCAACAGCTACATTCAAAATAAATATAAAGAAAAAACGCGATTTCATTGACATAATTAAAATTGTAAGCGTCCGATTGGTTGTTGATGAAATAGAAAGCTATGCATAGAACTTCTATACTTATTTTTTAAGGGAGGGAATAGTTATTGCTAATTCTGTTCTTCCTGAAAAGATTTAGCGGTATTGGATTACCTCCCATTAATTTCACCCAAAACTTACTCCTCGCGCTCATTCAGTTTCATTTCAAATCATTCTAAAATCATTCACCATGTCAATTACACGAAGTTGTTAACTGTGGGTACTACAATGTCATAAGTGCATTTATAATGTATACGACGTTGCTTAGTAAATCAAACGTTCAAAAAATTTATTACTAGTTAACTACTTTAACGTCACTAATTTTGAAATTGGCCCATTGTTAGTTTTCGCCTGGTCCCTATTCTCTTTAATACATTCATTACCTTATGTGATTCCGTTTGTAATTATCAGATTATAATATGATACCAAGGAACCCCGATGCTGGTCCGATTTCCAAATTGTGTATTACAGAGCCTTCACCAGAGTCTATTAGCCCCTTACCGTAAATAAGAAAAAGGGCAACGACAAGATGAAAGTAAATGGAAATTGAATACGAAAACCTTTAATATATAATACCAACTAAGCCACGTGCCATAGATAGAAAATAAATATTTATCACTATCTCCATAAAGCATCAGAGATAAAAATCTATCGTTTTACAAAATTGTTAATATGGTCCACTACGTCATTTTTAATCACCAAAATATATTCGCCCACGCTATGAATCAAGAACCTAAAGAAAAATACCTATAATAACATCGCCGGTGGCCAGGATATGGTAGCTTTGGGTAATGTTTGTACATGTAGTATATAACTTATCGATGGCTCAGCGCGAAACAGTTGTAACTCCCTATAAACATATAGGGAGTTACAACTGTTTCACGCTGAGCCATCGTTATGTTCTGTGCAAAAAGTAGGAATCGGTACAATTCCGGAATTGTCCTTCGCAAAGTAGGAATTCTTACTTTGTCGGGCATAGTAAGAATTCTTACTTTGCACAAAACGATTCCAGAATTGTCCGTGCGCAAAGTAGGAATCTGGACAAAGTAAGAATATTTGTAATAGTTTCATCGTAAACTAAAACTTCTTGACATTGAAAGTATTGTTGAAATAGTATATAATAATGCGTGTATATTCTGTTGTTGTTGTTGCTGTTGTTGTTGTTGTTGTTGTTGTTGTTGTTGTAAGTGTAGTGTATGTCATAATTTTATATAGATGTTATACATTTATAAACATTCACCTTTTCTGTATTTTCAAATATACAGCTATTCTTTCCTTAGGGTATTTAATGGCTAACTGCGGTGAATCGTAATTGTCAATGAGCTAGGACTGGTAAAAAATACAGTAAAAAACAAATGAAAAAGACGTTATTTTCCTCTATCAATATCTGTTTCCAAGCATTTGAAATTCTTTTTAAATATTGCCCTTAAAAAAGAAAATATTCTTATTTTCTTTATAAAATTGCACGAGTAATTATTTAAGGCCACATTTTACCGTATATGCCTATTAACCCCCTTTTGCCTAATACTAATCCTACTTTGCACAAGGACTTCGTCAGTTGAAAAATCACTAACCCCCAATTGTGTGACTCTAGAATTGTCCGGTAGAATAGGCGGACAAGGTAGGAATTTCTACTTCACGCAGGATATATATTCATTCTACCCTTAAGGAATCGACTCTAAAAAATGCCTTATGATAGGCTATTTCTTTCATTATACAGTTTTGTCATGTTGGTTACTGACAAAAGACATGTATAAATAAAGTTTTCGAAACGATTAAAGACCTGTAACAAACGTCTTTCTAATATTTTTTTTTTTTAATAAAAAGCTTTTTTTACCACTGACAAAGACGCCGAGCCAAGCTAGCCCTGTCAATTACGCGTTGGACAACAAATTCGTTGGTCGTGGCGTGAAGCCCTCGCAAAACTCATTGTGGCACGAGCTATTTGTCTCTCAACAATGGCCGCATGATAGTACACCAAAGTGGGGTGAGAAGCTGGAGGCTGTGGTTGTACTTGTGATTGAAACAACAGAAAACCATGGAAGGTACACCGATCTCTACGATATAACTACAATAATATTGGAAGTGGCGTTAAATCCCATACAAGCAGACAAAATTTCCAGAAATATTTGCTTAATAATCTAAAGGTGTTCGTGTTAGAAAGAGAACTTCCTTTTTCTTCGAAAAAATAAAAGGACAATGATAATACTACAGCGCTTACCTTTGTCTCTCAAAAGTCATTTTTCCTGTGATATCAAATGGATCGTTCCCATTTTCAAGCGGGTCCATCCTTTTGACGTTACAAATTTTAAGCCCAGGAATCGTGGAAATCGAGACGCATTTGTGGCCGCTTGGGGTGTAAACATGAAAATTGACACGAATGCCCCTTTTCCCGTGGTAACAGATGGGTCCTTCCCATTTTCAATAGGGTTCATTCTGGTGACCTGAAAATCATTGTTACCATGTTCATGAGGATTGGGCCATATTTGTGGCCTCTAGAATGTACAAAAGAAAATTGTCATTCGGCCCCTTTTCCCCGTGATGTCACATGGGCCCTTCCCAGTTTCAATAGTGTTCATCCTTGTGACCTGGTAAAGACTCTGACCAAATTTCATGGAGAATGGGCCATCATTGTGGCCTCAATAGTCTGAACAAGAAAACATTTTAGGTTCTTTTTCTGTGATTTCTCATAGGTCCTTCACATTTTCAATAGAGTACAACCTTGTGAAATGACAAACATACTGATCAAATTTCACGGCGATAGGGCCATATTTGTGATCTCTAGAGTGTTAACAAGAAAATTGTCCAAGAAAATTGTCATAATGCCCCCTTTTCCCGTAATATCACATGGATCTTCTCCTTTTTGATAAGGCTCATTCTTGTTACCTGAATGACATTCTGACCAAGTTTCATGAAGATCAAGTTTCATGAAGTTTTTGCCATATTTGTAAACACTTCAATTGTTGATTAGAGACGACGGACGACAGAAATTAAATGATCACGAAAGCTCACCTAGAGCACGCTGTGCTCGGGTGAGCTAAAACAGTTACAACACTGTACTTATGTTACACTAAAATGAGTCATAACTAGCGATTAATGTCAATGTGCATATTATAACCGTTTGTCCCATTAAATATTTAAATTCATTTGCTATCTAGTCCGGGTCTATTGATTTAATTCGATTAGTAAACTACGGCGTTTGCGAAAAACTACAAAATATTTGTCGCTGCATTACCAAAATCTCATATATATAGCTTTGGGCGAAGTTATGCAGCGTAGTTCGTCTACAGAAGATTTTTTACGTTGGACACAATTTTGTATTATTTGTCACGCAAATTAAAATCATTAAAATTTTAAGCTTCGATATTCGTTTAATTGCGTGGTAAGTGGGTCATTCACAATGTCTACATTGTGCGCCAAAACACTCATTTATTAACGATTTATAAAATGGATTTATGAAAATAATCAGCACAACACGGACAGTGCCTTAATTAATCAGCACAACACGCCCAGTGCCTACCATCTTTGGTATTACAAGCCTTATTTTAAGATTCATGCAGAGTGTTTGAGGCCCAATTTTAAGTGCACTTCATTTGTCAAGAAAAAGCAGTATGTCCAGGAACATTACATATCAAAATAAAGCTATTAAGCAAGATAAGACTGCCATAGCTATAGCGGTATAGTAAAAACATTGTGGAAAAGGATCGTTTTGTACAGAATAAGCAACTGCATGACTGTTGTATAAAACTGGCTCATGTTTTAAAACTCGGACCCAAAATGTAGTCATCCAAGCAATTTCTTTTGACTTATTTTATAAACACATATGTCATATAAGTCATTCTAATTTTGTAAATGTGTAGATCTACTGTAAGGAACACAAAACGATAAATATATAGTACTTTATTATATTATAGATCGTTGAATTATGAAAAAACTATGATTTAAAATAAATCTAAGAAAATATTTCATTTCTTAATATTATGGTGTGATGTTGCACCGTATCTAACAACTATTTTAAAAAACAGACCAAACCAGTTTGATATGTATGTTGACAAAATAGATGGAAATTGATTTTTTCAAAAGAGCCTTTTGAGACTGAGTTTTATATCTAAGGTTACAGTAGTACCTAAAGGGAACATTTGTCTACATTTTAGTCAAATTAAGGCAAATTTTATCCAGCCGTAATGAAGTTGTTGGTTTTGAACAAAATATCCCTTTTCCATGATGGTTTGGCTATTCTGTTATGAGATGGGGCTCTAATGTTGTGCAACTGCTTGTGCTCATCTACAGCTTCAGTTTGATATATTGTTTAGCTGGACCAACTGTCCTTTTTTGTAAATAGAAGCAGCATTAAAGTGGTTCAAAAACTCTTTACATGAACATAAAGAAAACCTGTGCAAGAAGAAACCTACAGGCTCGTGACACCGTGAAAAGTCTTACTGGTTGAATAACTGGGTAGAGTCTTATAGGATGTACATACACCCGTTATGCGAAAAGGGACTGCTGCGTTTGATGAACGAAATGAATCGATCAATTTTTTAGACTGTTGGAACGTTGCGTGAACATTTTTCATCTTGAACGAAGTCAGGGTCAGATTAAAAATAAACTTTTCCGTGTAGAAAAAAATTATTAGCCTGGAAAGTTTGCCCAATCCAAGAAGACTTATGATGGTTAACGCTTATCGCACATTTCAGGAAGTTCTAGTGACTGTTTACACAGAGCCAACTTATTTCTGGCCCAAACAGGTCCCGTTGTTGTTGTTTTTCAGCCGTGTCACAATTAGCAATTCGGCCCAGTGTTCAGACTGAAAAGATACTGCTAACTCTTTTCAAATTATATCCCGCTTTCGTTGGCACTTAGGCTGGATGGTTTTACCTACAAAACTAACCTCAAACAAAAGAAATCGTCCAGATCAGCCTGCACTTAGAAAATGATGCGGTCAACACTTTTCTAACAATTCAGTGTAAGAAAAGTGTTGACCGCATAATTAAAGTCGACACCAAACTGATAGATAATCGTTAATCTAAGACAGATGACAGATGGAATCCAGGAAAGGATAAAATGGTAGAACTGGTTCACGAGGAAATTCCAGGAATCCATCGCAAGGTGCTTCAGCCATCGCGGTATGACTGGAACGTTGTTTAAAATAGCATTAAACCCAATTCAAATAAACATTTTTTTCTCTTACACCATTAAGTCCCAAATCGAATGACATCTCAAATATTCGATTAAATAACGGTATCGGGAAATAGAGAAAGTCTCCCAAAGGACCCTGACGCATTATTCTGCTCATGATTTTATCATGAGCTTTCTCGTACCTACCAAATGTTACCGGTAGCTACGCTTCGGTGATTTCCGTACATAATTTATGCACCGGTTATGATCCGAATATTCAATCGGGATGACTCGGAATAGTATAAGGTATTGCTAATGCACCGAACCTAATTTATCGACGAAACGGGCATAAATGACGCTTAATTGGATTCCTTTCGCGAAATGAGTTATCTGGGTGCTCTGTAAAATAAACATATGAAAAAGAAACTTACTCAATCCACCAGAAATTTGCTAAGAAGGAAGAATAATCATTAAAGGTAGTGGAACCGTAATAGATCCGCATCATTTCGGCACTCAGGAGATTTCACTTTGTTGACCGAGGTTTCCTAACGAAAATCATTAGGAAACCTTTGTAAAAACTGCTAAGATTCATTACTTCAGAAATGCTGCGAAACTTTTACGAGTCTTCTACCTTAATGTATTTGATTAGATTCACATGCTATACCGACTCTATTCAGCATGCGCTTATCGCATAGATTGACTAGGCTCGGGACTTTGTGCAACACCTTGATAGTCCCTTTTCACCTAACGATGAACAAACGCCATGCATAACTATCAAATGTTATACAAATATTCCTTAAGTATTTCTAATATTATAGTATTTAAGGAAGTGGACCCGTAATAGTTCCAGAAATATTTCGGAAATCATAAACCTTGACAGTGTTAAAAGTTGTTTCCTAATAATTTAATTAGGAAACCTCGAGTTACACTGTGAAAGTTCGTGACTTACTAAACGTTTAGGAATTCTTAAGGCAAACCTCAGTTAACACTGTTTACGAGGATGGATAAAAAATACGTGGACTTTTACTATAACTCTTGAATTTTCCGACGGAATTAAATAGAATTTGGTATAGTTCCGCAAGAAAGAGTGAGGTCCGAGAAACCGTTATCTCCTATCATTTTCAATGTAAAATTGATCTTTGATCACTCACTTGAAATTGCAGGTCTTTACACGTCTCAAACCATTTAATGTTGACATAATACTAAATTTACAAAACTCTGCTATGACTATGACGAAAAACAACGAACATTTGATATTCCTGGGTAGGTACAACCGGCGCAATCCATTTTGTAGAGTGTCTTCCCAATGTTACTACCCGTAATTTTCCCCTCAAGTTGGGCCAAACCCTTCCAAACCTCGCCTATTCATGTGTTGACGTAATCTGATGTTTAAAATCAAAGCATAATGATTTTTGAGCTTCGAAATGACGGCACCCGCGCAGCCATAGACAGCAGTGCAATAATGAAGTTCTACTGGACACGTGGAAAACCTAATCGAGAGGTAAGAATGACAAAATATGCTAAAAAGATCTTCAAATGAAAGCAGATACCGTCTTTTTAAATGGTTTAAAAGGTTTGTTTTAGATTGGAGAGCGTTTCTGAAGGATGCCACTCGGAGAATGGAAAGCGTCTCCTCGACGTTTGATCTGTAATTGTCACAGATCACCATCAGTTCAGTATCGATTAGACACATTACACATTTAAGTTCATCATTTTGGATCAGATGGATATGAAAATTGTACTTATCCAATGGATGGGCGATATAGAAATTGTGTTTATTGTTGAGTTGAGTATTTTGAAAAGTGCTGACTTTCAACGAAAGTTATCAATACCGTAGCGTCATATTTACCTCGTTACCGTGCGCCAGTACCAAATGACTACATGTTTTAGAATGGTTGCTACAGGTGACCAACTAAGTGGATTTCAGCAAAATTTACATGAAAAAAAGAAAAAATGCCCCAATTTGATCACAGTGTAGTTTTCTTTTCAAAATCTGTGAAATCAAAATTTCTGTAACGCAAGTCTACGTAATTTTTTATTCACCCTCGTAAGTACATCACTTTCGAAACGTTACGGTACTATTACGGGGCGACTATCTTAACCTGTTACCAGACAACAAAAGTTTTGATTGTTCCAAATTTAAACGGATGCAAACCCAAGACTGGATGCTGACCTCCGTTATTTTCTCATCGTGTCAAACATTTCCGTCTGTGTTTTATTTCTAACGCCGTAACTGCAGTCACGACTCTTGTTGCCAAGCTAACGTTTCTTCTCTTTGTTTGATATACGTGACCAAATAAATGTTATATTATGCTATAATTATTTAATACCAGATTATTCCATCAATATTCGTCATTCTGTTTGGCTGAGAAATTAGTATTATTTCTCAATGAAAACAGTTTTAGTACGCATCTATTTTGTAAGCTTCCACAAACAGATGGAAGGGAATCTGTTTTTCGTTTTTGTCAAATCTCTACATCAATTGCTTCATGCTTTTGGCTTAATTTGCAAGATATGGAGAGCATATTTGTGGTTAAAGCTAGTGAAAAACACAGGGAATGTCATATGAAATTAAGGGTTTAACAAATTGGATAGTCTCTCAGTCAGGGCCTTCTTTTACTGATGTTTTAAAACAATCTGCAAGACCTCACAGATATTTATTTCCTGTTTTCTTTTTCATTCTCCTTCCCCCCGCCCACGCGCAACACACACATACACAAATTGCCACTTAAAGCCATGGACATGACGAACTAGTGTTAGTGTTGTGAATTCATTAATATATTTTTTATTTTATAAATTGCGACAAATATGTCAGCGTCAGATATTAAAACGTTATTTTTCAGCAAAAAAATAGCATCGTGCACATAAAAACAAATAGCAAATTTGAAGATTTTTTTCACGCTTTAGCATCGATGTGTAAGTAACACTCATTTTTATCATAAGAAAACCTGTATAAGGTGTGTCTATCAATGTTCGTGCGTTTTGATCTGTTTTTAACTGACAAATCCGTACTTTTTTGTATCTTGATATTGAATTATAAGCTATAAGATACAAAGATAATATTTATTGCTTTCATAGAGGTATGAAACTAAAAACATTCGCCTATTTATACAGTGCTAATAGGTGTCTAGTTTAATACCTCAATGCCAAACTATATGCATTTTTTTGAAAAACGAAATGGCATTTTAAAAGAAAGTTGTTTTCCTTTTGACACTTTTACGGAACTAAATTATGTGACGTCATGATAAACCTGCCAGGTTTGTCATAAAAATAGAAATCGAGATTATCAGATAAACTGAAGATGCAATATTTCAATTTAACGAGCTATTTTAAAACTTGGCGAGTTTTTAAGTCTGCGTTATTTCATTGACTGACTACCATAATTTATGAATAAAGGTTTCAATTATGCAAATCTTGCATAATCTGACAGGGCGATCTCATTTTAAATAGACTGGAACAAAAATGTGACAAAATGTCAAAATGTCTGCTAGTCTAATACCTTGATAAGAATCTGGCTTAGAGACTACCCTTGATGGTGCTCTTTACTAGATGTAATCAATGAAGGGAAATCTTTTGTATTTTAGGATGAAAATTACCTGCCCTCGTTCAGGATAGCATAACGGTGCAAACAGTTAGCCAATTATACCCCGCTTTGCACGCATGTGCACGTGCAAAGCGGGGTATAATTGGCAAACCGTTTGTACCGTTATGTTATCCTGAACGCAGGGCAGTACAAATAAAAAAGAATAGTTTTCCAAACGCTTGCTTAAAAATATTAATTAATTTGGTTGACATATTTTTTTAATCCTATTTATTTTACATCGATTTGGAAACAAGTTCTTATAGCTTAGATTAATCCCCCATCGATTCTGCTTCCTGGAAAATTTACCAGTACTCGTGATCCAATGAAAGGACCAAGATCGATAGCCGCTCCCGGGAATCGAACTTAGGACCTTTGGGTAAAGAGGCAGATGACCTACCTCTAGAGCACGGACACCGCAAATCTGATATTTGATTTTATTATATACTTTGATATTGTCTCTATGTATTTGAACGGGAGGAAAGTGTGCAATATTTTTTGATATTGCATACTTTGATATTGCACTAAGATTATTTTCACGTGCAAAAATGGACTGGACTACTTTCTGGTTGCTACCTCGCCATAAGCCAACATAAAAAATCACATTATCAACGCTTTCTTTTTGCGTTCAATGATCGAGAAATAGATTTGTCAGAGTAAAGAAATACGTTTCAAGTTCTTTGAATGCCCAAAGGGCATTACGCCAGTGTTTGTTTTCATCTATTTGAAAGATTTTCCGAGAAATAAACCACTTCATCCCCTTCCCCTCTCCGTCGACTCCGATCCCCCCCCATCAAATTTCTTCCAGTTCACTGTTTTTGTTTCTCCTTTATCTATGTTATTTAATAACTCATTCAAAACTAATTCATGCCAATCTCTTCGTGTCTATCATTATTCTAGTATATATCTCTCTTCCTCCCTATCTTTCTCTCTTTCTCTTTATCTCGTCTTTCACTCCGTCCCGTCCTTCATGACTATCGCTAGTCTGCTCCCGTATCAAGTACGCCGATTTAGTCAGTTCTGGAACATGTAACTGGTAAGAATAACAACTGAATAAGTTTTTATAAATATATTTATTTCATTTTTATTCAAAGTAAGTCGAAATCAACGCGTATTTAAAGATCAAAAACGGGAATCGACACAAAAATGTCCGCCGTCTTTTTTGTTTACACTGTCACTTCATAGCAACGGATGTATTCATCCGAACGTATAAATATAACGGAAAGGATTTTGTGGGAAAAGGTCTATTGCGTAACTGTTATTAAAAAGCGGTTTAAATTTAAACACAAAATCGTTTTTGAAGTATAGGTGATGTAAAAAATTAATTGATAAGAAGTGAACATCGTCCAACAATATCAAAGTATACAATAAAAAGGTTATTGAATTTAAATGGGAATATATTGTGTCGGACTCGTTCTTTTTGCGTAGTTGCCCTCGCAAGCTCGGGCACTCTGCCAAAAGAACTCGTCCGACACAATATATTCCCATATAAATTCAATAACCTATAATTTCATGCACGGGCTCTTATTAATAATATATATGTACACTTGAGCCCGAGATCAATAACATTTCTCATTCTCGACTGAGAATGCTCTCAAACTTATAATTTCAACCAACGTATGCACATAAAAGATGATATTGATAAGATGTTATTTTTAACAACTTATTAATATTATCTTTTATGTGCATATGTGCGTATGTTTATACATTTATTATATATAGTATAACAGTAATTTGACGTTGACGTCTCCAGAAACGCTATCGAGTAATTCATCGCTATACATGTAATATTCTTAACTTACACTTACTGTTCACAAATCAATCAAAATTTATCGAAATTTCCGCTTGAATTCAGAAATATCGTATATTTAATCAGTTTCAAAGAACTTTTTTTAACAGTTTATTAGTTAATATTTATTGAAATCTACCTCATCAAAATAGTGTAAGTGGACCTGGCCAGGTTACATCCAAAGATGAATTCACAAACTTACATTATTATTTCATTTTAACATTTTTATTTTTTTCCTAATAAGAAGGCTTGAAAAGTCTAGCGTTATATGCTTAAAAAGGGGGGTAAACAAGCCATAGACGATGAAAAAGATCGGGACAATTTACCCCCCCCCCCCTCTTAATTAAAATCGGGCTATTATTGGGTCTAGGGGTGATCCTTAATTGGTCAATTTTATTGAAATTCATTTTATCGCCCCTTATAATCTGTTGTTGAAATACAATCGAAAAATTAATGATTTTAAACTATTTTTCCCTGTCCAAAAGCTATATTTAAACATGGGTATATTTGTTTGAGGGGCCGGTAAAAACAGCTTCGTGGTAAGGGTCATCTCAAAAATGGCTAAAAACGTCGAAGAGAAAAAGGATCATGCCATACTAATTTCAACTTCATTTCATGCGCAAATGAACGGACCTCAATTTAAGACAAGTTTGATCACTTTCGCATACTCTTGGACTGAGCTATGACCGGAAATGTTATAATGGCCGCATACGGAAAATGAATTAGTTCCCCTAGACCATTGAGTTTTGTTGAAGGAATAGGCGGGGAGTTGAGGGGGGGGGGGAGGATTCTGTCCTAAACCAACGTCATTCTTTAACATATGAGCCTGTAATTGAGATTTACAATATTTCTCATCAGCACAAAGCAAAACCTCTGGTGAGCTTGTGCATCAGCAAAGTCTGATCCGAGTCTTTACTGTGCGCTTTGTAGCTAGATAAGGTCTCAAAGCATCTGTAGACAGCCTGGTAATCTTCTAATTACATTATGTGGCTGTCAAGGCTGCTCAATGCATGCACCTCAGACTCGTGTTAATTTGTTGGACATGTCAGGCACGAGCTCATATTATACATCGTACTTCAAAGATATATGAGCCTGTGTGTGAGGTTTCCAACAATTTCAAATATGTGCAAAGCAAAGACTCTGACCAGCCAGTGCATCCGCACAGTCTGACCAGAGTCTTTACCATGCGCTTTGTAGATAGATAAGGTCTCAAAGTATCTGTAGACCATCAGGTAACTTTATTTTTAGAGTTTGAGCCTTTGCATGACATTTCAAACAATTGAGGCATGTGTGAAACACCGACAAAAATCAACGTGAACAGCCTAAAAAATCATAGAAAGTATTCACTTATTTCCAAGTGATATTTTGAATTTGTATTTATCTACAGAAATGCAAAGTGATCAGACATTGCAGCTACACAGGCTGATCGGAGTCTATACTTCGCGCAACTGCGAAATGAAATCGTTTTTAATGCCACGCACAGGTCCATGCAATAGTCACCTAAACCGTTTGATGTGATTGGAGTTTTCTGTCTAGTTAGATAATTCTATTATACGACGTTAACACTGATTAGGCGATAGCCGAAACATGATTGTATAGCTGAAAATTCAATTAAATATCATCATTATAGGCATATGACCTGTGATTTTGTTCATCTTGGACAAAATTAGCGATATTCGATTAAATCCCTTTAACCCTTTCCTGTTTTACAAAATTTTGGACCTGTCCAAATTCAAAGGTTTTGCAGACGAAAATTTAAAGTGGATTTAATTTGAAAAAAATAACCATTCTGTAGGGTAGAAAATAGTGTGAAAAAAAAGAAATTGCTTGTCAGAAGCAATTTCTTCTTTTTTCACAATATTTTCTCAATCATAAAATCATAGCCACGAAAAAAGCAGGGATTAAACAGCAAAGGGTTGATTCACTCAAAACTCGCTCCGCACACTCATTCAATTTTATTCCAAAACCATTCATCTGTCAATGTCACGATGTTGTTGACAGTAATCTCAGAACTGATATAAAAGTAAAATGACCTTTTTGACAAATTGTTTGTTTTTTTTTTTTTTTTTTTTGTTTTTTTTGTTTTAATTATTTTATGTTCTTGTCAGGTATCTAAAGAGGTAATAATAGACATAACGTTAATGTCTTATGCTGATTATAAAAAATTGGTACATGTATAACTTAAATTTTCGGAAGAAGCACAATTATGAGGGAATTATTGCAGCTGGAAATGTATGTGTGTGCAATTACGGTCCAATTCTGCCACATCATCAAGACAAATTCTGATGTATTTATCTTAAAGTTACGGTCTCTCGCAGTGGTCTCGACCTGTGGTGCATTTCTTTAAAAAAAAAGATAGCGATCATTTACACCTGGAGGTGAATGATTTGCTAATTTTAGTGACCCTAGCTCAATTCGGTCTCAAGTTTAAATCCGGACAAGGTTTTGGTCTACCGACCGATTGACCTATCCTCCGACCATTCAAGCTTCGATGTTACTAGCAGTATGAGAAACGCCCCCCCCCCCCCCCCCCCCGAGGTTGTTTCAAGGGATAGTACAATACTAGGGAACGAGAGTTACGCCGAGACCCGCCTGGTTCCTAAACGAACTCGATATAAAGCACTGGCACAAAGTGTCACGGTTTAACGTCTTTAAGAAAATCAGAATGTTAGTGTGGTATAGTTGACATCACCGTGAAATTGATAATGTGAATAGTTTTGAAATGAAATTGAATGATAAGTGGGTTCTGAGTGAAATGAAAGGAGGTAATCCACTATCGCTAATTTTGTTCAGAATGAACAAAATTAACGATATTTATTACCTTCCTGTTATAAAATATGCTTACAAGTTCTAAAAATAGTTTCCTATTTCTTCAAGAACCCTTCAGACGCTTAAAATTTCAATTTTATCAGTGAAATTGCGATGATTTTTAGCTTTATTTTGTTTTGAATGACGTTGCTGATTCTATCTTTTTTTAGTGAGTTTGGAGCGTTTTTGAATGGTTTGAGTAAGGATTTGGAATAATTGAATGGAGCGCTGAGCGAGTGTTTTGGAATGGCTATGATCGAGATGAATGTCAATTTCAAGATGTTGGTAACCACATCAAAAACTTATTTTCGAATCCTCTTCAGCTCACGAGCTCTTCTTTTTCTGCAAGATCTTCTTTCAGTTCTTCTATTACCCGCTTCAGTACCGCGGCTTTTTCGCTGCCTTTAGCTATGCTCTGTGCTGAATCTACGATTTGCCAAACATTAAGTGGAATGGTAATTACTTCGAGTACTGTACCTGCAACTTTAGCAACGTGTCTAGCCTTCCCAACTTGTTTAATACCGTTAATTGCCCCTTTCCTGATCGGTTTGCCCGCAAGTTTTGCAACAAATCTTACAACCTTTTCTCCGGATTCAACAGCAGTTGTAACTCCCTTTGCGACACCTACGGTAGTTCTTAGCGCTGCGAGTACCTCACTTGAAATGTTACTTATTTTCTTACCAAGCTCGTTGACTCGTTTAGACGCATTTTCATCATCCTCTAAAACTTTCTTGGCTTCATTCATAAGTTTTCCTTCGAGAATATTAACAGTAATTCCTGATCCGATTGAAGTAACACCTCCACCAATCCCAAGAGCCGCTCCGGCAACGGCAAGACTCGCACCTCCTGTAAATGGGGCCGTGAGAATTGCAACAGATCCAAGAATACAAGCACCAGCGCCAGTTATCTCAGCTATGTTGCCTTTTTTGTTGTGCTTATTCAATGCCTCACAAATTTTTTCAAGGAGTTCGATTGTTCTTTTCCTCTTTGGAATAAATTCCAAAAGACAAGCTGGAAAACATCATAGAAAAATGTTGAAAAACATTCTGACGAACAGTGCACATATAAACTATCTCATATTGCGAATATTTGAAATACAGTTGACAACATTATGGAAGTAACAAGGTGAATGATATATGAATGATACGGGAATAGAAATTGAATGAACGCGTGGAGTGAGTTTTGAGTGATATTAAAGGGAGGTAATCAAATATCGTTAATTTTGTTCAGGACGAACAAAATTACCGATATTTATTACATCGCTTAAATGAAATATTCATACGAGTTCTATAAATAGCTTTATATTTCTTCAATAACCAATCAGTCGCTTGTAATACCATTGCTGTCTGTGAAATTGCGATTTTTCTAGCTAAATTTATGTTGAATGTTGTTGTTGATATATTCTTTTTAAGCATTTTGAGCATTATTGAACGGTTTGTATGAGTCCTTGGATTGAATGAATGGAGCGATGAGTGAGCGATGTAGAATGGTTTTGCCTGAGATGAATGTCAATTTCACGATGCTATTAAATGTACCAGTATAAATTGTTACTCAGTTTAAAATTATAAGGTCACAGGTTCTTTAAAATACAATTGACAACCATCTCAATCAAAACCAATCTTAATCGCATGCTAGTTAAGCCCGTGATGTATCTTTAACCCCTTCCCACTCAAGACCTGGTTTTGTCGGTCCTAATAGAAATAGCTTGGGAAAACATTGAGGCAAAAGAAGAAACTGCTGATAACTAGCAGTTTCACCTTTAGTCTCAATATTTTCTGGGCAATGTTTTACACAAATCCTATTTTTAATAACATCAAATTTGTCATCTAGAGCTCCTTTCATATTAGAGCACCCTAAAATTTTGTCGTTTGGGAAATGGTTAATGCGGTTGAAGATACAGGGAAATGTTAAGTTCGCGGTTTAAGTTTTGGGCAGAAAGATAGACGGGCAGACAGTCAGATTAACAGACGGACTTCTACTCACCATGGTACTCTTTCAAAAGTAAATGTGCTTCATTTACTTCCATGTCCAAGGCTATAATTCCACCATTGTCCATGACTGTAACAACAACAACGAAAAGCGGAGCTATAGATAGGCCTATAGATATATATATATATATATATATATATATATATATATTGAAGGTATTTTGATTCAAGATACGAACTTTTCGAATATCGAAATAATTTTTCAAGAAATTCTACATTTAGAATGCCCATATACCTGTATAGACAAAATTAACAATTGATTAGTTACCCAAACCAAGTGCATTTTATTTATATACCCCTAGATTCTAAGACAATGGGGTATACTGGTCAACCCTTGTTCTTTCCGCACGTCCGTAACTAAAACATTCGATGAACTTTTCTCAGCAACTACAGTTGAGAACATCGTGAAAATAACATAATGAATGATTATGGAACGAAATTAAGTGAGCGTGCGGAGCGAGTTTTAAGTGAAATTAAAGGAAGGTAATCCAATATCGCTAATTTTGTTTAAGATGAACCAGGGTCGACACTTTACAGACTAAACAGGTGTTCCCTTTTTGCGTAACGGGTCTATCTTTTTTTACAGTCACATGTAGAGTTTTGTTATAATTAGTGATAAGCAACAAATCTTTGAACAGCATTGCAAAACAATTCAATAGGCACCACTCGCCCAGTCGGAACAGCACTCGGCCAATCTCACGATCAACCTCGGATGTACATAGCCGGACTATTTTTAGAAATTACGGGAAAACCTTGTCAAAACTCGATGACGTCAGTTAAAATGGCGTAAGCCCTCGAAACTTTGAATGAAAACATTCGGCGTCGCCAACGCTACTCGTTTCAGTCACTGACATGAAACCATCGTATCCTAAAATAAATATCTTTAAATTCTTAAATAACGGCTGAAAAATCTAAATTTTTGAGAATGACTATTCATTCTCAAAAATTAAGGTTTTCAGCCGTTTTTAACTGTAAAAGTTATAAATCTAAAGATAGCGCCAGTTGTTTTCGCGTTATTTTTTTCTTACACTGTTTCTGCCTAACAAAATGCACAGTTTTGATACATACCCATCCGCCTTATATATACGAGGTCTGTTGTAGTTTACGGAAATGGCCGAGTGATGTTCCGAATGATATCCGAGGTCTGTTGTTGTTTACGGAAATGGCCTAGTGGTGTGCCAAACGATATCCGAGGTCTGTTGTAGTTTACGGAAATGGCCGAGTGATGTTCCGAATGACCACTCTCCCTGAAACCTTCAGGGCAGCCCTCATACATCACTATTCAGTTTCGTGTATATTTTCTGAAACAATTTTCGTTTTCGGAAAATCTTTGATCTACTGACATGGGTCACGGAAAATCGAAATAACATCTTTTAAGAGGATGCATGACCTATATTCATTTAATGATAAGTGTTATTTTTTTCTCGCCTATCAAACACTTTATCGAAATAAGAGTGGATACAATTCTTCCATTTTCTACGGGACGAATCTAATTCATTCAATAAGTTATAAGGCATCTGACTCGTAAACAAAAGAAATAATAATATAGGGTTAATTCACGTTTTGGAGGGCGTTAACGATTGCAGAGAACCGAAGAAATGGTTTAACGACCGAGTTTAATCCAATTTCGAAGCCGTACAAAGATTACCTTACGACATTCAATCTTACAACTTCGAGATTAAATAGACAAAATTGAGGCCCTTAGTGTGCGTACAAATTACTCTTAGAATTAGCATTGTGACCTCTATAGTTTTCAAATCCAAATGGCCCAATTTCGAACTCGTTCGAGATTTAATCAAGACCATCTTTCTAGCCAATTATCAAGTTGGTCGGATAAAAAATGTAAGTTACAGTTAAGACCATTGTGAAATTGATGAAATGAATAATTTTGGAACGAAATTGAATGAGGGCATGGAGAGAGTTTTGAGCGAAATTACAGGAATGCATTCCAATATCGCAAATTTTGTTCAATATGAACAAAATTAGCGATATCTATTGCACACCTTTAATAAAGTAAACGTACTGTTCTGTTTTAGCGCATTCATGGACCAATCAGACACTTTGAAACCCACACCAGCCAATTCAAACGTAGAATAATTTGATCGATTTGAATTAAATGTTGATCGCCTATAACAATTTCGAAATGGTTTCAAGAATTTTGGAGGGTTTTTTAAAATGAATGAATGGAGCACCGATTGAATGATTTAGAATGGTTTTGATCGGCATTATAAGTGTCAATTTCACGATGTAATTAACCGCAGATATTATTATGCCATCACAGCATGCTACATAAGGCGCTCCGTACTTTAATAGTAAAGCTAAATATTTATATTTTTAAAAGGCATTAGAAAAAAAAAAGAACACAAAATCAACATACCTCATTTATCAATTTCAATGAACGCCGCTTAAAAATCCAAACCGTTTATTATAACAACCAAAGAGTGTAAGAAAGATCTACAGTCGACCCAAAAATTATTTAGGGAGTACAATAGGAAAATAAGGAAGGAAAATACACCATGAATGTAGTTTGTCCATGAATTGTGAATTAAATAGAAAATGATAGGCTCATTTTCATAATCGTTTAACAGACAGCAAAATTTTACACGAATAAAACCCAATATTATAAAACGATGACCTAAAACGCATGGTAAGAAATTAAATGGAAATTTATTCGCAATAAAATTCATGTCTGTGTTTTCTGTGTGCACAGATAGCTTCGCCCATTTATGACGTCATATGTCAACTTTAGCAAGAACGTTGAAGCTTTCGACGTCATATAACCAGCGTGCTAAATAACGCGCTTCTCCCATCGTCAATATTGTTACTTATTTATTTATTTTACAACTAGAAAGATGTTATTTTACCATTTCACGACCAGAAAAGGGAAATAAAACTTATTTCAAAAGTGTTATCGTGTTATAATGGATATAATTTCATTTTCACATTGATGTATTCATGATTTAAGACTAATTGGAGGGGGGGAGCTCTATGCAAAAGCAAAAATCCTCGGGCTCCGCCCTCGGATTTGAGCTTTTGAATATAAATCCTCCTCAATCAGATTTTGTTCATAGACACATCAATGCAAAATTGAAATTATTTCATAAATGATTATTTATGTTTTTAATTGCCCCTTCTCTCGCTGTTCACACATCGAGAGTTTAGCGCAAGGCTGTACTTAGTGTAAATGCAATATACACACAAGGGGTACAGTCTTGCGCTAAACCCTCGATATACAAAGCGGTGTAAGACAGTCAATACTATGATCAGCACGCACAAATATGCCAATCTCAACCTACACAGCAGTTTTTTGCCTATGAAATTTTTTTTGGATGGGAATATATTGTGTCGGAGCTAGACTGGTTTAAATGTTTCCCCTTATATCCCGGGATCCCCCTTTTTGCTACGCTATATCGGTATAGCGTAGCAAAAAGGGGGCCCGGGGTATCTGAGAATGGTTTAAATGTGTCATAAATTGGCACTTTTGTTTGAGCAAAATTTAGATTATAAGGATAAGGGTTAAACTTATAACCACCTGTCAAATTATGCACATAATGGTTGTTAGAAAATTGGTTTTATACCTCATTGAAAAGATTTTTATTTTACATTACCATTCGTTTATATATTTTTTTCTTGTGAATTTTGAACATATCGATCGTAATGGCCTAACTGAACGACACTACGAAGGAGATGAAGGTACAAACGAAACTACGATGGTGATTACATAGTTAAATGTTACTTCGATCGTGCTGATAAAAGAACGATATAAACGATAGTGATGGTGTTCTAAACTACACTACGACGGTTATGACGTTACAAAACGATGCTACGATGATGATGAGATGAGAGAACGATATACGACTGTGTTCACGTTACAGGACCACAGTACGATATGATGACAAAACGACACTGCGCTCATGGTGATAACGCAAAGCATATTGGTACTTTGATGGTGATGACAATTCAGACCTAGGCAACGATAGTTTAATGAATGACGCCAAGGTGTCGAAAACGAGATGGAACAAAACAACTATGGTGATAACAAGACGGTGCGACACAACGATGGTGATAACGAGACGGAACGACGCTACGATGGTGATAACGAGACGGAACGACACAACGATAGTGATAACGAGACGGAACGACACTGCGATGGTGATAACGAGGCGGAACGACGCTACGATGGTGATAACGAGACGGAACGACGCTACGATGATGATAACGAGACGGAACGACGCTACGATGGTGATAACGAGACGGAACGACGCTACGATGATGATAACGAGACGGAACGACGCTACGATGATGATAACGAGACGGAACGACGCTACGATGGTGATAACGAGGCGGAACGACGCTACGATGGTGATAACGAGGCGGAACGACGCTACGATGGTGATAACGAGACGGAACGACGCTACGATGATGATAACGAGACGGAACGACGCTACGATGATGATAACGAGGCGGAACGACGCTACGATGGTGATAACGAGACGGAACGACAAAACGATGGTGATAACGAGACGGAACGACACTGCGGTGGTGATAACAAGAGAGAATAACTCTGCGATGGTGATAAAGAGTGGAACGGCGAAACGATGGTGAAAACGAGACGGAACGACGCTACGATGGTGAAAACGAGACGGAACGACGCTACGATGGTGAAAACGAGACGGAACGACGCTACGATGATGATAACGAGGCGGAACGACGCTACGATGGTGATAACGAGACGGAACGACAAAACGATGGTGATAACGAGACGGAACGACACTGCGGTGGTGATAACAAGAGAGAATAACACTGCGATGGTGATAAAGAGTGAAACGACGCTACGATGGTGAAAACGAGACGGAACGACGCTACGATGGTGAAAACGAGACGGAACGACGCTACGATGATGATAACGAGACGGAACGACAAAACGATGGTGATAACGAGACGGAACGACACTGCGGTGGTGATAACAAGAGAGAATAACACTGCGATGGTGATAAAGAGTGAAACGACGCTACGATGGTGAAAACGAGACGGAACGACGCTACGATGATGATAACGAGACGGAACGACGCTACGATGGTGATAACGAGGCGGAACGACGCTACGATGGTGATAAAGAGCGGAACGACACTACGATGGTGACAAAGAGTGGAACGACACTATGATGGTGACAAAGAGTGGAACGACACTACGATGGTGACAAAGAGTGGAACGACACTACGATGGTGACAAAGAGTGGAACGACACTATGATGGTGACAAAGAGTGGAACGACACTACGATGGTGACAAAGAGTGGAACGACACTATGATGGTGACAAAGAGTGGAACGACACTATGATGGTGACAAAGAGTGGAACGACACTACGATGGTGACAAAGAGTGGAACGACACTACGATGGTGACAAAGAGTGGAACGACACTATGATGGTGACAAAGAGTGGAACGACACTATGATGGTGACAAAGAGTGGAACGACACTATGATGGTGACAAAGAGTGGAACGACACTACGATGGTGACAAAGAGTGGAACGACACTACGATGGTGACAAAGAGTGGAACGACACTACGATGGTGACAAAGAGTGGAACGACACTACGATGGTGACAAAGAGTGGAACGACACTACGATGGCGATAAAGAGTGGAACGACACTATGATGGTGACAAAGAGTGGAACGACACTATGATGGTGATAACGAGATAGAAAAATACTACGATTGTTATAACGAGACTGTGCGACACAATGATGGTGATAACGAGCGGAATCATTAAACGATGGTGATGATGCAACAATATAACGACACTACAATGCCGAAGACGTTACAGAACGATACTGTGATGCTGACGACTTGACAGAACGATACTGCGAAGGATGATGACGTTACAGAACGATATTAAGATGATTGTGACATGAACGATACTGTGATGGTGATTATGTGACGAAACGATACTATGATGATGATGACGTGAAAGAAAATACTTCGACGGTGATGAAGTGACTGAACGATATTGCGATTGTGATGACGTGATAGAATACCATTACGATGGTGATTACGTGACAGAATTATACTGCGATGGTGATGACGTGACGGAACAATACTTTGATGGTGATGGCGTAACAGAACGATGTTAAGATGGTTCTGACGTGACAGCATGACGCTGCGATGGCGATGACGTGATAGAACGACAAAGGTTTGGTGATAGAACAATATTGCGATGATGCTGACATGACAAAACGAAATTGTGATGGTGATGACGTGACAGAACGATACTCTGATGGTGATGACGTGACAGAACGATATTGTAATGGTAATGACGTGACAGATCGAAACTGTGATGGTGATGCCGTGACTGAAGGTATTGCGATGATGATGACGTGATTAAACGAAACTTTGATGGTGATGACATGACAGAACGATATTCTGATGGTGATGACATGACAGGACGATATCGTTATGGTGATGACCTGGTAAAACGAAACTATGATGGCGATGCCGTGATTGAACGAAACCGTGGTGGTGATGACGTGACAGAACGATTCTCTGATGGGATGACATGACAGAACGATATTTTAATGGTGATGACCTGACAGAATAATTCTGCGATGATGATGACGTGACAGAACGATATCAAAATGGTTATGACGTTACAGAGCGATACTTTGGTGGTGATGACGCAACGGAACGATAGTGCGATGGTGATGACGTGACAGAGAGATACTTTGGGGAATGCGTAACGGAACGATACAGCGATGGTATTTACATGATTGAATGAAATAACGATGACGATGGAGCGATAGGTTGATACTGTGATGGGGATGGTGTCACAGTACGCCAATGGCGTAACAGAACGATACTACGATAGTAATGGCGTGAAAAACGATACTACTGTGGATCTAGCGTCATAGAACGATTATTGAATGATGATAACGTGATGATATGATACTGCAATGGTGATGGCGTTATAGAACGATACTACGATAATGATGGCGTTATTAAACGAAACTGCGATAGAAACGACTTGACAGATCAATAATGCGATGGTGATGACGTAACAGAAACGATACTGCGATTAAAATGGCAGGACAGTACGTCACTGCGATGGTGATCCTGTAACAGATCGATACGATGGCCTGACAATACAATACTGAGATTGTGATGGCCTAAATGAACGAAAAGCGATGGTGATGATGTGACAAATACTACGATGGTGATTGCAAAACGGAACGATTCTACGATATTGGGGCGTGATCGAACGATGCTGCGATGCTGCGATGGCGACGACGTGATGGATCGAAACTAAAATGGTGATGGCGTAAATAGAACGATACAGCGCTGGTGACGACGTGTAAGAGCAATACTGAAATAGCGAGGCCGTGATAGAACGATACTGCAATGATGACGTCGTGATATTGCGATATTACGATAGCGTTTGCGCGGCAGAACGATACTATGATGGTGATGATGTAACAGACCGATATTTCAATGGTAACGACGTAATAGAATATACTGCAATGGTGACGACGTGATTGAACGATTCTACGATCGCGATGGCGCGACAGAAAAACTACGATGGTGATGGTGTAACAGAACGATATAACAATGGTGGTGGAGTAAAGGAACGATGCTGTAATGGTGGTATGTGGAAGAACGATACTGCAATGATGACGACGTAATGGAACGATACTGCAATGATGACGACGTGATAGAACGATACTGCAATGATGACGACGTGATGGAACGATACTGCAATGATGACGACGTAATGGAACGATACTGCAATGATGACGACGTGATGGAACGATACTGCAATAGTGACGACGTGATATAACAATTTCAGAATAGCGATGGCGCGACAGAACGATACTACATTGGTGATGGTGTAACAGAGCGATATTTCAATGGTGATGGTGTTGTTAGAACGATACTGCGATAATGACAACGTGATAGAACGATGCTGCAATGGTGACGACTTGATAAAACGATACTGCGATGGTGACGACGTGATAGAACGATACTGCGATGGTGACGACGTGATAGAACGATACTGCATTGTTGACGACCTGATAGAACGATATTGCAATAGTGACGACGTGATAAAACAATACTGTGATGGTGACGACGTGATAGAACGAATTTACAATGGTGACGACGTGATGGAACGATACTGCAATGATGACGACGTGATGGAACGATATTGCAATGATGACGACGTGATGGAACGATACTGCATTGATGACGACCTGATAGAACGATATTGCAATAGTGACGACGTGATAGAACGATATAAGAATAGCGATTGGGCGACAGAACGATACTACGATGGTGATGGTGTAACAGAGCGATGTTTCAATGGTGATGGTGTTAATAGATCGATTCGATTCTGCGATGGTGACGACCTGATAGAACGATACTGCAATAGTGACGACGTGATAGAACGATACTGCAATAACGACGACGTGATAGAACGATACTGAAATAATGACGACGTGATAAAATAATACTGCGATGGTGACGACGTGATAGAACGATATTGCAATGATGACGACGTGAAAGAACGATACTGCGATGGTGACGACGTAATAAAACGATACTATGATGGTGACGACGTGATAGAACGATACTGCAATGGTGACCACGTATTAGAACGATACTGCAATGGTGACGACGTAAGACAACGATACTGCAATGGTGACGACGTGATAGAACGATATTACGATTGAGATGGCCCGACAAACTGAACTTCGATGGTGAAGGTGTTACAGAGCGATATTTCAATGGTGACGGCGCTAATAGAACGATACTGCGATTGTACTGACGTCAAAGATTGATACTTAAATGGTGATTGCGTGCAACACTGCGATTGAGATGACGTGAAGGAACGATATTGCGATGGTGATGACGTGATAGAACGAATCTGCAATGGTGACGACGTGATGGAACGATATTGCAATGATGACGACGTGATGGAACGATACTGCAATAGTGACGACGTGATATAACAATATTAGAATAGCGATGGCGCGACAGAACGATACTACGTTGGTGATGGTGTAACAGAGCGATATTTCAATGGTGATGGTGTTGATTGAACGATACTGCGATGGTGACGACGTGATAGAACTAAACTGCAATGGTGATGGCGTGATAAAACGATACTGTGATGGTGATGGCGTGATAGAACGATACTGCGATGGTGACGACGTGATAGAACGATATTGCAATAGTGACGACGTGATAGTACGATAATAGAATAGCGATGGCTCGACAGAACGATACCACGATGGTGATGGTGTAACAGAGCGATGTTTCAATGGTGATGGTGTTAATTGAACGATTCGATTCTGCGATGGTGACGACGCGATAGAACGATACTGCAATGGTGACGACGTGATGGAACGATACTGCAATGATGACGACGTGATGGAACAATACTGCAAAAGTGACGACGTGATATAACAATATTAGAAAAGCGACGGCGCGACAGAACGATACTGCGATGGTGACGACGTGATAGAACGATACTGCAATTGCAAAGATGACGACGTGATAGAACGATACTGCAATAATGACGAAGTGATAAAACGATACTGCGATGGTGACGACGTGATAGAACGATACTACAATGGTGGCGACGTATCAGAACGATACTACAATGGTGACGACGTATCAGAACGATACTGCAATGGTGACGACATATAAGAACGATACTGCAATGGTGACGACGTGATAGAACTATATTACGATTGAGATGGCCCGACAAACTAAACTTCGATGGTGATGGTGTTACAGAGTGATATTTCAATGGTGATGGCGCTAAAAGAACGATACTGCGATTGTACTGACGTCAAAGATTGATACTTAAATGGTGATTGCGTGCAACACTGCGATGGAGATGACGTTATAGAACGATATTGAGATGGTGATGACGTGATAAAACGATACTGCAATGGTGATGAAATGATAAAAAAATTCATGACTTGACTAAACGATATTACGATGGAGTTGACGTGATAGTGCAACACTGTAACGGTGATGACATGATAGAACGATACATGACGTGACTGAACGCAATCACGATGGTGATGACGTGAATTTTACTGCGATAGTGATGGCATGAAAGAACGCAACTGCGATGGTGATGACGTGTTACAACGATACTTCGATTGTCATAACGTGAAAGAACGAAACTGCGATGGTGATGACGTGATAGAACGAAATTGCGATGGTGATGACGTGTTACAACGATACTTCGATTGTCATAACGTGATAGAACGAAACTGCGATGGTGATGACGTGATAGAACGAAACTGCGATGGTGATGACGTGATAGAACGAAACTGCGATGGTGATGACGTGATAGAATGAAACTGCGATGGTGATGACGTGATAGAATGATACTGCGATGGTGATGGCGTGAAAAGACGATACTGCGATGGTGATGACGTGATAGAACGAAACTGCAACGATGATGATATGACAAAACGAAATAGCGATGGTGAAGACGTGACAGTTTAACACTGCGGTGGTGTTGGCGTAACAGAATGAAACTGCGACGGTGATTGCGCAATAGAACGATACTTCGATGGTGTTGTTGTAATAGAAAAATTCTTTGATGGTGATTGCGTGACAGAGCGATGATGTTTGATAATCGAAAATTCAATGCAAAATTGAACATTACACGACGGAACGTTACTAACATTGTGATGACGTGGCTGATAGTAACAACACCAGTATTGACGCGAAAAAATAATACTCTTTTTCAAAATTTTAATGCGAAGGAATAAAGTGGTTCACAAAGGATTAATTTGAGTGAAACTAGAAAGAAAAAGTGAATTGGAGACATATATAATACGTACTTAGTGTTTTGTATGAGAAAACATATCTAACCAGCTTGGGAGAATTGATCATTGTCGAGGCTCTGCCGAGACAATTATCAATTGTCACAACTGAGTTGGATATTTTTTCATACAATTCATTAAGAATGTATTATATTTATCTTATAACCTCTATTTGTCTTTTTTTCGTCGATAGTTCTAACTGAAATGCAAGTTTCTAAAAATAACAACATTATATCATTGTTCTAAAAATAACTATGTGATATCATGAAAAATATCACACGGGATGTTATCACGAGGATATTTGTATAGTTATAAGATAAATATATAATACGTACTTAGTGTTTTGTATGAGAAAAGATATCTAACGAGGTTGGGAGAATTGATCATTGTCGAGGCTCTGCCGAGACAATTATCAATTCTCACAACCGAGTTAGATATTTTTTCATACAATACACTTAGTGCGTATTATATTTATCTTATAACCTCTTTTTGTCTTGTTTTCGTCGATGTTTCTAACTGAAATGCAAGTTTCTAAAAATAAATGTATGATATTATTGTTCTAAAAATAACTATGTGATATCATAAAAAATATCATACGGGATGTTATCACACGGATGTTTGTATAGTTATAAGATAAAATGTAAAGAACTGTGACTGCAGTTTCATGTAAGATTGGATTTCGTTAATAAATGACGATGATTATAGATGACAAATTTATTTGATGGTGAAATGTAAACTGATCTGGTGGTGAATTGAAACAGCAACGTACTCCAATGGTGGTTACGTGATTAAATAAAACTTTTGTCTCGGATGCTTTCCCGTCAAAATAAATTCCTGTCGTGTAATGCTTTTAGGTGGTTCATCGAAGAATAACGGTAGATTATCATTTTGATAAACTCACCACCAAATTAGTGAATAATAATCAAAAACTTACAACCCGCTTTCGTTTATTTCGCCCTATCTGACGTCATCTAAGTGGAGCAAAAAAAGTGACGTCACCCTGAACGTTGCATAGAGATCACGTACAAAATGAAGCGCTTTAAGAATATTATCCTAATATGTTCACATTTTGTCTCATATTTGAATTTAAGAAATAGAATAATCGTTGCTTTTGCGAGTTAGATCGATTTATATTTAATTTCGAGAACAGCAAAAGCTATATAGCTTTTGTTGTTCACTAAATGAAATATAAACCGATCTTACACTGAAACAAACTATTATCCTCCATGTATTCTAAACAGTCGATTGTTATCTAATATGATATATTGAACATCAGTCTGTAAACTATATTTATAGTGACTCGATTTTTGATACAGATAAGGGGAAAGTAATCGTGAAAATTTACACTCAAATAGATTTTAGTTTACTCCCATTTAACGAAGCTAGTACATTTGATCGAATATGATCGCGCTAATTATATATATTGTTTCAAACAAAATGCATTTTTTTACATTTGAACCAACCTGTCTGATTGTGCACACAAAATAATTCAGTATAAGGCAGGAAGAGTAGGTTAAGATCCGGCTGATCTTTGTATATTCTGAATGCAAAGAATCGTGCACACCATGAAAGTGTAGTAAACCGCAGGAAAATGCTTATTAATGAATAAAGTGTACGTTTTCGGGTCTTTTGGGTATACGTTAACGGACAAAACACGTACGTATACGGGACATAACATAACAAGGGCTAATAAATAAATTCAGGCGTCGTTAACGCCCGTTTTTTTCTATTTAAATCTCCTCGGTTTGAACATCTCTAACATTAATATAGAGCATAAATAAGGGCGGGTTTAACTTCTATGACTAAAGAGTCCACCAGACTACCAATATATGAAATCAAGGAGTCCAAGCTCAAAGTAAGGAGATTGAATTTTTATATTTGGAGCACATTGTGGAATAGAAAAAATTGCTTGTTACGAGCAATTTCTTTTTTTTTCCACAATGATCCTCCCCCGAAAAAATGATTGTTTTCTTTCAAAATCTTACGGTAAATACTACATACACGCAATGACACTTTCAAGATCTACAGTTTTGACGAGGAATGAAAGGAAACTGTCCTGTGCATTTGTTTGTCAAATACTCTCACATGATACTAGGATTCCACCAGACTCCTTAATTGCAAAATGAAGGAGTACCAACTGGTACACAAGTAGTCTCGGACTCCCAGACTACCCTTAGTATCGAACCTTGGTGATTCTATTTTTGCGTTTAATTTATAAACAAAAGTGACGGTGCAAAGAATAACGCATTTTCTTCGGTGCATTAGTGGGTTTAGAGCTAATTTAAAGCGTTCCTATGAATCCTTTTGCATTTTTTTTTAAATAAATGCTAAAGGCCTTTATTCTTATGGAATAATAGCGTCGATTCACGTTTTTTCGGGTGTTAAACCATTTTCGGGTCTCTACAAATGTTAACGCCATCAAAAACGAGATAACCATATAATAGATGATATCGACATTTTTATTGTTCCATATATCGATGCCTAAGGAAAGGGACAGGTTTCAGGGAAGATTATAGTTGAAATATCCCCTTCTTTGTTCCTGTATAAAATAGGATGCATCCGGACTGGGCCAAAATATGAACAAACGGTACTACCGTAGAAAATATTCAGTTAAGATCATCGTGAAATCGATACTTATAATCAATATTCCGATCATAACCATTCATTACTATTCACTCATAACCACTCACGCTCAATTTATTCCATTTACTCATTCTAACCAATGAAAAACGCTCAAAATCATTGAAAAGATAAGATAAACAATTAAATACAAACTAAAAGCCGCTGGAAAAATCCAGGATATCGCATCTTTTTTCTTTTTTTGTATGAAGGGGGATCCTTTTGTTTCTAAACAAAGTTTAGGCCCAAAATTACGTAACAAAAAGTTACAGATATTTGAGTCTGAACATGACGTTTCCAACAATTTCACAAGTTCTCAATGTAAATACTCTGACCAGCATGGGTATCTTCACAGGCTGGTCAGAATCTTCACTGTGCGCCTGATGGATAGCTACGGACCTAATCTGGCTGTGCACGATCGTAGAGCATGTTTAATACAGTGCAGGGATGTCCAGGTAGCTAAATGTCTGTTCATTACGCATGTATCAAATTGTTGGAAATGTCACGCAAAGGCTAACTTGTCTCTCTATTTTACGATTTAAAGGTTTTAAAAGATTTCATTCATATTTCAAGAGAAGAAGACAGAATTTGGTGATTTTATTAAGACATGAACCCAAGATGCTACATATGAATACACGAAGCAAGGAAAGGAAAGGAAATACCAGGAATCCATTGTTAGGTGCTCAACCGCCGCGATTTGTCTAACAAATTGTTAAAGGCGACATTAAACCATATTCAAACAAACAAATAAATTCCACTTCCTCGGATTTTCAGTAAGTCATTTTTTCAACAACAGGTATAACAGGTCTTGGCTTTTAAACCTTTATCAGGAAGAATACAATATTTGACTGAACAAAATTGAAACTATTTAATGGGTTATTTCAGATTTGTTTCCCTTTGATAACAATCTTTTCTTGTCTATGTATCTGTTTCGTCAATGTATGTGTAAAGAATTCCATTTTAAGGTTATTTAAAATGTGGCCTCTAAAGAATCCGCAATGTTCGTTTAGGATTTTAACCTAGGGCCAGATGGCCGAATTTCAAACCGTGATGTCCAAGATTTCGTAAAATGGCCATTCCAACCAATCTTCAGATTGATTTATTTGAAAACATAACTCAAGTATCTTAAAAAGAATATGGGGACGACAGGCATCACACAATCACAATAACCAGGCTTCAGCTTAATGATCTTGGCCCGAGGTTATAAAACTTTTCTCAGGCTCAGGCTGAATTTTCTAAAATTTCAATTTGAAATTAAAGCCGTAATTCTGTTTTATTACTCATCTTAATGTATTAACATAAAAGATGATAAGAATATTTTGTTATAAAAAACAACTTATTAATATCATCTTTTATTTCTATATATTTATTTCAATTTAATTTTGAGAAAATTGAGCCTGAGCCCGAGAAAGGTTTTATTACCTCGGGCCTAGGAAAGCTAATTAGTATATATATATAAATCTTTATTTCCTCCAATTTTGAAGATTTACAAATATCATAAAGAACAGGAAAACATATACATGTAGAAGAAAATAGCATATTGGACACACAAGACAAATACAAACACAAGTTATCAAAATATTAGACATGGAATCGTCCAGAAGAGAATGAGAGAGAAAGAAGAAGAAGAAGAAGAAGAAGAAGAAGAAGAAGAAGAAGAAGAAGAAGAAGAAGAAGAAGAAAAGGAAGAAGAAGAAGTAGTAGTAGTTGTAGTAGAAGAAGAAGAAGAAGAAGAGGGTCAGACAGTGAGAATCATTACAAATCCATTATATTTCTTTACTTTCGCGAAACGAAATGGAAAGTGCAGAACAGGATAGTAATGCCCTAACATTTAAAATGTTGTCTTATGTAAACCCTTAGGTTTATCCCTGCCTATGTGACAGAAATAACCGATGGGTTGACACAGCTATATGAGTTCATATGAATACTTAGGGTACACTTTAATTTGATCATCACATATACATTTATATGTATATATTTTATAATATAACTAAAGTATATGCACAATATATATATTTAATTGTAGATAAGCTACATCCTGCCGACACGAGGGTAATAAGTATATTCAAGCCATATTCTGTGCAGAAAGAGTATTGTTTTGTGAAAGAAATGGGTAGTTTTTTCCCCTAACATAGATAAAACTTGTGGATTCAGTCCGAAAATAGCATCAACGAACTCGGTGCTACTTAATGCACATAATAATCCATAAACACTTATGCCAAATTCTGTTAAAACACGGCGCACGAAAAAGGATCTACAGGCTTGTACGCTCGAGCAATTTGCTATGATATGGACTGAGAAGCTTGATTGGTCATCATTACAGTTACATCGGGTACAAACCCAGTGTGTAAGAGCAAGATATCCAATAAGCTGGGAAACAGAAAAACAAGCCTTAAGCGCACTTGGGTGATATTTTGCATAATGCCAAATTGTCGCGTCATAAAAACACGGTTGTATCAGTCTATATAATCTAAACTCCTCTGTGGAAGTACGTAAATGCCATTCATTTGTGTAAAATTTCCCAACACTTTGGTTAACAAGATTTTTCCAAATTCTCTTTGATGGGAATACGCCTGTAGATACAAATTCATCTGAAAACATATTTAAATCATACTTACGTAATAACAAATTTACATCATTAATAAAACCTGATTGACCTTGAATTTGACTAAAAGAGCATAACCTAAATAAGAAAATGGCTTTAACAGAACAGTCTCTCTCCAAGCGACATAGCTGGCCAAAGAATATTAACTTTTTCTTGTCAATTTCAGATTCGATAGGTAGGGCACCAAGCAAGAATTTCTGCTTAATATAATTATTGACATAGCTAATCATTGCAGTCACAAACCAAATTTTAAGGAAATGGACCCATTATAGTTCCGCAATATTTCGGAACTCGTGATCTTTTACAATGTTTTCCGAGGTTTCCTAATGAAATCATTAGGAAACCTCCGTTAACAATGTAAAAGTGTATTACTTCAGAAACGTTGCGGAACTATTACATGTCAACTACCTGAGCTTGTTCGTTACATTTCCAACAATTTCAACTGTGCTTAATGGACAGATATTGTGTGAAAATATCCTCTATGTGTATAGGGATAAATTAGGTCCGTAGTTATCGATTTAGGGCGTAGTGATGACTCCGAATAGACTGTGTGGCTGTACAGTCTGAGGCTGAGTCTTCACTTTGCGCACATGTGAAATTGGTGAAAACGTCGCGCATTGTCTCAGCTTTTTTTGAACAAGAGGACCAAAATAACCTTAAACCGCTAACCTGAATTTTACTGACCTTGTGTATCTCATCCAAGTAACTCTCTGGCAAGGATTCATTCATATTTGCCAAATTGTTGAAGCGGAGATGTTATTCCGAAGTTATTTAAAGTGACAATAGACCCATCCATTCATTACTGAGCAGACTCAAAATAGGTCCCGCCTGTTACGCCCATATTTATGGGCCAATAAAAATGTTGCGAACAATTTTTCGAGAGGGTCATGATGGTAACATTCTGGTAAAGTTTCTTTGAAATCCGCCAAGTTGTTCAGGAGGAGATGTCGTTCAAAAGTTTCTGGCTAAAAAATAAGCCCCGCCCAATCATGCCAATATTAATGGGCCAATCAAAATTTTGCGACCAATTATTGATGAGGGTCACCCAATGAACATTCTGGTAAAGTTTCATTGAAATCAGACCAGTGGTTCAGTAGGAGATGGAGTTCGATGATTTCGGGCACAAAATAAGCCCCACCCTGCCACGCCAACATTTATGGGCCACTCAAAATTCCACGAATAAATTTTAAGAAGGCTTACCCAAGGAACATTTCTGCCAAGTTTGGTTGAAATCAGCCCATTGGTTAATGGGCAGTAGATGTTTAAAAGATTTCGGGCTCAAAAAAGTCCCGCCCTGCCACGCCCATATTTTGGGGTTAATCAAAATTCCACCAACTAGTTTTGAGAAGGGTCACCTAAGAATTGATTTATTGAATGGAGTTTTACGCGGCTTTCAGCAATTTTTCAGTTAAATCGCGCCGGCTGGAGCACCTTACAATTGATTCCTGGTATTTCTCTCACCAACACTACCATCACATCCTTTCCTAGCCTCAAACTGCTTTCTCACATAGGTTTACAATTATCAACCCATTGGTGAGAAATGACCAATCGGAAAGAAGTCACCCAAGGATCATTTCTGCAAAATTTGGTTGAATTCTGCCCATTGGTTACTGAAAAGAATATATTTAAAGATTTCGGGCTCAAAAAAGCCCCGCTCTGTCACGCCTATATTTTGGGGTCATACAAAGTTCCACGAACACGTTTGAGAAGGGTCACCCAAGGAACAGTTCTGTATAGTTTAGTTGAAATCTGCCAATAAGTTCCTGAGGAGAAGATGTTTAAATAATTCGATCTCAAAAAAGTCCCGCCCTCCTACGCCCATATTTGTGGATCAAACAAATTTCACGAACAAGTTTTGAGAAGGGTCACCTAGGGATACTTTCTGCAAAGTTTGGTTGAAATCTGCCAATTGGATACTGAGGAGTAACCAACCTGTCACTAACATATTTGGGGGCCATACAAATTTCCACGGGGAAGTTTTGAAGAGTGTCATCCAGGGAACGTTGATGCCAAGTTTGGTTGAAATCAACCAATTGGTTAGTGAGGAGGTGATTTTTAAAGATTTCGGGCCCGAAAAAGCCCCGCTCTGTCACGCCCATATTCGGGGGTCAATCAAAATTCCACGAACCACTTTTGAGGAGGGTCATCCATATTTGGGGATCAATCAAAATTCGACGAACCAATTTTGAGAATGGTGAACTAAGATTATTTCAGCCAAGTTTGGTTGAAATCTGCCCATTTACTGAGGAGAAGATATTTAAAGATTTCGGGTTAAAAAAAGCCCCGCCCTGCCATGCCCATATAAGGGGGTCAATCAAAATTCCACGAACTACTTTTGAGAAGGGTTACCCATTTTTGCTATGTTTGGTTGAAATCCACCCATTGGCTACTGAGGAGAAGATGTTTAAAGAAATGTTGACGACTTCCGACGCACGACGCAAGACACTCGACGCACGACGGACAAAAGGTGAACACAAAAGCTCACCTCGTGCTTTCAATCTAAAAAATCTATTCACCAATCAAATGTCCAATTCAATCCAGTGGTTTAGCCGCCGTCATAGCGCAGTTGGTAGCGCGTCGGACTGTCATTCTAGAGGTCCCGGGTTCGATCCCCGACGGCGGCACTCATTCTTTCCGACTATTTGTCTCTCACCAATGGGTTGATAATCGTAGACCTATGTGAGATAGCAGCTGGAGGCCAGGAAAGAATGTGATGGTTGTACTGGTGAGAGAAATACCAGGGATCCATTGTTAGGTGCTCCAGCCGCCGCGATATAACTGAAATAATGTTGAAAGCGGCGTTAACTCCATTCAATCAATCAATCAACCAGTCCAGTGGTTTGGTGTTGACCACAGCTATCCCAACTCTATTTGTTAAATAACTTTGTAAGAAGGCGTATTAACTAACACCTTATTCAAGCTGTAGTTAAGACGTATAGATAGATCACTACTGTTTTTATTTGTACAATTATATAACCGAATTCTAGTAGTGTCCATCAAGTTCAGTACATTCTGTTGGCTTGCAAATCGGTTTCATTACTCAATGAAAACAATTTTGATTCCGCAGCCATTTAGTTAGCTTCCGCGAAAATTTACAGTTATATTTTTTACTCAATAATATTTGGGAGTCAATCAATTTTTTGAATAACTTAAAAGAGTCCCCAAAGGTTTCAATGAAATCCATTAATGGTTTAGGAGGAGAAGATTTTTATGAAAAAATGATAGTGAAACTTATCACATTTCTGAATAAATCCGCTTCGTGATTATGTTTTAGTTTTATACCTTCTTGAAATCAATTAATATTCTCTTCATCTCCTAACTACTTTAAGGTAGTGGACCCGTAATAATCCCGAAACATTTCGGAACTCACGAACTTTCACAATGTTGACCAAGGTTTCCTAATGAAAATCATTAGGAAACCTTGGTTAACACTGTTAAAGTTCAATACTTGTTAAAAGTTGCAGATCTACTACGGGTCCACTACCTTTAAACGAAAGGTCCGTGATATTTGTGAATATCTTGTCGGAGAACAGGGAGCATGGCTAGTGAGCGTCAATTCGAGAGGATTTACGATTTATTAAGCAGTTCTTCGTCTGACCACTCTACCCCCTTCATTCTAATAGAAGGGCCTATTGAGCTGAAGTACCCTTGTATGAAGTTTAATTCTGTATATCTTATCCCCGTCTGTTCATAGCTTAAAAGCTTCTTGTTATAAGAAGTATCATTCAAATGAAGTTTGTGACTACTCGCTCTTTCCCTTTCCATCTACCAATTTAGTTCATTTTACAATTTCGGTTCTTGTTAGGATCATTTTTCTGGTCAAGAGAAATCGAACTTTTTTATAGGTAAACCATGCTATCTGAATGTTTACAAACAAACTTTCGACGAGTTTAATATAGATAAATTGGGACCAACGAATTTTTTGCTGTCACGGTTTTTAAACTATACTGAAGGATCACAGAAACACAAAACTACTGGTATTCTAAACATCCTTTGAATTACATCTGTAAACTTCATGTGTCATAGCGTAAAAGTAAAACGCTTTCGAAATCAACTTCGCCATGAAGAAACTAAAATTGAAATGTCAAAAGGCATTGAATATCTATTGGGAGAAAAAGTGTTTTTCTTAATGAGTGTCTTTACTCGATCAGTATATACGTGATTACATTAGTAATTAAGTACCGTTATCTCACGCTTGATGAATTTCAGTTAAGTCCACCCCTACTTCTCTGGCTATTCCACAATTTCCCGCGTTTTCGTATACCGCGGTTGAACTATAGTAACTGATGTCTTTTTTATCATTCACGGCGATTTATATTTATTTGCATTTTACAGGATCACAAGAAAGTCGTTGTGAACTTCATTCAAACGGAATCGGACACGGTGCGCTGAAATTGTATCTTTACGTTTCAACACCTAATTTACGTTCAAATCACCCACTTATCGATGAAAACATCCTCATTATTTTGAAATCTTTTAGAATATATATTTTTGCGTAAGGCTGTTCAAATGACGAGTATTAGTGGCCAGCGTTTTTTGTTGGTGTCTTCATTGGGAAAGAAACTTCATTTGGAACCAATTGTGGATGAAACATCATTTAATCGAGGCCTAATATGGGGTCCGTTTTACCAAACTTCTTACGAAAAAAATAGTCGTAAGTCAAAATTACAAATTGTACCTGGTGTTTTCATTCAATGTCAGATTCTGCATTGCAATGTCTCATTGGAATCGTCTTTAGAAGACGATTCCAATGAGACGATGCATGAAAGAATTCCAGAACAGATGTTTAGTAAAACCCAGGTTCGTAGAATAATCCTTCATTCGGGATAAATTTCAGGTCCTGGTTAAAACTCGTTTGTGATCGAAGTAATATCGGTACATACACTTATCATCTGAGTAAACTTAATGTCGGCTAAAATATCCCTTATTTGGATTTGATACCTGAGGTTCGTCGAAAACATCCTACATTTGTTATAACATCAGGTTCGTTGAAAACATCCTTCATTTTGGATTACATGACGTTTGTGAAAACATCCTTCATTCGGATAACATCTAACATTTAATAAAACACCAGGTTCGTTGAAAACGTCCTTCATTTTGGATTATATGAGGTTGGTGAAAACATCCTTCATTCGGATTACATAAGGTTCGTTGAAAACATTTAACATTTGATATAACACCAGAGGTGCGTTTGTTAGAGCGAGATCCTGAAGATTCTTATTCAAATTTTTAAGATAAAGGGTTCGGTAGAGCGAGAATTTAAAGCGGCTCAATAAGAATCTTAAGATATCTCAATGAGGAAACGAAGGTGGTTCTGTATTGACTTAAAACGAGTAGCCATGACGACGTCGAATATTTTCTCTCAAAATATCAAAAATCGTTCATTACGACGTCTTAAAATTCTCATTTAGATGGATTTATCATCTTGCTCTAACAAACCTAACATACGCACCTCAGTTTCGTTGAAGACTTCCTTCATTTTGAATTACATGAGGTTGGTGAAAACATCCTTCATTCGGATTACATAAGGTTCGTCATAAACATCTAACATTTGATATATTACCAGGTTCGTTGAAAACATCCTTCGTTTGGGATTAACGAGGTTCGGTGAAAACAACCTTCATTTTGGATTACTAGGGGTTCTTGAAAACATCCGTCATTCGACATAACATCAGGATCGTGAAAACATCCTTCATTTGATATAACATCAGGTTCGTAAAACACCCTTCATTCGATATAACATCATGTACGTTGAAAATCTTCATTTTGTATTACTCAAGGTTCGTAAATCATCGGTTCGTTGAAACCATCCTTCATTTTGGATTACGTGTACACATGTTGTTCTTTGGAAAACATCCTCCATTTGATATAACATCAGATTCGATGAAAGTATCCTTCATTTTTGATTGCATGAGGTCCGTTGAAAATCCCTTATTTGATATAACATCAGGTTCGATTACCAAATCCCACATTTGGAAATAACCTGAGGTTTTTAAAAACATCCATAATTCGATTTACGAGCAACATGTTCGTTGAAAACACATGATAAGCGTTGAAAACATCCACCGTTTGGGATTACATGAGGTTTGATGAAAACACCCTTCATTTGGGATTTTACAGGCCAGTATGATTTTATAACAACATGGCTGTCCAGTAAGCTCCCGAGTGATAAGGGATGCTTATGTCTGTGTTAGCTTCCAGTGTACCCGGGGTCCGTAGTATGGCAACGACCGTATAGCTGAAACAAACCTGCCGATGTTCTGATGTCCAATTGGTAAGCTATCATCATTGGTTGACGTCATATAGTTAAATTAAAAGCACTGGTTTCTATCTTTCCAAGTTTTAAGTGAATGAATCGGGAAAGAGTTAATAATGGTTCTTCGAAAACTGGTATTTGTTCCAAATGTTCATGTAGCTGTTTCTGTCTCCGGTCCTACAACTAAAACGGCATGTCTAATCTAACAAGTACACGATATTTTGGTGCTATAGCTCGGCTATTGGGTGATAAATAGTGGATAAACTCATAGTAAAGCAATTTAGGCCATCTGTATTTAGATTTATAGGTGCACATGCTTGAATGGGTGATTGAAGGCCAATTTTGTCTATACAAGTATAGACAAAATTGGCCTTTGATCACTCATTTAAACTTGTGCATATAGATAATTTAGTTTCTCTTTTACATATACTCAAAGTTTTAAAAGAATGTCTTTTGTAGTCAAAGATATAACAAAAAAAAAACCCAGAAGTTTTCGTTCAATTCTATCGACAACGACGAAAGCACGGAGATTGTAGCAATATCTCGAATTTACTCGAACTTGAAAAGATATTATTTGCGTGAGCCTTGCCGAGAGCCTGTGTGTGACATTTCAACAATTTCATGTGTGCGTTATGGAAAGATATTGAGCCCCCGGGCATTAAAACATTCTCCCATTGTAAAAAGAGACTTTAAGCCATAAATACATATTAAGCGCGTATTTAAGACTCTGATCGGGATGTGCATATGCACAGGCTGATCTTATGCCTAGCGTTGTGCACATTATAAACTGTTGAAAACGTCACACAAGTGCTCCTACAGCAGAAAGCATAAGATGTGTTATAATAAAAGTTCACTATATAAGAACAAGTTTAGGATAGTTGACAAAGGGAGAAATTATTGAATACCTTGCATTGTAGTGAATTCGAAATGCATTCGGGTATTGCATTTTCGTAATTCTCGTAAAATTTATAATATGCATGCACGTATACTTATAATTGCATCATTAGTAATTTACGTAAATTTAGTAATATGCATATGTCAAATCATGGGGTTTGTATAACATTTAACTTCATTTTTGGCTTATATACATGTTATTTCTTTAAACATTAACCCTTTGCTGTTTAATCCCTGCTTTTTACGTGCCTGTGATTTGATGATTGAGAAAACATTGTGAAAAATGAAGAAATTGCTTCTGACAAGCAATTTCTTCTTTTTCCACACTATTTTCTACCCCACTGAATGGTTATTTTTCAAATTAAATCAACTTTAAATTTTCGTCTGCAAAACCTTTGAATTTGGACAGGTCCAAAATTTTGTAAAACAGGAAAGGGTTAATTATACAATAGACACAAAAATGATTTAAAAAAGAGGCCCAAGAGGGCCAGTATCGTTCCACTGGCACTTAATGCCTGGTAGAACTACTAAAATTCATTAACATATTGAAAGTATTCAACTAGGCATTTATCTATTTGTTAGTAGATAATCATCTAGGATCAAGGTTGGCCTATGCATGAAATAAAAAAAAACTTAAGTCAACAAACAATCTTACATGAAAGTTCATTCTTTCATTGACACAGAATAACATTTTAAAGAGGTAAAATGTCACGTGATAAGTAATATTTTCTGTAAATTTCATGAAATCGGTCTGTAAATGTACAAATTGTAGTAAAGAAATGTTGCATTACAATGGCCCCCTTTTCCATCACACAGGAAAATAGTCACCAAGAAAGAAATCAGATGTGGAATTCTGACTGGTAGTTTCGGATAAAAAGGTTTTTAAAATTTCACCAAAAAGGGACTCTTTTTTGGAGACTTGACAGCCCGTAGCACCACAGTTAGCAGCCTAATCAGGATTAAAAGAAGGAATCTTAAAGAGCATGTCCTAAGCATCATTCCATTGCAATTTGGTTGAATTCTGTCCAGAAGTTTCAGAGAAGAAGATGATCAAAGAAAGTTTTACGCACGCACGGACAGACGCACAACGGACAATAGGCCATGACCATAGCCAACTAGACATCGTCTTAAAATTCAACTTCAAATATAGTCATCAGAATAGTATTCGTCAAAATGGTTCTTACGTAAAAATCTCACTTCTCTGGATCTGATATCGACTACCGTATATGTTTCGTCTGTATTTGAACTTGAACTTGAACTTTGAACTATAATATTAAAGGTGCATGTGGCCTTACAAAATAAATATGTCACTAGATATACATAATAATATCATAATAAACCTTAAACCAACTGAAAAGCGAGTATTAACCAATCTGACAGAAAGCAAATAGACTTTCGTGATGATTGTTGTTGTTGTTGTTGTTGTTTTTCTTTTCTTTTTATCTACTTTAAGTATAAAAATATTCAAAAACAAACGTGATACTTTATTTTATTCGATAGAAATACGGGTACTATATAAATAAGACTTTAAATATGGCAACTTCAAACAGATGTAATAATCATAAAAGCTCGATTGAAGAAACTAACATAATCAAACTTATCAGTTGAATAATTTTACGAGGGTTTTGTAATGATCAATTGATGCGTAGGAGTTTTAATAATAAAATGGATTATTTCAAGTAATATTTAAAATGATAATGGAGACGTCACATCATTGCACTCAGCATATTCTGCGTGATTATTCAACTGGTAGGGCATGGCTTAGTCGTGACGTAATTTGGCGAGTTTACTTTTCATTATTAAGGGTTCTTTCAAAAGCTGATCCGTAATTATCATTAACCCGTGCAATTAACTGTACCCTTAATCCAAACGGATTTACGTGCAAAGCGGAAAGTGAACACATTATATCGTTCGGTTACCAAAGCCTCGTAACTTCAGCTTGGACAAGCTGATGTTAAGAGGTTTTGGTATCCAATGTACGATATAAGGTTTCAAGTTATTTATGTCGGATATTAATAGAATTTAGTAGTTGTAGACTGACCCGTCCCGAGACAATGGACCATTTTGGTAGTCCGTAAAGAGCCAACCAAAATCAATCTACAGACCCATTTTTTTCAAATATTTCTACTACTGATTTCCCAGATGGCCCCTTTACGCGTGACGGGTCAGTCTACAAAGCTAGTGTTCATATCAAATTGCAGCCAATCTTAAAACTGTGACCTACAATTTCTTCGGATTTGGATTAGTCTAAGATTCAAAATTGATAATAAAAAAAAAGCAAGAAAACCCACAACGAAGTTTTATAAATGAGGATATTAACACTACCAGTGTGCGATATTCTATGATCGTAAAAAACTTGTTAATTTCACATAAAATTGAGAAATCACATGTCGAAATCTATCGAGTGTTTAAAGTCATTTAGGTAACCATTATTGAACAAGCCATAAAGATGAATTCAATCATTTATCATATGCGCTAAATAACATATTTTAAAACACTAGAAAATATTCGACAGGCTACTTAACCCACGTTATTACAATTCAGATATGATGTATTTGCGATGTTTTTATAGCCGAAATATGCTTTTGGCTTTTTGTTTCCCATGTGTGCTCTTACAGTTAATAACATCACAAAATTAAAATTCATCTCAATCAAAAATATTCTAAATCGCTCACTCATCGCCCCATTCATTCATTCTAAACACTCACTCAAACCATTCAAAAACGCTCAAAATGACAAAACAAGATAAGATCAACAACTGCATTCAAAATTGATTATAGAAAGAATCAAATCGCGATTTCTCTAATAGAATTGAAATTGTTAGCGTCTGATTGGTAATTGAAGAAACGGGAAGCTATTTAAAGGACTTCTTTGCGTATTCTATTAAAGGGGTGTAATACATTTAGATAATTTTGATTTTGATTTACCTCCCTTTAATTTCACTCAAAACGCCTTCCTCGTACTCATTCAAAATCATTCCAAACTCATTCACAAATCACGATGCTGTTTACTGTAAACTGTGTCCAGAAAAAAAATGCGCAGTAACCTTGGTGCAACTTTTCTCTTGTCCAAAAAGCTGCTTATAAAGATGTCTCGATAATACGATAAATCGCCCGGAAAAAGTCTATCTATCGACTGGCGATTGGTTTATTGTGAAATAAGTACAATATTTTGGAATTGAGTCATTGCGTTCAGTTGAAAACATCGTGAATTGATTTCATTCATATTTTTGATTGAAATTGAATGAGTGTGATAAGTGAATTTAGAATGAAATTAAAGGGAGGTAATCCAATATCGTTAATTGTGTTCTGGATGAACAAAATTAGCGATATTTATTACCTCCCTTTTATAAAATATGTATACAATTTCTAAAATAGCTTCATATTTCTTTAAGAACCGATCATACGCTTACAATTTCAATAATGTCAGTGAAATCGTGTTTTTTTTCTACCTATTTCTTTTAATGTAAGAGTTGATCTTATTCTTTAAGGTGATTTTAGAGCGTTTTTGATTTGTTTGAGTTGGTGTTCGAAATTAATGATTGGAGCCCTGTGGGAGCGATTTAGAATGACTTCGATGGGAATGACTGTCAATTTCACGATATTCTTAACTGTACAACAAACGTGAATTCAAATTTTGTCCAAAGTTCGCGCAAAGCTATATTGTACAAGTACATATAGGCCACGTGTTGTTTCCCGCCAATCTATTCATAACGCATGGTTACCCGATATCCCCCACCCACACATAACAAACATTTTGGTAACTTATGGTCACAAGGAGATTAACACGTTTATAAAACCTTTTACTCACCAAAAGTATACCACACTTTTTAATTACTTAGTTTTGAATATCGTCGGTGACCGACCTAAAATTCGTTATCGCTGTTTTAACAAATTTTGGGTTGCTTGCTGAAGACATATTTGAGACCGTGAGTAACATTTCGAAACTTTCCTTTGTACATAGACGATTCTGGGACCCGTTTTACTATACGTCTAACGCAAAGTTAATCGTATGCAAGAATCACAAATTGTACCTGGTGTTTTCATTCATTGTTATATTCTGACTTGCAATATCTCATTGGAATCGCCTTTAGAAGACGATTCCAATCAGATGATGCATGGTAGAATTCCATTTTAGTTTCTACTATAGTTTCTATTTGTTTCTTCAATCTCAGAACTGTAACTATGAATGAAATGGTATTTCTCATGACTATATATTAATAATAATAACTGAAAAGATAATAAGCTTGATATGCTCATTTGTAATGATTCAGTCACTCTTGTTATTAACAAAATTGTTAAATATTGTATGTATCATGGGCCGATGGCCTTAACCCTTTCCTGTTTAATCCCTGCTTTTTACGTGCCTGTGATTTTATGATCGAGAAAACATTGTGAAAAAAGAAGAAATTGCTTCTGACAAGCAATTTCTTCTTTTTCTACACTATTTTCTACCCTACTGAATAGTTATTTTTCAAATTAAATCCACTTTTCATTTTCGTCTGCAAAACCTTTGAATTTGGACAGGTCTAAAATTTTGTAAAACAGGAAAGGGTTAAATACTGAATAAAATATGTCTATGTCTATGTCTACAGAAACAGTTTTAAATTTTGATTTACGCAAAAAAAAAACGTAAGTTGTTTAGTAATACTGGTGAACATATGTATCCACATAGCATGAATTGCTCTCTACAGCAAGTTTTTTCTCCCCCTTTTCATAATTATCTCATATTTTGCTTAAATTGTGTTAAAAGACGTTACTGACGTGGCCGCTCGATTTTGCTGTTTCACACCTAATTTATCTTCAGGGTTATTCGTATAAAATGAATAATCTAATATTTTACTAAAAGAATGCATTTTACAATGATAGTCAAAAAAAGAACAAAGATATGATTTCTATCCTAGCTAATACATATCTGGCGTTAATGAAATATAAAAAAGAACTAAAGGGCGCTCTTAATGTAAAAAAAAAAAAAAATCTCAAGAGGGAGGGGCTCGCGAGCGCTCCATTACCCTAGATGCAGGACAATAACAACATACATGTACAAGTGTTTCATCATAAATCCATTATATTTCCAAAAAACGTTCTTGTTGTGTCCTTACATTGAATTTTCTGTCGTAGGTTTAAAAGTTTGAACAACGTAATTAGAAAACCGCAAACCTTTCACATTTGAGACTATTTGAAATGGTCAAGCATTGTATTTAGATAGATAAATATCCTTGTAGACAACCCAAAATATTTAGTCCTTGGTGTAAAAGGTTATAAACTAAATCGTGACCTTAAAAGACCCTGAATAGCGATAAAGATTGAAAAGAATGATTCATATTGTAAAATCATTACTCGACATGATATGGGGAATAACGTGTTAGTGTCTTAAGATATCAATGTTATCTGGTCGAGGTTGGGAGAATATATCATGACGAGGCTTTCCTTTTTCGCGTTTAATTATAATAAACCCTTAAAATCAAAGAAGTTCAGATGAGAGTGTATGCAAATTGTTTCTAAAAATAGACTGTCTGATATCATATTATGTTATCAGACAGGTAATAGCATGTCAATACAGGCTTCATTGCATGAAAAATCGTGATATCGTCTCATAACTTTTTTCTGTCATTTGACGCAGTTCATCATAAAAGAAGACAAAAGAGGGGGACAAACGCGGTGTATTGTTTATTCATTAATAAAGAATGCAGAAACAAAAAGCCTTTCAAGTCGAAAGTCAAAAGTCGAGCGTCAAAATTCATAAGGTCCCTCCAGGGCTTCCATACTTTTCACATTCTTTGACATGAGTACCGCCAAAGAATGCATGCGTTCTTCTTTTGGTGTTGAATGACAATAAATAAAAGGAAAATATTTAACAAGATTTCACAAACCTGTGAGAGAAATTTGTGCAATCTGGGAAGTGTGTAAACTAGTTTGCGTCCTTCTCACACAGCGAGATCTTCATATCGGTTATAACTGGAACTAGGCGGCAAATTGTCACAAGATACGCCCGCTACACTGCTGGGTGTCCAAGTATGAAAAATAACATAGAGGATATTGAATGAGTGGTCATTGAATACCGAATTTATCAAACGAGTCATCTATAAACAAATAAAAACGAGGCTTCGCCGAGTTTTTATCTGTTTTAGATAACGAGTTTAATAAATTCGGTATTTTATGAGCACAAATTTTATCTTCTGTTTATAATATGACCCGAATTTAAGCGTAAAATCGTCTAAATTCTAGAAATTCAACGTTTCAATTTTCCGCGAAACGTATAACGCCGTTTCAAAATGACGTCACAAAACATAGATTATGACGTCAGTTTCGTGGTTACAATATAGCGTTGCTCTGAGCTCATTTGCATAGTTATTACACTAGTGTAATAACACCCGTGCAATATCAAAAATATTCAACGGGATTAGTTCACTTCGGCGACGTCGGTCATATTATAAAAATGGATATAACCCAAACATTAAGCTGAGAAGAGTGACCATGGATACACTGCACTCCGTAATCATTAGAGGAACATAACTGCCACGTTTCAAGTCAATCGGACATATGGTGAAAGAGTGATGCTCCGGAAAAATAAGTGCACGACGCCGGAGACAACAGGTGATCCCATAATACTTCGCGTCTTTCGACGGGCGTATAAAAGATCATATCTTGATATGGAATGGTGATCCCCCAACAAAATATACAAAGAATATCAGATGAAAACGCAAAGTACGCGTCGTAGCCAACCAAATATCTGACTGGGGCCCGTACAGTTTTCCGCCATAGCAAAGAATCTTTTTTTACATGAAACGTCTCTAATATAAACAAAATTTTCGATTATGTTCAAATAATAAATGTTTAGAAAAAGAAATAAAGATCAAAATGAATGTTTGAATTAACAAAGGTTGACTTGACCGGAGTCACCAGGTCACAGACAAACTATTGTGTACATATAAGGGCAAAGGTGGTCATCTGAAAAGTGCGTAAATGTCGATAATAACGCACAATACGCATAACGTGTGAAAATCTAAAAGCATATGCTCCGTTCTCCAGGAAAACTTGCTTAAATGACAACAATTCAACAATTTTTCGACTCACTGTCGTCTTCGATCCCCGACGGCGGCACTCATTCTTTCCGACTATTTGCCTCCCAGCAAGGGGTCGATAATCGTAGACCTATGGTACATGTAGTACTGGTGTGTGAAATACCAGGAATCCATTGTTAGGTGCTCCAGTCGCCGCGATATCACTGAAAAATTGTTGAAACAGGCGTAAAACATCTTTCAAACAAACAAAAAATCAAACTAACTGTCTTCAAACAGTGGTCAACAATGATGTAGTCGGGTAAAACCCTTAAACAATGTTAATCTGGTCTAAACCCCTACTTAACAACTTTTTCACAGGCACAAGTCTTTGTCTTTTTATACTCCATTTGTATACATGTTGATTATTGAGACAGGTTCAAGGTCTTTGTCCAGATCGTTACATAGATTATGTCTAAAGAAAAATTGAACTGTCATTCCCGTAACAAAGAAAACTTCTCTCTTTCTCAGACAGTCTTTGGTGACAGAGGGTAGGAAAAAAATAATAATAATGTCTTTGTAGAGAGTTTGTTTAGTCACAAAAGGGGCTCGTTTGTGTTGAACCAGCTTGAAGTGAGAAGGCCATACAGTTAAGAACATCGTGAAATAGACACTCCATTCACTCATTCGAAACACTCACTCAACCCATTAAAAATGCTCCAAAATCGTTAAAAACTATTCGGATTCGACCAAAACGATCAACTTTTCATAGAAATTTGTTAAATTACTCGATTATTATGGCTGGTGTGGATTTCAAAGCGTCTTATTGGTTCGCGAAGACACGCATATTTGAAAGTATGTCATTTTTTAAAGGAGGTGATAAATGTTGTCAAAAATGGACGAAATTAGCATTAATTGATTACTTCCATTAAATTTCGTTTTAAACTCACTCCTCGGCTCATACAGTGTCATTCCAAATTCATCCCAATATCGTTTATTATGTCAATTTCACAATGTAGTGTGGATGTTATTATGACAAGGGGGTTTGTATGTGCTTTAGTGTGTCTGTCGGTCCGAATTTGTCGGGATCATAACTCCTACATTTATGAATGGATTTAAAAATTATTTGGTACAATTATTCTCCATTATAAATAAATGTGTCGCTCAAAGATTTTTTTTCGTGTAGATAAAATACATGTTGATGGTCACAATATTGCGGGGTCGCCAGCAGTTGTTCTGGGCAACAACCTAGTTTGTACATTTTTATACAGTTCTTTACGTCGAGCCTGTTTTATGCTCACCGATACACGTTAAAATTTTAGGAACCAAATCCACAGACATTTGTTTCAAAAACCTGATTTTGAAACATAAGTTAAAATACTGTTACAGTGAATAAGTGTTAAATTATAACATAAATGATAAAATTTGGATTATGAAACAAATGTCTTGAACCTAAACTTAAAATGTTATTCCGGATTCATATTGCGGTTTTTATTCATATACTAATTATTCTTGCATGACAAATACTTGAAATAAGTTATATAATTGTCGCTTTACAACCGAAATGACAAGATATCTGAAAAGTGATTTATCATCGAGAAATGATAAACATCAACAAGTTTTTGTGTTGTTTTGTCGTTAAACTGGAGCAGCAATATCAGGATTTTTTTCTTTCTTTTCGGAATTACAGTCAAACCTGTCTTGAGCAAGCACCAACTGGACATTCAAAAAAAGTTTGCTTATAGTGATCGGCAAATTATAATGCTGTCGATTAAAATCGATAATCAGTTGTTTTGGGGTTCCGATTGTGATAATAGACTAAGAAATTTCATAATCGATAAATCGGTTCTTTACACATAAATGAAGGCCATCATATTATGTTTACTGACATCAATTTGATGGCTCAGCATGAAACGGATGTAACTGCCTATTTATTCATAGGCAGTAACAACTGTTTCTTGCTTTGCCATGGAGTTAGTAGAAAAATCTACAGGATGAGTCCTTAGGTCATGATGTTAAACCTAACTTTCACATTCTATTCTTCAAAAGAATGATACTGAGAGTGCTGTATTAATTTCTAAAAAAAGATTATACAATCGATCATTAGGTGATTTACTCTTCCAACTAAAAACCGTTTATCCATTGTGATATGAAACTGATTGTCCGACACTACTTGCTTAAGACAGGTTGCTTGCTGAAAACAGGTGGTCGCTAAGACAGGTTAGACTGTATTTCAAGTCATAAAGTTTTCACAGTCTATGGCTGATCACCATCCAAAGAAAATTGTACAATCTAGAGCATTTTTATTGGTCAATAAGGTGATATCACCATATGATTTCAATCTATTTAACAACACCATATAATTTCAATCTTTTTATGAACACTATAATATTTCAATCTGTTTATGAACACCATATGATTTCAACCCATGAACAATCTTTGATTTCAAGCTTTTTAAGAAGACTATAAGATTTCAATCTTTTTATGAACAACCGATGATTTCAATCTATTTATGAACGACATATGATTTCAAACTATCATGAACGACATATGATTTCAATCTATTTATGAACATCATATAATTTAAATCTATTCAAGATTATCACATAGATCAATCTATTTATGAATAACCTATAATTTCAATCAAATAATACACGTTTTCAATCTATTTTTGAAAAGCATATGATTTCACCTTTCACAAAATTACAAAGAATTTTCAGTGAAAGAATCACCAAATGTTATGGTGGAGGACACGTAAAAGTCCCGCAACATTTCGGTACTTATAGTCTTTAACAATTTTAACCGAGGTTTCCTAATGAAATCATAAGGAAATCTCGGTTAACACTGTTAAATTTCATGACTTCCGAAACATTGCGGAACTTTTACGGGTCCACTACCTTAATTGCCATTATATTGATTAAAATAACAAAGTTATCACATATGACATACGCGAGTTTACTTTTCATTATTAAGGGTTCTTTCAAAAGCTGATCCGTAATTATCATTAACCCGTGCAATTAACTGTACCCTTAATCCAAACGGATTTACGTGCAAAGCGGAAAGTGAACACATTATATCGTTCGGTTACCAAAGCCTCGTAACTTCAGCTTGGACAAGCTGATGTTAAGAGGTTTTGGTATCCAATGTACGATATAAGGTTTCAAGTTATTTATGTCGGATATTAATAGAATTTAGTAGTTGTAGACTGACCCGTCCCGAGACAATGGACCATTTTGGTAGTCCGTAAAGAGCCAACCAAAATCAATCTACAGACCCATTTTTTTCAAATATTTCTACTACTGATTTCCCAGATGGCCCCTTTACGCGTGACGGGTCAGTCTACAAAGCTAGTGTTCATATCAAATTGCAGCCAATCTTAAAACTGTGACCTACAATTTCTTCGGATTTGGATTAGTCTAAGATTCAAAATTGATAATAAAAAAAAGCAAGAAAACCCACAACGAAGTTTTATAAATGAGGATATTAACACTACCAGTGTGCGATATTCTATGATCGTAAAAAACTTGTTAATTTCACATAAAATTGAGAAATCACATGTCGAAATCTATCGAGTGTTTAAAGTCATTTAGGTAACCATTATTGAACAAGCCATAAAGATGAATTCAATCATTTATCATATGCGCTAAATAACATATTTTAAAACACTAGAAAATATTCGACAGGCTACTTAACCCACGTTATTACAATTCAGATATGATGTATTTGCGATGTTTTTATAGCCGAAATATGCTTTTGGCTTTTTGTTTCCCATGTGTGCTCTTACAGTTAATAACATCACAAAATTAAAATTCATCTCAATCAAAAATATTCTAAATCGCTCACTCATCGCCCCATTCATTCATTCTAAACACTCACTCAAACCATTCAAAAACGCTCAAAATGACAAAACAAGATAAGATCAACAACTGCATTCAAAATTGATTATAGAAAGAATCAAATCGCGATTTCTCTAATAGAATTGAAATTGTAAGCGTCTGATTGGTAATTGAAGAAACGGGAAGCTATTTAAAGGACTTCTTTGCGTATTCTTTTAAAGGGGTGTAATACATTTAGATAATTTTGATTTTGATTTACCTCCCTTTAATTTCACTCAAAACGCCTTCCTCGTACTCATTCAAAATCATTCCAAACTCATTCACAAATCACGATGCTGTTTACTGTAAACTGTGTCCAGAAAAAAAATGCGCAGTAACCTTGGTGCAACTTTTCTCTTGTCCAAAAAGCTGCTTATAAAGATGTCTCGATAATACGATAAATCGCCCGGAAAAAGTCTATCTATCGACTGGCGATTGGTTTATTGTGAAATAAGTACAATATTTTGGAATTGAGTCATTGCGTTCAGTTGAAAACATCGTGAATTGATTTCATTCATATTTTTGATTGAAATTGAATGAGTGTGATAAGTGAATTTAGAATGAAATTAAAGGGAGGTAATCCAATATCGTTAATTGTGTTCTGGATGAACAAAATTAGCGATATTTATTACCTCCCTTTTATAAAATATGTATACAATTTCTAAAATAGCTTCATATTTCTTTAAGAACCGATCATACGCTTACAATTTCAATAATGTCAGTGAAATCGTGTTTTTTTTCTACCTATTTCTTTTAATGTAAGAGTTGATCTTATTGTTTAAGGTGATTTTAGAGCGTTTTTGATTTGTTTGAGTTGGTGTTCGAAATTAATGATTGGAGCCCTGTGGGAGCGATTTAGAATGACTTCGATGGGAATGACTGTCAATTTCACGATATTCTTAACTGTACAACAAACGTGAATTCAAATTTTGTCCAAAGTTCGCGCAAAGCTATATTGTACAAGTACATATAGGCCACGTGTTGTTTCCCGCCAATCTATTCATAACGCATGGTTACCCGATATCCCCCACCCACACATAACAAACATTTTGGTAACTTATGGTCACAAGGAGATTAACACGTTTATAAAACCTTTTACTCACCAAAAGTATACCACACTTTTTAATTACTTAATTTTGAATATCGTCGGTGACCGACCTAAAATTCGTTATCGCTGTTTTAACAAATTTTGGGTTGCTTGCTGAAGACATATTTGAGACCGTGAGTAACATTTCGAAACTTTCCTTTGTACATAGACGATTCTGGGACCCGTTTTACTATACGTCTAACGCAAAGTTAATCGTATGCAAGAATCACAAATTGTACCTGGTGTTTTCATTCATTGTTATATTCTGACTTGCAATATCTCATTGGAATCGCCTTTAGAAGACGATTCCAATCAGATGATGCATGGTAGAATTCCATTTTAGTTTCTACTATAGTTTCTATTTGTTTCTTCAATCTCAGAACTGTAACTATGAATGAAATGGTATTTCTCATGACTATATAATAATAATAATAACTGAAAAGATAATAAGCTTGATATGCTCATTTGTAATGATTCAGTCACTCTTGTTATTAACAAAATTGTTAAATATTGTATGTATCATGGGCCGATGGCCTTAACCCTTTCCTGTTTAATCCCTGCTTTTTACGTGCCTGTGATTTTATGATCGAGAAAACATTGTGAAAAAAGAAGAAATTGCTTCTGACAAGCAATTTCTTCTTTTTCTACACTATTTTCTACCCTACTGAATAGTTATTTTTCAAATTAAATCCACTTTTCATTTTCGTCTGCAAAACCTTTGAATTTGGACAGGTCTAAAATTTTGTAAAACAGGAAAGGGTTAAATACTGAATAAAATATGTCTATGTCTATGTCTACAGAAACAGTTTTAAATTTTGATTTACGCAAAAAAAAACGTAAGTTGTTTAGTAATACTGGTGAACATATGTATCCACATAGCATGAATTGCTCTCTACAGCAAGTTTTTTCTCCCCCTTTTCATAATTATCTCATATTTTGCTTAAATTGTGTTAAAAGACGTTACTGACGTGGCCGCTCGATTTTGCTGTTTCACACCTAATTTATCTTCAGGGTTATTCGTATAAAATGAATAATCTAATATTTTACTAAAAGAATGCATTTTACAATGATAGTCAAAAAAAGAACAAAGATATGATTTCTATCCTAGCTAATACATATCTGGCGTTAATGAAATATAAAAAAGAACTAAAGGGCGCTCTTAATGTAAAAAAAAAAAAAATCTCAAGAGGGAGGGGCTCGCGAGCGCTCCATTACCCTAGATGCAGGACAATAACAACATACATGTACAAGTGTTTCATCATAAATCCATTATATTTCCAAAAAACGTTCTTGTTGTGTCCTTACATTGAATTTTCTGTCGTAGGTTTAAAAGTTTGAACAACGTAATTAGAAAACCGCAAACCTTTCACATTTGAGACTATTTGAAATGGTCAAGCATTGTATTTAGATAGATAAATATCCTTGTAGACAACCCAAAATATTTAGTCCTTGGTGTAAAAGGTTATAAACTAAATCGTGACCTTAAAAGACCCTGAATAGCGATAAAGATTGAAAAGAATGATTCATATTGTAAAATCATTACTCGACATGATATGGGGAATAACGTGTTAGTGTCTTAAGATATCAATGTTATCTGGTCGAGGTTGGGAGAATATATCATGACGAGGCTTTCCTTTTTCGCGTTTAATTATAATAAACCCTTAAAATCAAAGAAGTTCAGATGAGAGTGTATGCAAATTGTTTCTAAAAATAGACTGTCTGATATCATATTATGTTATCAGACAGGTAATAGCATGTCAATACAGGCTTCATTGCATGAAAAATCGTGATATCGTCTCATAACTTTTTTCTGTCATTTGACGCAGTTCATCATAAAAGAAGACAAAAGAGGGGGACAAACGCGGTGTATTGTTTATTCATTAATAAAGAATGCAGAAACAAAAAGCCTTTCAAGTCGAAAGTCAAAAGTCGAGCGTCAAAATTCATAAGGTCCCTCCAGGGCTTCCATACTTTTCACATTCTTTGACATGAGTACCGCCAAAGAATGCATGCGTTCTTCTTTTGGTGTTGAATGACAATAAATAAAAGGAAAATATTTAACAAGATTTCACAAACCTGTGAGAGAAATTTGTGCAATCTGGGAAGTGTGTAAACTAGTTTGCGTCCTTCTCACACAGCGAGATCTTCATATCGGTTATAACTGGAACTAGGCGGCAAATTGTCACAAGATACGCCCGCTACACTGCTGGGTGTCCAAGTATGAAAAATAACATAGAGGATATTGAATGAGTGGTCATTGAATACCGAATTTATCAAACGAGTCATCTATAAACAAATAAAAACGAGGCTTCGCCGAGTTTTTATCTGTTTTAGATAACGAGTTTAATAAATTCGGTATTTTATGAGCACAAATTTTATCTTCTGTTTATAATATGACCCGAATTTAAGCGTAAAATCGTCTAAATTCTAGAAATTCAACGTTTCAATTTTCCGCGAAACGTATAACGCCGTTTCAAAATGACGTCACAAAACATAGATTATGACGTCAGTTTCGTGGTTACAATATAGCGTTGCTCTGAGCTCATTTGCATAGTTATTACACTAGTGTAATAACACCCGTGCAATATCAAAAATATTCAACGGGATTAGTTCACTTCGGCGACGTCGGTCATATTATAAAAATGGATATAACCCAAACATTAAGCTGAGAAGAGTGACCATGGATACACTGCACTCCGTAATCATTAGAGGAACATAACTGCCACGTTTCAAGTCAATCGGACATATGGTGAAAGAGTGATGCTCCGGAAAAATAAGTGCACGACGCCGGAGACAACAGGTGATCCCATAATACTTCGCGTCTTTCGACGGGCGTATAAAAGATCATATCTTGATATGGAATGGTGATCCCCCAACAAAATATACAAAGAATATCAGATGAAAACGCAAAGTACGCGTCGTAGCCAACCAAATATCTGACTGGGGCCCGTACAGTTTTCCGCCATAGCAAAGAATCTTTTTTTACATGAAACGTCTCTAATATAAACAAAATTTTCGATTATGTTCAAATAATAAATGTTTAGAAAAAGAAATAAAGATCAAAATGAATGTTTGAATTAACAAAGGTTGACTTGACCGGAGTCACCAGGTCACAGACAAACTATTGTGTACATATTAGGGCAAAGGTGGTCATCTGAAAAGTGCGTAAATGTCGATAATAACGCACAATACGCATAACGTGTGAAAATCTAAAAGAATATGCTCCGTTCTCCAGGAAAACTTGCTTAAATGACAACAATTCAACAATTTTTCGACTCACTGTCGTCTTCGATCCCCGACGGCGGCACTCATTCTTTCCGACTATTTGCCTCCCAGCAAGGGGTCGATAATCGTAGACCTATGGTACATGTAGTACTGGTGTGTGAAATACCAGGAATCCATTGTTAGGTGCTCCAGTCGCCGCGATATCACTGAAAAATTGTTGAAACAGGCGTAAAACATCTTTCAAACAAACAAAAAATCAAACTAACTGTCTTCAAACAGTGGTCAACAATGATGTAGTCGGGTAAAACCCTTAAACAATGTTAATCTGGTCTAAACCCCTACTTAACAACTTTTTCACAGGCACAAGTCTTTGTCTTTTTATACTCCATTTGTATACATGTTGATTATTGAGACAGGTTCAAGGTCTTTGTCCAGATCGTTACATAGATTATGTCTAAAGAAAAATTGAACTGTCATTCCCGTAACAAAGAAAACTTCTCTCTTTCTCAGACAGTCTTTGGTGACAGAGGGTAGGAAAAAAATCATAATAATGTCTTTGTAGAGAGTTTGTTTAGTCACAAAAGGGGCTCGTTTGTGTTGAACCAGCTTGAAGTGAGAAGGCCATACAGTTAAGAACATCGTGAAATAGACACTCCATTCACTCATTCGAAACACTCACTCAACCCATTAAAAATGCTCCAAAATCGTTAAAAACTATTCGGATTCGACCAAAACGATCAACTTTTCATAGAAATTTGTTAAATTACTCGATTATTATGGCTGGTGTGGATTTCAAAGCGTCTTATTGGTTCGCGAAGACACGCATATTTGAAAGTATGTCATTTTTTAAAGGAGGTGATAAATGTTGCCAAAAATGGACGAAATTAGCATTAATTGATTACTTCCATTAAATTTCGTTTTAAACTCACTCCTCAGGCTCATTCAATGTCATTCCAAATTCATCCCAATATCGTTTATTATGTCAATTTCACAATGTAGTGTGGATGTTATTGTGACAAGGGGGTTTGTATGTGCTTTAGTGTGTCTGTCGGTCCGAATTTGTCGGGATCATAACTCCTACATTTATGAATGGATTTAAAAATTATTTGGTACAATTATTCTCCATTATAAATAAATATGTCGCTTCAAAGATTTTTTTTTCGTATAGATAAAATACAAGTTGATTGTCACAATATTGCGGGGTCGCCAGCAGTTGTTCTGGGCAACATTCTAGTTTGTATAATTCTAAAAAGTTTTTACGTACAGGTCTGTTTCATGCTCACCGATACACGGTAAAATTTTAGGAACCAAATCCACAGACATTTGTTTCAAAAACCTGATTTTGTAACATAGGTTATAATACTGTATAAGTGTTATATAATAACATAAATGATAAAATTTGGATTTTGAAACAAATGCCTGGGACCCAAACTTAAAATGTTATTCCGGATTCATATTGCGGTTTTTATTCATATACTAATTATTCTTGCATGACAAATACTTGAAATAAGTTATATAATTGTCGCTTTACAACCGAAATGACAAGATATCTGAAATGTGATTTATCATCGAGAAATGATAAACATCAACAAGTTTTTCTGTTGTTTTGTCATTAAACTGGAGCAGCAATATAAGGATTTTTTTTGCTTCTTCAAATATTTCAAGTCATTAAATTTTCACTGTCTTGGGCTGGTCACCATCAACAGAATATTATAAAATCTAGAGACGATTGAGTTTTTTATTGCTCAAAAGGTTGGTAACACCATATTGTTTCAATGTATATATGACACCAGACGATTTCAATCTCTTTATGAACACCATATGATAGTAAAATTAATCAAGAACACCAATTTATTTCAATCTCTTTATAAACACTATACGATTATACGATTTTGAACACCATTAAATTTCATATTATTTATGTACACCAAAATTGATTCAATCTATTTATGAACACCATATGATTCCAATCTATTTATGAACAACCTATGATTTCAATCTATTTAAGAACACCATATGATTTTAATATGTTTATGAACACCATTTAATTTGAATCTATTTAATCTTATTAAAGAATTCTCAGTGTCACCAAATGTTATGGTGGAGGACATGTAAAAGTTCCGCAACATTTCGGAACTCATGATCTTTAACAAATGTTAACCGAGGTTTCCTAATGAAATCATTAGGAAACCTCGCTTAACACTGTTAAATTTCATGACTTCTGAAACATTGCGGAACTTTTACGGGTCCATTACCTTTATTGCTATAAGATTGGTTCAAAAAACAAAGTTATCACATATGACATACGAAGTAGGCGTTATCTTGCTTGCGGTTAACCATTCAACTTGCTCAAGGCCAATCATGAATATCAATCCTTTTACAAAATTTCAAGGTGAAAATAAGTTTAAAATTTCGATGAAATAATTTCAAAGATATAGAGGATGATCGTTTGTTTCCGTGTAAGATCGATTTATATTTCATTGAGTGAACAACAAAAGCTATTTTTTCACGAGTGGTGGAGCCACATTATAAATGAAATATAAATCGATCTTACACGAAAAACAAACGATTGTTCTATTTCTTTGATGCAAAAATGAGATAAAAAGTAAAATTTCTATGACATATTTTCGTAAAGCGCGTCATTTTGCACGTGATTGCTATGCAACGTTCATTGTGACGTTACTTATTTTAACCGCATAGATGACGTCAGAAAGGATGAAATGCACAAAAGCAGGGTATATGTTTTTGATAAGTGATGATCTACCGTTATTTCTCGAAAAACCACCAAAAAGCATTAAAGAAAATTTTATCTAAAGATGCTAAGAACAATTTACAAGAAAACTTTGAGAACGTTTATAAATTTTCTCCCGCTTTTTCACTTCGTCTGTTACGCAAAAAATGCAGCTCCACCTACTAGCATGTAATATTTTGCCAAGACTAGGACCTGCGACATTGTATTACCATATAATTTGATTGCAGATGCGTCCATTATATTCTTGCATTTTGATTTGTTGAAAAAAATGTGTCACTATCAAATGAAAACAGTTCTAGTACACAACTATTATGTAAGCTTGTGCACAAAGTTGTCACGTAAGAATCAGCTTCATGTTTTCATAAAATATGTTAAGTGTTTTAGTTTCATATCTCCACGAAAAAAAATCTTCATTTCTTAATTGAGCATTCATTGAACAACAATCATAAACTAGTACATTCAGAAAAATAACTGGGCATCTGATCCGCGTCTTTACACGCCCCTCACAATTTCATGTAGCCCTACAGCTTGGTTTATGTTTAGCCTGATTGGAGTTTAAAAAGTTGATTTTCCTTTGGCCAGGTTTGTTCTCTTTCATAATACGAACTTGATCTGAATTCGTGGAAATCCAGCTGTTTTCGAGAAAAGTGCGTAATAATTAATTAATGTCCTTATGCAACTTACAAGTAATATCGCCATATTGTATACATCATAGGCGTAACTAGGATTTTGAAATTCCTATGATTTTAAGCCTTGGTGAATATTCAAAACCTCGTAACTACAGCTTGAGTAAGCTGTAGTTTCGATGTTATTATCATTCATCAACGATATTTTTCGAAAGGTGAATTATTCCTATTACGCACTTACGTAATGTGCATTATGGTAATTACGCCCTGGTAAATGATAAAACTCACTAGTAATCAATGATCATTGTGTAGAGGTGTCGATGCGAAAGTATTATAAATGCATAATATAATTAAGCATTCACATCAGTTTTGCTCTTGCTCTTCGATATATAGATCTTTACTACTTATTCCCTTCTAAATGTTTCATAGATTGAAACATAAACGGGATATGCCAAATAAATTCACAAACAATTTATTTACGTGTTATCTATTTCATTTATGTTTTTTATTATAAGTATATCTTGTTTTTATTTTTCTGCACATATATAAAATCATTTCCCTAGAGCTTCTTGCAAATAATCATGTGAGTACCCTTTTAAATCGTCTCACCATGGGCAGCGAACATACTTTTTATCTTACTATCTTGCCTATTCGGAAAGAATCCATCGATAACCCTTCCTTGCGAACGTGATCAAAATTACCTAAAGCCTTCATTTCTTTATGCCATAAAAGGAACCAGGATATTGATAGATTGATGCAAGAACAAAGTATGTGCCTTCATTGTATTGATAATTACTTTATTCTTGCACCAAACTTTTGAAATATACAAACCTCGTGATATGACATGTAACTAAGCAACGATATTATGCTTTTTTATCACTGAGTCATCACATCACGAAATTAAGAACACTGTTTTGTAATGGATATTTCGCAATGATAACGAAAAGATACATGTAATATATTAACGACTATAGGGACATGTTTTACTAAACATCTTAGGATCAATTTTTGCGTGAGTCAAAAGTTCAAGTTGGTTCTACAGTAGTTACAAAATATGAAATTCTGCCATGCATAATTTGATTGAAATCGTCTTCCAAAGACGATTCCAATCAGATATTGCAATGCAGAATCTAACAATGAATGAAAATACCAGGTACGATTTGTGATTTGACATACGCGTTTTTTTTGTTTGTTTGTTTGTTTGTTTGTTTGTATGTTTGTTTTTGTTTTTGTAAGAAGTTTTATAAAACGGTTCCCAGGTCTATTAAGCCGTAATTTTGAAGTTTTTGTAACGAGTCAGGTACTGTATATATTTACTTTAGTAGTTTTAATTTAGTTTATATTAAAAAATAACTGATTCCTAGTTATTGCAGACAACATTTCATGAAGACTTTAATTCTAAAGTAAGTATTTACATCATATTAGGAAAAGAATGAATACATATAAAGACCATCTCATATAAAAGCAATATTTCTTCTTTTCCAACATTTCCTTTAAACATAAATTAGAGTCAATGCCTAACGAGGAAACCTTTGCGTTGATTTTTTTAGGTATCAAGCGACTACAAGAAATTAAGTTATTGGGATATTAAATAAATTGTTCACCTCCTCATTTACATTGTAGAAATAGTATTTTTACTGGGATTCACAGAATTTTTTTACAATATCAGAAGTCAGATGTTGAAATTAGTAATAGGCATGAAAAGAAGTCATGATAATGTTTCGAGTGGCGCATTTTTCATATATATTTTCTTTCTTAAACTATTTAGTTTTGTCATTTAAAGTGAGATGACTGTTTGATTTAGCAAAAACAAAACTTATATGAACAAAATTATGATCATGTAGCTTAAAGTAGACATCGTATTGTAAAACAAATTTACTATTAAACTGAAATCCTTCGACAAAGGTATGATGTCTCTCAAAATGAAAAAAAACACAAAAAATATTTCTTTGATCATGAAAATGAAAATTATATTACACTTCGTTTGAATGAATAATAGCATAATTTGCACCTAAATTGTTGCATTATGTTTTGTATGCATAGACTGAATGATGTCATATGTAAATAATTTACATAAATGTGTGAGCGAATGAGCAAAACGAAACTTACTTTTTTATTTATTTATTTATTTATTTATTTATTTATTTATTTATTTATTTATTTATTTATTTATTTATTTATTTATTTATTTATTTATCTATTTATTTATTTATTTATTTATTTATTCATTTTATTTATTCATTATTTCATTTATCTATTTTATTTATTCATTTATTCATTTTTTCATCTATTTATTTATTTCATGTTATTTATTTATTTATTAATTTATTTCATGTTATTTATTCATTTATTCAATTATTTATACATTATACAATTATTTATTCATTCATTTATTTAATTATTCATCTATTTATTTATTTTTCTGTTCATTTATTTATTTAATTTTTCATTTATTTATATTTGTTATTGTTGCTGTTGTTTTATCATCTTTGCAAATCCTGCTTCCTATCTTGTAGAATGAGTGAGGTATGGTTCGTCTACCATCACTAGTTGAAGGTAAATTACGTATCGTCAAGGATATCGGAGAGCTCTTAGGGCTTAAGGTAGTGGACCGTCATAGTTTCGCAACGTCTCAGAATTAATGAACTTTAACGGTGTAAACTGAGGTTTTCTAATGATTTTTATTAGGAAACCTCGATTAACATTGTGACAGAATATGTGGTCCGAAATGTTGCGGAACTATTACAGGTCCACTACCTTAATATCAAATCAAACCATTGCTTTGTTATTGATCGATGAAAGTATATAAATGGCCCGTCGATCGAGACATAAAAGGGCCTTGAGAAAGCGCAAAAAACCCGTCTTGTTTGTTCAGACTGCGCTGCCTGTGCAGACTGACCAAAGACGGCGTATTTTGCTGATTTTAGATAACTTTAAGTGTAAAAAAATAATAAGACCATGCATGTAAATTTGAAACAATTTTCATAATGTAGCTAATGCTTGACTATGCTGGTTAAACCTTTTTCCCTTTTACATGTATCCGTTATGGGGTTGTGTTCGGACGTTCGGGAGAGTTTTGTGATAAGTCTCATTTTATAAAAAAAAACTTATTTGAGAAAAGAGAAATCCTTAAAAACTTGTTTTGCAAATCATTCATTTTCCTCCTCAACTTTTATCTAGATTTACCCTGTTCCTTTTATAACAAAGTCTCATTAATATTGAAATATTTGGCACAGGCTCTCTCGATTTATACCAACCCTGCGTCCTAAGAAAGGGGCCATTCGCGAGCATCCTTGACTTGAAACAAGCATTGTTTACGATCAAATGGGCAATGCATGGTACAATAGTATAGACTTTCGATAGCGGCTCGGTTAGCGTGCACGCTGGACGGCGCAAATCGTTTTTGGCGTTTACAGGCACCCATTCTACAAACCCCTTTTATGTATAACCAATTTCTACAAAATAACCGGGAAAAGCACGACACATTTTGAACGTTATGGTGAAGGATTTTCCCGTAAATGATGACGTTATTTCTATTTTAAGAAACAACGTGACTTGAGAAATATTGCATTAACTATATGTATATAAATCACATAAAAATATTAAAGCAAACGTGTCATTAAATTGCAGTATAATCAGACTGAGTTGGGGAACAGATCCCTATATGGTGCAATTTTGAAAAAAAAAAACCTAAAGGTCATTCTACCATACCTTATATGAAGACTCTATGAAGTCCGCGGTCTAGAGGTAGAGCGTTGGCCTCTTGACCCAAAGGTCCTGAGTTCGATTCCCGGGAGCGGCTATCGATCTTGGTTCTTTCATTGGCCCTCACATACGGCGCGAGTACTGGTGAATTTTCCAGGAAGCAGAATCGAGAGGGATTAATCCAAGTTGTAAGAACTTGTTTCCCAATCGATGTAAAATAAATAGGTTTAAACCAAGACTCAAAAAAGAGGTCTATATAGACCAGTCCTGCGTTCAGGATGACAAAACGGTGCAAGCTATTTTCAAATTATACCCCGCTTTGCACGCGCACTTGCGTGCAAAGCGGGGTATAATTTGAAAATAGTTTGCACCCGACGGTTTTGTCTTCCCGAACGCAGGGCAGTGCCATGTTTCTAGATGTGTAATTGAACGGTAGCGAGTGTATGTTTTTTATGTTTTTGTTGTTGTGTTCGTTTCTTTCTTTTTTCCTTTATTAATCTGTTTTATTTATTTCATTGTTAAAACTTATGTCTTATTGTTATAATAAAAATCAACCCAGTCTTCCCGTATGGTCATTTTATTACACGGCCACAAAAAGTTAGTAATTTAAAATATCTTACCTTCAGTGGTTATTTAAAATCCAGAGAAATAAACTATATATTACCCAAATACCTTTTGTAATTCTTTCATTTCATTATCCTTTGTTTACTCATTTATAAACTAAGTTTCTCTCAAATTTCACAAAAGATGACGCATTTCAATGAGAAAAAATAGGAAACTTACAACGCAATAAGACATAAAGATAAATGCTGTTTTATGTGAAAAATTTGAATATTCATTAGCATGCTTCTGAAAGTTGACATGCGGGCAACTGAACGAGGAGTCATCTCTATAAATAGATGTAATTAACCAATAGAAAACGTACATGTTACACATTTTTTTTGCTATATATATATCAATGACATAACGAATAAAAGAACACCTTCTTTCAAATGTTTAAAAAACTTCACGACAAAATGGCCATCTCGGTAATGCGAAAAGTATCGGCCACGACTAGTCTGCGCAGATGGCTCGGGCTGTCTCAGATTGTAACTTTTCGATTTCTAAAGAGAGAAATGTCATTCGACCCTATAATACCTTAATTCTATCTCAAGTACTTTATTTTTTAAAGTTTACTCAGCCTTTGTTTGGGTCAGTTTTTCCTTTTTCTTTATGAAAGCCTTTTCACGTGACGGGTCACACAAGAAAGAATCAAAACATTTTTCATACCTACAGTATTATACCATCACTTATTTTAAAGTGAGAAAAAGATTTCGTTTCACCACATGTTAATTTTGAAATACATGTACATTGTAATGGAGGTCGGAATGGATAGAATGAAGAAGTTTAACACCCGGTAGAGTAATGCCCGTGATAAATGTGTATATTTTATTTAATTTCTTCCCAGTTGGTCGAAGGCATACATTTCTAACTATATGCAGTTCTAAATTGCAATGGAATTGGACTAGTTTCATCATGATTTATCGAAAGTCACATTTAAAAGCCATAGGATTCTAGATAAACTTCTTTCTTATAACGTTACTAATACCTCACAATGAATAAGAAAATATTCGTCTGTTCAAATAAGGAATTATTTAAAGAACTTTCTAAAACAAAGCAGGTTTAATTTGCAAACAGTTTGCATCGTTTTGTAATCCTGAACACAGCGTAGTTCCTTAGTAAAATTTCTTTCTAATGATTTACATTTGTGATGGTATTTGTAACAAGTAGAACCTATTGGATTCGAAACCGCTTTAAAGAATACTATGTTATAGAAATGATTTAAATAAAGGATATTGAACGAGTTCATGTCATTGAATACTGAATTTATTAAACGAGTCAACTATAAACAGATAAAAACGAGGCTGCGCATGACCCGAATTTTAGCGAAAAATCGTCAAAATTCTTGAAATTCAACGTTTCAATTTTCCGCGAAACATATAACGCCGTTTCAAAATGACGTCACAAAACATAGATTATGACGTCATTTTCGTGGTTAAAATATAGCGTTGCTATTCGCTCTGAGCTCATTTGCATAGTTATTCCACTAGTGTAATGACATCCGTGTAATATCAAAAATATTCAACGGGCTTATTTCACTCCGGCGACGTCGGTCATATTATAAATTTCAAACAATTTCGTGACGATGAGCGAAGAAAGCCATTAATTCACCGTTTTGGGGGCTTTTTTTTCAAAAATAGATTAACCCTTTCCTGTTTTACAAAATTTTGGACCTGTCCAAATTCAAAGGTTTGCAGACGAAAATTTAAAGTGGATTTAATTTGAAAAATAACCATTCAGTAGGATAGAAAATAGTGTGGAAAAAGAAGAAATTGCTTGTCAGGAGCAATTTCTTCTTTTTTCACAATGTTTTCTCAATCATAAAATCACAGGCACGTAAAAAGCAGGGATTAAACAGCAAAGGGTTAAGGAAAAGCATACAAAATAGCTGATTGCTTTTTATTTATTTTTCTTTCTTTTTTTTCATGGGGGTGTGAACAAAAGAAAGCTATTTTTTGAAGGACCTTACTGAAAATAAATCATTCATTAAGCAGAATAATACTGTTGTATAGACTAAGTAAAGGGTCTTACCTTGATAGATTAAACCAAACTCTTAATACAGACGTACATTCCCACATTTTATAAATAAAATGAAAAATATTCCGTTATATTTTTAAAGTCATTATTACAACTACCGAAATAAATTTTAACGAATTATCTCCAAGGACATTTATTTCAATTTCGCGTGTTACTTTCACATGTCAACATCATAAATAAATACGAAAACAGTAAAAACGAAAATTACTTCTTACATAAAACCCATATATGGATTGGTAAAGAAAAAGCTATCAAGCAGACGATATTTTAAGCTACAGACGACGGGGTTTTTAGTCCGAGTTTTTGCCTTGTACTGTATTATATCATTTCATCATGACAGCCCGGAAAGAAAATCATGAATTAATGACTAAGATTGTAAACAGCTCACTTTATATTTAGATAAGTCTCTATGCAATATGTTTTCCCGCCCGAAATCTTAAAAAAAGATATCGAAATTAAACCCTTTCCACTCTTTAAATCCTTAAATTTATAACGATGGAAATTTGGATTCATGAAATGTCTAAAAGTACATTTGCTGCGCATATATTTCTACATATGGATTATCTTTTTAATTTAAAGCAGACAAAACAATGAAACATTAACTCATTATCTGTCAACAACAAAAAGTAAATGTTACCAGACAAGCGAAAAGAGTAGATCTAAAACACATTAAAATGAATAATTGAAAAGTAGAGCGTTTCCCGTAAAGGTTAATAAAGGCTATGTTTAGTATTTTTACAGAGGTACAAGGTTAAATCTCTATTCAACATTCAGAAAGTTACCAATGTCCGTAAAGTACCGACCCTAGTAAGACTGCGCTATTCGAGCAGACTGATTTAGGATAGACACTTTGAACGAACTTCCATTAGGAAACCTCAGTTAACACTGTTAAAATTTATGGCTTCCACTGAAAGGTTGCGGAGCTTTTACGAGTCCACTACCTCAAATAATTCTTCACCGGTCTCCTTCGGTCGCAAAATGAACAATGTTTGTGTATGTTTAAATCTTTTCGTCGTTACTTTCAATCGAATGTTGCCCAGAATCTTAAAAAGAGCATCGTTTACTTCCCGTCTCACCCATTCCAGAATAAATATGAAAACACCAGGAGAATAATTTGAGCATGTGCGTGGAAAAAACAAACAATCTCAAATTTAGGCAAAGCAAAGACTCTGACCAGCCTGTGCAACCGCACAGTCTGACCAGAGTCTTCACTATGCGTTAAATGGATAGATAAGGTCCCAAAGTATCTGTAGACCATCAGGTAACTTAATATGCACAGTATATGGCTATCTACGCTACTCAGTGTTTGCACCTCACGGGCATTTCAAATTGATGGAAATCATTCGAACACAGGCTCAATTATGATGGTATATGTTGTTTTTACCTTTCTAATTCACATTCCATCTTTATATAGACAACGCTTATGACAAAGCTCTCTTTGTCAAATACGAACTGGCTTCACAGGTCCCTTGTCAAGTTCCGAATTGGCATGAAATTACAAAACCACCAATGAAGTTGGGTACATCGGGTACACGTGACCAAATTTATCAAAATACAATTAAATCTATATGCACAAACTCCATTTAAAACTTAAAACTCAGAAGTATGATAGCTAAAAAGAACTGATCACTTAGGCCTGCTTGTTTTACTTTAACCCTAATTTACGAGCTTAACGTAACAAAAGTCAGTACAAACTGTATGTTCTGTAGGATCGCGCATCCAGGAAATTATTCCTTGTCTACCATTAAACTCCTGTTCGTTCAAATCTCCTCAATAGCAACATGCCGTGCGTTTAGAATGACAAAACAGTGAAAAGTCTTTGCGACTTTTACCCCGCTTTGCGCGCAAGTGCGCGTGCAAAGCTGGGTATATTTGGCAAACATTTGACACCGTTTTGTCATCCTGAACGTGGGAAAGATTATAAAAGGATGTTTCTTTGCACGACTTATCACTTCATGCATTCTTTTCACCTAAATGCTTGGTACTACCAAGCACATATTGAACTGCTTGTCATAATCATGCAATATTATCCAAGTGCAAATTTAGTGTCAAATGTATCACAATACAGTGAACAACAACGTAAAATTGACATTCATCTTGATCAAAATCATTCCAAATCGCTCGCTCAGCGCTCCACTCATAATAATAAAACTAGCATGTACGTGACATTTCCAGGTCACAAGAGCATACATTTATGACGCGATTCAGCATGTGCGTCTTTACTCAGCTCTTTTAACCCTTGTCATGCTGAACCCGGAATATTCCTACTTTGAGAGGAGGGGTAAACAAAGAGCAGACTGCACACACGTGCAGTCTGATCTATGTCTAAACTACCTGTTTTGCTTCTTAAAAAGAAAAGTTTAAAATTTATATTTTCATAATTAATACTGGCACACAATTTGTGCACTTTGAGCACTTTCATTATTCGTCAATTTTACAAAGATTTTATTCAGCATGACATTGGTTAAACAGCCCGCGATTGAAGTTTCTTTATATAATCAAGGATTTTATTCTAAATAATTTTATCCATAATCATGTGGATCGTTTAAACCTATTTATTTCTCATCGATTGGGAAACAAGTTAGATCTTACAACTTAGATTTATCCCTCTCGATTCTGCTTCCTGGAACCAGTACTCGCGCAGAATGTGAGGGCTAATGAAAGAACCAAAATCAATAGTCGCTCTCGGGAATCGAACTCAGGACCTTTGGGTTAATAGACCGATGCTCTACCTCTGTACTACGGACACCATCCTGCAAAGTGTAAAGGATGTCTTAACGCTCCTAAAGTTGACTAAAATTTATCATAAAACACAAGTAATCGGGGTAAAAGCCGAAGCGCAGTTGGTAATGTAATGGGCAGCGAATCATAAGAGCAGAGGATCGTGGTGATCAATTTTTTAATGCTATCAAAAGCCGTTTTTGTCCCTGATTCTTGATTTTTAGAAAGATCTGGTAACATATAAAATAATCAAATAAGAAATATTGTTTTCTTTGAAGTTGCGTGCGTGCTAAGCCTCTTGGATAGTAAATATGATTTTATTCTGTTTTCAAAATATTTCTCATGGTTTTTCACAGAGATATCACAGAAAATGAAGGTTTTACACAACAATACATGCAATGTTAGCATAAAAAACTCGCGAAAAGTGGACATTAAAAGTCCAACAATACCAAAACAAATATAAACGTAACCAAAACACATTTTAAGCAGACATTTTATTCTTTGCTGTGGGTAAACTATTATCTAAAGAAAAATTGCTAATTATGCGTCATTAAGATATGTCGTAAATAGCTTAGACAAAGAGACAATAACTTATTACTGACTTTTTTTCTATAACCATATCAAATTCAATTCAAAATAGAAGTAGATCCTTAAGGTAATAGAATCGTGATTGTTCCGCAACATTTTGGGACTCATGAACTTTCACAATGTTGACTGAGGTTTCCTAATGAAAATCATTAGGAAACCTCGGTGAACACTGTTAAAAATCATTATTTCCTAAACGTTGTTGAACTATTACGTATCAACTACCTTAACACATGCGGATTACAACGCTAGTAAGCAGCTGCTTGGTAGTGAAAAATTCTAAGCCAACAATATGTGTTCGTTAACCACTAAACCCCCGTAAATGCTTTTATTAGAAGTATGACCTTAATAATTGACTTTGACCTTGATATATGACCTTGATATAATCATTGGATTGTACATGTGTATTTATGAGAGGAACCTTTAGGCCAATTGTAAGCATTGCACCTAGAATAGTCTTGAAGTAACAGGGAAATGTGCGAAGACAAACAGACGGACGGACGGATAGATATGCACCGATATAAAAACTTGTCTCAATCTATCGATGAAAGGGAACTAACAATTCTTATAAAAAATAGGCTCTTATGTAGTATGGATAGCTCTTTTATTGTGAACAAACATACTAGGTTTCAAGTCAATACTTTCAGTTGTAACAAAGTTATGATCAAGGTCCTAGTTTGTCACGCAAACGTCAACGATGCCAGGGTCATAGCAATTCTTCCAAATTTTGACCCAAAACAGCCGTGCTACAAATTAAAAGTCGACCAACTCATCGTACTCGTATAAGCTTTTCCCTTTCTGAAGAATTTCTGAATCCACGATTTAAACATTCTTTCTTATCATATAGATCGTTCAGCACGAAACAGTTGTAACTGTCTATAAACATATAGTTATTTAAAACTGTTTTGCGTTGAGCCATCGATATATTTATCTTCCACATGCGACCTCTGATTGGTATCTGCTAGTTCGAATCTCATTCTTAGAATACATGTATTTGTCTTACAAGGTGACTGGATTGTCCCTTTTTACTATACAGGCAAAATATTCATAAATCATAATGAATGTCTCTAAATGCGCAGTACATGCAATGTGCATTCTTCCGCACGAAATTTATGTTTTCAAACAAAAAAGAATTTGTAGTATGGAATGCGAAAGAATGAATGATTAAAAGAACAAACACTTGAACTTATTTGACAATACAAAGACAGACATGACAGTAATTTCACCATCTTCATAAAAAAGGTCTGATTTATTATTTTGTTCTAAAAGACGACCCATGCCACCCACTTGTACGTTATTTATAACATAATTACAAATGCAATGTAGATTGTAACTACTTGCATGTTACTATAAACAAACATTTACGGTAAAGCGACTTAGTGCATTCAAGATAAGGTTTATACGAACGCGCTTTTAAATGCTTCATCTTAAATGCACACCAAATAATACATCCAAAAATCAGTTAAGTTGTTAATCAGCCCCCGCCGTTTCGTCGAAAGGGATTCAAGCACTGACCCCTTGGAATACAGTGTATAGTTCCTTTTCATTGAGGAGCAGACCAGTGCACAAGAACCACAACTCGTACTTGCATAATTTTGGAATTATTGTCCTTTGTTATTTTAGATACTTAGATTTTGTGCAGAGCGTTTCTCTTAAAGTGTATTAGATATCTCCTAGACACTTTAAAGGTAGATTAATCTAATTCGGGGAAAGTGCAGTGCACGAAAACAACTTTTTCTTGCACAATTTTGGACTCATTGCCCTTTGTTATTTTAAAGACTTGGCTGAACATATTCCTAAATGTATAATAACTTTCAATATGAAGTTTTAAAGGCGAATAGATCTCATTTGGGCGATTTACGGTGCATAAAACCTCTAATTCTAGCTACATTCAGTTTACTATCAAGCTTTTAAGGCGGGGTTGGCCATGTCCGACACGGCCCTTTTTTTTCACAACACAAGGTTATAGAAAATTTTCATGGCAAAGATAAATATGTCTGGAGATAGATAGGTCTCGTTTCTGCTACTGGAGAATATGTTACAGGCGATTGTTTTATAATCCGAGTTTTTACATACATTTAATTATTATAACCTATAAGTCAAAATCCCGGCGTGTGAAAAAGGCCTGTGAAAGCGGTTAAGTAACCCATTCCATGATTTACTTTGTAAAACAGTCAGCATTGCGAAGCACACATCGATGGCTCAGCGTGAAACAGTTGTAACTCCCTATATGTTTATAGGGAGTTACAACTGTCTCGCACTGAGATATCGATAATTCAACTAATATTTCATTCTACATACATGTATAGATCTATACGTCAATAATGAATTATATATTCCGCCTGTATCTAACAGTTTGGATTAATATTACAATGCTAATTGAAACATGAAGTATACATTTGTAAACAATCTTGAAATTGATTTCATCGATCGTGAAATATCAGAAGATCCTTACCTTACAAAAATAAGAGTTTGTCGTTTAGCGACTAGAACGTTGTAACTTCGGCAAAGTCAAGCTATAAGGACAATTGTTATGGTTATCCAATAGCGACATTATTGTTCAAACGTCTAACTTTTCAAACGAAGTAATTTCAGATGGACTTAATACTATCTTTTTAGAATGGGTTTTGTTGCGACAGGGTATTCTTTATATTTTAGTTTCACCATATTAAACAACACACGCCTGTCTCTTTAAACTTTGCTTCCACATTTATGCTGTGTACACAATGTTTCGATAGCCCATCGACAAAATGACAATTTGAAGTACGTGAACTCGAAAAACATATCAACTTGTCTGAAAGAAAACGCTGATGGAAAATGAGGTGCCACGTGACACAAGCGAATGAATTTCTTGTAATTCATGAGCACTTTTCAACGATGAAAATGTGACCCGTCTCGGAAAAAAAGACAGTGTCGGAACTCCGTAAAAATGAATATTTGCAAAACAGATAGAATTTCGTAAAGTTCAATTTGAAGTCACATTTCAAAATTCTTTCTCGCGAAGCAGATTAGTCATTCTAGATTCAGAAGATTCATGAGGTGCGAAATTTTGTGACCCTACTCAGTCTGCGCAATCTGCACAATCTGCATAGATTAACTAGGGTCGATTTTTTTTTACTATCAATTTGTGATTTCCAATATAATTTCCAATATATGATATTTAATTTGAAATGACCGTTGTCAGATTCCGACCTCACAGGCTCACAAAAGAATTTCGGACAAAGGTGATCAAAAAATTGCGACCCGTCACACGAAAAGGGACAATATGGGAAGTGCGTAAAGTGTCGATCCTTATCAGACTGCGCGGATTCGCATACTGACTAGGATCTAAACTTTTCGCATTTTACCAACTTTCTGAATTTAGAATAATCAATCTACCTTACTGTGAAAGAGCTTTTGAAATGCGACATCTTGTAGGTCTGTTCTAGAACCTATCTCTTTTTCTAATATTTATTTTACGAAGTTCCCAGATGGTATCTTTTCATGCGACGGGTCTTATATATTTTAAATACAGTGTAGTACATTTTCGGCTGACAAAAATATCTTATTTATTTAGGAGGTAGCCATGGTGGAGGGGGAAACCCATATGTCCACGTCATCTAACGGGTGTAATAATACATCTAATTTGCATATTCATTCAATCGCCATCTGTTTACGGGCTGTCAAATCTATTTGGGGGTAATTTGGTGGTTATTTATGTTAGTAATTGAACATTACATTGTGAAACATATCATAAGAAAAGTAGCCATACATGTTTTGAAGGTACTGAATCCTTATTTGTTCAATTTTTAGTAAATGTAATATGCTTTATATAGACAAACTGCCCTTCAAAGCATGAAGCTGTCCAAAACAACACATGTTTCTAGAGTCCATTAATGCTTAGACAAATATATATATATATCATTGTTAGGAAAAAGCAAGTGGGGAACGGTTTAACGAGTCATAAAATGTTATTTTAATTTCATCTCTATTTTCAAAGCCAACAAAATTTCTAAATAAAATGAAAAAGCAAGATGCTGGGGATGTCATAGCTAAAGAATGACATTAATACTTATGTCTCTGGGTATTTACCGAATGACTCGAAAAATAGAGCAGAAAAGACAAGAATATGCCTACACCAGTCTATATCTGTACATTTAAAACAAGTGCATGTCGTATTGCGATGCAATACAGGAGTCCCCCACCGGATAACAAAAAATCCTTTCTTATAATATAACTCCTACTTACTAGATCTATAACTGTATACAAAATTTGAAGTTGCTAGCACATAAGGTTTTGAACAAAACTTCCCAAACAAAAATATAAGAGTAAATCAACCAATGGCAAAAACTCCAAAAGTGGGCGGAGAAGAATGATTCTTGTACATGACACTTGTCCTCAATGAGATCTATAAGTGTACCAGGTTTGTTGTTGCTAGCACTGATGGATCAGGAGATATGGTCCGGACAAATTGTCAGGATAAAAAGCAACAACGGACAATAACTAAAAAAAGGATGTGGCAGAGTAACAGTTCTTGAACATGACACTTCTTCTCAATAAGATCTACCAGTGTACAAAGTTTGAAGTTGCTAGGGCTTATGGTTTAGGAGATAAGTACGGGACAAAAATGTAAGGATAGAAACAACAAAGGGCAATACCTTAAAAAATGGATATGGCAGAGTGACAGTTCTTGTACATGACACTTGTCCTCAATGATATCTATAAGTGTAGCAAGTTTGAAGTTTCTAGCACTTATGGTTCATTGAGAAGATATTTTCCGGACAAAAATGTAAAGGTAAAAACAACAAAGGGCATTTACTCAAAAAGTGGGTGTGGCAGAGTAACAGTTCTTGTACATGACACTTGTCCTCAATGAGATCTATACATGTAAAAAGTTTAAAGTTACTAGCGCTTATAGTTTAGGAGATATGATCCGGACAAGAATGTAAGACTAAAAACAACAAAGCAATAACTCAAAAAGTCGACATGGCAGAGTAACAGTTCTTGTACATGACACTTGTCCTCGATAAGATCTACCAGTGTACAAAGTTTGAAAATGCTAGCACTTATGGAATAGGAGATATGATCCGGACAAAAATGTAAGGGTAAAAACAACAAAGGGCAATAACTCAAAAAGTGAGTGTGGCAGAGTTATGGATATTGAACATGACACTTGTCCTCAATAAGATCTATAAGTGTACCAAGTTTGAAGTTGCTAGCACTTATACTTTAGGAGATATGATCCGGACAAGAATGTAAGGATAAAAACAACAAAGGGCAATAACTCAAAAAGTCGGTGTGGCAGAGTTATGGATCTTGAACATGACACTTCTCCTCAACGAGATCTATAAGTGTACAAAGTTTGAAGTTGCTAGCACATATACTTTTAGGAGATATGTTCCGGACATGAATGTAAGGGATAAACAACAAAGGGAAATAACTCAAAAAGTGGGCGTGGCAGAGTAACGGTTCTTGAACATGACACTTCTCCTCAATAAGATCTATAAGTGTACATAGTTTGAAGTTGCTAGCACACATAGTTTAGGAGATATATTCCGGACAAGAATGCCAGGGTAAAAACAACAAAGGGTAATAACTCAAAAAGTGGGCGTGACAGAGAAACGGTTCTTGAGCATGACACTTCTCCTCAATGAGATCTATAAGTGTACCAAGTTTGAAGTTGCTAGCACTTATGGTTTAGAAGATATAGCCCGGACAAAAGTGTGACGGACAGACGGACGGAATCGAGCAAACCTATAGTCCCCCAACCGGTAACCGGTGGGGGACTAAAAAAATAGATATGGGTTTCCAACACAAAAGATGTTTCTTCGATTTAACAAAATAATAAAAAATCGTATACCGTAGACTTTGAGGTGAAACATTTCCAATAAACTTTGCTATATGCGTGAAACTGTACGGCCAACTCTTATCCTGGTATTTTCACCAACTTTTCTCCTGAAAGAAAAAAAATAATTTGATCGTAGAGAATATAATAAGCAACAATTAAGGTACCAATAATAAAAAAAAAATGAAATATAGAATTAGTCACCGGATTTTCAACATAGGCGTAACTAGGATTTTGAAATTCACACGCACTCACAAGGCGACCAACGCAGAAAATATGGGATAAAGGCGGTATGTGAACTTTGACAAAAAAAAATGAGTGTCCTCCGTCCGCTCCCCTGTTATATTATTTGAGCGTCAAATTATCGTAACTACAGCTTAAATAAGCTGTAGTTTCGATGTTATGGTCTTTCATCAACGACATTTTTTGAGGGATGATTTATTATCATTACGCACTTGCGTAACGGAAGTTACGCCCTTGAAAATTGTCGTTACTGAAGCTTTATCTAGGTTGTAGTTACAATATTTTTGACGATCATTTACGATTTTTTCACAAAGCATGACTGAATGTTCTTATTTTACATTATCCATGTTCATCCAAAAGTATTAATTACATTGTACTTCAGTAATTCAACATTTAACATTAACAAGACACATGGAGTCGCCAAGGTCACAAGCACGTGGTGGGTTTTCCACGTTATCATACTTTCGTTTTTGTTCCCGCCAAAATAATCAATGGCAATGAAACAATAAATCCTGCCTATCCCATTCAAGGAACAAACTGTAGATTTCCATGAAACATTAAAGCATGGCATGACTCATGGTGTGATAAGGATAGCCAAACTGTCGTAACTACTACTACTTAAATTAGTCACAAATTTAAAAAAAAAGCTTCATTTTCGAAATAAGGCTTGGTAAAATAAAAAAAAATCAAAGACCTGTAATGATTTTTAAACTCTCCGGCCCAAATGCATAAAAAAGTTTAGATGTAAACTTGAGTTTAACATGATTAAATGCATATGGTTAACCTAGAGTTTAAACTAAACTTTTGTTATGCAATCGGGCCTCCTGGTTAAAAAGAAAAAGAAAAACCAAGGGGTATAGTCTAAGATCAGAATTCACATATGTGCAGCCAGATCATTGTCTATACCTTTTGTTCAAACTAGGGATATTCCATGTTCAGCATGGCAAATGTTAAATTTTGCTGGTGATCTTTGGTGGATTTTTTGTGATTGTATGGGCTACGTGAGTTATTTACCTGATAAAAAGAAATTTGAGACGACGAAATAAGCAATCTTGCTTAATTTATCAAAAGAAAAAATACAGTGTCGAGGACTCGGGGTCAATTTGTGGTGTCAACGGTTTTCTGGTTCCTTACCCCGATTTTTCTCACAATAGCAAGAAGCAAAAAAAAAAGTCAATTCCAACAGACACATTGCATTTTTGGCGGTTTTGTGTTTTTTTTTTTTTTTTTTTTTTTTTTTTTTGTAGCCTATTCATTTAAAAACAATAGGTCACAATACCACTTTCTTTCACCCATTCTTCTTCACACGATCCTGCAATCTAGAGGTCCCGGGTTCCATCCCCGACGGCGGCACTAATCCTTTCCGACTATTTGTCTACCACCAATGTGTTGATAATCGTAGACCTATGAGAGACAGCAGCTGGAGGCTAGGAAAGGATGTTATGGTAGTCCTGGTGTGAGAAATACCAGGAAACTATTGTTAGGTGCTCCGGCCGCCGCGATATAACTGCGAAATTGTTGAGAGCGGCGTAAAACCCATTCAAACAAACACAAAACTCGGTTGTGAGAATAGATAATTGTCTCGGCAGAGCCTCGACAATTCTCAATTCTACCAACCTCGTTAGGTTTTTTTTTTTTTTTTTTTTCATATAATACCCTAAGTACGTATTATATATAACACTATCGGGATTTTAGTCTGACTGTTGCTATGCAGGTTTTTATATCATGAAATTGATGATATACAGTTAATAACATTGTGAAATTGATAAAATGAGCGATATTGGAATGAATTGGGAATTATATTGAATGAGCGTAAGGAGGGATTTTTGAACGAAATTAAAGGTTTTTAACAAGTAATTCATTCATCTTCCACAATCTTTTAATTCCAAAAAAATATCAGATTTTATCACCTACAAATTGTTGCCTGCAGCTTCTTTCTTTCTTTCAATTTGGACCGGTCCAAAACCTCGAAAACCAGCCCTTCGTTCAGGATGACAAAACGGAGCAAACTGTTTGCCGATTATACCCCGCTTTGCACGTATGAGCACGTGCAAAGCGGGGTATAAATGGCAAACTGTTTGCACCGTTTTGCCATCCTGAACGCAGAGTAGTAAAGGCTAAAGATTAGTGTTCAAGACACCCATGCTAATTACCATTGTCCCATGGAATTTCGGGTGGTAACAAATGAATCATGGATCATCGATACCTATTGTCTTCTAGTCTATATTTCACACAGTCTAACAAACGTAATCGTCACAGACATATCAATTTGGCAAACTTCAATGAAATTGTTCAAATTCTTTGTACAGAAAAAAGAGGCGCCAAGTTTTTTTTGTTTTCTTTTTTTTTTTTTTTTTTTTTTTTTGTCTTAGACAAATACGACCTCCCCCCTTCCACCCGTCTACGTTAAGATATTTTCTTAAAAGCTTCCAAAATATTTGCTTTGAATTTGAAATTTGACGGCATTGATGATATAACAATTTCTTGTGATGTTGGTGTTGCGAAGCTGAAGGAAAGTGACGAATTGAAGCCAAAGAACATCAATGCCTATTATTGTGAATGTACCAAGTAGATTAATGAATTCTAGTAAATGATAATGCAATTTTTTACCTTAAACTTCTGATAAACAAATAATGCTGCCACGCAGGGCTTAATTTCTTTCTTAATTGACCTTAAGTATTACATTTTACGATCATTGGACTCAGGACTGCGAAGTTGAAAAGTTGGTCGTACAGTTAGTTACATCGTGAAATTGACATAAATCTCAATCAAAACCTTTCTTAATCGCTTACTCGGTGCCCCATTTATTTATTCCAAACACTCACTAAAACCATTCAAAAACGCTCCAAAATCATTAAAATGATACGATCAACAACTACATTCAAAATGAAAATAGCTGGAAAAACTTCGCGATTTCACTGACATAATTGAAATTTTATAAACGTCTAATTGGTCCTTGAAGATAAATTGAATACGTATTATATTAAAGGGAGGTAATGAATACCGCTAATTTCGTTCATCTTGAGCAAAATTAGCGATATCGGATTACCTCCCTTCAATTCCACTCAATCCACACTCATCGCACTCATTCAATTTCATTCCAAAACCATTCCAAAATCATTGCCCTTGTCAATTTCGCTATGTTGTTCAATGTTCACTGTAAGATGCACGTACCTTACATTTGATTCAAAATGCCCAGCTTTGACTATCGATAATTCAAACTCAAATTTAAACCAGGGAATGTGGAAGCAAACAAATGTCAAAAGCGATTTGTTCCTTAACATACCAATTTTAAGCATTATCTCATTATCATTTCTATGTATGAGGACATGGTTTTTGTTCGTATTCAAATGCTAATTCTTATTCATATGCTTTCACATGGAAAGATAGTAGAATTATCTTTTCACGGTAATTAACCCTGACTAATTACTACCTATTTCATTTTCTTTAAATGCCTTCGGGTCTGCCAGTACCAGTGAACGTAAATTCTAGGACATTCGGGTAGGGGCCCGTTTTACTAAACATCTTACGATCATTTTTTGCGTAAGTCAGAATTTAAAGATGCTTCTACAGTTGAAACTAAATGTGGAATTCTGCCATGCAATATCTCATTAGAATCGTCTTCGAAAGACGATTCCAATGAGATATTGAAAGGCAGAATCCATCAATGAATAAAAACGCCAGATACGAATATTGATTTTGACTTACGATTATTTTTTTTCGTAAGATGTTTAGTAATGTCTGGAATTCCGAATAATTGAGTAAAGCGTTTATAAGATACCTTTGTATTTTATAAAGCTTCTTGGCATACGATTATGTAACACATGCTTTGGAAAGTTTAGAGTCTAAATAAAAGCGGGAAAGGGGGGCTTTCCCCGGTGTTCTTTTTCAGAATCCCCATTCTTCAGAATAATGCTATCTTTCGTTGTAAAAAAACATACACATAAAGATATAACTGTATTTCATTTTGCATTTGTTCGGTTCGTGAATTTATTGTGATATTCGGCTGTTCAAAGTTTTCTAAATGATGGAACATAAGTCAAATAAAAGCCTTGGGGGACTTTTTCCCCGCTGTTGTTTGCAGAATCCCCATTCTCGAGAATGATGCCATGTTACATTGTAAAACAATAAAAAAAAAAGATATAAGCGTTTGTTGTAATGTGTTTGTGTCTACATGAAAGTGTAAGCTTTTCACTTGTTTTCTAAGTGATAGATATGATTAATCATATCCAGATTAAACGAGAGACAGACAGACGAACGATATGCATCTCTCCCACACTCTCTCTCACTCTCTCCCTCACTCACTACAATATGTACTCTCAACTTTTGGCGGGAAAATATTTTGAGTTTTATCATTATCGCATTATCCAGACGTCCGGGGTTATAAAATAGAAGGGAAGCCGATTAACATTTAATCCACTTTCTTCTATCTGTTTTGTAAACATTCTAAATACTAATTTTGACAACAAACGGTTTACAGATTGACATGTTCATTAGAATAGTCTGCATTACTTCTAAGACAATATTGTTGTATGTATTCGTGGTATGTTTTTGTCATATCTACTATGTAATGATGTTGGACATAATTGTTCAAGTCATTTATGTGATTTAACTATGTGTCTTATGCTATTTCATCTTAAAATTAATATTGGAATGAGTGTTTTATAATATATCAAAGTCAAGCAAAGACAAAAAAACCATATTGTTAGTATGTGGGTAATCGAAACATCGTAAATACAGCTTAAATAAGCTGCATTTAGCTTAAATAAGCTGTATTTACGATGTTTTGATCACCCATTGGCAATGAGAATACGCGAATGATTTTGTGAGTGTGTTAGTTGTCCCCCGGTAGTTGTTAGTGGAGAACTTCAATGAACAAGGAGAAACTCCTTATGAGATAGGCCTTAAGGACTCCATAAAAGTTAGTTTCGACCGTTGCCCTTGCACAATATGCCGTAACTGGCGAATTGACAAACTCTACGGTGGCAGCAAGGAATGAGCGAGAAATAGATAGGCTTCATGTGGCATTGTGATTGGTGAATGCATATGATACTCGTCAAATGAAAGAGAACTTGTCACAAGTAATTTTAGATTTTAGTTATCGTTCATTTTGAAAGTTTGAATGCGTTTCATTTAGTCAAGGGTTGATCGCGAATTAAATAATCGCTTAAGGGTCATAGATTAATCCACAGACTGATAAAGTCGGCTTAACTACACGAGGTCATATGTTTTATTTTAATCTTATCGAAATGAAACCAAAAATAAAAACACCACTTTGAAAATTCCCCGCCTTTTTCCATGTCAAAAGATGTTAAGATACATGTACATGAATGAATAAATGAATATTATACACTTTATAATAAATTTAAAAAAGGAAGTGCAAATCTTAAAATATTTTCTCTCTCTCTCACTTTTCCTTCGGTTCTTGATCGGAATCGTTCACTAAGTATATAGAGGATAATCGTTTGTTTCAGTGTAAGATCGATTTATATTTCATTAAGTGAGCAACAAAGCTATATTTTCACGAGAAAATATAGCTTTTTTGTTCACGAAATTAAATATTCATCGATCTTACACTGAAACAAACGATTATTCTATTTCTTTAATGCTAAAATGTGAAATTTCTAAGACATATTTTCGTAAAGCGCGTCATTTTGCACGTGTTTGCTATGCAACGTTCATTGTGACGTCACTTATTTCGCCCCGCATAGATGACGTCAGATAGGATGAAATGTTTAAAAGCAGGGTACAAGTTTTTGATAATTTCACTGCTTTTGCGGTGAGATTATCAAGTGATAATCTACCGTTATTTCTCGATAAACCACCGAAAAGCATTAAAGAAATATTTTTAATCCTTAGTATGCCTGGAAAAAAACGGTCACTATGATTTCTCTAAGAAAAATCTAATGTTTTTAAGAGACGAGACGATTTCAAAGAGTACCTAAAACACATTTTTTTATAGTTTCAATATGTAGTTTTCTTCAAAATTATTAGATATTCTTCAATGGTGTTTTTTTCTACGTGATTTTACTGCCATCGGACATTTTTGTAAGCCTTATACGTCTGAAACCATGTTTTGTAGTCGACAAAGAGCTTTTGATACGTCAATTAAAGATGAATTATTAAACACAATTTAAGGACATATGGCTCAGTTCAGCTGCACTTCCGTCTGACAAAATTGGATTATAAAACAAATTCTTGTGCTGTATCAACTGAGTTATTCTATTGATCAAGCGGTTAGAAATCGAAGTCAAATACAGAAAGTAGAAATAGTAGATATGTTGGGACTGCTTGGGTGAGAGGGCACTTAAGCTCTAAATAAATTTGACAGAAAATGCACATAGAAAAAAAATTATATGATGACTATGTGCCTCTATCTTATTATTCTCTGTTGTAGACTTAAAACCTCGAAACTACAGCTTTATCTAAGATTTAAGTTAAAATTGATAAAGGCTTAGATTGTCGAAATATTAAAACAAATAACTACAATATTATCTTAAGATGTGAATCATTTTCGACATATGACCTTTTTCTTGGGGTTCATTTTTCGTTCACTTGATTTTCGTGGTAAAAACAATACAAAGAAATCCACAGAAAAAAAACCCAAATATTTTCAGTAATATTTTTTTATTCAATATTTGTGACCCGTCACGCGAAAAGGGACCATCTGGGAAGTGCGAAAAGTGTCGACCCTTGTCAGACTGAGCGGATTGAGCAGACTGACTAGGGCATTTTCCGCACATTACAAATTCTCTGAATCTAGAATAATCAATCAATCAATCTACCTTCCGATGAAGTAATTTATTAAATGCGACCTCTGGTTGGCCTGTTCTAGAAACAATTTCTTTTAAAAATATTTACTTTACAAAGTTCCCAGTTGGTCCTTTTCGCGTGGCGGGTCACATTTTTGTCAGATGCATTTGTTTGCAGTACAGTGGTTATCCTGTTCGCTGTCTGTATAGAGGCAGAAATCTACTATGACATATGACATGCTCAACCGAACAAAGTGTGTATCATAAATCAAATAATAACGAGCAATCTTTACAATACAGCATACTAATTTTGCGTATTATGCGAAATAATAACTATTGGCATGAAAAAGTACCCCGTTTCTTAACCTTCTTTCAAGGTAGGATCAGTGCGTCTTTATAATGGTATTTTACTGAACATATAAATACAGGTTTATAGATCATCTTGTTATATAGGATCAATTATGAATTCTTTTCTGAGACAAGTTGATCTTAACGGAGTCTAGAATTGAAAAAAAAAAATATCAATCGAGCTTTGGCGAGCTTACCGGTATTTAATTTTCAGTTCTAGATAGGGTTAAGATAAGTTGCATCAAAGACAATGGAGTGACACATTCTTCCTCGAGACGAACAGCAGATTCTCGCCTTTAGATGCTTTTTTACTCCTATGACAAAAGAAATATCACAACAAAGGGTTGTGTGATAAAACGAATAACATATAAGTGTCTTGAAATATCAATTTTGTCTGGTCTCGGCAGTGAGAAACTATTATGACTCGGCATAGACTAGTCATGATATATTCTCCCAACCTCGACAGGATAACATTGATATTTTAAGACACCAACATGTTATTCTATATAATTGCAATCCAATAAAATAAAGAATTCTGATTGGTTTAAATCGCATCACGTGGGGAAATCCATTGCACTTTATTTCTGTATAAAATGCAATAGGTCTTTCGGGAAACCCCCGAACTTCGATCTGCAAGTCCTGTGTTGTAGGAACTCGAATTAATCTAGTTCCCGATCTTCAACGCAACATTTCTATTCGATCTATTATAAATTAAGATATTTTCGAAATAATTTACGATAACAAGCATGCAGTTCTGATTCCGTGCCGACGTAAACTTAGAAAACCGCAAGTCGACGAAGACCGTCAAGCAACCCTCTCAACTAAGACCGAACACGCCGTTTTCGTTAAAAAACATAGACTTACTTGGCAGAAACAAGCTTTTTTGTCATAAGTACCTCTACGAATTTTAATGTTGTCGTTTATTTGTGTATCATTTGTTTTACTTTCTGACATTTCTCTTCGACAGCGAGATAAATAATACACGAATAGATCGTGTAATTTTTTACGCGGAGAAAGTAGACTTGAAGCTTTAATGTTTGGCCGAGTATTTTAATAGTTTCTTAGATCTATAGGATCTATAGGATCGCCCTACGGGCGTTATTTGCCATGTGCTAAGGCAATTGCACTTTATACCCCAATAAACGCAGTGAAAAAGACACTCATCCCTATAATATCAGCCCTGCGTTCAGGATGAAACGTTAGCGAAACGTTTCGAAATGATACCTCGCTTTGCACGTATGTGCACGTGCAAAGCGGAGTATCATCTCAAAGCGCTCGAGAAACGTTTTTACATCCTCAACACGGGGCCGATATCCTCTTGTATGTAACAGTCACCATACATTAATGAATGGTGAGTGAGAGGTAATTTGTATATGACGCAGTGGTAGATACATGCCAGCATACTTAAACAGAATAAAGGATATGGCAGAGGAAATGGCAGCGGCAGTAGATCTATTTGGCAGCAAAAACACATATGACGATCTTTTTCGATACTTATTTCTGTTGCTTTTTTTTATTGTTTCGAACAATATAGACAAATTTTTATGATTGATAAATTCGTGAAATCTTCTCAATAAATGTGAAAAAAAATCAGGGAGTGGTTGCTCTTCCATTTTTCATTTTATAATTATTATTTCTATCTTTTTTATTTATGTAGGTATGAAGTTCAAGATACTATCACTGTGTGTTTGGGATTTTTCGTTTCCATGAACTAATAAATATTTCTCCATTTATTATTATTTTTTATATCTTTATTCATTCTACCTTCCTTTCAAAGAATTTTTGAAATGCGACCTCTGGTTGACCTAAGCTGGACTAAATGTCTTTTTTAAACATTAATTTTACAAAGTTCTCAGAGGGCTCTTTGTCGCGCGACGGGTCACATATATATACATACCTTTTTATTTCAGAATAAACTTTTCTTGAAAACGTAACATGTTTGTTTTCTCCATGCATATATTATGTTTTTTTATGTCTGCTATGAATTTTTAAATGTATGCTAAATGAAATTGAGACGGTTGAGAGATTAAATATCAATTATCGAAAACAAGAAAAAGTAAAGAAATGAATTTTGTGAGGTCGGTGATAGGTACATGTGTTTATTTCGGCTGGGTAATAGTTTTCCCGCCAAAAATTGATATGGACAAAAATATCAAAGCAGGTGATATTTTAATATTTTTTGCCTATTAATTCATAATATGACAAAGAGAAATGATAAAAGAATGACTTCCATTCTTTGTTCCGTATTCAGCGTATGCTTTCAACAGCTGTATAAGTTTACGACATATTTTTAACTTACGGCGTTTATTCAGCTACAAGCATTTACTATTGTAACCACTTACGATTTTTTCCATACAATGAAATTAAAAAACAATTATAATGGTTGAAGGAAGAAATGTTTGAAAAGAAGAAGAAATTGCTCTTAGCGTTTGAAATCGTGGTGTCCCCTATTACACGTGTGGAAAGGACAACCATTTCCAAGCGCTCGACAACGATGTGTCTTCAAACGAATGGATGTATTCGAACTTAATACTTATTACTGTCTATTATTTAGTATTCACAAAGTACCCCTAAATCGTTCAAATAATAGATCAGCCACATTCTTTACTTCTGATATTCTAGAGTATTAAGAGGCCCCAATTAAATTCCAATTGAAACTTTAACGAGTTACTAAAGGAATTCTTTTTTGAAATCTCTAAACCGAACATTTTAAAGTGAAAAAAATATATTTAAAGTGAAAGGGAACGTGAAAAGCAAACACAAGTTACATGAAAATGTAAGAAAACATATATAAAAATACATTATTACAATATACTTTCTAGTTATAACATTTAATAATCATATAAGGACTAACCTGTTTAAGAAAACCGCAAAATGTTGCAGGACCTCGAAACCGCAGACCTCTACTAGACAAAAATAATTAATTACCGGTTAAAACACATCCTATCAACACATAATCACCTGAGGTGTCCGTTTAAACTATACGTTACTAATCAACCATGTGAGCACATTCATAAAAGGCATTAGCCCGCGTGAAGACCACGTGGTGTATCATTGCGAGCCGCCATATTGGATAACCGTCTCGACGCACGCAACACCTTGTAATGGTTTAAAAGTTCAAAGCGAGTCCTATTTAAAACGGGATTTTGACAAGTTTAAAAAGAATCAATACAAATACTTCCTGTCTAGTTATTATGATTTAAATATGAGTTGCTCAAGGTTTTATCAGGACCCTTCGCTTCATTTGTATTGAGTAGATCTCATGGAGCCATGTCGGCGTCTTCTGTTCAGGATACAAAAACATTTTCAAATGACACCCCATTTTTTTGCACGTGCACATACGTGCTAAAAAGTAATCATATATAAGACGACCCCAAGTGTTTTTGCATATTGGTATTTTCCTGTCTCTAAAAACCACCAGGGCGCATTGAAAAATGGTTAATTTAATGGCCTTTTTCTTCAATGGTCAAAAATCAAATTTTAAACAGTCTTTTAAGTATAAAAGTAAGCATAAATGTGTGATTTCCCCCCTGTAAAATATAGTAGCATGAAATGATCAGGGGCCTGTTTCATCAAAAGATTTAAGACGTATTTTTGTCTTACCTATGACTTACCACATGGTTAGTTCAAAAATCATGTATCACCTATATGCCAATAACTATGTAAAGTGATTGTTGTTGTAACTGTTTCAAAAGTCATTAGTAAGACAAAATTATGTCCTAAATGTTTTGATGAAACTGGCCCCGGGCATTTAAGCACTGTGCGCTCAAAATACGTGCATGTGTAAAGGTCGTGATACACTAAATTCTTTAACGTGATTGCGTTTTTGTTTTTGACATGCGCACAGTGTACCCACAGCACTAAGCACACAGGCCTGCAGAATTCCTTTAGTTTGTAAAATAAAAAAAGGATTTACATGGATATAGAAGGAGAACTGATCGGGGAATTTCTGAAAGTTCACAGTCATGATTGGGCACCAATACAAGACACTAGAACCAAGTTATTTGTATAAGTTTATTAAAGGGTGAACCTGTCGCATACGCAAGAAAAAAAATGCCACACTAAATCGAACTCAGCATATGTGGCCCCGGCCTGGTGGAAAAATAATATCAGCCTCACTAGGGAGAGACCTTAGGTATAAGGCATAAAGCTTTAAAAAATAGCCTCTATTTTGCAATCATGGGTTAAGAAAATGGTTACCTGCTATCTGCCTTTTTTTAAGTTCATATTCAGGCGAGTAGTTTTGAACATCATTTCCTGTAACTAATGAATTAATTCTGGTAAAATCTATTGTTGAATGGACCTCTGTCTTTTGTTTCATAGAAAAATTCCCAATTGGACTCATTACAAGAATAGTCTAATAGTTCGGCAGAATAATGGCATATTTTGCTCGAACCTGGAAGTAGGGTTCAAAGTTTTTTCTTGACTGATTCTTGTAGGCCTTCCCTTATCAGAATCCTATTTCCGGGTCAAGATAGTTATATGCCGGAATATAATGTTTGCTTATCACCACTTACCAAAAATACAATGCAATGTTTAAAGAAATCTTTTAATTCTAAAGCTAGCAATTTGATAAGTTAATGATAATAGGTAGACATATTCAATGAGTTAGTATCTTATGGGTATTTTCGTAAGATCCTGCTTATGGAAATAACGTAGAATAATGATGGTAAAATTTCATAACTTAGCTTCTTTTCAACATTGATATCAATGGAATGACTGGATCATAAATTTAACCATAAAAATGCGTTAAAAAGCGTCATTCAATTAGGAGATGTCACTGTAAAATAACGAAAACTTTCTTATTTGCATGGGAAGGTATGCTGAATTTTTTACCAAATAAAGGAAAAATATGGGGTTTATACATATCGGAAAATAAGAAAAAATCATTTGGTAATTTCTTCAAACATGCGTTTTTGTGGCAATTTACCCAGTAAAATTACAAAAATTAGTTCATTTTTAACTTTTGAAGGCAAATTGTGCAATTGCAATTGATCAAAGAGAAATTTTCTTGGCAACAGCCATTGTGAACATGTATAAGGTCTATCAAAATGTATGTGTTTTATAGCTATAAGCTAGTACTTATTAGTTTATACTACACTGAAACGAACTTCTAATCGGCCACCTTGCATTTGCCCCATTTTAACATATCTACTGTCATTTAATGAATTTAAGTCTATTTTCATTTGAAAAGCCGTTCAATTTGGCGTATATTAAAAGAAAAAAGGATTCGAACTTTTTTCTTTAGTGTCTTTAGCAAACGATCAAACACTAGTACCCTCAATCCTGAAAGTCACAAAAGTTGTACTTTTTCGAAATTTTGAAAATTTCGGTCAGAGAAATACTCCAGGATTAATCTTATACGTGATAAACGTCGATGGCTATTGCGTATCAGATACCATATCACTGAAGAAAATAACATTGTGGCTCTTTTGTTTCTCACACAAGGATAAAATGCTAAAATTATCCCACCCACCAATGTTAATTTTGAAATCAGGGGTATCCTTTTATTCCCGTCAAATTCGCTGCTTTCCTCACATTTTACAAGTCGATTTTTATTCAAGATTCTTTCTCGATGATTTTTCTACTAGGATTCGACTACTTCCAATTTCAGATACCAAAGAGAATATTACATTTTCAGCAAAAACCAAGTGGCCGTTTAGAAGATCGTTTCAGTGTAGACCTAAGACGAATATAAACGTTTTACTGAAAAATGGCCAATACCACTCAAGGGCAGATAACTCTAGCATGAAAACGAGCATGGAAAGGTACCTTCAAATTTTGATATAATGACTAGACAATATTAATCTACAACATATGTGAACAAGAAAAAATTCATTGGGCGAAAAAAAATACGCCATGTGTCCATTGCTACCTCAAATAGAATTTTGGATGCTAGGAAACAGATTTCACTAGAGGTAAATTACTTCTTTTCACTTGTTTTTTACTGTATTTTTACTAGTTTTAGCTCATTCACTATTACGATTGACCGCAGTTAGCCAAAAAAACCCTAAGGAAATAATGGCTTTGTCTTAAAAAATACAGAAAATAATGAATGTTTTTAAACGGATAAAATTTATATAAAAATTATGAGATACACTGCACTAACAACAACAACAACATCAACAACTGGACATACACGCATTATTATATATTTTTTCAACAACACTTTCACTGTCAAGAAGTTCACGATGAAACAATTACAAATATTCTTACATTGTCCAGGTTCCTACTTTGCACACGGACATTTTTGGAATCGTACTGCGCAAAGTAAGAATTCTTACTACTTTGCCCGACAAAGTGAGTTGTGCACAACAGTTCCGAGATTGTATACTCTTGCCTTGAACATTGACATATTTTCTAAATCTTTAAAGTAATACGATTTAAAACATCGTGAAAAAGACAAGATGGATAAATTTGGAGTGATTTGGGAATGAAATTGAATAAAAATGATGAGTGAGTTTTGAGTGAAATTAAAGGGAGGCACTCCATTGTCTCTGATCTTGTTCAGGATGAAAAAAATTGGCGATATTTATTCCTCCCCCTTTAAATATGTTTGGAAATAAATGAATGGAGCGTTGTGTGAGCGATTAAGAAAAGTGTTGATCGGAATGAGAGTCAATTTCAGTACGTTCTTAACTGTAGGTACATCACTACATTAAGTAAAAAAAGATATATTTTGAAATATTTGTCATTGTTTTTTGCTTTGTATATATACCTGTAATTTTGGTCATGAAAAATAGTCTAGTCTCTTAAATTTAGAATTTTGAAAATTATCCAATCTCGGACTATGTGATGGACAAAAAGTACTTTAGACCCAGGAGGGCCATGTATCGCCCCACTGGAAACCAGTAGAATCATTATTTTTCTTTAAGTAAATATTCAAGTAAATCAAGATTTTAGACAGCTAGCCAAGGTTAGGGTCAGGGTAAATGGGCCAGATAGATCCTTAAACCATAACAAACATCTGCCAACATTTATTTGTGACATAAAACAGTGCAACACCTAATGATTCGTTTTGTTTTTGGTTAAAAGCCAGAATCCAAGACAATCATCGACTAACATTTATTGGTAACATGATATAGTTCTAGTACTAAACGTTCATTATTTTAGGAAAGTAGAACAATGGTCGTGGTTAGGGTCAGACATTCAATATAATGCAAGAATCAAACACTTGTTTGTAGCTTCTAGCCCTATTAATTCAATATAAAAGAAAGTTTGTCTATGGTCAAGGTCAGGGTTCTTAATGTACAATCCTCAAGCAACCTTTATTATGGACTTAAAAACAGCCATAGACCTGATAATTCAATATTTAAGAAAGTAGGTCAAAGTTCAATAGTAGGGTCAAAGATTAAACATGTTGCCAAAATCAAAGGTAAACATTTACCAACACTTATAAGTAGCATAATTGAGAGTTCTTGGCCTAACGATTCAATATCGAAAAAGTAGGTCAAAGGTCAAGATCGTGGTCAACCGTTTCAACCTGATTCTAGAATCAAATACAATCATCTACCAATAGTTATTACAATTCTAGACCTAAACTGCTAAATAAATCAGAATGTAGGTCAAATGTCGAGGACAAATTCAAGGATTCAAATGATGCCAGAATAAAATACAATCATCTACCAACCTCTGTTAGCAACATGATATACATGTAGTTCTCAACCTAAAAGTTCAATATCAAGAAAGTAGGTTAAAGGTCATGTTAATGATATAGTCCTAGAGTTTGAAATTCTTAATTTGAAAAATTAGGTCTAGGTAAGGATCAAGGGATCATTATGATTCCAAAAATCGAAGAGAATTTTCTCACCACAATTTTTTTGTTACATTATATACCAGTAGTTCCTTAACTAACATTTATGAAAGTAGGTCAATGGTCAAGATCGGGGTCAATTGTTCAACATCTACATACCTTTATTAATCACTTAATACAGTCCCAGCCCCAATAAATCAAAATATTTTTGAAAGTATGTCAAAAGTCAAGGCCGGGAGCAATGGTTCATCATGATGTCAGAGCAAAAGAAGACCATCTTATTACCTTTATAATTGAATGCTGATTTGTGGTTTCAAAGAAATAGATCACGTAAGTCAATATTTTAGTGACTCGAATGCTCATAGAGCCCGTTACCGTGTGTAGCCCCGCCGTGAATTTTATCAAAAAATCTAAGAGAACATGTCCTAAGGATCAATTGTGTATAACGGACGTACTCACGCACGGACTAACAACGGACGGCCCGCCACGACACAAGCTCAACTGGGATAAGTAAACTGGAGCTGGAAAAACAACTTGCTGTGTTGTTTCATAATTCTCATGTCAATTTGAACCCTTAGTCACGACTTTGGACATCTTTTCTAAATAGTCCAGTCAAATTATGGTAGGACCCAAAACAAATTGCAACAAAAACAATGTTGTGTTTTTTGACATCCATTGACATACTCATTTAACATATATAAAGTAGGACAAAATCGGAAGATACGTATTTTGATTTTTTTCGTGATTTTTATCATAGATTTTTCCCAACTAGACCTGTAAAGACATTTTGACAGAAAACAAGTTTAATTCTAAATAAGAAGTTGTTTGTATATCAAAAGCCATGTAGTGGATTGAAATAAGTCATTGGCTGATTGAAAATAGGATATTCTTTGTTATTTGGTCAGTTTTAGAGTTATTTTGTAAAACATCTTACCCCACCCACTCACTTTAACACTAAAATGAAATAGAAAATGGTCGCTTTGGCAGAAAAGGGGCGTTGGCTTCAAGAAATAGGTCTGAAACATTTTTAACAGTCCAAAGTCTTTTCAATGTCCAAGTTAAAATAGATTTCAACCTTCCCCCCCCCCCCCCCCTTCCTCCCTCATGTACAAAATTTTTTGTTGAGCAAGTGTAACAAAAAATAGTTGTAGATATAATCACCAGTCTTTTTTGGCACATCAAAAAAAGAAATCTTTCCAAAATTTAGATTTGATTTTATCTAAACCTTTAGACATGGTCTTGGGTTGACTTTGTCTCTAGAATATAAATAAAGAAATGACAAGAATGACGTATTTCATGGGTTGACCGTCTGTTGTTCATAAGAGTTTAATTGCACTTTGAAAATATACCAAGAATTTGTCTTATTGCCTCATCCTATTATGGAATTGGAGCTATACAAAGCACAAAGACATTCGTATACAAGAAGTTTGGTGGTGGTGTGTGTGTGTGTGTGGGGGGGGGGGTAACTTTATGATAAAAAAGTCCAGTTTTCACACCAAAAAGAGCCTGGTAGGGATAATGCTAGTATTATGTGAAAAATGTTGCAAGAACACACTAGTTTGGCCTTACGTTTGACACATTTTTACAATTGCTGGATGTGATATGCGGAAATTTTAGGTCTGAATGTTTTGAATGAGATACTTTTTTAAAGACAATCTTAGTCAAATTTGATACTTTTTGATATATTCAAAGCCGATAAAAAATCACCTGTTTTGTTTGGAAAGGATTTAACATCTGTATTAACAATTTCATCACGCTGAAAACAGAGCACCTAACCATGGTTCCAGGTACTTTTCTCATCGCTACTACCAGGAAATTCCTTTCCGTGCTACATCTTTCTAATACCAGATATTTTTTACTAGTTTCTACCCGCTGGTTGGAGACAAGTGTAAGAAAGCGTGTGCTGCTGTCAGAGATCGAACCTTGAAACCTGTTACTTGATTGATTGATTAAATGGAGTTTAATGCCGCTTTCAACATTTTTTCAGTTATATTGCGGAGGCTGGAGCACCTTACAATGGTTTCCTGGTATTTCTCTCACCAGAACAACCACAACATCCTTACAGTTATCAACCTATTGGTGAGAGACAAATAGTGACGAAAGATTGAGTGCCGCCGTCTGGGATCGAACCCGGGACCTCTAGATAGCTACCAACTGCGCTATGATGGCGGCTCCCCCGTAATTGGAATCCCGTAACTGGAATCCCAGCGCACAATCATCTGGGCTGCAACGACAGTGGAATTGTCTAGTACTAGTTCTTTCGAATGCAATGTGATGATGGCCCCATTCAATTCATATTTTAAAAGTTAATTGACAAACTAACAGTAAGGTAAACTGTGAATGTCAAAAGTTTGCGTTTTAGATTTTGCGATTTTCGTATTAGGCGTTAAGAAAGTTTAAATTGAAATTTTTTAAACAAGTGCATCACATCAATGACTTAGGAAGCAGGTTTTGTTTTTCATTTGACGAGTTTCGAAAACATTTCTCAAATCATTACGTGTTAAATTGAAGAATGGCATAGGAATGAATTGGAGATAAAATGCTCGATTGCCAATTCATTGGAAGTTTTGATTTTGATTTAAAACAAGACTCAATAAACTTATTTTGATGTGGATAAGTATTGGTAATCAATTAAAACACTTATACAAAGAGAGAATGCTTTTTTTGTAGCAAAAATAAGAAATGGTTCAAAACCTTTTGAGGATGTTATGCAAGCCTATCCTTTAAAAATGAATGAAGAATGAATGCTAACAAGCTTGTGCTTCAAAACTTTTCAAAAGATCAGGAAACCGCAATCTGAGTTTTAAATTAATTGCTTTAATCATGGGCTAATGATTTAAACATAAATCAAGAAATAATTGAACAGGTTTTCAGCTCCACTGGCTGAAAGCCTACACAAAATTATTGTGATTGGATGAAAAAATGGATTTCATGGGCGGAGGTCATTTCCTATATGTTATATAGTGGAAACTTTGAAAATCATTTTTCTCAGAATGTAACTAATGGATATAAATCAAACTCCATTAGTATGATCCTTGGGTGACCCATTATCATGCAGCCAAAAATTATTGCTATTTGAAGATAAATATGTATTTTATGGGCGGAGGTCATTGGGCGGAGGTCATTTCTCTACATATTATATAGTGGAAACTTTGAAAATCATTTCAACGTCAGTAGAACCCAAAATATCTAAAAATCTAGTCAAAACTTAGATTTGCTATTACAAGAATTTCAAGCCTGTGGAGCGACTCAAGCCATTCATGGCTTTCTAGTTGAATTTGACCCCCTAGGCAATTTGCGTAGTATATTTCCACAAGATAAAAAAGATTTTTTTTTTAATTTTTGAAAAAAATATCAAGAACCCTAACCATAGCATTGCTTGATAATCTACCAGCTTTATTAATAAAGTTGTATTAATTTTATAGTAGGCTGTAGGCCAGGAAAGGATGTAATGGAGGTACTGGTGAGAGAATACATTGTAAAGTGCTGCTGCCACCGCGATATAAATGAAAGATTTTTGAAAACGGCGTAAACCCCCATTCAAACAAACAAAACTTGATATAACTTGTCTTGATATGAATGAAATAATGTTAATTAGGTGTTGTAAGAAACCATTTCTTATTTCTACCATACTATTCTTTGATTTTATTTAATGTAAGAAAAAGAGATGGATAATTATGAAAATTTCAAAAATCTAACAAAAAAAGATTCACTTAGAGAACCTAAAGAACAATTTGGGTTAAACGTTATTAGAATCTATGACACATAATTTAGTATCGTTTTTTAAAGCTCCAATGGGTTAAATTTAAGATATATTATTATGAAGAAAAGACAAGTTTGTACAACCGAAAACTTAAGTTTTAACCCTTTCCTGTTTTACAAAATTTTGGACCTGTCCAAATTCAAAGGTTCTGCAGACGAAAATTTAAAGTGGATTTAATTTGTAGGGTAAAAACTAGTGTGGAAAAAGAAGAAATTGCTTGTCAGAAGCAAATTCTTCTTTTTTCACAATGTTTTCTTAATCCTAAAATGACAGACACGTAAAAAGCAGGGATTAAACAGCAAAGGGTTAAAGCATCTGAAATTACAACAAAATTTTCTATGAAATTTTATTGTAATGTAGCTGTGGTAGTAGCCCTTTTTAAGGTTATCAAATGACCAGAGTTCCAATGTCGTATCTTACTTTTGCAAAGCCTCTTTTAATCTTTTAGGTAAGGTATATATATATTCTTTATTTCCTCCAATAATGAAGATTATAAAGTACAAGATTACATGTCATAGAAAGATAATATACAACAATATAACATGCATGGATATAATGTAAATAGTTGATCAAATAATAAAGATGAAAGATAAGGGGGAAAAGGGTTGTTCTTTTAATAGAAGACTTAGGAATTTTATTACGCTGGACTGTAAAACTTCGTAGCCACAGATGTATATCAGTGGTTGCAAACTTTACAAGTCCAACGAATATTAAGATGTATCCAAATTAATACACATATTTGCACATTTTGAATAGTAGGAGCTGGTCCACATCACGTTAGTCCCTGATATAACGCCTTACACGAAACGAAAACGAAGGACGTCACAAGGATAAATGGATAAGTACTATAAAACTACCATGGACAACAGAAAATTCAGTTATGTATGGACTATTATAAAACGATTATAATATATGACATGCATATTTAAGGGACAACAGCCTATACTTATTTACATTTCAATTTGACACTTGCAAAAAAAAAAAAAAAAAAAAAAAAAAAAAAACGCTGGAAGACATTTAATTGTCCTAGTATACAAAGCTATTAAATTAGTAAATTTAATGGTACAATCATGAGTCTTTTGTGACCATTTTACCCATACTATTGCTTAGACTATCGAATCCGGATAATTCATTAAGATGCACTACCAAAGCTATGACAACACCAAATACGATGCAAATAATTCAAGGCTAAGAAGCAAAAGTTTGAATAATTTTCCCCTAAGATAACCGTAAAATTATCGTTGAGACCAAAAAGAGCTTTAATATAATCCTTATGACCCAATGTTGATAAAAATGAAAGCACTGTATTACTTAGCCTTTGATTAAATAAGTCTCGACAGTTTTGTACAGCAACACAGTCAAACAGTATGTGCTCACTTATACTGCATGTAATGCCATTTTTACCACACCTCAAACAAAAAGAGTCAAACACAGCTAAATAGGCAATTATCTGTGCTGCAGAGAAACAAGATTTTAATTTTTCTGGGTGTATCAAAGCGAATAACCACAGCGAAAGATCATGGAATTTAGGTTGTATTTCCTTATATAAAGCAAATTCTTGAACTGACGTCCTTAATTCCCAATCATTTACGTAATGATTATTAATCTTAGACTTAAGATGAGTTTTCCAAGTGTATTTAGAGGGAAATCTACTATAGCTGACAAAGTCTTGAAGAATGTACATCAGGTCATATTTGTACAAAATATTACATATTTCTGAAATAAAACCATAACAAGCAGAACCATTGAAGAAAGAGCACAGACGATACAGAAAGAAATCTTTTACCGCACAGTCCCTGTCAAGACGACATAATTGACCCAAAAAAATGAGTTTTCTGAATTCGATATCTGCCTGAATCGGTAGAGAACCTGAAAGACCAAGAACAATATCAGTTCTAGACCGGGTACACAGCCCTTGAATTTGCTTTAGACACAGTCTGTGCGAGCGCTCAATAACAGAAATATTTTCATTGGAGAGCGGCGGTAAAAATTCACACCCAAAAAGGGCCCTGGGCAAAACAATGGATTTGTAGATCTTAAAGCCCGTCAAAGGATTTAGCCCGTGACGATGTAGACCGTCTTTCACTAGTCCAAAGAAAGAACGTCTGAGCTTACAACTCACGTTCTTAACAACAGGTGTCGGAGACGAGTACTTGTCATACAAAATACCTAAGTGTATTGCAGACTCAGACTCATTTATTTCCTGATTGCCTATGTACCATGAACGTGAGTTAAGTTTGAAAAGTCTTTTTGATTCATGGAAAATTACAATAGAACATTTAGATGGATTATATTGGAATCTCCATAGACAAGAATATTTATAACAAATATCTAACATAGCCTGAAGAGAGTGTGCAGATAGCGACAACAAGGTCATGTCATCAGCAAAAGACGGCGCACACAAACTTAGCCCATTTACCTGAAATCCCAAATTACTACCCACTAATTGATCAATTAAGGAATCGATGAAGATTAAATACAGGAACGGGGACCATACTCCGCCTTGACGGGTACCTTGCAAAACCGGGAACCAGTGAGATTTGTAACCATTATACATGACGCGGCTATACATGTCTGTGTGCATAGCTATTACAATTTTCAAAAGCTTATGGTTAACACCAAGCTGGTGTAATTTAAAGAACAAACCATTGTGCCAAACACGATCAAAGGCCTGTCTTGCGTCTAAAAAGCAAGAGAATAGCTTACTGCGTTTTTCCTTACAGTAATTTATGCTCTCGCTTAAAATAAACGAAGTCATGGTACTACCCATACTTTGCTGAAATCCGCCTTGAAGAGAATGTAGTGGTCTTTCTATAGACCTATGTAATCTTTTAAGTAATACTGATTCAAACAATTTCAGAATCGATGAAGAGAGCGTTATTGCTCTATAACTATTTGGGTCGTTCTTTGGCTTTTTACCTCCCTTAAACAATGTTAGTATTAGACCTTGTTTAAGGGAAGTAGGCACATAATTAAAACAGAACATTAAATCAAACAAAAATGTGACATAATGTAACAATAATTTTCCACCATGAATGATGTGCTCATTACTAACACGGTCAAGACCGCACATCTTTCCGGTTTTTAAAGACAAAACAACATTAGATACTTCGTCACAGGATATGTGATCACCGTCAGATAAAATCGGTTTATCCTTTAACCTAGAAACAAATTGTGATACATATTCAAAATGGGCTTTATCATAAGAAACATTTTCAGTATCGGAGTAAAGATCTGCAAAATGATTACCCCATCCAGTACAGATATCGGATGAATTACGACATGTAGAATCTTTAAATTTGATTTCATTTGACGTATTTTTTTGGGTATTATTACGTTTAGAATTAAACAAGCGCCAAAACAGCGGACAGTCTATACCAGACGCATTGTCAATATCTGTGTTAATTTGCTGTAGGTATTTACTACTTGCTTCTCTATGCACTTTACGAAAACTACATTTCGATTCCTTGTACTCTTTATAAGAAATATACTCATTTCCTCGAGGTCTGCCGGCTTCGAGCCATACTCGGCGCTTATCACGCATAAGCGCATGATATAGCTTGAGGTCAGCTGACCAATAGGGCTTCAAAAATGAACGGAAAAACGATTTAGGAAAGCAAGCATCTGACGCACAATTGATACTCCGAACAATACAGTCGTATAAGCTATCTATATAATCGTAACAGTTATCAGCAGATAAAGCGTCTATACTTGTCTTAAGAAGTTGATGTAGAAATATTTGATAATTAATAATATCATCTTGTGTGACCATTTTCCATTTAACAGGTTTATTCGGACCAGCCTGAACAGGGTCACAGCTTTGCAAATATTCATTAAGCTGTAACTTTATACACGTAGGACGATGAGTTGACACGTTAAGACAGTTATCATCTAGTATGTGACAAGACAAAACAGACTGGAATAACGCATCTGCGATGAACATATGATCAATTAACGACTCATTACGCTTATCATACGAAACATAGCTTGTATAAGAACCCGTACAGTATATAGACGTCGTAACATTAAACATATTGAAGTCAGACATCAGATCTAATAGATCCTGACCTCTTTTATCAATCGGTTTAATATATCTTAACCCGTTTAAGTGTACATTAAAATCACCCATGACAATTAAGGGTCCCATTTCAGAGTACAAACTTATTAGATTATATAATTGATCTATATGCTCACGAAAATACGATATTCTATGGTTACTACATGGCAAATATACCTGTAAAATATACATGTAAATATCTTTTGATAAATGAAGTTGAATACCGACAATTCTATCGCTTTCAATACATAGTGGTGAAATAAAGTGATTATACTTATTTTTCCACATGAGGGCCACGCCTCCTTTACCTGTAGATCTATTTCTATAAGTATTAAGTCCCGAATCACATACTCCCAGGCTATTATAGTCTGGATGTATGCTATTCAGGAAGTGAATATCACTCTGGTGTAACCAATGCTCAGATATGCCGCATATATCGACGTGCTCATAATCGAGTAATTCACTTAAATAAAAAGCACTGGACATTAAGCCAGTAGCGTTCCAAGAACAGATATTCATGATATTATTAAAAAGGATGGGAATTGATAAAACGACCTGTAAAAGGGTTATAATGTATTTAAATCGACTGTAAAACAACTGATAAGCGATTGAACTTTTCGCAAATCAATAATCGTACAAATCTTGATTTAAGTTTGACCGTGTGTCATGATTTACATGAACATTCCCATTGTAGGAGTGTGAGCTGTGTGACTGACCATGACTGACGTCATCCCTTTGATGTACATCAAAGCGACGATGCCGATCATAGCCCTCACCATCCGATCTCGATGAACGGGGATTATACCTCTGCTTTCTAGAGTTATGCATAAGATCTCCCGAGATATCATCATCTTGCATTGATTGATTATCTTCGTTATCATTATCACTAGAAAGTTTTTTCTTAAGTTGGTTTTTGGTTAACCAAGGTTTACAAGTCACTGCTTTGGGCCAAAAGCCCTCCTCTAATAACTTATAAGCGTTTTTTGCTTCGACATTGATTCTTAATGTCACCGATCTACCAGTTCTTTGACCAATAACGCGCAACATAGTCACTCTGACACCTCTATTAGTCACATAGTTGATCAATTTCTGAGTTTTAACTGAAGATCGGAAACCACCTAGGTAGAATCGTTTTGTCTTCGTTGATAACCACTCTGTAAAGTCATCATCGTTATCATCAGGGATAACATTATCACGCCGTTTGGTGGACTTTTGATTCGAAGATTTAACGTCACTGCGTTCACTTTGTTTATATTTATTATTTGTCGTCGAATAATCACGACGATTTAACTCTTGATTTAAATCTTTTCCTGAGCGCCTACCTGATATAATAGTTTGTATATTTTGGGCAGACTGACTGATTGATAAGGGTTGGACACCGTTACCAGGTTGATCACGTGTATCAGGGAATGTTGGTAAAACACCCCCGCTTACATCAAAGGTATCACGTGCCAATCGGTTTTCTGCGGTTGATCTGTAGTTCAATTGGTTATCGACTGAATAGCGGTCAGTGCTGGGATGTGACGTCATGCTTTGATCGTTGATAATCACGGGTATTGTGGGAAGATTACCCGTCTGGACTTCTGTCTGGACCCCCGTCAAAACATCTCGGTATGACGTAGTCAAATTAACACTGTCGGTCACAGGTGGACCATTAAAGCTTGTTTTGCTTGTTTGTTTGTCTGTGAGGGTAGTGTCTTTATTGCACTGTTTACTTAATCTACTCATCGCAGAGTCAACTTTTCCGAATTGGCGATCCAGTCTTTTTCCTAAGTTCGAAATAGAATCTCGAACACTTTTGATCTCCGTTTCAAAGTCATCCTTTAAAGATTTGCAATCTTCTGACACAAGTTTCAGGGAGTTTTTAACACTTACTAAGCCTGAGGTTTTTTCGCCTTCGATGCGCGTAATGTCTGTTACTATTGAAGTAAGTTGACCTGATATATCAGTCTGCAAAACATTTATATTATGCGTTACAAATTTAAGTTGGTCGTCAAAGGACTTCTTTAGAGTATCTCGATCGTTTCTCAGGGAAATAATATCACTCTGGCATTTTGTAAGCGACTCTTTTAAAAGAGCGATCTCTTGAATACATTTGGTTAACGAATCATTACTAGTCTCTTGAATTGTCGTATTCAGATCCGTTTTGGTATTTGCTCTCGATAAGCTCAGTACATCTTTTAATTCCTCACATGAATCATTTTCTAATGCTGACACAAGCACATAAACATCATTTGCTAGTTTTAAGCTGATTTTCTCACCATTTCTTGTTCTTTTACGCTTTTTCAACTCAGCGTCTTTTGGATACGGATAGCCATTTATTTTTAAACAAGCTTCGTACACGGTTGTGCGAATTTCTTCCAACCTGTCCTCTCGAGAGTCACTTTCAACAATTATCTGAGATATAAAGTCCGTTTTAGCATTACATCTATACAGATTTTTCACTCTATCAAGAAGAGGCCAATTATGATCATTGGGAGGCGAGCCACATATTTCTCTAAACAGACTGACATGATTGTCAGGAGTTACTTGTATGCGTGGATAAGTTGACACATAGACCTGCTTCACAGACGTTTGTGAATCGTCTAGCAAGCTTTCATCGCCATTCAAACTACCGCATCGTTGAGCCGGAGTCAGCGGGGTATACGGTGTCGGTACTCTCTCTTGAGAGACTAATAAACTTTCACTTTGACCCTCCATTTGTGAACAATAAGGTGAACAGTCACGGGTCGAATACACAGGTAGAATTTATTCACCCGTAACGGAGGGTGAGAACAAAGAAAAATGGCATTTTCTTATAAAAGTCATATTATGATAAAAAGTCTTACTGAATTCACATCGTAGATATGCTAACTAGTCCATATTGAAGCTTTATATCCGCAACCAAGATTAAAATCCCGACGAATCCTGAAGAAATCATCCAAAAATCGAGATGAGAAAAAATCAACAACTTTCCTCAACCGGAACCGGAAACCAAGTTACTGAGTTAAACAAAGAAATGTAGCACCAGGTTAGTGACATATATACCTTCATTTTGAATTGTTTGGAATTGAAGTTTCAGAAAATTATTCTTAGACAGACAGATTACAGGCAATTTCGTTATCCAATTTTTGTCAAATATATAAATGTGCGTTATCATATAAGACAAGGTGTCAAACTAGTCCCGTACCTCATCAACTCTCACCATTTCCGGCATATTTTACACAATCTGGTAACAGTGAAAAAAAAAAGTTATCAAGAAAAAATAAGCTGATGAGAATGTTGTCAAAATAATTATTAGACTAAGGAATCATCAAAATTTAAATTCAGTGACTACTGAATGAGTTTACATGAGTAGTCGTTTGATACATGGTCTTTTGTCATGAAACAATTGCTTGTGGGACAGACAGACATACAAAAAATCAATTTTTCAACTTGTTGATAAGGGTGTATATGAACATGTTTCAATACCAGAAGCTATTTTTCTATCCATTCTAATATTAAATCAAGTGGGTGGGGTAAGATTAATTTGAATTTGTCTTTTTATGTTTAAAATGCTATATTTTACTTACACCATTAATAAAAGTTGTGGTTAAATTTCTAGAGGTAATTCAAAGGATATTTGATAAGTTTTGCCTGCACAAATCAGTTTTATTATAGGTATATTACACAATATTCTCATCAAATTGGTTGTATTACAGGCAATACTAGTAGGTATCAAAATGTATTGAAAAATCAAAATACGTATCTTCAGATTTTGTCCTACTTTTAGTATGTCATCTAGGGAGGGTCAAGCTACTCAAAAAACTCAAGAACGTTTTTGTTGCAATTTGTTTTGGGTTGAGGCCATATTTCGCTATTTTGACTGGACTAAAAACTTATGATTATTGTTTGGCATTTTTCGTGTTATTGCTTTATCTTTTACCATTGTTCCCAACCTCGAACTTTCGAATATTTTAAGAAAATGAAATGTTGTAAACTGCTCTTGTTCTTTGGTCAAAATTTGTGTGAATTGGCAATTTTTATGCTGAGTTGGTTGGTGAAAAAAAATCATATAGCTCTTTTGTGCCCCTTGTATTCATTTATTTGTAATCTTATTGTTGTTATTATTATTGTTGTTCTAATAATCGTAATTATATTTAAAGTCATGAATATTACCATTGCTATTTTCATTTATTAAGTATGGTTTGCGCTAAATATTTCAGGAAAAGGTAAGAAATAGCACACTCTCTATGACTCATTTAATGATTGCAATGACAATTTAATTTTTGTTTTGTGTGTGTGTGACAAAATCTTTCAATATGTTTAAAGGTTACAGAGCTAAAATGCTCATAAAATTAAGCCTTGAATTAAATCTGTCGATTTTAAATACAAGAACGGCTTTCAAATGGGTCCTCATACAGACAGAGAATGCTAGACGTTCCAGAACCAGGCGACTGTTTAATTGTTATAATTTTGTCATACGGTTTACTGTAACTTTGATTAACATAAGCAAAAGGCGGATTATACCTCACCTGCTTATTAACATTACTGTTTAAAAAAGACATCGTGTAATAAAGTTAAAGACATCAGTGGTGGGGGTGGCGTCTTATTCTTGAACTTATTCATAGGCTTCGTCTCAAGTACATTCAATGCTTAGATGTACGCTCTAAGACTGATGTTGTGATAGGGACATGACTGTATGTTAGGATTTTATCCTATCTCATGTGAGATCTACCTGAGAAAAATTCTGTTCCTTGCACAACTTTGTGATTTAAACAGTCTTTGTTCAGTAAAAAAATGCTTTTGTTGCTTATATGGAAAAGAAATGGTCAATAGCTTTATTCGAGAATGGGATGATAACAACTTCAAATTCTGAATTTATCTTGTATCGAATTACAGGAAGATATGGGGAAATTTCCACTGTTGCAATTTGGAGCACGGAATCATCATAATGTTGTGTAGGTTACCTGTTTCTCAACGGCTCAGTTAATAGCTTATCTTTCTACCATTGTTTCTGTTTGTCCTTAACCCTTGTCATGCTGAACCCGGAATATTCCTGCTTTGGCAGGAGCTATACTGGTTGGAGACCAATTCTCGCCAAGTACCAGTTCTCGCCACCACCACTTTTCCACAGTAAAGACGCAATAATTATTAACCATAAATTATTTTCTGATCAGAAGAAGTTAATGTCAAGATAGCTTGTAATTTAGAAGGGTTTCCTTTTCGTCTTTACCGTGAAAAAGTGGTGGTGGCGAGATCTGGTACTTGGCGAGAATTGGTCTCTAACCAGTAGACAAACATCAGCCTGCACATATGTGCAGTCTGATGTTAGTCTACACCACCTGTTTCTCGCTTTCAAACCAGAATTGCCAATAGATTAGTTTTTCAAAATAAAAAATGGCCTACAAATGGTACTTTCAGTGCTTTTTGCCCTTTGATTTTGATGAAAATTTTTAGCCAAAATTTATGTTGCGTAAGACTGGCTGGTATAGTTTTCTTTACCACATTAACGCTTGTCATGCTGGGGGGGGGGGGGGGGGTGTTAATCGGCGCTCGTGAAAACACATTTTACGTTCCAGTGATACAAGCAATATACGTATCAAATTCCTGTTCTTCTTTTCCACTACATAAATCGCATTTCTTAATCGAGTTTACTACTTTGATAACAAAATTAGTCAATAAATAAAATACTGAATAATATTTTTTCCTTTATAATTAATATTTCTACATGTTTTATTCATTTTGCATCGTATATCTGTTTACTATTTTTATATGTTTGTAAATATAAATCTTCAAGGTTTATTCCCAATTCTTCCGCATTTGAAAATGTCGATAGATACGATACAGGTATAAAGAAGCGGTAAGGGGTGAAGTAAGAATACATTATTCATTAATTATTATTCTTTATTTCCTCCAAATGAATGAAGAGTACATTATGATAACAAGAATAGACAGCGCAACACTATAAGCAAACGGGCAAAAATTGACATACACATAGTACATGTACAAGGAATTTAAGTAATTTTTCTAAGAGTATATACCACGGTTTATCACTGAAACCTCGCCAAAAACAGATGGAGTCAAGCCATAGTCGCGATATCCTAGGAAAAACCGAGTTCTCAAAAATTCTGATAGTAGCCACGCATATGGCCTTTCAAGACACGAAATAGAGAGGCATCATAAGGGATCACGCAAAACCATCAAAGTTTGTTTGTTTTAATTCAAATTAATAAGTAAATGGAATAAAATCGTTATCTTACGATTTTATGCCATTTAGTGATTAATTCGAATTCAAATCAAAGCAAACAAAGTTTTATAAAAAGAAATAATAAAGGCATCATAGGTTTGGTTATTACATAATAATGATTACATTTTACCCCCTTTCCACCATATTCAATACAATATGTAAATAATTGCGGATTTTGAAATATTGGAGAATTGGGAAGACACCGTCTTCGCTATTCGAGTAGTTAAAACCAAAAATACTTAGTGTGGCAATGCCAAAAGATTTTCTTCAACTCACCAGATTTAAGAGCTTCTTTATCCATTCTGAAAAAAATATGTTTATTTTATATATAATTGTGGCTGTTCATTACATACAAACTGCCCTGTCTAAGAAAATAATACAATCTAAAATATTTTATTCTAGACTACGTCATTTTTATCTTTGAATCAGCTTAAAGTCGACCAAATACATTGGCTGTGTCGACTTGAAATAATGGTCTTAATCGATGCTCAAAACAAATTCCGCCAAAATATTGTCTGTTACCGAATTATATTTATATTAAACAAACTGGTTTTCCATATAGAATTTCTGCTGAATTATAATTTTTGGCATAAAGTTTACACATTAATGTCACACATTTGTAGCTGTACATTCTTACAAATCGCATGATCTTAATCAAAACAATAACAACAAAACAACATAAACTTTACAAGTAAAATGAGTTCTTTTTTTGTATGAAATATCAAGACTGTATTCTTTGCACTTTTTTCAGAAAAACTTTAAAAAAATAAAGGAAGAAATAAAAATCGTAAAGAATATATTTTTGATTGAAAATTAGACACTTTATTTTGACTAAAAGATTTGACTATAATTATTAAATCAAATTAATCTGTTATGCAGGAAAATAATTGTTCCCCCAATAAATGAAAAAAAAAGAAGATAAAAACAGAGTTTACTTTAAGCAAATCAAAGTAAGTTTGTAAAATTCAGCTATAAGCTGATAAGTACAAATAATTCAATAAAAAGATTTCCCATTCTCCGCCCCAGCCCCGCAACCTCATGCTGTACTGTATCCCGATTATTAAAAAGAAAATTGAAAAATTGAAAAATCCAAGAATAAAAAAGATTCAATTCATGACTGAAACTGATCAATGATCTGATAAAAGACGAAATTTCGAAGAAATTTTTTTTGAAACAGCAATCAAATATTTGGCAAAAAACACACACACACACACACACACAAACCCCGAATAAATCTATAAAGAAATTATCTACTTTTCTCACTTAATCGTGGCCTAATAGTCTGTAATATCCTGTAACTGCACTTATCTCGCGGAAAAAAGTTAAATGAGATGAAAGAATAAATTGTTATATTTATATACAGTCTTATGAAGAGAGATTTGGCCAAAAGGTCCTACTTACAAAAACATTGTGGCCAAAACGTCTTTTGCAAAAAATGCCCTAGCCAAAATGTCAGTGGCGAAAACGTCCTACATCACAGGTTAGCCCAAATAATTTAAATGACAATAAAACTATTGTCACTATCTTTGCTACTCGTAACATAGTATGCCCATGCTGATTTTACTCATCATTTCAAACCAAGTGGCTCAACAGGCATGCAAGCCAGTTCTCCATGATTACCCAAAACGCAAAACAGAATCGTTGTCGTCCGTACAAAGATTTGTCATTGACCATACTTGACCATATTTGTATTTTGAAAAATATCAGCGAATTTTAGAGAAGTAATTGATTTATTTCTCTGTTTGATAGTTATTCAATGAGCTAAGCACTTGCAAGGGATAAGCGTCAACTTATTGTATGCGCCTACAAATACATTTAAAGGCAATAACTCATTATAGTTTTGTGTTTACCTTAAGATATTTCAATGGAATGAAGATACCATAAAATTGTATTACTTATGAACTAATAACATACTAGAAAATTAATTGCATGTACTCACATGTTAATCCCGTAATTACTTCAGTAAGGATAGATGCGGAGATTGACATGGTCTTTAAAATACAGACATGAGAAGAATTTCAAAATAATACACGCACCCTTCCCATTTTCAAAATCGTGATTGTTCATTGGCTAACAATAACGCCTACATGATATACCCTTTTCTACCCTGCATTGTGAATAATCTTGCCTGTGTTCAAACCTAATGGTTTACGAAAAATTTCTATGTTTAAGGTAGAAGACCAATAATAGATCTGCTAAGTTTTGGAAGACACGAACTTTCACAGTGTTAACCGAGGTTTTCTAATGAATTCATTAGAAAACCTCGGTTAATTCCGTGAAAGATAATCGTGAGTACAGAAATGTTTCGGAACTATTACGGGTCTACTACCTTAAGGAAAATCCTGGGAGGAAGAAGCCGACATTATTGTAAAAGTTGTTTATTCTTTCCAACGTCAAGAATTAATTATCTCTTGGTGGCAATTGCGAAATGTACCAAGCGATTTAAATATTACAATCTAGATTTTAAACTATGACTTCATTTGCGTTTCGAAAGATTTCACTCCAGAAAAGTATATATCTTTATTTTGTAGTCGAATGTTTTTCTTTCATAATCATCACTATCATCATAATTGATTCATCGTTTGATTCGTTTTAAACAGAACGTGATAAATCATGACATTTACTACAAAAATAACAAAAGAAAATAAACAAAGCAATGTTTATTTCTTACGCAATCTACTTCTGCATTCTATATTGCATTTGTATTTAGCGAATGCTTGTTCCCGCCATTTTTTGTAGCAAATGACCATTGCGGTTTTTTTTCATAAAAGAAAATTCTAAACAGAGTTCAAAGCTAAAAACACAATGTTATTTTCATTTACTTCTATGTTCATAAGCACACAACAACAACAATAATATCGACATCATTTTGTGTCAAGCTATCAAGATTATATTTCGAAATAAATGGTTAAAAGTTGGCGTTTACTGACCATAATGGCAATCGATAGATTCGCAAAGACTTACGCTACCCATTTTCGAAATATGAAGACTGTTACTTAAGGTAGACCACCCCTAATGGGCACTTCTGCAAATCAATTGTAAACTATTACTATCTCATATAACATCCTTTTAGGGTCTTCTATGTGAAATATTAAAACTTTTTACCGTAATATAATGATTTTATATAAATTTTAGTGAAACTACCCCCCTTCGGACAAGACGTCTAAAATAAAAGCACTACTTCAGTCATAAAATCAGCAAGATTTTCAAAAGTATAAGTCCATTTTCTATAAATCTGGTATCAAAATAATCAGAGTTCATTGCTCTCTCAAAAAATATTTACAAAATAAAAATAAAATGGCTCATTGAAAAAATATGACAAAAATTATGACCTGTCCTACAGTAATTTTCCGCCTTTTTTACTGATTTCCGTACATTTTCACCAGAAATCTCATAAAAAATGACCAACTTTTAGTAATGGGGCATACATAAGTTATATATCACTTTTTTCTACACTGCCTAAGCAACACAATATAGAAAACCTAAGACGTTTTACCGTACAGAACTTAAGATATTTTTATTTGAAGTTGTATACCCCATATTTCACAGTTGCCTCTTTAATAATCTATATTTCAACATAAGACAAATCATCAAGGTTATTATTCTCCCAAATCATCAAAGTTGTTTCTTATTTGTTAAATTAATATTAACTTTACTATTTCTACATTTAAACAATTAATCTGAGGTTTTAAGTGCCATTTTAGACTTTTTTTGTGTCTTTTCTGCCATATTCTGCCAAATGTCTTATTCAATCTAAAATATAATATTACAGACAAGAACAGAACCAAAAATATCTTACAGAGTAAAACTGTTTTTGTCAAGTCTATGTTTTGGGTTCATAAAACAAAATGAAATGAGACAATTATGACTTGCTTCTTAAATTTAAAACATTTTTTTGATAAAGATTTACAATCAGGGGCAATAACTCTACATTTTTACCAGATGATAAATTTACTAAATTCTTGAGAATTTTATATTTTGTGATAGATCAAAATTCATGACAAAAACTTCTCTTTAAAAAAACAAGGACAAATAGTATTTCTAAACAAGAGTTTGATATGTGCTAACCAACAAATTTTAATGTATAGAGAAAAACAAGGGGAATAATTCAATACTCAAGTAGATGTCTTATCCTGTTGCAAAAGGGGACATAAATCTGACAAAAGTTATCCCTCTTGATATTATAGATTACTCAAGATAGTGAAGATCCTATTATACCTGCCAAGTTTATAGAAATTATCTTCAATACTAACAGAAATATATTGCCAAATTTCACCTACAACTACGTCCATAGGTCTACATCCACCTATATCTATACTGACAACAACAAGGTGATCACAATAACCGACACTTGGTTTTACACATTATATATCGAAGTTTATTTCCTTAAATAGGCTACAACACCACTTTTAACATTTTTTCAGTCATATTGACCCTAAACATGCCAAGTTTCAAGCAAATGCCTTTCAATTATAGATATGACCAAGGATAAATTTGTCAAGCTATCTGCACCTATACTGACAGAGTGACAACAGTAATTCACCATTTTGTTTAATTTCAGCAGATCTATCAAGATGTTTATAAAAACACTAATGTCCCCAAAATAGCAATTCTTGAGAAGTTTGGTCTTGATTCTTGTCATTGACACTGTCAGATGACCTTGACCTTTTAAAGTGTGGATTGAAGAGAGGAGCCTTCATGCTAAGTAAATGCATTATCAGCTGAATAATGTTGAAGCTAAGGGAGAACGTTCAGTTTTCGGCTTAATTTTTCACAGGCAGATGGACAAACAGATAGACAGACAGAGACCAGTAAGCAATATGACCCAGATCTATTGATGCAAGGGAAGAACAAGAGCACCGCCTACGGGTGCCTACGCTCGGCTGTCGAGTGCTGGATGGTGGGAAAAAATCTAAGTTGAAAAGGGGGCATAATTTGAAAATAAATGCATCTAGAGTTATCCCCCTTGATAGTATAGGTTTTTCTTTTGATGGTGAACATGTTTGCCAAGTTTCAAGGGATTGCCTTCAGTAGAACCATAGATATAACAAAATGTCAAAGTTTTCGCACGACGACAACAATGACAACAACAACACAGAGGCTATAGCAATACCTAGGGTTTTCTCTGAAAACAGCCGAGTTAAAAATGCCATTTAGTCCTCTAAAAACTTAAGAAATCTAAATTGGTTTTCCTGCCTCCAAAACATTTAATTATTATTTGTTTTTATTACAAAACCATGAAAATATGTACCTACTATATATCAGTACAGCCAGGTTTCAGATAATTAGTGAACTCAGGATATAATACTATATTACTCCAAGGATCAAATAAAATGCATTGTTGTATCCAAAAGTCATTATTATATAACCAAAGAGAAGGACTACATTGGCACCATAAAAATCTAGTTTTTTATACTGAACAGTGTACATGAGTGCCTGAATGTTTGATTCTACACATTTTCACTGAATTGGTTTCACCACTTGAAAAACATCCATCCTGGGCCACACAGAAGAAGAACACATTTAATCTTTGCTTCAATGAGATCTGTTTAACTTTCTGTTTTTGAAGACACCCAGTCTCCAGATTTTGTAACTCTGTTTTGGGTATGGTTTGACGTGATATAGAACTGAAAATACAGACAAATTAAAAATAAATTTTAAAAAAAGTGATTGAATATGAAACACTTAAGAAGCTGCAAGTTTTTAAATGTCAAATGATAGACTTTATCTAGAAACCATTGGCTTCCACAATTGATAAAAATTAAATCTCAGCAAATATGGCACTTTAATTTTAACAGTTTTGAAGAAGACATTTTGCTTCAAAGTGAAAATTTGGACAGATAGATTTTTCTCCCACTTTTATTATAAGCAATGAAATAATTTATCAATAAAACTATCATAATGTTTGATAGTTATTGTAATTGTTTCTACAAAAGTATACAATGGATATAAGTCTTTTCAAAATTACAATTACATTGTATTAAGATTCATATTTTAGATATGTAACACAAAAGAGCACACTGACAATATTGTTATCAAATACCAAAACCAAGAATTTTTCAAAGATGGAGATTTTTTACTTTGGTGTATGAAAACTAAAACAGATGAAGATATTTTTTACATAGGTGTGTGAAAAACTAAACATTGTTATTCTGAATGAGGCAGCATCATAAAAATAAGTATTGTCATACAAAAAGTAAATAAAGGTTTTGTTTTTATACCTAGATGGATTAAAAAACACAACTCTTGATTTGCTCAAATTCAATATAGTTTTAAAGTGTCTATTTTACCAATAAGTTAGAATTTATAATTGTTTTTGTGATCCATGTAGAGAAAAGGACCATCTGTTAACTCCTCAAAATAAACATTTGAAAACAGATTGGATCCAGGAGAGGTCAAGCAGTTGACAATTTCTAAAGAAAAATGAATGAGAACGTTGAGTGCTCAAATTTCAAGAAGAATTATTTTTTCACACAAAAATATTATTCAAGTTCTTACAATGTTAAACTTACTGTTAAATCTTCTGAATGCAGATCCAGATGTTTCAACAGTTGTGTCAATAGAATGCATTACTGGCTGGTAAAGTAACACAGATAACTGGGGAGGTTCACATCCCATCACAACAAACATCTGAAAGACAGAAGAAACTCACATTTAAAACATCATGTTACAAAATTATCCAAAAGATTATGGAATTTCAGGAACTCACTTGAATTATTAGATCTAAGTACTTTTTCTCTTAAGGGGGATGGGGGTGGGGTTGAGGGTGTAAAAGATTGAGGAGGCTTGACCTTGAAAGATGAACTTATCAGCTGGCCTTGATTTAATGATAATCTCCAAGCATATTTATCCCCCCCCCCCTTTCGAAGAAGAGGGGGTATATTGCTTTGCACTTGTCAGATGGTTGGTCGGCCGTCCATTCATAGACCGTTTTTTTTTGTCCCGAGCATATCTCAATAGTATGTAATTAAGAATCATTAAACTTCACAGGTGGATAGATCTCAATATGGAGAAGTGCAGTGTCAAGAACAATAACTCTACTCATTACATTTTGTGAATTATTGCCCTTTGTTTATTGACAAAGAATAGGCTATTGACTTGCTTTAATGGGGGCATAAATGTTTTAAACATCTCTTGTTCTACATTGTGTCTTAGTTAAGCTCTAAGCCAATGGTGAGTTCAATTTAAACTTTCTTGATTGCTTATTCAGCAATCAACCTGTAAAAACACTCATATATTGCTTTGTCTGAATCCTATTGTGATGAAATTCTTTTAAATGTTTTAAATTTTTTTAATTGACTAGTGGTACACTCGTGAACTTGAAATTGACAGGCTAGTCAACACCTATTTTAATTTTTTATATTGGTATTGCATGGCCTACTTATAGCCTGTGATCAGCCAGGTCATCTGATGCCCTCAGGCTAAATATTAAACACATCTCAGACTTTGAGACAACAAAATCTAATTTAAATTAAGGGCTGAAAAGATGTGACCGACATGGAACCCAAACCCACGACCCCCCAGAATACTTGCTTGGCACTCTTGACTCTTAACAACTGAACTAGCCGGGCACCTGGTAATGAGTCTACCCTCTGTTGATCACTTCATATCAACGACTTGTCATCACTGTCTAACAAATATGACATTGAAAAGTCATAAATCTTTTATTACTACAAAATGATCACTTCATCTTGTTATTGCCAACATGGGCTCAGGCTATTTTTACCCTATCATCAATTTAAAAGTAGGTCAGCTGAAGGGTTGAAATCCATTACAGATAAAAGTAGTTACCTGCAAAGTATGGCTTTATGTAGATTAGCAGATAATCTGTAAGTCTTCTCTTAGTGTAGCACTGAATCCCTAAATGGTGGGTATGAAGAGGCTGTCACTTTTGAAATCGAAACAGGCTCAGGCTATAGCATAGCATAGATGTATGTTGAAAATGAAGGAAAGGATGGGAACACCGTCTGCAGTGTTGATCATTGCAAATTTTGTCCCCTGACAAAACAAAAATGTGCAATAAAGTTTTCTAGCGTGCAAATATCTCTAGTATCAATGAACAATACCTAAAGTAATTTATTTTTACCTTTTAATATATGTAACTTTTATCAATGTTGTAAATTTTATAAAATTTTCACATACTAAATCTGTGATCAAAATATAGTACAAGGGAGGCAACAAGTGGATATGTCTGATAAACTTATGCACGAGTGGTCTCCCCTGCTCAAACAAATCTTTTATGCGTCTTTTTCCATTTTTACGGCAGTATTTATCTTATCTTTTTTTATGAATAATGTAATGTCTTATATGTCTTTAATTGTCAAGTCGGTGTTAAAAGCTCACCAGAGCTTGTGTTATCTGTTATGTACTCCCGACTTTCTGTAAATAAATTTTACTTGACTTGACTTGACTTAACAGGCTAGACATCAACTGATCAAAACTCCAGTTCAACAAAACGGTGTCCATTTTTAACTTTCTGGGATGGCTCTCGATTCCTATCTCACACCTTTCATCATATATAAACTATTCATATCGAATTTCAACCAAGATCCATCTGATTTGACTGTGATTCTATTTGACTTCTTCGTGAATCTATGGGCCTACTTATTTCTCGCCCGATTTCGGGTCGGGTGTAGACTGGTATCACTGTCGAATATCAGAATAGCCTGTTCTAGGCTATTCTGATAGTCGATATGTGGACCAGTCTAGAGCTGGTAGCCTGCTTTCTGAGAGATTCTCTGATATTGCGGGCAACAGTACCCGCCCGGGGTGAGAAATAAGTTGGCCCTATTTTTCCTGTCACGAAAACTCATGACGTTGTTGTTGTCGTTGAAATCGAAAGTACAAATTCGACCGATATTTTTTACTTTTGCATTTAAAAATACTAATTAATACATAATTATTCATTAATTCACATTCAATGATGAATAGAAAGTAATTTTGAGGAAAATATTCAGAAATAAAGATAATTTAGACGCAAATCCGATACAGACCGGAAATCGCCGAGTTGCGATACCGTTAATCACCGGAAACCCGACGAGTGACGACATCGGCCGATGATTTTAGTTTTCATTAGGGGGGGTCTGCCTTAAGTAACTGACATGCGACTTGAAGATATTCCAAAATCTGTTTCGGTATACATGCACTTAGTCTAAAACGATATAAATATATCGGAAACGGACAAAATTAAGAAACAATTATACCACTTTAAAGCACCGAAAGCTGTAAAATTGTCATAGCAGTGTATTTATTGTTTCTACGAAGATTAAATGCAAGACAACGCTGGATCTACAACATATTACGTGTAAGTAAGTGCATAAAGCTGCAGTTACGATGTTTTGGGTGAAAAACAAGAGACAGTTTAGACCTTTAATGCTCATGCTACCTGGTCAGCTTTGTGTAGCATTGTCTTTTGATGGCTATCTAGTGGGTTTTTCTGTAAATACTTGACCATTTAAAAAAAAAAAGTGTAGTCAAGCAGAGAAGGCGGGAAAAACACCAGGAATTTGCTGGATGGGGTAGATCTTTCGGAAATCTGATATTAAAAAAGTTATTGACGACTAAGTAAACTTTTACTTGGTCGTCGATGACTTTTTTAGCAGATCTGCCACGTCCAGCAAATTCCTGGCATTTTTTTCACCTTCTTTGTTTAAAACCTATTTCAAATTGACAGAATTATAAACAATTTTCTGAAATTGTTGTATCACGTGGAGTTGATAATAGGATAGATAATTGGGACCTAGCATGAAATTCAATCTTAAACTTTTCCTGGAAAGGTTTTGTTTTGACGTTCACTTGTAAACCTAAACGGTCATGCGTAACCGCTGCCCGGTTGATTCACGATCAGTTCAATATTCTACCCGATCGATACACGATCGCTTTCCGACCACTTCTCGACAAATGTTCTTCTCGATTCCTACACGTGTATTTGACATGTAATCAAAAAGGCATAAGAAGGCCGAGCGATGCCGGGCAAAATTAAATCACTATTTGTGGGCTTGATCATTCCTGTCGACCGAGTTCAAGCTGTACTGGATCTTCTTGATCGGGCATGATCGAGTTGGTATCGGCATTTGGAACCTAGCATTAATAAGGACGTTTGCTGAATGTTTAATCATGATCTCAGACAGATACCTTATGGCAATAACCTTATTTACCCATTGGCGGATCAAGAGGGGGTTCTGGGAATCGTTACGAACCTCCCCCTCTAAAGCTCAATTAATTATCATATATAATTTATCAACCCTTCTTCTGCTGTTCACGAACGATTCCTGTTTGAAACAAAGATTCGAAAGACAGTCTTTACAAAAAACAGTCTGCACAGTTGTGCAGTCTGGCTTAGCACATACTGTCTTCCAACTACCCGTTGATACTTTTTGAAGAAAGGTCACCCAAAGAACATTTTGGTAAAGTTTCATTTAAATCGGCCCGTTGGTTCAGGAGGAGATGTCCTTCAAAGATAACGGGCTCAAAATAAGCCCCGCTCTGCCACGCCCGTATTTCATTGACCCATCAAAATTTCTTGAACTATTTTTTAAAAAGGTCACGCAAGGAACATTCCAGTAAAGTTTCATTGAAATCGGCCCTGTGATTCAGGAGATTTTGTTCAAAGATTTCGGGCTCAAAATAAGCACCGCCCTGCCACGCCCATAGGCCCTATTTATCGGCAAATCAAAATTTCGCGATCAGTTTTTGAAAAGAGTCACCCAAGGAACAATCTGGTAAAAGATCATTGAAATCAGCCAAGTGGTTCAGGAGGAGATGTTGTACAAAGATTTCGGGCTCAAAATAAGCCCCGCCCTGCTACGCCGATGTTTATGGGCCGATCAAAATCCGAAAATTTTTGGGTCACCAAAGAACATTTTGGTAAAGTTTCATTTAAATCGGCCAAGTGATTCAGGTGGACATGTCCTTCTGAGATTCGGGCTCAAAATAAGCCCCACCCTGCCACGCCCGTAATTTATAATTTTCAGAGTTATGCCACTTTGAACTTTTTAAGGAAGGGGGAGGGGGGGGGGGGGGAATGGTCAAAATTTAAAATTGCAAAACTCTTAAAAATCATCATAAAATGCCCCTTCAAATTCCACCCCTTCATAGAAAAGCCTTTGTTGCGGTGTGGACGGTATTCTCGACAGCCCTTGGGGGCGACAGCTCTAGTTTTTGCTGGTCAATAAATGATCAATATCACTTCATGAGTCATTGCAATATATTATTTGAATGTTTCCGTTTTTGTCAATATTTTGGTAGTTCCAAAACGTAACCGTTCGTGATGTAAGCGGAAAAGCATAACATACAGTAAATAGAATTAAATACATATTTTATCTGAGAAAAAAAGTGGAGATGCCGGGGATTGAACCCGGGGCCTCTCACATGCGAAGCGAGCGCTCTACCACTGAGCTACATCCCCTGTTGACCATTCATTGGAGTAAAAACTATATTTATTTGTAAAAGCAGTATATTGTAACACAGCTTGTTTAGTTTAGACTGACAGGAAAGATTAATCGATTCTCTAGCACTTACAAATCAATAAGAAAGATAATGAGGAAACACAATAACATCTGTTTATTTCGATCGATATGGTTTTTTAAAAGTATCCATTTTCAGATTACGAGCGAATAAATAGAAGGAAAGGAAAATAACTAAAAGAAAGGACTTTTATGAGCACGTCCACATTGTACATTTTTAAAACACGGTTACTGTGTAGGGACTGTTTGAATTTCTAACCTGACTTTTTCAATTCTTAATCTTAAAGAGGCAAAGCAAAAACAGGCGATATCTAAATATTCTCTTAATATTCAAGATGTTTCATCTTTCAGTCATGTTTTTCAGTCTTTCAGAACATCATAGTATTAGCTACAGGTCTGTCAATCTTTCGTATGCCCGTTTAAGGTAGTGGACCCGTAATAGTTCCGCAACATTATGGACCGCATATTCTTTCACAATGTTAACCGAGGTTTCCAAATGAAAATCATTTGGAAACCTCGGTTTACAATGTCAAAGTTCATTACTTCTGAGATGTTGCAAAACTATTACGGGTCAACTACCTTAACACTGGTTCTTTATCAATTCTTAACCGTTGTGTGGCATTCGTTAAGTATTAAGGGTAATCTAAACATAGTAACTACAGCTCGGACTACTGACTGATCAGGCGTGAGGGGCTGTCCGGCTACGGAGTGATATGATATAAGATTCATCTACAATAAACTAGATCTTGCCAACGTCGACAAAGTTTAGTAATTTTTGAAATTTTGTTTGCTGCCAGCACCTGCGCAGGTTAAACCCTCCCTGTGTGTGTTCTCTGGGGATTGGGAAAAAAACGTTTGCGAACGATACCCTATTTAGAACGAGAGTACACGTGCAAAGTTGGGTACCATTTCTTTCGACGTTTTCTTGAAAGTTTTGATCTTGAACTCAAGGCTTGAAATATTTCAGTAATTGACATACAGCGGCGGATCCAGGGTTTCTATGATAGAGGGGTTCGATGTCGGCCTAGTATTCAAATAATTAGTCTCATAGTATCCCTATATATATAGATAGGTATGCTCTGGGAATTATTGTTCAAACCCTGTGCGTTATTCGTAGAATAAGTTTCTGTAAATCGAACACTTCAAAAAGGGATTATTCTATTTGTGTTGCAAGGTATTGAGTGAATTTGTCCACTGAATTTTGATACAGAGGGGGGGGGGGGGGGGAGGGGACACCCCTCCCCCGATCCTGTAGATCCGCCATTGACAAAGGCCAGCGTGTTACCTTTTATTCATTCGCAGATTTTGGTGGCAGTAATCATCGGCGAAATTCAGCAGGTTAAGGGTCCCGATATTAATTATCCGGGAAATTCCATACCTTCCCAAACCAGATCATCCCCCTGGGGGCTTAAGTCGATCCCCTTTCCGCCAGTATCGGAGGGTAGCGTAGATTGGACGGTTTACCAGTCTAGATCAAGAACAGTAGTTCGATGACGACCTTCTACATAAATGACAGAGTACTGAGCCTCTGCAGACCGTTGTTGTCCCTTGAAACCCGGCATAACTAGGCCAGAGGTTATTAAACTTCTCTCATTCTAGATTCAAAGTTTTCTCAAATTATACTTGAGATTCAATCCCTACTTCTGTTGTAATACTAATATTAATGTATACATATAAAATATAAGCCTGTGCGAGACATTTCCAACAAATTTTAAAAGTTCATGGTGTGCAAATATTGAGAAACTTAAACAACAGCAAACTGTAAATATAAATTTAATCGATGGTCTACAGATACTTTGAGACCTTATCTATCTACTAACGGTGCAATGCATAGTGAAGACTCGGGTCAGACTGTGCTAGACTAGAGTCTTTGTTTTGCGAATATTTGAAATTGTTGGAAATGTCACACACAGGCTCATATAATATTGGTAAGTTGTTATAAATAACAACTCATATGTATAACCTTTTATGTTAATACATTTACTTTTAATTCTAAATTTGAGAAAATTCTCAGTTGAGCAGGAAAAGGGTTTTTTTTTTTTAATCTTGGGCCCTGATAAACTCATAATACTGGACCACCAGTGCACCAGTAAAATTAAAGCTTCCGTGCTTAAGGAAGTGGAACCGTAATAGTTTCGCAGCGTTTCAAAAGTAATGAACTTGAACACAGTTAACCAGGAATTCCTAATGAATTTCACTAGAATCTCTAACTGCGACCTTTTCCGGGTCCGAGTCTATGTCTACAGACCATATTTCTATTTAACGACGTTCTATCCGAGGTGTCATGCAAGTTGGGCTCATTTGGGCGTCACCGGCAGCGATCTGGTTAAGGTAGTGGTAATAGTTCTACAACGTTTCGGAAGGCATTGAGTTCAACAGTGTTGACCGATGTTTCCTAATGATTTCATTAGGAAACATCGGTTAACATTTAGAAAGACGATGCGTTCCGAAATGTTGCGAATTTATTATGGGTCCTCTACCTAAAATACTAGCCATGTGTTCAGGATGGAAAACCGTTTGCAAACGTTTAAGAATGGTGCACTGCTTTACAAGTTTGTCATCGCGTAATGCGGGTGCCATTACTAAAATGGTTCGCAAACAAATTTATCTTGAACACAGGGTCGAGTATTTGGCCAGTTTGATAGCTCTCAGCCTTAATTTTGGGGATTGCTAAGAAATCTACACGATTTAAAAACAGCAAAAATCATAGCAGAAATCCATTGAATAATCCCGGCTGTTACAACTGAAGTGGAAGGCCTCACTATCGATGGCCGACTTCTATTTAAACTTTTTTTTTTCAGTCATTTTTCGATCTTTAGTAACTTTGATTTTATATACCTTTACAAGCCCTCGTGCATGCAGGGACTCTCAATTTCGATGGGTCAGCACAAAATTATTGGAATTGCCTCAATAATTTTGAGCACTTACAATGGTTTGCGCCGACCCCTCCAGATACAATGTACATTTGGGATCCATGGTTCATAACATAAACGTTTCGCAGCAAAACGAGGTTGAAAATAGTTCTTGTAAGCAAGTAGGAGTACAAAGCTGGGTTTTGCGAAGCCTAACGCTGTCTTAAACGCAGGGCCGAGTTTCATTATACATGTAATCCTTTCCATATATAGTCCTTGGATTTTACTACCATTTTTGCTAAACAGGGAAAAGCAGTAATTATAGCCGGGAAAGGAGCGATTTCTCCTGTCCCCAAAATATTGACCATAATAAAGAATGGATTCATTTTACATAAATAGTTGAAACTTTTCATTGTTCTTTGCAACCTCTTTGAAATTCGAAAAGGTTAAAATTTCGAGAAATGGGAATTCGAAATACAGAGAAATATGTCCGAATAGAAAATGGGTGAGGTGGAGAACAAACATGTCTTACGGATGTTCCAGTCGCTAGCAAATCTCTATTTTCCAAATTCTTTAGGGGTTTCAGGACTAGAGTTCGTGTTGAAATGGGATAAAATGTTTCGATGGAGTCGGATACCAATTGCACATATAAATTAAGTACGTGTAAAAAGAATGGTATCTAAAAGAAACGTCGTTGGTGAATGATCATTACATCACTAAGATGTTTTTACGATTATTCATAAAAAATCTAATTTACTCAGGGTAAGTTCCATCATCTCAAGGGTGGGGACGAGTATCTTTGGTGGATTTAGGATTTCTATAAATCTATAAAGAGAGTACGAACGCACAAATATTTTTTCTAGCTCTTCTAAAGTAAATTTGAAACTCCATGGGTCACCTTCCGTGTGCGAAAACGTTTAAACCCCTCAGAGGTTTCGCGCCCTATTTCTTTTCTTTCAATGAAATCGTAGTAAAAATGTTGATATCTAACCACATATAATTTCAATATTACTGGCTAGCTTTCGACTTTGGGGAAACCCCTTAGGTTTCTTAAAATAAAATGCTGACGATAAATCATTTATCTGGCAAACTTAAAATCATAAGCAGATGATACATTTGCTTTGAACAGGTGGTGAAATTTAAACATGATCAGCTTTTCTTCTGTTGTTAAAAACATTGGCATAGCATAGAAACCTGTCCTGCGTTCAGGATAACAAAACGGTGCGAACAGTACCAATGTAGGGCCAAGATTAGTCAATTTCGACTAGAAAATATCACCCGGCTATGAGAGGGAGAATGAAGATTTCGCACGAAGGAAGGCTTTCTCTTAAAAGGAAAAACGTAGCCCTCTCTATGATACGCTGATGGGGAGCCTCTCCAGCATCCAATCAGAGAAGACTACGCTATAGCAGCAAGATTACATCCTTTTTAACCAACAATTACCATCTTTGCTGTGCCTCTGGCATCCTGGAGTTCACTTCAGAAAGCTACGGCTCTCGAAACATGTCACTGAATGATGATTTTATATCTCACTTCAAGACAGAAATAAGAAGGCAGTAGTAAAATCATCAATAATGCATACCAGTGGCAGATCCAGAGGGGGGTATGGGGTTGAAACAAACCCCCTTTGTATCCAAATTACATCATTTTAGTGGACAAATTCAAGCAAAACAAGAAAAACGGGCCACTTTTGTATTGTCCAAATTCAACAAATACAAGATATCTGATATGCAGAATTTAAGCAAATTATTCCAATAGTATTTCTATCTATATAGATAGGGATACTTTGGGACTAATTACTCAAATTTTGAAGGCCTTCATCGAACCCCCTATATAGATGCCCTGGATCCGCCGCGGCATAGTAATTGGGCAACTTAACAGCTTCCTATATTTACTTTGAGGGAAAGTAAATCAAGAGACAGGCGACTCATAATTTTTATTCATTTTCAGACGACAATTGAATATTTCGGCACAAATGACCTGCCACACAAAAAGATTCCATCTGTGAAGTACTCAAATTGTCAATCCTGACAAAACTGTGAATGCTTAAAACGATATCTCTGTACGCCAACAGTTCTAGCTGTTTTTGTTCATTGCATTTTTGGTGTATTACCCCTTGTAATACTGAACCTGGAAAACTCCTCCTTTGTCAGCAGGTATAGACAAAGATCAGCCTGCACATATGTTCAGTCTGATCTTACACACTACCTGGTATTTCTTTTTTAAATCAGAAAAATTCAAAATTAAGTTTTCGAAATATTTACAGACTCATTTTGAGTGCATTCAGTGCTTTCAGGACTTTATCTTCAAATCTAATTTTGCAAAGATTTTTATTCAGAAAGGCAAGAGTAAATCTCTTGATTAGCTATGGTGCCATACAGCAACAGTTAACACATTCTTCACTACAAGAGAAAATATGAGTTTGTTTGTTTGTTTGAATGGGGTTTTATGCTGCTTTCAACAAGCTTTCAGTTATATAATGGGGCTGAAGGGCCTGACAATGCATTGGATTTAAATTGCACAGAGTCCAAAATATAGATGAATATATCTGATCAAAAAGTGAGGGGAAAAAAAGATTAATTTTCTTTAGCCCATCAGACTACAGAATATGTTTGTTGTTAGGCTAATAAAACTCCATTCTGTAATACAAGTACAAGAAGGTGCATATCCTGCTAAATCAGATTCAGTTCTGAACTTCTATGGAATTAAACATATTTTAAATGAAGTTGTCAGTTTTAACAGTCACCAAATGTAACAAATTCTTTTTTTTTTCAGTTGAAACTAACTTCAAAATGGAGTGTGTATTCTTTTTCAAGTGGACCAAATTCATTGTCTAATAATGGCCCCAGTAGAGAACTTTTTTTATTATTTTCAAAAACACCCAGAGACGTTTTTCTTTTACTAGCAATCAGATCTTTACACCCAGTCCCTAATCATTGATCAAAACTATCAGTGGTTCAGGTCAAGGGTATACTGAAGGTCACCAGTCATCAGGCTCGGCAAACATTTTGTCTGTGGAATCATCATTATCTGAAAGCACAAAAATGTGAAATGCCATTCAAAAAGGGACCATCTGGAAACTTCACATAATAGATATTTGAACAAGAGCTGTCACTGTAAGATGACAATGCCCCCGACACCGCTTTGATTTTAAATTATGGCCAATCTATGTTGAAGGTCAAGGTCATCCAGGGGTCAAGGTCACCAAAGTATGTGCCTACAGAAAGGTAATGTACCAAGGAATGTTGTGGTAAAGTATGATGCGAACATGTTAAGTAATAAGGAAGTTATGGCCAATGTTAAAGTTTTTGGACGGAATGACGGACGGACAGACGGACGGACGGACAAGTCAAATTTATGATGCCTCCCTATCGGGGGCATAAAAAGAGATTGGTGCTAGAACAGGTCAGAGGTTGCAGTTCAAAAATTCTTTCACATGACAGTTGATTGATTTTTCTAGATTCAGAAAATGAGTAAAGTGTGAAAGGTTTCCACCTTAGTCAGTCTGTGCAATCTGCACAGCCTGACAAAGGTTGACACTTTACACACTTCCCAGGTTGTCCATTTTCGTGTGACGGGTCACAAATTTTAATTATATAATTCATGTATCAATTAACCAAGGGCTAGCTACACCACTTGATTTCAAGCATGGCTAACAGACTAAAACATCATTATAACTTTACAAATGTAAAAGAGTACAAAATGAGAAGCTTTTTATGAAACCTTTCATGCAAACCTTCTCAAAAATGTAAGAAAATTTGTGTTTTAAAACAAGAATTTATTTCAATCTCATTTTGTTTTGTATCTCAGACACAGCAAAATATTACTGAACAATGACTTAAATTATGCAGAGATCAAATGACAAAAATGATTCTGTGATAATTGCATGCTGGTTTCTGTCTATAAATGTTAGGTATTTACTTTTAAATTAGTCCCTATACTGTTCCAACAAAATAGATTAATTACCCATGATTCTGTCTTTTGAATAACACAACATTATTTTCATTGAATGTGTAAATATACATGAATCAAGATCTTAAGCTACAAATCTTGTTCGATATGCATTGTTTACTATACCATAATGCAATAACATCTTGTGTGATTTCATCGATATTTGTACACTAGGGGCCCTTTTTACTTCATGTCTAATGAAAAATGTGGCACACTGTTGGCAAATTATATTCTGTTTTGCACATACATGCCAAGCAGGGCATACTTTGCAAAAAGCTTGTCACAAATATTAGTTTAGAATGCAAGGCTTATCAACTTGTGACTGTATAAGGCAAGACAAATGTCTTTAAAGTCATGAAAATAATTGAAAGTCATCGCAGGTACAGGATTTGTGATATTGGCAAAAACTGTTTGCATATCGCTATCACAGGCGTATTCCATTTTTGATTTATTTTTTGAAAGTAAAAAAGATTTCTGCCAGATGGTACCCAGTAAGTTGACAAATGGCAATAAGATGTGTTTATGATACACAAATGCCCCAAATTTTTTTAGAAATTTGACCTTGTCACATAACCTTGACCTTGGTACCAGCAGATGCATATCATTGAGATCCATCATTCCAAATATCTTGAATAGCTTTGAAAATATTGGCAATGTTAAGTTTTTTGGTTAAGTTTTGCAAACAGACAGACTGCCAGATGGACAACGGTTTAGAAAATATACCCCCGATCTTTATATGCCAGGGCATATAAAAAAGGTTCAAGTACAAACCACTAAGAGACCAGTAAAAATGTTCCAGAACTTCAATCAAAGACAATTTACAAATACATGTATAGTTATTGGTAACGAAACAAGGGTTCACTTTTTTGACCCAGAAAGAAAAGTTGGAAACTTGGCTAACCAGATATGGTAGAAGGCCTGTTGATGCCCAAAGGACAATAAACACAAAGAAGGTTCTCTATTGTAGAAATTAACACAATTTCAATGGTGCTTTTCTGTGGATTATTGAGAAATATCGATATGTTATCACTAGGTAATCTTTATGACCAACCCAAATAAATCAACCAAAAGAATAAGTCCTGCTTTCAGTAAGTCATTCTATTTAATTTCATCTAAGCAAGGCCCACTAAGCATGATTTCAGTACATTGTCTAGTGATCATACGCAAAATTGACATGATTTAAGATAATTTCCCTATCTTTTTTTTTTATATTACCATGAAAATAAAATTATTATTTTTCACTCAATGAACGAATCTTATACTGCAATAAACAATTACACTCTATATATTTGTGAAACTCAAAGCCAAGCTCGTACCAGAAAACATACATGTATAGTATATTTTCTGATAGTTGTATACTTTGACAATGATGTAGATACAACATTTTGGTCAACAAACAATATTTTGATGGTGAAAATAGTTTTCAATGACAAAAATTCAAACTTTTTTTAAACCAAATTTTAGAAAGCTATCTTTCAATTAGACTGAACAAATGCTAAACAATCTAGTTAATATAGGGATACAAGGAAATGAGCCAATGTGTGACATTTCCAACACTTTCATGTGTGAATAACTGAAAGAGATTGAGAGGTTTTGACAACCATCCGCTGAATTTAAAACATTCTTTGATTTTGGTCACAGACACCAAGGTCCTTAGTTTACTTTACAGCGTGTAATGAAGACCCTGATCAGACTGTGCACATGCACAGGCTGGCCTGAGTCTTCACATCACATGCATGTGAAATTGTTGAAAATGTCATGCACAGGCTCATATTAGATTAACTTTTGAGAGATGACCAATTTCCCACATTAGTTAATCAACCAGTAATGCGTTAAAAAAAATGCATGTGAATTAAATTTAATGAGAATGTTTAATCTGTTAGTTAACTTTGTAAAAAAATCTATAACTGATTACCAATCATTGTTTATAAGGGTGGAAAATCAGCATCATTAAACTTAAAATCTGGTTGCTTAGCAACAGATTTTTTGTTCTTCTTTGTAGATTTTTTGTTTTTCTTGAAGACATTTCCTTTCTTATAATTGTGATAGTTATGTGGCCTCTTGAAACCTAATACATGAAATAAGGTTATAAGTTTAACCAACATACAAATGAATCGAGGTCATTATCTCTGAAAAAAGACTTCAAAATCACAGGTTTCTATTTGATGAGTCCTAGGACTGATTAAACTTCATAGCATCAAAGAAGCAATCTTTTATCATGCAATACATTCTGTATAATGAAAAAGGACATTTAACATTAACAAGAGCAAAACAAATACAATGTACTGTAAATGGTTTTATATTGGTGGTGTCCACATTTGGCTGTTTTAGTGTTTCAATTTATTAGCATTGATTTATTTTGGCCCATCTTACATATATTGCCCAAATAAGACCTCTTCACTAATTCTTGAAATCTTTAGTTCAAAGGACGAGAGTATAAGGGAGCCACATTTCTATAGTAATACCGGCTTTCTACAAACTTAACTCATATCCTTATTAAAGTTTTTTTGGTACTCCAGTAATGAGTTATTCAAACATTTCGGCCAGACTTTCATTACAATATATCAACCAAATTGACTCTTAAAACATGACAATAGGTCTTAAAACATTCATGATTTAAACATTGTCAGCAGATTTTCTTATGTTAATTTGAATAATTAGGTCTAATTATCTTTCATAGGAAGACTAATTTGACATGCAAAACTACATTTAAATATAAACTCACTTTTATAGAAAGTCGACGAAAAACAGTTAATCGTTGTCTAAGTCAAAGTTACGAGGTTTTGGTAACCCATCAATAAAATTTGTTCACTTTACTAAGCATGTTTACCCTATTTATTTCTGGATTTATTCATTTACATGCATCTAAAGATAATTGTCTACTTACTTTTGAAAGGACTCAAAATATTGAACTAGAAAGCCATGAATGGCTTGAGTCGCTCCACAGGCTTGAAATTCTTCTAAAAGCAAATCAAAGTTTTGACTAGATTTTTTGATATTTTGGGTTCTACTGATGTTGAAAATGATTTTCAAAAATTCCACTATTTAACATATAGAGAAATGACCTCAACCCATAAAAGACATATTTTTCATCCAGCCACAATAATATTTGGCTGCATGATAATGGGTAACCCAAAGATCATACCAATTAAGTTTGATTGATATCCATCCGTTACATTATGGGAAAATGATTTTCAAAAGTTTCCAGTATATAACATAAGGAAAAATGACCTCCCCCCATAAAATACATATTTTTCATCTGATCACAATAATTTTTGGTAGACTGATAAAGGGTCAGCCAAGGATCATTCATGTAAATTTTAATTGTTATCCATCATTTAGATTCAGAGAAAACTCAATTTACATATTTTTTCATTGGATCAAAATTTCTTGAACAACTTTGAAAGAGGGTCACCCAAGGATCATTCCTGTGAAGTTTGGTTGCAATTCATCCAGTAGTTTCTGAGGAGAAGATTTTTAAAGAAAAAGTTTACGACTGGACGCACGATGGACTCAGTGCCCCGACAATAGCTCCAGTGGCCTTTGGCCAGTGGAGCTAAAAATAAACTCGCCTGATTATGTAACCACTAAGCCACGCCCTGCCAGGTCATTTATAAGGCAGAATACTTGTGCATTATTATCCTGAGAAGAAGGCAGATTATACCTAAGGATCAGGTGCCTTTACTGAGCATTGTCTAGAATGTGTGTTGAAAGACAAATCATGTGGAGCCTTCACAAATTTGACTTTCAATCATACCTTTGAACCTTACTGTACAATTCTTGAAGATGAACTATGATCCAAACAGTCAATTCGCATTGTTCATTGTTATTTTACTCAGGTACAATTACATGATGATTTACTCCCCACTGGCAAAATGATTATCAATACAACTTATTCCTATCAATTGAAACACCATTTTTTTCCCAAAAAAATTGTTTTCAGTTTACCAGAAATTAGACAGATGGATTTTATTTAGTAAACATCTTTCACTGAAAAAAAACCCTATCTATCAGAAGTTGCTTTTAAGAGTAATGAAAAATCTAATTTTTGTAATTCAGGCAATCAAACTAGAACTGTTGCAGAGGGACTTATACCCCCCACCAGCACTTTATTAAAATGTTTGTCAAAAATTTAAGTGTGCAGGATGTGTTTGTAACAAATATTGAGGTCATATGCATCATTTGCATGAAGTTTCATGATTGTATGTTGCTTGGTTCTTGAGTTAGAGTCTAGAAACAAAAATTGACAATGACCTTGACCTATATGACCCAAAAACAAAGGGCACTTCCTTGAGTTATAAGCAACATTTGCATAAAGTTTCACTATTCTAGGTCGATTGGTTCTCGAGTAACAGTCCAGAAATGAAAAATAGGGAAAGGCTTACTGTGAGCTTGACTTTTGACCTATGTGATCAAAAAACAACAGGGCACTTCCTTGGGTCATAAGCAGCATTTGCATAAAGTTTCATGATTGTAGGTCGCTTGGTTCTTTGATTAGAGTGCGAAAATGAAAGTTGAACAAAAATTGACAATGACCTTGACCTTTGTCTTATGTGACCCCAAATCAATAGGGCACTTCCTTGAGTCATTAGCCTTATTTGCATGAAGTTTCACGATTCTAGGGTGCTTGGTTCTCCAGTATCAATCTGGAAAAGAAAAATGAACAAAGGTTGACTATGACCTTGACCCTTGTCCTATGTGACCCAAAACTTTGGTCATAAGCAGCATTTGCATAAAGTTTCATGCTTGTAGGTCGCTTGGTTCTTGGGTTAGAGTCCAGAAACGAAAATTGAACAAAAATTGACTTTGACCTTGACCTTTGTAGCCCAAAAAATAGGTCACTTCCCTGAGTCATAAGCAACATTTGCATAAAGTTTCATGATTGTAGGTTCCTTGGTTCTTGAGTTAGAGACCGGAAACGACAAGGTCTACGGATGGATGGACAGACATAGTGAAACCAATATACCCTCCTCTACTCTGTAGAGGGGGTATAATTAAGTATGTAGTTATAAGTATTGGGTTTTCAATTACTGTTATTCTTCTAATAATAGCATCCTCACTAAAATGAGCACCCCTACATTTTTTGCTAAGAAATCTCACTTCAAATGCCTAAATTCTAGGCACTTTTTTGGACTTCTTCTCTAATTTGAGATGAATTTCCTCTAAACAATCTTTTATATGATATCAAATAAAAGGGAAAAGGGCCATCAATTTTATTTATTATTTTAAATCAGAAAATGCATACTAAATTAAAGCTCCCTACCATATATGTAAAGCTCCCGGGAGTGTTTATTAGGAGAAAAACTGTATACTTACTACTTTGTTGTTTTGCTCCTTGTTTGTTTTGGTGTTTGTCCTCAGACCAATTCAGCTCAATGTCTTTCTCCGGTGTACTGTTTGGAGTGATTCTGGATTCAAAGACAGGAGCACTGTCAAAGATTAACACTATCAATCAGGTGAAATTCTTTGCATGATTTCGAAGTTTTCAACTTTTTTTATTCATAATTGAATAATCATTTATGCAAAAATCATATATGTTTCAAAACCTGTCTGAATTTTCATATCTACTCAAACATGCCATATGAATGCCACTTTATGCTCAGGACAAAGAAATGGACGCTGCCCATCTGCCAGATGCCACAGGTGATTATATAAACATTTGAACTATCAGATTACCTGGTACCTTCACTTTACCTTTACTTTACCTATCAACCTAGATGACATTCAATTCTGACTCATGCCTGACATTGCATTCATTTCTCGATATTGTCTGAGAATATACTCATTTTAATTATCTTCTGAATTTTCTTTAAAATCTATGCCACAGATCAATATGGGAATAAGGAATTAACCTACTCAACATTCAGTGGTTTAAGCTTTTTTGCTTTTTCATCAGAGCCTGGTGGAGAGTGTAGACGTTTATTCTTGTACTGGCTGACATGGGTAGGTGAACTGGGTGCGTCACCATGATTTGTTTCACAGTTATCTACTGGCAGACTTTCATGGCTCTCTGTAGATTCACCAAGTAAATTGGTCCTGAGCATTTCTCTGTATGTTTGAAAGGACATGATCTCATACACAGAACCTTTCTTACATAGTGTCTTCAGTACTGAAAAATAGGAAATAAAATTAAGGTACAATCTGGGAGTTATATGCAAAGCAAAATCCCCAGGCTCTGCCCTCCAATTTTACCTTTTGCATATAGCTCCCCCTCCATCAGACTTCATTCATGGGCACATCAACGCATAAATGAAATTATTTCAAATATAAACATGCCCAGCATTCTCGATGACCAAATACTAGCAAGTCAATCCATCTTGAAAACTTTCCCTCACAAGTGCACCCAAAAAAGGTTTCTTAAGCATTTGCAAAGTCTGTCAACCTAAATGCAAGACTGAACTAGAGCCAAAGTGCAAAGTATACGAACACACCACTTAGTCCCAGTTCCAGAGATGGTTTTCAGACAAAGTTCAATTGTGAGCTTTATCTTTGACCATCATGGCCCCAAACTGACAGGGCACTTCCTTGGGTCATGGCAAAAATTGTAATAAGTTTAATGATTCTAGATCACTGTGTTCTTGCGTTAAGAGTCCGGGAAATAAAATAGGTCAAAAGACAGCATGATTGATTGATTGATTGAATGTAGTTTACTTTCAACATTTTTTCAGTTAAATCACGGTGGCTTGAGCACCTAACAATTGTTTCCTGGTATTTCTCTCACCAGTACAACCACCACATCTTTCCTAGCCTACAGCTAGAAAACAAATAGTCTGAAAGGATGTGCGCCGCCATCTGGGATTGAACCCGGGACCTCAAGATTGACAGTCCCACGCGCTACTAACTGCTCTTTGACTGAGGCTCAACAGACAGAATGACAGATGGTTGGACTGATAGACACGGTGAAACAAATATACCCTCCTCTTCCTCATATGACGATTTCTTTTTTTAGGGGGAGCATCTGTGTCAAAATATTTTGAATCTACCAATAATTAATGTTTGAGAAATGCTATGGACAAAAATTTGATTGTGACCTTCAGTGCAACCTTGAAGTTTTAAATACAGAAACTATTTCTTAAAATGGCACATCTACTCTTTGTGGGGAAAAATTGTAGGAATTTTTGAAATCCATCCTTAATTTTAGGAGAAATGCTCTGGAATATTCTGCCAGACTAATGCAATTACACACATACCTTGACTTGTCGTAGTGATGACTATGTCTGAACCACTGCAATGGGGCCCCAACAATCCCCTCTCTGTAGCCTAATATTTTAATTTCACGGTATTATTTAATCAGATTAAAGTCAGAAATAAAACAAGATATGTTTGTGAAACACAAATGCTACTGCAACAGCATTTTTTCAAAATGTTGACCTTGACAGAAGACCTTGACCTCGTAAAATGAACCTTGACATTGATACCTATGGATGTATATCAATGAGATCTTTCATCATGTAAATTTTGAGATGGTATCTAAAATAGGCTTGAATGAACTGATGATGTTAAGTTTTAATGTAAAGTTTTTAAGAAAATGACCTTGATAGATTACCTTGACCTTGACATCTACAGATGAACATTATTGAGAGCTATCATCATGCTAAATATTAGGCTTGTACCTTAAATAGGCTTGAAGATATTGGCAATACTTAGTTTTTTGGTTAAGTTTTTGTGTTATTTGACCTTGACTTAACAATCAGCAGAAGTGTATCATTTAGATTTATCATCATTCTAAACATGAGGCTTGTATCCTGAATAGGCTTAAAAATATTGGCAACATTAAGTTTTATTGATAAGTTTTGGAGTTGATTGACCTCAACTGCTGACCTTAACCTTGACCTAGTCACAAGGCCTTGAATTCAGTATCAGCAGAAGGTCACAAGGCCTTGAATTCAGTATCAGCAGATGCATCTCAAAGACATCTATCATCATTACAAATATGAGGTTATGAAAGTATTGGCAATGTTTTTTCTGTTTAAGTTTTTCAGTTATTGGGCCTTGACAGATGACCTTGACTTTGGTATCAGCAGATGTATTTTATTGAGATCTATCATTATGCCAAGGCTGGTATCTTGAGGCTTGAAAATATTGGTAATGTTAAGATTTTTGTAAAAGACAAACAGACAGTCGGACAACAGTACAACCATATACCCCTGATCTTTCGATGCGAGGCATAATAAATAATGGCATTGTATGTAAACATACCTCTATCTATGTCTGATTGACTAGACAAGACTATAAATACTGATACATCATCTATCCAGTCTACATGAAAATTACCTGAAATTAAATAATTGATTGATTTTTTCTAGAAAAAGACTACAAATACATGTATATATATATGATCTATCCAGTCAACAGGGAAACTACCTGAAATTGCTGGCTTGCTTGTTTGATTGATCAATTAGACAAGATAATAAATACTGATACATCATCTATCCAGTGAAAATGGAAACTACCCGAAAGTAGTTCATTGATTGATTGATTAGATGATAAATACGGATACATCATCTATCAAGTGAACATTGAAACTACCCAAAAGTAGTTCATTGATTGATTGATTAGATGATAAATCATCTATCTAGTGAATATGGAAACTACCTGAGAGTGGTGGATTGATTGATTAATTGATTGATTAATTGATTGATTAGACAATTTATACTGATATATCTTTTATCCAGTGAATATGGAAACTACCTGAAAGAGGTTGATTGATTTTTCCAGAAAAGACTATATTTATCATGAAATCTCTATTTTGAACATTAATGAATCAATAGAAATGATTTTTGTATGGTAAAAAGAAAATGAAAGCTGTCAAATTTGATGAATATATAATGATCACTACTCAGAATAAAGTACCCCTTCGTTCTTTAAAATTGACCAAAAATATTGGCAATACTATTGCATCAAACTTCAATATTGTCCATAAATGGTCAATAATATTGACAATAGTTATTGACGATATTATTGACTATTTATTGACAAAACTGAAGATGAATCAATACATAGAATTGAAATCTTTGTCAATAATATTGCTCATGTATGGGCTCTTTAAAACACTAATTACCAAATCCTGAAAACAGCTTGGCTATGTTGTCGTATCTCCATTCTGGCGGGAAAGACAGATGGAACACATGGTCACGAGATGGACTCACTGAAATGAAAGAAAATAAATGATAATAATTCTTCTATAACATTTCTAAACTAGAGCAATGTAAAAATTATGTAAATCTATTAATACCTCTTGGAAGTAATTTACATTGAAGCTTTAAACCTTATTTTTTTTAGGCATGGGAAAACGAGAGCACAGACTACAGGGTGCCAATGCTCAACTTCAGGGCCTTGTTAATGAAAAAAATGTAAGTTAAAAAAGGGGCATAATTCTTACAAAAATTCTTCCAGTATAATCCACCTTGATAGAATGGATAGCTTGTGATAGAGAACACACATGCAAAGTTTCTAGAAGACATATTCAATAACAACAGAGATATGTTGGAAGGTTTAAGTTTGTCACACACACATCTACACATATGCCTACATCATGACACCAAGGTGATGACGATCGCCTGACGTTTTCTTTCAAAACAGTCAAGCTAAAAATGTAATATTTGTCTACAAGTGACTAGCAGAAGAACAAATTTTAAACATATTCCTGCACTAAACATAGCTTTGGCAGGCAGTATAGACTGATATCAGTTTACAGACATGCAGTAGCTGATTATAGCCTACACTGCCTGTCTCTTAAATCTTAATTAATGTAGGGAAATTTTGAGCAAGATAGGTTGAACAAAATTTTCCATTTGTTTTTCACAAAATTCAAATTCAGCAGGAAAAAGTTCAAAATTGGATATCACTAAAAAGACCCTTGTACCTTATAACATACATTATTATTGTTAAATTCGTCTTGTTTAAAGTTTTCAGTTTTTGTCATAAAATTACAGAGCTAATATTTGGCCCTGTGACATGAATGACAGACCAGTTAAGCTAAATAATTACACTTAATAACCCGACTAATGATGATTTCACAGGTGACACAATACCACATTAGGTGGATTTGTTAATGAGGTAATTAACAGAGCTACAGGTACAACGGCGATTTTGATAAAGAATTGAAATATATCTATAATACTTACAAAATTCCTAAATTGCTGGTACTCATTGGAATCATCTCATTGAGATGATTCAAATGAGTACCCACTATATAGGTTTTCATTGAGAAATGAAGATTTTAGATTGGCATTTCTCACTCTTATCTGTACCTGTTTAATTATATTGAAGTATTCAGGTGTCTACTACAGATAAAAGAAGAAATTTTGACATGTCACTTCTTTTCTTAAAATGTATGACACCCTTTCTTTTCAAACAGTTTCTGACATGTTTTAAGTTCTAAGTAAGAAGACCTTGCATTCAACCGAGCCAGTAACATTCAACATGTTTTCAAGGCGAAATAAAAATACCAAAGCCAATAATCCAACAAAAAAGAATAGCTGGAACTCAAACAAGCAAAGATTCCATTGTGAAACCTGAAGCAGCCAACTCATGATAAATATTACTGAAAATGGTGTTCAATCATTATAATGACAGTGGAATCTTTTAAATAGCTGAAGCAACTCAAATATGTCAAACTTTTTGTGTTTTACACCAGGGCCATAGGTTATATGAAGTTTCATGATTCTACGTCGCTTGGTTCTCGAGTTAGAGTCCGGAAACGAAAATTGAACAAAGTCTCACTGTGACCTTGACCTTTGACCTATGTGACCCAAAAACAATAGGGCACTTCCTTGGGTCATAAGCAACATTTGTGTAAAGTTTCATGATTCTAGGTCACTTGGATCTTGAGTTAGAGTCCGGAAACGAAAAGGTCTACGGACGGACGGATGGACGGACGGATGGATGGACAGACAGACATGGTGAAACCAATATACCCCCCTCTACTTCGTAGGTTGGGGGTATAATAAATGTATGAGCATAACAGATAAAATTTATAAGTTGTTTTCATAACAACTCATTCATATTATCTTTTATGGTCATACATTTATGTTAGTATAACAACATCATTTCGGCTCTAACTTCAAGTTGAAATTTGAGAACATTTTGAATCGAGAATGAGAAAAGTTTCATAACCTTGGGCCCAAAAGTTGCTATTAAGAGCAGCTTATTGTTCTTTTAACCTATTGTTTTTTACACATTCAGTTGCAATTAAGCAGTAAGTTGCTATTATCAGGGTCGCAATAAAGAGAATTCCACCGCGTTGATCAATCTTCAATATTACCAATATAACCAATTATAATAAATTTGCAATCTCCATGATTAAAATATTAAAACAGTGTTTACTTGTGGATCATGCTCTAAATTTTGCAGTCATTTTATGTTTTGAAAGATTATTGTCACTTACTTAGTCTGGCTTATTTCTTAATTTCTGGTAACATCTTTTTACTTGCCAAAAACTTGCATTCATTTTTAACCAACACTGAGAATGAACCTTAACACTTGAACATCAATGATCCTTGACCACTGATGGTTGAGCGTAGGTCCTCAAAATAGGTTAATGATACAACACATTCCAATTATTTTTTTTTTATTATCTTTATCAAAAATCAAAGATAAGATGTTGTAAAACATACCATGTTATGCCATAGTGTATATTCATCGAGCAATTTATTCATTTCTATGAAACTGACCAAAGTATTGATCAAAATTTCATTGTGGTCTAACAATGAAAAGCCAGATAATGGATTATGATTTGAAAACAATTGCCCAACACTAGGGTCTTTGGGACTCACATCAGATAGTTTTGAGGGTCCTGGCTACTTATTTGAGTCTCAAGACCCGCAAAACCTACGTCTGGTTGGTGCTTTAAATTGCAGATTGACCTAGTAGTTCCAAATGGGAATGTACCAGTTTTTTGTTATAGAAGAATAATTGCATTAGCTAAAAGGATTTTAAAATTCTATTTTTGAATATTGAATTTCAAAGCAGACAGTAGAAAGGTGTAAGGCATTGAAGTATTTAAAAGATTTTTGTAATAAGATAAGAAATGTTTCACTTTGTTCATAGTCACAAGTCATTAAGTTGAACATATACCCTTTTTGTGTTAAACCTTGGTATATCAAATCGTATAATAGAACTTGTCACAAAGCAAGCAAGGATTTCCCATCAGCAGTAAATCAACAAAGAACTAAACAGATGAAATAAAATTCAATGATGTCAATAGAAAAATTTACCAATTAACTGATTGTTTGAATAAGGCTTAACATCACTTTCAAAAAAAATTCAGTTATATTGCTGTAGCTGGAGCACCTAACAACGGATTCCTGGTATTTCTCACACCATAACTACCATTACATCCTTTTCTAGCCGCTACTCCCACATAGGTCTATGTTTATCCACCAATCGGTAGGAGACAAATAGTCGGAAAGTATGAGTGCTGTCGTCCAGGATTGAACCTGTGCCCTCGTGATTGAGAGGTTGACACACAACCAACTGCACTATTTGGGTGGCTATAATGACCAATCAAATCACTCAGTTATACAAAAAGCAATCTGTTATGACCTTTGTCATTTCATGCTGTTTTTGTAAAAAATTACTTGTTTGGGAGACTCAAAATATTAAGCAATGACATTAAGGTTGCTCATCAACAATTGAGTCTGAGCATGGCATTTTGAAAAATTTAACAAGTGCTTGAGGTACATCAATTGAGCAGCCTAGAAAGATGCACAATGCAATTATAAATTAGATGGTGTGACTACTTAAAGATACTGTCAGACCTTATCTATCTACAGAGTGCATATGGCCAGACAGTGTGGATGGTTGGCACATGATTAAAATTGTACAATATGTCAGACACACACTACTTAATTTTCTTTTTGCTCTAGTATGCCATTCATTTTTCAAGATAAATCAAGTTTTAATTTCTGTCTGTTGAAGGTCAAGAGTTGTAAAACTACCTATGATACCTTGATTTTCAAAGAGTTGTGATGTTTGACTTTGGCCATTGACCAGTATACAAGAAATAAGCTTCCTCATGTTGAAATTCTGTGAAATAAGTGTTTTATGGATCCAACTTATGTTTTTTTCGTAAATTTGTGAATAAGTAAGTCCACTTACAACCTTGATCCTGAGATTTGCCGACTTAGGAATATTTAGTTATTATAATTTCCAAAAAAGACTTTTGAAGTCCAAAATGACTAATGAATTTAGGCAAAAAACAACAAAAACAACCTAGAATGGTTGTCCAAGGACAACACTTGTCAAGCATTTGACCCTGAAATGTCACTTTGAACTTTGATCTAAGCAATAACTAGTATAAATGGCATTTCTACATCTTGAGGGGAACATCTGTGCCAAATTATTTTGAATCTCACCCATGAAAATATTTTTTAGGTTATTTTTCAACCTTGATCATCAGTCGAACTCCACCTTTTAGGTAAAACAATCTTTAAATGGCACATCTTCTCCTTTTGGGAACAATAATTTATTGTGTAAAGTTATAAGGACCGCAATGGAAATAAGGGTTTACTCATTTTTACCTTATCCTTGGTGTTAGGAAGCATGTCATGGTTCTTTAAAATTTAAGTAATCTATAATTTATTAACTCCAAATTGTGTATTTTTATATGACTTTTATCCCATGAACCATTATATGTTACCTATGCCGAAATAAAGTTATTACTATTTTTATTTCAAAATCCATCCATAAATGTTTGAGTTATGCTCAGAACAAAATAGGACAGACACTTTACACACATAGACAACTTGCTGTAGCCAGGACTATGTCTTGCTCACCACAAGCAAACTTGACAAAAATCCTTCAACAAGAGGGTCAGAATATTCCAAAACCACTCACCTTGGTTTTATTAGGAGGGTCAATCAAAATTTCGCGATCAAGTTTTGAAGAGGGTCACCAAAGCAACATTTCTACCAAGTTTGGTTGAAATCAGCCCATTGGTTACTCAGAAGATAAGCTTACAATTTTCAGGTTCAAAATAAGCCTTGTCCTTTAACACCCATATTTTGGGGTCAATCAAAACACCCATTTTTGGGGGTCAATCAAAATTTCAAGAACAAGTTTTGAGGAGTTACACTATAGGAAAATTTCAGCAAAGTTTGGTTGAAATCAGCCTATTGGCTACTGAGGATAAGATGTTTACAGATTTCAGGGTCAGCCCACCTCTAACACGCCCAATATTTGGGGTCTATCAATATTTTACAAACAAGCTTTGAGAAGGGGCACCCAAGTAACATTTCAGTCAAGTGTGGTTGGTTATTGGTCTAGTAATTATTGAGAAGATTTTTAACAATTCTTTGGTCAAAGTAAGCCATGCCCCGCCATGTCTATATATATTTGGTGGTCAATCAAAATTTCACAATCAATTTTTGATAAGTGTCACCTAAGGAACATGCAGTATGTGCCAAGATTGGTTGAAATCAGCCACTTGGGTACTGAGGAGAGGATGTTTAAGATGTCAGGGTCAAATTAAGCCCCTTCCATATTTGGGTGTTCAATCAAAATTTCACTAACAAGTTTTGAGAAGGGTCACGCAGGAAAAACATCTGCTAAGTCTGATTGACATATCAGTCCATTGGTAACTAAGGAGAAGATGTTTCAAGATTTCAGAGTCAAATAAGCCCTACCCTACCACACCCATAATTTTGACAATCAAGTTTTGAGGAGGTTCACCCATGGAACATTTATGTAAAGGTTAGTTGAAATCAGCCCATTTGTTACTGAGAAGATAGTTTAAGATTTCAGGCTCAAAATAAGCCCAATTCAGTGCAAAGCTAACATTAGATGGTCAATCAAAATTTCACTTGCAAGTTTTGAGAAAGGTCACCCAAGGAATATTTCTGCAATCTGCAGGTGAGCTAAAAAGGCATTCATTAGCTTAGCAATTTAAGAGTTAAGTAATTGTAGACAAGAATATGGGTAATTCATGATAATAGTAAATAGCTCCATTGGTGGGCTAAACCTGTCAAAATGATCATTAGATAAAACTAATAACACCCTTTAAATTTGCACTTTATTTTATTGCAATTATTTCAGACTTCAATTGCTTAAACTTTACTTTACTTCAGAGAGTACAAACGAGAAACGAAAAATGAAGTGAGAAGTTGCTGTCCTGATTATAAAATATATAGGTATCTTAGACATTCAAAAATTGATTTTAAAGGCGAAACTATGTAGTTTTTTTCATCAGCCAATCATTAGGTGGTAAACTAACAGGCTCATTGGTTGGGTGCTTAAAGCGTTCATCTCATACTCTGATGGTTGACAATTGGGGTTGGACTACCAGTACCTAAATATTGACCCTTTCCTGTTTTACAAAATTTTGGACCTGTCTAAATTCAAAGGTTTTGCAGACGAAAATTTAAAGTGGATTTATTTGAAAAATAACCATTCCAGGGTAGAAAATAGTGTGGAAAAAATAGAAATTGCTTGTCAGAAGCAATTTCTTCTTTTTTCACAATGTTTTCACAATCATAAAATCACAGACACGTAAAAAGAAGGGATTAAACAGCAAAGGGTTAAGCAAGAATCACTGTAAGTGGATGAAACACAATTGGCTGTAGATGCTTGAAATAGTAATAAACTAAGTAAAACAACATTGCAAATTGTAACAGATTAAACCCACTACATTACTGGGTGAAAAATAACAAAGGGAAATAACTTAAAAATCAAGAGTTACTGTTCCTGTGCACTGCACTCAATAATCATGAGAGGAACAAATACCAAGTTTCAAGGCAAGCTGATACAAGCTTACAGAGTTATGCTCTGGATAAAGAAGCGACCCACCCACTGGACACCTGGACGCCATATATGATCACATAAAATGTCCCCTCTTTAGACAGGCATATAAAACGGGGGCATTATTTTTCCAAAACTAGTTTATAGATTGAAATTAATTGTGACCATACCTGTCAATTTTCAAGTACATATATTTAGAAGTAGCTGTTAGGCCATTGACAGAGTCCTGACAATAGCTTAGAGTTTTTGTCGTAAAACAGGCAAACTAAAAATATTTTTACTCTTATCACCAATTCCTCACATGGCATTATATTATAGACAAAGGAACATGTCATAAATATGTAACTAAACCTAATTAACAATCTGATAAACATAATCAAGTACATTCCTCAATTAACCTTTCGTATACTTGTAATGCCAAGGGTCAAATAAATTCTGAAGAATGGATTACATATCTATTTATAATGCAATAGTAACTGTTGTCAAAAAGCTTTTTCAGACTTATTTGAATTAAACCAGTGAGTAAAAGAAAATATTTGTGTTCATGAAAATACTTTAATGTCCCAGGAATGACAATTTTTTTAATGTTTGAGCTTTACATAACTGACCTTTACCTTTATGGATTACCTTGACCTTATATGATGTGTATGGATTGAAGGAAACTTCAAGCCGAAAAAGAGCCTTGTTACTCAAAATTATAGTTGAAGTTACAAGAAAATGTTAAGTTTCGCAAGAAGAGATAACATTTTCTGGTATGATGACTTTTAGATTCAAATTGTTCAATTTCATACACTCTGAAACCCCCTACATTGGGTTACAATACTGATTGACATCATCTCATCGAGACAAATATAACTAGAACTGTCGCAGAGCGGACTTATACCCCCAACAAGCACTTTGTCAAAATGCAAGTGCTATTAGTGCAGGATGTGTTTGTAACAAAAATTGAGGTCATATGCAGCATTTGCATAAAGATTAATGATTCAAGGTCGCTTGGTATTTTGAGTTCAAGTCCAGAAATAAAAACATTGAAAAATAAGGAACATTTCGATAAATTTTCATATCAGGTCACTTGGGTTTAGAGTTAGAGTCCAGAAACGAAAATTGAACAAAAATTGACCGTGACCTTGACCTTTGACCTATGTGACCCTAAAACAATAGGGCACTTTCTTGGGTCATGAGCAAGATTTGCATAAAGTTTCATGATTCTAGGTAGCTTGGTTCAGGAGTTAGTGTCCGGAAACGAAAATTGACTGTGACCTTAACCTTTGACCTATGTGACCCAATAACAATAGGGCACTTCCTTGGATCATAAGCAACATTTCCATAAATTTTCATGATTGTAGGTCACTTGGGTTTAGAGTTAGAGTCCAGAAACGAAAATTGAACAAAGGCTGACTACGACCTTTACCTTTGACCTTTGGGACCCAAAAACGATAGGGCTCTTCCTTGGGTCATAAGGAACATTTGTATAAAGTTTCATGATTGTAGGTCACTTGGTTTTCAAGTTTGAATCCGGAAACGAAAATTGAACAAAGGCTGACTGTGTCCTTGACCTTTGTGAACCAAAAAAAATAGGGCACATCCTTGGGTCATAAGGAACATTTGTATAAAGTTTCATAATTGTAGGTCACTTTGTTCTTGTATTGAGTTAGAGTCCGGAAACGAAAAGGACGGACAGACAGACGGACAGACAGACAGACATGGTGAAACCAATATACCCCCCTCTACTTAGTAGGTGGGGGGTATAATGAGTAATTACAACATTGGGTTTCATTGTAAACCAAGCAGCCATCACAGGGCAGTTGCTAGCTTCTCGGACTGTCAATCTAGAGGTCCTGGTTTTGATCCCCGGCAGCAGCACTTATCCTTTCCAACTAATTGTCTTCTACCAATGGGGTTGATATTTGTATACCTATGTGGAGTAGCAGCTGGAGGCTAGGAAAGGATGTGATGGTAGCACTGGTGTGAGCTTACCAGGATACCATTGTTAGATTCTCTAACTGCTGCAATATGACTGAAATAATGTTTAAAGCGGCATAAATTTGACTAAATCAATTAAATGAAGTTTTCACAACTTTTATCAAATGGTTGAAGTGAAGTTTCATGAAATGAACTCTAATTATTAGCTTTAAGAGGTAGGGCAAAATCTATATGGACTTATGATGTGTTGTTTCTGCATGCTTTTTAAACATGTCACAGAATGCACGCATGGTTCTAATACACATCTATCTACACGGATTCCTAAATTGTCCATTTGGCAAAAAGATTGCTTCTTTCAAACAGAAGATGTTATACCGCCATATGTGAAAAGAGCAATATCACTAATAATGCAAGTAACGTCAAACTTTTCATTTTTCATAAGTTCAAGGACTTAAAGGTGTATTATTCCTATGTAAGTGAGGAAGTGTTTAAGTGGTCTTGTTACAATTTAACGACATTTTTTCCATATCAGAGTAGCCATGCCCCCCTTCAAGACAGAGATAAACCCATTCTTTATACCTCAAGATCTAACTCGATAACAAAGCGTATCCTTGAGCACTCATTTCCGCAGTTCTGTAAAAAAGACAGACTAAGGGTACAGAGCAAAACTATTGTAACTGCCTATAAATATATAGGCACTTACAATAGCTTTTCACTGACCCCTCAAGACAGAGAATGTGATTGTCAATCTGATATAAAATACAAAGAGATCATTGTGACCAGACATTTTTTTTTTGAGTGAAAAAAATTACATCCATCAAAAAGATATACTTCTGTTGTCAATAGTATTACAAATGTTGAACCAGTCAATGTCGAAAATGGGGCATAATTTTTGCAAAATGCATTGAGACTTATCCCCCTTGATAGCACATGTAGCTCTCAAGTGAATGCCTTAAGTAGAACCAGAGATTTCACAAAATGTCATAGATTTTGCATGAGGAAGATGACAACCACAACAATGACGACAACACCAAAGCTATAGCAATACCACAGGTTTTCTTTGAACACTTGCTGAGCTATAAATTAGATGATGAATGGTCTACTTTAGAACATAATCTGTTACAAGGGATTGGAATTCCCATGCTCGACTTGTCCAACATGCCGTTTTTATTCCTGTGGACAAGTACATTTTTCTATGCAACTTGTCCATAGACAAGTAAATACCAGACAAATCCCAGAATAACACTAAATAGATCTAGGAGATGAATTAGCATAATGTTTATATATGAACTCCAGCATTTTCTTCTTTAAAAAACAATATTTTCTAAAAAATGATTGATCCTTTTGTTGATCCTTTTTGGGGACCAGTTCATTTTGATCCTGAAAAAGTAGACAATAATCCTTTACTTGCCAATGGGCAATTGGAGAAAATCTGCATTTCCACACCCCTGTGTTACATCTGAGCTTGGATTGGTGCATCAAATGAGTTTAACATCACTTTAAACAATATTTTAGTCTCATTGCATGAATTCATTTGGTAAGTACAATAAGCTGCATAAAATACTGCAAATCAACATGGGCCAGGGTAATAGCAGGGCTAGTGTTAATGACCCTTTAACTAGGGTTTTGACCCCCAAAAATCTGATAATACCTTATTTTGACCCTTAGAAATTTCTATCAAGGGGGTCATTGTGACCCCCTTGAGAGAAATTTCTAAGGGTAAAAACAGTTCAAAATGCATCTGATATACTATCTAAAATTTTACAAATTGATTTCTTACTTCACATTTTTTTTTTCAAAAGAAAAGGTCAGATGGCTCTAAAACCTATAAGATTTTTAGTCATATAATTAGCTCTTTCTTGTCTTTTGACCCCTTTAATATCTGTTTGGACACCTGGAATCAAATGGTACATGTAATTTTTCATGACAGTTGATCAAAGAAGGGACGATAATACCTCATTTTGATGATTCATGACAAGAAATAGAGAGATAATCAGTGAAATGTACTTGTGCCTAGAGATAACCTTGGCTTGTACCATAACACAGGGTGTCACAAACATTTCCTCTGTCAAGGTCAATATGTCTAACTCACTCAATTTATCAAAAAAGTAACAATACAATCATGCTAAAATTGACAACCAGATTTGTAGATTAAAAAGAAAGGTAGATTTATTAATCAATTAATTAAAGTTATTTTTCATGTGCGAAACTTCCAGAAATTTATGTTTACATTAAATGGAGGAGTAGGCACCCAGCTATTTTTAGTACCCATAAATAAATCGGCACTTGCAATAGATTTGCATTAAACGCTCTGTATAAGACCACTTGCAATAAATTTTCATTAACACATTTCTGTGTTAGACCATTGTGTGCAAAGCCACTTTCAATTTTTTCAGTATTTGTCAAATATATAATGTTGAGATGTCAATGCTGAGTCTTTACAATTTCCTATATTTGAATATATATTTTTGTTATTTTGCTGCTTTTTGAGCAAAGAAATCGAATATTGGGCACATATTTTAGGACTATTCTACTCCATTGCAAAGCAAACAAGAGACAGGATATCATACTTAACCTATGTCATCAATGATTACAGATAACTGCATGTTCACTCTTTCATCAACATTTACAATATTTGTTAAGCAAACTTTGAAACCATTAAACATTGTCTTAAACTTGGATGACACAGACCATTTTCTCCAAAAGCATAAATTTTAGTACAAGTACATTTATACTTGGTATTGTCTACCATACATATCAAGGTAGTGGACCCGTAAAAGTTCTGTTAGTTTAGGAAGTCAAAAACTTAAACAGTGTTAACCAAGGTTTCCTAATGATTTCATTAGAAAACCTCGGTTTAAATTTGGAAAGACCGGGAGTCCTAAAATGTTGCTGAACTGTTAAGGTCATCTACCTTAAATTTGTTTGCCTTTTAGGATGCACTCACTGGAACAATTAATCATGAATTGATACCTCCGAAAATACAATTTTTCCAAAACAGCCCTACACATTTGACCTTGAGACATTATTTTTTAAAATTGATTCATGAGATGCAAGACTTGACTTTGGGAAGAAACATACCTGAAATCAGAAGGCTTTAATACATCAGGCATATGCAAACAAGATGCAAAAACTTCACCTTCAAATACGGCTGTTTTACAACCTTGAAAATTGAATTGAATTTTGTACTTGAATGAAGTTTTTCTAAGTTTCTTCAATGGTCAATTAAATGAAGAGGCACAGTAAAAATTCTGAAACAAGAGGACCCTGAGGGCCCTAAATCGCTCACCTGATATTTCAAGTAAATTATCATTAAGACTCCATTTCCTATGATATGGCATGAACCTTCCCATTTTCAACAGAGTTCATTCTTGTGACCTGGCAGACTTTTGATCAAGTTTCATGAAAATTGGACTATATTTGTGGCGTTTGGAACTCTTACAAGAAAATTGTCATTAAGGCCCCTTTTCCTGTGATATGGCATGGATACCTCCCATTTTCAAATGAGTTCATCCTCATGACCTAACAAACATTCTGACAAAGTTTCTTGATGATTGAACCATATTTGTGGCTTCTAGAGAGTAAACAAAAAAATTGTCATAACAACGCCTTTTCCCATGATATGGCATGGATCCTTCCCATTTTCAATAGACGTCATCCTCATGACCTAACAAACATTCTGACCAAGTTTCATGAAAATTGGACCATATTTGTGGCTTGTAGAGTGTAAGCAAGAAATTTGTCATTAAGGCCCTTTTTCCAGTGATATGGCATGGATGCTTTCCATTTGAGCAATTTTCATAAGGGACCACCTAAGGAATATTTCTGCTAAGTTTGGTTGATTTTGACTCATAAGTTTAGGAGCAGATGTCGTTTAAAGAAATTGTTGACAAAATTGCCATTTAGGCCCCGTTTTCCGTGATATGGCACAGATCCTTCCCATTTTCAATAGAATTCATCCTCATGACCTAACAAACATTCTGACAAAGTTTCATGAAGATTGGACCATATTTGTGGCTTCTAGAGTGAAAACAAGAAATTTGTCATTAAGGCCCCTTTTCCCATGATATGGCATGGATCCTTTCCATTTGAGCAATTTTCATAAGGGACCACCCAAGGAATATTTCTGCCAAGTTTGGTTGATTTTGACCCATAAGTTTAGGAGCAGATGTCGTTTAAAGAAATTGTTGACAAAATTGTCATTAAGGCCCCTTTTTCCGTGATATGACACAGATCCTTCCCATTTTCAATTGCCTTTATCCTCATGACCTAACAAACATTCTGACCAAGTTTCATGAAGATTGGACCATATTTTTGGCTTCTAGAGTGAAAACAAGAAATTTGTCATTAAGGCCCCTTTTCCCGTGATATGGCACAGATCCTTTCCATTTGAGCAATTTTCATAAGGGACCACCCAAGGAATATTTCTGCCAAGTTTGGTTGATTTTGGCCCATAAGATTAGGAGGAGATGTCGTTTAAAGAATAAGTTGACGCCGTGACGGACAGACGGACAGATAGACAGACGGACGCCGGACAATGATCGATCACAATAGCTCCCTTGAGCACTTCGTGCTCAGGTTAGCTAAAAAACCACATGCTCCAGAATTAAAACCCCATCCCCCTATTTGAACATGAAAATCTGCTGTTTTGATTTTCTATATTTTTTTTGAAAAACTCCAAAATCTAATAAACCGCCGATCCCATGATACAAGAGGACCATGATGGTCCTAGATCACTCACCTGAGTCTCTTTGACCCCTGGGACATCACATTAATTAAATACTGTAAACAGCTTTATATTGTGTCCACATTTGGCAGTTTTTAGGTTACGATTTATTTGCGGTGATTTATTTTGGCGCATCTGTAACTATAACGCCAAAATAAAACGCTTTATCTATATTTCATTTTTCCTTTTCTTAAAGAACGTGAGTATAAGAAAGACAATTTCTATTATAATGTCATCTTTCTACAAACTTAACGATAGATTGTTTTCACACCTTTTGCTAATGTCATAACATGTGTATAAGTTTTTCACTTTTTTCGCTGTGATTTTCATCTCAATTTATCAACCAACTTGGTTCTGGAATCTTGAAAATGAGGGATCAGTGCAGTACTATTGTAAGTGCCTATAATTTATAGGCACTTGCAATCGTATTGCGCTGACCATCAAACTGATGATGTCAACGTTGTCAACAGATTTTCTGATTCCAATTTGAATAAGAATAGTCTGCATATCTTTGATATCAAGTTAAGTAACATTGACTAATTAAATGTATATCACGCAAATTTTCATATCCATCATGATAAAGAAATTGCTCATTAAATAATGACAAATATTGGCTGTGGATTAATTTTGGCGCATCTTAGCTTGACCGCCAATATAGCCAAAATTAAACCACCGCCAAAATTACCCCGTTTACAGTATTCAGATGTCAAAAAGGAGATCATTTCTACATAGGATCAATATTATGGAATATTTTCAGCCAAGAGTAAGAAGGATGTGCCTTTTCACTCTTTGATTCGTTAAAAAGGATGCACCCATCATGCTCAGATGAGCTAAAAGGGATGTGCCTGCATGGAGCCCAAATATGCCCAGGGTCTTGATATGAACAGACTTTGAAGGGGCCCACTAGATAATGCTACATACCAAATATGAAAGATGTGTGCCCTCTTTTTTCAGATTTTCATTCTTTCATTCTATGTACAAAGGGTTGCAGCCGGGGTCTTAATATGAACAAACTTGGTAGAGGTCCACTAGATGATGCTACATACAAACAAGAGGCCCAAGAGGGCCTGTATCGCTCCACTGGCTTTAAAATCTTTAGAGTTTCATTAAATAAAGCTTACTTTGAATGAATACATTAACACTCCAAAATCTCCTAGGACCTATTTAGTAATGATTAAATGGTTCTGGTCCATATTGCACCAAAATACTCAATCACAATGAACCTGCAACCCTTGACCAATCTTATTAAAACATAAGGTTCAGAAGATGTCGTTCAAAGACTTCGGGCTCAAAATAGGCCCCACCTGACATGCCCATATTTATGGACCTAACAAAATTTCTTGAACAATTTAAGTAAATAGTCACCCAAGAAACATTCTGGTAAAGTTTCATTTAAATTGGCCGAGTGGTTCCGGAGGAGATATCGTTCAAAGATTTTGGCCTCAATATAAGCCCCGCCCTGCCATGCCCAAATTTATAGGCCTATGAAAATATAATTTTTGAAAAGAGACACTCGAGGAACTTTCTGGTAAAGTTTCATTGAAATCAGCCAAGTGGTTCAGGAGAAAATGTCATTTGAAAATTTCAGGCTCAAAATAGGCCCCACCCTGCCATGCCCATAATTTTAGTCCAATCAAAATTTCTTGAACAATTTAAGTAAAGGGTCACCCAAGAAACATTCTGTTAAAGTTTGATTGAAATCGGCCCGGTGGTTCAGGAGGAGATGTCATTCAAAGATTTCGGGCTCAAAATAGCCCCGCCCTGCCATGCCTATATTTATGGACCAATCAAAATTTCTTGAACAATTTAAGTAAAGGGTGACCAAAGGAACATTCTGATAAAAGTTTCATTGAAATCGGCCAAGTAGTTCAGGAGGAGATATTGTTCAAAGATTTCAGGCTCAAAATAAGCCCCGCCCTGCCACGCCCATATTTATAGACCAATCAAAATTTCTTGAACAATTTAAGTAAGGGTCACCCAAGGAAGATTCTGGTAAAGTTTCATTGAAATCGGCCCAGTAGTTCAGGAGGAGATGTTGTTCAAAGATTTCGGGCTCAAAATAAGCCCCGCCCTGCCACGCCCATATTTATAGACCAATCAAAATTTCTTGAACAATTTAAGTAAAGGGTCACCCAAGGAACATTCTGTTAAAGTTTCACGGACGGACGGCCGCACACACGGACGCACGACGGACACTCCGCCATGACAATAGCTCGCTGGCCTTCGGCCAGTGGAGCTAAAAATGAAAGCTGTCTGCCTTCTGGCTTCAGAGAAGATTTTTGAAGATTTTCGTTTTTACCCTGCATGCTCAGAAGAGCTAAAAGGGATGCGCCTGGGCAAAGCCCAAATGTGACCCCAGGGTCTAGATATGAACAAACTTGGTAGAGGCCCACTAGATGATGCTACATACCAAATATGAAAGCTGTCTGCCTTCTGGTTTCAGAGAAGAAGATTTTTAAAGATTTTCACTCTTTGATTCTTTGTAAAAAGGGTTGGGCCCAGGCAAAGCCCAAATATGACCAAAAGGTCTTGGTATGAACAAACTTGGTAGAGGTCTACTAGATGATGCTGCATACCAAATATGAAAGCTGTCTTCACGTCTGGTTTCAGAGAAGAAGAATTTTGAAAATTTTCATATTTTCACCCTTTTTGTAAAGGGTAAAGGGAAAGTTAAGGGTGGATTTCCTTTATTTGAACAACTTTGGTAGAGTTTGACCTTAGAAACATCCCTGCCAAATTTCATCAAGATTGGTCCACTGGTTTAGGAGGAGGAGATGTTTAAAGAAATTGTGGACTACGGACAACGTATGCCGTTCGACTGACAACGGACATTGTGCGTTTACAATAGCTCACCTTGAGCACTTTGTGCTCAGGTGAGCTAAAAATACCATGAAAATTCTTTGATTGGAAAATGTTCACTTTCCTGACAAAATACAAACTTTTTGTATTAATTTATTTAGTACTTGAAATGATTTTTGAAGTGTACTTTACCATCAATTATTCATACTGCTTGTAAAACTCAATTCTTCACTAAGGTAATTTATATTCATACATGAATTACATTCAGTTTTGATCTTGACTTTGCAGGTATAATACATCTTTGGTATTAGGCTTCTTGACCAAAATTTTGACATTCTCAAATCCATAGCCTTAAAAAAAATTCCCTTGTTTAAGAAATGTGATGATTCTAAAAGTATCACAGGGTTGTATAAGAGCTTTAAAAGTATAACCCTTTTCAAGCTATTCTTGGAAAATTTTGGCAGACAGTATAGACTAATATAACCTTCACAGAATGATGTGCTGTCTAATTTTAGCATACACTGCCTGCTTTCTGCTCAATTATTGTAGGAAAATCTTGCGCCAGACTTGTTGGGGTCTCCCAAAATTTTGGTAACAGCTCTTGTGATGGTTAACACTCAAGCCAAGTTTCAAGAAGATATCTTCAATAACAATAGAGATATGACCAAGTTTGTCACCCTTATGCCAAAGACAACACCACAATTGCAACCAAGATGATAATATCTCTATGTTTTGTTCCAAAACAGCTGAGATAACAAGAGGGCCAGGATGCTTCTATATTGCTCACCTGAGTAAGTCAACTCATAAATCATGTTATAATTACTAGTTATAGTACCTTTGGGTGGTTTTGAAAGAAACAGACTTTAATTTCATCCTACTGAATTTGATTTTTTTTAAAAATTAATCTTTCTGTGACTGTGGCAACCAGATTACTTGATGGATGTCTGTTACCATGGAAACAAGATTTAGATGGAATTAGATTTTTTGAACATTTCAGCAGAGCTACACCCAATGAATATTCCTTCCAAGTTTCAGATTGATTGTCCCAATTGTATAGGATAAGATGAATTTTTTCTAAGATTTTCAGCAATTTTCACCCATTCTGTTCTGTTTCCATGGAAACTATAGTTTTTGATGGAATAAAATTCTTTTTTAATGACTTTGGTAGAGCTTCACCCAAAGAACATCCCTACCAAGTTTCAGCTTGATTGGCCCAGTGGTTTAGGAGAAGAATATTTCTTTCTAAGATTTTCAACAATTTTTGGTTACCACTGAAACCAGAGTTATTGATGTTATTAAACTTTTTTCAACCTCTTTGTATGAGCTTCATCCAAGGAACATCCCTGCCAATTTTTAGATTAATTGACTCAGTGGTTTAGGAGGAGAAGAATTTTTTCTGAGATTTTCAGCATCTTTTGGCCTTTCCATTGCCATGGAAACAAGAGTTTTTGATCAAATTAAATTTTTGTAAGAACTTTGGTTGAGCTTCATCCAATATACATCCCTACCAAAGTCAGCCTAATTGGCCGAGTGAAAGATTTTTTTTAGATTTTCAACCTTTCCTTTACCATGGAAACCAGAAGTTTTTTATTGAATTATTTTTTTTCAACAACTTTAAAGAATCTACCAATTTTCAGCTTGATTAGCCTAATGGTTTATGATGAGATGATGTTTAAAGAAATTGCTGAGGGTTGGACGGACAGACAATGGATGGACGCCGAATGATAACAAAAGCTCGCCTTGAGCACTTTGTGCTCAGGTGAGCTAAAAATGTGAAGAGTTATGTTTTTTCATGATTCAGATTATTTGATCAAGCAAAAGATGTAAACATTTTACATTGAATGTACTTCTTGTAGAAGGCGGTAAACGATAACCTCCTACCTTCAATGAAGTCATTCTTAAGTATCATGATCATTATTTACCTGCCCAATTTCATTTCTTTTTCCCCATTCTGATTTTTTTTTCAAATTTTATTTATGATTCCTGATATTGTCAATCGGTTTAGTATAAGATAATTTCATTCTAAGATTTTCAGCAATTTTCACCCTCCCCTTCTGTTTCCATGGAAACTATAGTTTTTGATGGAATTAAATTCTTTTAACAACTTTGTGGAGAAGAATGTGAATTAAAGAATATCTATCATTGGCTAAGAGTGGAACAGTTGTAACTGCCTATAATCATATAGACAGTTACAACTGTTTCGCTCTGAGCCATCAATATATTATAAGTAATAACAATATTTTTGTTTTCAATTGTTCTAATTTCCAAAACTCTTTAAGCACTTATTATAAATATGCATTGACCTCTTAACATTTGAAGACTGCTACATTCAGTGTTCACTCAACAATATGAAGCTGTTAATGCCTAGGTTAAGGTCATTACCAAGGTCATTTATCTTTCATGAAAAATGCTTTTTGTAACAAGCAAATTCGTTGAATTCATATCCCCCCCCGAAAATATTTTCATTGTCAATGGAGTTAATATTAAACTTAGGTACAGGTTATCTTTTATCTACATCAACCTATGGTTTTCAAGAAATAGCGCTGAAACGAATACCACTCTGTATGTATATGGCTTAAACAGTCAGGGGCAGTAACTCTAAATTCGACGGTTGAACCGGGTAACCCAGACGATATGGGCATGTCCTCTTTGTATTGGACTATGTGCCAAGTTTCATTAAAATCCGGTCTATAGTTTTCAAGAAATAGCCCAGAAACGAATATCACAATGTATGTATATGGCTTAAACAGTCAGGAGCAGTAACTCTAAATTTGACGGTTGAACCGGGTAACCCTGACGGTATGCGCATGTCCTCAATGTAGTGAAGTTTCATTGAAATCCAGTCTATAGTTTTCAAGAAATAGCGCGGAAACAAACATCACTATGTATGTATATGGCTTAAACAGTCAGGGGCAGTAACTCTAAATTCGACAGTCAAACCAGGTAACCCCGATGATATGCGCATGTCCTCATTGTAATGAAGCTGTGTGCCAAGTTTCATTGAAATCCGGTCAATAATTTTCAAGAAATAGCGCGGAAACGAAAATCACTATGTATGTATATGGCTTAAACAGTCAGGGGCAGTAACTCTAAATTTGACGGTCGAACTGGGTAACCCCAACGATATGCGCATGTCCTCATTGTAGTGAAGCTGTGTGCCAAGTTTCATTGAAATCCAGTCAATAGTTTTCAAGAAATAGCGCGGAAACGAAAATCACTATGTATGTATATGGCTCAAACCCTCAGGGGCAGTAACTCTGAATTCGACAGTCGAACGGGGTAACCCCGAAGATATGCGCATGTCCTCATTGTAATGAAGCTGTGTGCCAGGTTTCATTGAAATCCGGTGTTTAGTTTTCAAGAAATAGCGCGGAAACGAATATCACTATGTATGTATATGGCTTAAACAGTCAGGGGCAGTAACTCTAAATTTGACAGCCGAACCGCGTAACCCCGACGATATGCGCATGTCCTCATTGTAGTGAAGCTGTGTGCCAAGTTTCATTGAAATCCGGTCAATAGTTTTCAAGAAATAGCGCGGAAACGAAAATCACTATGTATGTATATGGCTTAAACAGTCAGGGGCAGTAACTCTGAATTCGATTGTCGAACCTTGTAACCCCGACGATATGCGCATGTCCTCATTGTAATGAAGCTGTGTGCCAAGTTTCATTGAAATCCGGTCTATTGTTTTCAAGAAATAGCGCGGAAACGAATGTCGGACGGACGGACGGAAGGACGGACGGACAGACGGACATGGCAAAAACAATATCCCCCCCGAAAAATTTTTTCGGCGGGGGATAATAATCAAGCAATTCCAAAGATCACTTGATTTTTGTCTATCAAAGTATGAAATGAATATCTCTTCATGACATGAATTATAATAATCTCATGATTTTTTCCAATTAATGAAACCATTTTATGCAAAAAAAAAACCATACAAATTAGCTGTATGCTCAAAGTTCATATCATTAATGCATGAATAAATTTCTTTCACCAATCATAACTGAAAATTAGATTATATTCGTTTTTTTTTTTTTTTTTTTCAGGTAAAGGTTTAATTTACAGATATGGTAAATCATGGTATAAACCATTCAGGTGAACAATATTACAAACTTCCTGTTACAGGCTTGGCTCATTTGCATATTTGACCTCATCATACAAAAACTTCAAGGTCAAATGATTTTACAGTTACCTGAATAAGCAAATTTTTTGTCAAAACTGCAATATCAGTTAGGATTTTTTCATTAGATAACATGGATTTGTTCTGCCATGTGTCAAGCTTAAAAGGTCTTTCTGATAGAACAAACTAAGGGATTAGTGAAACATAATAATTGAAAGTGCCTATATATTCATTTACACTTACAATAGTATTGCACTGACCCCTCAAAATCTTAAATAGGACCTTTCATGCATAATTAATACCTTGATAATTGCAAAGAAAAATGGAAAACAACTTTCTGCAGAATTACAAAATCTTAAAGAATCACTTTCGATTACTTTGAATTATTTTTCTTTAAGGCAGACCCCCCCTAATGAAAACTAAAATCATCGGCCGATGTCGTCACTCGTCGGGTTTCCGGTGATTAACGGTATCGCAACTCGGCGATTTCCGGTCTGTATCGGATTTGCGTCTAAATTATCTTTATTTCTGAATATTTTCCTCAAAATTACTTTCTATTCATCATTGAATGTGAATTAATGAATAATTATGTATTAATTAGTATTTTTAAATGCAAAAGTAAAAAATATCGGTCGAATTTGTACTTTCGATTTCAACGACAACAACAACGTCATGAGTTTTCGTGACAGGAAAAATAGGGCCAACTTATTTCTCACCCCGGGCGGGTACTGTTGCCCGCAATATCAGAGAATCTCTCAGAAAGCAGGCTACCAGCTCTAGACTGGTCCACATATCGACTATCAGAATAGCCTAGAACAGGCTATTCTGATATTCGACAGTGAGACCAGTCTACACCCGACCCGAAATCGGGCGAGAAATAAGTAGGCCCATAGATTCACGAAGAAGTCAAATAGAATCACAGTCAAATCAGATGGATCTTGGTTGAAATTCGATATGAATAGTTTATATATGATGAAAGGTGTGAGATAGGAATCGAGAGCCATCCCAGAAAGTTAAAAATGGACACCGTTTTGTTGAACTGGAGTTTTGATCAGTTGATGTCTAGCCTGTTAAGTCAAGTCAAGTCAAGTAAAATTTATTTACAGAAAGTCGGGAGTACATAACAGATAACACAAGCTCTGGTGAGCTTTTAACACCGACTTGACAATTAAAGACATATAAGACATTACATTATTCATAAAAAAAGATAAGATAAATACTGCCGTAAAAATGGAAAAAGACGCATAAAAGATTTGTTTGAGCAGGGGAGACCACTCGTGCATAAGTTTATCAGACATATCCACTTGTTGCCTCCCTTGTACTATATTTTGATCACAGATTTAGTATGTGAAAATTTTATAAAATTTACAACATTGATAAAAGTTACATATATTAAAAGGTAAAAATAAATTACTTTAGGTATTGTTCATTGATACTAGAGATATTTGCACGCTAGAAAACTTTATTGCACATTTTTGTTTTGTCAGGGGACAAAATTTGCAATGATCAACACTGCAGACGGTGTTCCCATCCTTTCCTTCATTTTCAACATACATCTATGCTATGCTATAGCCTGAGCCTGTTTCGATTTCAAAAGTGACAGCCTCTTCATACCCACCATTTAGGGATTCAGTGCTACACTAAGAGAAGACTTACAGATTATCTGCTAATCTACATAAAGCCATACTTTGCAGGTAACTACTTTTATCTGTAATGGATTTCAACCCTTCAGCTGACCTACTTTTAAATTGATGATAGGGTAAAAATAGCCTGAGCCCATGTTGGCAATAACAAGATGAAGTGATCATTTTGTAGTAATAAAAGATTTATGACTTTTCAATGTCATATTTGTTAGACAGTGATGACAAGTCGTTGATATGAAGTGATCAACAGAGGGTAGACTCATTACCAGGTGCCCGGCTAGTTCAGTTGTTAAGAGTCAAGAGTGCCAAGCAAGTATTCTGGGGGGTCGTGGGTTTGGGTTCCATGTCGGTCACATCTTTTCAGCCCTTAATTTAAATTAGATTTTGTTGTCTCAAAGTCTGAGATGTGTTTAATATTTAGCCTGAGGGCATCAGATGACCTGGCTGATCACAGGCTATAAGTAGGCCATGCAATACCAATATAAAAAATTAAAATAGGTGTTGACTAGCCTGTCAATTTCAAGTTCACGAGTGTACCACTAGTCAATTAAAAAAATTTAAAACATTTAAAAGAATTTCATCACAATAGGATTCAGACAAAGCAATATATGAGTGTTTTTACAGGTTGATTGCTGAATAAGCAATCAAGAAAGTTTAAATTGAACTCACCATTGGCTTAGAGCTTAACTAAGACACAATGTAGAACAAGAGATGTTTAAAACATTTATGCCCCCATTAAAGCAAGTCAATAGCCTATTCTTTGTCAATAAACAAAGGGCAATAATTCACAAAATGTAATGAGTAGAGTTATTGTTCTTGACACTGCACTTCTCCATATTGAGATCTATCCACCTGTGAAGTTTAATGATTCTTAATTACATACTATTGAGATATGCTCGGGACAAAAAAAAACGGTCTATGAATGGACGGCCGACCAACCATCTGACAAGTGCAAAGCAATATACCCCCTCTTCTTCGAAAGGGGGGGGGGATAAATATGCTTGGAGATTATCATTAAATCAAGGCCAGCTGATAAGTTCATCTTTCAAGGTCAAGCCTCCTCAATCTTTTACACCCTCAACCCCACCCCCATCCCCCTTAAGAGAAAAAGTACTTAGATCTAATAATTCAAGTGAGTTCCTGAAATTCCATAATCTTTTGGATAATTTTGTAACATGATGTTTTAAATGTGAGTTTCTTCTGTCTTTCAGATGTTTGTTGTGATGGGATGTGAACCTCCCCAGTTATCTGTGTTACTTTACCAGCCAGTAATGCATTCTATTGACACAACTGTTGAAACATCTGGATCTGCATACAGAAGATTTAACAGTAAGTTTAACATTGTAAGAACTTGAATAATATTTTTGTGTGAAAAAATAATTCTTCTTGAAATTTGAGCACTCAACGTTCTCATTCATTTTTCTTTAGAAATTGTCAACTGCTTGACCTCTCCTGGATCCAATCTGTTTTCAAATGTTTATTTTGAGGAGTTAACAGATGGTCCTTTTCTCTACATGGATCACAAAAACAATTATAAATTCTAACTTATTGGTAAAATAGACACTTTAAAACTATATTGAATTTGAGCAAATCAAGAGTTGTGTTTTTTAATCCATCTAGGTATAAAAACAAAACCTTTATTTACTTTTTGTATGACAATACTTATTTTTATGATGCTGCCTCATTCAGAATAACAATGTTTAGTTTTTCACACACCTATGTAAAAAATATCTTCATCTGTTTTAGTTTTCATACACCAAAGTAAAAAATCTCCATCTTTGAAAAATTCTTGGTTTTGGTATTTGATAACAATATTGTCAGTGTGCTCTTTTGTGTTACATATCTAAAATATGAATCTAAATACAATGTAATTGTAATTTTGAAAAGACTTATATCCATTGTATACTTTTGTAGAAACAATTACAATAACTATCAAACATTATGATAGTTTTATTGATAAATTATTTCATTGCTTATAATAAAAGTGGGAGAAAAATCTATCTGTCCAAATTTTCACTTTGAAGCAAAATGTCTTCTTCAAAACTGTTAAAATTAAAGTGCCATATTTGCTGAGATTTAATTTTTATCAATTGTGGAAGCCAATGGTTTCTAGATAAAGTCTATCATTTGACATTTAAAAACTTGCAGCTTCTTAAGTGTTTCATATTCAATCACTTTTTTTAAAATTTATTTTTAATTTGTCTGTATTTTCAGTTCTATATCACGTCAAACCATACCCAAAACAGAGTTACAAAATCTGGAGACTGGGTGTCTTCAAAAACAGAAAGTTAAACAGATCTCATTGAAGCAAAGATTAAATGTGTTCTTCTTCTGTGTGGCCCAGGATGGATGTTTTTCAAGTGGTGAAACCAATTCAGTGAAAATGTGTAGAATCAAACATTCAGGCACTCATGTACACTGTTCAGTATAAAAAACTAGATTTTTATGGTGCCAATGTAGTCCTTCTCTTTGGTTATATAATAATGACTTTTGGATACAACAATGCATTTTATTTGATCCTTGGAGTAATATAGTATTATATCCTGAGTTCACTAATTATCTGAAACCTGGCTGTACTGATATATAGTAGGTACATATTTTCATGGTTTTGTAATAAAAACAAATAATAATTAAATGTTTTGGAGGCAGGAAAACCAATTTAGATTTCTTAAGTTTTTAGAGGACTAAATGGCATTTTTAACTCGGCTGTTTTCAGAGAAAACCCTAGGTATTGCTATAGCCTCTGTGTTGTTGTTGTCATTGTTGTCGTCGTGCGAAAACTTTGACATTTTGTTATATCTATGGTTCTACTGAAGGCAATCCCTTGAAACTTGGCAAACATGTTCACCATCAAAAGAAAAACCTATACTATCAAGGGGGATAACTCTAGATGCATTTATTTTCAAATTATGCCCCCTTTTCAACTTAGATTTTTTCCCACCATCCAGCACTCGACAGCCGAGCGTAGGCACCCGTAGGCGGTGCTCTTGTTCTTCCCTTGCATCAATAGATCTGGGTCATATTGCTTACTGGTCTCTGTCTGTCTATCTGTTTGTCCATCTGCCTGTGAAAAATTAAGCCGAAAACTGAACGTTCTCCCTTAGCTTCAACATTATTCAGCTGATAATGCATTTACTTAGCATGAAGGCTCCTCTCTTCAATCCACACTTTAAAAGGTCAAGGTCATCTGACAGTGTCAATGACAAGAATCAAGACCAAACTTCTCAAGAATTGCTATTTTGGGGACATTAGTGTTTTTATAAACATCTTGATAGATCTGCTGAAATTAAACAAAATGGTGAATTACTGTTGTCACTCTGTCAGTATAGGTGCAGATAGCTTGACAAATTTATCCTTGGTCATATCTATAATTGAAAGGCATTTGCTTGAAACTTGGCATGTTTAGGGTCAATATGACTGAAAAAATGTTAAAAGTGGTGTTGTAGCCTATTTAAGGAAATAAACTTCGATATATAATGTGTAAAACCAAGTGTCGGTTATTGTGATCACCTTGTTGTTGTCAGTATAGATATAGGTGGATGTAGACCTATGGACGTAGTTGTAGGTGAAATTTGGCAATATATTTCTGTTAGTATTGAAGATAATTTCTATAAACTTGGCAGGTATAATAGGATCTTCACTATCTTGAGTAATCTATAATATCAAGAGGGATAACTTTTGTCAGATTTATGTCCCCTTTTGCAACAGGATAAGACATCTACTTGAGTATTGAATTATTCCCCTTGTTTTTCTCTATACATTAAAATTTGTTGGTTAGCACATATCAAACTCTTGTTTAGAAATACTATTTGTCCTTGTTTTTTTAAAGAGAAGTTTTTGTCATGAATTTTGATCTATCACAAAATATAAAATTCTCAAGAATTTAGTAAATTTATCATCTGGTAAAAATGTAGAGTTATTGCCCCTGATTGTAAATCTTTATCAAAAAAATGTTTTAAATTTAAGAAGCAAGTCATAATTGTCTCATTTCATTTTGTTTTATGAACCCAAAACATAGACTTGACAAAAACAGTTTTACTCTGTAAGATATTTTTGGTTCTGTTCTTGTCTGTAATATTATATTTTAGATTGAATAAGACATTTGGCAGAATATGGCAGAAAAGACACAAAAAAAGTCTAAAATGGCACTTAAAACCTCAGATTAATTGTTTAAATGTAGAAATAGTAAAGTTAATATTAATTTAACAAATAAGAAACAACTTTGATGATTTGGGAGAATAATAACCTTGATGATTTGTCTTATGTTGAAATATAGATTATTAAAGAGGCAACTGTGAAATATGGGGTATACAACTTCAAATAAAAATATCTTAAGTTCTGTACGGTAAAACGTCTTAGGTTTTCTATATTGTGTTGCTTAGGCAGTGTAGAAAAAAGTGATATATAACTTATGTATGCCCCATTACTAAAAGTTGGTCATTTTTTATGAGATTTCTGGTGAAAATGTACGGAAATCAGTAAAAAAGGCGGAAAATTACTGTAGGACAGGTCATAATTTTTGTCATATTTTTTCAATGAGCCATTTTATTTTTATTTTGTAAATATTTTTTGAGAGAGCAATGAACTCTGATTATTTTGATACCAGATTTATAGAAAATGGACTTATACTTTTGAAAATCTTGCTGATTTTATGACTGAAGTAGTGCTTTTATTTTAGACGTCTTGTCCGAAGGGGGGTAGTTTCACTAAAATTTATATAAAATCATTATATTACGGTAAAAAGTTTTAATATTTCACATAGAAGACCCTAAAAGGATGTTATATGAGATAGTAATAGTTTACAATTGATTTGCAGAAGTGCCCATTAGGGGTGGTCTACCTTAATTAAAATCTTAATTTCATTTTACATAAATGCGTTGAACTCTTTTTTAGCATGTACAAATTATGCATTAAACTGACAATTCCTGAGACAAAATTTTACATCAGCTTCTTGAAAAAAAAAGGTATATGGACTTGCCATTAGATAAAGTTTAAATCAAGCTTTAAGCTAAGGATGAATATTTACAGACTGATGTCAAATGACTTAAGATATGAACTTTGTAAACATAATGAACATGCAAACATTAATCCTGTCTGCTCCTAAGTTAAGCCTTTAATCCATGTATTGGGGTTGTACATAGCTTTAGTGCATGGACGCTGTCACTATTGACCTGAGAGGTGTCAAAGGTTATGAGTAATAAGATACAAGTGTTTCGCACTGTTCCATAGGTTTTTACCCTTGTCATGCTGAACCCGGAATATTCCTGTTTTGGCAGGAGATATATACAAACATCAGCCTGCACATAGGTGCAGTCTGATGTCAGTCTACACCACCTGTTTCTCAATTTCAAACCAGAATTGTCAATAGATTTAGTTTTTCAAATAAAAATTGACCTTCAGTTGGTACTTTCAGTGCTTTTTGCCCTTTGATTTGATTAAAATTTTTAGCCAAAATTTATTCAGCATGACAAGGGTTAAGTTGGATTTCATGAAAGCTTAAGAACCACTTCCACATAAATGCATGACTTGGTGAAAAAAAGTTGTAACTATCTAAATGTTTATACACAGTTACCATTGTTTGACACTTAGCCATTGACATACTATGAATTCAAGGATAATAATCTGACTTTATATGTTTTATTCAAAAACTGTTGTGCAATTCTGGTACATCCTGGTGGATTTCAGACTCATACTCCTTCATGATACTTGAATTTTTAACATGAATCCTGCTGAATTTTAATTTTACTTTGAATAAATTATTGCCCACTTTTGGCACATCTTAACTTGTCTTTCTAAAGTGTTCATACAATAATTAAGGAGAGAGCAGGCAGTGTAGGCTACGATCAGACTGCACCCTCTGTTTTAAGTCTAAAGAGTCTACAAAAGCTTTGTGTTCAGTAAATCTATCATGGCAGGGGTCTAGATAAGAGGGGGAGAAAGCCAGTCTAAAATCTTTGTATTGCAATGAAACCCTATGTTGTAGGTACTCATTTGAATCGTCTCGATGAGACGTTTCAGATGAGTACCCACAAGATAGGATTTTAGTAAGGAATAATGAAATATTCAAATCTGTAAACCAAAATACCCCATCCATCTGCAAGTCTGTAGACTATGTTGTGAACAGCATGGGAACGCTTATTTTAGGTAAAAACAAAATTATAGGAAATGGCACACGAACACACACACACTTTTCTGATTTAAAGCTAAATATTTCATATTATTTGCTATTTGCTTCAGCTTGAACCAGTCTGAAAAATTATTTTATCTGGTAATTGGTTAAAGAAAGGTTATATTGAGATTAAAATAGAAAACAAACAAAATGCACTTAGTAAGCCTGGGTACTATTTGCATGTCTATTAACGAAGGTTATCTATCCTGTGCATGCTAATGAATCCTGAAACCCTTTCATGTCACTTTTTCAAGGTCAAAACTTTCTACCCGAAAATGTTTTGATCTAAGTTTTCTCCATTTCCACATTTCATTTCATGCTATTTGATTTTCCCTAAGCTAAGTCTAGTAAATAAATTATTGCATCAGTGTTCCCCAACCCCCCAACCCCCAAATGGGGGTGATTTACCCCTGAATTGAAGCCTGTACCCCCAAATTTTTGCTACCAGCCCTCTTTGTGTTATATAGAGGGGGTACATGCACACATACATACATACATACATACACGTAAAATACCCATTTTTTACCCCCCAGATTGAAAAAGCAGTGGGAACACTTATTGCATGATGCTGCCTAGTTATCACATTTAAAATGAAGATTTTTAAGCAAATTTGACTGAAAATTTTGATGTTTCATCTAATTTTCCAAATGAAGAAATAGACAGTCTTGAATATATATATTCAGCCTGTGAAGTTTTGCCAATCCAGGATATAGCCCTTTTCACATTTCCCAGACGGGCCCCTTTTAATAAATCCCTTCACAATTTTTACAAAGTCTCTAAAAATGAGTTTAAAAGAATTGTGAGCCATGAAAATGAATCTTAACACCATTTATTTAAAGATTCCCTTCACAGTCCTTGAACCCTACATCCATGTAATAGTATACTATGAAATCATTGTGGAAAAAGAAGAAATTGGTTGAAACAAGCAAGTTCTCCTTTTTCTACAATATTTTCTACTTGAAAGGTTAGATTCTTTCTAAAATTCTCTAATTTCTCATAGTTTGTCTGTATTCTCTTTCAATTTCGGCCAGTCTAAAATTAAAAAAAAAAAAAAAAAAAAAAAAAGGTTTAACTGTTTGTCTTTTATGTAAATGAGGAAGTTGGTTCAATGTAAATAGTACAGAATTTAACTGCACATGAATAAAACTCAAATCTTGTACTCAAATCTGACCCTCAGTCCCAAATAAAGGACTCCAAAAATCATTCCCGCCAAAAGTTTTATGCTGATAAAGGAAATCTTTAAAGAATTCAACACAAACTTATCAATGAAAAGAAATTCAAAAGCACCAAGAAGATTTACAGGCTCAGTAGTTGTGTATAAAGTGTCTGAAAACCTAAAGATGTCAAAATAAGTTATTGCTTACAGAATTTATAGAAGGCAACAATAAAACAAGAGGACCAAGATGGTTCTAGATGGCTTACCTGAGTCTCTTTGACCCCTGGGACATCACATCAATTAAATAGGCAGATGTCATAAAGGAGATAATTTCTACACAAAACCAAGTTTCATGAAGTTTGGGACAAAATTGTGGCCTCTATAGAGTTATAACAAGTAAATTATCATCAAGTCCCCTTTTCCTGTAATATGGCATGGATCTTTCCAGTTTTGATAGGGTTCATCCTTGTGACCTGACCAACATTCTGTACAAGTTTCATGTAGATTGGGCCATATTTGTGGCTTCTAGTATGTAAACAAGAAAATTGTCAATAAGGCTCCTTTTCCTGTGATATGGCATGGATCCTTCCCATTTTTGATAGGGCAAGTCCTTGTGACCTGGCCAACATTCTGACCAAGTTTCATGAAGATTGGACCATATTTGAGGTCTCTAGACTGTAAACAAGAAACTTGTCAATAAGCCCCTTTTGCTGTAATATGTCATGGATCCTTCCCATATTCAATAGGGTTCATCCCTGTGACCTGAATAACATTCTGACCAGGTTTCATGAAAGTTGGATCATATTTGGGGCCTCTAGAGTGTAAACACTTTGATTGTTGACGCCGGACGACACACGAGGCACCATAGACATTCAATGATCACAAAAGCTCACCTTGAGCACTATGTGTCAGGTGAGCTAAAAATTGTCAATAAGGCCCCTTGTCCTGTGATTTAGCATGGATCCTTCCAATTTTCAATAGAGTTCACCCTTGTGACCTGACCAACATTCTTACCAAGTTTCATTAAGATTGGATTATATTTGTGGCCTCTAGAGTGTAAACACTTAAATTGTTGATACTGGACAACACAGGACAGACGCCACACAACGCACAACACACGACAGACATTCAATGATAACAATGTGCTCAGGTGAGCTAACAAAACTGTCAGAAAAGAAGACAAGTTCTTTGTTCTTTCTCAAATACTAATCTTAGTGTAAGAAACAGAAAGTTACTAACACATTTCTACCTTCAACAACTAGCCCAGGGTTTAGGTATATGATGACAAAATCATTCAAAAATGTTTTACAAAGAGTTCTTTGTCATGTTAGCAAAGCCCTGTAACATTTCTTATCTTTTTTTAAAACATAATTTTGAAAGGGACATGTCTATGATTTACAAGAAAATATTGTGAGAAAGGTAGAAATTCCTTTCAAGCTTATTTTCTTGCTTTTTTCAACAATCTTTTCCAATTTTTTTTTTTTTACACTCATATTAATTTTTTTAACCCTTTCCCTGTGTTAGCCCTGAGATATTTTGGTTTAATTTTATGTGCTGATACAACTCTCATTTTATAAAGTTCAAGGGAAGCAACTAACAATCACTGAAATAGATTACAAGATTATTTAGGATTATCTTTCTCTAAATGTTCAAATATAAAACAGGGATATAAAAACTTGGGTGTAAATCCACCATGGTAGTTTTAATAATATTACAAGTTAGCTTGTAAAACATTTAAGCCCCCCATAAGACCAGATTGATGTCATATTCTTTGTCAATTAAAGAAGGGCAATAACTCATAAATATGACAGGTAGAGTTATTGTTCTTGTGAACTGCACTTCTCCTCAATGAGATATATCCACCTGTGAGGTTTCATGATTCTAGCTTGCATATTTTTTAAGATATGCTTCAGACAAAAATGGTCTCTGGTTAGACCAACCACTGATAGACCGACCGACCAACAAGACAGTGTGAGTTGGGTTTGACATTAACTATATTTTACCAGAGGCTTGAAGGACTTGCGGGTTTTAATTGTTACAGGTTATAGCTGGTACTAGCAGGTCCTCCTTAGAAAGGTATAATTAAAAAAGCATAAAATCAAAATAAAGTATTGTTGTAAGTCAGAAAGAAAGATGAAATATTGGCAGAAAAACAGTGTGTGAAAAGAAGAAATTGCTTGTCACAAGCAATTTCTTCTTTTTACACACTGTTTTCCTTTTTGTAGTGAAAGCTTCTTTTTCCATACTGTTTTCCCTTTGGTAATGAAAGCTTCTTTTTGCATACTGTTTTGCTTTTGGTAATGTAAGTCTAAGTATGGCAAACAACAAATTTAGACATTTACATGTATATATCTGCCAGGCTTGAAAATAAAGTTGAACAATCTCTACAGGCCTGAAGGACCAGAAACGTGACAGCCACAGCCAGTTCTCCCTAAATTTCACAGAGCTTGAGTCCGAAAACAGGTGTTAGTGTCAATCCCTGCCCAGTGGTTTAGAAGATATCATATGATCACATTGCACAAGTCAGATATCAGACACTGGGCAAACATGATAGCTTTTGAACAATTTCTTTTATTCCTCTATAAGCTGTATACTTCATTTCATTTTACTCATCCTAATAAGGACTCTCCATTCATAAATGCAATTACCAAGTCAGATATCAGACACTGGGCAATCATGATAGCTATTGAACTATTTCTTTTTTTCTATAAGCTGTATACTTCATTTCATTTTACTCATCCTAATAGGAACTTTCAATTCATAAATGCAATTACAAACTATTCTCATAGAGTTAACTTTGTACAAAGTATAAATCTATTTCATATCTGTAATCCTACAATTGAGATATGGCCAGCAAAATTTCATAACTCCAGCTCATTCAAGAAAATTTTATTTACTTGTGTCAATATATTTGTGTGTTCTAATTGTCTGAAAAAAATTAGTTTTATTCCCCAATGAACAAAATTTGAATATTCAGGTATTTTGAAAGCTTGCGCACAAGATAGTCCAATAAGAAATCGGTCTCATTATGGAGAATTCTTCATAGGGGGGTAAAGCCAATCTAAAAACTATATCTCTCAAGGAAACCATAAGTTGCAGGTACTCATTTGAAATATTCAAGTACCTACGGCTGATGGTTTGTCTAAGGATTATTTAAATATGTGAAATGTCATGCAAAAAGGAACCATCTGGGAACTCGGTTAGATAAACATTTGAAAAAGAGACTGGCTCTAGTACAAGTCAGCCAGAGGTCCCATCTTAATTTTTTTTCTCACTGGAATGTAGATTGATTATATAGATAGATTAAAAAAAGTAGTGAAGTGTGAAAAGTTTCGTCACTAGTCAGCCTATGCAATCCACTCAGTCTAACAAGGGTCAACACTTTACGCACTACCCAGATGGTCCTTTTTCGCATGACGGGTCACATATTAGAATTTTAAAATCCAAAATATCTCTCATATCTGTAGCTCTGTCAATCTCTCAAGCCCAGTTTACTTGTCTAGATTGGGCTGCATTCCTAGCTGACAATTATGTTTTCTTTATTTTGTTCAAAGAAATTTTCTTCCACAATATTTTGAAGTACAAAATAACAGGGACGCAACATATTTAGGAATTTATCTGGTGAGCCGGAGGGGAACTAGATAAATTCCGCAGCGGAGCCTGATAAACTTTTCCATCTCAAATCACCTACCATCTATTGTATTTATCCTGTTACGACCTTTTATAAAGAGTCTATTCAATATTTATACATGGAAATTTAATCTGAGCGTGAATTACCATACCGACTGCCCATCATAAGGGTGAATGGGTGGATGAGGTGGGGTTATCTTTTGGCTTAAGAACACGATAATTGTAAGGATTTCTGATGCTGTTGTAAGAAAGTATCAAACAAAAGAACACTTAAGTAATACTAACACACCTTAATGATTAAGAAGATGTGAATCTGGTGATTTTCTTGTCAATCACCTTCACAACCGTCCATTTTATTCTCAAAATTTGTAGTCATGCAGCTAAAATCATACCCCAATTCAATACTTTCTTTACACTTAATCAGCGGATGGACAGATATTCAGATCAGATGTACAGCTACAATCTCCGAATAAATTCTGTGTTGGATCCAACCAGAATATATTTGAAAATCCTGACAGTTTTCGAGGCTCAATGTTAACACGCAAGTTAAGCTTTGACACAATTTTATAGATTACGTTATCAGTCATGAACTATGTCATCAATGATGTCCTGATTTGATTTTAAAAAATAAGAGAATCAAATGAAATATTTTTATCAGAAATCAACACTCAAATTCAAAAGAAAAATATGTTAGGGGAACTCTTTTTCTGACCTTACAGCTGCAAGAGAAGATCCCGCAGGTCAAGAGACCTGATATCAACAAGTTTATCATCCTCCTTTAATCCGGCAATATTTATAGCTAGTGACAGGATAAAGATACATAATAATCCCATTGTCACATGAACCCCTAACTTATACAGGAAGTTCAAAGTTTCTTTAAATCATTATCTTTCTCCCTCAAGCTATCTTAGCCAAGGTTCGTTTAGGAAATATTTTTCTATTAGGAACACTTCATACAAGCAATCTTATATTGTCAGTGCAACACTATCTATGTTCTTTTAAATGTATAAGGACTTGCGATAGTTTTGCTCTTATTCACCATTTTTTGTGGGCCTCTCCAATACTTAGAATTTAGTTGCAAGGAACTAAAATGAGTTCCAACAATTTGAAATGTGCGCGAGGTGCAAACATTCAGTAGCGTAGACAGCCACACACTGTTAATATAAAGTTACCTGATGGCCTTCAGATACTTTGAGTCCTTATCTATCTACCAAGTGCATAGTGAAGAATCTAGTCAGCTTGTGCAGTTACACAGTCTTGTCAGAGTCTTTCCTTTGCACATTTGTGAAAATATTGGAAATCTCACGCACAGGCTCAAATGGTAATCCAGGAACAACTTCATTTGTCCTGTCCTAACACATATATAAAGTGTTCAAATAATAATAAGATTAAAGTGGTTCTTCTATTCCTTTATTGAAACATGTGTATTAAATTACTCCTTTTTTTTGTTGATGTAATTTTTTGCACTGATTTGTCTTTGATAGTTAACATGGACCTTGCCACTTGACCTTGTTATTCTCGATAATTGTTTTGGTCCGAGCTATCACTATTCAAAATAATGGGACTTCTTTATTTCTTTATTTTGAAATGATTGAAATTTACCTTGATGATATTGACCTTCGTAACATAACATTAAATGCATATTGATGAGGTCGGCGAGGGGGGGCAGGGTTTTAGGTAGCAGACCTGCTAAAGCTCCTCAACATTTCAGAACTTAAGCCAACTTTCACAATGTTAACAATGAATCATTAGGAAACCTTGATTAACACTGTTAAAGTTCATGACTTCTGAAATGTTCCTAAACTATTACAGGTCCACAACCTTAAGGATCATATTAAATAGAACAAGAGCTGTCACTGTAAGATGACAATGCCCCCGACACCGCTTTGATTTAGAAGTTATGGCCAATGTTAAAGTTTTTGGACGGAATGACGGACGGACGGACAGACGGACGGACGGACAAGTCAAATTTATGATGCCTCCCTATCGGGGGCATAAAAACTTACAATCTGGTCCTGCCAAATCCATATAAGGTATATCTGGAGATCTCATCATGAAGATTCTGGAAAACAGAACATACATGTCACTGACAGATTGCTTCCCTAAATGGCCAAGTAGTTTTGTACTTGACTAATAATCTCAAGGGTACTGGTTTGAACTTCACCATCATTGGAGTGCGAGTTAATGGACAAGACTCTTAACCCTTTTTGTGCTGAATCAAAATCCTCTTCCAGAATTGTACTTATATCAAAGTACTGAAAGCCATAGAATTCAAGGGTGTACGGCAATCTCTCTTTTTGAAAATTAGGACAAACAGGTGGTGTAGAATAAGATCAGACTGCAGAAAGATCAAGGATTTCCAAGTCCGAAAAAAGGTCAAAATTCTGCAAAATTAATGTTAGATTAATGGATCTTTGTCTGTGAGTTGATATTATGGTCACAGAAGGGTGTGCAAAGTTTAAGAGAAATAGCATTATAAAAACAGAGATATACAACAGTTGCATATAAAACCTTAATCATAGCATAACACTGATGCGGACATCCAAATTACTGGAATAGTCCCCCTATTCTCAAAATAGTCAAGCTAAAAAGCTTTGGGAAACAGTTTGTGAAAACTTTTAAAAGAAAGAATCCTTTGTTACAAGGGACAATGGTAAAACAATATGCCCTAGACGTTTCCATGAGGTGGTATGAAAGTGAAATTCCAAGACAATTTGTATATAGTAATTCCTCATTTACCTTACTTTACAAAGAGGTGACTTCTTTTTGTTAACCCTTCTGCTGTTCACTGTTATCATAGCCATTTTCTTGCAGTAAACATAGCTTTGGCAGGCAGTTTAGACTAAGATCATCCTGAACATACCTGCAGTTTAATCTTAGCCTACACTTTTGATTGCTTTTCACTTTAAAACTATTGTTGGAGAACTTTGATTCAGACTAGTTAAAATTACTCAAAGTTGCCAATTCAAACTTTGCAGGATAAGAGTCAAATAAATGTGTGAGACTCGTAGTAAAGGTCCTGTTAAGTGTATAAATTAAAACAACAGAGTTAAGCCTTGTTATGCCTGCTTTGGCAGGGTAGAGACAAAGATCAGTCTGCACATATGTGCAGTCTGATCTTAGGCTATATCACCTGATTTTCCTTTTTAAAAAAGAAAAGTATTTTCAACATAAATACTGACTCACACTTAGTGCATTCAGTACATTGAGACTTTTGATTTCAAAGCAATTTTTCAAAGGTTTTATTAAGCATGACAAGGATTAACCCTTGCCATGCTGAATAAAAACCTTTGCAAATATACATTGAAATCAAAGTGCTAAAAGCACGGGTAGCACATTTTTTTTTGTAAGTTAGTTTTTATTTCACAAAAATCATTCTTAAACTTTTCTGGTTTAAAAAGGAAAATCAGGTGAAGTGGAATATGATCTAAAAGCAATATATGTGCCAACTGATCTTTGTCACTACCTTCTGCCAAAGCAGAAATATTCTGGGTTCAGTATGACAAGAATTGACAGTCAGTTAATACTACAGACTTACTTGTTTTGAAATGGTATCAATAAAGGTGAACCTGGTGGAACTCTGTCTATAGGTGGACTGTGACATTTACCTACAATATAGGGTAACAGGGATTTAAGGGACACAGGTTTTCCCAGTCTGAGACTCCCAAATACTGTAAACGGTTTTATATTGGTGGTGTCCACATTTGCCTTTTTTTTCATTTCTATTTATTGGCGATGTTTTATTGGTGCATCTTACATGTACCACCAAAATAACTAGATGTGTTTGTGAAACTCAAATGCCCCCGTAACAGCATTTTTTTTTTTAAATGTTGACCTTGACAGACAACCTGAAACCTTGTTATATGACATTGACCTCAATACCAAGTGATGCACATTATTTAGATCTATCGTTCTGCCAAATATGAAGCCTCTATCTTGAATAGCCTTGAAAATATTGTTAGGTTTTAACATAAAGTTTTTTAGAAGTTCGACCTTCATAGATGACCTTGATCTTGTCACATGACCTTGACATCTACTGATACACATTATTGAGATCTATCATCCTGCCAAATATGAAGCTTATAACTTGAATAGCCTTGGAAACATTGACAATGTAAGGTTTGAAAGCTGCTCTTTCAGTTTTGCATAGAAAATATACAAAACTTGTTCTAAAATTTAGAAACATGTGCATTTTTAGAAGATTAAGAATTGCCCAAGGGCATTGGCACTAAAAACAACATATTTCAAGAATTTTGTAACTTATTTTTTCGAAGCGGCAAGATCAGGAAGGGATCCAGTCTATTTATTTCCAATCTATAAATTACAAAATCATTACTTTCCGTTAATAATCTTTCATCTATGCTTGTAATGATATGAAGTTTATAGCAGTCAAATACTTTTACCTTTATATTTGATTGGATAAGACAAACATGCAGAATTCAGATGTGTAAACAGTTGGCTCGAAATTGAAGAATGATTTTCAAGGCGTTAGTAGATGCTTTATTTTTTAGAATAATTTTCGCTAAATTCAGGAATATTAGTCTTCCTTTCCATGCATTACCAGATTGAATCTTAATATCTTAAAGGCTCCAAAATGATGAGGTAGTTACTTCCAAATGATTTTGCGAAAATTTTCAAAAATCATATTTTTCCCATCTGTGAAAGAGCAGCTTTAATGTTAATTTTATAAGAAGTTTGACCTTGGTAGGTGACATTGGTCTTGTCACATGACCTTGACTTTGGTATCAGCAGATCAGTATAATTGAGATCTATCATCATGCCAAATATGAAGCTTCTATCTTCAATAGCCATGAAAATATTGACAATGTTAAGTTTTTTGGCTAAGTTTTCGAGTTATTTGACCTTGACAGATGACCTTGACCTTGCCACATGACTTTGACTTTGGTATCAGCAGATGCATATTATTGAGATCTAACATCATGCCAAATAATGAGGCTTCTATTTTGAATAGCCTTGAAAATATTGGCATGTAAAGTTTTTTGGTTAAGTTTTGCGGACTGACAGACAGACCGACAGACGGTAAACCAATATGCCAATATCTTTCAATACAGGGGCATAAAAAGCCTTATCTAATATTCATATTCCATAGTTCAAAGCAATGAAAGTATAAGAAAAGCAGTTTTCTTGAGCAATATTTGATTTTAACACATTGAACAATATTTGCTTTTAACACATTGAACAATATATTGTATTCAATTTTATTAGAGTAGAATCTTGTGTGAAAGGTTTTCACACATTTTCGCCAGATTTTCATTATAATAATTTGAACCTACTTGATTTTGAAAACTTCAAAAATCGGTTTTGAAGTATTTAAAGATTTAAACTGTTGTCAGCAGATTTTTGTATTTTTATTTCAATAAGTATGGTCTATACTTCTTTGATAAAGATTTCACAAACATTGACTGATACATCACATTAAATTTCAATGCCCTCATAAGGGAAAAAAATTTCATTTTTTGTTATGACAATATTGGTGATGGATTAATTTGAATTGATCTCATTGTTGTTGGTATATAGATCTCTAACCTACCATTATCTCGCATTAGTAATTAGCCAATGTTATTAAACATTGCCCTGTAATGTAAACATCATAACTTGCTTCATGGAGTATCTCACTGTCTTTGTATATAGATGTCTTATGTACAATTATTGTCTTGAATAGATATCTCTAACCTACCATTATCTCACCTTAGTAATTAGCCAGTGATATAAAACATAGTCCTGTAATATAAGCATCATAACTTGTATCATACAGTATCTCACTGTCTTTGTATATAGATGTCTTATGTACAATTATCTCACCTAAGTAATTAGCCAATGATATAAAACATTGTCCTGTAATGTAGGCATCATAACCAGCTTCGTGCAGTATCTCATTGTCTTTGTATCTGTTATCAAAACCATCACCCAGTTCTGTAAAACACCAATTGAAAAAAACACACATCAATCTTACACACTGTATTTTTAAAAAGGTTTTCATGAATATATAAAGAATTACATGAAGTTAATCGTTTTAAGTATAGTGACTAGTCAAGAGATTTTACATCCAAAAAGTATAAATTGCTTTCAATAAACTATTTCTCCCTTTACCAAAACATTTTCTTCATCAAAGTTTTTGTTGTTTGTTTTATTCATTTTTTTTTTTCAAATTGCAAATCGGTTACTATACAATTCTTAATGAATGTACACTACGGCATTTAAAGATATGTTTTAAAATTTCTCAATCATTGTTTTTCAAAAACAATGATTTGTGTTATATCAATTAGCATATCAGAAATGGACCTACACTCAACAATCGGTGGTCAGTGACCACCCATGATTAAGTCAGGGTTGATTTTAGATAAATTGTTTTTCTCAAGTAAAAGGATGTAAAAGGAAATAAGAATTAAATGAGACTTAATAAATGATATTATTAATCTTTCAAACATTAAACAGCTGAAATTTACACATTTACTAGAGATGTTTGTAAAAACATTTATGCCCCCCCCCCCCATTAAAAGCAGGTCAATGGCCTGTTTTTTGTCTTTGTCAATCAACAAAGGGCAATAACTCACAATATATGATGAGTAGAGTTATGGTTCTTTTGCAATGCACTTCTCTCTAATAAGATCTATGCACCTGTGAAATTTCATGATTCTAGCAGCATACTATTTGAGATATGCTCCAGACAAAAAACTGTCTACAGACAGACAGACCATCTGATGGCCCGACCGACAAGTGCAAAGCAATATACCCCCTCTTCTTCCAAGGGGGGGCATAATAACTGATTAATCAGTTATGAGTTTTCTTAATCAATTTTCTGCATCAGAAGCCCAAACCAACTGATAACTTATTATATCTATTAATCTGCCCATTACTATCGATGGTTTCAATACCATAATGGTTATCAAAGGAACTCATATGTTAAACCCATCAACATTTCATAATATAAACATTTCAGCATAAACTGTGACCTTGACCTTTGAGTTGAAGCCATAAATAATTCAAACAGTACATTCACATTTTATATATCATATCATTTTGATTAAGTCTGAAATAGATTTTGTGCCTCTTTCAACAATCTTGCAGTTATCCAAGCAAAGTTTACTTAATTATATACTTTCTTGGCAAAATTTGACCTTGACCTTTGGGCTTTGCACAAGAGGTTTTTAGAAAGTGACATCAAATAATTCTGATGAGCTATATGTCATTAAGGTAGTAGACCCGTAATAGATCCGCAACATTTCGGCACTCATGGGCTTTCACAATGTTGACTGAGGTTTCTTTATGAAAATAATTAGGAAACCACGGTTAACACTGTTAAAGTTCATTACTTTGAAAACGTTGCGAAGCTATTATGGGTCCTCTACCTTAAGTGTAGAAGACATGACCTGGTGTACTAACACACATACACAATCTTGTAACAATGGTAACCATGTCTCACTAACAATGGCCAAGCTTAACAACATAATATAACTCTAAAGTAGGTTAATACATACCAACCTCTGGCTTGTCAAATGGAGATCTTTGTGTTATTTCTATTAGTTGGCCTAGAGTGGAGCCTTCAATATAGTCCTGCAAACAACAATATGCCATAAAGAATAAGATGTGTTATTGTATTTGTGATAAACAAATGCCCCCAGAACAGCATTCCTTTTTCAGAAATTCTATCTCCCCGGATGACATTGAGATCTGCAGCTTTGTATAAATAACATCTATGACTATGCCAAATATAGATATTGTGTCTGGAATATGTTTGAAGTTTTTTGCAATGTGTAGCTTTGGTATTATTTTTTTCAAGTGTATGACCTTGATATATGACCTTGAACTTTGTCACATGACCTTGACTTTGGCATTAAGAGATGTGTATAATTGAGATCGATAATCATACATAATATGAACATTGTAGCTTGATTAGGCTTAGAGAAATTGGCAATATTACATTTTTAGGTTCAGTTTTTCAAACGTATGACCTTGATAATGAAATATAACCTTGACTTTATTATATGACTTTAACTTTGGCATCATCAAGATCTATATTCATACCAAGTATGAACAATGTTTTCCTGAATAGGTTTGAAGTAATTAGCAAGTTTAAAATGTTTGATCTGATCTTTCAATATGAGAGTACAAAAACAAATGCAGCCATTTTTTTAATTATTTTTCACAATATCTACCTTGATGGATGACCTATGGCTGGTCAGTTAACATTATCAGCAAAGGTGCATTGAAAGGCATTTGTCACTTGAATTTAAAATATTCAAACCATTCTATCCATGATGATTTTCATAAGTACCATTGAACTCTCATTGGTGGTCCGGGTGAAAAAATAATTGAGTTAGATCATTCAATTAAGCTATTCAAGTTGCTATCAAAGTTTGCACTTTTAATACTTTTAAGAGGTGTGTAACAATTTATGGGAAAGAATTTCTGGATGGGTCTCAAAATCCAACTTAAGCTACATACCTTAAATGGCTGTGTATTTGCCATCAGTTTGGTATCTATCAATCTGAAATGTTGAAAAAGGCAGAAGAGTCAAGGTCAAATATTGACTCAAGGAGTAATATGTGCAGCCTATAAGGTAGTGGACCCTTAATAGTTTTGCAACATCTCGAAAGAAATGAACTTTAACAGTGTTAACCGAGGTTTCCTAATGATTTTCATTAGGAAACATCTGTTAACATTGTAGAGAATATGTAGTCTGAAATATTGTAAAAGAATATGTGGTCTAAACAATTACAGGTCTACTACCTTAAAGCATGCAAGACCTATTTGGACATTTCACCAAAAAAAGTTGACCATTGGCATCATTTAAGATAAAAAAGACAATTCAAAAGAGTACCAACAACATAGGATCAGTGCAAGTATATGATTCTTTTTTTTATTCTGAAGCGCAAAATATTCCAATCTCTCTTTCTGTAGCTCTACAAGATTCAAGGTGACACATTGACTGAGGGCCAGGGATAATATATGTGACTGATCACATGAAAATGGACAAACTGGATAGAAGGTAAAGTGTAATAATAATAATAATTATAATAATAATAATAAAGACTTTATTTAATGAGGCAGAAGAGTTGGGATAACCAAGTCCTCCCTGTAGGCCTCTACTCATATTTACAAATCAAATACAATGAATAAACAATAAACAGTACTATGATACATTTCAACAGATGAGATACCAATTATTAAAGAATTGAGACTGATATATAGATCCACAAGTTTAATTTAATTTCAGTGAGTGATCAAAGGTCAATTTTGTCTATACCTGTATAGACAAAATTGACCCCTGATCACCAACTCTTTATTGCAGGTCTATACCCAGTATAGACAATCCTGCATTCTGTTGAACTGGGGAATAAATTATATAATTATGGACGATGCAGACTGACTAGGACCAAACTTTTCAAACATTACTAATTTTCTGAATCTAGAATAATCAATATAACTTCCTGTGTAAGAACTTTTGAACCACAACCTCTGGTTTGCCTGTACTAGAACCAATCTCTTTTTCAATTTTTTTTTACAGAGTTCAAAGATGGTCCCATTTCGCTCGACAGGTCACATATGTAACCTTAAACTCTTTCCCTTTGTTTCAAAATTTTAAACAGTTCCTTATAGAAAGAGGAGGCAGACAATGGTGAAAAGTTGGTGCAATTTTAAAAGAAACCATACCATGTGGTGCAAATATTTTGGGAGAAGGCAAAATTGCATATCAGAATTTAGAAATAACAAAGAAATACCTTGGAAAGACGCTTTGGCACAGTATTTTGAATTCTTGATATTCCTGCAAACACATGAAGAAAATGTAAGTAAAACAATTTTGCAATGTATTTGCAAAGTGATGGCTATATTTTTTGTTTACTTGCTAATTTTTGCTAGTAAAAGACACAGTATTTAAACCCATAACCTTTTGACAAAAATTTTGACTGGGTAAAACTTACAGAAGTTGCCCTCAACAATATTAAGGTAATGGACCTGTAATAGTACTGCAACATTTCGGACCTCATGAACTTTCACAATGTTGACAGAGGTTTCCTAATGAAAATCATTAGGAAATCTCGGTTAACACTGTTAAAGTGCATTACCTTCAAAATATTGTAGAGCTATTAAGGGTCTACTACCTTAAGATGAGATTTTGTTTCCTTGTCAATCTGGATAAAAAGCATTGTAGAATCCAAGACATAACTTGTTAAATGAGCCTGTGTGTGACATTTCCAACAATATTAAATGTGTGCCAAGCAAAGACTCTGCACAATCTGACCAGGGTCCTCACTATTGTGCATTGAAGAAACATAGGATCCAAAAGTGTCTTTCCAAAGTCAGACAAACTTCTAATTATACTTTGTAGCAGTCAAGGTTGATTAATGTTGGCCCTTCAGGCACAAGTCAAATTGTAGGCAATGTCACACACAGCCTCAAATCCAACTACTTATTTTTCCCACTATTCCTATCTTTGGAAGTTCTTGTCATGAAGGGCTTTACAAAATTTCAATTTCTTTTTTATTATTTTATGTAAAATTTTGAAAAGGTTCACTTTGACAGACAAGTGATTTTATCAGTAACATCGAACATTGTATCTGCAGATATATTATCAATAAGGCCATACAAAATGAGCACGTGCTTGATGTTTCCAACAGTTTTTTAATGCCCTTACACCCTGTCTAATGAGAGTATTCACTTTGTAGATATTAAAGGTCTAAAAGTATCGACATACAGACAGGAAGACTTCTAATATGTTATGTGGCTGTTGAGGTTGCTAAATGTTTGCCCCTTACACAGACCTCAAATTGTTGGAAATGTCACCCACAGACGCTATTAAAGTCATTGTATCTTGAATAGAGTTTGAAGCCATTTGAAGCAATAAATCAATTGTCAATGTTTTTTAACACTTTTTTCCTTTGGAAGCGTAAGAAATAAAGGATATCCATTTATATCTGTGATTGGTTTACATTTCATTGAGTAAAAAAAAACTAAGTTTTCACAAGTGGCATGCCACAAGTGAAAATAAAGCTATTATTGTCCATGAAATGAAATATCAATATCTTACTTGAAAAACTATTGATTATTCTACTTCTCTAATGCAAAATTGAGGCAAAATGTGAATATTTCAAGATAAATTTCCTTAAAAGCACTTAATTTTGCAAGTGATATAAACAATGTCACTTATTGGGCTCTGATTAGATAACATCAGATAGGATGAAACAAATGAAAGTAAGGTTACAGTTTTTCACAAGTTAGGCAGTGGGTTTATCAAATGATAATCTACCTTTATTTCTCGATAATTCACCGAAAAAGCATTAAAGACAAGCAGATTTCTTTACCACACAAGGTTAAAATCAACTTACCTGGGGTAATGGGTATAGAAACTGATGTATGGTATGTACTACATCTAGATGCATGTTATGGCCTACAACTAGCTTACCCTGTAATAAATTAACACTTATCATGACCAACCAAGAATATTCCTGTTTTTGTAGGAGGTATAGACAATGATCAGACTGCACATAGTGTGCAGTCTCATCTTAGTCTATTCCACATAATTTATCCTTTTTAAACCAGGAATGTTTTAAAAAATTCTATTTTCAAAATAAGTATTGAATAATGATTTTTAGGGCCAACTTATTTCACGCCCTATCGGGGCCCGTTTTTCAGCTTGAAACCCGCCCTTTGTTCAGGCTGAAAAAAATATTGCAAACCGTTTGTAAATCATACCCCGCTTTACACACAAGTATACGGGTAAAGCGGGACACGACTTGAACCAGTTTGACATCCTGAACGCAGGGCTGGATTCAAGCTGAAAAACGGGCCCCGGCCGGGCGTGAAATAAGTTGGCCCTTACATACAACACTTCATCACTTTGATTTGCACTTTTACCAACGTTTTCATTCAACATGACCATAAATAATAAGATCTATAAAGCTTATCAACCTTTATCATACTAAGTAAGTTGCAAAAGTGGTTTTGACTTTTATAAGTTGACAGTTGTCTGTCTTTTACCATAGCAAGAATATTCAGCATTCAGCCAAACAAGAGCACCACCTACGGGTGCCTACGCTCGGCTGTTGAGTGCTGGATGGTGGGAAAAAATCTAAGTCAAAAAGGGGGCATAATTTGTTCAAAATGCATCTAGAGTTATCCCCCTTGATAGTAAAGGTTGCTCTTTTAATGGTGATCATGTGTGCCAAGTTTCAAGTAAATGCTTTCAGTAGAACCAGAGATATCGCAAAATGTCAAAGTTTTTGCACGACGACGACGACAACGACGACAAGGAGGCTATAGCAATACCTCAGGTTTTCTCTGAAAACAGCCGAGCTAAAAATGGTGTATAATTCTAGAGAATATATACTAATACTAGTGTTTGGCAATCAGTTTCAAATCACAATCGATACTCTTTTTTGGTTGAAAGAGTTAAACAATTAATGGTCTCATGACCTAAAGACTCATTCTGCAGATTTTCTAACAACTCAATGGCTAAGCGTGAAATATCAGTAATTTCTGTTTTTTCAAGACTGACAATGAGATTACGAGATTATTATTTTCAACATATCTGATATACCTCAGGTTTTCTCCCAAAACAGCTGGGCTAAAAACTTACACTTTGTGAGAGATGTTTGATGACTTTGGTAAATCCTACTGCATTATCTATCTCTGTCTGAAAATGAAAATATCAAACAAATTTTGGGTGCTGATAAAGAGACAATTCTTAAAAACACTAGTTTGTTTTTGTGAAATTGTTTAACAATATACCCATTTACTGCTTTATGTTCATTGATCAGTTTTTAGGGTACTTTTGTTTCATAAGTATGTCAGCTTATCATATTGTTACAGGATAGAAATCCCATTTTCCTAAAAGTTCTGTCAGAAAGCCTTCATTTACCAGGTCACAGAAAGATTTTGTAACTCTAAGTTAACCTAACCAGGTTGTCTATGGATAACTCATGTTGAGCCTTCAAAATATCTGAATGTTCAGGGGCCCGTTTTACTGAACATCTTACGATCATCTTTTGCGTAAGTCAAAAATTAAAGATGCTTCTACACTTGCAACTAAATATCCAATTTCTGCCATGCAAAATCTTATTGGAATCATCTTCTCAAGACGATTCCAATGATATATTGTAAGGCAGAATCTATGAATGAATGAAAACACCAGGTACGATTTGTGATTTTGACTTACAACAATTTTTTACGTAAGAAGTTTAGTAAAACGGGCCCCAGATGTCAACACAATCTTTTTTTTCTATGGAGCTCTGAGGGAAACCCAACTTGTTAGCTTGAGGACCCCCTGGATAACCAGGGATCCCTTCATTCACTTAGATAGGTACAGCTCTTATAAAGAGTGTCAGAAATAATAGGTTGGTGATATATTCTAGTATCTTCGCAGGCCAATGGCTCTATTTTCATTTTGTTCCTTAAATATGTGACCTGTCGAGCAAAAAGGGGACCATCTGGGTAGAGCGTAAAGTGTCAACCCTAGTCAGACTGCCTGGATTGCGCAGATTAACTAAGGTCAAAACTTTTAGCATTTTACTATTTCTTTTTTAATCAATCAATCTACATTCCGGTGAAAGAATTTTTAAAATGCGACCTCTAGCAGACCTGTACCAGAGCCAATCTCTTTTTCAAATGTTTATGACAATGTTTAGATCAAACCTTTACAATGAAGCTAAAATCATTTAGTGCAAGTTTGAAGCAAATTCAATCAAAACTGTGGACTTCCAAAACAAGCATATTTTGAGAAAAATTCCCATTTTCATTAGGCCCCTTTTGCTGTGATACTAGACTAACCTGACCCATTTTGAAAGGAATAATCCTGTAATTATGTACAAGTTTGACTCAAATTGGAAGAAATCTGTAGACTCTATGGCAATAACATGAACATTTCATCCAAATTTTAATAGGACTTCCTTCATGTAATACTAGAAAGACCGACCCCTTTTTATAGGAACAGTTGTTTCATGGTACATTCTATTCTGTGTAAGTTTGATGTAAATCAGAAAAAAATTGTTTAATTTATCATGAATGTTATAGAATTAAGCCTTTGCTGATTAATCCCTGCTTTTTACGTGCCTGTGATTTTATGATTGAGAAAAGATTGTGAAAAAAGAAGAAATTGCTTCTGACAAGCAATTTCTTCTTTTTCCACACTATTTTCTACCCTACAGAAGGGTTATTTTTCAAATTAAATCCACTTTAAATTTTGGTCTGCAAAACCTTTGAATTTGGAACAAAATTTTGTAAAACAGGAAAGGGTTAATGGATGGACACACAGACGGGAAACACGCCATAGCTTTAGCTTTTCTGACACTCAGTTAGTTGTGCTAAAATCCTTAGAGATACACTAAATGAATACCAATTCTTGGGCCAGTTTTGCTTCCTCCAGTTTCCGGAGATCATCTTCTCCTTTCAATTTTGTGACCAGTATGTATCTCTCCTTTTTCTCCCCAGTTTTGGACTGTAGATAAACATCTGAGCTGTATCTGTTGTGACAAAATTTTTTTTAAAATGTATCTAGTACCCTGAGCTCAGGAAGTTAGAGAAATAAAACTTAATTTGAGCCTGTGCGTGACATTTCCAACAATTTGAAATGTTCGTGAGGTGCAAACATTGAGTAGCGTTGACAGCCACATACTTTAAATATACAGTCACCTGATGGTCTCCAGATACGTTGAGACCCTACCTATCTACTAAACACATAGTGAAGACTCTGGTCAGACTGTGCACCTGCACAGGCTGATCTGAGTCTCAATGTTGCGCACATGTGAAATTGTTGGAAATGTCATGCACAGGCTTATTTAATAAAGGAGACACAATTTTGAAGTTTGAGGATATTGGATAAGTGATCATTGAATACTGTATTTATAATACGAGTCATCTATAAACAGATAAAAACAAGGCTGTGCCAAGTTTTTATCTGTTTTAGATGATGAGTTAAACAATACTGTTTTTAAAATTTTCTTCTTCAAATCAAAATAACTTAAAGTAGATATTGTTGGTCAAGAATTTATTGAAAAAGAATCCTAATTTGTTTAAACTCACCAGAATCGTCTCAATGTGACGGTTCTGTTGAGTTTAAACAACATTGAGAATTCCGCTCTTATTTGCTTATTCAATTTTAAAAAAAAAGTTTCTTATTTGTAATCCAAACATGTATTCAGCAACCATTTTCTTTAACTACCGCTATTTGGTGACTCTGTTAAACAAGTTAAGTGCTTTATGTTCAAAGTAGCTGAATACTTTTTAAGACGGGGTTTTAGCTGTTCTATTTACATTTCTTTAAGAATATTTTCAAATGTGAAATGTAAAGGACAATTTAACAATCACACACATTTTGTTACAATGAGTTTGATTGGTTGTTCGGATCAACTTACTTGTATTCTAACATCTGATAGGTCAGTTTTCTTTGAAATGCTGTACAGGAAGGCAAGGCTAATTCTTCTTCCTCCCCTGACTCTATAAACTTGGCAACTTTATCACTGAAACAACAGATCATCAATAGCCCTGTGTTCAGATTGACAAAACAGTACAAACAGTTTTCCAATTATACGCTGCTTTGCACGCAAGAGCACATGCAAAACGAGATATAATAGGAAAACTGTTTTCACTGTTTTGTTATCCTGAATTCAGGGCAGGTAAGAACAAGATTATTGTTAAGATCAACAAGTTTGGTTGAGTGATCAAAGGTCAATTTTGTCTATACACTGTAGACTAAAACGACCTCTGATCACTCATTTGAAATTGTGGATGTATACTTGTCTACAAATATATGTAACCAAGAATTTTTTGTAAAAAATTTATGCCCCCCCCCCCATAAAAGCAGGTCAAGGACCTATTCTTTGTCAATCAACAAAGGGCAATAACCCACAAAATATGATTAGCAAAGTTATGGTTCTTGTGCACTGCACTTCTCTTTAAAGAGATTTATCCACCTGTGAAGTTACATGGTTCTAGCTTGCATACTTTTAGAGATATGCTCCGGACAAAAAAAACAAGAGGACCATGACGGTCCTATATTGCTCACCTGAGTAGTCAACTGATAACTTGTCAACCATGACATTAAGACCAGAGATTGTTTGGTGTACATTTAGGGTGGTTTTAAAAGAACCAGACTTTAATTTTGTCCTACTTCAATTTGATTTTCTTTTATATTTCCCTTGGCAAACAAAGTTATTGATTGCATTGAAATCTTTTAACAACTTTAGTAGACCTACACCTTAGGATTATCCCTACAAAGTTTGAAATATGCCCAATAGTTTAGGCAAAGATTAACCTTCTCTGAGTTTTTAGGCAATATTTTGACATTTCCAAAACCATGAAAACCAGAAATTTTGATTGAATAAAAATATTTTTTACAATTTCTGTAGAGCTTCACCCAAGGAACATCCCTACCAAGTTTCAGCTTAATTAGCCCAGTGGTTTAGGAGGAGAAGAATTTTTTCAAAGATTTTCAGCAAATTTCAGCCCTTTTTCAGCCATTCCATTACCATATAAACCAGAGTTTTTTATGAAATTGAATTCTTCTAACAACTTTTGAAGAGCTTCAACCAAGGAACATCCCTGAAATGTTTCAGCTTGATAGGCCAAGTGGTTTAGGAGGCGAAGAATTTTTTCTAAGATTTTCAGCAATTTTCGGTCATTTTTCAGCAATTCCATTACCATATATAAACCAGAGTTTTTCACGAAATTAAATTCTATTTAAAACTTTTGAAGAACTTTACCCAAGAAACATCTCTGCCTAGTTAAAGCTTGATTGGTTGAGTAGTTTAGGAGGAAAAGATTTTTTTCTAAGATTTTCAGCAATCTTTGGCCATTTTTCAACCTTTCGGTTACCATGGAAACCAGAGTTTTTGATGAAATTAAATTCTTTTAATAACTTTTGAAGAACTTCACTCAAGGAACATTTCTGCCAAGTTTCAGCTTGATTGGTCCAGTAGTTTAGGAGATGAAGAATTTTTCTAAGATTTTTGCAATTTTTGGCCTTTCTGTTACCATGGCAACCAGAGTTATTTATAAAATTAAATTCTTTTAACAACTTTTGAAGAGCTTTGCCCAAGGAACATCCCTGCCATGTTTCAGCTTGATTGGCCAAGTGGTTTAGGAGGAGATGTTTAAGAAATTGTTGACGGACGGACAGACGGACGCTTGATGGATGGACAACGGATGGTGAGTGATCACAACAGCTCACCTTGAGCACTTTGTTCTCAGGTGAGCTAAAAACAGTCTACGGATGGATGGACCAATCGACAAACCAACAAGTGCAAAACAATATATGTACCACTTTTTCTCAATAAATCCTTTTAAATTACAATTTAAGGAGTCAGCGCAACACTATTGTAAGTACCTATTCATATTTGGGCACTTACAATAGTGTTGCACTGACCGCTTGTTATACTTACCAGATTTTATCAATAAATTCTTTATGTTCTGATGGAATAATGACTGGTCCCTTGACAACACCAGGATGTGAGCCTCCAGACGCCATCAACTTTGGCGACATAAACATTTCATTCCTCTTTTGTGCTGCCTCTATCAGACCGGACTCTACATCTGGTGTTAAATATGGTATCCCCTCCCCAATCCATTTGTTGAAATCAAAACCTTGAGATAGTAGAAAATCTAGACTAGAACCCTGAAATATTTGAAATATATACATAAGTTGTGCAAAGATTACAATTGGTTAATTCCAACACTTATTTAAGCCGATCTAAATTGTTGTTTCAATTGCACCAATGTATTTATATTAGTGTATAAATTCCACAATATTTATATTAGTGTATAAATTCCACAGTATTTATATTAGTGTATAAATTCCACAGTATTTATATAAGTGTATAAATTCCACAGTATTTATATTAGTGTATAAATTCCACAGTATTTATATTAGTGTATAAATTCCACATTATTTATATTAGTATATAAATTCCACAGTATTTATATTAGTGTATAAATTCCACAGTAAGGGTTGTTTGTGCTCCCTGTCTTACAAGCTAGCTTTTATAGCACAATTACAGAGCATTTCAAGGGTTCATTGCAATACTATTGTAGGCACATAGAGGCACTTACAATTGTTTTGCACTGATCCCCCGATTTGCTTTGCAAAGAGGGGAGCCTGAAGGAGTCAAACATTTATCTGCATGTTACGTTTGGCCCCCACCATATATAACCAACATCAGGTGGTAGCTATGTAATTACATGCTTAATGATGTTGAAAATATAGTTGATGTATGTAGCAAGGTTTTTTATCGCTCAGCGCACACAGTTGTAACTGCCTATATGGGCAGTTACAACTGTTTCGTGCTGAGCCATAGTTATGTATAAGAGGTTTAGTACTAACTCACTGTACAAGCTAGCTTTAATTGTAATGTGGCATAGCACTTGCTTTAGGACAGGGGGTCCCACATTCTGAATCCAGACGGAGTTGAATATTTTTCTACATGTTTAATTACTATAAACACTTAGTACAGCTTCAAGATTACCTCTTTAAAAAGTCAAACAAGTAGATTAAAATACATACCTGGCAAGAAAATCTAACATCAGGAGCAGCCCTTGAATGAGGCCTTGGGAACACATAGAAGTTGAAAGGCTTAGCTGTGTACCTACAGAATCGTATAACTCTATATAAATTCGCAAAACCATTGCAAGTAAGCTTTATATTGGCACTAACAAAAGTTTCGTAAAGACTGGGTAGAAACCTCAATGAAATCTATACTGTATTTGTAGTGTTGGGCAATCGGTTTCAAATCACAATCGATAATTGGTTTATAGTTGAAAGAGTAAATCAACTAATTAATGATCGATTGTACAATAATTTTCTTAGAAATTAATAATACAGCACTCCCATTATCATCCTTTAAAGAGTAGAATGTGAAAGTTTAGCCAAAAGTAATGACCTAAAGACTGTCTGTAGATTTTTCTACTAACTTCATGGATCAGCATGAAACAGTTGTAACTGCCTATAAACATATAGGCAGTTACAACTGTTTCATGCTGAGCCATCAAACTGGTGTTGATTTCGAAAACAATATATCATGGCTTTCATTTATGTGTTAGGAAAAGATTAATCGATTATGAGTCCATTATCACAATCAAAGGCCCAAACCTACTGATTATGAATCATAATCAATTAATATGCCTATCACTATAGCTAGTAAATACCCTTGTTTGCTGGACACTTATACAATATGTACCTTAAGAAGGCAATTTTTCACAAGTTTTTAATTGATGATTGAGTTTTTCAGATGAGCTTGACCTTGACATTAAAATATGGAAGGAGCCTTCATATCAGACATGAGCATTTATGATAATATCACTGTGATATTTCTTTATTCTTTGCAATATGTGTGTCATGGATATGTTCACACTTTTCTTGTGAATGAACTATAAATATATATACAAGGAAGCTTAGGCCTCTTTGTTGACAAAAGATTAGCAAATAGTAATGAAGACATTCAAGTCAAACTTACTGTTTTGTATTTCCATTGTAACTAAATGTACACAGCCCAAACTGGATTAACAAGAAATCACACACTCCCTGTAAAAATAGAAGAATAAAAAAAGGTTTTTATCTATCAAAACAACTGCAGACTTTCCCAAACAGACAGCATCTGTACATGCAGGGGTGTGGAAATACAGAGATTTCTCCACTTGTCCCTGGACAAGTAAAAGCTGATTCCTTACTTGTCCAGGATCAAAATGAACTTGTCAATAAAAATGTAGGTAGACAAATTTTGAGAAAATTTTGTTTTTAATGATGAAAATGCTGTAACCCAGCATTTTCTTCATAAAAGACAACATTTTCTTCCCTTAGATACAAACAAAATAATGACTTTTCTCCTAGATCTTTTCAGTACTTTATAAAGATTTGCTCTGGTATTTACTTGTCCACAGACAAGTGGCCTAGAAAAATGTACTTGCCTGCAAGTAGAAAAGCCTGTGTCGGACAAGTTGGGCATAGGATTCCACACCCCTGCTATGTGGGTTTTTTTTCCAAAAAAAAAAGGTGAGAGTAAAGTTTTATCCTGCTCATGTTGGAATTTTCTGAAGAAGTTTCCAGAAGACTTGGGAAATAATCTTGTATAACCAGAACAGCAACAGATCCAGGATTTCTGTAAAGGGGGTTCAAACATACTAAAAGGGGTTCTTTTTCCTAGTATTACAAATTCTATCCCTTATCCAGCTGATTCTTTCTTACCCAAATTTCCTTTTTTAAAGGGGGGTGGGGGGGGGGGGGGGTTTCAGCATAATACTATTGCAAGTGCCTTGATACATATTAATCAGTGTTTATTCTAGGCAGGGGGATTGGGAGATCCCCCCACTTTTTTCAAAGATAACCCATATTTTCTGGATGTGCGGGGGGGGGGGGGGGGGGGGGTTTCCCTATAATCAAAGAGCATGAATTACCACATTTCTCTATTGTGTCAGTTTTCATGCTGAAATCCCCCGCATTTTTGATATCCTAGAATAAACACTGATTAATAGGCACTTTCAATAAAGGACATCTACTCTTCTGAATACCCAGAAGTCTACATAGGTAGAAGTAAGTGTCGAAAGCCAGTCTAGAATCATTTTTTCTCAATAAAATCCTATGACAATTCAAATGAGAACCAACAACATTAAATTATGCTACTTTTATTGTGATGTTTGAATCTAAAATTCAAAATAGTCCCACAGTATCTGCATCTCTAAATACCTGCACAGTTTTGTAGTGTCTTTCCTCAGGTGTATCGTAAACAGCAATAGGAGATAGTCTAGAGTGGTTCAAGCCTGTAAACTCTCCATCTATGGCCACAAAACTGCACTCATCTATTGCTTCTTTTATCTGCTCAAATGTCTCTTTGAAATCTGTAATTTAAAGAGTCATTCAAGATAATTTACCCAATTAGAAATATTTAAATAAATGATGAAATATGACATATTTTCTCTTGTTACAGTTAACTCTAGAAATAAAGATACTAGATGGAAACCAAAGACATAACATACTTAACACTTTATTAAGAGAGGCATCATATAATAATTATTTTTAAACACAGACTCTAAATATAAAACATTGCACTATTTTCATGCTTGTTTTCCATGATAATAATGTAAAGAATCTGTTTGACTAAACCTGGATATTCCAGGGCTTGTGCTTCTTTTCAAATTTAGGAGTAATTGACCTGTAAACTGTAATTTCTAAGAGTCGAAACTGCTGTTGAATTCGTGGAAATTTTGATTGGCCAACAAATAAGGGGGTGGCAGGGAGGGGCTTATTTTGCGCCCGAAAAAGAGCAACATCTCCTCCTGGACCACTGGGCTGGTTTTCAATGAAACTTTACTAGAATAATCCTTGGGTGACCCTCTTGAAAAATTGGTGAAAAATTTTGATTGGCCAATTTATAAGGGTGTGTCAGGGTTGGGCTTTGGAGCCTAAAATCTTTGATTGACATCTCCTCCTGAACCACTGGGCCAATTTCAATGAATTATCAGAATGTTCCTTAGGTGACCCTTTTCAAAAATTGTTGGCAAAATTTTGACTGGCCCATATATAAGGGCAGGGCAGGGAGATGCTTAGTTTGAGCCCGAAATCATTGAACGACATCTCCTGAAGCACTGAGCCGATTTCAATTAAACTTTACCAGAATGTTCTTTGGGTCAGCACAGATATTATGCAACATGTGCAATTTCTATGCGAGATTTCCCCAGAATCGCGGCCTCGCCAGATCACTGAAAGAACATAGAGTATGGAATACCAGTTATTTCTTAATTGCTTCAATTTTGTGCTGATATCCCCCACAGTTCTGAAGTCCTCGAATAAACACTGTGCAATTGAGAGGGATTAATAGGAGTTGTAAGAACTTGTTTCCCATGGATTTAAAATGAATAGCTTTAAACCAGATAATTATCACGAAAAATGGCTTTTACACGCTATCTTTTACTTTATGTGCCCTTCCTGCAATTGAACAGCATTCACAAGGAAATCACAGTCCCAATTATTGGCAGATCAAAGATCAAATTTAATAATCTAGCTATAGACAGTTTATACATTAGGGCTAAAATATGGGGACCTTAAGTTGAAGTGGTTCAACATACACAAATCAGGCATTGTATGGCTCCAGAGCAATTTGTCTGTAGAGACTGTGTGATGCAATGCCTTGCGATTTGAATAAATAAATGGCTGACAGACATAAAGATGTGCTACTATTGCATGTGCACTATATACAGGATGTGGTAAAAGACTTGTCAGACACAACTTAGCAGGCACCCATAATAGGCTAAGGTCCCTGTTCTAATTCTAGTACAGTTGGTGAGCTCTGAAAAGCTCATCTTCTATGCCTCTGTAAGACAATATAAATACTAGGCATATATCCCAGCACATCCAGTTTCAGGCAGGTTAAGGCTTAACTTAAGATTTATCAATCAATGTGAAATAAGAATTTATTTTTTAATTCACAGTTAAGGAAATAGACATTTACGACAGAAATTACTCAAAATCAAGGTCTTCAACCTTATTCTTGTTTTATATTTCCTCTCTGAAAGGGTCCCTCTTACATCATCCAAGTGAAATTACTCCATCCTATTTTCGACAGTCTTATTAAAAGTACAATGTTCAAAAACAGAAAAGGCTTCTAATGGTGGATTGTAATTTTAAATATTTTTTATTATTATCTTAAACAGTTATAATTGATTTAACCCTTTGCTTTTTAATCCCTGCTTTTTAGGTGCCTGTGATTTTATGATTGAGAAAACATTGTGAAAAAAGAAGAAATTGCTTCTGACAAGCAATTTCTTCTTTTTCCACACTATTTTCTACCCTACTGAATGGTTATTTTTCAAATTAAATCTACATTAAATTTTTGTCTGCAAAACCTTTGAATTTGGACAGGTCCAAAATTTTGTAAAACAGGAAAGGGTTAAAAGCTTAAAACCATAAAATAACTTCTAATTTAGTATTTAAAGCTCCATATATATATATAGAAAAGAAAATTATCACTTTTCTCAATACCCTAACTTTTGAGCAGAATCAGGAGGATAAATACAGACTTGGCAAAAGTCAAACAGATTCCATATTACTTTACAAATCGACAAGCATTCTGTAATGCATTTGGTAAAATGTCATTCAGACCAAACAATTACTAGATTATTGAACTTTTCATTATCTTCTAAACTGGTTGGAAGTGAAATTTTATGCAATGTAGCACTTCTTTCGGAGCTAGCTTTTTTTAATTAAGTACATGTATAACTTCCTAACAGAAAAACATAGTTGGCATGACTAAGCAATGACCTACTTCTGCAGCAAAGAACTAAGGAGTCTGAAATATTGTTTCTCGAGCAAAAAAAATGTCTGTATATGGGCTGAAATTTAGGCTATAATAAAAACAGGTACATTTGCATATGCGTTCATATTTTTGTGAAAAATAGTAGTTCTTAATTCAATATTTTGTTACTTTACTGCTAGGACAACTGTCTACCCTGTACAAATTGAAATACAAGCTCTCGACCTGTTCTGACGTCATTTGAAAATGAAAACACCGTTTTTTCCAGGGCCACCAGAAACTGGATGTGCCAAAAACACCATGGGCCGGGATAGAAGTAGTAGTATTTATTCAGATCAAATATCAACATTTACAAATGAATTCCACACTAACAATAAATTCATGTCTTGTTAAATGCATATAAAAATGCAAGCCAAAATTTTAATTGAGCCAAGTTTTTAAAAAAAGTTTTCAATTAATCTTTAAACAATTTAAAAGGTTGATATTTAACCTAGGATAGCCCATAAAAGCTCTGAAGCTTATTTCCAATGGGGTCTGATTGATTGTAAAAGACGGGTTGGCCTAAAATACGAAATGGACTTACTAGCACGAAATGGGGAGAAATGGACCTGCTTACGGCGAAATGGACTTCAATATACGACATAACATATTAATTTTGCGATTAAAATACTTTTATGAACCAGTAAAATGCTTCATAGATCATTTAAATAGGTATTATTATTAGAAATGGAGCAATATAAATGCATTTTTTTATCTGATACTGACTTACAACTAAGAGCACCCCTTGTCGGCAAAACGGACTTCTTTTTTCACTATAAACTATACATTTTCTTCATATAGTCTGATAATAACCTTAAATAGCTTGTTTGTTTTTTTTATCTATATGATATTAAATTGAAGTAATTAGATAATTTTCTGCAACCAATTTATTCACAATGAGAGCCGTTGAATAGCTAGCACGAAATTGACATTGCGGATGTCGAAATGGGTTCCATTTTGAACTTAGTTGATGCAAAAGATTTCTTCTTTCACAGCTCCAGTAATAAGATAGGTCACGGTGATCACCGGTTACACTAAAGAAATTAAAATTAATTTTTGAAAAGGTGTTATTCTCTGATGTCCGGACAGCGAAATGGGCATGAAAATTGGGAAATATGCTTCTCTTCAACGGTTTGAAAGACAACAATCTAAAGGCTATCAATTTACAATAAATCAATGAATACAACATTCAAATTAATACATTTGGACAAAGAATCGGCAAATTTTTGTCCATTTATGAAGATTATTACATATATAAAAGTACATTTCCCTGTGAGAAGGTCCATTTTACTCCATTTCTTGATGAAAGGTCCATTTCGTACTTTAGGCCAACCGGTAAAAGACTAAAAGTTTAAAGTTTATTTTTCTTTCGCCTGATTGATAGGCTTTGCCTAATTCCATATTGTTGCTATTGTTTGTTCAATGATAAGTGACTTTAAATTGTGCTTGTGATAATCAATCTTAGGTTCAAACAAACTTTGACCCCGTCTCAGATTTTTTCTTAATACTCACCCCGGGACGCACCGGGACACCCCGGGACTCAATGAGAAACCCCGGGACGCATCAAATATGATTTATATGCAATAAATACATGGATATTATGTATAATACTTTTACAAATGTACAGATTTACTGTTTCATATGAGTAATTTACATACCTTAATTCAGTCCCAATGTCCTAGTGAAATTGTTGTGTGAATTCGTATAAACATAAAAAAGAAGTCCCGGGGTTCTTTTCTTATTCTGTGAGAAATCGTTTTTTGAGATCGAATTTACGTTGAATTTGGTCACTTCTTCTAAGAGAGATCGTTTTGAATGTTTTCTCTGCAATTGAATTTAGTCCCCGGGTGTTTCTTTTCCTATTGGTAATCGCTAAGTGAGTTTGAATATGCATATGAAATTAGTCCCGGGGTGTTTCTTCTTCCAAGGAAATCGTTTGAATGTTTTCTGTTCAATTGAATTTAGTCCCCCGGTGTTTCTTATCCTATGCGAAATCGCTTTGTGAGTTTGTATATGCATAAAAAATAAGTCCCGGGATGTTTCTTTTTCCAAGAGAAATCGTTTTGAATGTTTTCTGTCCAATTGAATTTAGTCCCCTTGTGTTTCTTTTCCTATGCGTAATCGCTTTGTGAGTTTGTATATGCATATAAAATGAGTCCCAGGGTGTTTCTTCTTCCAAGAGAAATCGCATTGTTTGTTTTCTGTTCAATTGAATTTAGTCCCCTGGTGTTTCTTATCCTATGCGAAATCGCTAAGTGAGTTTTAATTTGCATATAAAATGAGTCCCAGGGTGTTTCTTCTTCCAAGAGAAATCGTTTTAATGTTTTCTGTTCAATTGAATTTAGTCCCCTGGTGTTTCTTATCCTATGCGAAATCGCTTAGTGAGTTTGTATTTGCATAGTAAATTAGTCCCGGGGTGTTTCTTCTTCCAAGAGAAATCGTTTTGTATGTTTTCTATTCAATTGAATTTAGTCCCCTGGTGTTTCTTTTCCTATGCGAAAACGTTTTGTGAGTTTATATATGCATATAAAATGAGTCCCAGGGTGTTTCCTGTTTTACGAGAAATCGCATTGTTTGTTTTCTGGCAATAGTATTCATTCCTGATGTATTTTTTCATACAATGATAAATCGTTTCTGAGCTAGTGTTTGTATTTTGATATATGCCAGGTGTGTGTCTTATTTTAAGAGAACTCGTTAGCAAAGATTTTAGTGAAAATAAATTTGGTCCCGGCTGTTTCTTGCCCTTTACGAAATTGTTTTTGAGCTTGTATTTGCATATAGAATTAGTCTCGTTTTTTTGTTCTACGTGAAATTCTTTTTTGAACTCGTTTTTCATAAAAAACTAGTCCTGGTATGTTTCTTATTTAACGAGAATCAGGTACAATCTAAGTTCTATCTGCACGTGTATTAAGTCCAGGGGTGTTACATAGTATGCAAATACATGTATGTTTAAATGCGCATGCTCAGATAATGCCGCTCTTTTTGGGCTTCGCCCACTTGAGTTAGTTGTTAATAAATCGTTAAACCGAACACACGCTCTTGTTTACTACCCCTGCATCACCAACCAATACCCAAATATAACATGGTGTCAGAACTCGGATTTTAGTTAATCGGTTTTGGAATTCGCGCACATTGAAGTCATTTGACATTGTGTGGGATTTTTTATTCAAATAGCACATTAAAAGTAAAAAATGGCAGACGGATTGCCTAACCCGCACATGGACTGGACCACATCGAATCTGTCAGACAGTTTTGAAAAGTTTGAAAGACATTGTCGCCTAATGTTTGATGGTCCGCTGAAAGGGAAAAGTAAAAAGGAACTATGTGCGTATGTGCTTTTATGGATTGGTGATAAAGGACGTACGATCCATGCGTCATGGAATTTAACAGCCGAGGAAAATCGCGATCCAGACATAATTTTTGGACGATTCAGGCAATTTGTACAACCAAAGTCAAATCCAGTGTTCTCGCGGTATAAGTTCTACCATGAAATTCAAGGAAGTGACTCGTTTGAGGAATTCTTTTCAAGGCTGACAATAGCCGCGCGGGACTGCGATTTTGGAGATCATACCGATGAAATGATCAGGGACAGAATTGTATTTGGATGCCGATCAGACCGTGTGCGAGAAAAGCTGATTGAGAAAGGCCGCGATCTGACATTAGACCTGGCGAAACAAATAAGCCAGGCACACGAATACAGCCGCAAGCAAATTGAGGCGATGAAGGAGGACAATAGAGATGTCGATTGGGTTTCAAACCGAAACGGCGGACGACCGAACCGACCCCAGGTGAACCCCAGATCAAGACAGAAACAAAGAAAAACAATCGAGGGACGATCCAAAAGGGACAAACAAACAAAATGCACGCGATGTGGCCGAAAACCCCACAAAAACAAGACTGACTGTCCCGCTATTGGGAAACAGTGTGATAAATGCGGAAAATCAAATCATTTCGCACAAATGTGCAAGTCTAACGTTAATGGGGATCATAATGTTTTTGTTATTAATCAGGATGTACAAGCTGACTGGTCCGACGATGACGTTTTTGACGTACATACGGTAAGTGGCTTTTCAAAACCTCGATCAGACCAACCATTTGTAAAACTGAGAATGTATGATAGATACATAGATGCTAAGATTGACACTGGCAGTCAGGTTAATATCCTGCCAAGTAAACTGTTTGAGCAGTTGAAAATAAGTTCACCATTGGTAGCTTCTGATGTGAGATTAACCTCATACAGTGGGGATCAGCTTAATGTCCGGGGTAAATTGAACATACGTTGTGCGTACAAGAACCGAAGTGCGAGTGCAGATTTCTACGTTGTAGACCAACGAAATGTCCCGGCATTGCTCAACTTAAATACAGCCCGTAAGCTAGGTTTGATCAAATTGACCTATGCAGTTGATCAGAAAGATCCTGATCTGGATCCTAGTCATCCAATTATTTCAGAATTCTCTGACGTTTTCGAAGGGATAGGAACGTTCGAAGGCCTTTGTTCCATTAAGCTTAAAGAAAACGCTTGCCCTTCAGTCTGCGCGACTAGGAAAGTTCCATTCGCGTTAAAGGAAAAATTGAAATCGGAACTTAATTCAATGGAGGAAAAGGGGATAATTACCAAGGTCACCGAGCCGACTGAATGGGTTAACGCACTTGTATGTGTCGAAAAACCCAACGGTAATATAAGGGTATGCATCGACCCGAAAGTCCTGAACGACAGCATTCAGAGACCATATTACCCAATGCGCACTATTGATGATGTAACCTCAAGGCTCGCCGGTGCCACTTACTTTAGCGTTCTAGACGCGACAAAGGGTTATTACTCTTGTAAGCTTACCGAAGAGTCATCGAAATTAACCACATTTGCAACTCCTTTCGGAAGGTATCGGTATCTCAGACTTGCCATGGGTTTAAGATCAAGCCAAGATATATATAATAGGAAAATGGAGGAAATACTCGAAGGTCTCGAAGGCGTTGCGTGTATAGTAGACGATCTACTTGTTTTTGGAAAATCAAAATCGGAACACGACAGAAACCTAAGAAATCTTTTGCTTCGAGCCCGTGAAAAGGGTATAAGATTCAACCCAAATAAAATGGTCATTTGCAAAAAAGAAGTCAATTATTTTGGCCACGTTATATCGGATAAAGGCTTGTCCGTGGATAAGGATAAAGTAACGGCGATTATTCAGATGAAAACGCCCAATTCCAGGCATGAGTTAGAAACCCTCCTGGGAATGCTAACATACCTGTCAAAATTCGCGCCAAACTTAGCAGAGCTTACTAGCCCGCTTCGCGCTTTACTCAAGAAAGATATAGAATTTATTTGGGGGCCCGAGCAAAATAAAGCTTTTGCAAAAGTCAAACAGGTCATTACACAATCCCCAGTCTTAACGTATTTTGACCCGACTAAACCGGTCGTTTTACAAGTAGATGCAAGCTCTAAAGGATTGGGCTCATCGTGCCTTCAAAATGGTCAGCCTATAGCATATGCGTCTAAAACACTGACAGAAAGTCAAAGGTCTTGGGCACAGATAGAGAAAGAAATGGCAGCTATACTTTTTGGATGCCTCAAGTTCAAACAATACATTTACGGCAAACGCACAATTGTTGAAAGCGATTGTAAGCCAATAATCTCGATCATGAAAAAACCTTTATGCGTCGCGCCGCCAAGGTTACAAAGAATGCTTTTGCAGCTACAATCCTTCGACATAGAGGTTATCCATAAAAAGGGCACGAATATACCGTTAGGAGACGCGCTAAGCAGAAATTATGTGTCGGAGACGTATCCTGAATTATTCAATAGTCTCGATACACACGTGCATACTGTGTTACAGCAGTTACCGATAAGCAACGAAAAGCTTGATCTGATTAGGAAAGAGTCGTCTGCAGACGATCAGTTTCAATGCATTTTGCGTGTTATGCAAAAGGGATGGCCCTATGAACGCACGAAATGCCCGAAAAACATCTTGGAATTTTGGAATCATAGAGACGAAATGTCATATTAGGACGACATTCTTTTCAAAGGTCAGAAAGTCGTCATTCCCAAAAAACTTAGGCCAGAAATGCTAAGGATAATTCATGACAACAGCCACCAAGGTTGTAATCAGGCCACACGCCGCGCGCGCGACATAATGTTCTGGCCAGGCATGACCAAAGCCATAACGGATTACGTCTTGGCATGCCCATTATGTGAGCGTTATCGACAATCAAACTCAAAGGAACCTTTATTACCTCATGAAATTCCGGCCAGGCCATGGCAACACCTGTCATGCGATATTTTCGCATTCGAAAATAGTCAATACCTCATAACTGTTGATGCTTACAGTAGGTACTTTGAAATCGATTATTTACCCGACTTAAAGAGCACTACGGTCATACGCAAACTAAAGGTCCATTTCAGTCGTTTTGGTATACCGGAAAGGGTGAAAACTGACAACGGAACTCAGTTTACTTCGGAACTACTCCGCGACTTTAGTAAAAGTTGGTCATTCACCCACGTAACTTCAAGTCCGAACCATCAAAGTTCAAATGGTCTCAGTGAAATTTACGTGAAACACGCAAAGCGTATTCTGCGCAAGTCGAAAGACTTAAACCGCGATCCTTATTTGCCATTGCTCGAGTATAGAAATACTCCGTTAGATTGTGGTTACTCTCCCGCTCAATTATTAATGGGGAGAAGGTTAAGATCGGTTTTGCCAACTACTGATCAGCAATTATTGCCCGAACCGGTCAATATCCAAAAAGCGAGGGGAAATATGCAAAGGCAAAAGGAGAAATCAAAATTCTATTACGATCGGAAAGCTAAATCTCTACCTTCACTGAAAATTGGAGATCAGGTTATGTTTCAAAGAAAACCCGGAAAAACTGGGAAAGGGCTAAGGTAATCAGAAAAACCAATGACAGGTCATTTGATATTCGAACTTCAGACGGCGCCGTGTATCGACGTAACCGCGTTTTTATTAACAGGTCACAATCCGATCATAACTCTAACCCCCCAGTAAAACAAAATCACAACCCAAGCTACAGCTGCCAGACACAACCTGTCAAACAAAGTGCCAATCCAAATTCCAGCCATAATTACATAACAAGGTCTGGTCGAGAAGTGAAGCCACTCCGTGCGTACGCCAAAAGCGAATGGGTCAAGTAATGTAAACACATTTTACACTGCTAGTTAAACTCATTAAGGTTTATCGCCTATTTAGATTAAGCATGGTTCTGAGATACCAGAATCTAATGGAATTTTATGAGCCATTAATGTCAATGCCACAGTCCGGCGATTCGACTGGCATCTCAATTTAATACTCATAAAATTAATTACACCGGGGTTCGGTCAAAACTCTTCCTGATGAATACCAACAACATAATATTGAAATAGATATAAAAGTTATTATTTTTTCTTTTTTCAAAACAAAAGGAATGTTACATAGTATGCAAATACATGTATGTTTAAATGCGCATGCTCAGATAATGCCGCTCTTTTTGGGCTTCGCCCACTTGAGTTAGTTGTTAATAAATCGTTAAACCGAACACACGCTCTTGTTTACTACCCCTGCATCACCAACCAATACCCAAATATAACAAGGGGTGTTATTTCTTATTCAACGAAGTCTATAGACATCGACTTTTTAATCTTATTTCACTTTGATAAACTTTGTATTGTCATTTATTTTTCTATAAATTACTTTTTCCCGAAGCATCGATCTAATTCTCATTAAACTGAGAAACGTGTCCCGGGGTTAATTAACATACACTTTAAAATAAGGTAACTTACTTTAAGAGAGTCATGGGGTGGTGTATCATCCGTAATGTTTAATACTCCTTGAAAAAAGTCCTAATGTTCCCTATTCTTATTTAATGGCAAATTATTTATTGTAGAATTTGTAAAAGAGTTGTTTTGTTGTTTCTTTTTTAAAATAAAATTGCATGCTCTTCCACGATCAGTTACGGTGTCCCGGGGTTTCTGTCTCAATTCAATGATATCATCATAATTAGTGTAATACCAATTCAAAAAGTTAAAATTCTTATTTATATTTAATCAAATGTACGTTTATATAATCAATTTCTTTATGCCTAATGCTTTTATAGCCTGCTTTTTATATATGAACCGTCCCGTGGTGTCCCGGTGTGTCCCGGTGCGTCCCGGGGTGATTATCAAGACCCTTTTTTCACGGACCAACTTATAGGGCGAACAGATTCGGGGACGAACATAAATTTTGGGTGTACTGACTTGATCTAATGATAATTTTGAATTGAAAAGAAGCTGAATCAAATAAAATTCATATTTCGCAATCTTCGATTTCTGCTTGTTAGATAAAAGTAAAATCTTGAAAGTTTTGTTTACTTTTTCTTGTCACATCCATTTTTTGAAAGTTGCCTCCCTTTATTGGCGCTAGCCACTTAAATCATTTAACAATAAAAAGTAACTATTTTTTCATGCTTATTATTCTAACATATTTGAAAATATAGACACCCTATTGTATGAAATACAGTACTTTATATAACGAAGAAGAAAAGAGCAAGCAATTGACTTAAATATGATTATTTTTCTTCTATTTTATATCCATTACCTAAGCGGTAAGCGTTCTTGGATTTTCCTCCAAAGCGTCCTCATGACAGTGATCTGTCAAATTTTTGTCTTAGATTTTATCTTTTTTTAATTCGAGTATTAGCATGTTTCAGGTAATTAAAATCTTTATTTATACTCACTTTAAAATTTCTAGCGCGAGGAAATTCGGTACGTCATAAATATTTTTAGAAATGGTATTGTCCCTGAATGTCAGTCATTTCACTATTGAGACGTTTCCTACTAGGGACATTTCACTATTAGGACATTTCACTTTTGGACGTTTCACTACTGTTTTAAAATTGTTTAGACATTTCACTACCAACTTTTATATAGGGGTATTTTATGCCATTATTTTGTTTATTTATCTAATTTTATATTTAAAAACAAGTTATTTATGCAATCAATTATTTAATTGATGAATTTTTATTTTAATTACCTAGCCTTAGGTTTTTATTCCCATTATCAATTCCAATGAAAATGAATTAAGCTTATTAGGTTCACTTTATATTCCTCCCATAAAAAGGAATAATATGTTGTCTGAATTATTTTTTTCTGATTGGGGTTTGTCAAAAAAAAAAACCCAAAAAAAACCCCAGATAATTAAAATAAACATTATATGTATGCAATTTACAGATTAAATTTTGGCAATGAAAGGGGGGGGTAACCAAAAGAAATAGGTTTATGAGTAAAATGCAGAATTCTCATGAATTTACCAGTATTTCAACCCATAATCATATTATCTCTCATGGTCGATACCATATATGCCTAGAGCACAGAGGGATCTAAAACCTACTGTCATACGCACTTAACAATTGAAAAAAAGTATGATACTAGCTGAGAATGTGATGAAAAAGATAAACTGGAACTTATTTGAGAGCATTTTTTCCACAAGGTTTTCTTAAATAATAAGATATGTTATTGGTATTAAAATTCAATGAGAAAAAAGACTATAGTTTTGAAACATGGCATTTTGATTTGTTTTCATTTTTATGATTTTATCAATGGGCATTTTCAGAATTCATACAGATATTTTTGATATTAGATTAGATTGAGTAGTATAAAATGAAATTCTGTGTAAGAGAGAAATCAGTACTGTTTTATATAAATGCAACCTATTAATTCAAAGACATACTCAAAAGCATCTCCAAACAGCTTTTATTTCAGATTCATTATACTAAATTTAGCTAATTAATTGATTAAATGTTAGATTGATATACTTGTAAGTAGCAGATGATTGTTACAGCTAAGGGTTAATAAGTTAGCTCTTATATTCCAATATACATGTCACCTTTTTAATGCTGCCACACTTATCAGAGCATTAGCAGTAGCCATATAACACCTTTTTTGATCTCTTAAACAGGTCACAAATCAACCAATTAATTTGCGTGTCTCCAAATAAGTTTAAAAAATTGCAGTAAATAAAGAGACGCAGAATTAAGAAAACTTGTATTACTAAAAAAGAATAAAATAAAAAAATAATAATAATGATTTTTCTCAAATGTTCTATCTTTTTTTGTGTGTCTTCTATGTTTTTCGCAGTGATCAGATTATAAAAGCTTATTTTTGCATTTTCATAATCATTTCTCCTTGTGAAAAATCTTTTTTAAGATAAGTGAAGGAAATGATGCCAAGAGATTCTTTATCTTGTGTTTAGTGTTTAGTGTAAGTGAACTATTTACAAAGAACTTCCCATTTTTAACTTTTTTTTTCAACGAATTAAAAATTATGGGATGGATAAGAAATTACTTCTTAAGGTAGAACATTCATAAAAAGGAATGAAGAAACTTTTATTTTAAATCATATAACCTCACAAATGTAATATGCAACCCCTTATTACTGAATTACGATTAATTTCCTTGTGAAAATCATAGGTGGCGATGTCAAAACATTTTTAAAAAGAAAAGTTTATATATAATTCTAAGTATAGACATTATCTAATTTTTTTCCTTTAAGTTCTTTGACACTGCCACCTGTGATGAAAATGAAAGATCAGGCTACAAAGGAGTTACATATACAATGCCTCTCATAAACCCACACTATTGATCTGCCTTAGAAAAGGAAATAAATTATTGTATGTAAATTAAATTCATCACAAATGCAAATATTCTTATTATAACACATGATTTATAACATAATCATACAGATGATTTATAAAGACAACTAAGTGAGAGGGAATTTAACTTATTCAATTGCAATTCTTGTATGTAACAATTTCAGTTGTAATAAAGAGTTAAAATATTGTTAGGTCTTGAGATATTTTGAGAGACTTTCAAAGAAATCCATTTAAAAACTTTCAAATTTATCAAAGGCTGATAATTTATTGTAATATATGAACAAAATATGGATTAACATTGTTTGGACGTTTCACTACCAAATAGTAGTGAAATGTCTTGGTAGGAAACGTCCAATAGTGAAACGTCTAAATAGTGAAACGACTGCCACCCATTGTCCCTGAAGACTGGAAGAAAGCCACTGTAGCTCCAGTCTTCAAAAAAGTCCCAGCCCAGTAATTACAGACCCATCTCCCTTACCTGTATTGTGTCTAAACTCTAAGAGCATATCATTGTTTCAAATCTTATGTCCTACCTCGATAAAAACAGTATTCTCAGTCCATTCCAACATGGTTTTCGTTCAGGCCACAGCTGTGAAACCCAACTACTTAACTTTACTAGGGATTTATTCAACAACTTGGAATCTGGGTATCAAACTGATGTTGTTGTCATGGATTTTTCTAAAGCCTTTGACAAAGTGGACCACCTTTCCCTCTTGTTCAAACTACAGCAACTCGGTATAAACCCTCAAATTGTCAACTGGATCAAATCTTTCTTTAGTAATCGTTCCCAAAGAGTTGCTGTAGAAGGTCAATTTTCCAGTGAACTTCCAGTTTTTTCTGGTGTCTCTCAGGGATCAGTTCTAGGCCCCTGTCTCTTCCTCATATACATTAATGACCTCCCAGATTCAGTCAAATGTAACGCTAGAATGTTTGCCGATGATACTATTGTTTACTTAACCATCCACACAAAAAATGATACCCTATACCTTCAGCAAGATCTACATAACTTAGAAAACTGGGACAGAACCTGGTCAATGGATTTTAACCCTGATAAGTGTGAAATTTTAAGAATAACGAGGAAGAGACATCCACTAATCTACCCTTACAAACTTCATAATACAGAACTAAAGGCAACCAATGCAGCCAAGTATCTAGGTGTCACCATCACTTTTGACTTGAATTGGTCTAAGCACATAGAAAACATCACATCAAAAGCAACATCAACCCTCAGCTTCATCCAAAGAAACGTACGGACCAATAACAAACAGGTCAAAACTGCTGCCTATAACACATATATTAGACCTCAATTAGAATATTGCTCATGCATATGGCATCCCTGGCAAAAAACCCTCTCCCATAATATCGAAAGAGTGCAAAGATCAGCAGCTAGGTATGTCATGAATGACTACAACTACACCAATAGTGTCACCCAAATGATTAACACCCTTAACTGGAAATCCCTACATGAAAGAAGGCTACATAATTCCCTCATACTATTTTATAAAATCAGAGCTGGTACAATAGCTGTAGATAACAGTCACCTTATACAAACAAGAAATCTTAACTATCTTATTCCGTTCTCAAAGACCCAATACTTCACTAATTCCTTTTTCCCCAGGACAGTGAAACAGTGGAACACTCTACCAACTAGTGTCAAGTCCAGCCCTAGTCTCGGCATATTCTCCGAAAGACTAGCGGCAGTCAATCTTGTACAAACTACTATCTGCTTTTACTTTTTAACTGTAGCATACTATCTTCTTTTATAGAATTTTAACAATGTAAAATATCTTCTCTTTCCTTAATAGCTCTTTTACCGGTTATTAGCACACCCGCACCCAGTTATAATCGGCAATCGATTGTTGGGTTAAACAGTAGATGTAGATGTAGAAATGTAAAATGATACCTTTGCACAGGTAATCACAAGGACTGGACGACTCTTTAATAGTAGATCTTGTGAGTTCTGAAAAACTCGTCTTCTACATCTCTTCTTTGTCTCGACTTATATTTTGTCCGCTTTCTGGGTTTTATTTTAGACACTATTACCTTGGAAATTATGGACTTTTTGTACCATAACTATTTCGTGCCAGACGTTTCATACCATAGGCGAAGAAGTTTCGTACCGTATGAAAAGACGTTTCGTAGCATATGTGAAGACGTTTCATACCATAGGATACGTCGTTTCGTACCAAAAAATTACCATTTCGTACTGCAGGATAATCAATTTCTTATCATTTACCACCATATCTGTGGTTTTCGGATGACAGAAAAGAAGTCAAAAGTTATTTGATAATATTCTGTTGATATTTTATCATTATATAAAAAGGTACACGATACACATAACTTTAAGAAATAGACTATACAAAACAAATAAATATACACAAAAAGTGGAAAGATGATTTTTTTTCTATTTATTTCTTTTTATTTTTACTATTGTCACTTGATAATCTCTCCGCAGAAACAGTGAAATTATCAGAAACTTATCCCCTGCTTTTGTGCATTTCATCCTATCAGACGTCATCTTTGCGGGGCCAAATAAGTGACTTCAAAATGAATGTTGCGTAGCAAGCACATGCAAAATGACATGCTTTATGAAAATATGTCCTAGAATCTTCACATTTTGTCTCATTTTACGCACAAAAGAAATAGAATAATCATTTGTTTTCGAGTAAGATTGATTTATATTTCATTTTGTGAACAACAAAAGCTATATTTTCACTCGTGGCTCTGCCACTTGTGAAAATATAGCTATTGTTGTTCACGAAATGAAATATAAATCAATCTTTCACAGTCACTGAAACAAACAATTATCCTCTATGTGTCTAGGAAACGGAGATAGATTCATTTGACCCTTTGCAAAATTATGTAAAAGTTTATTGGAGATGTCATAATGACATACAGTCAATCTTGCTCGTGTGGCCACGTCTATTATACCACCATTTGAAAAAAAATATTTTAAAAAGTAGGTATAGTTGGTCCAAAAGATATTGAATATGAATCTCATGTTGTTGAAATTCACAAGAATCATCTCAATGAGACGATTCTATTGAGTTTTAATAACTAGGACTATTGAGAATTTCGCAATAATATGCATATTCAATAAAAAACATGTTTTTAATTTGTAAACAAAACATGTATTAAACAGCCATTTTCTTTAATGACCATTTGTTGGTGGGCCTATTAGTGGTTGCTTTTACTGTATATGGAACAAAAAACTATTTTAACAGTAACCAAAATGGATACAGACAAGGTAAATCTTGCATCGCATAGCTTTTAATAGTTATAGATGAATGGACAGAAAAGTCAACAGAGGGAACCATATGAATATATTATTTTCTTTGATTTTCAAAAGGCTTTTGATACAAAATCCAGGATAGTCATCTAGCTTGTATAATGGAATTCTTAAGAAACAGAATGCTATCGTTTGTTCTAAATGGAGAATAACCAAATTTGGCATATGTCACAAGGGGTATTCCCCAAGGCAGTGTCCTCAGACCTTTTTTTTCACCATATACATGTGTGTACATCAATGATCTACAAAAGTGTACTGAAAATCAAACAAAGTTATTTGCAGACGATACAAAATTTATTCAACTATAAGTAAACAATCAGATCGATCAAGACAAAATACAACAAGATCTGAACTGATGTAACTTAAAACCATATCACACTTTCTCTTATAACTATACAAATATCCGTGTGATAACATCCGTATGATATTTTTTATGATATCACATAGTTATTTTTAGAACAATGATATAATGCAATTATTTTTAGAAACTTGCATTTCTGTTAGAAACATCGACTAAAACAAGACAAATGGGGGTTATTAGATAAATATAATATGTACTTAGTGTATTGTATGAAAAAATATCTAACCTGATTGTGAGAAATGATAATTGTCTCGGCAGAGCCTCATCAATTATCAATTCTCCCAACCTCGTTAGATTTTTTTTTTTCTTACAACACACTAAATACGTATTATATATTTATAATACCGGTGTATATTTTTTTGACTCCAGGTATAGAGATGGCTGTAGAAACACCCGAGTTAGAACGGTCCTTCTCAACATCAGAAGACTTTTTATGTAGTTGCTGTTATGATTTGATGGTACAACCTACAACACTGACATGTGGACACAGTTTTTGTCGGCTTTGTATCGCAAATTGGTACTTCACCTCGAAGAAAACAGAATGTCCTGAATGTCGTACACCATGGTCTGGAAATCCACAAATCAACAGGACTCTCAAGTGAGATTTTTGTTATATGGCCCTATATGTTAGGCTTGTGCTAGTTTTTCAATTTCAAGAGTCATCAATCTCTTGAACTTTAAATTTAGGTGGTAAGAACTAGTTTTTAAGGGGTCAAAAACGTGCAAACTAATATGTATTATCAGTTAAACAGTTTTAAATTATCTTTATAAATGAATCAACATAATCAATGTGTTGACACATAAATATAGATCCCTTTTAATAAAATAAAGAAAACAAACTTTTTATATAATCTTGCATAGGTTGTATTAATGGCAATTTAGTAGGCCAAAATCCCCCCCCCCCCCCCACAGAAATTTTTTGAAGGTCAAAATGAAATTATTGGGGGTCAAAACCCTGGTTTAAAGGTCAAATATGAACTCTTTGAGCCCATGTGTGACCTTTCCTACAATTTGACATGGGTGTGAGTTGTAAACATTTAGCAGCCTAAACAGATATATAGTGTAATTAGGAGATTGCTTGACAGTCTAAACAGATATTTCAAGCCCTTATCTGTCTATAAATAGCAAAGTGAAGACTCTTGTCAGACTGTGTGCTTGCAAAGACTAGCCAGAGTCTTTGCTTGGCGCACATTTTTAATTGTTGAAAATGTCACGCATGGGCTCATACATAAATATTGATAGATATGTATCATCACTTGAATGCAATGGAAAGATTAGAACTGAATTTAAAATTCAAAGGTTGTTTGCATTCCAAAGCCAATATTGATAATTCTTCATAGGTGTATGACAAAGATGAAAGAGTTAGATAGGACTAATCAATAATCATATGCCAATCACTACAGATTCCAGAGGTTATAAAATCATTGACCACTTGACTTTGAATTTCTATGGTCATATAAGACTCATACCTCTGTTGAAGGGCTGAGAATAATATAATGGGTGGATAGTATAAACTTAGTTGATAAAAGTAAACAATCCTGGGTTATGCTGTTTGTCTCCCTTTATTGTTTCTTTCATTTTTTGTAATATGTTCATTTTTCACATGAATCTCTTATCAAAATTTGACGGAAACAATTAATTCTTCAACATTTATAAAATGAAGCAGTATCAAAATGCAATATTGGAACAGAAAATTTTAACAGTCAAAATACAAAATTTCCAGATTTTTGAGGGTCAAAACCCAGGTTTAAGGGTCTGATACGATTTCTTTGATAAATCAGGACATAGTATTTGACCTGTTTGTATGTCAAGGGGTCAGTGCAACACTATTGTAAGTGCCTATGAATATACAGGCACTTACAATAGTGTTGCACGATCCCCTCGATGTTCATCAAGCATGGTCTGTTTTTCTTTCAGAAATTTACTTGAAAAGATCCATCCAGCAAGATCAAAGGAGAGGCAGGAGGAGACCCTGACCAAAGACAGCCTCGACAAGATTGCCAAATTTAATTCTGCGGTCACAAAAGGGGTCCATACAACTACAGACAATGCTCAGGGTATAGGGTTCTGTAAAGGAATAGGATTTGCTATCATTATACTCATTGTAAGTTTGTTTTTACCCTTATCCTGTTGAATTTAAATTTTGTTTTAAGGTAGTGGAACTGTAATAGATCTGCAACATTTTGGAACTTATGGTCTTTCACAATGTTGACCGACCTTAGACGAATTGCCTATATTTGGGGGCATAATAATATGAATTAGCCTGGCTCAAGTTTTTATCACAATAATATTTAGAAAGCATATGATGTAGGCTTGATATGAAAGCTATTGATTAATCTTTTTGTAGTTACTTATCCTGTTAAAAGACAAAAAATTATTAAATGCTTTATGGTGGATTATTGAGAAACAATGGTAGGTTATCATGTGATAAACTCACCTCCTCACCAGTAAAATTATCAAAAACATTTATCTTTCTTTCCTTCAATTCATCCTATCGGCGGTTATCTAAGGGGAGCACAAAAAGGGCAAAGTGACAAATTTGAGCATATGCATAATGACATTTCCAACAATTTCAGGCGAGCATAATGCTCAGACATTCAGCAACTGGACAACAGCACAGTATATTAAAACATATTCTGGGACTGTTAACAGAAGCTAACGTTTGCACATGTGAAATTGTTGGATAAGGTTCATTTCTAATATCATTATGACATGATAAATTACATGTATTTATAACATGTGTGTAACAACTAACAAACCAAGTCAAATCATTTCTTGGTTAAATAAATCTGTTTTCTTTTGTTGAGCCTGCTATCAGCAAGTGACATTCCCTTTGTTCAGGATAACAAATGGTGTCAAATATTTGCACTGTTTTGTTATTGTGAACGCAAGGATTGTTGTGACTATAATACATTTTGGACCAATGCACCATGACAAGTTGGTTGACCAATGGACTTATATGTATATTTAATATATTTCCAATGTCTTGAATTCTTTCATGCGCATAATTTCAAGATCCAGTGAAAATATACTGTCAAAACTGTCTTTGCTGCCACCTGCATTCAGCAAGCAACCTGTCTTAAGCAAGCGGCTACCAAGTTCACAAATGAACCAATTGCACTAAAATTGCCCTGTATTAAGAATGCACCTTTCTTAAGCAAGTGCTTTTTGAATGTCCCTTGACTGCTTGCTTAAAGTAGTAGACCCGTAATAGTTCTTCAATGTTTTGGAAGTAATGAACTACAACAGTGTCAACCAAGGTTTTCTAATGATATTCATTTGGAAACCTTGGTCAACATTGTGAAAGATCATGTGTTCCAAAATGTCGCGGAACTATTGCAGGTCCACTACCTTAAGACAGGTTTGACTGTATAGTCAAACACATTCAGAACTTTTCTCTTTCCCCCACCAGGTGATATATTTGACATGGTATTGGAGAAATACAGACAAAGAGTTACTCATACATAAACCCTTGTTAAGATGGAGAGTGCAAGATGTAGATAACTGGTTGACCAATATGGGCACTTGGACACAAGATTATGTACAGGTTGTCAGGGAGAAACATATAGGTAGGGTTAATTTCATTTATGAGCTTGGCTGTTTTTGGAGAAAACCCAAGGTATTGCTATAGCCTCCGTGTTGTTGTCATTGTTGTAGTTTTCATCGGCGTTGTTGTTGTCGTCATGCGAAAACTTTGACATTTTGTTATATCTCTGGTCTTACTGAAGGCATTTACTTGAAACTTGGCACACAATCATGTTCATTGTTCACCATCAAAAGAGCAACCTAAACTATCATGGGGGATAACTCTAGATGCATTTTGTGCAAATTATGCCCCTTTTTTTACTTTTTCGAGCGTAGGCACCCATAGGCGGTGGTCTTGTTATTTTATCAAATTAAAACAAACAATACAATTCAAAGAAATTAAAATATCATAAATTCAAGTAATTCTTCTTTTGGTATGGTTAATTTTCATATATCAAATTTAATCAAATAAAAAAAAAACTCTAAATACCATTCAAAGAAATTAAAATATCATAGGTTTAAGCAGTTCTCCTTTTGGTAGGGTTAATTTCGTATATTGAATTTTTATCAAATTAAAAGAAACTCTGAATAACATTCAAAGAAATTAAAATAACATAGGTTTAAGCATTTCTTTTTTTAGGTAGGGTAAATTTCATATACAGTGGTCTGGCGATATCTCGAACACACACGGGACCGACCAATTTGCTCGAGTCATCGCATGATTCGAGTTAATGCCAGTACGCAAAATCGTCCTCCATGAAGACGTTTCACTGCGTTTAAACTTACCTTTGCATATTTTCCCTTCAAAATATGCAGTACCTATGTAAAATACTCCTAGGGGAAACGTTTTATAAAGTACCAGTGATTTTATGATATAAATCGATTAGTTGATTTGGTCAAAAAGTCAGCGTTGAAAACAGAAAAAAATAAATAAAGTCGATTAAGGCGTCGGCGTCATTGTTAGTGGTGTCTGTTCTCTGTACATTTAGCAATTTTAATGAGAGGCATTATATCATGCATATTCTTTCTTCATTACAATATTTTCGAAGCTTTCGTTTCTTAATGACAAAATTTTAGACGTTTTATCAGTCAGAAGATAGGTGAGGTTGCGAGCAATTTCTTCTTTTCTCACATTGTTTTCTTAAGAGCCAAAAAAAAAAATGCCAATTTGTTTTATTGTTGTTTCAAAGTCTCAAAATTACTTTCTGATCATTATATTCCCGTCATTTCAACCCTAAAATTGAATAAGTGTGGCATACAAAGAGGTGTGAAAACAAGTCGTCTGGCTTGTCGAAACCCCGTGAAAAAGGCATAAAGGTATTCTTAACGATGGGCCGAAATAATAAATACGCGCCGTAAGTTAATTTTGATGCAAAACAATAGATGTCAGAAAGGTGCGAACTCCTTTGCTCGAGTAAATGCAGTAAAATTTGACCACGGGACTGAGATTGCTGCTCGAGCGATCGAGCAATCGCGCGTTCGAGTAAGTGCAGTAATAACAAACAAGTGAATAGAGTAAGACGCGTCGGGACCGGATGGCGAGCTCGAACTTTCGCATGAATTCGAGTTTTCGCCCTCTCGAGGTAACGCGAGACCACTGTATTGAATTTTATCAAATTAAAAGAAACTCTGGCAGTTCTTCTTTTGGTAGGCTTAATTTCATATATTGAATTTTATCAAATTAAAAGAAACTCTGAATACCATTCAAAGAAATTAAAATATCATAGGTTTAAGCAGGTCTTCTTTTGGTAACAGAGGTACAGATATGACGGGGTAATGCCAGTCTAAAATGTTTATTTCCCAAAGAAACCCTTAATTGTGGGTACTCATTTGCATCGTCTGAATGATTCAAATGAGTTCCCACAATGTAGGGTTTATGCTAGTTTTATTGAAAAAAAAAATAATTTGAAATATGAAATACTCCCTCTATCTGAAGCTCTGGGTAAAATATTTCCTCAATATCTACTATCCTAAACATCAATATCTGAGATTGAGAACGTTGAGGATACATTGGCCTAGCAACTTTGAGCCAAAAAACATGTAACTGCTGCAGTCAAAAAGGGGCGAGGTGGGGTAAAAAAAAGTAGCTAGAGAGATTTGGGAATTAGATATGTGACCTATCATGCAAAAAGGGACCATCTGGGAATTCAGTGAAATAAACTAGATTCAGAAAATTAGTAAATTAGCAAAATTAGTAAAATGAGAAAAAATTTCCACCCTAGTTAGTCTGCTTATTTCACACATTCTGACTTGGGTCAACACTATACACACTACCAAGATGGTCCTTTTTTGTGTGACAAGTCACATATATAAAAAAGAAATTATCTAAGGGAGAACCCCAGACCTGTTATGCAGGAGCTTCTCCATCAATATTTTAGAGAGATGGCTATGTTATTGCAATCATGGGTTACCTGCTTACAGTTAAGAACATCGTGAAATTGACAAGTTGAATGATTTTGGATTGAAATTGAATGAGTATGTGGAGCGAGTTTTGAGTGAATTTATTGGGAGGTAATCCAATATCACAAATTTTGTTCAGGTTGAACAAAATTTGCGATATTAATTATCTCCCTTTAATAAAATATACATATTTTTCTGTTTGTACGTCTTCGTGGACCAATCAGGTACTTGAAAGTCCACGCCAGATAATAAAATCATAGAGTAAATAGATCAATTTGATCTTATCGTTGAAAGTCTTGAACGATTTTAAATATTTTCTTATGATTTTGGAGCGTTTATGATCGATTTGAGTGAGTGTTTGGAATGAATGAATGGAGCGCTAAGTGAATGATTAAGAATGATTTTGATCGGAATGAATGTCAATTTCACGATGTTTATAATTGTACCTCCTCATCTGTTGGTGCTTTTTGCCTCAAATGATGCCCTTTTCATCTCCTTGATTAAACATGGTTTCAAGCAAGCTAAAACCCTGCAATTTGGTAAAAAATGTCAAGCAGTGAAAGAGAATCATGGATAAATCGAATGGTTAACAAGGTTTCTAAGTAATGCATACACTGTAAAGGTTTTTAGCCCCACTGGCCAAAGGCCACTGGGGCTATGCGTCCATCCATCTGTGTATCCATCTGTGTGTTCGGTCGTAAACTTTCCTTTAAAAATCTTCTTGGGTGACCCTCTTTCAAAGTTGTTCAAGGATTTTTTATCAAATGAAAAACAAGGCTTTAATGGGCATGGCTAATTTCCTTATATATGCTGAAATGTGACCTTTCTCAAAATCTAATTGATGGATTTCAACCAAATTTCACTGGAATGATCCTTGAGTGACTCTTTATCAGTCTACAAAAAAAATGTGATTAGATGAACAATATGTCTTTTAAGTGCAAAGGTCGTTTCTCTATATGTTATTAAGTCAAAACTTTAAAAATATTTTCTCAGAATCTAACTGATGGCTTTTAACCAAAGTTCACTAGAGTGATTCTGCTATGAACTTTTTTCGGACTACAAAAAATATTGTGATCAGATGGAAAATATGTATTTTATAGTCAGGGGTCATTTCTCTACATGTTATATAGTGTGAACTTTGAAAATCAATTTCTCAGATTCTAATAACTGAACCAAATTTCACGGGAATGATCCTTTGGTTACCCATTATTAACTGCACAAATTTAATGTCATTAGATGAAAAGTATGTATTTAACAAGTTGAGGTCAATTTTCTATATGTTATTCATTGATCATGTTTTTTTCTTGGCAGAAGTATTTCAGCATGTTACATTTAAAAAATACTTAGTTACTTGAAATAAACATTCATACATTTATTCATTTAAATGGGGCATAAATGTTTTAGAAACATCTCTTGTTCACTTAGATTCTCATTTAATCATATCAGTAGATTCAGGACTGAAGAGTGAATCACCTGCTCAAGAAGCTCAAGCAGTTCCTGTGTTTCAATATTCTTTTATCAATCTAGAGGTCCCGGGTTCGGTCCCCGATGGCGGCACTCATTCTTTCCGAATATTTGTCTCTCACCAATGGGATGATAATCATAGACCTATGTTAGATAGCAGCTGGAGGCTAGGAAAGGAAGTGATGGTTGTTCTGGTGAGAGAAATATCAGAAATCCATTGTTTGGTGCTCCAGCCACTGCAATATAACTGAAAAAATGTTGAAAGTGGCGTTAAACTTCATTTGATCAATTAATCACTTTGCTTTTTTGTTCCAAGTTAACATTGATCAGTATAATTCTGTTTTCAGGTGGCTACTTGGTAGAAGGTTTAAATGAAGAAACATTATTGTCCACATTTAATGTCACTGATCCATTACATCAAAGAGTTCTTCTACATAACTTCAAGCAGCTCAAAGACAGAGGAGTAAAAATGGCATCAAATCTATGGGAATTTAAGGTATGATAGGCTATAAGATTATTCCTGGCTATATGATTAATCCTGTAACAATGTTTCTGATAGTGAAATATCCAAACAGTCATGCAGTAAGCATTCCAAGACAGTCATTGGTGGATCATTTGAAACATTTATAACTGCAAATATGATTATTCCTGTACCAATTATTTTACCCTGAGCCATGAATATGTTTTAATTATAAAAAAAAAATAGCTTACTTAGTTAAAGACTAAGTTAAAAACAGCTTGTCTCAACTGAGTCTTGTCTCAATTGAGTCTTATCTCAATTTAATAACAGATGATTTTTCAGCTCACCTGAACACAAACTTGGACTTATTTGAAATTTTGTCAAGTCAGTCATGGATTTCAAATAAGTAGTTTTTGGCATTTGGTCACTTTTATCAATTTTGCTTTAGGTGAGAGCTTAAGGGCCAATGACCTCTTGTTCTTTCATAAACATTAGCTTTCTTCAGTAAAAGCCATTTTAGGAATGCCCAGTTGATAAATATACTATAATATTCTGTATTAGATGGTGTCATAATGAAGTCATTTAGAATGTAATCACACATGTGTAAGACAAGAATATCTCAGATGTTTATTAAAGACAAGGGGAGTTATTTGAGAAAAATTAGTCTGAAATGCTTACATACAATTACATATATCTTCCATAGTTATAAAACTAGAATACAGGCTTTTATATTGCTGCAAAAAATAACTCATAGACATGGCAACTTACAATTGTTGAAATCACTGAAAAAGCTATGAATTACTGAACTGCTTTACAATGCATATTGCTCAAGCGACCACTTCTATTAAGCGAGGATTTTCATTAAGTGACTATCATGAAACATCCCTTCACCGTAAGCAAAATTTCTGAAAATGTGCACATTCTTCAATAAAAAATTGGTAATTTTTGATCTTATGATGTTGGAATGCGTTAGAATCGTCACAATGAGATGATTTTAACAGGTTCCCAACATCATAGGGTCCAGTATGAATTATGGGACAAACTACATATGCTATCTAAATGACCTTTTTATTTATCCTGAAATATTGTATTTAGCAACCATTTCCACAAGGGACCACATTTTAGTGGTCCCCTTAGTAGTTGTTTAACCCTTTGCTGTTTAATCCTACGTACCTGTGATTTTATGATTGAGAAAACATTGTGAAAAAAAAGAAGAAATTGCTTCTGACAAACAATTTCTTCTTTTTCCACACTATTTTCTACCCTACTGAATGGTTATTTTTCAAATTAAATCCACTTTAAATTTTGGTCTTCAAAACCTTTGAATTTGGACAGGTCCAAAATTTTGTATAACAGGAAAGTGTTAATACAAGTTTTACTGTATTTTCTTTCAGGCCATACATCCAGGCTGGGCCTTGTTTCTACTATATGGACTGAAGGATTATCCTCGCAGTAGTATTATCTTCATATACTTGTTTTATTATGACTCTATGTTCCTGCCATTTTTCCACACTGTGTCGCCACTCACGGAGGAATTCTCAACACTTGATTTTACGTTTACTGTAAGTATCTTGTAATCATTAACCCTTATCCTGCTGAATTTAGATTTTGTTTAAAGCAAATTGCCATCAAACAAATATTGAGAACAAATATGAAGCTTATTCTTTGATATGGAATTATAAAGAAAAACATAGTTCTTAAAATGATAACCAGTTTTGGGATTTTCTGTTAAAGTTTTCCTTTGAAATCCTTTTGTTAATGCACCTGTAAAACATAGGATTTTAGCCCAGTTTACTGTTTTAATACTATGACAGGATAATTTTCTTGCAATAGTATGTACATGTATTTACACTACTGTCTCTCATCTAACTTACTGGTACTTCAATGGCTACATCGTTATTACTCTAAGCTAAATTTGTCAATGTCATGTGATCAAGTCAAGGTCATATGCCAAGATCTAGCATTTGAAAGCTTAACAAAAACTCAATTACTACAAACCCGTTTAACCCTTGTCGTGCTGAATAAATTTTGGCTAAAAATTGCATCAAAATCAAATGGTAAAAAGCATTGAAAGTACCAACCGTAGGTCAATTTTTGTTTGAAAAACTAAATATATTGACAATTCTGGTTTGAAAGTGAGAAAACAGGTGGTATAGACCAATATCAGACTGCACATATGTGCAGGATGATGTTTGTCTATAACTCCTGCAAAAGCAGGAATATTCCGAGTTCAGCATGACATTGGTTAAGAAACATTGTTCATACTTCACATGTTGATAGATCTTGATGATGTGCAGCAGCTTATACCAGGGGCTAAGTCATGTGGTAAGGTCAAGGTCATTTTCCAAAACCAAAATTCAAAAACTTGATCAAAAAGCTTAGTAATGTCAATTACTTCATCTACTAATGTCAAGGTCATTTTGCTGGTACCAAGGGTAAGGTCATAGGACATAGATCAAGGTCATCTGTCAAGACCAAATTTCTAAAGTTGTTTTTGGGAGTATTTGTGATTCACAAATCTTGTTGTGTAATGGCATGTATTTATAATGTTATTAGTCCCCCAACGGTTACCAGTTGGGGGACTATAGGTTTGCTCGATTCCATCTGTCCGTCTGTCAGTCACACTTTTGTCCTGGCTATATCTTCTAAACCATATGTGCTAGCAACTTCAAACTTGGTACACTGATAGATCTCATTGAGGAGAAGTGTCATGTTCAAGAACCATTACTCTGCCACGCCCACTTTTTAGCTCGCCCAGGACGAAAGTCTCGGAAGAGCTATTGTCATACCCTCGGATGTCGGCGTCAGCGTCGGTGTCGGCGTCCGCATTAGGTAAAAGTTTTTTATTTTTATCAATATTTATCCTAGAGGCTTTATTTTTTACAGAAACACTCATTAGGGCGTAGGCTTTCATTTGAGACCAACATCCATGTCGAAATGACCTTTAGACTGTGACCTTGACCCTTTCAAAAAAAACTTTAACCAAAAACTTTAACCAAAAAGACTTTAACCTTGCTTATATTTTCTGTATGCATTAAACTAGAGACATCATTACTTCATATGCACACTCATTAGGTGATAGGCTTTCACCATAGACAAAGGTCCTTGACAATTTGACCTTGACCTTGACCCTTTGTGGACTTAGAAAAACTTTAACCAAAAAACTTAAACCAAAAACTTTAACCTTGCATATATTTTTTTAATGCTCTAACCTAGGGACATCATAGCTTCATATATATACTCACCAGGTGATAGGCTTTCACCAGAGACCAAGGTCCTTCACAATTTGACCTTGACCTTTACCATTTGTGGACTTAGAAAAACTTTAACTGAAAACTTTAACCAAAAACTTTAACCTTGCTTATTATTTTCTGAATGCTTTAACCTAGAGACATCATTACTTCATAATACATACTCATTAGGTGATAGGCTTTTGTGAGAGACCAAGGTCCTTGATAATTTGACCTTGACCTTTTATGAACTTAGAAATACTTTAACCGAAATTCTTTTACCAAAAACTTTAACCTTGCTTATATTTTCTGAATGCTTTAACCTAGGGACATCATTACTTCAAATACATAGTCACCAGATGAAAGGCTTTCACCAGAAACCAAGGGCCTTGACAATTTGACCTTGACCTTGACCTTTTATGGACTTGGAAAAACTTAAACTGAAAAACTTTAACCAAAAATTTAACCTTGCTTATATTTTCTAAATGCTTTACTCAGGGACATTATTACTTCATACACATACTCACTAGGTGATAGGCTTCTACAGAGACCAAGGTCCTTCACAATTAGACCTTGATCTTGACCTATTGTGGACTTAAAAAAACTTTCAAGAAAAACTTCATGTTTGATACAAGGAAATTCCATTGGTAACCTCATCTGCTTGTAGGCTTTCACTTTACCCTAACCTTATACATACAATTAAAACAAATTTTTTTTATATTTCTTAATTACTACTCAAACAAATATATATTAGATCATGGACTTAAACATTGAAAGAAACCACTTTGAACTTCGGTCTTCGGTCAAGCGCTGTTTGTGACATGCAGCTATTTGGGCGAGCTTCGTTGTCCGCGGACAACTCTTGTTGAGTTATTGCCCTTTGTTGTTTTTTACCTTACATTCTTGTCCGGAACATATCTCCTAAACTATGTGTGCTAGCAACTTCAAACTTTGTACACGTATAGATCTCATTGAGGAGAAGTGTCATGTTCAAGATCCATAACTCTGCCACACCCACTTTTTGAGTTATTACCCTTTGTTGTTTTTAGCCTTACATTCTTGTCCGGATCATATCTCCTAAACCATAAGTGCTAGCAACTTCAAACTTTGTACACTGATAGATCTTATCGAGGACAAGTGTCATGTACAAGAACTGTCACTCTGCCATGTCCACTTTTTGAGTTATTGCCCTTTGTTGCTTTAAGTCTTACATTCTTGTCCGGATCATATCTCCTAAACTATAAGTGCTAGCAACTTTAAACTTTGTACACAATCATATAGATCTCATTGAGGACAAGTGTCATTTACAAAAACTGTTACTCTGCCACACCCACTTTTTGAGTTATTGCCCTTTGTTGTTTTTACCTTTACATTTTTGTCCAGAACATATCTTCTAAACTGTAAGTGCTAGAAACTTCAAACTTGCTGCACTTATAGATATCATTGAGGACAAGTGTCATGTACAAGAACTGTCATTCTGCCATGTCCACTTTTTGAGTTATTGCCCTTTGTTGTTTCTATCCTTACATTTTTGTCCTGTACTTATCTCCTAAACCATAAGTCCTAGCAACTTCAAACTTTGTACACTGGTAGATCTCATTGAGAAGAAGTGTAATGCACAAAAACTGTTACTCTGCCACATCTACTTTTTTAGTTATTGTCCGTTGTTGTTTTTTATCCTGACATTTTTCTCCGGACCATATCTTCTGAGCCATCAGTGCTAGCAACTTCAAACTTGGTACACTTATAGATCTCATTGAGGACAAGTGGCATGTACAAGAATCATTCTTCTCTGCCCACTTTTGGAGTTTTTGCCATTGGTTGTTTTTACTCTTATATTTTTGTTTGGGACATTTTGTTCAAAACCTTATGTGCTAGCAACTTCAAATTTTGTATACAGTTATAGATATAGTAAGTAGGAGATATATTATAAGAAAGGATTTTTTGTTATCCGGTGGGAGACTCCTGTATTGCATCGCAATTCGACATGCACTTGTTTTCTTTTTTGCCAAATAGCTGCAATGTTATTTATTAATATATCATTTATTTCAGCCAAATTTTACTTCCCCACTACAATGGACAGAGTTTATCCCCAAATTGATGGTGTGTCCATACTGGTTGATTGGAGAGTTTACTTGGGAATGGTTAGACATTCATTATTGGACATCTAGAATTGTTCTCATCCAGTGTCTGCTCAAAATCATCCTAGAGATTTATTATGTCAGCCTTTATATTACTCGTCAAAATACTTTACAGTAAGTACTTAATTCACAGTAATAATTTTAAGGTTAAGCACTATCAAAATATTTAAGAAACAGTCCAATCTTAGCCAACACTGCCTACTTTTACCCTTGATTACTGTGTAAAAACTTAAACCAGACTGGTTGAAATGTTCTGAATTTGGCAATTTATAGGAAACATAATTTGAATTCTTCGGGATAAGAGTTTAGGATTTCTTTTTTTCTTTTTTTTTGGCTGCCACCATAGCGCAGTTGGTTAGGCATAAGACTTCCAATCTGGAAGTCATGGGTTCAATCCCCGGTGGCGGCAAATATCCTTTCCGACGTTTGTCTCTCACCAATGGGTAGATAATCGTAAACCTTTGTGAGATAGCAGTCGCAGGCTAGGAAAGGGTGTAATGGTAGTACAGGTGAAAGAAATACCAGGAATTGACTGTTAGGTTCTCCGACCGCCTCGGTATAACTGCAAAATTGTTGAAAGTGGCGTAAAACCCATTCAAACAAATTTCTTTTTTATCATGCAATGAAGCCTGTATTGACCTGTTATCAGCACTTATCACCTGTCTGATAACAAGAAATGATATCAGGCAGTCTATTTTTCAGAAACAATATGCATACACTTTCACCTATTTTTTTTTTTTTTTTTTGATTTCTAAGGGTTTATTATAACTCAGTGATGAAAAATGATTGCATGATAAATATAATAATTTGTAAGAGTCTAAAAATACCATTGTTATCTGGTCTCAGCTGTGTGAATTAATCATGACTTGGCAAAGCCTTGTCATGATAAATTCTCCCAACCTCAACCAGATAATATTGATATTTTAAGACACATATATGCTATTTTTTTTTCACATTTCAGACATTTAAGATCTCACGTAAAGACGTTGTTCAAGAGTTACACGTCCCTGCTGATATTCGTCATCATCTGGCCGATTGTGCCCGGATTCGTCTGTGATTGTTTCTTTTATATTGCATTATATTTCTCACCATTCCAAACATTAGATCAGTTGTCAAAACTTTGGAGAGGAGAACTTGTATGATGTCTTATTCTTTTTTTTTTTTTAAATCAAATACTTGTTTTTATAATTGGTGAATGTAACAATGAATGCTCATAGTATTTTTTGCTTGATTTAAAAAGTATTTTTAACATATGTGAACATAATAAGTTCATGAATTAATTGTTTAATGATAGTTTTGTCTATCAATAACAAGTGTAATGATGGCCTAAAAATTTGTATTCATACTTATACAAAAAAAAATTGTATATGAATCTGCTGGTTATGCTTGCATACAAAATCATTTTATCTAATCCTTGCAATGCTGAATAAAAATCTTGCAAAATAGCATAAATATGAAAGTGCCAAAAGCACTGGATGTGCTGATTGTGAGTCAGTATTCATTTTAAAAATACATACGAGGGTTGATCCAGAAATTCATATAATGGGGTTCTTAAACTTTAGCCAAGTTGACTATCAACACAAAAATTATACATTCCTTAAATGCATCATCTGTGTGATATGTGTGGAAATATTCGAATGTGCAAGTTTTATATCAGCTGTAAAGTGACTAATCTAAAACATAGACCCCGCACTAAAGTGCGTGAGCAAGAACGTCAAATGCGAAGTCATTATTTACTCTTTTCTATTTAGTGTCCATTTGCTTACATGCCTTTCTGTGCCTAATAAAATAACTTGCAGAAAGTATCCACGTTCCATTTGGAATTCAAATTGGAGTACAATTTTATAGGAATAGTATTTCTAGTGAGATGGAGACCCAGATACAGGACCTTTAAGTTTGGAAAGTAATGCGAATCAATTAAGACAACTACATTCTCTTTAAACTCCATTATATACCATTCTTAATCCTCTAATAAAGCCAGACGATCTTAAAATATACAAGGTAACTCCACAAAAACTTCTTTTTTGACATAATACTATTTTTTCTAAAATGTCTGAAAGGTTAGGGTTGGTGAATATCTCATGATCATTACAAATTCGAAAAATAAATGGAATTCATAATTTTGTGTAGTCGTCAGGTTGCTTTCCACTCAAATATTAAGTCTTATTTAAATTATCATGTGTCCGTAATAACTCGTCCTAAAATGTTTAAAGTATGACATTTGATTCTCTTTTCGGCCTATTTTACTTCTAGCAAGAAATTTCAAATAGAGTTTACGAAAAGTTTCAGAAAACTTGATTATTGTAACAGATTTTCATTATTTTTTTACGCTCCCCCACCTAAGCATACATATGTTACTATGGTAATGAAATCTTATGCCGCTTTATATGATTTCGCAAAAATGATGAGATTTGTACTCTTCAAAGATACTGAACTACACACACGACAAATTATACACCCATTATACGAATGTCTGGATCATCCTCGTAATGTTTCTAAAAGGATAAAGAGTAGGTATAGACTAAGATCAGCATGCACATGTATGTGCTGGCTGATCTTTGACTATACCCCCTGTCAAAGCAGGAATATTCCGGGTTCAGCAAGTCAAGGGTTAAAAAAAAGTCTCCAAATTCGTAAAATATTTGGTTTTATCTCTTCCATGTCATTTAATTATGAAAAATATTTATAAATATTTGAGCTGGTATAAAATTAAATTCATGACACATATGTATGCTCCTGGTTTGCTCCCGATAGATTAGTAGCTACCAAATAGCAAGTCCTCATCAGAAAATTTGTTTTTGATTGGTTTCTTAAAAGTATCAGGCAGAGATGCCCAAGTGAAATTTTGGTTACAATCCATGGACTTTCTAATTGAAAATCTCTTGTAGGGGGGTATTAGTCCACTATATGACAGTCTAGTTGTTTCAGTAAGAACGATGTTAAAAAGATTTTTTTAGATTGTTAAGATTAAAATGTTTAAAACCAATTGGTTGTTGCCTAAAATATTCGACTTTGTGTGAGGCAGGAATAGCAAATTAAATTTTGGTAATTGTTCTATAAAAGATTCTGATAAATTCACTTATGAAATTCCTATTCTCTCAATACCCCTGCAAATAGTGGGAGGAATTGATCCAGGATTTTAAGCTTGATTTCTTTAAATCGTATCAGCTAAACTATTTGTTCAACTGAAGTTAAACTTTGTGTTGCCATAAATAGTTTGTCATATTTTGATTTTTCCAGGCAAATTAGCAGAGCTTTGAACACATCGATGGCTCAGCATGAAACAGTTGTAACTGCCTATTAACAAATAGGCAGTAACAACTGTTTTACGCTGATCTTTTGACATGGCTTTATGCACATGATATATATTTAAATTAAGACTTTCTCTGTGAATTACACAATCCTCATTCCTATTAACAGGAATGAAAGGTGTTAACAAAACAAGCAAATAACAAGTTGTTTGTCACAACCATTTCCTGTACAGACCCTTAATTTTAGGTAACTGTACATTTTTACACGAGAAAATATTTTTTTTCAGGAAGTTTTTCCTATTTTTAAAATTTTCTTTAAGCCTGATTTTTTTAGAAAGAAATATATATGTTATTTCGATTTTTGAAAAGATATAATTGGGTCTCCATGCTTACTTTTTTCTCAGAGCTGTATGAAAATAAGTACGAAAAACATTCAGTGCCCTTGAGTCCTTTCCTTTGAATTTCTTAGAAAAAATTCACCCTTTATTTGAAGTAAGTTTTTTAGACAAATGAATATTCTGAAAGCGATTGATTTACGTTTTGTTTAAAATCGATAACCTTTTCAAATATATTATTTAAAAAATATGGTATTTTAATGAAATCATAGAAAAGTATGACATCTTAGTATGGTCCTGGAAGTATTTTTCTTTTAATACTGAGGGCTACTAAGACATGCTTCACACTAAAATGAATATAATTCTACTTTTAAACTTTTTTTTCTCATACTCTCAATATAAATTTGTGACAAAGTGATGAATACTTTGATATAAAAAAAGTTGGGGGTCACAGTGTTGCTTTTTTACATATTTTGACTTATTTGTTAAATAAAGGGAGATAATTCATGAAAAAAAAAATATTCAAATTTCAAAGCACATTTTTCAAAATTGGAAAAAACAAATGTGTTGGTATTTTAGAACAGGGGTATGAGCTAGGGCACCTTTTTACCATTTTCATCAGTTTTATTTGCTTTCTCTCCAAAAAATATGCAAGAGGTAATGTTGAATACTTGCTTGTTGTTTTCTCTGAATACTCAAAATTCGGAAAATATGCCTCCAAAATGGGCTTTTTTTTTTAATTTATACATTTTTTTACGTGTTTTGTCATCCTTATATGCGGTTCTATCCAAAAACATAGCTTGAATTTCAATTCATAGTTTTATTACGCTCATACAAACACATACGTTTTTCTAATGGCAGAAAATCCAAAACTGGATGAGCGGACATACTTAAAAAGATTAACCCTTCTCTTGCTGTTCAGGACAAATTCTTCCTGCTACTCACAACATTTTCTACTGTACACAAAACTTTTGCAGACAGTATAGACTAAGGTCAGCCTGCATAGGCATGCAGTCTGATCCTAGTCTTTACTGCCTGCTGTCTACTTGATTATTTTGGGAAAAGCTTGGTGCAAAATTGTTGGGATGACCCTAAGTTTGACTTTGCAATTAGATTGAAACAAAATTAAAATTCAGCAGGATAAGGGTTAAATTTATTTTCCCTTTCATTGATATGTACACATTTCTGATTATGACAAATTCAAGGCCAGTTTACAAAGTCAAGGTCAACTATCAAAGCTAAACTTCAAAAAAGCTTTTAATGCTTCATAAACACAATTTGTTTGTCAATATTTTTTTTTCAGTTTTACCTTTGTTTTAGTTAATTATATTATTTTTTGTAATAAAAGATTGTGATATAATAAGACATGCATAAATTCTTGTGATAATAAATTAATAAATCAGTTTTATTGACATATTTTTATGTTGTTGCTACACTAAATAAAAACAACTGGTGCCCGTGGCCTCACAGTTATATTTTTGGACAAAAATATGTGACCTGTCACACATAAAGGGACAATCTGGGAATTTTGTAAAATGAAAATAAGTTTGGTTCTAGCAGAGATAACATAGAGGTGGCATTTGGAAAATAGTTATATGGTAAGGTAGGATGATCATACTAGATTCATAGCATTGCGCAAATGTGAAAAGTTTCAACCCTGGTCAGTTTGTGAAAGTTGACATGGGTCAATCCTTTTCCTACACCCCAGATTGTCCTTTTCCTATGATAGGTCATTTCAATGAAACAAAAGCCTTTATGGGTGTTAGATTACAAAATCTACACATTTGTCTTTGAGAAATTGATATATGCATCTTGGTATGTTGGGATAATCTAGTGGTCACATTTTCCAAGTTATTACCCCTTAGGCTGTTTTATGTATTGATATGATAATTGCAGTGTTGTCCTGTGCAAATCCTACCATTTTTGATTTTTAGGCTGTTTACTGAACAGTTTATTTTATTTATTTTCTGACGTGTACATGTATGGTACATAGTCATATCACATAAATGTATACATAAATCTCATCACGTGTATATACAAAGTAGTGAAAAAAACCAACATGTAAATAAACAAGAAAAGTAGCTAGTGGATCAGACAGGTAATTTCTATTATGTTTGTTTACGAAGAACATACATAGTATTTTTAGAGGATGACCTTATGTTAAGGTCTGGTTAAGAAAGTTATTTCTTTTTTCGAGTGCTTCTTTAATAAACTTGCATAAATTCAATAATTCTTTTTTATTCGTAGAAGACAATAATTTATAATATTTATAAGCTGATGGGCGGTGATATATTTTCTTATCGATATATTTTTTTCTCAATTCCGTGTAAAATTGACAATTACAAATAAAGTGATATTCATCTTCTAAGTCAGATTTGTTACAGCATTGGCAGAATCTCCTTTCTCTCTCCGTATGATTTTTAGAATACCTTCCAGTTTGAATGCGTAGTGTTAAAGAAAATGATCGCAGTTTAGTAAAATATGATCTATAATTTCTGATAGCCCTCGCGTTACCAAAGGTATACACTTGAAACTTAGAAAAAATGCAATTTACTATCAAGTGACCACCGACGGCGGCACTCATCCATCCGACAATTTGTCTACCACAAATGGGTTGATAAATCGTAGACCCATGTGGGATAGCAGCTGAAAGTTAGTAGAGGATGTGATGGTAGTACTGGTGAGAGAAATACCAGGAATTCATTGTTAGTTGCTCCAGCCGCCGCGATATAACTGAAAAAAATGTTGAAAGCGGCGAAATACTCCATTCAATCAATTACTTGCTGAATATTGGAAAATAGTTTATAATGTTATAGTGTGGTAGTTAACAGTAATGATTTTGCTGAAAATGGGCCTTTAGTTTATAATGTTATAGTGTGGTAGTTAACAGTAATGATTTTGCTGAAAATGGGCCTTTGGTTGTCTATTGTTCCATATCATGCCCCGGGGTTCAAATTAAGGCTATGCCAAGGCGCCTCCAGTTTTATGTAGAAACAGAGCGAGATCTTTATAGATCTATATCACTAAAACAAGAAGATAGACAGCATGGAAATTTGGTGTTAAGCTTCATTAAAATTGCCTACATGTATATGGATTATGTTCATATCAAAGCTCTTGGGATCTTATACATACAATTTTACATAGAAACAACGTAGGAGTTCTTGCACCAATAATCTTCAAGCAGTTCATGCCATTGAGATAAAGATACAAATTATCTTCTTAGAATTGGATATTTGTCAGACATTTGTGATGTCCTCCAGGGGTCTAGGAGACTCTGCATTCGGAACACCACTCGGCCAATCTCACGATCAACCTCGGATCTACATAGACGGACTATTTCTAAAAATTACGGGAAACCCTTGGAAAAACTCGATGACGTCAGTTTAAATTGCGTTAGCCCTCGAAAGTGTGAGTGAAAACATTCGACGTCGCCAACGCTACTCGTTTCAGTCACTGACGTGAAACCATCGTATCCTAATATAAATACCTTTAGATTCTTAAATAACAGAGAATTCTATCATTCTCAAACATTAAGATTTTCCAGCCGTTATTTACTGTAAAAAGATATAAATCTACAGTGCTAGTTTTTCTTACCCTGTTTCTGCCTAACAAAATGCACGATTTTGTTACATACCCATCCGCCAATCGGGAACCCTCGGCGATTCTACGGAATAGACCACGGGAATAATACGGACGCAGTAATGAAAGCGCGTCATTTCGCGCGTGGGTTTATATGACGTCACAAACATCAACGATCCCGCTAAGGATGACGTTGCAAAAAAATAATATCAACGACAGAATAAAAGCGGGCATAGGATAATTTGATAACAAAACGCAGTGTTTTACTGCGTTTTGTCATCAAATTATAGTATGCCCAAAAGATCTCCAAAGATGATCGGTGAGAATTAACAAAATGTGATTTTCTACAAGCGTATTAACCGAAGTACTACCAGGGGCCGAATTACCTAAAAATTGACTCATAATTACTACACTTACGTCCGAGGTACTTTTCAGTTTACGGAAAAGTCCGAGCGATGTTCCGAATGACCATCCGCCTTACATACATCCGTTGCAGTTTACGGAAATGGCCGAGTGATGTTCCGAATGGGAGACTCTGGTGAGCGATTCAGGACTATCCTGATCCTCTTGTTATGCCCATCATCTGACAGCAGAGCGTCAGGTAGTCGTTCGTACTACTATTCAAGGAACCAAAGTGTGATTTCACTGCAGATGGAAGATAAAGTTCGTTGAAAAACTAGGGTAACTATTGATTGAAGAGCTGCCTTCTCTGGGACAGAACTGAAAGTCCTACAATAAATACATCTTGCATGAATAACCGGTTTATTGAATATATATAGGTGCCACAAAAATAATAATTGAAGTGGCAGCCACATTTTCAAAATGTTGACCGAACTCATTTTTAGTGCAACCGACAAAGTTAAGATGAATGACCTTATGGCATATTTCTCTGGGTTAAACAAAAGGATTGGCTGTTTAAGGTAAAGAAAACATAGTGAAAAAAGCATGTATTTTGAATATGATAGTCAACAAAATGACAGCCATTATCGAAAATTGTAACAGAATGTAATCAAGAAAAACAAATCGTGTATTTTGAATGTTATTGTTGGTCCACAGAATGGTAGCCGCCATATAAAATTGCATCACAGTAATAAAAAAAAAACTTTTGTTTAATGTAATAGTTAGTCCACAGAATGATAGCCTTTATCAAAAATGTATTATACTCTTTTTTTTTCTTTAAATTTCAATTTTTAGATATGCATAAACTTTCTCGTGAAAATATTCAATGAACAAGAAATAAATACAAATTAGAGTAAATGCACAATTCCTTTCAAATGATGTTACTTTGAAAGGATTTGTCATTAATTGAAAAGTATGTATCCCTAGTTGTACATGTATCCTTTGAAGTTTTATTTTGTTTAAAATAATAATGATAGCAAATTAATAAGCATAATATGTCCTTCCCCATTTAGTAAAAAAAAACACGATGTTTTCAGTTTCCCCATGTCGATTTGACCTTTTTCAGAAATGGTTTGGAAATGGTTTGGACATTTCTTGCCAAAGCCTTGTACTGGGAGTTAAAGACAGATACACCATCAACCATCATTTATATCGTTAGCCCGCATATTTATTTCACGACATGGCACTGTTTATTATCAGCGAAACAAAAATGATCTGAATCAAAGTTAGATGTATGAACCAATGTAAGATTGGTGATTTCAACTTGTGAGAAAAGAAATTAAACCATTTAATAAATGTGAGAGAATTTTAGAACAAAAATGAACAAAATGATTAAGACTTTTTAGAATCCATGCATATTTTTTGTAAGGAGCCTTTTACCATTAGTTTTCAGACAAAAGACAACGGAAAAAACAGGTTACGAGGGTCATCCAAGAAATAGTGAGACTGGTTCGATATCTCGAAAACTAATAAAGATGCTGAAACGAAATTTTACATACATGTACATTATTTTCTCCTACATTTACCTTTTACATCAACAAGTACGTTGCGAAGACGTCGTGTTAATGAAGTCACATAGAATGACGTCATGACGTTAAACATGGTCAGATGAATATCAAAATAATAGAAATGTTACGTCTTTTAAGTGTTTAATTTCAGAAAATTGAAGAAGATGGAAACGCCGTTTTGCAATAAATATTATGCAGGGATAAAGTACTTTCTCACTGTACCTTATTTCTACTGATTATTTTTTTCATTAGTGGTAAAATTCGGTTACAGCAAAAAGATTCCTTTTTGCATGATTTTGATCTCAAAGACTTAGCCTATTTTTCAAAGAAATCATTTGCATTTTGAAATTTGATCAAGAATTTTTTGTTAAAGATGCCATCTAAAATCTTCAGAAAAAGAGATTTAGTTTAAAATCATTTGTCAAAACTTAAGAGTACATCAATATAGAATTGCATTTGAATACCCCCCATTTTTAAGAACGACATTGTCAGATAAAAGGAAGGTATTTGTCGTGAAATTTGACGTAATTCCTTTCGAAAATTATACAACCACCTAGATATAATTCCAGAAAATATTCATCGATGTAATTTGGGTAAAAAAACACCACCAGGTGGTTCAATATGATGTTTTTTAAACATTTCATTATCAGAGGGTTAACATGGCCATTATCTCATATGGTACCTCTTCCTGTTGCCTAGCAACAAAGGTTCCATACAAAGTATGGAGGTAGATGTCTGCCAAATATTGAAGGAGGTGTTACACTACACAATAGTGGAACAACAATATCATATATATTAAGTGGTTACGCATTATAGCATTTGACCAACGTATATATACTTATGGCGCTTCTAGTGGTTCTTCTACTTATAAAAAATCAAGTCATGTCAAATTTAAGGTATAGTTTAGGTTGAGTACACGACCGTTCTAGTAACAAATAAGAAAACTTCGAGTACTTATAGTATTCTATGGCTTCTTTCATACTCAAATATTTCATTTATGTAAAAAAAAAGTTCCTTCAGCTTTTTTTTAAGCATTCGAAATCTTCTTCCCAACTTTTGTTTCGATTGACAATAGTAACCAATGAATTAGATATGTACAGGTCAAGAATATACAAAACATTTGATTAATATATTATGACTTTTATTTCAAAGAAAAGTCTTAGTTTATGTTTCAATAGAAAATATATGTTGGTATTATAGTTATCTTTGTCTTGTCCTAATTTGAATTTCCAGTTCTTCAAATCCTCAATGTCTAGACAATAACCATGGTTTCACTAAACCAACCACATTTAAGTCTAGAGATTGGCTGCCATCTCCGAAAACGTTGGAAACCTTGAAAACTCTGTAATAAGACCTGGCTTATTTTACAGTTTTCTTATCGTGTTATTTACGTACATCTCAGATGAAAATGATTGAAACGGTGAAAATGATGTTTCAGTATTACAGATGGTAGCCATCTGTGAATAGCGCAGCCTTTAAATAAAAAATAAGAATATGTATAATCGATTCCGTATTTATCAGGATGGTGTATGTCTTTTGGACAGCTAGTTCATTCAAATATTGATAATTTATCATGGTTTTATTATGGTAACCCCATCTTTTTTTGAGTAATTGGCTGCTATCTCGGCAAACATTACAATCCTAGATCTCAGCTTCTGTAGTATCATTTTGATATCGGCTTTTCATTTCCAAAACATTATTTTGGCATAAAAATTGTCGAAATGGGTACAGAATGGCATGTTAAGTAGTCCTGATATTATCTCTTCAATACAAATGGCGGCCTTCTTGGAAAATGGCAACAATGTTGAATTTCGGGTGGCTAACGATCTTTTTTTTCAAACTATATGACCCTGTCTACAAACATGCTAAGTTTCATGCTTGCATCACTAAGTGCATGCTTTTTCACTAATCTGTCCAGCGTAAGCAGATCGTTGTCAAAAATTTCCGCTAAAATTTTAATTTCAACCCTTGTCATGCTGAATAAATTTTGGCTAAAAAATTTCATCAAAATCAAAGGGCAAAAATCACTAAGAGTACCAACTGTATGTCAATTTTATTTGAAAACTAAATATATTGACGACTCTGGTTTGAAAGTGAGAAACAGGTACTGTAGGCTAACATCACACTACAAACATGTGCAGGCTGATGTTTGTCTATAGCTCCTGCCAAAGCAGGAATATTCCGGGTTCAGCATGACATGTGTTTTAATTTAGACGCATACATTACCTCTTAATATTTAAATCGAGCTTTCGTAAAACAGCTGAGGCAATTTTGACGTCTTACAATGATATCTAAGGTTTCAGTCACTTCGAAGTTCAAGGGCGCGGCGCATTTTTGTAATCAAATTATTCTATATATATTTCACTTTCCTTATTACTGTTACATGTATTACCTCCTTTTAATAACAAAAAAACTTATAACATATAGGTAGGTAGACAACTACATGTATAATCCGACGTCGAAGGCTGACGAAAATATACGCAATTTGTTTACGTAAGTAAATTATCAACCAAATTAAAGATAATATTTGCCCTCAAAGGTCTGTGACTCCTGTCTGACGGAGATAACCATGGAAACATTTATAACGTCGTCAACAACACCCATTAATTATCGCGAGATCTAGCACCAATACCTCTATATGTTATAATTAGGAGCGGTCATTCTTAATCAATGAGCTTCATTTGAAACGAGGAAATTAGAGCCGTTTTAGATTTCATACAAGACGCATTGATTTTGGGAATAATTTTATGATATATAGATCCTATACAGGTGGGCATTTCACCGATGAATATTTATTTATTAGTTTATTGGTATTTGGACATTAGAAACCTTTGCATCACATGCATGATTACTTTAATTTCTATAGATTAATTGATGTATATGTATATTTTTTTTTCATTTTTATTCAATTTTAATTTGTTTTATATATTTTTGTTGTTGCATATTAAACAATACCCTTCAGAAAATTCACATTAAGTTTTGTGAAATAATCTTGAAATTATTTATCAATGGCACATAGTTTGTATGTTGATTGTTTGCTCTATGAAAATTTTTATATAATATATCACTTATTTTCTTAGAACAATCATATTACCCCTTTGTTTTCTGTTTCTACTTTTTCAATGAAAAGAAAAGCAAATTGTTGAGAGGGTAAACCCGGAGAAAAAATTATTTATTACAAAATTATTTGAATTTTTTTGTGTACAGAAGCATGCGTGTATTTCTGAGTGGATGAAAATTTGGTTTTATTCATCAATGTTTTTAACTTTTGAGAATGCAGCTATTTTAAAATCTTCTAACTAAATTTGTAAATTTATGATCTTTGAAATTTCAAATCCGTATTTCTGAATGCTAATTTTTATTGGTCCTTTAAATGGGTACAGCAAAATACAGCAAAATGTGAGTAACAAACCTAAAGGGCAAAAAGCACTGAAAGAACCAACTGTAGGTCAATTTTTATTTGATAAAAGTAGTGTATTTCATGATAAAATCCGTACTAAATTTTTAACGCGCTGTTTGCATCTAACGAACAAGTGCTTACTACTTCTTGGTTTGATTATATTAAAAATGTCTTATCACATTCTTTTCAGATCAATTCGCTTGACTGTCGTTGTTTTTTTTAAATAAAGCCACATGCTAACAAAGAACATTGCAATGGACGGAAACATGGTAAGAACCCCTTATTTATCTTTTTTTCTTTCCTTCAAAGAATAGTTGGAGGAAAATTGAGATGCCAGTATTTGTTCTAAGAAATACGGGAAAGTGTTCTTTTGTTTTCTATGTTTATATCTTTTATGAGGAGATAAATGCAAATTAATTAAAAGGGTAACACCCGAGAAAAAAATCAATGCATAATAATTCAATATTATTGTTTTTTTTCATTTATTTTGTGCATTCTGTCAGGCTGAAAAAGTTGTTTTATTCCCCAATGAAATTAATTTTGAGTACGCAACTGTTTTTCATGCTTATGAGCAAAATAGTCGGCCCACAGATTTTTTTTTTTTATTATCGAGAAATTATTCCATTTTTGCCTCATAATATCAAATAATAAAAGATAAAAAGATATTTTTTAATCGCGGGGGTGTGAACTTTGCTTCGCGTATTCATATATGAGTGTGATTTAGTTTTTATTTTCACACCTCAATAAAATAAAAAAGTACTCTCTTCATCGATTAAATAATTTTAATTGTGCAGATGTTTACATAAGGATTCGTGCAGTTGGATTTGATTTAAAAAATGGTTTTATTCCTCGATGAAAACAAATTTGAATGCAGCTATTTTAAAAGCGTCTGTATAAAGTAATTCCATAAAAACTGTTGCGTTGTTGAAATATATTTGCATTTTTTCTTTATGAAGTTGAATTGTAGATCAACAATACTTAGATTGTATGTGTTGATTTTACAGAGAAATGAAACTAAACATGTAATCACACTGGTGTGTGATCCGCTTCGCGTATTCATACAGTATTTATTTCGAATCAGTTGGAGGGTTGGTCCGGAGGTTTTATAGACTGGTCCCACTGTCGACTTTCAAAAAATCGGCTATTCTGAAAGTTGACAGTGAGACTAGTCTAAAGACTTTAAGGCGGTGAGCTACTTTTTGTACGGGCAGAACACTGTCTTTACACGCTATCCTAATGAATATTTCAAATCGTGTATCTACATGTATATACCTTGGATAGTTACTGAAATTACCATATACTCAAGATAATATGAAGAAATTATCTTTCAAGCGGTCACCTCACGAATGTCGTTAAAATAGCAAATGAAATATGAGCCTGTGCGTGAAATTTCCAACAGTTTAAAATATGCGCAAAGCAAGGACTCTGACCAGCCTGTGCATCCGCACAGTCTTACCAGATTCTTCACTATGCGTTAGTAGATAGACAAGGTCTCGAACTGTAAACCATAAGGTAACTTTGTATTTACAGTATGTGACTTTCTACTCTACCCAATGTTTGCACCTCACGAATATTTCAAATTGTAGGAAATGTCGATTCATATTAGATTCTTTTACTGAAATTCTTATACATTGAAATGACTAGGTAACATTGTTTTTGAAATTTTAATGTGTATACATATTAACATTTTATTTTTCCTATCTTAAAAGATCAATATTTTGTTTCAGTTAGAACTGAAACAAAATCTTGATTTTCTATCTAATTCACAACGATTCAATCAATATTACAGTTATTAAAGACATTACGCTATTATTGACAAAATGGCGTTGTGCCATACAAAAAGGATGCGTTTCTATACCTTGGTTTATTTAGCCCGTATTTGACCCCTGTGAAAAATTTGCTTAAATTGTAATTACCCACATTTTTTTCAATTAACAAATTAACATTTTACATTTTATACCATCTATTATTTATTCCCATGAAAGCACGTGCAAAACATAGGAAAAATCAGACTTTAATTCATCTAAATAGCAGGGGTCAGATTCGGGTCAATAGAACCCAGTTATAGTGTACAGATGGCATTTCGGAATTCAAATAAATGAATAAAAAATAAAATGAAACGCACGTGTTAAGAGCAGTTTTTCAAATTTGTTGCGGTATTTCTGTAATAATTAATCATAGATTTATTTATATTTTTGGTCTTATTCCTATCAGCGTAAAAACATGGGACTTTTGCGTCATATAATTTAGAAAGGTAAATATTAAAATACGTTGGATATAAAGTTTATTTGAGTCATCATTATATGCAGACGAGTTTGAATACAGTCAATCTTGCTCGAGCGACCACGTCTATTAAGCGACCATTTTCATTAAGCGACCGCTTCAAAAATCCCCTTCTTTAAATAAAATAACCCAAAAAGTAGGCATTATTGGACTAAAAATTATTGAAATAAATCCTATGTTGTTAAAACTTAAGAGAATCGTCTCAATTGGACGATTCTATTGAGTTAAAACAATATAAGATTTTGAGAATTTCGCAATAACTTGAATGTTCAGTCAAGAATTATGTTTCTTATTTGTGAACAAAAAGTGTATTAAGCGGTATTTTTTTAAACGACAGCTTTTTGGTGGTCCCATTAGTGGTCGCTTAATACACGTTAATACTGTTAAGTTATGTTTATGTTAATATGTTAAGAATATTGAAATTTACCGGTAAGCGTTGTGACTGGGTGCCAACAGCACATTGTTGCAGAAATTTCCCCTCCCTTTTTTGTCAACATTTATTTATCTACCTCATTTCTACCTTTCAATAGTAATAACCAGCATCCATTCGTCCATATGTCATTTGATCTTATATTATTTACTGGAAAATATTCCAAAACGTATGGAAACGATCACAATGAAACTAGGTTTGCAGACTTACGAGAAAAGTAATCAAGTTGAAGATTTCAACTGGAGGTCAAAAGATAGTTTTTGTCTTTCAGAAGCATATCATGTCTTTTATCGATGGATGTCAAAATAAATTGACTTTGTTGCAACCTTTCATAAACTCCGATATCATGTAAAAAGTCTGTTTTGATATGCTCCAAGTCGAAATTACATCCAAAGGTCAAGTAAGACATTAATTTGTTCCAACGTTTCCTTCAGCAATCATAAATGGATTATTTTAATGTAACAAAGTTCAAGTGACGAAATTTGCCATGTCAGTAGCATCTTATATTAGATTATTCTAATTAAAAGTAAAAGAGCATTTGCGTGGCATTTACAACAATTTTATTTATGTGTGACGAACAGACATTGAGCAATTTGGACAGGCACACAGTGCATTAAAAACTGACTCCACCTTTGAGTTGACACTATGTATCGGGAGCAATCTGTTGAGCGCATAGTGAAGACTCTGATTAGACTGTACGGACGCACAGGCTGACCCGAGTCTTAACAATACGCGTATGAAAAATTGTTGGAAATGTCTCGCACTGGATCAAAATTACTGAGATTCAAAGTTTCTCGTTGGTAAGAAATATCGTTTCAAATAAAAACTGTAAAGAACAGCAAATCTTTGTGTGTGTCAAAGCTTAACTATTTGTTAATTTCGAAAAAGAAAACCAAAAATATCCCTCCAACCTTTTTTTGTAACCGATGCACAGCTTACAGTTACAAATAGAGTTATTTCAACATAACTTAACTTTGATTTGTATTTTTGCAGGAGCCAAAATTATTGAAACGTCAACAATCATTGGATTTCAAAAAGGTAACGTATTTATTACATATACATGGGTACTAATATATTACTTGATTTTTATTACAGAAAAAGCTTAAAATGTCTGTCTTTTTCTATGTGTGTCTGTTACTTCGTTATTAATCTCGTCTTCATACCAGGTAAATCTGAAATTTGTGATTCTTTTCTTTCCCTTTGTTGCATTTACCTCGAATTTAACTTGTTTGGGATCTTAATCAAGTGGAATCCATAGTAAAATGAAATTTCAGGAATATATAAATGATTTGAGAGAAGTGTCATGCTAAAGAACCTTGACCCGACCTTTCTTATTACTTTCGTTATTTCATTTTGCATCTCTCCTTGTATTTTCTCCCATCTGTGTTCGTGAACATTTCCGAAACGCAAGACAATGATGTAAAACTACTATGTACATAAAAACTAGAATCTTATTCTCAAAGATAATCTTTCAAGAATTTGTCATTCCAATAGTTGGCAATGTAAATAATTGTGACGCGATGATCTAAATATAGGCCTTACTTGGTGAATATTTATGAACCGCAACAATTCTGATTCAAATTTGAATAGAGCGCATTACCGCCCATGTGCGTGGGCGTATTTCACGTGACCAGAATCTCATTTACATATATTACTGTAGGCCCTATGGGGCAAATAATGCGTTTTCCGAAAAAGCCGCCGTATGTCGATTAATTTGTACTTTTATGTAACTCATCTTTCATAAGACTAAATCGAGAATGATTATTCAAAGAATGCTCACGAAATAGCGGGGTTTTTTTTACTTTAAAACACAGACGGGGACTTTAAATTTTGGATTGAACATAGAAGTTCTTTCCCAGTAAAATAGCTTCTATTCTGAACATATTTGTACTGACGGCCTCAATGAGGAAATTGATCTTGCCATACCCACCTTCAATTTTCGGGAAAGCCTTCTAAATTAACAGATGGATCAATATCAATTGGTCAATGATCAAAACACTGATTTTACAGTGAGACTACTGTATAATTTTGATATGTTCCGCCATTTCGTTTTTATAATTGAGTCTGTGCGTTACATTTCCAACAATTTAAAATATACATTGCAAAGACTTTGGCCAGCCTGTGCAATCACGCAGGCTGACCAGAGTCTTACCTATGCGCTCTGGAGATAGTTACGGCCTTAACCCTTCTGCAGTCAGTCAGAGAATTTTATTATTGCATTGTGTGGCTGTCTAGATTGTCCAGTGTCTGCCCATTACATCCATATGAAATTGTTGGAAATGTCATACTTATTTGAGGGTTGTTTTTGATGGAGGTCAAGGGACGGGGGTCAGAGATCACGTAATTCTACAGTGTTCCTATTCTTAGAATAGCTGGCTTTTAAATATGTTCCAGACTTTGTATGTTATTTTCTATTTCTAATGATCCACTTTTATCTTTCTCTTCTAGTAAATCTTTGAATTAAAGTCCACACCATCACAACAAACGGCGTTTACGTGATTTTTTTACGGTAACTGTCAATTTGAAAATAATTGACATTTCTGAAAAATGTTCTAAGTCACGCCTTGCTTAGAGATTGTTGCTAACTTCGACAAGCTATCATACAAAATGGCGTTAAACATTGGAATTGTATTGTATACAGCAAGACCCCGTTATCTTTCCAATACTTCCTTTGTGGAAAAATAAATAAATGAAAAAAGAAGTAAACTATTTTCGCAAAATATTAGGGTTACCATGTATTCATATTTACACACTGTAATTTTTTTTCTTCAAGTATTTCTACACACTTTACTAGAAATTAATCCATTCAAAAGTAGGAGAGGGTCGAATTGACCATGCCATGTTTGTAGTTAAAATACACAATTAAGAACATGTTTATTACATACATTGATTAACAAAAGAATAGACTTTTTCTCGCACTTACGCAGTTGATTCGCGTTCGTGCGACTTTTTCTCTCATTAATGTGTTTGATGATTGCGTAAAGTACTACGTGTAAAGAAATATTTACATATTGACCCTTGTAGCTTTTCGTTGTTTTAAACACTTTCCCGCTTATCGAAATAGTCCTAATTGAAAGAGGCTACAGACGAGAATTAAAATTTGGCGCAACTCGAATTGGGTTGTTAAATAGATGATCATTGGTTAAATTTTGACCAGAATCTAATTTCAGCCAATCAGGGTTGTTGTTACAATTGAAACAACAATCCTGTTTTGTTGAAATTAACTTCCGGTTTATATTTAAGCAATGATTATTTTTCACGAAACTAGGGGAGGGAGAGTTAACTTCTTGTAGAAAACGTTAAATATGTAACGGTTTATTGGAGTAATGTGCAGTAGATATGCAAATCAGAGGGACCTGCCCTAATAATGGCATGCCTTATAAGACAGGCCTATTAGGATCGATTTACCTTTTCTTTAAATGGATTACGTCTGTCTATGCGATCTGTTCGATTTAAACCTTTGCTCTTTTTATTTACAGAATGGTACGACAAACAATAACAACTACAGGCGTCGGATATCGTTTGATTTCACAAAACTAAAGGTATGAAAACGCTTCTCGGGACGGATTAACAGTGACCCGTCACACGAACGTGGACGTTTGGTTAACTAAAAAATAAATAATAAAAAAGACCGAAAAACAGATTGTGTAAATTATAGGCCGACTTGCAAAAAAGAATAGGAAAAGAATACGTCGTAACTTGTAAATGACCACAAAGTGCCGAAAACAAGAACCATAAGTCTATTCACCATACTCTTTTGGGTTAGTGCCCTTTCTTAAATCTATAACTTGATTTTTGTCCGGAGCATATCTCAAAAAGTATGCAAGCTAGAATCATGATATTTCACAGGTGGATAGATCTCATTGAGGAGAAGTACAGTGTGCAAGAACCGTAACTCTACTTGACATAGTTATTTTGAGTTATTGCCCTTTGTTAATTTACGAAGAGTATTTCATCGACCTGCTTTTATAGAGGGGAGGGAGACATAAATGTTTTACAAAGATATCTTGCTAAACAAGAGCAAAACCATAAACTCAGTCTAATGCGTTGCTTTCCTCAGAAATTGCAGGGTCAATTTAAGTTAAATATTTCATTTGAATGAATTTATCATAATGATTCGTCTGAAACTTGTTGCAAATAAGTGATTCAAAGGGAGTATTACATTTTGAGAAGAACTAATTTCTTTTCAGTGTACATTTTTAACAGAGAAAAATCACCATATTATTTTTTATACATGACTGTGTATGATCACTCTTTAATGGCGCCATTATAGCGTCATTTCTATGCTACTTTGTGTTGGGAATTGCAGAGAATTAAACGAGTTTCTAGAAGTTCCCTAATGTAATTTTGTATCGTTTCGTATAATCTAACAGTCCTTGGAGCGGTGCAAATATTTTTTTGTGAAAAAAATATAACGACCTATAGGCTAATCTAGGACTTTGAAATTTATACGCACGCAGAAGGAGCCAACCAAAGAATATGTATAAGATAAGGCGATATGTGGACTGTGACAAAAGATGCATGCCCTCCGTCCGCTCCCTTTTTATGATTTGAGCATTGGTGAATAATCAAAACATCGTAACTACAGCTCAAATAAGCTGTAGTTTCGATATTATGCTCATTCATCAACGATGTTTTTCAACAGATGATTACATCTTTTACGCACTTGCGTAAATTGCGTAATGGGAGTTACGCTTTTGCGACCATATTCCAAGAGCGTTAAAGTTTTGCTTTGATACTTCAATCTATGTATTTTTCAGAGAATGTCAATATCAGAAGACCCACCTAAGCCACTAGAGCTCGACCCTATTCGTAAGTACCATTGGCATTTTTCATTGGTTAATATTAAAAGATTTGTTGTCTGTCACGCGATATGGGACCCCATTCGGAACACCACTCGGCGAATCTCACGATCAACATCGGATGTACATAGACGGACTATTTTTAAAATTTACGGGAAAACCTTGGAAAAACTCGATGACGACAGGTTAAAATGGCGTTAGCCCTCGAAACTTTGAGTGAAAACGTTAAACGCTACTCGTTTAAATCACTGACGTAAAACTATCGTATCATTATATAAATATCTTTAGATTCTTAAATAACGGCTTCAAAACTTTATTTTTGAGAATGATTTCACAAGAACAGTCATTAAGTGGCCCTCTTTCAAGATTGTTTAAGAAATTTTGAACCGATACAATAAATCAGATCTTTTGTGGCCAAACATTACGAAAAAGCAGTATGTCCAGGTATATCATATACTCAGCTCCAAAAGAAAGTGTGCTTTTTCTTGGCAAATGAAGTGCCCTTAAAATTAGGTCCCAAACACTTTACATGAACCTTAAACCGTCAGTGGTCAACCAAACCCTGCTGACTTTAGCTTATACAAGCTGAAGTTTCGAGGGTTAGTTAAACTATCGATGAAAATAATATGTTTATCTTTGCAGAGCGCTTTTATCCTGTTAGTTTTCGCGTACAGTTATTTAAACGGGAAAGCGATTATTGCCAACTTAATTTCAAATAACTCAAAGATTGAAATGTAAACTCGCCAATATACGTCACGGATAAGCCACGCCCTGACAGTTGAATAACGCAGAACACATGGAAGCTAAAACTACTCAAAATATTTTAAGTGATACTTCAATGTGAAAGATATCTTCAAACTTTTTTTTAATATTCTAGCTAGATTTAAAAAAAAAACTGGTGAGAAATTGTAATTTTCGGGTAACCTTTTACCAGTAAAGCGGACAAAGTGTGGTATAATTTGTGTGTGTATCTCCGTTTATTTATCGTCGCTACCGTAGCACATGCCCATATGAGCGATGCCCACAGAAGACGGTCCCTCGGGCCCTCGATTAAGAGAAGCGGACAAAGTGGGGTAAAATTTGCAAAAAAAAAAATCAAGTTTTGTTGTCATTAACGCTGGGCTATGTTTTATCGACCTGTACCAGTGGCGGATCCAGGATTTCTATAAAGGGGGTTCGAACTTACATAAAGAGGGTGCAGACTGATCTTAGTATAAACTGTCTTCCATGGTTTTATTTCCTACATGAATATTTCGTGAACAGCAGGAGAGGGGTTAATTGAAATTATATAATGATCATTAATTGAGCTTCAGAAGCGGGTTCGTTGATTGATCCGCCCATTCGGAACACCACTCGGCAAATCTCACGATCAACCTCGGATGAACATAGACGGACTATTTTGAAAATTACGAGAAAAACTTGGAAAAATCGATGGCGTCACTTAAAGTGGCCTTTCATTAATCTTTTAAAGGCTAAAGAATTTAACCCAAAGTGATAGTATACATTAAATATTTTTAACGGGTGGGCCGTTCTACCAGAAAGTTGTATATAAGCAGCGCTAAAATGGACGAAAATAGTAAAAATACGCGTACCACACCCTATTTAAGTCGAGAATACACGTATAGAGGGGTGTGAATGCTGGGGGAAAAGGGCCATTCTGGACAGGTTGGGAGTAAAGTAAAGTATATTAGTGGTTAGATTTTGTCTGGGGTTTACTTTATTTTTTTACAAAATTTTGGGCCTCTTCATATAGGAAGTCGAACCATGCCCTTTTGGATGAAAGCATTCGACGTCGTCAACGCTACTCGTTTTAATTATTATCGTGAAATCTTCGTTTCCCTATTTAAAAGTGCTTCAAATTCTTCAGTTTTGAAAAAGTTATATAAAGTCTCAATTTGTCCTTTAAAACCAAATCTCAAAATCGCGCCTCCATTGAAGTACTAGTTTTACTGACACCAATAAAATGGTCCGTTTTGTTACATACCAATCCGCCTTACATACATCCGAGGTCTTTGTAGTTTACGGAAATGACCGACTGATGTTCCGAATGTGATCCATCCTATTTCAGCCAAGGAAGACGAGCCTTTGGTTAAATTACCAGAACTAGCTGGAGTGCCCCCATCAATAACGAAACAGACACAGCGACGGTACACCGTCATCACGGCACCAGTACAGTTACACGCACCCAAGTTGAAGCCCATCAAGAAACAAAAGTCGCAGCCACTACTTGGTACACAGTTCTCTCCTTTACCGAGTATTAGATCGTCCTCGGATTTGAAGAATTGTGACAAAGAAATATCCCAAGATGATATTAATATGACGCGGGAGTCCTATGATTCGGGGATATTTGTTCCAAAACCTTGTTGGTGTATGCGATGTCAGATAATGCTTAGCATGTTTAACACTGGAGACAAACGTCTTGAAATGTGGGGGAACTACCCTTGCTTTAGACGTTGATGTGGTATTTTATGGTACAAACTTGTGAAACTTGATAATCGATGTTTATGGATAACTAGCCTATAGAAAAGCCAACAAATCCGTGTTCAATTTAAAATCTAAATAATAGAGGCACGGGTATAATAAGTGTTTGATATACACCAAAGTTACACAGAAAACATTCTTTGAATCAGACAATCTTAGACCAAGCCTAAACGCATAAATAAACCATCTTGATACCAGCACTTGACCTATGGTTTGAATTACGCAAGAGGAATGGAGTTGAAAGAGGCCCAATTCGGACAGACTCCCAATTCGGACAGGCGCCCAACTCTTGATCATGTTTTGCGTACATATTAGTGGCGCATAGACCAATGAACGACCAATTAATATTACAAAACAATGGTATTTTTAATCTGCTGTTATACGACTTTTTATAATATGACCTACTTCGCGAGAATGAAATAATGTGGTTAAATATATTTGATATTACACGGGTGTAATAACACTAGTACTAACTTTGTAAACGATATCAGAGTGAGTAGCAACGTTATTTTTTTTTATCTTATAACTATACAAATATCCGTGTGATACCATCCCGTATGATATTTTTCATGATATCACATAGTTATTTTTAGAACAATGATGTAATGTGGTAATTTTCAGAAACGTTCATTTCTGTTAAAAACATCGACGAAAACGAGGAAAATAGAGGTTATTAGATAAATATAATACATACTTAGTGTATTGTATGAAAAAATATCTAACTCGGTTGTGGGAATTGATAATTGTCTCAGCAAAGCCTCGACAATGATCAAATCTCCAAACATCGTTAGATCTTTTTTTCTCATACAAAACACTAAGTACGTATTATATTTAACCCAAAAATGACGTCAAATTGTGTATATCTAATGACAAATTTTTAAATAGCGTTTTAAGTTACGAAGAAATTTTCATTGGTTCATTGAAAAAAAAAATCGGTGCCTTATCGAATGAGTTCGGATCAAACTATAAATAGAAAACCAAATTTGCGCCAATAAATCACCGAAATTATTAAACCGTCATCTAAAACAGATAAAAAAAAATCGACAGTCTCGTTTTTATCTGTTTATAGATGACTCTTTTAATAATTTTGAAATCCATGACCACACATTCAATATCATCTTTTCATAAAAAAGGTCAAATTTATGATAAAGACGACAGAGTCAAGATCAAAATGGAGTTAACCTCTTCCTATTTTTTTGTAACTTTTGAATGATCCAAATCGAAAGAGTGTGCAGACGACAATGAAGCGTTTGTGTAATTTGAAAGGAATCTATCCCATATGAACGAAAATACAGTGGAAAAAAGAGAAATTGCTCCATTTAAGCGATTATTCCCTTTCCATAATATTTTCTAGAATAAGGGTAACACCGCACTAAGAAGAGAAGGGCGTTAAATATGCCAGTTATTACTTAAGGCAGTAGACCCATAATATTTCCGCAACATTTCAGAACGCATGCTCTTTCAGCATGTTGACCGAGGTTTCCTAATGAAAATCATTAGGAAACTTCGGTTAACACTGTTAAACTTGATTTCTTCCGAAATGTTGCGGAACTATTACGGGTCCACAACCTTAAAGCAAGACAATGCAATTCTTTGTAGAGATAATGTGTAAGACTTTCGTTGAAGTAGGCTGCAAAAAGACAAAGAAACAAATCAAACTAAATTATTTTATATGTATATATTTCTATATTGTATGTATAACTGTACAAATTTAGAAAATGGTTGAAAATGTATTAATGTTATTTGCTCGGATCTTTCTTTATCCATATCATTACTCGTTAAGTCTATGCCACCAACACCAATCGTAAAATTAATTATTTTTAATTTGTGCTTGGGCCTCATTTTTCGAATAATGTCAGATGAGCTCTTAACATGGCCGACTTTAGACTCGGGTGAGCCTGTGCATCCGAGCAGAGCATATGCATTCAAATATGCTGACGTAAGTATTCACTTAACGCTCTATGGAAAGCTACTATGTATAAATGTTTTCTTCAAATGAATAGAAAACCGCATGATTCAACACGTATTACATGTTTATGCACGTCTACGGGTATGTACATTACATGTTGCACATGCGAAATTTATTAGCATTTCAAACGCCCTGTCAATTCGTGATTCGCGACTAAAATCTCGTAATTACAGCGGTGTTAAAGCTGTAGTTACGAGAATTTGGTCGCTCACGAATGAGTGTTTTAACTTATAAGTGTATGAGTACAAAGGATTGTGTGAAGGGCGGCAAATCCCTCAACAACTACAGCTTGAAAAGATGGTCAAAGAAACGTCCATTGCCAAACATTGAAATCAGCCATGCGTTCAGAATGACAATACGGTGCGAACAGTTTGCCGATTATTTCCATCTTTGCACGCAAGTCACGTGCACAGCGGGGTAAAATTGGAAAACTGTTTGCTACGTTTTGTGATCCTGAATGCATTGAAGATAACCGTATGAAATGAAAGATGATTACGCTGGTTAAAATAAAATTGTGCCTTTTAAATTCAAAATAATCCTAAGAATAACAAGTAGATTTTTGCTATGAAGAAATAATTTTAAAAATCGCGCTTTGTCATAGTATATGAATACATGCGAAAAGAAAATTCAATTTGTACATAAACAATGAATATGAACATGGAACGCAAATGTGAACAGTAGTCGACAAATTATAAAAAGAACTCCATTAAAGGAACTTAAACTAAAATAAACAAATAATCAGCTGTCTAGTGCTTAGAGGCAGGCTTCGCGATCAACAATTTTTACACTGAAAAAATACAAAAAAAAACAAAAAAACGTGGCCTTCGAGTAAAATTTCAATTTTATGTAAATTAAGAGTTCGCGTTAGAAAAGCTCCTGACTCAAAATGAATAGATTTAATTTTTTTCAATTTATATTTACATAACGATGCACACACAAAAACACAACTGAAAAATGAATTAATGTTGCTTTGAATGAAAAATGTAGAGGATAAGAATCTATGAATGTGAGTGATAGTGTAAGTCTACTAGTCTAATATTCTAAAAGTTATTGTAACTATTATGGCGAATATTTTTTATTATGTGTACAAAAATACAAATTTTCATCATTCTAATTAATAATACTTGCATCACTCAGTCATCTCATTTACGCTGTACTTTCTTTCATGAAGGTACATACAAAGTACTATTTCATATAGAGGTTAAAACCACGCGAAAAAAGTAGTTAATTTCATCTGGCTGCATTTTAATATTTACTACAATGAATGTCCTAGGTCAACTTAATTATACGATTACCGCTTTTTTGAGTTTTTATATTATCGTCGATGCTTCTTTCATTCAAGCCTTGACATTGAAAAAAAAAGCGTTCCTGTTTTTAGATACACATATTAAATGTCTTACCCGTAGCTTAATAAAATAAGCCATGAAACGACTTGCTAATAAGCAACCAAAAAGTCTAAAAAATGTGAATATCATTAATCCTAAGCTTGTAAACAATCTCATTTGCACCAATACCCTTTTAAATCTGATCGAATTTGTGACCAGTCGCCTAAAAATGTTATGCCATCTCAGAAAATGCAGATATTTTGCTTTAAATAATTCAATAGGTATGTCATTGATTTGTAAATTTGATTTTGTTGGCATTGCGGTTTATCACACTTTTGTATGAAATCGCGCTCGCAAATGCACCTTTTGTATCAATTTTGCATCTTGCAAACCATATATTCATATCTTTTTTATTAACGAAATTTTTTAGGAGAAAACGTATGTGTAATTATGAGATATTTCCCAAATCTAACAATAGTTAAATAATGTCCCGAGTCTTTCATTTATTTTTAGGACGACTAGTCACTTAAGATTTCATTTCTACACGCTAGTATACATGTCTTGTTATTGCCATCTCCACGTGGCGGGTTGTTCCGGTCCGTATGTAATGGCCGGAAGTGCCTGTCTGGAATCCATGTCATATAAATATGGCCCCTGGTAACCGGCTTGTCTTGGATAGCCGTAGTAGTATTCTGGGTGGACGGGTTCCAGCGGCATGGGATAACTTCTCTCTAAATATTCCCGGGATCGACCCTTCTCTAGGTATTCCTGTAAAGATATGTTAGCGACTAAAGACTAGATATATATTATACGTAGTGAGAAAAAAAATCAAATCAGATTGGGGGAATTGATCATTGTCGAGGCTCTGTCGAGACAATTATTAATTCTCACAACCGAGTTAAATACTTTTTCATGCATTAAACTAAGTACGTTTTGTATGAATCTTATAACCTTTATTTGCCTAGTTTTCCTCGATGTTTCTATCAGAAATGCAAATTTCTAAAAATAAACGCATTATTTCATTGTTCTAAAATATCCATGTGATATCCTAAAAAATAGCATATGGGATGTTATCACACGGATATTTGTATAGTTATAAGATTAAATATATAATACAAAACAAATATGATACAATTATGCCAACTCATTTTGAAACCTTTTTATAAATGTAGGAGCGAAGTTCCGAGAACATCTTATTTTGCAATGAACTTTGAACTTGAATGCATTCTATGAAATCCTTTAAGCATGGCCATCTAGACATGGTGGAGAATAACAATACTCATTTTTTTGTAAGTGGTCGAACTTTTTTAAGAGATGAAGAGAGATTTTGTTAATTTCATAGAGGTATGAAACTTAAAACCTAATCACACTGTAAAATGTTAAGATTTACCCTCAAATACATGGATTGTTTTAAAGGGAATACTTTCCTCGGAAGCTAACAAAAACGTTGCGTAATCATAGTTGTTTTCATTGAGTAATGAAACCCATTTTTGCATCCAATCAGAATGCACGAATCTTGGTGACCATTACTGGAATTAACTTGTTGAAATTTGAACTTGACCTGTGACCTTGATTTGATACTACATCAATATATTTCAAATATACTCTCAACATTTACATCCACACGTGCTGGACATTAAAAGTGTAAGACGACTAGAAAATCAAGTGTCACCCACCTTTTCGCCGTATCGTTCTCCTCCGATATAGCAGCCAGCGATGGAGTAGAATGTAGCAGCCACGGCTGCCAATGCCATGGCAATCCATCCAATAATGTAGGAATAACCGTAACTTCTGTCTGTGGCATTTTGCAACTCCTGAAACATACATGATATATTATATAATACGTACTTAGTGTTTTGTATGGAAAAAAATATCTAACGAGGTTGGGAAAATTGATCATTGTCGAGGTTTTACTAAACATCTTACGAAAAAATAATCGTAAGTCAAAATCACAAATCGTATCTGATGTTTTATTTCATTATTAGATTCTGCCTTGCAAAATCTCATTGGAATGGTCTTTAGAAGACGATTCTAATGAGATATTGCATGACAGAATTCAAAATTTAGTTTCTTCTGTGGAAGCAACTTTAATTTTTGACGTACGAAAAAACGATCGTAAGATGTTTAGTAAAATAGGCCCTGGTTTTAAAAATCATTCACTAAACGGTCGATTTAAATAAAATTTGATCTTTTCGAATGATTTTGAAGCGGTTTTGGACTATTTCATAGCAAAGACTAAAGCATACGCTAAGTATATGAACTCGTACGCCAATCTACACCTTTGAAGCTTTAGGATTGTCATTTGTTAAGACTTTATAAAGCTGGTAATATTTTGATCACGCAGTTACTATGAATATGCAATAAAAAGGAACGTAACAATTGACGCAGGTTTTGCGTTGGTATAATTTGCATGTTTTTATGATTTTATAGTTGACATACATAATCTTGCGAACAACGTCAATGGAACGACGCCAACAACATTATGTGCGTACTTTGTAATATTGTGATAATTCGAAAGTGCTACTCTATTTAAATCTATTTAAATGTATAGGTAAACACTATATCGAGGCAAAGCCTCGACAATTATCAATTCCCCCAACTTCGTTATCTAGTTCTTTCCTAATAAAACAAAATGTACCTATTATATATTTCTAGTCTATAATCGTTTACATTTCTTTACGAGAATACCTAGAGAGGGATACAAATTTCAAAATTGCATGTGGGTAACTGAAACATCATAGATAAAGCTCACGCTGGCTCTTGTTACTGTGTTGTCGCCCAGGTATTACTCATCAAATAATTGCATCTAAAGATACAAAAGCGATTTTCACAAAAAACTGAGTTTTAATGACCTACACACGAGTTCTAATTATTGAAATTTAACACTATATCGAGGCAAAGCCTCGACAATTATCAATTCCCCCAACTTCGTTATCTAGTTCTTTCCTAATAAAACAAAATGTACCTATTATATATTTCTAGTCTATAATCGTTTACATTTCTTTACGAGAATACCTAGAGAGGGATACAAATTTCAAAATTGCATGTGGGTAACTGAAACATCATAGATAAAGCTCACGCTGGCTCTTGTTACTGTGTTGTCGCCCAGGTATTACTCATCAAATAATTGCATCTAAAGATACAAAAGCGATTTTCACAAAAAACTGAGTTTTAATGACCTACACACGAGTTCTAATTATTGAAAGTATTATTCCTTATGATAAATTGAATAATTTCGGAATGCAGGTTTATTGAATAATTTATGAATGAGTGTGTGGAGCAAGCTTTGAATATAATTTAATGAAAAATGACGATATTTTACGTCCCTTTAAAAATATCCGTACTCTTCTACAAAAACATGTGCGCTTCTTTGAATAAATTTCCAAATCAACACCGGTTGATACAAAACAAGAAATGATTTTATAAAATGATCTACGTAGCGGAAGTGAAATAACACCGTTGAATATTTTTGATTTACACGAGTGTTATAACATTATTATGCAAATAAGCTATAGACGGATAGCAACATTAGGCCTATATTTTTGTTTTGAAAATGACGTCATAATGGATTTGCTGACGTCATTTCCAAAATGGCGTCATATATGTTTCCTGGAATAACTTGAATCGATGAATGTCGAAATTTACTCGGTTTATTACAAAAAATGGGTCATATTACAAATAGAATATCAAATGTGCTGATAAAATATTGAATTTATTAAACTCGTCATCTGTAACAGATGAAAAAAAATCGGCACAGATGACTCGTTTAATAAATTCAGTATTCGATGAACACTCATTTAATATCCTCTATATTGAATTGAATAAAGTTGTGAAGCATTGTGTACGGTTGTGGGGTTATGTCAAGTGGTGAAGGGAGATTCCTGATTGGTTTGAGTGCGTGTTTGGAATGAATGGATGGGGCGTTTCGCAAGTGATCTAGAATGGTTTTAGAATGGGATGGGTATCATTTTTGTGATACTTCTAACTTAAACTCATCCCGATAGTTTTCAGAAATTCTGATACCGACAACTGGTATGTCATGGCAAAAATATGCCACCATAATGTGGGACCTTGAGTGCATCTGTTACAAGCGTTTATCGGCTGAATGATTCTTCAATACGAATGAATAGGTGACATTACCGTTCATTTACATACGATTTATAAACCATCCCTAGGCTTGTAAACAGATGGTCGTCGTTAGGGGGTTTGATTTTCAAGACGTTCAAACATACCGTTATAGTCGCATTTCTTATTGAATGCATAAGTGGAGACGCCTTTCAACGCCTTTATTGATTATAATACTTGCAGAAATCTTTGCATAAAAAGAAGAGAATAAATGTTCCTTTCCTTTCTCGCACTGTTGTTTTTCTTTTAATACCAGTCGACTACTTTTAGGTCTTGTAAATAGTTGTTACTATTTTACGAAATCATTTTATTATATACTTTTTTAAGAGGATCGCCAAAATATTGAATCATGCAGAAGAATTTTTACACAAACTACCATAAAGGTCGGGATCAAGGACACATCTAGGTTGTGCTTATCAAGGGTGCTTAGTCATATTTTAGAATACTAGCGAAGGAAATCAGCTTACGAGTGCACACGGGGTTTCAGGAAATACTTTAGTTCGAGTCTAATTTAAGACATTTTGATTTTTACTTTCCAGATAGAAATTCCTGGGGCTCGTTTTACTAAACTTCTTACGAAACATGATCGTTAGTCAAAATCATAAATCTTATCTGGTGTTTTCATTAATTGTTAGATTCTGACTCGCAATATCACTTTGGGATCGTCTTTAGAAGACAATTTAAATGAGTTAATGCATGGCAGAATTCCATATTTACTTGCAACTGTAGAAGCATCTTTAATTCAAGACTTACGCAAAAATAATCGGAAGATGTTTAGTAAAACAGGCCCTGGAAACCATCTCATCGTATGAGAAACAAAACACAATAGAGATTTGCTACTAAGGCTTTTGACCAAACAAAGAATATAGATATTCATTTGCCAAAAGCGACATAGTTGTTGGGCGATCAAAAGGTCGTATCTACGACATTTTGGTCGCCAAACGACGATATATATTACTAACCTGTGGCCAGTTGAGATAAAACAATCCTTGGTAGGGATCTGTGTCTAAAATCTTGTTTCTCTCTAAATATTCAGCACCATGGAAGAATGCGATGGAAGCGGCAGTAGAAAAGGCTGAAATGAAGAACAGGAATCAACGAAATTATGTGATAATTGACATAAAGAAAAGATTTGGCATTATTTGTTTTCTTTTACTTGCCACTCTGCTATAAAACATAGGTAACCGCATATGGTTCTTTTATTTGTGTGTTTTTAGGGCACAGAGAGTTTTTTTCTGTCATTTCAAATAGGACGGTATTTGCAATGCAAGAAAAAGTGTAATACGACCATTTTGTAAGAATTATATCCAGTCTAAAGTAATCATTTTATTTTACAAGTAATAGATAAGCATAATTATTTCTATTTCCAGTGATGCACAAATAGAAATAATTGATAATCACACTGGATAGAGGCTCAAATTAGATTCATTATGAAGTTTAATTATAAAAACAGTTTCAAAAATAAACCATCGTCAAATAAATGTTATCTTTGTTTGTTTAGAATTAATAAGACAGTGTTCAGTGTTTCGAGATATCAATAATGGCGAAGCTTTAAAAACAATGCTGCACTGCGTTCAGGATGACAAAACGGTGCAAACTGTTTGTCAATTATACCCCGCTTTGCCTGCAAATGCACGTGCAAAGCGGGGTATAATTTGCAAACAGTTAGCACCCTTTTGTCATGCTCAACGCAGGACCGGTAGAACTAGGGCTTGAGCGCTTTTTTCGCTCAACAGGCCTGAAACTTATGATAATGATCATAAGAGAATGATAATGCTCTGTAGTAAAGAAGACCAATAACCTATACGTACAATAAATTTCAGTGATATTTAAAATCCACACTAAGAACTTTAATTAGGAACTCATGGATAATAAAATAGTCTATAAATGTAATGTTTCCTTGTTATTGAAATATTTTTTGTGAGACCATAAAATGAATCGCCTAAATGAAATGCGGTGGATGTTAACATGTAAAATTCTGGTAACATAATTTAAAGGTATCCACTGTAAAACATATAAATTGATCTCTGCCCTTAAAAGACATATTTTTCATCTGATCATAACGTTTAATTAGTCCAATACACTCGGGGACATTTCCAGTGGAATTGGGCTGATATCTATTTGTTTGGGTTGGAGAAAATTATCTTCAAAGTTTCCGCTTGATAATATTAGTTATGACCTCCGCCGATAAAAGGCACTTTTTTGCATCTGATTACAATTTTTTTGAAACCTGATAAATGGTTATTAAAGGATCATTACAGTGAAATTTGGTTGATATCCTTTTAAAAGGTTCTGAGAAAATGATTTTCAAAGTTTCCACTAAATAATAAAAAGAGAATTGACCTTCGCCCATTAAACATACTTATAAATGGTCGCCTAAGGATAATTCCAGTGAAATTTGGTTGTGATCCATCTACTTGGTTTAGAAAAAAGACCCCTTTGTCGATTCATGAAAAAGGTTCCATGCACATAAAAGCCATGTTTTTCATTGGATCAAAATTTCTTGAACAACATTGAAAGAAGGTCAATCAGAGATCATTCCTGTTAAGTTTGGTTAAAATTTGTCCATTAGATTCTCAGGAAGAGATTTTTACAAAAAAATGTGTACGACCGAATTCACTGACTATCAGTAGCACGAGGGACACAGCACCATGACATAAGCCCCAGTGACCTTCTGGCAGAGGAGCTACATACCAAGAAACTGGGTTTTGAATCCCTGGCCTATTATTTTTTTTATCTACCTTAGACTATTTTTCGATCATGTCAAAGCTTCCCTCAGAATTTAATACGGACTAAGTTTACAGGCTGATAAATATACAATGTTTCATTAATAATTGACCTCATTACCTATTTTTGACTTAATTTTGAACTTGAACGAGATTTCACCAAGATCATTCCGACTTATTTTCAGTTTGGTTTGGACAAGAATATGTGGAATATACATGTAGAAGACATTCAAATATTTTTGATAAGATTTTTACCCGTGACCTAGTCACAGATAGATTCGATAAAGAAAATAATTCTTAAACAAATCAGTTTGATCGGTTAAAAATGTAGCCAGTACAATGTGAAATGCTGACCACACTCGAAGGACAAGACACTGCGACGACGGACATTACTTAACAACAAAAACCCACCTCGGGTGAGCTGAAAACTACATTTAATCTTCCCAACTTACCAGCGATGTAAGCACACAGTCCGGCAATATAGGCCCACCTAGACTGTCTCCAGCAGCACAGTACCAGACCGAATATATAGGCAGTGAGAAATACAACCAGGGCCAGAATGAAGAACGCTAACCAACATCGCATCAAATCTGAAATATATCATATAGGCGTTATTAGGATTTTGTAATTTATACGTTCTCAGATGACGACCAGCAAAGAATAAACATGTATAGGATAAAGGCGATATTTGGACTGCGACAAAAGATGAATGCCAATCACCCGTTTCTACTTTTTTATGATTTGAACGTTGGTGAATAATCAAAACATTGTTACTACAGCTTTAATAAGCTGTAGTTACGATTTGTTGATCATTCATCAACGATATTTTTCGGAAAAGGATTTATTTGTATTACGCACTTGCGTATTTTGTGTAATGGTAGTTACTCCCTTGGATCAAAAGTCGAGTCAATTAAGGTGCAGGTTCCTTGAAGTTAATACCTAAAAGAACGGAATAAAACGAAAAGATATCCCCGCCTTATTTCCTGAAAACTAAACATAACAAAAAAACTAAGAGTGTTTCAACTGAACAATTATGCAAAGTAGGGTAAGTTTTTGTGCATTACAATCCGAATTTATATATTTATGTCAGCTTTTTTCCTACAAAAAAAACAACATCTTAATTTGACGGCAATAACTTAAAACCCCTTTGAAAGTGAAATAATATTCATAAGTACATTGTGTATGTCGGCAATAGAAATAGAAGTTTTAACATCTTTAAATTCCCTATTTCAATCAAAGAAATAAAAAAAATCCTTGCAGTTTACAAGTCGTTGAATCAGCGCGAAACAGTTGTGACTGCCCATTTGTTTATAGGCAGTAACAACTGTTTCGCACTGAGCCATCTAAGTGATTTAAAACAATTCAAAGAAAGGTCCGTGAAGTTGGCAGCCTAGCAGCCTAGCAGCCTAGCAGAGTGAAGTTGGCAGCCTAGCAGCCTAGCAGCCTAGCAGACTGAATTTTTTTTTATCAAATTTATTGATATATAACACTAGTATTAAACACTAGAAGTCACGTCAAACCGAAAACACTGAAATTCTAGTGAATGTAGAACTGTTCCGGATAAATCACGTTATTCAACTTTTCCGACCAAAATGTCCCGAAAATTGCCCGCAACATATCAATCTCGCCCTAACAAATATAAGAACTTTAATCTTTTGATAAAAAAACGATAGTGGTCGTTTGAGGATGATACGCTGCTAGACTGCTGGAAATGTGAAGTTGGCAGTCTGGCAGCCTAGCAGCCTAGCAGCCTAGCAGAGTGAAGTTGGCAGCCTAGCAGCCTAGCAGACTGAAATTTGTTCTATCAAATTTATTGATATATAACCCTAGTATTAAACAATAGAAGTCACGTCAAACCGAAAACACTGAAATTCTAGTGAATGTAGAACTGTTCCGGATAAATCACGTTATTCAACTTTTCCGACCAAAATGTCCCGAAAATTGCCCGCAACATATCAATCTCGCCCTAACAAATATAAGAACTTTAATCTTTTGATAAAAAAAAACGAAAGTGGTCATTTTAGTATGCTACTAGACTGCTGGAAATGTGAAGTTGGCAGTCTGGCAGCCTAGCAGCCTAGCAGCCTAGCAGAGTGAAGTTGGCAGCCTAGCAGCCTAGCAGACTGAATTTTTTTTTTGGTCAAATTTATTGATATATAACACAAGTATTAAACACTAGAAGTCACTTCAAACCGTAAACTTTGAAAATCTAGTGAATGTAGAACTGTTCCGGATATATCACGTTATTCAACTTTTCCGACCAAAATGTCCCGAAAATTGCCCGCAACATATCAATATCGCCCTAACAAATATGAGAACTTTAATCTTTCGATAAAAAAAACGAAAGTGGTCATTTTAGTATGCTACGCCGCTAGACTGCTGGAAATGTGAAGTTGGCAGTCTGGCAGCCTAGCAGCCTAGCAGCCTAGCAGAGTGAAGTTGGCAGCCTAGCAGCCTAGCAGACTGAATTTTTTTTTTGGTCAAATTTATTGATATATAACACAAGTATTAAACACTAGAAGTCAGGTCAAACCGAAAACACTGAAATTCTAGTGAATGTAGAACTGTTCCGGATAAATCACGTTATTCAACTTTTCCGACCAAAATGTCCCGAAAATTGCCCGCAACATATCAATCTCGCCCTAACAAATATAAGAACTTTAATCTTGTGATAAAAAAACGATAGTGGTCGTTTGAGGATGCTACGCTGCTAAAATGCTGGAAATGTGAAGTTGGCAGTCTGGCAGCCTAGCAGCCTAGCAGAGTGAAGTTGGCAGCCTAGCAGCCTAGCAGCCTAGCAGACTGAAATTTTTTTTATCAAATTTATTGATATATAACACTAGTATTAAACACTAGAAGTCACGTCAAACCGAAAACACTGAAGTTCTAGTGAATGTAGAACTGTTCCGGATAAATCACGTTATTCAACTTTTCCGATCAAAATGTCCCGAAAATTGCCCGCAACATATCAATCTCGCCCTAACAAATATAAGAACTTTAATCTTGTGATAAAAAACGATAGTGGTCGTTTGAGGATGCTACGCTGCTAAAATGCTGGAAATGTGAAGTTGGCAGTCTGGCAGCCTAGCAGCCTAGCAGCCTAGCAGAGTGAAGTTGGCAGGCTAGCAGCCTAGCAGCCTAGCAGACTGAATTTTTTTTTGTCAAATTTATTGATATATAACACAAGTATTAAACACTAGAAGTCACTTCAAACCGTAAACACTGAAATTCTAGTGAATGTAGATTTGTTTCTCAACTTAATTATAAGTATCTTGATAATAGCAACTAAATTGAGAGTAATATAATTACGAAATAGATCGAAAAGGGCATTTTTATTTTTCGGTTTGACGTGACTTCTAGTGTTTAATACTAGGGTTATATATCAATAAATTTGATAAAAAAATTTTTTTAGTCTGCTAGGCTGCTAGGCTGCTAGGCTGCCAACTTCACTCTGCTAGGCTGCTAGGCTGCCAGACTGCCAACTTCACATTTCCTGCAGTCTAGCGGCGTAGCATCCTAAAATAACCACTATCGTTTTTTTATCAAAAGATTAAAGTTCTCATATTTGTTAGGGCGAGATTGATATGTTGCGGGCAATTTTCGGGACATTTTGGTCGGAAAAGTTGAATAACGTGATTTATCCGGAACAGTTCTACATTCACTAGAATTTCAGTGTTTTCGGTTTGACGTGACTTCTAGTGTTTAATACTAGTGTTATATATCAATAAATTTGATAAAAAAATTTTTAGTCTGCTAGGCTGCTAGGCTGCCAACTTCACTCTGCTAGGCTGCTAGGCTGCCAGACTGCCAACTTCACATTTCCTGCAGTCTAGCAGCGTAGCATCCTCAAACGACCACTATCGTTTTTTTATCAAAAGATTAAAGTTCTTATATTTGTTAGGGCGAGATTGATATGTTGCGGGCAATTTTCGAGACATTTTGGTCGGAAAAGTTGAATAACGTGATTTATCCGGAACAGTTCTACATTCACTAGAATTTCAGTGTTTTCGGTTTGACGTGACTTCTAGTGTTTAATACTAGGGTTATATATCAATAAATTTGATAAAAAAAATTTTTAGTCTGCTAGGCTGCTAGGCTGCTAGGCTGCCAACTTCACTCTGCTAGGCTGCTAGGCTGCCAGACTGCCAACTTCACATTTCCAGCAGTCTAGCAGCGTAGCATCCTCAAACGACCACTATCGTTTTTTTATCAAAAGATTAAAGTTCTTATATTTGTTAGGGCGAGATTGATATGTTGCGGGCAATTTTCGAGACATTTTGGTCGGAAAAGTTGAATAACGTGATATATCCGGAACAGTTCTACATTCACTAGAATTTCAGTGTTTTCGGTTTGACGTGACTTCTAGTGTTTAATACTAGTGTTATATATCAATAAATTTGATAAAAAAAAAATTCAGTCTGCTAGGCTGCTAGGCTGCTAGGCTGCCAACTTCACTCTGCTAGGCTGCTAGGCTGCCAGACTGCCAACTTCACATTTCCTTCAAAGAAGACTCTTCAATATACTTACGTATACGGGAGAGATATTCGCTTGACCAATCCACATTTCCTACTTCATCGGGGATTTCATATCGTACCCAGAAACAGTGTTTATCAATGATCTCTTCATCATTCGGTCCACGGTTCTCTAAAACTGAAATAAGAAAAGGGATTCGTTACATGTTAAGTTGTTTTTTGTGACCCGCTACGCGATCAAGGACCACAAGGAAACTCGGCGAGTAAATATTTGAAAGGGGGATTTGTTCCGGACTTGACTATAACTCTTCATTTGTGCCCAAAGAGCAGTGGAACGGTTTTTTTTCTTTGTTGTTTCTTTTTTTTATTGTGCAATGAAGCCTGTATTGACTTGTTATCACCTGTCTGATAACATAACATGATATCAGGCAGTCTCTTTTTGAAACAATTTGCATTCACTTTCACCTGAATTTCTTTGATTCTTAAGGGTTTATTATTGTTTAGCGCTTGAAAATGATTGCATGTTAAGTAAAAAAGCATTTAAGTATCGAAAGATATTAATGTTATCTGGTCTCGGCTGCGAGAAATCATCATGACTCGGCACAGCCTCGTCATGACAAATTCCCTTAACCTCGACCAGAGAGCATTAATATGTTAAAACACTAAAATGTAATTCTTTATGTCCTTTTCATATGCAAGAGGCTTATCCATACCCGATTTCCAGCTAACCAAGTAAGGAAAATACAAAAGTTCGATAGAATTCCTGTTTTTTAGACAATCATAATATTTAATGAAATACATAAATGTGGGCATGCTTGAAAAAATATTTTGTAATTATTCAAATACTTCTAACAAAAGCATACGAGGAAGTTTGGTTTTATGTCATAGGTAACAGCTAGTAACTATGACAACCATTTTAGAGTTTATCATATTTCACACAAAGTAATGAAATGTATGTAAACGCGTTTAACTGTACTATCAATTCAGACAGATTTTAAGTACCAGAAGTTTCAAAAGCATAATAAAGGAGTTTGTGTATATATTTCCGTTTATTTATCGTAGCAACGGTCCATGTTATCAACTCGGCCTTAACAGAAAGTTGCTACGGGGGTACTGCAAAATTTCTGATGAGATCCAGCCAACCCTGCGTTTAGGGAGACAAAGCGATGCAATTGGTTTACAAATTATAGACGCAAGTGTGCTTGAAAAATAGGGGTATAATTGGAAAAACGTTTGCACCGTTTTATCATCCCGAATGCAGGGCTGGTTCTTAATCGTGCTAGATGTAGACACCGACTACCGGCTTGGTCGGGAGATATTTTGTTTGTTACTTATCAACCCGCAGATTATCTAAAGGCAACTTTTGGAAGTGATCCATAATTTTTCATATGTTCGCGTCTAAAAATGTAATAACATACATAAAACTTATGAGTTTTTTATCGGCTTAAAATCGTGTAGCATTTTATCGACGAGGAGCTACACAAAAGTAAAAAGTTGTTAACCGACCTCATCATATTCACTCGCAAGACTTGCGCACAATTACCACGTGTCTGTTGGCCCATCTAGAAATGCATGAGAGAATTATAGGAAACAAAAATTGAGCTTTTAGGGTTGAATGAATAAAAAATTGACTTGGTTTCATTGCGAAGCACCGTTTGGTATGCCAAACGAGACCTCCTTTTCAATCTCCGGATAGTCACAAAAAAGGATAGTAGGCCATGTCGTAAAAATAAACAGAAGTTCAAATGCCAATCAATAGACACCTCCACAAGGATTCTTTCTCGTGTAACTATAGCAACCTGGACATTCATTTCTAAGGATTAACATAAGGAAGTTGGGAGTTTTTTAACAGTTTGGAAATATGTTATGTGTGGTTTGGGGTCAGTATTAGGCCAACGTTTACAATACTGTGGTAAGGAATAAAATTATATTGTGAAAAAAATGAATAAAAAGATAATAATTCATTTTCATATCCATTTCAGTAGGCTATAATATTTTGATTAAAATTGGACCAAGAAATATCCCATTACTGTGACAGGAAGCGCAGGACGGACTCGAATTATCGATTGTTTCATGAGCTGATTTAGTAATATACACAGGTTGTAATATAAGATTTACATAAGTCTTATATTATAATTTGTAAAACAGCATTGGATATGAAACAATCAAATTTGAATTGGATCAAACAACAAGACCATAAAGCTGAAAAGGGCAAATAGCTATCTGACAGCGGTGCAAGTAATTCGTGAACCATTTTGAAACTGATACAATCATTTGATACACTGACTCACACAGCCATCCTATTCATAAGGTTGATGGTTGACCCGAACACATTGTAATCGAATTTGGTCACTTCACAGGATCATTTTAAAACCCTTTTGTCAGCATCTTTCTGTATGTTTGTCTTCTGATACTCAAAACCATTTACCCATTGTAGACAAGCTGAACTCGACACCAAAATTTCGATAAGGAAATTCGCTTTGAATAAATTCATAATAGAAGTCACGGGCTAAAAGCAGAGTACGGTATAACAAGTATCTGTTTTAATTGTTGAAATAAGCATGGGCGTTTTTCGCGCTCTGTGAATGAGTATTGTTTCTTAGTTTCGATATGGCTATAGCAATCAACCCAAACATTGGTCACTTGGCCTTCGTGAAAGCCTTCGATTTTCAGGGAGTACTGGCTTGGAGTAGATAAATAAGCAAGTTTTTATGCTTGTAATATTCCGCATTCATTGACATCAGTTTTAAAGCACAGAATTAAATAAAGTATCCGAATACTCGACGCTTTTCTATTTACCTTTATGTGAAATATTGCGAACCAAAATAAATTTGCTTGCTATTTTCTCTAAAAAATCATATTGATTCGTTCCAGTTGCAATATATACAGTGACAATACAATGAAACAGGAGCATGCTTTTCATCATCTACCAGGAACCGTAAATATAGGGACCTATTTGTCCTATGTACAGGCCTATGATTAAAATGAATAAAGTCGAATTCTAGAGCCCGTTTTATTAAACTTCTTACGAAAAAAGTAATCGTTAGTCAAAATCACAAATCGTACTTGGTGTTTTCATTCATTGTTAGATTCTGTCTTGCATTATCTCATCGGAATCGTCTTATGAAGACGATTCCAATGAGATTATGCGTGGCATAATTCCATATTTTGTTTCTAATCTAGAAGAAAATGTAATTTTTGTCATTCGCAAAAAAGGATCGTAAGATGTTTAGTAAAACAGGCCCGATGACCGTACATGGATGTCATAAGTATACAGTGTAGATATCAAGGCTTGTAAGTGCATTTGCTGAACACATGATAGATTCGAAGCTTTGACAAAGGGTAAAGGTGTTCTGTTAATAATAATGTCCTGATGAAATTGAAAACGGCCGGCTATTTACTTGACTGACTTTGGTGATATTACTTGGCCTATCAATTTACATTGTGAACTTTCTATTTAGTATACGTCTATCTATCTTTTGTTGGGCTTATTAGATATTTCATTTATGCATAGATCTATACAAGAGAATACAATGTACATGTACATGCTAGTTTTTTAATAGACTATTCCACTTTATGGTACAAATGATATAGTTTTTGTGAGAGATGAAATGAGCCTGCGCGTGACGTTTCCAATAATTTGATCCGCACAGTCTGACCAAAATCTTCACTGTGCGCTCAGTAGATATATACAGTCTCAAAGTATCTGTAGACAATCAGCTAACTTTATATAAACAGTATTTGGCTGTCTATGCTGCTCAACGCTTGCACCTCACCAACATTTCAAATTGATGGAAATGTCACGCATAGGCTCAAATGTCAATTTTGTCTTTACCTGTATAGACAAAATTGACCTTCGATCTTTCATTAAATCGTGTGCATATATGAACAAAAACTAAATGAATTTTTAAAATGTAATTAAATCAAGACTTTTAAATTGATTGAATTAATGTTTCGAAATAAGTTTTTGTGTGTTTGTATGGGGTTTAACGCTACTTTCAACCTTTTTACAGTAATACCGCGGAGGCTGGTGTACCTACCCATGGTTAACTGTCTTTTCCGACACCAGTACAACCACAACATTTCATGCGAGCCACTAACTGCTACTCTCATTTAAGCGTTCTCCTTATTAAACGCCCATTGCTGGGATATAAATGACTCGAGTCGCAATGACTTTTGTCAAATGTTGGATGAAAGTTTGCTGAGTACGGGTTCGAACTCAAGACTCGGGGATTGAAAGCCCAATTCGTTACCGGTGAACTAGTCACACTCGGAATTAAAATCTGTATAATGCAGCATGATATGTTACTAGCCGACGGAAATTCGCTCGTTCCAGATTGACAGATGATGCAGACGCTGATATATATATATTTTAAACTTGATAAAATACTAACAAATGGGATACAGCACATTGCGATGAAGGGGAGATTGGTCGTTACAAATATTTTCACCTATTTTTTACAATGTTTCAGGAATATCAACTATACTACTCATGGGGGGTCAAAACAAGATATCATGGGGTTTAAACTATTGTATGTACAGTCAAATATCTTTACGTCGAATGTCCATAAGACGAAGTTATCTCTACGTCGAAGTATTTTTCAAGTCCCGAACTATTTACTCTTTATTTCTATGTATTTCAACCTCCATACGTCGTTATCCATTTCTGGAAATTTTTCCGTACGTCGAACCAATTTCAAGGTCCCATCACTATTGCTTGTGTGGATTCACACCTCTTTACGACCAACCCCAACCTTGATTGATGAAAATTGCAATCGAGGTAGGACCTGTCAACCACTGTAATTGACACGCGCGATCTCAGTATTGGATATCGATTGTTTACCTGATTGGGTTTGATTCTGTGTAACAGATAGATAATGTGAAAGGTTAAGTGATTTATTGTTTTGAAATGAAAAGGGTCGGCAAAATGCATAGGACCTACGACGTTAAATTTGTAATTCTCATTGACAACGAAAGCATGTAAAGCCAATGCCACGCGGGACTTGATTGGTGAAGTAACCGGTAGACACGGGGGTATAGCCATCAACATCGACCAACATGACGTACCCAAGGAAGGACTGGGTAACCAATCCGAGAATGATTTGTTCGGGAAATTATATATGCAGAAATCGTTATCAGATATGTTTTTGCTTGAGAAACGCGAAATGTAAACCTCTTACACAAAAGTCATTGTCTCATAGATCTAATAGTACATGTTAGCACATGTAAATTTGTAAATGAGTGGCTTATTTGAAAATATTTTTGCTTTGTGATTTAAATGTATGTTTTATATGATGTTAATAAACAAATAAAATTGTAAATAAAATAAGTATCATCTTTTATAATCGATTACTTAATCACGCGAATCAATTACGTCCGTTATTTCGCCACCAGTTTCGATCGTACCTAAGTGTGATGATGGCCGCATATGTCTTTGTCCCGAAGATCGCCTTTTATCTCTTCGTCGAACTTTCTACACGTCGAAGTTTTTTGCTGATTCCCCCGAAGTTCGACATATAGATATTCCACTGTATATAGTTTCTTTCAGCAGCTTAGTCCTTCTCTTGTGTGACTTGTTTTTGTTGTTATCTTAAGGTGGGGGACCCATAATAGTTCTGCAACGTTTCGGAACTCATGACCTTTCACAATGTTGACCGAGGTTTCCTAATGAAATCATTAGGAAACCTCGCTGAACATTGTATAAGTTCATTTACTCTGAAACTATTACGGGTCCACTACATTAAGACAACAGCAACAACAAGTAACCGAAGAGAAAGACTTAGCTGCTTAAAAAACAAAGCAATGATCATCTTCGGATCAACATGAGTAACATATGCCACATGTAGCATGCTCAACGGGGAATACGAACTCGTTTTATGAATATCATTTGTTTTATCTACATTTTCTTGTATATAATTTAGGTGTCTCTTTTTTAAGAATTCCAATAAAATGGAACAGTAGATAAATTTGTATTAATTTTATACCTATGGAACTCTGAGCCCAATCCAATTACTATTTAGTGCCGAAATTTACAGACTGAGTATACATAAGAATGAATGAGATATGATTGTAATGTGTACATGTAGACAGCTACATTTTTGTAGGGGATGGTATAGAAGTGACATTCCATAAAATCAACAACCGTCACACTAGTTTTAAAGGTCCATCATTTAGCAGCACAATGTTAATGTACACCCTTAGGTATTCATAGCATAAATTTAAATATGGCTCTTGATAGGTCCAAATAAAATTCTTCAATTGCCATCAGCAAGTTAGCATTTGCGTCGCATTTCTTCTAAAAGGAGGAAAACACTCAATCGTTGTCAACTAATTATATATAAATGGCGTAATCAAAATTACAGCAACCTAAATATCTTTAATATCAAAAAGTCCATCATGCCTTTTTTTTTTCATTTTTTGTCATGTTGAAGATACATATTCCGCAAGTAATTTACAGAAAAAATACCGGAAATAAAGTACGTGTAGTACAATGGACATTTTGAAATCAGTTAAGACGTCGTACTATTTACGTCATTAATTAAACCACGTAATAGGACTTTGAAATCTATACGCACTAAGAAGGCGACAACCGAAGAATGTATAGGATAAAGGCGATATGAGGACTGCGACAAAACATGAACGCTCCCTTTTTATTATTTGAGCGTTGGTGAATAACCAAAACATCGTAACTACAGCTTTAAAAAGCTGTAGTTTCGATGTTTTGGTCATTCATCAACGATATTTTTCAACAGATGATTATTTCTTTTACGCACTTGCGTAAATTGCGTAATGGGAGTTACGCCATTGCCGGTTATAAATTTCAATTGTAAGGATTTTATAGGCTACGGACGTGACAAGGGATATCTAAGATTCCCATTATGTTTTAACTAGATTTAATCCTTGTAAATTCAAAGATAGCATCCTCGTTACCGTTTGAAAGATAAAACTTGGTGAATACCAAAAAACACGTCCTCTTTCGATGCAGTGGTGAAAAACCGGGTATATCATATAGTTACAAATGTTTCGATGTACATTTTATTTATGTCTCATTTAATAAAGTATGCCCAGGGGTAAAAAGTACTTATGATCATTGATGTACTTAAATAAGGTAATAACCTTAAAAATAGGCAGTCAGTTTCAAATTTCATACACAATATATGATCAATATACATCAGTTAACCGATTTATGTTTCGTTCTCAAAACAACATAAAAAGAGAGAAATTAAGATTTGATTTTTTATCAATTCTTGTACAAACTCTAGGTTGTGGATACTCATTTGAACCGTCTCATCGAAATTATTCCAGTGAGTACCAACGCGGGTTCGAGCCACACTATAACCGAAGTATTTAAATGAAACTCTTCAAATTCGCAAGGCATGGTACACCCAAGTGTAAAATTAATTAAAAGTGGGGTTTAGCCACTACCTCTCTCTTTCAAGGACCGCCAATTTCTGAATTAAGAGTTCGTAAAAGACTAATCGAACCAAAAAAAGGATTATCAATACATGGTATCTTTTAAAATATTTTCGGAGAAATGGAATGAAACGTAATTTGCTATGGCAGAAAGGGTTTCAAGCAAAATGAATCCCTATTGATTGCCCTGTTGCACTTGTCAATATTTCATCCTTGAGTGGCGCTATCTGATTTCAATCTAATTGATATGTATCGGTGAAAGCTCACTCATTACCGAGGTATAATGCTGCCTCAAATCGTGTAGCGTTTTTGCATGCATTCTGTACAATATATAGATCCTAGTATGTCGTCCCTTTTGAGGCTTAAATACTAAATACGCTGATGAAACCATTTCATACAAAAGCTATGCATTGAATTTGCAAGATGTATTTTTAATTTTAAAGACCAATTTCTAGATTAGAGCGCCTCTTTCAGTGGCAGATCCAAGGGTCGAGGGGTTCTAACGAACCTCTCTGGAGCCAAATTAGTTCATTCTATTGGACAAATTTAATCAAAATTTTGTAAGAAAAGGAAGACTAACCTATTTTTTAGCGTTCGAACCACAGGAACTTGAAATTATACAAATATGAGATATCTGATGTAAACGGAATTTGAGCAATTAGTCCCATTGTATTCCTATCTTTATAGAAAGGGATACTATGACTAATTTCGCGAATATTGTATTTCGAAATCGGTTCAACGTCGGAATAATCTTTAATATTTTTTCATCATTTCTAAGCTAAAGGGGACTTTCCTTTCTCAACAAATGGGTACCATATTGTAACATAAACGTTGGTAGCAATCTAACTATTCCGGCCAATGATCTTTAGATAGATGGATAACCAACTTTTTTTTTAAGGTGGCAAGGGACAGAGTCCTCCCGACTCTATAAACCGGAAGTGGGTTTTCGTTTATTTTACGGCTCTTTTTGCGCGTTGTTTAAAAAGACCGGTTTTCGTAAGATTCTACTTATGGAAATAACGTAGAATAATGATTGTAAAATTTCATAATTTAGCTTCTGTTCAACATTTGATATTAATTGAAAGACTGGGTCATTAAATTTAACAATAAAAATGCGTTAAAACCGTCATTCGATTAGGGGGGAACACTGAAAAATAACGAAAAACTTTCTTATTTGCATGGAAAGGTATGCTTAATTTTTTACCAAAGAAAGGATTGATTGATTGATTGAATGGGGTTTTACGCCGCTTTCAACATTATTTCAGTTATATCGCGGCGGCCGGAGCACCTAACAATGGATTCCTGGTATTTCTCACGCCAGTACTACCATTACATCCTTTCCTAACCTCCGACTGCTATTTCACATAGGTTTACGATTATCTACCCATTTGTGAAAGACAAACGTCGGAAAGGATATTTGCCGCCACCGGGGATCGAACCCACGACTTCAAGATTGGAAGTCTTATGCCTAACCAACTGCGCTATGGTGGCGGCCACCAAAGAAAGGAAAAATATGGATTATAAACATATCGGAAAATAAGAAAAATTCATTGGGTAATTTCTTCAAAAAATAGGTTTTTGTGGCAATTTTACCTAGTAAAATTACAAAAATTAGTGCATTTTTAACTTTTGAAAGCATATTGTGCAAATGCAATTGATCAAAGAGAAATTTTCTTGTCAATAGCCATTGTGTACATGTATAAGGTCTATCAAAATGTATTTGTTTTATAGCTATAACTTAGTACATGGTTTATACTAGACCTAAAATGAATATAACCGTTTTACTGAAAAATGGCCTATACCACTCAAGGGCAGATAACTCTAGCATAAAAACGAGCTTGGAAAGGTACCTTCAAATTTTGATATAATGACTACACAACGTTAATCTACAACATATGTGACCTTGAAAAAAATTCATTGGGCGGAAAAAAATGACGCCATGTGTCCATTGCTACCTTAAAGAAATCTTTCTGTGTGTCGCGAAACCTTGCTCCACAGTAAAATATTTTGTGACATAGTATCCTATTTCTGAATTACAATAGAAACACGGGTCCGGTTACATGTGAAGCTTTGCAAATAAATTTACCATTCATGTTGCTATAGGGATCTATAATACTTCCCCAAATATTCGTTATGAAAAGGTGATTACAAGTTATCTTCAAAAATTTAAGTCTGGTGTGACTGTGATCAGCCTGTGAATCAGCACAGCCTGATCAGAGACCCCACTTTGCGCTTTGTGTATACTGTATCTTCTGACTTAATGTTTATATATTTTCATTCTAAGTGTTCTGTCCAATTTGCCTACTGTGTGGTTAACATTCTCATGAGAAGTTGCTGAAAACGTTGCACATGGACATGGAGTATTTGTTTTAATGATGAAAGGCTCAAAGACAGTGAGAATGAATGAAATAAGCTTGTAGCTAAAAAAAGGGCGCTTTCAAGAAATTTAGACCACAACCTCTCTTTAACGTGAAAGCCGCCGTCATAGCACAGTTGGTAGCACGTCGGACTGTCAATCTGGAGGTACCAGGTTCGATCCCAAACGGCGCCACTCATTCTTTCCGACTATTTGTCTCTTACCAATCGGTCGATCATCGTAGACCTATGGGAGATAGCAGGCTGTGGCTAGGAAGGAATGAAATGGTAGTACTTGTGAGAGAAATACCAGGAAACCATTGTTGGGTGTTCAAGCCGCCGCGATATAATTGAAAAATTGTTATAAGTAGCCTAGAACCACCCAATTCAAACAAACAAACTCACTAATGTAAAAGCATTTGGAATGGACATTGGATAGCGATTTCACGACTAAAGCTTAAATAAACCAAAGTCTAGCAGGTATAAACCGAGATATGAAAATATGATAAATATTTCTGCAACACACATGTATTTTCGTATAGTGCGGTTTTATTGACTTGAATCTGAACCCTGCTGTTTAAATGAATAAAAATCTGAATATTCCAACTCGGCTTTGCACGTGCCTTCATAGGAATGAATAACAAACGATATTGAATGTATTATACATTTTGTTAATTTGTGAAATATGTCGGTAATTGTTATTTAAGCATTTTTACCACAGAGATCAAAGTCGGGTCAAATTAACCAGGCTATAACACAGAAACATATTTATTAGAATTTTCTAGAATTTTGTTTCTATGTTCACGTGCATGTACTTGAAAAGGGTTTATGAATAATGATATTTATTCAACCGCGGAATTTTTTAGCGAGGTAAATGTTTTGAATGTGTTTTAACGACCAATGTTTAGGAACATTGAATAAATATGAATAGATGTCATAACAAGAATGGAGTTTTGTGTTACTCACAGAAATATCCATGTACTTTTTTAAAAAGGGCATTTTTGGGTCTGGTTCGCTCTTCAGACCTGAATCAACTTAAAATGATTACAAGAGTATGACAAGAAAGAAAACTTGCATTTACAGCGAGGGAATCAACAAGTATTCAACTGTACCTCTATCCGATGTTTTTAAAGAAAAAGTTCACATCTGGACACAGACCTAAGGACGGACGTATGGACGCACGCACGACAGACACGGATCGATAACAATAAAATCACCACTGGATTTCGACCATCCGAGCTATTTTGGATTTTGGTAGGTTTTGGACAATAAGTATTTCATGCACAATATTTTACCCAATATAACAAATGATACGCGTACCCTCGAAACAACGCCTTGTATTATATATTCCTATTAGTATCATTTCAATTCTCGACGTCCATATTTGACCATACCATTGTCAAATATAGCATCGACCTTGTTATAAATATATGGGACGAATAATGTTTTAAGGCATACATAGTAGATCTAACAATTTGTCGAAAAATAAACTGTTTGGGTATTCAGTCGTGTTTGTAAAACAAAGAGAGAAAAAACAAAGGAACAGATGTGAAATGATATAGTATGTCAAAGCGTAGAAAAAATGTATGCTTGTCTACATTTTCTTCTGATCGTATAGATTGCAATACACAATCTGTATTAGAATTACGTAATTTCGTGATGAAAGAAATTTAGATGACAGTAGTTTCTTACGTCATTATCACGTCAGCTGTCAATAACGTAAAAACAATACGCCGAGACGCGTTATGTCATGTCACGTCACGTTTAGTAGGTTTTCATTATTGAAAATGACAGGTAACAACAGTATAATTAACCAGACCAAAAGAAATTCGCATTTACCCTTAAAATCGTGCCAATGTCAATGAATGTACGAACCGTTCTCCAAAAAAAAAACCTGCTTGTTTAAGATAGACATTAAATTCAATTCTAAAAATAATGCAATATTTGCTATTCGTCAAACAAAAAAATGTGATTTTTCACAATAAGAAATACATGTTTTGACCTGTTTTTGTTTTCATTTTCCCCTCAAATCGATATTTCTATGCACTGAAGGAAATAATTATGGAAAAAATGAGAAAAAAGAGAAATTGCCTGTTTCGCAGCAATATCTCGGTTATATTTCGACGGCTGGAGCAGCTAACATTGGATTCCTGGTATTTCTCACACCAGAACTGCCATTACATTCTTTCATAGTCTCCGACTGCTATCTCACATATAGGTTTGCGATTATCAACCCATGAGAACAGCGTAATTTGAACAGGCATATCGGCGAAATATTACATGTATATTGGCCTATGTTTGTATAAATAAATATATAATACAACATTAATGTATAATTTTAGCAAACATTTATCTAGACATAATTATGGGTACAGGGTGTATATTTATACTCCATATTTGTCTATTAGTGAAAATCTATTCTATATTTTCTATAGAAAATTTGTGATTTATATGTTAAGCTATACACTCGTCAAATCAATGAACGTTGGGTAAACTATTACGTGAACTAAATCTTATATTCTTGGTTACATGTCGAGATTTATGTCTCTTTCACGATCCGAAGCTGTATGATTCTCAGTCATCTGTTCCAAATTTCTATTAACCTTTTGCTGTTTAATCCCTGCTTTTTACGTGTCTGTGATTTTATGATTAAGAAAACATTGTGAAAAAAGAAGAAATTGCTTCTGACAAGCAATTTCTTCTTTTACCACACTATTTTCTACCCTACTGAATGGTTATTTTTCAAATTAAATCCAATTTAAATTTTTCGTCTGCAAAACCTTTGAATTTGGACAGGTCTAAAATTTTGTAAAACAGGAAAGGGTTAAGAGACCGTTTCATGTGCGGATTCAGTTTATTACATAGAGGGTGGGATGGGGCCAAACAGAAAAATGTTATTTTCTTATAATATACCCACAGTAGGCAAGGCTGCAGTTACGAGTTTTTCTCCGCCCCACTAAACAAATGATATGAATTTTAGATTTTCCCGACATGATAACCATACAACCGCGCGTATCTTATTAAGCGACGATTGTCTTGTATCGGAACCTTTGTAAAATCCCCTCCTCCCCCCCCCCCCTCCCCCTTGGATTCGCCACCGTCTAGGCATACGTGAGATTTATTAAGCCAGTAATTATGTATTAAGTTGCATTTATCAACCGGGTATTAAAATATATGTTATCTTAATCAATCGGATTTTTTCAAATTGACTGATTTTTGTGAAAAAAAAAAATCAAATGAAAACGTTGAAAATACAACAACCAGTACATCATTTAATAATAAAAACACTCGTTATGACTCGATCAACACATGACCCGTTTTGATGCTGAATTTTACGATTCGGTATGTAATCAAATCAACAATAGACCTATCCTAAAGGTCTCAAATTTTCACATGAATATAGGTTATTACATGACGAATATAGGTGGAGACATGTTTGTCCCTTCTTTGTTGAAACTGGGAAATTCAGCCCACATACATTAACAGTATTATTACGATTCTAATAAAATATTGGTCGTTGGCTATCTTTTGACGCACGTACCATTGAGTTCACTCTCCCTTATTGACTAAAACGCAAAAAAAGGCAAAATATGCGACGAGGCACGCGAAAATGGAACATCTGGGTAGTGCGTAAAGTGTCGACCTACTCAGACTACGCGTACAGCGTAGACTGACTAGGTTCGAACTTTTCGCACTTTCCTAATTTTCTGAATCTGAAGAAAGATCAATCAACCTTTCTATAAAACGATAATTGAAATGCGATTTCTAATTGGCCTGTCCTAAAATCAAACTCTTTTTCAAGCATTTATCTAACAGGGTTCTCTCGTTGTCCCTTTTCGAGTGAGGGGTCATATTTAAACGTCTAACGCACTTATGAAATAATATTGAAGTTCGACGGCGTGGGTTCAAACCCGGGCTGGCACACTAACAAACTAATTGTCTTTCAAATGAGACGTTAAACCGAGGCCCCGTGAGATGGTGCTTTACACCGAGCACGTTAAAGAACCATGGCGGATCTCAGCAGTAGTTTCGTCATGTATCCTTGCACTATCCCCCGTAACAACTAACCGTCTTCTGGGGGCGCCGCTCATATGGGCATGTGCTACGGTAGCGAAGATATAATAAAACGGAAATACACATACACATGAAATAATATAAAACACGCAAATAAATTGTTTCGAATTTAGCTGTACAAGATCAACTTCAATCGTCTTTGTTAATTCTCAAGAGAAATGGAGCCTGTTGGAATTGGTATAACGAACATAAAAGGCTACCTTGACCTAAATTTTTAAGACGTTGACGCCCTGAAGTCCGGCAATGTATGTTTATTCTTTTCATATGAATAGATGGATATTTCTTAAAATTGATTGTAAGTCAATGAAAATTAATCAAAAGCATTAAATTGGCTGAATTGCTTGCGAATAATTGTGAGAATACGTTAGCTAGTGAGTTTAGATTGTATTGTCGAAATTCAACAAACTTATCGCTTAGCATTTTTATTTAGCAATAGTTAAGTTGGCCGTTTCCGAAGAGATATAGGACAGTCATTTTTGAGCTGTCTTTCAGACTGTCGTCAATGGATGGGCAATCAAGAAGTTGAAACTACAGCTTGTCTAAAACTTTGGTATTGACGAGTCGTCGCTCAACCGACGATATCGTACGAATTTAAGGACATTTACTTTTTCATACACGTAACTCATTTGTTTCAACTTGCTGTAATTACGATAAAATATATCGATGACTCAGTGCAAAACAGTTGTAACTCCCTATAAACATATAGGGAGTTACAACCGTTTCGCGCTGAGCCATCGATATTAACATTACTTCTTTTTCGAAAGGATCAGAATGAATTAGTCACACAAGTGTAATCCTTAATCACTTTTCCAATTGTTATTTCTTTCTTATTCGATTATCCTTAACACCCCCTTGTCAAATAATCTCTCACGAAAACATGACGGATTTGTGAAATCAAATGGCACGTTTGTTTGGAAAAATCGGATCATCTTTTGTAAAATGAAAGGACGGAGCGATATATTACTTCATTTGTCTGAATTATATTATTATCATTACGTAATCAGCTCGGGATCGCCAACCAGCATGTTGAACTTCATGTACACTCATGTCCACAGCCAATATCAAGCATAGACCCATTACCAGACGACACATTTTCAGACTCGTCCAATTTCAAAGAAGTTGTAGACGACAATTTATTATTAATGAAAATTTAGAAATATTTTGCGTTTTATCAAGAAAACAATATGGAAAATGAAGAAATTGCTTGTTACAGGAAATTTCTTCATTTTCCACAAAATTATATACCTCGGGCGTTTTTCGTCACGGGCGTCAAAATGCTAATTGTGTGGAAATATGTTAGAATTTGAGATAACAGATAAAAAATTTTCGGTAATTTTATCAATTAAAAAATGACTATCGAGATACGATAATATCCCTTTCTCTTTATCACCACACTGCTTTCTCGTTATCATGATGCTACACTGTTGTATCTCGTGTCAGAAATATGGCAGCATTGATTCCAAGTCTTTTTTGCAAGGCTGTTGTAAATACAAATTGCCATTTTAAAGTAGCAGACCCGGAATAGTTCCGCAACGTTTCGGAAGTAATGGACTTATACAGTGTTAACCGAGGTTTCCTAATGATTTTCATTAGGAAACCTCGGTCAACATTGTGAAAGATCACAAGTTTCGAAATTTTGCGGAACTTTTACCCGGTCCAGTACCTTAATATAAAAACTTTGCATCAACCGACACGACCTATCCTTCGGCAAAATTGTATTAAGGTCACGCAGATTTTTCTAATTTAAGAAAACCATTAATTCACATAACGGTAGAGTAAATATGACATAATAAATGTTTTAAATTGCCCGAGGAGGTGTCATTTAAACTGGAATGAACAACGAAATAGTTTTCTCTATTTATACCACATTTTTCACATCAACTTCCTTTCCCTGTCAAAAGAAGTGGCCGGCAAAGAAAATGCATTCCTAGAAAGCAAAGCGCCCTCGAGCGCTTTCAAGATGGGAGACTGAATTGTCGTTTAAAAAAAACTGCAGTAAAGAAGTTTTGATTGCTAAGAAACTACATGTATATTCCAAAGATCCTCTGGAATGTCATACGGCTAAATGATCATTTACGTCATGCATGCTGAGATAGTTTATTCTTATTCATTCTAGTTCAACTATTGAAACACAACCAAAAGGGCCAATAGATTTGTTTGTTTGAATGGGTTTTACGCCGCTTTCAACAATTTCGCAGTTATATCGCGGCGGTCGGAGCACCTAACAATGGATTCCTGGTATTTCTTTCGCCTGTACTACCATTACACCCTTTCCTAGCCTCCGACTGCTATCTCACATAGGTTTACGATTATCTACCCATTGGTGAGAGACAAACGTCGGAAAGGATATTTGCCGCCACCGGGGGTCGAACCCACGACTTCCAGATTGAAAGTCTTATGCCTAACCAACTGCGCTTTGGTGGCGGAAAGGGCCAATAGAAGCTAAACGCTTATGTCAACGACTTCTGCCCTGCATTTAGGATGAAAACGTTAGCGAAGCTTTTTTGAAAAGACACCTCGCTTTGCACGTATGTTCACGTCATCTCAAAGCGCTCGCGAAACGTTTTTACACCCTGAACACTGCAGGCCTCTAAAAACTTCATGGACTACATGACGAAAGCTTGAGATTAAAAAGTCGCTCTCGAACGGTCAATTCCAATTGAATGTTTTTACGTCCCTGACAGACAGGCCACAAATCGGCAACCGAGACAAATGTGTCTCAAAGACACGCAAAAATCGTGTTTGACTCTGAAATCAGCCCTGCATTCAGAATGACAAAACGCTGCAAACCTTTTTTTTTGCAAAATATACCCAGCTTTACACAAGCACTTGCTTGCAAAGCGGGGTAAAAATGCAAAAACGTTGATACGTTTGGTCAACCTAAACGCAGGACAGGCTGTCGGTCACGAACCTTAGACATATCTTTTTATCAGAATCTAAAGCAATTCAAACAAATGTATTTGGGTTGTTGAATTAAACTGAGATTTTTTATTCAAAACACACACGGTTAAACCAACTTATTTTAAATAAAATTATTTTGTAGGTAGAAATTGCGTAAATGTTATAAAATAAAAAAAGAGAAAGGGTCAACTAAGACGAAAACCTTTCCAAATTTGTGTGCTTTAAAAAATGTGTGTAAGAAAATTCTATAATTAAGATTGAAAACCAACTTTGTAAATTATATATAGATTGCGAAATCTGAACTGTTAACATTTAAATGAATTAGGGCAGGGTTTTGACTAATCGGTAAACATTTGTAATTACAAATCGAATTCAGTATTGTTTTAAATGAATTATGTTCATTTCGACATTTATCTAAACAACGAATTATTCTTTACTATTACACATATTTAACTAAATAGGGAACAAAATTTAACCTTCTCTATTGATATATTATTTGTTAATCGACTTTTACTTTTGTAGGTATGAACTTTGTTCATGATTTTTGATTAATTCAGATGTACAGATAATGGTCTAAAATCTTTATCTTTCAACAAAACTCTATGTTGTGAATATCCATTTCTTTACAAGACGATTCAAATACGTACCGACAACATCGGGTATGTTTGATTATTGAAATACTTTGATCTAAAATCAAAACTAGTATATCGCCGAAGTCGATACTACTAATAAATAAAAACTTACTAATGGACTAATGGAGATCCCTAAATATGATACACCGAAGTTATATGGCCTCTTGCAACTTACAATTACTATTTTCTATCCATGTTCCAAAAATATGAATTTCATTAGTATACGTTTGTATACCACCTTAATCCCTTGTAAAAGTAAAAGAAAAAAATCTAATTGAGACATAAACCCCGCTACTACAACTTATACCAGCTTAAGGTAAAATACTTTGGTCGCAAAACTAGATTAGAAACGATTTTTAGAGGGTATATTGTGTCCTCACCTTAGCCTCAGATCGGATCAGGAAGTAAAAAGATCGAAGATCGGTTCATCAAAATATGAACCTGTGCATGGGGCATTTCCAACAATTTCAAATATTCGCCATAGCAAAGAATCTGGCCAGCCAAATGCACAGACTGGCCAGAGTCTTCACTTAGCACTTTTGATAGATTAATAAGGTATCAAAGTGTCTTTAGAAAGTCACCAATCTTCTGTTCTTATTGCATTATTTAACGTCAAGGCAACTTAATTTTGAACATTCACGCACAGCCTCGAAATGTTGGAAATGTTACGCACAAGTTCATATGTTTTCTTAAAAAAATATGATATGAAATAATCAACTTACATTCCGTGTCGTTTGTCGGGTAACACTCCCTGAACAAGCCCCTGTTTCGGGTGTGGGTATAACGACCCATAACGAAGTTTGTCGTTGACTGTGAGCGTAGAGACGCCGACAGAGACGCTCTGTTGACGTCAAAATCCAACCAGAAATCCGTGGCAAACGAGACTGCCATAAGAACAAGGACGATCGGCCCAAGAATGGTCGCCGTGACCAGAGAACAAGTTCCGCAAGTACTCTTAGACATGTCTAAAGTACGATTTTAAAACTCCTACGATCAATTGATTTATCACAAATCGTCCTAGAAGAGATACACAGTCCGTATTTCCCACGATCCTCAACAGATGGCCCCTTCCCTCGGCCCTAATACACCCGAAAACAAGGTCCTGTCCGAAAATCACCGAAAGCTGTCAAGACGTTCCGTCTATCTGTCACACTACAATACACGATATTGGGGCGTTTCTACCGGTCGCACCTGTATAAATATAGGTCGTGATTTTTAAACTGAGAGTCTTTAAATTCCGTTAATATCATCGGTTATTGTCGGAAAACACTTCAACTGCTGTCGTGAACAATCGGCGATTATTTTAAGAATTGTCGTGATGTTCACGATCGTTAGTTGGATGAAATAAACATAAATCAGGAATAAAATCAATAAAGTTCCTATTGATTTGAATCTTTTATAGATCGATTAACAAAATTCCGATGATGTCCGAAGTACATACAAATTATCAGATCAAATAAGTCGACCTATAAAGGTATTGAATGACGGGTTTACGCACCGGTGATTTTCTATAAATGGCGGTGTTGAACTGTCTATGCTGTGGGAATAAACGAGTATTGGGTGTATTCTTATGTACCCTGTGCGTGTATTAGTAATTATAGGATCGATCTCGGGTAGAAATCACCAAGAGTCATGGGCTCGTTTTTTGAAACATCGTACGAACGTTTTGGACGGGAATTTATCTTTTTGCGATATGTCGTACGACTTTTGATATTAAAACTGGTCCTAGTTTTATGTAGCATTGCAAGCTGATATGCTCTTAGCAAGATACAAAAATACTTCAATTTTGAAAAACATGTGGGTTTTTTTAGACATATATTGTTTAACAAATTTTCAATACATTTTGATGTTACTTTTCTGAGTTATTTGTTATTTTACATTTTTTTTATCAATTACCAATGCATTATTTTCCGCTTGCATCACAATGTGAAAGAAGTTCACGAAATTTGGGGAAAATTGAGGATATTGAATAAGAGGTCATTGAATACGGCTTCTTTTTGTAAAGGCCAAGTTGAAACGTCATTTTAGCAATTAAAATCGGTAAAACTATTCCCGAACATATCGTCGGATGCTTAGATTGCTCCCCCACCCCCCACCCCCACCCCCACCCCCCTGGGAAGAGGACTAGTCCCCTGATAACACTATGGCGACATTTTGTTGCATCGAACAGAAACTCAGACTCTTTTCGAATAAGAAGCTTCCGTTTGATTTTTTGCATATAACATGTATTTCTTTTATTGAACTAACTAAGTGAAAAACTTCCGAATGTCGACTTTATAATGTTCTTACTGTCCAGATATTAGAATTTCTGAGCGTTACCGTCCACTAGCGGCTCATGTTGTTACATAAGATGCTCGAAATTACATCTTGCGAAGTGCGATATTGCTTACGAGAGCATCGCTTTCTGTTTTCAAAGTTTTGAAATCAATGTTGTTAAAAGCGGATCTGAAATTTAAACCAACACCAGCAATCAGGCCAGCGGCACCTTGTCGAACCAAGGGTTACGAACGTTTTACTTTTCTTACGAGAAGAAGCTATCGATTCGATTCCCCATGACTCGTGAAGATGGGCCAGCGGCGGATCCAGGGTTGCTATATAGGGGGTTTGATGTCGGCCTAGAATTCGAGTAATTAGTCCCATATTATCCCTATCTATATAGATATGGATACTAGTGGACTAATTACTCGAGCTGTGTACATAAGACATATTTGATTTGTAGAATTTCAAGTTCCTGTGATTCGAACACTGCAAAACGGGAGTTGTTTTTCTCGTGTTGCAAAGTTTTAATTGAATTTGTCCACTACAATAGAGTATTAAGGATACAGGGGGAGGTCGTTTGAACCCCCCTCCCCCGAAACCCCCTCTGGATCCGCCACTGCAGACACACATGTAGGATTTACCATGCATTGATCCAGAATGTTTTTTAGGAGATGTTCAAGCATATTATTACATTTTCAGGCGACGTGTAAAATATCGGAATAAAGCTGTAGTTACTACATCTTGCTCGATCACATTCGGAACTTTGCTCGGATCGTCCGTGGAGATATTTTGTGCATATCAAAATTTGATGACAAAACGCAGTAAAACCGGCACTGCGTTTTGTTTTCAAATTATAATATGCCATCTTTGATTCTTACGTTGATTTTGTTTTATGCAACGTCATCCTTAGCGGGATTGTTGATGTTTGTGACCTCATTTAAACTCACGTGCGAAATGACGCGCTTTCATGGCTGTGCCCGTATTTTTCCCGAGGTCCAATCCGTAGAATCGCCGAGGTTTCCCGATTGGCTCGACCACTGACCATATGAAACTTATTAAGAATTCTTAAATCGGATAACCATCCTTTGGCTGAAATTCCAGAAGGGTTCGGGTCCGGACTTCGATTCCCAACCTCTGAATTCGTGCATGTGTACCATAGGATGCTTTTATGAACCAAATTCTAAAGATGACAATTTAAATTAAAAAAAAAAAAAAAAAAAAAAAAAAAAGAAACACACAAAAACAAAAAACAACATTTTCTTAATACCCCGAAGGTGAATTATGTGCTAATCGATTTATACCCTCTTTGATATATATCTATAAAACAGACCCGTTTGTGGTTAACGAGATTGTTATTCATCAGTTGTTGGACATTGTTTCTTTCTTAATTTTTAAAGCAAATCTTAGTGATAGAAAAAAGTAAAGTGCCTTCATTAGAGTAAAGCACACACAGCCTGTTTTATAATTGTGACCCGTCACACGAAAAGTGATCATCTGTGAGGTGAGTAAAGTGTCGACCCCTGTTAGTCTGTGCGGATTGCGCAGATTGACTACGGTAGAAACTTTTCGCACTTTACTAATTTTCTGATTCTAGAATAATCAATCTATCTTCCTTTGAAAGAATTTTCGAAATGCGACCTCTGATTGGCCTGTGCTAGAACTAATATCTTTTTTCAAGATTCATTTTACGAAGTTCCTAGTTGGTCCCTTTTCGCGTGACGGGTCACAAATGCTTACTAATTTCAAGTAATGCAATCCATTTCTCGTTATGTTGTTGACTTCATGATTTAAGTATTGCAAATTCATTGAGCGAACTACTGTTTGAACACAGACTATCAAATGAGGATATGGATGGTCCTATATGGCTCACCTGAACATCCTAGGACATCACATAAGGTAATAAGATTGGGATATATATATAATACATACTTAGTGTATTATATGAAAAAAAATATCTAACGAGGTTGGGAGAATTGATAGTTGTCGAGGCTCTGCCGAGGCAATTATCAATTATCACAACCGAGTTAGATATTTTTTCATATAATACACTAAGTATGTATTATATTTATCTTATAACCTCTTTTTGTCATTTTCGTCAATGTTTCTAACTGAAATGCATGCATATTATTGTTCTAAAAATAACTATGTGATATCATAAAAAATATAATACGGGATGTTATCACACGGATATTTGTATAGTTATGAGATAAATATATATATATAATGTTTTGTTACTAAAATCCACGCGCCAATTTGGTCTGAAGCTCGCTTCAAGGCGACTGTTATCACTGTAAAGACTTTCTTTCTATGTTTCTTCTAAAATGAGATACACCCATGCAGAGACAAACTATGTCCCTACTGGATATGAACACATAAGGAAGACGTCCATTAGTAGATTATTGTACATACTTAAAGTGTAAAGTGTCTGTCTTGTGGTTTCAGAGAAGATATTTAGACTTGTATCTTAATGTTAAGTAGGATGCGCTCTCTCTCTCTCTCTCTCTCTCTCTCTCTCTCTCTCTCTCTCTCTCTCTCTCTCTCTCTCTCTCTCTCTCCCCTCTCTCTCTCTCTCCCTCCCCCCCTCTCTCTCTCTCTCTCTCTCTCTCTCTCTCTCTCTCTCTCTCTCTCTCTCTCTCTCTCTCTCTCTCTCTCTCTCTCTCTCTCTTGATTCTTAAAACGTTCAACATGCAATTGTAATCATGTAAACAGATTTAACAATAAATGTATATACACAATTAATTCTGATAGATTCTCGTGGTAAACGTGTTTACTTTTTAGATAATACGACTGTAACTTTGTCTTAAATGTTTTAAGTTTTGTTTCACTTCTTATATCGAGTGGTATATCGTTCCAAACTTGAACACTATTGTAATTGAAACTGCTCTTATATAAATTTGTTCTTGGAATTTTATTCAATGTAGATTTGTTAGCGTCTCAGATCTCAGCATAAATGTATCATTTCTTGATTGATTGATTGAATGGAGTTTAACGCCGCTTTCAACATTATTTCAGTTATATCGCGGCGGCTGGAGCACCTAACCATGGATTCCTGGTATTTCTCTCACCAGTACAACCATCACATTCCTTCCTAGCCTCCAGCTGCTATCTCACATAGGTCTACGATTATCAACCCATAATTGAGAGACAAATAGTCGGAAAGAATGAGTGCCGCCGTCGGGGATCGAACTCGGGACCTCTAGATTGACAGTCCGACGCGCTACCAACTGCGCTATGACGGCGGTATCATTTCTTGAAACACAAATTGAATCCAACATGTAATCAGGCGCATTGTTACTAGACGTTTTATAGATAAGCAAAGCAATGTGGTAATTGCATCGTTTTAAAAAAGATAGCCAGCCAAGTTCTCTGAATAAATCCCTGTGGCGGTGTTCTAATTGGCTTTCCCAGAATTAATTTTGCAATTCTTTTTTGAAGTGTGTATACTCGATTGATGTAACGTTTGTCAGTGTTATCCCATATAATGCAGCAATAATCAAAAATGGGTAAAATGTATGAGTTGTAAAAGAGGATTTTCATTTTTTTACTTAAATAATACGATATAGATTTAAAAAGAGAAATTTTCTTTTTCAGTCCGGAGCAAATGTAAATTATTTGAGTGTGCCATTTCAACTGATCATCAATGTAGATACCATGTACTTTTTGCGAGGTTACATTTTCCAATGCTACACCATTAATGCTCAATGGTAAAGAGTTTTGGTTTAAAGTTTTGTGTTTTGATCCAATTAACATACATTTTGTTTTTGCGGGATGTAAGGACATATTATTTAGAACACACCATTCCTGTATCAAGGATAAACTTTCTTGAAGTTTATTTTGTATCGCAACTAATTCGTAGCAAGACCTATACATGGTAGGGTCGTCCGCGTAAAGATCGATATCAAAGTCCCGAGCATGTAAACGATAAATCATTAATGTATAATAAAAATAAAAGAGGTCCAAAAATCGATCCCTGAGGTACTCCAGATTTTATTTATAGCAAACCAGACTCACAATTTAAAATTTGAATCAGTTGTTTTCTGTAGATAAGACTTCACGGTTAAGTGTATTATCTGTGAAATGATACAACTTAAGTTTGTGTAAAAGGATTTGATGGTCAACGAGATGAAATGCTTTCCGTAGGTCCAAAAAGACAGCCCCTATCAATTTACCATCACCAATTTCTCGAAGCCATGCATCTATCATTTTTGACAATGCTGTAACGCAAGAAGTGTTTTCTCGGAACCCAGATTGGGAGCGATTTAAAATATTTGTCTTTTGCAAGAAGCTTCGCAATTGAGAAGCAATGTGGTGCTCGAAGATTTTTGAGATCGTTGACAGAATTGAAATTGGTCTGTAATTGTTTGGATCGTCTTTATCACCAGATTTAAATAAAGGGATAATAATTGCTAATTTCATATCATTAGGATATATTCCAGAGGATATACCTTTGTTTATGATTGAAGCTATAATTGTTAAGATATCGCCGCATTGTTTCAAAATTTTAGCGCTTAAAAGATCCAAACCGGTAGCTTTGTTCAAGTCAAAGTTTTTTTTTATAATACAGTGCACCTCATACGCAGAAATGAAGTCTACTGAGAATGTTTTAAATCCGTACTTATTGTCAAGAACATTTTCAAGATATCGAAATCTATCCTTGGAAAATTGTGTTTTAGTAACAAAATCGGAAACACCTGCAAAATGCCTGTTTAATGTTTTGACGCCCCCTCAACAACAGATCCTGAATGGTCATTTTTCTGTGGGATCGTTATGTTTTTGACTGGTTAATGTTTGAAACATCTTGTGTCATGATAACCATTCTTATGGGTAATATCTCGTGTAAAAATCATTTCTTTAATTTCTTCACCAAACCACTCAGGCTGTTGTAATTTTTTTATTCGCTTGTGCTTTATTGGTGCATGAAATGAAAGCGTTGACTTTATGATATTATAAAATTCAGTCAGAGCTTCAGTTGGATCAGCTATCATCTCTATAGAATCTAATCCTGAATGTAATAAGTCATGCATAAATTCGTCATGGTCCATTTTTTTAAATGATCTATATTTAATGAAGTAATGGTTTTTACTCATACCCTCTTGGTTTGCACGTGCTGATATTCGGGTACAACAGATTGGGTAGTGGTCATTTTTAGATAATTGGGATACAAAAAATACCCCAATGTTCTTAGAATAATTCGTTTAAATGTGATCAATAATTGTTGAACTTGTTTTTGAAACTCTGGTTGGACTTTTTACAAGCTGTTTTTAAATCAAAATTTGAAAAGAGATTTATTTTCAAACTGTCTTTAGTTACTTTTATCATCAAATTTGATGTTAAAGTCACCGAGAGTATGATATTCTTTATTAAGTAAATCAACTTTTTCAATTTGGTCACCATAAAAATCTATCCAAGATTGTAGTGAGTTCGGAGGACGATACACAAAATTTAACAGGTATGGTTCACATTTACAGATAGTAGCTTCGATCCAAATAGACTCAATTTCAGATGATTCAAGATCATTGCGTCTTGTATATTGTTTTCTATTTGAAATATGAATTAGAATCTTACATCTTACGTTCTAAAGCATAGTTAGTTATCTTCAAAGATGCGTCTTCAATATTATCGTGTAAATATGTTTCACACAAACCCAAAATATCTAATGAAAATTTTTTAAGTTTTGGCAGAAGATGTTGAATGTTTAAGCTTTAGATACGAGTTCCCTTCAAATTGTATTTGAATGCATGCTCAGTGTGCTGAGAGGCCGATGCTCCATTATTCCTCGACGAATTTCTTTTTGGTAGTTTATCTTTGGTTTGATCGTCATGTATATGTATTTGAACCTTGTTTACCAGTTGAGCGGTCTTTTGAACATTTTTGTCTTGTTGTGTATGATTGTTACAACAACAGGAAAATTCGTCACAACATGCATATATTAATTTAAGAGACTCATAAGAACTTAATCTGTAAAAATTAGAGTTAACTGTTGGTTTAGAAGTTGATATATTTTTTGAAAAAAAGTGTTTTTGTCTTTATAGTAGTATCTGTCAGATTTAACCTATTGTCTACCTCTTCTTACAGACGATTTAGAATTCTGATATTTCCTGAATCTACATCGATAGGTTGCATGTGTATCAGTATGACAAATTTAAAACTATGGTCTGTATTTGTCCACAAACATCCATGAACCTGCTCTCTCCGGTCTGACTTGATTTCGTTCAACAAAACGACGCATTGAGCGACTTTGGTTCCCCCGGCGTATAGTATTTCGATTAATTAAAGGGATTGCTTTATCAATGACCGATAGCAAAGTACTCGTTCCCTTTGGTGAAAGATGAATGCCGTTGTTAAGAAATAAATTTTGCACAGTATACCCATTACCAAAAACAAATGACGGATAGCAATCAATTAATCCAATATTCATTTTTTCAGTTGTCCTTTTGATCGTTCCATTCAGCAAGGTTACATCTGTATCTTGTCTTGGACATACTGTGCAAAGGAAGAGTTCAAAATTTGGTGATACATCATAATTAACCAGGTCTTTCAAATCTTTTTCAATATTTCTTGTAGATACCTGTTCAGAAGCATTGTTGCCACCAGCGTATATTATCACGGTGTGATTATTTTTCAGATTTATGGTCTGTAACCTGCTTGATATTTCGGATATTTTCCGCGGCATGTTTTAACATGGACGATTTCTTCTAGACCTCTAAGAGTTATACCATTTAAAATCTAGTCTCCAATTAACAGGACTTTTTTCTGGTCTTCTTCAGCAGGCCCATATTTCTCCTTGACGAATGTGGTTTCGGTACTTTGTCGACTAGACGCTATTTCATTCAAATGAAATTTATGTCCCTCCACGCTTCCACCATAATCTATCTTTGCTGTTGTGTTATTTTTCTGTCCAGTACTTTCCATCGTATGCGCTTGCGTATTTATTTCAACAGAAAGTTTTACTTTATCTTTAATTCTTTCAGAATTCGAAATCATTTCTAATGGTTCTTTTGTCGTTTGATTTTTCTTTGGAGTGGGAACACTGGAAATATTCTTGTGTTTATCAGCATCTCCTAACGGATCGTCCCCCATTGTCACTGGAGTCTTTTTCAATGGAATAAATTGATCCATTAAAACGTTTTTTGACTCTCCAGTGCGTCCGATACGGATTGTAATCGTCTCAATAGGCATGTATTCACCGACTGAATTTGTTGGTCTAACGATTCAATCTTCTGGTTTATACGAGGTTTGTTAAAAAATTAACCGGATTTTGGCTCGCAATTTTTTTTTTGAAGCAATCAAAATAAATTTGGTATCATTCGCTGTCGGAATTCAATCTACATATCTTTATGTAAAATTGATATAGTTATCGAACATAGCGCGTGTTCATCTGCCATATGAAATGCCATGGAAACGAGTCCCCGGCGCAGCAGATAAAATAATTCATATATTTGGTCTTCATTTGTAAAAATTCTTTTTTTCTAACTGTTGAAACATTTGAAAATTTATCACGTTAGTGAAATAAGTATTACAAATGCCTTGTCCTAATTTGAAGTAATTTGGCCGTAGAGTTTTTCGATAAGCTTTGTTTAAAATGTGGCGGGGTAAGTGTTTCGGACGTTTAATACGACGTCAAATGAATGCTCGGAACTTTCATCTTTAATTATTCTATTCGTTATCCACCAAAATAACGAAAGACATAAATCAAACACTTGTCACGCTGAAAGGGAATGGTTCATTGTTCCAAATGCTTATTTTTCATCGGTGATGACGCTTCCGTGCCCCGTAAGATAGGAGGAAGAACGAACAGAGAGAAACTTGTCAAAGCAACTGTAGGGACGTCAATTGCCGAGTCCCTGGAAGATATTGGCGATTAACTAAGGGGTTCCTTTCTGAGAACTTTGATGTCGTACCATTCGATTTTACCTTTATACAAACCATAAAAGCTAAGCTTAATTACAGGTACACTATTTTCACCCATCTTTCACGAATAACGAGTCGTGACATGCTAAATAACACACATCAAATGTCTCAATTCTCGACAACGTCGCTAGCGTCATATACTGTGCACCGCCACATAATACCCATGTACTTTTGTTTGCGTGTGAAATGAATATACATCGTTCAACTACTTCAGGATTTGGCAAGTTTGATCATATGAAGTGTCCCATCGATATGAGTATACTTTTTTCACATAGCGATAAAACAGTATTGATTAATTGACCTAATCCGGATAATTATTGAACATCCCTCGTATCCTCAACTTCTTTGTGTAGTTCTTGCGTGTACACCTGATATGTGTTGTTTAGACTAGTTATGGCATCTTTTAGTTCTCCGAATTGAGACGAAGATGAGGCTATATGATTTTGAACGTTGAAAGATAGTGCTTAAACTGTATTACCTAAGTCACTGATCTTTTTATTTATAACATCTAAACAGTCACAGCTTGATTTGTTTGCATCTTGTTTTTCTTTGTTTTGATTATGTTTTTCCAAGGTAATTTCCAGGATACAGGGTTGTTTCCTATGGCCAGCTTAACCAGGCCAAAAACGGGGCCGACGTCGCACGACAGACCTTGGAAGATCACAATAAGGATATCGTGCTCGGGTTATCTTAGAAATGAATTAACTGCATAAAGTATTGATAGCGTCTCTCGTACTGCTAAAAGTTCAAGTACAGTCGCTCATGTTGGCATATGCTACGGAACGATAAAAAAACAAAGATGATTTGAGTTAGCCTGTCGTTTCAGGATCAAGGGTATGCTACCAGATGAGTAAATAGTATATAGTATTCTGCGTTGTTAATGAACTGGCAGGGCGGGGCTTAGCCGTGACGTAATTTGGCGAGTTAACTTTTTCATTGAAATGTTAGACGGCAATATTCGTGAACGCGTACAAATAACTGTATCCTAAAACCAAGAGGATCACGTGCTTAGAGAAAGTGAACACATTTCACCGTTGGGTAACCAAAGTCTCGTAACTTCAGCTTGGACAAGCTGAAGTTACGAGGGTTTGGTTACCAACCTACTCTTTTCGGTATCAAGTAAATTTTGTCCATTATCTTAGCAGTAAATGATAATAGATAAAGGCTGATTTACCCTGAACCTAAGTGCATCGACCCGTTACTTAGGCTTCGCCCTGCCAGGGGAAAAATCGATAGATATATAGATACCTTTATTTCCTCCATTACATGAGAGTGAAAACATATTAAATACATACAGACAAAATGCAAACATATTTACAACGACTAGAAGTACAAGAACATAATAAACAAAACCTTTGGACAGACAGTCAAACAAACATATAGATTGACAAAATATATATAAGGGAATATAATCTGCCTACTTGGAAAACCTCTTCGTGTTGACAAGAGGTTCGTCGCGTAGGCAGACAAAGTAACTACCAGCTTGATCCCTGTCAGAGCAACCACAACTGTTAAAAGCTGAGATTGCTACGACATGGCTCAAGCTTGATGTTAAGCCACTCCGTGTCCGAGAGTCCATACCTTAACAGTGGTGTTCCCTTGTTAAACCATCTCATATCTTGTTGGTAAAACTTCAGTTGGTCCATAAATATTTGCGTAGCAGGACGGGACTTATTTTAACAGTTAATTCTTTAAAAATCGAATTTTCAAAAGGTGATCCTAATTTATTGTCATATTTTGACTGGCTTAAAAATATAGACGTGCAAGACAGGGCTAATTTTAACCCTTTCCTGTTTAATCCCTGATTTTTACGTGCCTGTTATTTTATGATTGAGAAAACATTGTGAAAAAAGAAGAAATTGCTTCTGACAAGCAATTTCTCCTTTTTCCACACTATTTTCTACCCTACTGAATGGTTATGTTTCAATGTAAATCCACTTTAAAATATGATTTACAAAAGCTTTGAATTTGGACAGGTCTAAAATTTTGTAAAACAGGGAAGGTTTAAATATGTAAAACTCATCTCCAAAACCATCGAGCCAATTTCAATCTAACTTTGTAGGAATCCTCCTTGGGGGACCTTCTGGAAACTCCTTTCTTTAAGTTTTCATCGACCGAAAATGCTGGTGTCGTAGGCGAGGGCTTATTTTAACTTTATTGTGCCAGCGACTCTGACTTCATTACATGACTACAGGTTGTAACGAATGGTAAGCTCAATCTAGATCGTTAAACAGTAAGATGCCAAGCACTCTCTGCCTTTGCTATCTGTCTGTCTCTCTCTCTCTCTATTTTCCTTTTTCATCTGTCTGTCTATCTTCTTTCTCTCTTCTCTCATTTTGTCTGGCCTTCCTTTTACTCCCCTTTTCTATATGTCTGTCTATCGTTCCCCTTCTCTGCGACTGTCTGGCGCTCGCCCTGCTTGTCTTTTTAATATTTTCTCTCTGTCTGTCTTCTCCCTTCTTTCTCTGTCTCTCTATCTCATTCCCATTGCCTCTGTCTGTCTCTCGTTCTCATGCTTTTTATCTTTTTCACTCTCTCTCTCTCCTCCCCCTCTCTCTCTCTCTCTCTCTCTCTCTCTCTTTTTTTCTCTCTCTCTGCTTGTTTATTTCATGTTTTCTCTCTGCATGTATCTCTCATCCCCCCTCTCTACCTCTCTCACACTCATTCCCTCTTTCAATGTCTCTGACTGTATATCTTCTTTTCTGTTTGTGTGTCTCTCCCGCCTCTTTGTCTCTCCATATATCTCCTTCTCTCTCTGCCCGTCTTTCTCTCCCCATCCTTTTCCTTCTTTCTTTCGCTCGTTCTGTCTTTCTGTTTCTTTTCTCTCTCTTTCATTCTCTTTTTTCTCTCTCTGTCTGTCTTTCTTTCTACCCCTTTCTCTCAAGACAGTCACTGTAACTTAGATATCGGAGAGTGTGACAACATACTAAAGGGTTAATTCTCTTTTTGGAGGGCGTTAACATTTGCAGAGACCCGAAAAACGGTTTAACGTCAAAGAGCAAAGCATGAGAGCGTTTAAGCATTTTGAGGGTCTCTGCAATTGTTAACGCCAGAAAAAAACGTGAATTGACGCTATTATTGCGTTAAAAGAAAGTTTTTGGTATTAATTCAAACAGAGCTTGCAAAATGAATCATTGGATCTCTTTAAATCTAGCTCCAAATCCTCTACGAAAATTTAACGCTGGAAAAGGTTCAACGTCTTTAGTTATGCTCATATCAATATAAGACATAGAAACTGATCAAGTGTATAGGCTCAGCCCGAGGATATTACAGTAAAAAAAGCCGGACGTTAACGGCATGTGGATTTACTATTAATCCACGTTTCCTCCCGTAAACACCCAGGTTCTGTTCGTTTATGTATGCCTATAATGACCGATAAGCGTAAACTTTATGCAATAATATTATATAAAACGAAACTATGTAACAAAATAACTAATTTATTGAGTTATAAAAATATAATATAGAATTATTCCACAAAATATATTATATACAATGAGAGCTGTACAAAATAAATCGACAAACAGCACGAGATTGGGCTAACCTATTATCACACAATCCAACCGTGCGTTCAGGACACAAAACGGTTTCAAACGATAAAAAATGGTTCACCGTGGGCACGTTAATACACGTGTAATGCCGTGTACCATTTCTTAAGACGTTTGAAACAACGTCGCTTGAAAGTGATTGCTTTTTCCAAGCAATTTCTACTTTTCCTGTTCGTTTTTAATTCGTAAGAAAAGTAAATTAAAATGTCGCCCGCATTTGCTCAAATTTTGTCATCTGGTCCCAACTACCATTGAATCGTTATATGTATAGGACTTCATCTTAAATACAAATGTCCATTTTTCAAATGAAGTTATTTTTTTCGCGGAATATTAATTACACAAATTATAAGTGACGCTTCAACCTATACAAGTCTCGCGTTAAGAATTACTAAATGGTGCAAACTATTTGCAAATTAAAACCCGCTTTGCACGTGCACTTACGTGCGAAGCGGGGTTTAATTAGAAAACAGGTTTCGCTGTTTTGTCATCTTGAACATATGGCTCTATTGATATGAAATATTATTATCTTTCAACCTAAAACAATTACCAAAACTGGCGAGCTATGGAAGAATATTATTATCTTTAGAATCATTTCATTATGGCATAATTATAATTTCAAGATTTTAGCTCTAATTGGAGCTTCGGTTGTGGCGACGTGTCCGTGTTATACAATACCGTGAATCCGCACGTGTTTTTTTTTTGTTTTTTTGACTTAATAATTTTTAACTCAGGGACCATTAGTCAAAATTAAACCAAATTCTGCAGGAATTATCGGGGTTTTTTTTGTGCGCTGTCAAGTCATCAATTGGTTCTTGCAAAAAACCCACTTTATGAAAATAATTCAATTTTGCCAAGAACGGTCTTTGGCACTTTGGAAATGCTCTCGGAAGGTGTTCGCCAAATTACGATCAGGCAACACATATACGTAAGTGCTATGAGCTGTAAAGTCACCATTCTTAGCTCAATCCTGTGAAAAGTATATAAAAAACTCTCTCTGCAACAATCGAACAATATTGCATGCTTTCACAGATATGTATACATGTAATCCTTCGAACATGCTCTATCTTATCTTGCAAATTTTTAGGATGAAAAATAGTTACATGTACATTTTTAAAAATGTTTTTTTTTTTATCGTGATTTTTAATCCCTTGATAGTTTATTTGTCATAAATTGTAATATTTTATAATACGCGTAAACAATGTGTGCGAATTGTGGTGGACTTCTGCCTTAAAGCTTATATGTAAGTAATCTGAACAAAATGGGAATAAACCTCTGAATTGTAGAACTTTGGATTTCTTTAGAGCATCAGAAAAAATATAACTGAAAATAAAAGAACCGGGATTGATCGATAAGGTGTAGCTGCCGACACTATATTTGTCTGTATTTCCACTACTCGACTGTAACGCCCTAACACCTGCGATCTGAAACGAAATAAATATTGCCTTAAGGTAGTGGAGCCGTAATATTTCCACAACGTTTTGGAAGTCAGAAACTTTAACAATGTTAACCAAGGTTTCCTAATAGTGTTCATTAGGAAACCTCGGTTAACATTGTGAAAGAACATGCGGTCCGAAATGTTGCGGAACTATAACGGGTCAACTTCCTTAAAGATTCATGTTCCGGATCAGAAATTTTTAGATCGGTCGGAAGTCGGGATTACTCGGGTAATGTACCTGCGTATTTATTTCTTATCGAAAAACAATGATGTGGTGTTTCCTTCATTACTTGGCAGCTCGGTGCTCTGGTGTTCTAAAGGTTTGTATCGTATTTGTGAATTTTAGCACTGCTAACATAAAGTCATATATGGGAAATCTTCAACGGCTCAAGGCTATTCAGGTATATTAAAATCAACGATCTATTTTTCGAACTACCGAACTACTTTCGAAGACAGGGTGTTTCATAATATCTGTCCTCATTCTGAACCATTATGGTTCTGATTAACTTATCATTTAACTTGTGTAAATTTTCATCTGTTTCACAGACAGAACAACATTTTAAATGATATATGAAATTTTTAGTGCCTATGGTGGTGTCCAATTTGTTTGGGGCCAATCTTTTTCGAGATTTTCGACATGACGCCAATTTAACGACGCCATGTCCATATCTTGATATCTATGTAATTCATCGGGTCTCCTGGCAAATAGAGTGGCTGTTTGTCTCTCTCCTGGTGGCTCTGTAAAGTTCTTGTGTATTTGCTGGCGAATGGTTGTATACCAAATAATCTTGGAAGTTTACCTTAAAGACAGGGTCATTTAGACTCTAATCAGGCAATTGTGGCCGACGTGTCTATTTAGTTTTGAGACTATCGAAGTCTATTGCGCATGCATGTAAGTGTTGCGATTAAACACATATACCTTTTGAAAATATTTGCTTCAAAATTCCCTTATGCAGCTATTTCGAACAAATGAAGAAGAATTTGAGAGTGTGATCAAGACTGAGAAATTGGCACTCCGTTTGCCAGAGGACACGATGAATAGATTATTCAACTTAAGATCCGACGTCATTATTGCCAAAATTGACGTGTTTGGCGTCATGGTAATAATTTCTTTTAAAAAAAATGACGTCAAACAAGATAGACACCGTTTTAGGCACTACAACAAATAATGCATCAAACGGTTATGGTTTAGAATAAGAACAGATATTATTAAACAACCTGTATTTAAGCCGTTGTTAGACTTTTTTAGTGCACAAAGAAAACATACTCACTATAAGCAGTTAATTGGTTGTTGGACGTTTTGGTTAAAAAACTACAGCAGGGTTCAGGATTGTGATACCGTTGTAGGGGTATGTCATTAGACGAACGTTTTTTACTTTATTTCTCATGATTTTTTCATAAATTTCGATTAAATTTCGAAGAGCACCCCAATTCAAATTATTCTTTCAAATAGTTGGTTTTCTTAATGTCAACCCTGCACAGAAATCAATAACATTTTTTTATGCTTATCAAAATTTGATAAATATATATTGAGAAATTTAAAGAGCCTTTAACCGGATTTATGTCGCTAATTTATCCATTTTTAAAGCCAATGTCAATTGATTTAGAAACTGAAAATGCAACTTCACTTTCTTAACTATCACCATGTACCAGCATGCCAATGACACATTCTTTATTTACGTATAAAGGCCATCGGCCCAAAATACAAAGGATAATATAATTATTAGCAAAAATATAAACCTTGAGACATACGCAAGTTTCGCTCGAGAATTATATATATTGTATGAAGCTATCTTTGTTCGAATTGTTCTGTTTTCATATTTCCATTAAACCAGGCATGCGCAAGTAAACACCGTAAAATTACGTTACCGTGTATTACTCACTCACTCGGTAACACTCGGTCATTCAACGGAATTGACTTCGGGAACAATACGGACGTAGTCATGAAAGCGCGTCATATCGCACGTGAGTATATATGACGTCACAAACATAACTGAGGATAACGATTCGAAAAGACAAAATTACCATAAGGTTAAAATTGGGCATATCATAATTTGAAAACAAAACGCAGTGTCTTTGCATTCAAATTATAACATGCCAAAATGATCTCCAAAGACAATCGCAAAAACATGAAAGGCATATACTATTCTTCAAGCGTATAAACCAAAGTACCAACAGGTTCCTAATTACCGAAAAAATGACCAAAAATTACTACACTTACGCCCGAGGTACTCTCCAGTTTACGGAAAAGTCCGAGTGATGTTCCGAATGTTACTTACTTAGATCTGATTTTAACTGTATAAGACCCAGCAGGTAAATCCACCATATCCCCTCTAATCTCGGTCCATGTATTACCACCATCAGTACTATATTCTACAGGGTGGTCCGGAAATCTTGTGTTAACTTTCAGTGTTTTATCGTCAACCCTGATATAAAATAAAGGTATCAAACACCTACCAAAATGCTCTGTAAATTAGATACCATCGTCGTGCAACAAAAATGGCACACCTAAAACTTAATTAAGCGGGAGTTACAGCATTCTGTGCTCAATGACGATCTAACTTCAAGTATATTGCAAACAGCAAGACAAGATAATTGGAGGTTTAATTGTGTTTAAAAGACAGATAAATTCAACCAATATTTAAAATAATATGTGATGAATCATAAATTTCTAAACGCAAGAACCATGCCCTATATTCAGGAATACTTAACGTTGCAAACTGTTTGCAAATTTTACCCAACTTTAAAAGCGCTTTTGCGTGCAAAGCGAGACATTATTCGCAAACAGTTATCCAAACGAAGGGACGGAGACCCTTAAACACCATCTTGAGCGAAGGCGCTTTTTCTCGAAGAATCAACCTTCTTTACTTATGTCATATACGAGGTAGCATAGTACCATCCCTGCGTTCAGGATGACAAACCATTCAAATAGTTTGCCAATTATACCCCGCTTTGCACGCAAGTGCACGTGCAAAGCGGGGTATAATTGGAAAACTGTTTGCAGTGTTTTGTGATCCTGAACGCAGGGCTGTTTTTCCTAATTTGCTTACCTGGCACCAGGGGGCGGTACTCTGTACAGAACATGGTTGTCCTCTAGACGATGCAACTCTTTCTCGCCTAGAAGTTTTATGAAGGAATCGAAATCCCCTTCGCGTTGGGAATTCCGTGATGTGCGGTCTGTGACGTCTTCCCATGATGCTTTATGCCACGCGCGTTCAGCCAGAGCGAGAATCCTAGGGAATCCCATATGATGGAATTGTTCTTCTGTCCTCATTGTTTCACTGAACATCACTGCTTGGATTCCTGTTAAAAAGTTAGAAAATTTTAAATCATCATATTAATGGAAATAGGAATTTGAAAGTTATGGAATTACGAGATGAAAATAACCATTTTTCCTTTTCAAAAATTTTAGTTATGAATACAACGCCGATGAGGCATGTGGATAATTCATTATCTTGCTGTGATATTTTTTTCAAATTCTGGATTTTTCTTTATCTGATGCTTTAAATCACATTACATATCAGCCATACTAAAGGAAAGGTAACTACTTATTCTTTTACTAATTACCAATCATCAAATGCAAAAATGATTGGAGGGTTTATATGGGAGCATGTATGTAACATTTCCTAATGTAGTTATGGGCTCATAATAGGTGTTTACAATCAGAAAAAAAATAATACCCCGTGTGTCTGTCCATGTCGCTAAACGCCTTTCTATCATGCGAGAATGAAATTGTTAAAAAAGTCACGCGCATGTTCATACATGATTTCAGTTCCGAACATAATACACATCAATTCATTTTGGTTTGGCAACTTATTTTAAACAAAATAGTTAAACAAGATGTAACGAATGTCAATGGAATTCATTTTTCTTACCTATGACATTTTCTGGTTTGGTTGGCATAGGACAAGGCTGGTTATTACATATTACTGGTAACGAGACCGGATCTCCCATTCTTGTGACGTCAGCGTTGGCGAATATATTATCGGGAATAAAACCAAAGACCTTCTTGATATCTGTAACACGTGACGCCCAATAAAGACCCCGTTCTTCCGGATCCGGTTCTTGGGGCATGTCGAAATAAAGATGTGTTGCTAGCGGTAGTATGACCTGGAAATTGCCAGTGCGCATTTTTTTTGAAAAAAAAAAAAAACATTGATAACAAGCAAATATGTATATGACGATCAAGAAGAAAAAGACAAAAAAAAAAATCAATTTCATATTTGTACTATTCAAAAAGAACCAATTCTCAAACAACATTCTCATAGAACACCGCCATTATCCTCCTTGAAAGAAAATTTGTTTAAGAGAGTAATTTCTAAAAGAGAAAATAATCAATTTGTTTGTTAAAATTTTCTATTCATACCAAAGGAAAAGATACAAATATCTCACTATGTTTAAGTATTTTCTTCAATACATTTAGAGTGAAGCAATAACATGGATAGAAAATCGCCTAAACATGTTAAAATGAAATTTAAAAAAATCAAGCGAAGGCGACCTTAATAATTTTATTGTTAAAAGTAGATTAATTTCTTAATTTAACTTTTTTTGCCCTATGTACGAGGGTTGTCCCAGGAATTCGTGAACTTTTGCGATAATTTTCATATCAAACGTCCGATGGAACTGAAACTTACAAATAATTCGGATTGATCATTTATCTTTATTCTGGTGTAATTACAGAGGGCCGATTTCAATACTCGCGGATATATGAATTAAAACGTAACACTAGTAAATGGGTGTCGGCGCACGCTATCAACGTCGTTTAATAAAAACACGAAACGCCGTTTCAAAACTGATTCACTTCTTCTCAAAAAGCGTCCTCACAGGCCCCATGGACTTGTTACGAAGAACTTTATGTAAAAGACATCTCAAAGAAATGAGGATATAGACTTTTGTTGCGCATTAAATTGAGTATTTGATTAAAAAACAACTTTTCTCAATCTTTTGCGTAGATATGCAATAAAGTATTTTTTTGTAACCCGAGAAGGGGTGAGTAAAGTAAAAAAAGATTTTTAATTCATAACCAATCATCATATTTTTAGACATTTCATAAAAGGGACATTTACAGTAATATACTAGCAGGAAATAATTTTTTGGATTTGTCTTGAATATCCTAGTATTACACTACCGCTACCTTACTTTATCGAGATAGACAAAAGAAATCTGGGAATTCATGGGTACCGTTTTCAAATCTCTGTTGATGCCGAAAATACAGGCATATTTCTTCAAAGCCTCGATACCTATCATTTACTGGCGCGTCTCATGATCTAGTCATATCAAACTGTACATTGCTGATTCACACACTCTTTGTTTCTTTTCATCCAATCAGGTGTTCTGATTGGCGTCGGTCGAAAACGTTTTTTATTCCCTTATCGGCGATCGTCGCATTGGTTCTTCCTTACTCGACCTTTTTCCCCTACTGTCCTTAAGTCAGTTTCAATTTAATACTTTTACCTGTGATAAATGAGTGTAGACGACATAAAGTTATGATCATTCCTCATTTCGAATTCTCTTATGGTCTGTATAGATCTTATTTTGCGACCCAGACCTAAAAATGAACTATTTTTTGAATAATTGAAAAAGTTCACGAATTTCTGGGACAACCCTCGTATATGAGCCTAATGATGACCAAATTTCACACCTTGTATCCTGCGTCAGCGAATTCTGCAGCACGCTTTGCAAAGCCAAGCTCCCATCTACTATTCCATGGGTACACATACACGTGTCTGTAAAAGATACACGGACTTTGCTACATGATTTGAAACACACACGTACAGCTTGATATTTACATACTGCGATTTGTCACAAAAAAACATGTCTACAAGTCTATAATCAAACACTGATTCTATGATTTGAGCATGTGCATGGCATTTCCAACAATTTGAAATGTTAGTGAGGTGCAAACACTGAGGAGCTTAGACAGCCACATACTTTAAATGTAAAGTTTCCTGATGGTCTACAGATACTTTGAGACCTTCTTCTATCCACTACACGCGTAGGGTAGACTCTGGTCAGACTGTGCGGATGCACAGGCTGGTCAGAGTCTTAGCTTTGCACATATTTGAAATCGTTGGAAATCTCACGCACAGGCCCATCGGTATGCTAAATCGTGTGAAAAATATCAAAGGATAAACACTGCACTAATCTAAGTTCATATATTTATATTGGAACTTTTAAGATGATTGCATTGAGTCCTCGAAACTATAGGTGATTTGTATCGAGCAAAATGAAATGTTCACTTTGTGAAAGTCAATGTATTACAAACTGCGTCGAATTTCATATGGAAATAAAAACACTGGGCTTACTTTGGGTCACATCACACAAACTAAATTCGTTGAGCGAACCAATGGTTTGAAAACGGACTATAAAATAAATCTAACAAACAAAAAAGTAGGCTTTCACGTCGAAAAGTAAACTAACACTTTTTAAAAAAAAAAGTTATGGACGAACTTATGTAAATAAAAGTAAGCAAATTATCACATAAGGGCAGCTTTACACAGAGAAAATATGACATATAACAGGTGAGCTATAAGTCACATTCAACTCACTTTGATTTGAAATCAGAGATTGGGTTTGGTGCTTCATTTGCATACACGCCATCTTCCCATACAGCAAGGTCAAGGTCATGTTCTGCAACGATGTCTGCGACTCGTTTAACAAATTCTCTCTGTAAGAATTTCGTCCTGAAACATTAAAGAATATCGTAAGTGAACAATCAAACTATCATAAATACTTTTATAACATGACCTTCGTCGCGGGAGTGAAATAACCCCGTTGAATATTTTTGATATTACACGGGTGCTATTACACTAGTGGTAAAACTTCTACGTTATACTTTCATAGTGAAAGTGACGTCATAATTCGTTTGATGACGTCAGTTTGCAATCGGCGTTATATATTTCGCGAAAAACAAGTATCCATATATTTTTGGAATTTCGTCACTTTATAGCAAAAAGTCAGACATATTATAGATAGAATATCAAATTTGTACTCATATAATACCGAATTTATTAAACTCCTAATCTAAAACAGTAAAAAACTCGGCACAGACTCGTTTTTATATGTGTATAGACGACTCATTTAATAAATTCGGTATTCAATAACCACTCATTCAATATCTTCTATTTTCAACTCGTATTTACGACATTATGATCGGACATCGACGATATATACCATATAGCCAGGGCTCGACACTTTCTTCTGGAAGTAAGGAGTAAAAACGAACTCCGAACTAATGAGATGGAGGGGTGTAAGCCCTAAAAAAGGGAGTATGAATTTTCATATTTAGGGCGAACATTATGGACAAGAAGAGTTTACTTGTAACTCCGAGCTTATCAAATGAAGGGGTTTAAGCCAAAAAATAGGGAGTATGAATTTACATATTTCAGGAGAACATTATGGAAAGAAAGAAATTGCTTGTAACAAACTATTTCTTCTTTTCCTCAATAATTCTTCAAAAATCATACTACGATTTTTTCTTTCCAAACTAACTCATTGAATACGAACAAATCTTAAATACAACAACTTTTGTATTCAATCGACCTGCGATTTACAGAGAAAAGAAGGAATGAAACTAAATAAACTTATCCGATCATTTATTCGTCAAAATATCACGGGCGTAACTATGATTTTAAAATATGCATTGCTAACTATTAATAATAATATTAATAATTAAAAATCATTATTAATAATTATTAATATGCAAGGTATTAAAGCTGTAGGTACGATGTTTTTGCTAATAACCAACGATATTTTTGAAAGAAATATTTATTTGTTTTACGCACTCGCGCTCATGTGCGTTAAGGTAGTTACGCCCTTATTATATTCCATGGGCTATGAGTCTACCAGACTCATAGCTACCAGACTCGTAGCTTGCAAAAAAGAAGCCCCAGTCTGTCGTACTACCCTTAGTGTCGTACCATGAGAGCAAAGGTTTCAAGTTCAGCTTGTACGAAGCACGATTTTTCTAAAGGCGCGAATACAAAAATAAACACACCTCTACGAATTATCGATTTATCTTGTTTGCTACTACTTAAGACATAACATTTAAGTTTGTCGGCTTTCCAAATCTATTTCAGGTACGTTGGTTATGGCATAATTAGCAAAACAACTTTTTTCTTACTGACAACTCATATAACGAAAAGCCGTTGCGTAGGATGAGAAAGCAAACACAATTTTTATGCTGTCTTGGGCCAAAACTTCGTTTATCTAATTCGTTTCTAATTTTGGCAAAAACTATCCCCAACGTAATTTTGGCAGAAACTATTCCAAACGTCAGTACTGTTGGATTTTCATATTCTCATTTACGATATAACCAGTTTATCAATAATTCAAGTATGAACGCATAATTACGTACGAAACACTTGGATGTAATTTTCTGCATGCTTCTGACGTATTCCATATCCCCTCCGGAACCTCATTCCCGCCTATATGGAAGGCTTTCAGCTTGGCAAAGGGCTCATGAAGTCTTTTGACTCCTTCTACGAGTGCCCTAACAAACTTGTAGGTAGAATTAAGACATGGATTGATGGCGTTAAGACGCCATTTTTGTGGACTCTCAACATCCATATTTTCATCCAAATCTTTCAGAGCAAACGATTCATCGATGTCGTCTGCTTCATGCATCATCTCTTTTCTTATTTCCATTTCTCGTTGGTCCATCGCCTGTATAGCGGCAGTAGAATGACCAGGCATGTCGACTTCAGGAATAATTTCAATATGGCGTTCAGCAGCGTATACGAGGATCTCTTGGTAATCTTCCTGCGTGTAGTATCCAGACCCGGGAGAGATTTTGTTAGGACCGGAACCAAGCTGGGGTATTACACATATGTCTTGGTCATCGCTGTGGCATCGATTCGCGCCTATCTGAAATGAATAGGATGTCATATATTGAGGATATTGAATGAGTGGTCATGGAATACCGAATTTATTAAACGAGTCATCTATAAACAGATAAAAACGAGGCTGTGCCGAATTTTTATCTGTTTTAGATGACGAGTTTAATAAATTCGGTATTTAATGAACACAAATTTGATATTCTCTTTATAATATGACCCGAATTTAGGCGAAAAATCGCCAAATTCTTGAAATTCGACATTTCAATTTTCCGCGAAACTTATAACGCCGTTTAAAACTGACGTCACAATATATAAATTATGACGTCATTTAATAGTTATTCCACTAGTGTAATAACACCCGTGTAATATCAAAAATATTCAACGGGTTTATTTCATTCCCGCGACGTAGGTCATATCATAAGATAAAATAATTATGTTGCAATGATTAATATAATTCAGACAATATGCAGTAATTGCCCTCAATACTGCCCAATAACTGGTTCCTAATATTATGATAATACCGATTATAATGAAATTAATTCATATGCTTAATCGCTTATAAGAAAGTTTGTTTTGTGTCCCAACGGAGTCATTTTATACAAATAATTATCTGTTATAACGATATCAGAGTTATCTAAGTGTTTATGTCCCAATAGTACAAATATATCGCTTTGTAACATTTGAGTCTGTTTGTGACATTTCTAAAATTCCATATTTTCATCAAGTAAACATCAGATATGTCTGTGCATGTACACAGTTTTACCATAGTCTTAACCTCGCGTACTGTTGATAGTCAAAGACCGAAAGTTTCTGTAATATGTAAGTTTCCGAATATTCTATTTAGCTATGTGTGCTTATCAAGATTGCGTATTTTCAGCACTTCAAGTACACAAATGGAAATGCATGAAATGTCACGCATGTGTTCATTTCATACCTTTGTTAACTCAGGTATTCCCGGAATCTCGAACCTCCATCCTTCGTCGTCAGTCAAATGAAAATGTAGTTTATTAAGTTTGTACATCGACATGGTATCTAACATCTTGTATATGGTCTCTTTGGATTTGAAATTCCTTGCAGAATCAATCATTAGACCCCTATAGCTGAATCTATCAGAAATTAAAAGAAAAAAGAATGGATAGTTTTATTTTTCCCCCGATCTTTACGATTTACTATCGGTACGTCCCTTTAATAGAATATTTTTTTAAAAAAATTTTCCACCATTAGCATGATTGGTATATATTAGTCTTGAAAGCATCCACCAGAGTAAAAAATGCCAATCAAAAGAATGTTGTTGTAAAAGTTGTGTACTTTTTTCGAAAAAAAAAAAAAAAAAAAAAAAAAACACAATACCACACTGTTACTTCATTTAGAGAAGGTATATAATTTATACTTTGACCTAAACCAATTCGATCTTTAAGAGTTTAGTTCATTCCATCTTGAAATTTATATGACATTGTATTGGCTACAGTTAACAACATCGTGTAATTGACGTGATGAATGATTTAGGAATGATTTTGGTACGAAATTGAATGAGTGTGATGAGTGAGTTTTGAGTGAAATTGAAGGGTTATTTTCCAAAATGCTAATTTTGTTCAGCACGAAAAACATTAGCGATATTGATTACCTCCTCTAAATATGATATGAATATAAGTTCTATTAAAAGCTCTCTATTTTCCAAAGAACCAATCAGATGCTTACAATCTCAGTTATGCAAGTGAAATCGTGATTTTTTTTCTAGCTATTTTCAATTGAAGTTGTTGTCAATTTTATCTTTTTACATGATTTTGGAGCGTTTTTTTAAGGGATGTTCGAGCAATTTAGAATAGGTTTTTTTTTATCGGAATGAGAGCCAATTGCACAATTTCATTAACTTTGCCAGTAGAAATATCTAGATACTATGCACTGTCTAGATAAAAATTCCATGAACCTTCAACTTGAATCATCATAGCTATCAAATTATCAAGTAAATGCTATCTAGAATCTCGGTTCACAAAATATCTCTTAAAAGTAACTTCATTTCACATCGTGTGATTGACAATCATCCCGATCAAAACCATTCTAAATCGCTCAGTAAGCGTTTCATTCATCATTCTAAACATTCAATCAAATCATTCAAAAACGCTCCAAACTCACTTAAAATGATAAGATCAAATTTTACATTCAAAATAAAAATCAATAGAAAGGTACACGACTTCACTGACTCTATTTAAGTTGTTTGTAAGCGTTTGATGAGTTCGTGAAGACATTAAAGCTAACTATAGGACCTGTTTTTATATTCTATTAAAGAGAGATAATAACAATCGCTATTTTTTCTTATCTTTAACAAGATAATCGATATTGGATTACATCCCTTTAATATCAGTCAAACCTCACCCATCGCACTCATTCAATTTCATTCTGAAATCATTCCAATATCGATCAGCTTGTCAATTTCTCGATGTTCTTGGCTGTACATGTAAACAAAAGAACCTTGGCCTATCCTTTATGGTCATCTTGGGTAGTTTGCCCCCGTGGTTTGTAACTAGTGCTATCAGTGTTTGGGCGGCATAGAAAGCCCCGGGCTTGTCATTTGCCGTTATGGTCACCGACGGTATATATGGGTCTACGTCAATATGATACGACTCGCTTATGTCGAAATCTGTAAATCCTTTCACAAACGTTATATACCCACTGCTCGGTAAAGTCGTTTCTAAGGCTAAACGTAGCATGTCTGTAATAACATAAAAGTAACAGACGCATAAAGCAAAATGTTAAAATCAGAACGATCTACCGACTAAAGAGCTAAAGATTTGAGTGAGTCGTCAAATGTCAATTTTATCTTATAACTATACAAATATCCGTGTGATAACATCCCGTATGATATTTTTCATGATATCACATAGTTATTTTAAGACCAATGATATTATTCGGTTATTTTTTCGAAACTTGCATTTCTGTTAGAAACATCTACGAAAACAAGGAAATAGAGGTTATAAGATAAATATAATACGTACTTAGTGTATTGTATGAAAAAATATCTAACTCGGTTGTAGGAATTGATAATTGTCTCGGCAGAGCCTCGACAATGATCAATTCTCCCAACCTCGTTAGATATTTTTTTCTCATATAAAACACTAAATACGTATTATATATTTATCTGTAGAAGTAAAAATAATATTGACTTTTGATCTCTCAAACTTGTGCATCTACACCCGGAAGATAGTTCTAATAAGGAGATATTCATCTTTCTAAAAATATCACAATGCTAATTGGTTGAAAGTGCACTTAAACTCCTATGTTGGCATTTCAAGATATATGCGAATATTGTCGTGCTTTCTACGAGATATCACTGTTGTACACAAAGTCCCAGAAGACGTGTAGTCTGATTCAGCCTTTACACGCTGTTTTTAACACATTTTTTTTGAAATAAAATATACTAGGACAATATGTAAAAATGTTCCAGAAAATATTTTTTTGAAAACAAAATTTAGATTAGCCAAGATAAGCCAAAAGCAAAAAAAAAAAAAAAGGGGGGGGGGGGAGAGAGAACAAACGACGAAAACAGAGAACAAACAGGGAAAAAAGCAACCATACATAATGAATAGAGGATAATCATTTATTTCAGCTTAAGATCGTATAATATTTTTTTAAGCGAACAACAAAGGCTATATTTTCACGAGTGGTGAAGCCACGAGCGATAATATAGCTTTTGTTGTTCATGTAATGTAATATAAATCTATCTTACTCGAAAAACAAACTATTTTTCTATTTCTTTAACGCAAAAATTAGACAAAATGTAAACGTTTTTGGACAAATGTTTTGAAAGCGCGTTATTTTGCACGTGATTGCTATGCAACATTCATGATTACGACACTAATAAGGCTCCGCTTAGATAACGTCAGATATGATGAAATGAACGAAAGTGGGGTATAGGTTTTTGACAATTTCACTGGTTAGGCAGTGAGTTTATCAAATGATATTTTACCGTTATTTTTCCATAATCCACCGAAAATACATAAGGAAATCAAAATTGTTTGCTGAAGCAGAAATATTACAGAAATGTCGCTGCGAAGCGACTCTAGAAACGGAGCTGTTATATTTGTAATAGTATTTTTCGATCCATAACTTTTCATCCGAAATCACATATTATTAAAACATTTATTTGTGATGGAATTTGTTTAAATGAACAAAATGTATACATACTTGCTAAGTACTCGCTCTCAAAATCAAAATCCAGGGATTCATGAACTTTCCATCCAGAGCCTGCGGCGATGTCAACCATGACCGAAGCATCAACTGAGACGTTATAGGGCGTCGGTAAAACCATGGCATCCGCCATTTTGTCATGTGATCGAATAAAAGAGTCATATCTAAACTGTGATGTAAGAGGGTTATAGACGTCCGCTTTTGTTCTTTTCCATTTCGCCTGGGTATCAAAGTCACCTACAAACGACAAACTGTCGTCTGCAGTGTTCCTTATTATTTTTGGCAACATGCCGACAGAACTAGTGTACCAGTTCGGGAATTGATCGGTTCGAGTGACACTCCACCATTTATTGTGAAATATGCATTGTAAGGTCTGACCCGCCATTATTCCGGAAAACGTGTTGCTGTTTGGTGTGACGTAATACAAACCGCCATTCACGTGACCAGTTTTCAAACCACAATCGAGGACCTCCATTTTGAGACCGTATAGACTGAAAGATAGGAAATTGATATGAAATGTATGGTTCAACACTAAGGGGAGTCCTGGGGGCCGTTTTACTTAACGTCTTACGAAAAAAATGATCGTAAGTCAAATTCACAAATCGTACCTGGGATTTTCATTTATTTTTGGATTCTACCTTGTCATTAGAAGATGTTTCAAATGAGATGGTGCATGGCAGAATTCCGTATTTAGTTTCTACTGTAGTAGCAACTTTAATTTTTGACTTTTGCAAAAAATGATCGTAAGATGTTTAACTAAGCTTGGGCTCCATGATTTCCTTGTGCTAATTATCTAGGTGTTTCTTTTCGACTGGGTGATTCCTTTAGACATAAACGACACCAGAATAAAACTATAAATAAGAATTGAGCATGTGCAAGATATTTTCACCACAACAAATGTGTACAATACACACACATTTGGCAGATCAAACGAATACATAATGCAATAAAAAATATTTGCTGGTCATTTGAAGAATGTTTAAGTCCTTGCCTTTCTATAGACCGCATAGAAAAGAAACTGGCTAGACTCTGTGGAAGCCTATTAACAGGCTGCCAAGACTTTTCCTTGTGCTCATGTGAAATTGTTGGAAATGGCACGCAGCCTTTTTCTAAGATGTTTACCTGCTTTATTTTGGATTGATGCTCTCAAAACCCTTTTACCCAATGAAGGGTTTAAAAGTTTTTTAACTTTCATTTAAAGGGAGTGGAACTGTAATAGTTCCGCAACGTTTCGGAAGTTATGAGCTTTAACAGCGTTAACCGAGGTTTCCTAATGATTTTCATTAGGAAACCTCGGTTAACACTTTTAAAGTTCAATACTGCCAACACATTGCGGAACTATTACGGGACTACTACCTTAAGAACTTTTTTTAAAGATTTTACCTGTACAAATATATTCTCCATGTCCCCGCATGTACATCTTGAGCGCCAGTGTTGTGTAATTCGAGTTCCATCGTGATAAAGTTGTCTTTCTTGTTTAGATTATCAATAACGGCGACTTTAACTTCAACATGGTCAGCGATATAATCTATTGTCGGCTGGGAAGACCATGGAATGGGCTCGTCTGTTATACAAACATTTTCATTTAAGGTAGTGGACCTGTAATAGCAACATTTCGGAACGCATGGTCCTTCACAATGTTGATCGAAGTTTCCTAATGAAAATCATTAGGGAACCTCGGTTAACACTGTTAAAGTTCATTGCTTCCAAGACGTTGCGGATCTATTACGGGTCCACTACCTTAATATTAATTGTGTCTCTTGAAGATTCGTTTATTGATGGAAAGGTCACATTTCATACCTCAAAAATAAAAAAAAAGATAAAAAGATACTAGATGTACTGATAGATCAGTTCGAATTGGCTTTGTCAAAAGGATAAAAAGAATTATAAAAAAATAAGTATCTCGGATCACCTAAACAGGAATTTGTCAAATTCATCATTTCTACGTTTGTAATTTAAATAGAGGTAATAATTGTTTGTTTCAGTGTAAGATAGATTTATCTTTCATTTCGTGAACAGCAAAAGTTACATCTTAATACACCATTGGGGACACATTTTCTGAAGGCATACGATTTTGCAAGTGATTGCTATGCGACATCATGACGTCTTTTGTTGACTGGGCCCCTTTTGAATTACGTCAAATATGATGAAATGAAAGAATTCTCTTTATGATTCACTGGTTTGGCGGTGAGATTATCACTTAATAATCTACCGTTATAACTCGTTGCTACATATGTTTTCAATTGACTTACATTGCATTTCAATGCTAGCCTTATATAACTACAACATTTGGAATGTAACCCGGCCATTTCCGTAAACTGCAACAGACCTCGGATGTATATAAAACGAATGGGTATGTAACGGAACGGCGCGCTTTGTAAGCCGGAAACAGTTAAAAACAAGAAGCCCAAGAGGGCCTGTATCGCTCCACTGGCTTTAATATCTTAAGACGTTAATTAAATGATGCTTTCTTTGAATGAAAACAACACTTTGAAATCTCTTAAGACCTATTTTATGATAATAAACTGGGTAAGGCCCACCTTGCACCAAAATCCTCGACTTTCATTTAAATCGGCTCATCGGTTCGTCAGGAGATGTAGTACAAAGATTTTGGGCTCAAAGTAAGCCACATCCTGCCATGCCAATATTTATGGGCTAATCAAAATTTCACAAACAATTTTTGAAAAGGGTCGCGGAGGGGAAATTCTGATTAAGTTTTATTGAAATCAGCTCAGTGGTTCAGGAATTGTCGCTCAAAGATTTCGGGCTCAAAATAAGTGCCACCCTGCCACTGTCCATATTTATGGGCGAATCAAAATGTTGTGAGCAACCTTTGGAAAGGGTCTCCCAAGGAACATTCTGGTAAAATTACATTGAAATCGGCAAAATTGTTCAGGAGTAGAAGTTGTTCAAAGATTTCGGGCTCAAAAAAAGCCCCGCCCTGAAACGCCCATATTTGGTGATCAATCATAGTTTCTTGAACAACGTTAGAAGAGGGTCACCCAAGGAATAGTCTGGTAAAGTTTCATTGAAATCGACCGAATGGTTCAGGAGGAGATGTCGTTCAAAGATTTCGGGCTCATAAAAGCCCCGCCCTGCCACGCCCATATTTGGGGGCTTATCCAAATTTCAGGAACAATTTTTGAAAAGGTCTCCCCAGATACATTCTGGTAAAGTGCGGTTGAAATCGGCCCAGTGGTTCAGGAGGAGATGTTGTTCAAAGATTTCGGGCTCAAAATTAGCCCCGCCCTGTCACGCCCATATTTTGGGGACAATCAAAATTTCTTGAACAATTGAAGTAAAGGGTCACCCAAGGAATATCCATGGTAAGTTTCATTGAAATTGGCCTAATGGTGTTGGGGAGAAGATTTTTAAAGATTTCAAAGTGAAAAAATGCCATTCCACGCCACGCCCATATTTGGGGGTCAATCAAAATTTCTCCAACAATTTAAGAAGAGGGTCACCTAAGGAACATTTGTACCAAGTTTCATGAAAATCCACCCATTGGTTTGGGAGGAGAAGATGTTTAAAGAAAAAGTTTACGCACGCACGGACGCACGCACGCACGCACGCAGGACGGACACACACCACCATGACAAAAGCACGCTAACCTCGGCCAGTGGAGCTAAAAAGTAGTACTTCAATCGATGGCGCGTTCTTTAGATTTACATTTTTAAGAGTTTTATTAAAACTCTCAATACCTTTTTACCTTTGAAAAGTTGTATAGCTCGACTAAATCTCATTCCATCTGTGGATCTAAAAATACAAAGATAGTAGAGAGAATGAAACGAAACGTCAAGGCTAGATACAGTAAGAACATAGATATTCTGTTAAAAATTATCCTCCATTTATTCGTTGACATGTGTTTATTGTAAAAGAAAGTATAAGTATTAAATCTTTAAAGTTGTACTTCGCGGAAAGTCCATGGATCAAGTCGGTTGTTATAAAGGCGACTTCTGACCAAATATGTTCGAGCCTAAGCCTATTTTCAACAATTTCACATGTGGGTGAAGAAGTCTTAAACAGCCACGAAGAGCAGTTAGAAGTTTGAATGACAGTCTAAGACACGTATAAGACCTTTATTATTTACAATGCATACAGGATTTTGGTCAGACTACGTAACTGCACTGTCTGACTTGAGGCTTTGCTCGGAGCACATTTGAACTGTCACGCACATATAAAAAATTGACGTAAAGGCATATTAATGACATCAATTACTCGCGTTTCGATTTCAAGTGACCGATTCTAAGCATTCATGGACGTTGACATATATCAAATGAGCACAAACCAAATATTCATTTCAATATACATGAAAGATATGATACTCCAGTCAGTCCCTTAGTTTAAAGTGTCGTTTCGCATTATTTCAATTCTATCAATGCTTGCATTGTTTTTGTGCTAATTGCATTACGGTAGTGGACCCGTAATAGTTCGAAAGTAATAAGACGTCGCGCACGGTAATGCGGCACTAAAATGTAACGTCAAATTAGCGAACGTCGATTTTGAAGCGTCTAGTGTTTTTTTTTCTGTCAGAAAAAAGTTCACGTAATCATTATATTGCTCACTCTTTCTACGACTATAGTAATGTCAGAATATATAGTCATCATTAAAAAATCAAAACTCGCCCCTATCCCTCGCGAAGAATGCAAAATGTCATGTTATTTTCAACTTGGCATAAATGTTTAAACATGCGAATACTGGATTAAGCCTTTTGTAGAGTTAGGCTTATTTCCAGTCTACATATGAAGAAGTATTGGGCTAGACGCTTATTTTGAACACTATTTATGTTAAAATGTAGAGGTAAACCTGACATTGTGAAATATTCACCCTATTTTTATTTGCAATGATCAATTCGTAACAACAGCAATTTGTTCATAAAAAGTGATGTCATTAATACATGCATTTTTGTATATGGAATATGACGCATCCCCCCCCCCCTCTTTTTTTGAATGTTCGAAAAAAGTTATCACATTTTGCTAAGTTTGCTTCGAACTCACTATTCTTGGGTCTTTGAACAACAAGTTACAGTCCGTGAATACAAGTCTTTGCGAAAAATGTATCAAATATTCTTTTTTGCTATCCGAACATGAGCGATTTCGGGCAATATTTGCCCTCTTGTTTATATCTGGTTCTTCTCTTCCTCTTCTCGCATCGCCACTTCCACAAAGATATTCTTCTCGCATGATATTACGCTTTCTTTTTCTTTTTCTCCCCTTGACATTGCGGATTTAATCTACTCTGTATTCGTCTGAAGGCTCGTCGGTTTTAAATTATAACGAATCAATCATAACGTCGTTGTAAGAAAATGCGCGTTTTTTTAGAAATCGTTCCACACGAACTAATATCAATATCTCTTTTATTTGTAAATATTTGTTCATGAAATCTTAATATGATTATTAAGAGAAAAATAATATTCCTTAACTTTATTTAAATTATCGTATGAATAAAGGAACTGCTTTTTTTAACGTGTTAAGAATGGAAAAAAACAGTTTTATAACAGCCTAAAAAGATTTCGTTCCACACGTATTTCGGCTTATCAATTTTCCGATTAATACTCAAATTGATATCTATTTACATATTTAAGAAAAACAGAAAAATAATATTTTTAATTTTAAGATTGGTTGCAATTGAACCATTTTTAATTAAAATATAAAAGAAAATCGTCATTTTTTCGGCGTCTTAAAGTTTGATGTTACGCTTCACTTTTTGTTAAACAAAAAGCGGTATTTTTCTAATTTGTGGTTAAATTTCGATCTCCGTTGGTAAAATTGTTGGATGACATGCCAGTTAAGATTTGATGCACTTTCAAGCAGTTTAAACATTATTAAACTGTATGAAATATAAGATGGGTATCTTCCGGTGATGCTTTAATGTTACATGTTACACGCGGTTTTTTGCTTAAATTATAATTTGAAACTCCTTTTTTATGAAATCAACCGAAAAAAGTTTGCAATAAAAGTTTAATTTATAAATAGGCCATGGTTTAAGCGTTATTTAGATATAAGGTATAACGATGGTGCGACCAAGGAGTCTTGTTATGATAAGTTTTAAAACACAGAGGGTGACGTTTATTTAAAAGTGCCGCATTACCGTGCGCGACGTCTTAACGTTAACAGTGTTAACCGAGGTTTCCTAATGATTTTCATTAGGAAACCTCGGTCAACATTTTGAAATATCCCGAGTTCTAAAATGTTGCGGAACTACTAGGGGTCCACTACCTTATCGTCATTATTATCACATAAATGCTGTAATCAGAATTAAAAAAAAATCAGCATACACTTGATTGTAAATGAACTGAGCCATCTATAGAATAACGAATTATCTAGTTGAATAAAAACAATATAGTTGGATTAGAGGACCACTCTAACTTGAGAACAATATCTGTAATAAGACTTTAAGCTTACTTTGTCCTCAAATGTACCGTACCGGTCGAAGGAAAAGATGACGGGTTGTCCAACATTATTTCCGCCCAGCTGGTACCCTTGTCATAGCTTATTTCAACGTTAAGGCCCGGAAAAGTGGTGGATATCTCAATCATATTATTTACAACTCTGAAATAAAATAATCATGTGTTACGCCATGGGTGGCAAATATGGGTAATATCATTCCAAGAATATACTGATGCAGAAAAATCTGCCTCAATGACGTCGTTTGGTAATTTCAGATTTCTTATCCAGTTTGATCAAGAAACGAATTTCCAATTGAGGCTTAAAAGTGTGTTCGGGTCTCTTAGTCTACTTGGCGTAGACATGTTTAACTTATGCGACATGCGCGTGATTGTCATTTGATTTAAGCAGTTTGCCTAGATCACTTGTTTTGCTCAGTCAAATATAAATTACGCCATTTTAATTTGTACAAGTTATACCGAAAAGAAAGAAAACACAGAATCTCAATTTTTGTGAAAAGGCGAATTAAATACATAATGTCAAAAAGAGAACAGTTAAAATAGGTACCGATGTCAACCCTGCAATGGACGTGCAAGATGTAAGTGTTTACAAAGAGTCTTCAAAATTGTTCGGCTATTTGCACGTGCAAAGCAAGGTACCATTAAAAAATGCTTACCAACGATTTTGCATCAATCACGCCGAGCTACATTCAGTGATTACATATATTGAGAATGACAAAACAAAAATACCTTGCGCCGGGCGGCGGTATACGATACTTAATACCCAAACCGTCTAATCGAGCTAATTCCTTGTGCCCAATCGTATTTGCAAACGCTTTCCAATCTTGGTCGATCATATCTTGTCTGGTTGCCACATTTTCACTAAGTTCGAAATCAGCTTTATGCCACGCACGTTCAGCAAGGGCTAGTAACCGAGGAAACATCATATAATCGACATGTTCACTTGTACGGACGGTCTCGCTCCACAGCTGACCCTGCATACCTGTATTAAATGTGGTCATTCGGAACATCACTCGGCCATTTCCGTAAAATGTAACAGACCTCGGATGTATGTAAGGCGGATGGGTAACAAAAGTGTGCATTTTGTTAGGCGGAAACAAAGTAAGAAAAACTAGCGAGGAAACAAACGGCGCTATCTTTAGATTTATATCTTTTACAGTAAATAACGGCTGAAAAATCTTAATTTTTGAGAATGATTCGTCATTCTCAAAAAATATTTTTTCCAGCCGTTATTTACGAATCTAGATATAGATATTTATATAAGGATACTATGGTTTCACGTCAGTGACTTAAACGAGTAACGTTGGCGGCGTCGAATGTTTTCACTCAAAGTTTCGAGGGCTAACGCCATATTAACTGACGTCATCGAGTTTTTCCAAGGTTTTCCCGTAATTTTTAAAAATAGTCCGTCTATGTACATCCGAGTTTGATCGTGAGATTAGCTGAGTGGTGTTCCGAATGTAAAGGTGGTATAGAACATTTGAGCCTTTGCGTCACATTTCCAACAACTTGGAATGTTCATGAGGTGCAAACACTGAGTAGCGTTGACAGCCACACATACTGTAAATATAAAGTTACCTGATAGTCTACAGATACTTTGAGACCTTATCTATCTTCTAAACACGTGGTGAAGACTGTGGTCGGACTGTCCGGATGCACATTATGGTCGGAGTATTTTCTTTGTGCATATTTGAAATTTTTGAAACAGGCTCATCTAAAGTTAATTAAGATACAAATGGAAAACAAAACAAAAAGTCAAAATTATTCTAACAAGATTCAAGGGGAGCCTTTTATCTTTATTATTTTTATTATTAGTTCGTTATCATTATTGTACCAGTTTCTACTGTATATCTAGACTGGCCCCCGTCCCACTGATATGAAGTATTGAGATGTGGGCAAAATTCTATTATAGAAACTTTAATTTCTTATCAGTTTATATTCTCTGACTGGCCTAATAAGGGAGTTAATTTGGATAGGATGAAATAGTAAAAACATGATTGGTGTACCTTATTTATTTTAAACTACACTTACTGGCAGCCTGGCAACTGTATATCATTTAACATGATAGATATGAAACTTTAAAACTCGTGGTTAATATTTAGTTGTCATAATTTCTCGAACAATAGAACATGTCAATCTTTTCACGAAGGTATTATTTTACTGTTGTTTTCTTCTTTATATGACTTGCTGCTTTACACACCAAACTAAACTTTTTTAAGATTTTTATCATTCAATAACGCCTGCATTGACCTGATATAAAGTGTCTGATGGCATTACATGATATAAATTTTGGAAACACTTGAATATACTTTCGTCTGAATTTCTTTGATCTTTAAGGGTTTATTTTAATCAATAACCGAAAAAAGGTTGCATGAAAATTAGAATAACATGTAAAAGTCTTAGAGTATTGATGTTATCTGTTTTCGGCTGTGAGAAATTATCATGACTCAGCAAAGCCACGTCATGATAAATTCTCCCAACCTTGAACAGATAACATTGATATTTTAAGACACTCAAATATTATTCTCTATGCCTCAATTTCAAAAGAATCAAATCCAGATCCGACAAAAAGTAACCTAAAGATCCTGTAAATATCATACCTATAATGTTTTCCGTTTTTTCTAAACGCTCACATTTCTCCATATCTTGTCCACAAACATCCTCCAGTGTCAGCGGTTCCCCGCTGCGCCTGGTGTCAATGTTAGCATACAGGTCATCAGGCAGAAATGAAAATGTTTTGTAGGTATCTGTGAACCTTGGTGCCCAATATAGACCACGTTCTTCCGGATCCGGTTCATATGGATGGTCAAAGTACAGGTGGGTGGCTTGTGACATTATAACCTGCGAAATGAATACGAAAAACTCGTATAACCTGAAACCAATTTCTAATCGGTCACTGCGTGTTTCTGTCTTTTCGACACATTTACAAGAAAAGAATTGATTAAAAAATTACTTTCATGTAAAACAAACCAATTTGAGGATTTGGGTAAAATAAGTGGGTAAAAAAAAGCGACGGAACGATTGTAGTAGACAAAAGAAGACACCAGTCCTACTTTGAAAAAGTTACGAAACCCGCAACATGAAGTAAATTTCCAAAAGTTTAGTCGAGGAAAAAACGTTATTTTTTTTTGAAATTTCATTTTCCCTTTGATGCTTTTAAGGTAACTGAATAGAAATAAGTTAAGAAAACATTATTTTACACGTTTATTTACGTAAATCAACAAACACTCGATTAAGTAATACCTTTCTAACTTTATTTTAGTGACCGATTAGAAGTTGGTTTAAATTATGAGAGATGACAATGATGCAGGTATGAATCTAAAAACCGCATCACATTAATGTATCAATACACGTGTTTGATTCGTATATATACCTTCTATGTGTAAAACAAAAAAGTATTCTCTTCGTGTCTTATAGTACTACGAGCAAAGAAAAAAATAACTTCTATTACTTCAAGACGCCTTGTAATTGGGCATCTGTGTGCATTTCAAACAATTCGTAATGTGCGTGAGATGCAAGTATTGAGCAGCATTGACAGCCACAAACTGTAAATATATAGTAACCTAATAGTCTACAGATACTTTGAGACCAGACCATATCCATCTACTTAGCGTATGGTGAAGACTCTGGTCAGACTGTGCGGATGCACAGGCTGGTCAGAGTCTTTGCTTTGCGCATGTTTGAATTTTTTGGAATTCTCACGTACAGATTTAATTATTTTTTGTGCCCAGGCTCATATGTAGTATTTTAGTTTGCATCAACTTGCCTTGTATCCTTTATTAGCCAGGCTGTAGGGTCGTGGGGAAGCTCCCCATTCCCAAACATTATCCCAGGCATTGGCTGACATATTTGGGTTACCAATAGTGGTTAAATCAAAAGCCGACCCATTGACGTCCATAAACCCGTCCTCCCATCCACCCATAGCTATTCCCTTCGAATATGTCATGTTAGATACTCTCTCGATGAAGTATTGTTTTAAACCTGCAATTCGAACAAAACAACGTTGTTACATGCAAAAAAGGAAATGTGCTAAATGTGATTGTACATACCAGATATCAGAGAAAACATGAGTATCTATAAAGCCTTTCTTTCTTTCAAGGCGTCATTCGCTTTAAACTTTTAATCTATGTCTACTATCAAAGGATCCAACTTTTCGTCGATACTTTTAATGTATTTTGTACGAATATTGTCCATCTTTGTGTTCATAATTCAACATTTGACAGACGAGCAATTGCTCCACCTCCATCTTTTTATTTTGCTGGGGTGTTTCTCTTTATTGTCATAATTAGATCTATCATTGCTAGTTGATTTGAGTCCTTAACTATACTACAAAAATAAATACATCGGACGTCGGAGTCCCTATTATTTACATTATATTTATTTATATTAAAGATTATCCAATAAAGTTCTACATATTTATATCAAGTCTATCATTGAAAATTCGACATACCTACTAACTTGTGTGCAGAAAGAATTTTACTTTATTGTTACATACAAGGAACTGAACAGAATTTGATCCCTATTTTCCCTATATGGATATCTTGTACATTGTATCAAAAAATCCATTCTTAAAGTAAGATATAAATGCATCAAATTGGACCTGCATAATAATTTTGTTTTGTTTTTTTTTCCTGTAAATTTATACTCACCCTTTGGTACATCATATATTGGGTTGTCCATAAGAAATTTATTACAAGCGGTTGAATTCTCCCAGGCACCCATTGCAACCTCATCACCACCATGGTGATATGTCTTTAATGGCTGGACGTCAGCATGCATGGCTATTAATTCATCTAACACTTTCTCAATGAAAACAAATGTTGATTCTACACACGGATTTATAGCATTGTCCTGCCAATTCTGTACAGATTGATATACTGATGTGTCGTTAGGGTCGATGAGGCGATACTGGTTTGCAGCAGCGCTATTACCAAGACCCATGTAATGGTTATATCTCTTTTCCATAGAGACAATAGCTGCATGAGCGTGCCCAGGCATATCAAATTCTGGAATGACTTCAATGTGACGTTCATTAGCGTAATGTAGGATGTCTTTATAATCACTGACCGAGTAATAGCCAGTTCCACTTGAATTGGCAAACGGACTAGATCCATATTGAGGTATAATGCACATCTGTTCAGATAAATCATGACACCGCTTTCCTCCTACCTGAAAGAAAGTCAAAATGGCATATTTGGGTGCACTTTTACTCCACCCTTTGTGCCGTTTTACTGAACTTCTTTTGAAAAAAAAATCGTAAGTCAAAATCACAAACTGCACATGGTGTTTCCAGTCATTGTTAGATTCTACCTTGCAATATCTCATTGGAATCGTCTTCCGATGAGATGATGCATGGCAGAATTCCTTATTTAGTTTCTCCTGCAGAAGCAATTTTAGTTTTTGACTTGTGCATAAAAATGATCGTAAGATCTTTAGTAAAACAGGCCCCAGATCCATGCGGAGGTATAATGCACACCTGTTCAGATAAGCTATGACACCGTTTTCCTCCTACCTAAAAGGTAGTCCAAATAACATATTTGGGTGCATTTTGAAGTTACAACTCAATAGTGCAAGTCGTCATAATGTCCGTATTGTTTTTGTCTTAAAAGCAATATTATTTTGCAAGCATAATCACTAAAAGATCTGACAGAACTCTTTATATTGTTGTAGGTTACATGTGACCTGGAATTGCTGGACACCAGTAAATAGATAGATAAAACAGACATTCGACCTCTTCGCGTAACACATCCACTGCATATTCGGTATAGTGTTAAAGTAAGATGGCTAAGTGTCAAAAACGTTTATGCGACGTCCTATATAAAAAGACAAATATGGTCACTTCAGATAACTATAAATTATCCGGTACCTCCAAACTTCAATCCACGTCATCTAACAAAAAATGCGTAGAATTTTAGCCAAGACTCAAAACATGATCTTCTTTTTGATAACTTACCTCAGTCAACTCCGGAATTCCTGGCATCTCTAATCTCCACCCCTCGTCATCAGTTAGATGCATGTGTAGAGTATTGAGTTTATACATGGCCATGGCATTCAAAACCCTCTTGACGTCATCTACGCTGTGGAAGTTTCTAGCGACGTCAATATGCATTCCTCTATAAGGGTACCTCGGCCCGTCAGTTATACTTATTGCGGGGATGTTTTCATTATTATATCCAGCAGCGATACTCAATAAAGATTGTATAGCATAAAATAACCCTCGCATATCTCTGCCCGTTAATAGGATCATATTCTGGTTTGGCATGATACTTAGTGTATAAGCTTCTGGAACACTACCTGTGGTTGGGTCAATCATTAGCTTGATCAATTTCGCTGTATTAGCGTTTGATGTAAATCCAATACCGAGTACATCTGAAATATCGATTGAAACAATGTAATTCGATGGATAGAATTTCATTTTCAAGTTAAGGTCAACAATGGACTTTTTTGTCAAATCAACCGACTTTTAATGTTTGAATGCATAAATAACACCGGAAACGTTTATTTCATTCCAAGAGTGACTTAATTAAACAAGCCCTGCGTTCAGGATAACAACCCGTGGCAAAAAGTTTGCATGTTTACAAACTGTTTGCCACGTTTTCTGTGCTGAACACAAGGCAGTCCTCGTAGCGCAAAATCTAAGTGTAATATTTCCTTTGTAATACATGTATTGTATCATTTCATAAATATAGTGAATTCATCTTTAATAAGAAGTTTAAAACACCATAAAATATATGAATATTGACAATTGCATATAGCGAGATAAATGAGTATCTTTCTATTGCCTATGCGGGTCATTTCCAACAGTTTAAAATATTTCACAAACAAAGGTCTTGCCACCTGTGCATCTGCACAGTCTGACCAGAGTCTTCACTATACGTTTGTTTCGACCTATCCTAAGAATTTACAGATATTCTTCTGTTATGACCAGGTTGCACTTAAGATTGACCGATGTTTTGCCCTCAAACACATAAAAAATCGTAGGAAATGTCAAGATTATTGTAAATTACTGCAAGAGACACATTTGTGATTTTTATCGAGGACGCAAGTCGAACACGGTGTTCAAAACATTTTAAATATTTTTTGTTTATTTTCATTGAATGAGAAATAGTTCTTTTTGATCTTAAAGCAAACAATTCTAGTGGATTTATGGTCCTACCTCCTCATTACAGGACTTAAATATTTGTACTCATGTGCATTTATTAAGTGCAATAAAACATTCTTATCAGTAGACTGCAATTCATCGCTGATACATACACTGGATTGTTTAATAAATATATGTGACCCGTCACGCGAAAAGGGACAATCCGGGAATACTGTTAAATGAATTATCTAAATGTGATTTGATCCAGCTAAGGTCAACCAGAAGTCGTTTTTCAAAAAATCTTTCACTGGAAGGTAGCTTGATCATTTTAGATTCAGAAAATAAGTACATTGCAAAAAGTTTCTACCCTTGTTAGTCTGCGCTATCCGCGCAGGCTTACTAGGGTAGACACTTTACGCACTATCCAGATGGTCCCTTTTCGCGTGACGGTTCACATATGTTTATGTTCGTAAAAAATATATACGAGGGTTGATCCAAAAAATCGAAAAATGAGGTTATAAATCTGCAGAAAAGTTAATTATCAAATTAAAAATTATACAGTCTTTTAATTCATCATCTGTGTAATAAAAATGGAATTTCTAAATGTTTACGTTCAAAAGCGGCAATAAAGTGCATAAATCAAGACAAAGACCCCCACGAGGGCGGAGGAGTAAATACGTCAAATGCAACGTCATTATTATCTCGTTTCTGCTTAGTCTCCGCCAACCCTCATGCCTTTCTGTGCCTGATACATCAACTTGCAGAAATTATAGACATATCATTTGGAATCAAATTTGTTAACAATTTTCATAAGCATGGTATTTCTAGTTAAGTGGATACCCAGATACATGATCTTTATTTGGGGAAAATCATGAGAATCAATTAGAACAAGCTCTTTTTTTGAAACTCTATTATACCATTCTAAATTCTCATATGAAGCCTGAACGTCTTTAAATATCCGGGGTAGCTTAAGGAAAAGTTCTCTTCCGCAAGTTTTTATCATTTTTTCTAAATTATCTGAAATAAATGGGCTGGTGAATAACATGGATCTCGATGAAATTCGAAAAAAAATAACGGTATTCATATTTTGGTACTGTCGTCTTGGCATTTTTTCTCGAATATACTGTATTATTAAAATTTTCTGTATCCGTCAAAAGTCTCTCAGCAAGCTTTAAAATATACCAAATAATTTTATATTTTTGTCTAATTTATTTTAGCCAAGAAATTTCAACTAAAGTTTTAGAAAACTTTTAGAAAACTCTTTTTATCTAACGGATTTTCTACATTTTTAACGCTCCCCCGCCTAAGCATACACATGTAACTATTGTAATGTATTATTAGGCCGCTCAAGATAGTTCTGCAAAAATACTGACGTTTATGCTCCCCGTAGTTACTAAACTGCACATTCACTAAATTTTATACTTAACAAGCCAGAAATGCGAAAGTTATAAGCACATTGTACGAATTTCTGGATCATTCCTCGTATACACCGAAAGAAAGATTAGAACTTCAATTTGCTTTTGCTGAAAGAGCAGCATTTTCTGTCAAATGTCAAATAGAAACTAGTCAAATTTTAATAAGAAATTAATTTAGGGAAAACTTCTGTTGATATCGATCCGAAAAGTATTGTGGAAAGCATTAAATTTTGCCATATTTCAAATGTATTGCTGATTCTTAAATTAAAATTAGTTGGTGGAGGTATTCTTACACTTTATGCCTCTGAGAATATGAAAGCAATTACAATACCATTTTCTTGAGCAATTTAAATTATCTTAAACAAAAAAGTCACCGAGATTTGCATCCTCGGTTTACAAAGTGTCGATCCTTTCCGCAGACTACATAAAAAATAAATTGAATGGAGAGTTCGAAATGCTTTACGCCCGGGCGTAAGTTTGTAAATTATTGGAGAAAACACACGAATATCAGACAATGAAGGGGTTAATGAGACAAATATAGATTCGACCTCTACTTACCCGCCAAATACTTTGCGGATGATCTAGTTTTCTCTGTATCATTATAAATCAGCCATGTCTTGTCCACCATTATTATACCGTCAGCTGCGTTTCCTACTGTAATCATCTTTGGTGTTGGTATAACAAGCTTTTCTACCTAGCACAAGTAAAGAAATTATTTTCGGCGCTTTGTAGACATGGTATAGAGGAAATTCTTAAAACAAAGATTCTTTAGAATTTCTTGAAACACAAAATTTGCGAAAGGAATAACATTGAAATGAAAATGAAAAGAAAAATACCATTTTGAACTACTTCTAGTATTGCCGGATTGATTATAAGATCATTTATTAAAAACATCGTAAAAATGACAAAGTGAACGAGTTTTGAATGATTTTCAATTTATTTTTTGTTAGTAAGATGAGCGATTCTTGAATGATGTGAGTTTTAAAAGAAACGAAGGACCCAGAAAAACTGTCAAACAGTCGGTCTGACAGTCCTTGATAAACAGTCCGACCGAAACAAAACCAGTCAGACCGAACATTTTAGAGGGCAAATAATATCATCATTGTTTTCTTGTTTCATTGAGAGAGAAAACTTTTAACTTAGTAGCAATAACATTATAGACCTAACTAGGTTGTCAAAGTCCTCTCAATCTGTCAGTGTTTTCAGTACTTTGATTTAAAAGCCGATATTAGATCTACAAGAGTTTAAAAAAAGAAAATGTCTTTTCAAGTCAGAAAGTTACAGTCACATGGGGTTTACATTCAAAATTCCAGAGTTTATTTGATGGGTCGAACATTCTTGGGTACGAATGAGCAAAACATTATTGTTGTTTTTGACTTTGTGCTTTTTTTAACTGAAAAAAAAATATGCAAAATAAGACAAGCTACCAATGATTCTCTCACATGTCCTACGCTCCTTCGCCATGACTTCAGATAATATCGAAATTGGTAAAATGAACGAAAGCAGAGTAAGATGTTTGGTATATTCACTGGTTTGGTGGTGAGTTTATCAAATGATTATCTACCGTAATTGCTAGATAATCCACCGAAAAGCAACAAAGAAATTAAATAATTTTCATTTTTCAAACAATGTAGCAGCACTGACTTACCTTGTTTGTGTCTTGAACATGTAACCTCCTAAACCTCTGTTGTGCAGTGTAGGGATTATATCTATCAAAGTTAAATCTCTTCCACTGACGGACATCCAAAAATGGCTCAACATATGACATATCCATCGTTGACTTCAAAATTCTTGGTTCCACATTACTCGAATTGGTTGCTATGTAACAGTTTGGCATGAAATCAGAGCGAGAAACTGACCAAAATATTCTAGTTATATCTATATCCCGGGTTGCATTTGGCTTCATAGCTTTGAACCCAACAATTGGCGATATCGAGTAAAGGTCACCTTGTATCATGGAAATTCTGACCTTTTCAAGTTTAAGGTCAACATGTTTAGCGACCTTTGGGATTGTATCCGGGTATAACACAAAGAAACTGTGAAAATACAACGTCCATCCTGAGTTTGGAATGTCCATAGAGCCATGGTTTGTTAAAGTAAACCTGACTTTATGTGTCGATGATCCACCAGCCGTGTTGTCTAGAACTTTGGCCTTTAACTCTAAATTCTCTGCAACCTTATCGAGGTCTGTCTGTGTTAGTTGCCCAGTGGATGACTGCATGACTGAAATTATAAATGTACCTGTGACATTTCCAACAGTTTGATATTTGCGTAGGGTGTAAACATTCAGTTACCTAGACAGATAGATAGATTTATTTCTGTATAAAATATTACAACATAAAAAGCATTATACATGATGTATTAAAATAGCATGATATAATGATGGTTATGCCACTATATTTATATACAAAGGATAATACAAAAAAGGGATTGAAAATTTCTTCTTTCCATTGTGGTCCTTTTCTACCAAAATATAGTGCTACATAGGAAGACATGATTGAATATAAATTGCAACTTCTGTTATCACAGCAAATGATTTTTCAGTCTTGTTTTAAAACATGTTAAGTTTTCAGCGTCCCTTATATGCTGAGGAAGGTCGGTCCAGAGAGAGAGAGACACCTATAAACGAAAACGATTTCTGAGCAAACCCCTTCAACCTCGGGATAGTATAACGCTTACTATCACTGAATGAAGGATCTGAATCAGAACCATTTGAAGATGCTTTAACTCTAAAACGAGTCTGATAATGGTGGTTACTGTTTAAAGGAATAAAGTTTTCATGCATATACGAGGGGGCAATATTATTATGTATATTTTACTCTTTTTGAAACAGGAAGCCAGTCTAATTTTAAAAAAATGCATATGTTCAATTCGGACTCTCGGGTCAAGGTTCATAACAAATCTGATGACTTTATTTTGTGTAGTTTGAAATCTATTTCTTAGAGACTGTGTGAGGGAGTAGTACCAAATTGTTGCGGCATAATCTAGACGACATTGTATAAGGGCCATAACCAGCATTTTTTGGTGTGAAATGAAAGGTAACTTGACTTTCTAAATAACAATTTTAGTCTACCATTAACCTTACTCAAAACAGACCTTGCCATTGATTCAAAGGAGAGTCTTTGGTCTATAGTAGCCCCCAAATATTTTACTGAGTCTTTGGCTTTGATTGATTTGCCTTTGCAAGTAACATTTAGTTTAGGCTGTGACTTGAGTTCTTTGAACCAAACAATAAGGACTCTGTTTTGCCTAGATGTAGTGATAATTTGTTGCAGATTAACCATAAACTGACAGTTTCTAATTCTGAACTAAGAGCTGCCTCAATATCTTTAAGATTTTTTCCATGGACTATTATGGCAGAATCATCTGCATATAACAATGATTTATGTTTAACAACTGCTGACATATCATTAAGATAAATCAAGAAAAGAAGGGGGCCTAAAATTAGTCCTTGGGAAACTCCACATTCGATTTTGGCTTTAGATGAAAAAAACCCGGAGACATCAACCAGCTGTTGCCTGTCAGAAAGATACGAAAAAAACCAATGTACAGCCGAAACAGACAGACCAATTAATTGTAACTCTTTTAACAAAATAGAATGGTTGACAGTATCAAAGGCCTTATGGAGATCGAGTAGTATCATTTCGACAAAATTTCCTTTGTCCAAATGAGCTCTTTTCTAAAATTGTTGAAATAATGTTTAGGATAGACACGGGGCGATAATTACCTACTTCATTCTTGTCATTTTTCTTGAATAAAGGTATAACACGAGCTGATTTTAAACTACCAGGAACACAACCTTGAATTAAAGATAAATTTAAGACATGACAAAGAGGATATGCAATTAAGAGAGCAGCATTTTTAACAAATTTTGACAGGATACCATCAAGACATTTCGCTTTATTAGAACCCAAACTACTTATTTTCAGAAATCAAAGAAAAACTAAAATCACCAGGTTTGACACCTTTATGAGAGTAAAAACTATTAACAAAACTTTCACCAAAATCTTTTACACTTTTAGGAAGTTTTGAAACTAGATTGGAAGCAACAGAAGTATAGAAACTATTAAATTCTTTAGCTACTTTATGCTTGTCAAAACATACTTCATCATCAATATTTAAACCTATCGAACTATTAGATTGACCCTTTTTAGAGGGAATCCCCAATAGTTTCAGATGATCCCATATCGACCTTGACTCACTAGCATTATTCAAAACAGAATTGAAGCAGTTTTTCTTTGCTTGAATTATGCAACTTTGAGCTTTGTTTCTAAGCCTTCTGAAAGATACGAAGTTATCAATAGTTTTGCTACATTTGTTACTTCGAAAAGCTATATCTCTTTCTTTAATGCACTAGAGAACATCTGAATCAATCCAGGGTTTAGTTCGTTTCTTAATTCGTACACGTTTTAGAGGAGCATGTTGATCAAGAATTGTTAAGAAAATATATTTTAGATAGTTCCAGGCTAAATTAACTGCATTACTTAATAAAACGCTGGACCAGTCTGCTTCTAAAAGAGGCTGTTGAAAAGTTTCTTTATCCTAGTTTTTCAAAGATCGAATGTCAATAGTATTATTCTCCTCCAAGAAAACCTCTTGACACTTTTCTTGTACAATAATTCAACTGGTAATCACTTAAAGAACAGTTGACTACACCACTTTGACAACACACAGTGTAATTAGTTAATTATCTAACCGATTACAGAAACCAAGAGGCCTTTTTTCTGCAGAGCGCAGAATCAAACCTCTTGTCAGCCTGTGCAGACTGACTAGAGTCTTTGATTGGTGCACATTTGAAATGTGACCCGTTGAACGACCTTGGAAATCCGTAAGCCAAATTTAATCAGATCATGAAATTGACAAGGTGAATATTTTTTGAATGAATGCAGAATGAAATTGAATGAGTTGGTGGAGTGAGTTTTTTGGGAAAAATTAAGGGGGCGTAATATATCCTTGCTAAGTTCGTTCAAATTCGTTAATTACTACCTTTATTAAAAATCTCCCAGATTTCCGTTTTTCTGTCTTTACGGGCCAATCAGTCGTTTCAAAATTTACACCAGCCAACAAAATTATAGAAATATTTGCTCGACTTGAACGAACTATTGATCGTTTTGAACAATTTTTGAGTGTTTTTAATGGTACGAGTAAGATTTTATGACGAATGAATGGAGCATCGAGCGAGTGTTAAGTGACAATATCACTATGTTGAAAAAGAAGCTGTATTTGGAAAAGATATTGGTCAACTAGGGACCGCATATAATCACATTGTTGAGATACTTCCATTCTTCAGCCAAAACATAAGATATGTATGAATTTGTGGGTCTGACAAAGGGTTATAAGAAAAAATAGAGTATCATCACTCGCTCTTAACTGGTGCGTTGGATTACTGTTTCTGATGAATCTGCTTTGCGTGCAGGATGACAAACGGCGCAAACTGTTTGCCAACTATACCCCGCTTTGCACGTGATATTGCGTGCAAAGCGGGGTAAAATTGGAAAACAGATTGCACCGTTTTGTCATCTTGAACACAGGACTGTTCCGGAAGAGATCCCTTTATTACTCACAGTCGAGATATGCCGTTATTCAAATCTTATTACGACCACCCTCTATACGCTGTGTTTGAATTACATATAAAACAAGGAAATTGCCAGGTTAAAAGTGTTTCTTTTCAGTGATATCATAGTTCGTCGGTCATCTTCTCAAGCCATGAGTTTTAACTTTGCCTCGTTTCTCCTTCCTAGATAATTACCAGTACTCGCACCGAATGTGTTGGCAAATGAAAGAACCGTGATCGATAGCCGCTCCCGGGAATCGAACCAAGGACCTTTGGGTCAAGAGGCCGACGCTCTACCTCTAGACCACGGACCTCACACTTATGTGATCATTTCATCATTTGAATCTTCCCAATAAGATGATTTCAATGAGTGTCCACAACGAAAAGTTGACTTTTGAATTGTAGAAATATTTCAAAAAGAAAATCGGATTTATTCTTTCAATTTTAAAATATTAAGTATATTATTAAACAGAAATGAATGATTAAAATGTGCATTTCAATTCAATGATTATTTATCTGATTCATGCAACGACGCGACTTGTTAGTTTAAGGGCCAATAGAATTTTCTAAATGACGATTTAATCAAACCATAAATCTGCTTTCTCAACTTTTATGTTCCAGATTTTGACTGTTTGGAACATAATTTAAAAAAATAGATGATATGAATGATTGGTTATGGAACACCGAATCTATTAAATGAGTCATCTATAAACAGATAAAAACGAGGATGTGCCGAGTTTTACCTGTTTTTGATTATGAGTTTGATAAATTCTGTATTTTATGATCACAAATTTTATATTCTATTTTTGATATGACCCGGGTTTTAACGAAAATCCGTAAACATTCTCGAAATTCAACATTTCAATTTTCGTCACAATACAAGTACATACATTATCACGTAATTTTCTCGGTTACGAAATAGCGTTGCTAATCATTTGAATAGTTTTCCGTGTAATATCAAAAATATTCAACGGGATTATTTCACTCCCGCGACGTAGGTCATATTATAAAACATTTTAATTTTCCATGAGCACATACAAATACTTTACTTATATCGTAAGAAGGTTAACAAAGAATCGATTGTGATATTAAGAAAGCTTTTGTATAACGTAGTTCTACGAAATTGACAAAAAATGTCTGTCATATAAAATTTTATTTGTATTTTAGAAATATGGAAAATCTCAATAATTGGTCGATGGAGCATTGCAATAATTGATAGAAGAAGTCGAAATATACCGAAAACGGTACCCACTCTGAATGTAGAATAGTCATGTTTTTGACGTCACATAAACCCACGTGCAATATGACGCGCTTTCATGTCTGCGCCTGCATTATTCCCGAGAACTATTCCGTCGAATTGCCGAAAGTTCCCGAGTGCGGGAATAATGAGAGAGCAACTTTGAAAGCGCGGCGTTTCGCACGAGGGTTTGCGTAAACGAAATCTGGATTAAAACTAGGCATATTATAGTTTTATGAAAAATGCGATTCAAAAGATTCATGAGGACGATCAAAACGCATTGAAGAAACGTTCTAAAGCATGACCCGTATTTAAAACGCTTTCGTCTTCGTTACTTTCCAGTTGACGGAAAAGTACTAGCGATGTTTTAAAATTTTGCTATCCATAGATGACGCCCTTTGCGTCTCCTTTCATCTTAATACGTAGCTGACGTAAACCTTGCTATCAAATATGACTTTAGCCTTCACCTTAAGTGGAAATATCGATACAAAATGATCTCTACTTATACTAGTATAAGTAGAGATCATTTTGTATCGATATTTCTACTTATTCTTCCTTATCCCTCCGTCGGGCAAAAAGGAACCACCTCGGTAGAGCGTAAAGTGTCGACCCTTGTCTAGCTGTGCCTACTGAGAAAGCTGTATAGGGTCGACAATTTTCTGAATTCAGAAAATTCATTTCTTCCTTTCTGTTAACAACTTTTTGAAATGCGCCCCAAGAATCTTCCGTATAGCATTTCAAATGAAAGAGAAATACATAAGTAATAATTAAAAGATATCTTATCTTCACGCTTGGTTGTAATTACACAAGCGACAATCTATACCCGGAAAGGGGATTTTTCTTATTTTTTTTAATTACCATGATCAAAATTGATATAACAGCGTTTAATAGCTTCACATAAGTAATTCATTAAACAGGATGTGTTGAAAGGGTAAACTTATCCAAGCAAGTAGTGATTGGAGGAAAGAGTACTATCGAAAAAATTAACGAATTAAAATTTGAATCTAAGAGCCTGGCAAGCGCATGACACGATATAAGACAAAAAGGGGACATTGAATATATCAGAGGTCAAGCAAATGGCACATTTCAGAATCAACGTGTAAATTGGAAGGTAGATTTGGTTATTTGTATGGAGCTTAACACTAGTTTTAACAGTGAACTGGTGGTGACTTATGCACCGTCGAATGGTTTCCTGCCAATTCCAACACCAGTAAATCTCAACAATTCATGCGGTATACAGAGACATGTAGAATAATCGTTCTGGGGCCCGTTTTACTAAACTTCTACGAAACTTCTCCTTTTTTTTCATTCATTGTTAGATTATGCCTTGCAATATCTCCTTGGAATCGTCTTCTAAAGACGATTCCAATGAGATGATGCATGGCTGAATTAAATATTTAGTGACTACTGTAGATGCAACTGTTGACTTACGCAAAAATGATTGGACGATGTTTCAGAAAATGTGTTAAATGTTTAAAAGTCGACCATGGTTGGCCTGCGCATGCATGTCGTCGGTTCAGGCTAACCAAAATCATAACGTCTAGCATTTCCAAAAAAAAACCAACAAAAAAACCCAAAAATACAATTTTTAGCTTGAAAGGTCATTCTCCTGTATATCTCGATTACTAAAGACTAGCGGAGTCAGCGCAAGGCCGTAATTAATGAGCTATGTTTAGATAATAAATTTTATCTAAGTTTATGCAAATAAGGAAGTTTATGCAAATTTCATAAGAAAGATTAATCAACCCAAGATAGCGTGTTATCAATGTTTCAATGGGTTGTCGTTTAATGTGTGTACTAAGGGTTTGAAAAGTTCATACTCATGGACAGTCGGGGATTAGTTGGCTTTTTGTCCCAAATTCAATTTATTGTGACTGAAACTCATCACAATTCTTGTTTTCACTAAGGTAAAGTTCATACCGGACTCCATATCGATCCAAGGTAATCCGGTTCTCATTAGAACGACATCGGTTTCGACACTAGTGACGTCATTTTTTGAATAACTTTTCAGCATCGATGCTTCTGATTCCGGGTCAGGCAGGTGTTATGTTAATTCCAAAATGGCGTCGAAAAGTAGTGCGCAACAGTGCGTTTTAAAGACCAAAATGTCCTCCTTTTCTTTTCGTGAAATTTACTTTTGTAATATTCTATTTAGTGTTCTGCACGGGTTTATCATACCTGCTATCGGAATAGCGACATATCCTGATAATAATCAAAGCGGTATATTTCAATCATGCTTGTGCCTTCCAGTAGATAACTCCGTTCACATAGATGTCCTCTCTGCGCATGCATATTAAAGTTATTCTTAAATTATTACGTATTCTCTCACGTCCTTCGAACTGTAATATGAGCTTTGCCTAAGATGGCAGGATGTCGTATCCTAACATCAAAGGGCAAATCTATATATTAAAAAAAAGCCACAGGGAAAGTGACGGATATCCGTTACCACCTATTTTGACTTCAAAAATCGTTACCTCGAGACCGCAGACTCTCCCATATCTGGTAAATTCGTCACAAAAAAGGTATCTTTGATAAAGACGAGCGATTGTTACCATATCTTAGCCATATCTTAGCCTTTCAACAATTTTAACTGCCCTGCGTTCTGTATGACAAAACGGTGCAAAAAGCAAATAATTATATCCCGTTTTGCAATTGCAATTGTATTCTAAGCGGGGCATAATTGGCAAAATGTTTGATGCGTTTTGTCATTCTGAACGCAGGGCTGATGTAGGTAATCTAGGGGTCAGCACAAGACTATTGCAAGTGCCTATAAATATATAGGCACTTACAATAGATTTGCGCTGAGTCTTCAAAATACTATTTCATCCACAGGGAGATCAAAGGAACAAGTACATACCGCTCGGAAAGCCCTTTGGGATGCACGATGATTCTCCCCCCCCCCCCCGTTTTTAGCCCACGGACGAATACGCTTGTTAATTAAACCCGAATATGTAAAGGTAAAGGTAATGCATGTTAATAGAACGGTAGCCAGTGCGTTGATGCAATGGTTGCGTCATCGAATAACATTTATGTCATGTTAATCGTTTGTTTTATCAAAATCTTATCTTTCGCTAAATATGGAAGGTATAAATGCCTTAGCATTTTGAACTCCACATTCCATATTTTCTAGGTAAAAGTTTTATTAACTTTCTTTTCTGACGAGTTAGCGATACAGATATCTGTTATCCACGCCGTGTGTTTGAAATTTACATTTATTCCTTAATGTATTCTTCATAATAATAAAATTTGTAGCTATTTAGAAAAGGGAATTGTTCTCCATTAAAATAAATTTCATTTTTATTCACTTTGTATGGATGGAACAAAAAAATCGACTAAATTATTTGTAGTTGTGATTGTAGGTTTTTATCATTCGATAGATTAACTAGAAAAGCTTTTACAACGAAACTAAGACCATTCTTACACATATTTATTATCATTGGAGAAAATCATAGTTTCTAACCATAGCTTCCTGTTGTTTTCATTAGTAGCATTTCAGCATTATAATATTCACAATATATTGTTTCTAAAATTAATTGTATTGGCGTAATTTTTATACACTCTTAAAAAATTTCTTTGACGTCGATTAAAATTCGTTTGGTTTTTTTTTCTTAAATAAGACAAAAATACGTAATTACTAAAATTAAAGAAATTCGCGCGTATTGCGATGAATTACCTCGTAGCGTTTCTGTTATACGGCGTCTACTTCTTATTACGCAAAATCTACCCTTCCCACACAGCCAATGCAATATAAGATCCAATGGATTACCTGATAGATCTTCATTATATTGTGAATGAAATGATATTACTCATTTTCCTTTGGAATAAAATGTCTTTACAGAGATTTGAAATGAAAAATAGTTTAAAATGTATGGAAGATCAACGTCATAATGCTATAGGTCTCCATAAAGCAAGCTTCGTACAAGCGCGTGAAAATGACTAAGTTGACTCGGGACAAACTATCTCAATCCCTACGGCACAAGTTTAACCAGACTCATTGCTTTATTCAAAGAGCCAGGTATGTATGACACGTAAAAAGAATGTTCGTCGAGGTAGGCGAATATCTTAATGAAATTTGGATTATTTCACCATCGCTGCAACTTCAAAGACTATTGTAGACTCTAGACGGCGTAGAATCTCCGGACAGTAAGTTTTGAACCAGATTTGAGAGGTCGGGCTCGCCACGCTTTCGCCGTAACGGTCTTAATCGACTTACCATTGTAAATCTTTGATAAAAAAAAACAAACAAATAAAAAACGATTATTTTGTTTTAATTCAGTGAATAGACTTCTGAACTCAGCCTTCTTCCATTTACTTTAAAGACAGAAATATATTTTTGTCTTATCTAAAATATCACTCAATGCCAAAGATATTGCGTGGAAGAGTACATTATCGAAGTTCATTGGATGTAAAATGTCGGTGTTGCAGAACTCGCCCACTCCACATTCGGGCTTTAAAATGAAATACACACGCCGTAGATATTTTGTGCAGCTAAAAAAGGTTGCCTGGAGACCACAGACTATCCCATATCTGGTTAAATCGCCCCCAACACAACGTAATTTTGATAAAGACGAGCGACTTTTGCCAACTGATAAAGGTTATCTAGGGGTCAGCATAAGACTATTGTAAGTGCCTATAAATATATAGGCACTCACAATGGTTTTGCATTGAGTCTTCAAAAAGGGTTTCCTCTGAATTCCAGTGTTGTTGGTTTGTTAAAGGTTCATGGACTAACATGACCCACTCTTTAACCTAGATAACTTTTAATTTAGCATCACCCAAAGTCGCTTTTCAGGAGCGTGGAAATGAAAAATTATTAAGCATTTTCTACGGTGTCCAAAAGCGGCGACTTTTAAAAATGTCGCATGCACACTGAAACGAACTTCTAAACGGCCACTTTAATCCGGCTAGCTAAGCGGTAAGGCATTTGGATGTTAATACTGGGATCATGAGTTCGAACTCCTGCTCGGCTTACTTTCATCTGACCTTCGACAAAAAAAATGTTACATGAGTCATTTGCCATGCACCAAAAAGATTACTATTTGAATCAAAGCGCTTAAAGCGTTGAAGGCCTGGTTTATAAAGAGGCAAGGTGACATTTGAAGGCATGCACTCCAATTTTTCAATCTTTTTAGTGAGTCTTTTTAGGCGAAGGGAACCAAGGGTTCCGAACTCACTTCAAAGGCAAAATGTGTGTATTTCCGTTCATTTATCGTCGCTACCGTAGCACATGCCCATATGAGTGACGCCCCCAGAAGACGGTTAGTTGTTTCGGAGGATAGTGGAAGGATACATGACGAAACTACTGATGAGATCTGCAATGGTTCTTTAACGTGCTCGGTGTAAAGCAAAAGGAAAAATGTCGAACGGTATGCTCATTATATAGCGCTGAGTCCGAAAAAAAAGACAAACCACAACTAATTCAAAAGGTATAGATTACTACGCCCGATACCGCTTTGCAGACAGGCGCATATCGCGTTTTTATAATTTTAGTTGAGTTGATAGGTTTGCTACTAGTAAGTCAATTTATCCATTCGATCGTCTAACAATCGTAGTAATGCTGTTTTTCTAGGGGCACATCCTTGTCGGCTCTTTCTTTAACATTGAATTGAATTCCATAAAGAAATTATATTTTATTTGGGAACACAAGACATTGACAGGGTCAATTTCTAACTTTTCAACAGTATGATCCACCCTATACTCATACCCCATTTTTTTTAATTTCTACCCTAGATATATATCAAAACCATCATGCTGATTTATCGTATGCAACCTGTTCCAAGTTGGCACAGTCTAAACATTTGTCGTCTGTCTAAGGGTTTAAGGATGGGACAAGTATCTTAATTGTTTCTAATTTAGATTAGACCATTACAAGACAACAAATATTTAGACAGGTCCAAATTGTAAAAGGTTGCAGAATACATACAATTTGTGGGCAAATTAGTAAAATTTGTAGCAGAAAGGGTAGATAATATTAGGGAGAAGATGTTAGTTAGCAGCGTCTTCTTCTTTTCCCTATTAGCAAGGTCATTCGTCAAGATCAAATATAAAATCTATGTATCTTTAACACAATAGTGATTTTGGCAGTGATAAGTAAGAAAATATCTGTTATACATACTAAGGACAAAGTGAATAATCAAGGTTATATTCAAGAAAATTAACATCGTGTGTAATTTCGTCTATTCAGTCCCCCCACCTTCAGTACTATCAGTACTTTGATTTTATTACAGCGTAGTGATATGCAAGTACTGCTTTGAACACACAAAGCACTTCGTAACGCACAAAAGTTTATGACGGATACTAGACCTATTTTTTTGCGCGCATAAGCACAAAAAAGCTACGTAGTACACGTTTTGTTCGGTTTTTGACTCGATTATCTTTTTCCTATGCCATTTCCAGGATACAGGGTTGTTTCATATGGCCTGCTAAGCCAGGCCAATAAAAACCAGTTGGCTGTTTAGAAGTTCGTTTCAAAGTACTTGTAATCACATACGGAAATGATTCAACCTTGTTTGTCAATACATGCGATATTGTCGCACTGTTCCATGTCTCGCAACCGCCGTCATAGCGAAGTTGGTAGCGCGTCGGATTGTCAGTCTAGAGGTCCCGGGTTCGATAAAAAAAAACATTGGTAAAACAATCATTCTTAAAAATGTAAGTGTTCTTTTAAGTTTGTTTAAACGCTCGTAAGATAGATAAGACAGACCCCCTTTGTAGGCGGAGAGTGCAAATTCTTATAGACTTCTGTGTCTGCCTTGGTTTCTAAATGTTCTCAGCACCACGTACATGGTGAAATTGTAGAAAATGTCACGCACAGGCTTAATGGTCATTTTTGTTTATAAGCATATAACGTGTTATTCGCCACCACAGGTAACTTTAATAAAAAGATTTATACTACTTGACAATAATGTATTGTTTTATTACGCACTTCAAAATTGTTCTTATACACAGATAAATTGCCCTCGAGCATGATAAAGACATATTTGTCGAGGGCTGATGAACGTTAATAAATAGAGAAAAATTGTTTGTGACAGTGTAAGATCGATCTCGCTTTCATTGAGTGAACAACAAAAGATGCATTTCCATATTTTCAAGAGGAGGTTCGCAGAGTGAAAATATATAGCTTTTGTTGCTCACGAAAGGAAAGGTTACACGATCTTACACGAAAAATAAACGCTTATTCTCTGTCTTTAATGTTCAAATATGACGATTTTTTAGGATGAGTCAAACAAATAAATCAAACTTGTTCATAATATATGGTGTTACGGTTGATAATATTTTAGTGCTTTCTGAGCTTCAGAAGTTGAGAGTGCATGTCAGGGGATCAGTGCAACACTATTGTAAGTGCCTATATATTTATTTATAGGCACTTACAACAGAGTGGCACTAATCCTTCGTCGTATAAACTGTACCTGCACATTCTTGCTGCGGGATAACGAAACATCTAATTATATTCTTTATATATTCTTTATTTCCTCGATATTTGAAAATTATGTTTACAAAAGGGATAGACAATATAAACATAGTGAACATTGTGGTTTGAAAATATGAACATGTAATGAGAGGACAAAGCCAAGCAGAGAGAGTAAAGCTTTGAAAAAGAGGAGGGATGAGTGAGAGAGACGGACAGATAGACAAACAAACTTATATACAAGAATACGAATTTTAATTTATGCTATTTGCAAACCTCGCAATTTTAGTTTGATCAGAGCTGCAATTTCGAGGCTAGCGAACAACATAGATCATTGACAATCGCATGAAGTGAGCTTGCAATTAATATTGCCATTAATAATAATAATTGTCCGAAACGAAATGACAAGAATCCTTCTTGTATACTAACAGATTTTTTTTAAATTTCACTTTCAATAATTGTTCAGATAAGTTAATCATAACTTGTTAAAGCATTCTTTTAGTAAAGACATATAGTTGCGAGACATGGGTTGATAGAATAGAGTTTTACCCCGCTTTCAACATTTTTTCAATTATATCGAGGCTGAAGCACCTAACAATAGATTTTGGCATGGCTATGGGATTTAACATGATTATTAATTAGATAACGTATATTCTAAGCAAGTACCAGACTGCACGTCTGTGCAGACTGATCTTATTCTATACTATCAGCCAAAGCATTGCCTAAATCAAGAAAACGCCGTGACAGCACGAGACAGCTTATTCTACATTTTCCACCCAATGTTCGAAACGAAGGAAGCGTAATGAGACAAGAACATTTTTGAACAACCAATTTCTGCTTTTCTCAGAGCGTTGTCAGTGTAAATACTTTGGAGTGTCGCTTGCAGACAATTTTATCTATTTGTTGTTGTTTTTCCCAGATTATATCCAGAGATTAATTGATTGATTGAGTCGATTTTACGCCGCTGTCAACATTTTTCAGTTATATCGCGGCGGCTGGAGCACCTAAAATGTATTCCTGGTATTTCTCTCATCAGTACTTACACCACATCCTTTCTAGCCTCCAGCTGCTATCCCACATAGGTCTACGATTATTAACCCGTTGGTGAGAGACGAGTAGTCGAAAAGAATGAGTGCCGCCGTCGGGGATCGAACATGGAACCTCTCGTTTGGTAGTCCGAATCGCTACCAACTGCGCTTGGACGGCGGCCAGGAGATGAAATAAAGTAATCTAAATTGACACTTTCTATGGGAGAAGAAACCGAAATAATCCACAAACCCCGTTCCATGTAGTCACAAAGTTGTCGAAAACTTTCCCTTATCACTAAGAATAGACTTTAAGTGCAGTTCGCCTTAATGAGGAGCTGTCATTTAATTGATTGATTGAATGGAGTTTTACGCCGCTCTCAACATTTTTTTCAGTTATATCGCGGCGGCTGGAGCACCTAAAATGTATTCCTGGTATTTCTCTCACCAGTACAACCACGGCATCCTTTGCTAGCCTCAGGCTGCTATCTCACATAGGTCTACATTTATCAACTCTGTTGAGAGACAAGTAGTCGGAAAGAATGAGTACCGCCGTCGGGGATTGAACCCGGGACCTCTAGATTGACAGTCCGACGCGCTACCAACTGCGTTTTCACGGCGGCCCAGAGATGAAATAAAGTAAACTACATTGACTATACCTGAGAGAGAAGAAACCAAAATAATCCACAAACCCCGTCCCATATTGTCACAAACTTGTCGAATACTTTCCCTTATCACTAAGATTAGACTTTATGTACATTACATTTTAATGAGGAGCTGTCATTAGTACTCGCGCATGCGTATACTATGATAAGGATAGGTTGATTTGTGAACATTAACTATAGGGACAATCGCTCTACAACAGTTTATTCACACTACTCACCTATTCATACGCTCAATGCATTTCGCGCAATTAGCCATGCGTGCAAGTTTGTGCTTTTTCGAATAATGCGTCACCGCGATTACTCGAGAATTTGTCGTCGGTGTTATATCATCTAGTCAAAGTAGATGATTCCAGATGTACATTTCAGAATTTGAACCTGTCCTATCTGGGAAATAGATTTGATCCCTGACGGTGGCGCTCATACTTCCGACTATTTGTCTCGCATCAATGGGACGATAACTGTAGACCTGTGTGGGAGAGCAGCTACGGGCTAGGGACGGATGTAATGGAAGTACTAGTGTGAGTTATATCCGGAAACCATTGTTAGGTGCTCCGGCCGCCGCAATATGAAGAAAAATTGTTGAAAGCGGCGTAAAACCCCATTCAAACAAACAAACATGGGCAAAACAATCTTGGTATTTAACCTGATTTAATTTTTGAATAAGCACAGCTAGCGCCACAATTGATGGTTGCTGGTTCGAGCCCCACCGAAGGTGGGTAGTGTTATATGGCAGGACACTTTACAGACAGAGCCCCAGCCCACCCAGCTATAAAAGAGGATTTATCATCCTTTACCTCTCTCTGTTTGTATGATAAGATCCGCATTTAGTTAGGACCACGATGGAAAGAAGAGTCTCTCGATCCTTTATCTTGTTATCCTCGAGTAAAAATCTGAGCACACAATGCTGAGTTATGTTGATAAATAAAGATTTTAGACTGACGCTTCTGACTGCTTTCGGGGTACATATGATAAGTTGCTGGTTACAAAAAAGATTTCATTGCTTTTTTGCCAAAAAATACAAAAGAAATTAATTTAAAAAGTAATTAGCGGCCAAATACAGACTTACAATAGCGACCAAATGAATTTCATTTCTACAGTTGCTTTTTTATTTACTGGATCAAAAGCATAGTAAAATACCGATGCTATTGCTTTCAAAGTTAGAAGATATATATATAATACATACTTAGTGTTTTGTATGAGAAAAAATATCTAACGAGGTTGGGAGAATTGATCATTGTCGAGGCTCTACAGAGACAATTTACAATTCTCACAACCGAGTTAGATATTTTTTTTCATACAATACATTAAGTATGTATTGTATTTATCTTATAACCTCTATTTGTCTTGTTTTCTTCGATGTTTCTAACTGAAATGCAAGTTTCTAAAAATAACCGCGTTATATCATTGGTCTAAAAATAACTATTTAATATCATAAAAAATATCATATTGGATGTTATCACACAGATATTTTTATAGTTATAAGATAAATGACGTTCTGTCAAGGCACGTAAACCGCCTGTGATCTTCGCCAAGAGGCCTCAATCTACTTATTACAGAAGTTTTAGATAGCTCGCTGCGGTATTTAAAGAAGTCCTATTACTGTAGACGGCTGAGATAAGACCAGACAATTTGTAAGTAATCTCATCGACGAAGTATAGGTAAGAAAACGTATATCATCGGAGGATATGGATTCAAAGCGTGCTCATAAGGGAATCAACGTGGCCATACCTGCCCAAAGCGGCGCTTTTGCCTTGTTGGACGTACAGCCACCTCGCAACTCCGGTTATCTCTGGCCGGTACGATTATCGAACTTCCGATCCCAGAATTACTTCATAGACAGGCTTTTTTTTTTTGTTTAATTTGGTTTCAACGCCGATTTTAAGAAACAATAGTAATATCCCGAAAGCTGACGCACCTATCAATGGTTCCAGGCCCAGCCCCCAAGCTGCTTTCCCTCGTTGGTTTAGATTTTTCAATCATTGGCTGAGGAAAAATGTCTGAATGAGATATGTGACGACGCTAGGGATCTCGTTTCTTTTGAAGCCCTACCCGACTAGCTTTGCGATAACGCATTGGACTGTCATCCTTGGGTCGTAAATTCGAACTACGGCTCAAGAAACGTCGCGGTGGTGCGGATGCGGAAAAAGGACAGAAACATATAAATAGGTGCATCATCCGCCACAATTTAACTGCAATAAATTTGAAATGCCTTTAAACACCATACATACATACATGCTCATTTTGTTTGAATACGAAATTGACAGCAATGCAAGTAAAGCGGTACATTCGAGGAATTGAGTTGTATGGTAGTCTATTCATATAAGTATGGATTCATCAGAAGAAAATGAATAGATAAACAGCACACAAAAATGTTTCCAAAATTAAAAGTTTAATTTTCTATTAAAAAGTCTTTGTGAAATAGAAGATCGAGTATATTGACGGGTTTACAGTTACTGTGAAGCACCCTTAAACCTTTTTAAGAAAGAATTCCTACATGTAATGAATAAACGTGCAAGAAACGTTGAACGAATTATGTTATACCATTTGAGATAGAAGTATATCGTAGACATTTAAAAAAAAATATGAGCGAGACATTTCCAATACTTTGACGTGTGTGCGAGATTCAATCATTGGGCAGCCTAGAAACAAATTAGTGCCATTAGAATATTGTCTGATTGCCAACGATACTTTGATATTTAATCTATATACAAAATGCGAAGCAAGACTCTGGTCAGACTGTGCGGATGCACAGGCTGGCCAGAGTCTTGGTGTATATTTGAAATGGTTGGAAATGTCCCGCACAGGTTTATAAAATATACAGTCAATTCAAATTTCTCAAAGCGTGGCGTAGGTCATATCAAGTGCACAAACATAAAACATTACGTTGCTTCCTATTCATTTGATAAATGCATTTATGGAATGGTCCGATAGTGGTTTATAGTCCGTTTGACTTCTATATAGACCAACATTTCGCCGAAAATCTCAGAATCGAATTAATGAACCGTATTTTGTTCTTGTCATATCATATTTTGCATCTAATACTATGAAGAATTTTTTTTAGAATTTTTGAAGTTGAAATAATGCTTTTGTCCGTCCGTCTACACGTTAACTTTCTTCATTTTATACATACTCGTGTCCGTAAAAACGGAACAGCAAAATGTCTATCCAAAAATAGCTCTGATTTGCAGAGTCAAAAGCGTGTTTTTAGCAAGTCGTTTTAGTTTAAAATCGAGTATTTTTGTAAAATTATTTTTGTCGAATTTTTTACTTCCTTATGATATCAAATCTTAGTGTATTATGTATCTGTTCAAAAATGGGTTGCCCAGATAATTTCTTATAGTTTGATCAATTCTGAGATGAACCCCATATTCCCTTATTTAGACCAATCAAAAAGGATTATTTTACGAAGTCGTTGTTTCACGAGGAAAACTAGATAAGCAGGCGAGTAATAACGGTACAAATCACGGGATATTTAAGTTTAAGAAGTCCTGACCGTCGATACGCTAATTAGCTTGTCCAAATATGGAATAATGGAGAATTCTTCTGTCAAATGTTTAGTATAAAACCACATGTTTTACTATTTGTTTAAATTTTTTACAACTAAATAGCCATTACCACTCCTCGTGTTTAAGTGCAGAAAATGTAAAAATGTTATCATTAAGTAGATAGACAAAATCATTATTTTAAAATCATTTTGTTTCCAAAAAATAGTTTTTGGAATGGTATTAAGCTAAAATTATTATTTTACCACATAGAAAAGAAATTTTACGTAATTGACGAAATGGTTGGTCCATATAGAAGTCAAACGGACTATACCGAGGATGGATGCAAGTTTATTTGAAGAAAATTTAATCGTTTTAAAATCTGTAAAATTCAACAGCGTTTCCTACCTTTCTCTGAAGAACATTTGATTGAAAAATAGTATGTGTACATATGCTACAAAACATAATAGCATCGATGTGAGATAAATTCAATGGTTACTGAAATATAACGTACAGTGCGAGTAAGAAGGCTTATACCTGGAAAGGTGTTGTAAAAAAGTGTCCGATGTAGAAGCATGCAAGATGGCAGCGTAAACAACAATAAAGTGTAAGTAAATTTTTAATCGTAAAAATACAGGATAATTTCACTGTTGGTGTTAAACAAAATACATTTTGACCAATATAAAATGTCCGATTTTCTTATTTTCTCATTGATTTCTCGTGATGAATAATGATTCGGCTACTTTCAAAACATGACGACCAACGTCGTAGGGGAACGTTTTTTTTTTTCTAGAGCTCGGACTGTTTTAAAAAGTAAAAATAAGACATTCTTTATAAAAAGATGATCGTTTAACAAAGCAAAAACTGAAAAAAAATATGTTTTAAATCAATGCCTTGAATATAATTGCATCAAATAAAACAAAAATGATTGAGATTGCTGCCGTTGTTGTTGTTGTTGTAGCCGCCGATATATCTGTTGACTTGATGTTCGCCTTAATTTCCACAACTCGACTATATCGCCTTAGGACTGGTGACCTAAAATGAATGAAAGACTGGATTTAAGTCTAGCACTAATTATGACAGCTGGCTTCGCCCCATGAACTTCGTAACGGCAAGCCCACTCAGAATATTTACTGAAAAACATTAAAAAACTACAGAAAACATTCCAGATAATTAAGATGGGATCTCAACTTTGAACAACGTTGGCTACAGTTAATAACATCGTGAAATTGACAATCATTCCGATCAAAATCATTCTAAATCATTCACTCAGCGCTCCATTCATTCATTCCAAACACTCAATCAAATCGATCAAAAACGCTCCAAACTCACTGAAAAACATATAACAACAACTTCGTTCAAACTAATAATAGCTAGGAAAAAATCGGGATTTCACTTATTTAATTGAAATTGTAGGCGTCTGATAGGTTCTTGAAGAAATAGGGAGCTATCTTATGAACTTGTATGCATATTTTATTAAAAGGAGGTAATCAATATTGCTAATTTTGTTCATCCTGAACAAAATTTGCAATACTTGATTACCTCCCATTAAATTCACTCAAAAGTCGCTCCACACACTCATTCAATTTCATTCCTACATCATTCCAAAATCATCCACCTTGTCAATTTCACGATATTTTTAACTGTAACTAATAGATCTATTGATAACTTCAATCTATTTTACAGTGTGATAATAAAAATATGATAGGTAGCGAGATAGTGTGTAGCGCTTTTTAATTAAGAAAAGAAATCCTTCAAGAATTAACTTAAATTCTGATTTTTTCTCAGTAAAAGATATTTTATAAATATTTATAAATATCGAATGAAAACTAAAGAACTTTGGAATTGTCAAACATATGCTGATGTCATAATAAGCTTTTGCTATATCTATTTGTCAGTTAAATTATAAATTTCCCCTTATTCTGAAACTTTCCTTCGCGAATGTTATTATAAACATGTCATTGTAATGTCACAGTAATAATTGTGTTGGCACTCTCTTTTGTATTTAGAATTGTAACGTATGTTGTGCGATGGCCTATATACGAAATAAAATATCTGTCTGTTTGTGATATTACGAAAATTGAAAATGACGAGCAAAAGGTTTAAAAGGTTTAAAATAAAGATTGGAACCCTTCCCCATTTGTTAATCCATTTATGATACGTTGAAGATAATAACAATTCTGAATCGGTTTTATGGACAAAAAGTGAATGTGGTGAACGCATTGTGTGGCTATCATTACTATCGTGATGTTTTTGTGTTGTTGGTTCTTGTAGCAACTGCCCAGCGTTCAAGATAACAAAACATGGCAAACTGTTTTCAAAATACGCGGCAAATTGTTTACAATTTATGCCCCGCTTTGCACGCTTGGGCACGTGCAAAGCGGGCCATAAATTGCAAACACTTTGCCACGTTGTGTTATACTGAACGCAAGGCAGTATATTGTTTCAATCACTTATTTTTGACTTACCTCGAACTGAGTTGTATGGTATGGTTTCCTATCGGTAAATTAACACTATCTCCGCAGATCTCCTCCCAAGTATCACCCCCGTCTGTACTATATTCAACAGGGTGGTTGGGGAACCTAGTTACTACTTCTAGTGTAGCACCCTCAACTCTGAAATACATTTTAGTTATATTAACCCTTCACTGTTTAATCCCTGCCTTTTACGTGCCTGTGATTTTATGATTGAGAAAAGATTGTGAAAAAAGAAGAAATTGCTTCTAACAAGCAATTTCTTCTTTTTCCACACTATTTTCTACCCTACTGATTGCTTATTTTTCAAATTAAATCCACTTTAAATTTTCGTCTGCAAAACCTTTGAATTTGGACAGGTCCAAAATTTTGCAAAACATGAAAGGGTTAAATTGAACAGTCAAACTTGAATTAAAGTATCTACGATCGAATTGTCGGTTTTCTCAAATTCTCAAATATTGCCGAGATATATATTTGAAATGTGGGCATTAACAATGGAGTATTTAAAAAAAAATTGAAGCACGGATGGCATTGTGACGTCATTTAAGAGCCTTACCGTTTAAAACCCGCCAAAATTAGTATTCGAATTGAATTACCATCTCTGTGTGGAATCGAATTTCATTTCACAAAAGAATCTAGCCCTAGGAGACATAAGCCGGTGGTTGACGTTTCCAACAATTTCATGTTCTATTTTCAGAAATATTTAAAATAGAGACTATAGATCTCATTCGGAACACCACTCGGTCAATCTCACGATCAACCTCGGATGTACATAGACGGACTATTTTTAAAAATTACGGGAAAACCTTGGAAAAAATAGATGACGTCAGTTAAAATGGCGTTAGCCCTCAAAACTTTGAGTGAAAACATTCGACGTCGCCAACGCTACTCGTTTAAGTCACTGACGTGAAACCATTGTATCCTAATATAAATATCTTTAGGTTCTTAAATAACGGCTAAAAAACTTAATTTTTGAGAATGATTCGTCATTCTCAAAAATTAAGACTTTTCAGCCGTTATTTACTGTAAAAGATATAAATCTACAGTGCTAGTTTTTCTTATACTGTTTCCGCCTAACAAAATGCGCAATTTTGTTACATACCCATCCGCCTTATATACATCCGAGGTCTGTTGCAGTTTACGGAAATGGCCGAGTGATGTTCCGAATGTATAGATCTGTAGCAAGGATGCACAGGTTGATCTTAATCTAAACATTGCGCGCTTGTAAAATCGTTAGAAACATGCTCATATGATGTTTGTTTATGAAATAATTTCATCTCGCGTTGGTGTGTCCTTGAATAAAGTCTAATTGAGAAGGAGTTATATGCAAAAGGTAAACTTCGAGGGCGGAGCCTGAGGATTTTTCTTTGGATATAACGTTGGATGACGGAAAACGAGAATTCCGTTGTAACGGGAGAAAAATAAACTGTGCAAATCCGTTCCCAACAAATAAGTGTCGGTATACGAAAATGTCGATGTAACGGATGTCGATCAAACGGGAGTTGACTGTATATAATACGCACTTACTTCGTAGTGTTTTGTATAAGAAAAAATATCTAACGAGGTTGGGAGAATTGATCATTGTCGAGGCTCTGCCGAGACAATAATCAATTCTAACAACCGAGTAAGATATTTTTTCATACAATACACTTAGTACGTATTATATTTATCTTATAACCTCTATTTGTCTTGTTTTTCATCGATGTTTTTAACTGAAATGCTTCTAAAAATAACCGCATAATTCATTGTTCTAAAAATAACTATGTGATCATAAAAATATCATACGGTATGTTATCACACGGATATTTGTATAGTTATAAGATAAAAACAGATAACAACGTGACTACGCCTAGTTTTTATCTGTTTCAGATGACGAGTTTAATAAATTCGGTATAAAATAAGCACAAATTTTATTTTCTATATATAATATGACTCGAACCTTTGCGATAAAACAAGAAAAGATTACTACTTTATTTCGATTCATGATACAGGCTGCAGACTGCACAGGCTCGCCAAATCCTTTGCTTTGCACACATTTGAAATTGTTGGAAATGTAACGCACAGGCTCAAATAACAACGACGAAATGTTCCTTACCTGGCACCAGGGGGCGGTACTCTGTAAAGTATATGGTTATCCTCTAATCGTGGCAATTCCTTTTCTCCCAAAAGTTGAACGAATACCTCAAAGTTTTCGTCACGATCTGCAATTCTCCCTTCAAGGTCGGCTCTGTCTTCCCATGGTGCTTTATGCCACGCGCGTTCAGCTAGAGCGAGAATTCTTGGAAATCCCATATGATGGAATTGTTCTTCAGTTCTCATTGTTTCGCTGAACATCACTGCTTGGATTCCTGCACAAAAGTATAACATGGTGGCCTATTCCTACCACTTAATACGAGAAATAGCTATTGGATCTGTCATGATATTATATTTGAAGAAGCTGGTTTTAATCTTATTTAGAATCGTTAAATATTTAACCCTTTGCTGTTTAATCCCTGCTTTTTACGTGCCTGTGATTTTATGATTGAGAAAACATTGTGAAAAAAGAAGAAATTGCTTCTGACAAACAATTTCTTCTTTTTACACACTATTTTCTACCCTACAGAATGGTTATTTTTCAAATTAAATCCACTTTAAATTTTCGTCTGCAAAACCTTTGAATTTGGAAAGGTCCAAAATTATGTAAAACAGGAAAGGGTTAAGCTAGGCTTGGTGACCTGAATTACTTTTACTATTATAGAGGTCAAGGCCGGCTTGTCTCAAATGAAATGGGGTAAAATATTTTTCTCGCATAAATAGCAACTGTGTGCTTTCAAATCCATTTTCACCCTCATCACATCACATTTCAAAGAAATAACGCGTAAACTTTCATTTAGATGACGTCTTGATGGCCTCATTATCACCGCGTTCTTACAAAAGGATTAATCTGGGCCCGAGGTTATAAAACCTTTTTCAGGCTAAATTCAAAATTTCCTCAAATTTCAATTCCAATTTTGAGATTAAAGCCGTAATTCTGTTTTATTACTCATTTTAATCTATTTACATAAAAGATGATATTAATAAGTTGTTATAGATAACAACTTATTAGTATTATCTTTCATTTTCAAACATTTATTACAATTTAAAATTTGAGAAAATTTAGCCTGAGCCTGAGAAAAGTTTTAACCTCGGGCCCTGATGATTATTCGTCCGTAGGGCGTTATGTTTAAGCCATGTGCTAAGGCAATTGCACTTTATACCCCAAAAAAACGCAGTGAAAAAGACACTCGTCCCTTATAATTGCAATCCTATAGATCGAAGAAACTATTAAAATACTCGGCCAAACATTAAAGCTTCAAGTCTACTTTCTGCGCGTGAAAAATTACACAATCTATTTTTAGATCGTGTATTGTTTATCTCGCTATTGAAGTGAAATGTCATAAAGTAAAACAAATGATACACAAATAAACGACAACATCAAAATTCGTAGAGGTTCTTATGACAAAAAAGCTTGTTTCTGCCAAGTTAGCCTGTATTTTCAATCGAAAACGGCGTGGTCGGTCTTAGTTGAGAGGGTTGCTTGAAGGTCTTCGTCGATTTGCTGTTTTCTAAGTTTACGTCGGCTCAGAATCAGAACTGCATGCTTGTAATCGTAAAATCTTTCGAAAATATCTTAATTTATAATGGATTGAATAGAAATGTTGCGTTGATGATCGGGAACTAGGTTAATTCGAGTTCCTACAACACAAGACTTGCAGATCGAAGTTCGGGGGTTTCCCGAAAGACCTATTGCATTTTATAATGAAATAAAGTGCAATGGATTTCCCCACGTGATGCGATTAAAACCAATCAGAATTCTTTATTTTATTGGATTGCAATTATATCATACTGATGTCAAATTGATGGAAATGTCACGCACAGGCTCACATAATAGTAATGAAAAAGTACCTATAACATTCTCTGGTTTGGTCGGCATGGGGCATGGCTGGTTATTACATATTACTGGTAACGAGACCGGATCTCCCATTCTTGTGACGTCAGCGTTGGCGAATATATTTTCGGGAATGAAATCGAAAACCTTTTTGATATCTGTAACACGTGATGCCCAATATAGACCCCGTTCTTCAGGGTCCGGTTCTTGGGGATGGTCAAAATATAAATGTGTTGCTAGCGGAAGGATGACCTGAAAAAAATCACGAGCCAATCAAACCAAAACGAAGCGGACTCTTATAACTGAAGATCATAAAGCAAAAACGTAAATATTTATCCATAATGAAATAGTTTTTGAATCGGACTATTTTCCACGGAAGCTACGACCTTGAAATTATCTTATTTAAGTACTGAATCCAATTATTCAGCGAACAAGCCTTGCGTTAAGGATAGCAAATAGCAAACGCTTTCCTGCCTTTCTATCGTAAACTGTGTGCTTGCTTCAGGTGCTTGCGATAATCGGCTAGAAACGTCACGAAGTGACTTGCATAGCGACCAAAAATGGCAGATAACTTGACCATAATCGATTTTTACTAAAATCCAGGGATTTTACGAAAATTCCGGGTTTTTCATTAGGTTTGGATTTTTTTTCATATGAGGGGCGGGATGTATGAAAAATCAGTATTTCTACTTCATTTTATAATTCTCTTAGTGTTTTCTGGTGGTACAGGGGGATTAATTTTTCATCTAGTCACTTTATTTGCCCAGCAACCGGTCAGTTTTTTTAAAGCTCTTTTGTTGCGTCCAGGAAAGACTGCTTGCCATAAAAATTGTTCGCGACGAGCGCTTTCGTATCCTGATAGTCTTGCACTGACCCCTCGATAAAACTTTATTCTGCCAGCCGTCATAGCGAAGATGGTTACGCATCCATTCCCCGTCGACGGCACTCATTTTTGATGGAGTGTTGATGTGATCACGAGCTATTCTTTGTTCCAATCTTTGTCAAAACTGAACTAATTACCTTATAGCCCTCATTGGCGAATTCCGCCGTTCGCTTTGCAAAACCAAGCTCCCATCGATTATTCCATGGATAAACGTACACATGACTGTAAATACATATAAAAAATAATTCACGTCCATTTGAAACATTAGTGTAAATATAAACCAACTTATCTCACTCACATGACTGTATAAATTTTACAAATGACTGAAAAATTATAGGGAGGAGTGTTTTTACGATTTCTTTAAGGTCATGTGCTCAGGCAATTGCAGTTAATACTTCAATAAACAAAATCAAAAAGATTTTCATGCCGTATATATGCAGTCATTTAACCTCAGAAATAGTGAAATAGTGAGTCTATTTTCGTACTCGATTAAGCGTAATATTACACACAAAATCTTTTTTGAGAGCGCCATATTTTCACGTTTACATGGTCTGGATATCGAAGTTCTCTAGCCTGCGTTCTAACACATTGAAAATACATAGACAGCTGTAGAGCTATTCATCAATTAAAGGAAATATTTCTGCTAGGTTAATCTCTGTTTTCAAACGAAATTAACCTGACAGAGCGTGTTTAAGAGGGTGGTTGGTAAGTCTACGTCGACACGCTGCAAACGGCGACTCAGAATGAGAATTCGTGCTTGCTATCTTCTATGCATTTGAATTAATTTATTACATAGTGATATTAGGTTATGGATGTTTGGTAATGGACGGAAAACCATTATCTTTTGAGTGCCTACAGCAATGGAGTTGCAGAACGAAAGTCGGGGGGTGTCTGAAAGACCCTTTGCGATTTACACATAACTAGGTGCAATAGATTTCCTCACGTGATGCGAATTTAACCCATAAAATATCTACATTTAATTAGATGCAATTATATACAAAATAATCTCAATCAAATTTTACACATGACTTTAAATTTGTACCAGATATTTTTTTCACTACCTTTCTCAAAGAAAGGAAACAATGTTCACAATATTATTTTTGCCGTCCCAAATACCTTATATTTCACACAGAAGAGAAAAATACGGGAAAACGAGTCCTCAATGATAAAAGTAAATCAGTTTTCAACAAACAACAGCTATACAGTTCATATATGGTGATATTTTTACTCACTCTGATTTAAAATCGGAGATCGGGTTTGGAGCATTATTGGAGTACACGCCGTCCTCCCATATAGCCAGGTCAAGGTCGAATTCTGCGATAATATCTGCAACTCGTTTGACAAACTCACGTTGTAAAAATTTGGTTCTGGAAAAAAGTAAAGTAGATCTCATTGAGATGTGAGTATAGGTTTGTTTGTTAGAATGGGGTTTAATGCCGCTTTTATTTTTTCCGTTCATATCGCGGAGGCTGGGGCACTTAAAAATGGGTTCCTGTTATTTGCCGCACTAGTACAACAAGTTCATCCTTGTCTAGCCCCCGCTAGCTATCCCACGTTTATGATTATCAACAGATTTGTAGGAGAAAGTTTTAGAGTAAATAATTCTCGTTTGCCTATTCAAGGCCTTGATATATACACCGAATTCTTTGAAAGACCAATACCCCCCAATGCGCCTCAAATGAAAATTAAATATGTAGTGACGTCATGGGTAATAGTGACGTCACCGAATTACATCCAGCTATGTTGTGATACGAAGGCGGTTTTTGGCTTTTTCTACGAGAAAGGAAGCACTCTGAATGGACAGCTTTTTGAAATTGAAAGGTATTTATTAGAGTATATATTATTTTTTTACTTGTATCTTATTAGCTGGCTTGTTTTATAACTGTAGCACTTTGTGTATACTCGGGTAGTGCGAACAGCGTAGCGAAAAATCATGGCTGCCATGATCGGCTCGAATTTTTGCCTATTTTTCCTTTCGAGGCGCCTTAAGGAAATAATAGCTGTTATACCGGAGTGGTCTTCGATATTTTGATAATTTCACTGGTGATGCAGTGAGTTTATAAAATGATAATCTACCGTCATTTCTCAATAAGCCACCGAAAAGCATTAAAGAAAGGGGATTATTTCTGGGGCAATCGTACATGGGCTGCTTTATTCTGAATGTAAGGCAGATGAACATTTCAAAAGAAACACAACCATTTAAACTGGTTTCTTTAAAATCTGGATCTTATGGACTCTACAACCATAACATTTGTGTCGCTAATAACAGTGTATATGAGGCAAACTTCCAGGATAATATTGTGATTTAAGAGATGCTAAGAATAGTTTTATACCTCGTATCCTAAGGAAAAAAAGTAACTCTCTCCATTGCTTATTATTTTATGTCTTTTAAAATAAAAATATATTTTTTACCAATTCGTGACTTATTCTTTTGGGACAATTTCGGACACGCTAAAACAAAAAGTAAAGTTATTTATGTCATCCCTAGCTTAAAATAGAAAAAAGTTATGACAATCAGGGTCAAAGGTTATAAAACTTTTCTCATTCTTATATCAGAATTTACTCAACCTTTCAATTGAGATTAAAGCTCTATTTCTGTAATAATACTCTTATCAATGTTTGAATAAAAGATACTATTAATAAGTTGTTTTTGATTACATCTTATAAATATGTTCTTTTATGTTCATACAGTTATTTGAATTCTATATTTGAGAAAATTCTCAGTTGAGATTGAGAAAAGTTTTATAACTTCGGGCCCTGAAAGCAGAACTAAACACTCAAACCATACGTACGTGACATTTGGGTATGAAGCCTTGCATGCTTCTGACGTATTCCAGATCCCTTCCGGCACTTCATCTCCTCCGATATGGAATGCTTTCAGCTTGGCAAAAGGTTCGTGCATCATTTTAACACCTCTTATAAGAGCTCTAACAAAATCATATGTAGAATCGATGCAAGGATTAATAGCGTTGAGTCGCCATCTTTGTGGACTTTCTATGTCAATGTTTTCGTCTAAATCTTTCAAATCAAAAGATTGATCGTTATCACCCGCTCCATGCATCATCTTCTTATTGATCATCTTTCTGCGTTGGTCCATAGCGTGTATAGCGGCAGTAGCATGACCAGGCATGTCGACTTCAGGAATGATTTCAATATGGCGTTCAGCTGCGTACGCAACTATCTCTTGATAATCTTCCACCGTGTAGTATCCAGACCCGGGAGAGGTTTTGTGGGGACCAGAACCAAGCTGGGGTATAAGACAGGAATCTTGTTCGTCAGTATGACAACGATAGGCACCGATCTGAAAAATTGAAAAAGTTTCAGACACAGGCACGTGGAATAAGACTATAATCTTTACTTTGACTTTTTTTTCCATAAGAGCAAATACTTAAACGGACTTAAACTTGTAGATACATACCCATGGTTTTGATTTAATTAAGTAATAAATGAAATGAATATGAGTACTGATGACACGTGTGTTAGTCAAAATTAAATAATTTATAAAACTCAGAAAATATGGATATAAATTATAACAATTTCAATTTATTCTCGAATTGTTTGTGAATATTTACCGAAAGGATTTTTGTCAGCATTTCTTATCTTAAACTGGTCACACTCGGCTCTAACGACTTACCATAACCATAGCAATTTCTCAATTTTTTTTCATTCGCTTATTTTGTCAAAAGAGAAATCTGAAAGATATCATATACGTATTATGCCTAGCCTTAGTATGTTTCTTTCATTTTAAACACAATTCATTTGTGTGCGTATTTAAGTTTGTTCATCAAATTATGCAAACATGATGCGAGATTGAAAAAAACTCTCAAAAACTAAATATGTGCCATATACCTGAGTTAATTCGGGTATACCCGGAATCTCAACCCTCCACCCTTCGTCGTCAGTCAAATGGAAATGTAGTTTGTTGAGTTTGTACATAGCCATAGCGTCTAATGTCTTGAATATAGTGTCTTTCGTCTTGAAATTTCTGGATGAGTCAATCATGAGACCTCTATAGCTAAACCTGAAAAAAAGCACGAATCTAAGAGGATTCCAAGTAAATGAGACCCATCATACCATACCAGGGCCAATTTAAAAGAAAAAAAAGATATTGTCAATCAAATTAGTCATTTAGACTAAATATGTCCTCTTTCTAAAGCCACACGGGAAAGATATGGGAAATTGTACTACAAATTGCTTGTTACACATTGATTTATACAAAAAAGACATAGAATATAACAAGTTAAATTTGTCGTCCGCATATTCTCTCGCTTTTGACCAGTCGTCAATTTTCCGTCCGTTGATTTATCTTTTTAGTAGTGGACCCGTAATAGTTCCACTACATTTTGGGAGTCATAAACTTTTACAGTGTTAACCGAGGTTTTCTAATCATTTTCATTTCGGTTAACATTGTGAAAGATCATGTGTTCCGAAATGTAGCGGAACTATTACGGGTCCGCTACCTTAAACGCAAAATTCAGTACATTGAAGGAGGTGAAGAGCCTTGTCAAACTAGACAGACTAACCGGGAACTATTAGTGTCTACAATTGAAATTGCGACTTCTTTTATTTTCTATGATCGAATTGTGGCCTCTCCTTCTCGACCCATAGCACGGAAGACCATAATTATTAGGAGCAATTACTGCAGCTATCAAAAATGGAAAATGAGTGTTCATAATCTCTTTTTAACCGATGTCATTGTTTTCTCGAAAAAGGAAAAATACTATTACGAAAAATGAGGTTTTACAATGAACAAGATCGACGCAGGATGTTATGATATTCGATGAACAATTTTGGGGGGACGTTTCTACGTCACCCAGTGTTAGTACTACGTGAGAACAATCCTGTCAGTTGTTAATAGCTTTTCAAAAAAGGAGTATCGGCTTTGGTTCAATTTTCTTTTTAACAAGACTTAACTCCGCTCGACAACTGCGCATTTTGAAAATGGCACTGTTCAAGAATTCTATACAATTAGAATATTAATCAAAGACATCTATTAAATGCGAAATCATCTGCTAATCCTAGACCACTCAAATTTTTGTTTCGCGCAAGAATGCTATTTATAGACAAGGCGGTGATTCGCCTATTCGGTTTTCCCGTGGTGTAAGGGGGGTAAAAACTAGGTGGCTTAATTGGTATTCCGCTTTTACATACTCGGATTTTAGGAAGATCTCTCACTAATGCAGAACTCCTTGGGTCTAGATCACCTCGGTGAACAATCCCGAACATTTCCAGATTTATTGCTGTTTTTATGGATTGTGATAAGAAGGTCGTAATCGCTTGTATTACTATAGCGTGTTAGGACACTCTGATCACGAACAAATAAAAGTCAACTTTTGACACTCTCCGTTGTTTTAACACTTTTATTACGAAAAGAGCCTAAAATATAAGTCATTTACTATCAGTTGAGGGGTCTTCCAATAACAAATTGGACATTTTAATATCTTTCTAGAATTAATTAAACTACATCGTCTGCTATCGACAATGTACATGTATTCTATATATAGCTGGTAGCCTACTCCGCTTAACTCGAATTACCGTTTAACCTGTGTTTACGCGGAAGGGGGGCATTGGCTCTTTCAAAGTTTTTTTGGGGGAGAAACGCCCAACGGAGGCACAAGTGCAATGTTTTCTAGGCGAATCCTCTCCGGTGATCAATCCTGTACATTTTCAGAAATTTTGCGTTTGTTCGGGTTGTGGCTACAGTGTCGTAACTCAGATAAAGCTATACAGGGAGTTAGGACATTTTTTATCACAAACATCTAAACTCGATTATTAACTCAGTCCGCGGTGTTATCTTAAAAATAACTTAAGGAAAGCTAAATTTGAAGTCTTCAGGTCCACGTTGAGGGGTTCTCCGCTTTTATTTCGGGTAGACAATATGTGTTTTTTGTTAACATATATATCTTTAAGTCGTCTAATACAGGCAATCGCCTTATCGTATATTTAGGCAACTCAAATTCTACTGAGTTAAGGCATACTTCCGCCGATTTAAATGCCGTTGCGGGGGCTGTGAGGGATATTAATTCGCACGGCGCGCGGTGTACATTTCGCATCTTTTTTTATTTACACTTCGGTTTGTTTTCTTCTTTATTTTATTGCATGGGTAACGGAAAACGATCGCATTCGCAAAGAAGTCTCCTGACGTGGATATTAAAGAGCAATACCTTCCGAGATGGTACAGAAATACTCAGTGCCTTTCTCGGGAGGTATTGCGCTTTACCGGGCCAGGAGGCCAAATAACGCCAGATACCGTAAGTGATGTACGGAAATACGACATTGATTCTCCGGACAACTTCAAACAATAAAGAGCCATTTTTCGACATGCATACATTGTCTACATGTAAAAGTTTGATGTATTTTCCATAGCATTAGACCTGCTTATAGCGGTCCCGCGGATAGCGTATTTCTAATCAACCGTTCAACCCAATTTTAAAATATTTAGAACAAGGGCGCCATGCCTATTAACCCTTTATATTTTTTGACAATCTCTAGATTTTTCGTTTATCTTTTTCTCGCCTAAGTGCTGACAGGCATACCAGAAATGTTCGTTTCCCATTAATGATTTATGATGTTTTTAACCAAGCTTCGTGAAAAAATATGAGACGAATCAACTCAAGCAAATCAGTGTCTTGCAATTCATATTTTAAGGAATACACAACATTTAGATAAAGAATTGTAGGCCCTATATGTTTTGAGACATAGAATTTCAATGATATCATTAACCTTGAAGCCGCAGCGAGATTTCATTTGTTCCTTATTAATATAGTTGTTTGGTGCTATTTTTGGATATTTACATTAAAGTTACTAATCTATCACGAATTCTCATTTGCACACTTTTAGTTACTTTTAAATTTAGAGTAAATCTTATATTAAATGTGAAGTAAACAGCTCATGCGGATTATAGAGGGTCAGATGCCCCTGATTATTATGTGACCCGCCATTCAAAAAGGAACGATCTGGGTATTGCGCAAAATAATTATTTGAAAATGCGACCTTTGGTTGACCGCTACTGGAACCGATCTTTTTTTTTTTTTTTCAATTTTTTTCGGGTGCTCCTTTTTGCGTGACGAGTCGCACATATTTAATACACAAAATAAACCTAATGTGTTAATGTCACATTCCATTCGTATTTTAAACCGTAAACATAGGCTTAACAAAAAGAAGTAAAAAAAAGTTTGCATTTACATTGAAACTTGCCGATCTTGGGTCGAAACATTTTACATTTATCACAATTTACATGGACAATTTCTTTTCGTCTCGTTTTATTTTCACCACAATGCCACCAGAAACGTCCACCTCCAGTACTTTCAGCGCTTTGATTATCTTTTAACCCTTCATATATTCGAGTGATAACACCCCATATGATATTTTCATGATATCACATGGATATTTTTTGAACATTGACATAATGCGGTTATTTTAGGAAACTTACATTTCTGTTAGAAACATCGAAAATAAAAGACAAATAGAGGTTATAAGATAGATAAAATACGTGCTAAGTGTATTGCATGAAAAAATATCTAACTCGGTTGTAGGAATCGATAATTGTCTCGGCAGAGTCTCTAGAATTATCAATTTCCCCAACCTCTTTAGATTTTTTTTTCATACCATACACTTAGTACGTATTACATATCTTGGTATCATAAATAAAAAGAGGACCAAGGCGAATCGCTTAGCCATATTTTTGCTTGGTTTAAGTTAATCCACTGATTTCTTTTTGACGAATCAAAAATCGAGAATTTTAATTAAAGAACCAAAAGAAATGAAACACACCTTGGTTTATCCTTTATAGTCATTTTTGGTATATAGCCCTCATGGTTTATAACAAGAGCTATCAGTGTTTGCACCGCATAGAAAGCCCCTGGCTTATCATTGGTTGTGATGGTAATAGCCGGTATAACTGGGTTGACATTTATGTGATACGATTCCGTCATGTTGTATTCAGTCACTCCCTTCACAAATCTGATATATCCACTGCTTGGCAACATCGACTCTATAGCTAAACCTAATTTTTCTGTAAATTAGAAGAACGTGGATTTAGCATAAATTTGATACACAATACTTTTACTTAGTTATTGCATTACATACGATTCGGCTCATAAGTTCAAATGATTATAAAAATTGGCAGGCTAAAAGTTCACAAGGATAAATCGACGAAACGTGTACTAATCTGAAGTAGTTCCAATTGATGAACGGACGGAATGACGAATGGAGACCATTAAGCGCCATATTCCATTTTATCTTATGCCTATACAAATATCTGTGTGATAACATCCCGTATGATATTTTTTATGATATCAAATAGTTATTTTTAGAACAATGATATAATGCGGTTATTTCTAGAAACTCGCATTTCAGTTAGAAACATCAACGAAAACAAGACAAATAGAGGTTATAAGATAAATATAATACATACTTAATGTATTGTATGAAAAAAATATCTAACTCGGTCGTGAGAATTGATAATTGTCTCGGCAGAGCCGCGACAATGATCAATTCTCCCAACCTCGTTAGATATTTTTTCTTATACAAAACACTAAGTATGTATTATATTCATATAAAACGACGGTGAATATAATATGAAGAGCACTTTAAACTTGAAGAATTTATGACTGAAAAACTCACAGCTCATCTCAGTGTACATGCGCGTGTAAGCGTGTGTTGTTATAAATTGCGATGTGACTGCATCAGTACTATAATCCACCGATAAGATATCCAAACTGATTTAAGGTTCATGTAAAGTGTTTGAGACCCAATTTTGATGGTTCTTCATTAGCAAAGAAAAAACAGTATAAAAAGGTGTATTGTTTATCTAAATGAAGCTTTTTTTGAGCACAAGCAGTTGAGCAACACAAGATCGCCATAACTATAGCGGTAAAGCCATAACATTGTGGAAAAGGGTCATTTTGTACAGAACAAGCAACTGCAAGACGGTTGGATGAAACTGGCTCATATCTTAACAAAGTACATTCTAAAGTAAAACCCAGGTACTACTACAACCTAAGATATAAAACTCGGTCTCAAAAGGCTCTTTTGAAACAATCAATTTCCAATTATTTTGTCATCATAATTGTCAAACCGGTTTGGTCTGTTTTCAAAATAGATGTAAGGTATGGTGCAACATCACACCATAATATTGTGAAATATTTTCTGCGATTTATTTCAAATTATAGTTTTTGAATTCAATGATCTTTAATAAATTACTATATATTTATAATTCAGTGAAATAGAAATTGATATATTGCTTAACAACCTTACATGTATATAAACTATTAATGTCCATTTATGTTGTGATAACACACCGTACCTTACAAATTTCTACACGTTTACAATATTAGATTTACATATATGACATAATGTGTTTATAAAATAAGTCAAAATAAATTGCTTGCATAACAACGTTTTGGCCTCGAGTTTTATACCGACGTTTGTAGTAGTACCTGGGTTGTACTTAGGTCTGTACTTTGTTCAAATAAGGGTCAGTTTTATCCAACAGTCTTGCAGTTGCTTGTTCTGTACAAAATGACCCTTTTCCACAATGTTTTGGCGATACCGCTATGGCTATGGCAATCTTGTGTTGCTTAACTGCTTATGTTCATGAATAACTTCATTTTCATATATAATATTCCTGGACATACTGCTTTTTCTTGGCAAATGAAGTGTTTTAAAATTTGGCCTCAAACACTTTACATGAACCTTAACGAAGCAATACTTTGTTTTATTATGGATAGTCTTTGGCATGCAAAATATTAATCACAATTATAACACGATGGCGTTAAACGCATATATGTAAAGCAGAAATAAGATAAAAAAATTATTCGTAAAAAATACCATTTGTCATGTGTTTTATTGTTTACACAGAAAGTTCCGCCTATTTTACCAAACGTCATCTTTAACGGGAAAATTGATGCTTTTGACGTAGTATAACCAACAGTCTATTATAAAGCTAGTGTCACAGAAACGCTCCAACACGTTGGGGATGCGTCATTGACGTCTTTTTGTGGAATCGGTTAAAAATCGACGACTAGACGCCGGCTAGTCGGCGACTAATCGGTGCATCGGCCGATTCAATAGTGGATTTTTTTTCTTAGATCGATGACGCTTCGCGAATTCCATAATCAAGTTAAAACCTGCCGACTAGTCAGCGACGTCTTTTAGATTTGAGGATGTCGATTTTGTATCGACGCCTAATCGCCGATCGGTCAAGCTAGGGCCGAACACCATCCGGGCTCCAACCGATTTTGTGCATCGCAATTTTTTTTTCTTTCTAACCCTTTCACTTCCTTTGGTATCGGCCACTGGTCTACGACATCTCACAGGCGTATCGTCAGTATGCAATGTTTAATCTACCTGGCAATCACTGTTCAAGAAATAAGACATCGTCGCGTCGGCGGTTTTATGTGAATATAAAATAACTATTATGTCTTGATATCAAATTCGCCCGGTCGACAATAATTTTTACTAATCGACCGATGCAGAATAGCAATAATCAAAGTGTTGGCATCGCCGATTTTAATGCGACTTTGGCATCAATGACGCGCTTCGCTTTCGGTGAAATTTTCCAAACGTCAATATCATTAATTTTTTATCAATTCTGCATCCAGAAATGGGTTAATAACCATTTTACACCCAGAAAAAAGTTATAAACTAATTTCAGGATGTTATCGTGCTATATAATAATTGATATGCATGTTATTTCATTTGGCATTGATGTGTTCATTTGGTGGAGGTGGGGGGTTGAGTTATATGCAAAGCAAAATCCTCGGGCTCCGCCCTCAGATTTTACCTTTTTTTCTATAACTCCTCCTCCGTCATACTTTATTCAAAGAATAAAGAAATTATTTCATAGGCAATTGAAAATAGTGAGTGTCCAATCTATGGCAGGGCTTGTGCTAGCTCTTTAAATTTAAGAGTCATTGACCCCTTGACCATAAAATTCTTGGGGTCAAAACTGATTTTGAAGGGGTCAAAAAGAGCAAAACATTAAAACTTAACAGCCTTTTAAGAAATCTTTATAACTGAAACAACATAAACAATAAAATGTAAACACACTTTATTGTTTATGTTGTTTCAGTTATATAGATCTTTAGGTATAGTATAAAGAAAACAATTGATTTCTATAATCTTTTATATTGCAAAGGTTGCACCAATGGAAATTTGATTGGGTCAAAATAACCCCCTTTAGGAAATTTTTCGGGTAAACATGAATAAATTTCATCTTTAATTGTTACAAAAACATTTCAGCCAATAAACTCCCGAATAATATCTTTGTGAGATGTTTTACTAATGCCCTTCTAAATGTCTGTATTAGGTGCTCCAGCCGCCGCGATATAACTGAAATAATGTTGAAAGCGGCGTAAAACTCCATTCAATTAATCAATCAATCTAAATGTCTAGGATGGTGTCACGACTCTAATTCTGATATTTAAGGTAGTGGAACCGTAATAGTTCCGCAACATTTCGGAACTCATGATCTTGCACAATGTTGACCGGGGTTTCCTAATGAAAATCATTAGGAAACTTCGGTTAACATTGTTAAAGTGCATTACTGCTGAAACAGTGCGGATCAATTACGGGTCCACTACCTAAATGCATGTCCTTTTAAGCTGCTGTGATTTCGCAACGTCTCTACAGAAAGAGCCTTCATGTTTCTTTGCCGACAATTCGCTGGAGGGAACGGATGAAATTGAGGATGCTACATACTTAATATAAAAGAGGTTTGCCTTTTAATTTCGAAGGGTCGTGATATAAAAAAAAACTTCATAGAGGTCTACTGGATGATGCTACATACCAAATATAAAAAAATGTGTCTGCCTTGTGGTTTCAAGGAACAAGATTTTTAAAGATTATCAAATCACATTGATTCAGAGAAGAAGATTTTCCTATGTTTACCCTTTTCTTGGTTTCATTTATTTGAACAAATTTGGTAGAACCTGATCCAAGGAACATCCCTGCCAAGTTTCATCAAGATTAGCCTACCGGTTTAGGAGGAGAAGATGTTGAAAGAAATTCAAGACGACGCATAACTGATGACAGACATTGGACTATCTCAATAGCTCACCTTGAGTACTTCGTGCTCAGGTGAGCTAAAAATATACATACTTGCAAGGTGTTCAGATTCAAACTTGAACTCCGAAGAATGGTGAACCTTCCAACTTGACCCTTCAGTGATTTCAATCATGTCTGATGGATCTTCATATTCATCAGTCACACTGTGAGGCGTTGGGAGAACCATCACAAAGGGTAAGTCGTCATTTGCCCTCGAGAAATTGTAAAATCTTAACAGCGGTGTATAAGGGTCATATTTATCTTCTGGTATTCTTTTCCATTTGGACTCACTATCAAAGTCACCAACAAACGACAGCGTCTCGTCTGCTGTATTTCGTATAACTTTTGGCATCATTCCGAGAGAACTTGTGTACCAGTTTGGGAATTGGTCCGTCCTAGCGACGCTCCACCATTTATTGTGAAAGGTGCAATGTAGAATCTGACCCGACATTATACCGGAAAACATATTGTTGTTTGGTGTGACGTAATACAAACCGCCGTTTACGTGACCAGTTCTCAAACCGCAATCGAGGACCTCCATCTTGAGACCGTACAGACTGCCATAAAATAAACGTAACCCGTCAGATGGAAAAAAATAACATCGATATGACCCTAGTCACTGACACCACAGGCTAACTAGGGTGGAATCTTTTCGTGTGTGGCTGATTTTCAAATGAATTATAAATCTACTTACCTGTATAGGAAGTTTTGAAATGCGAACACCGGTTGATTAAATAGAATTAAACTCTTTTTTAAATGATTATTTTAAGGAGTTCACAGATGTTTATGTTTTCAACTGGTATTAGAAGTAATTCTTTACAGGTAAGACACACTGGTCTATTTGAGTTCTCAATAAAGATTAAAATATCTTTCGTGATATTTAGCTAGTGTTTAGAACGGCTTCGTAAATACATTTTTAGAAACAGAGGTCACATAGTTTTAACAAAAATGAGACAAACTTGAAAGGTTCAGTTGTCCCTATAAAACATATAAGGCATACAATGTATTTGCACATTGAAAACTGAACAATACTTCAACACATGATCGGGCATCTGCGCAAACCAAGGGTTCTAACTCCAGTACCACTATGTTCCTTACGAACCCTTGGTCTCTCGCCTCTGTAGAAATCGATAACTCCACTATGTTCCTTACGAACCCTTGGCCGCTCGCCTCTGTAGAAATCGATAAGACCGCCGCGCCACCTATCGGCGATTAAGAGTTGCGTAACCTTTGTTGTTATTATTTCTGACATATATAAGGAACATAGAAGAGTTAGAACCCTTGGCTTGCGAAGATGATGATCGGGAATCAGACGAAAAATCAGATGAAAATCATTAGGAAACCTCGGTCAACATTGTGAAAGTTCATGAGTGCCGAAATGTAGCAGAACTATTAAGGGTCCACTACTTAAAGGTTTCTTCCCAAATACAACTAGATCTGGTTTGCGCGACAAAAGACTCGAAATATTGCATCGAAGGTTTGAATCATTAATTCTCTTCAAGCCGATAATTTCATTTATTTCAGTTTATATATCGTCACTCTAGCTCGATTTGCCAATGCCAATGTAACAATGACCGAAGTTTGGAATTGATTGCTCTCCCGACTGAGCTTATTGGAATGGATGGCCGTTCCATTCCGTTCATACCTGTATAAATATATTCTCCACGTCCCGGCATGCACGTCGTGGGACCCGGTGTTATTTAAATGTAGCTTCATCGTGATAAAATTGTCTGTCTTGTTTAAATTATCAACAACATCGACTTTCACCTCAACTTTGTCGGCAATATAATCAATTGTCGGCTGGTCAGACCATGCAACGGGCTCGTCTGAAATATGAAATTTGATATAATTATTTGATATTATTTGTCGTTCTTTTAAGGTTTAACATTTTACAAATATATTCTCCACGTCCAAGCATGTACGTCATGAGACCTAGAGTTGTGTAAATCGAGTTCAATCGTGATAAAGCTGTCTATCTTATTTAAATTATCGACAACAGCAACCCTTACTTCAACATATTTTGCAATATAATCAATTGTCGGCTGGTCAGAACACGCAACGGGTTCGTCTGAAGAAGTTCAAAGGTAATTCAGTATTATTGTTATATGAAATGGTGTTTCCAATAAAAACAGACAGATTTTTAACAAAAATTGTTGAAACAAACACTTCCATACTCGATACCGTGGTTTCAAAATTGTGACTGAAAAAGACGAATCCAAGAGAGGCCATTTTCGAAAAAAATATATTGGAGTTGCGGGGGGGGGGGATGTTAAATGGAATTAATACGCTAATAGTTCCTTTTTGCGGTACGGGTCTTTTGTTATTTAAAAAAAAAAAATACTGAGTTCTAGAAAAAAAAAAAACTCGGGACGTTTCAAAATCTGATAGATATTTCTCTTTTGCTTATATCACCTACCCCTAAAAAGTTGTATCACTCGCTAGATCTCATACCATCTTTAGACCTGAAAGCGAAAGTAAAAGATAAAAAATCCGAGTCTACATTTTAGACAGGTATTCTTCTTAGTATATCTATTTTACGAGTCTTATTGGCAGAGCAAGTAATACGATGATGCAATGTCAATTATAAGGTGGAGATATCGTTTTTCCAAGCTCAAACAACTTTGGGTTGACATTTGACAAAATGCACCGAGAAATACACGACTGAGAGCCGAATAACACGGGAATAATAGGTAGTCCACTTTAGCGTTACGAGCATTTCGTGGGTCATGCAATGAAGCTTGTATTGACCTGATATTACCTGTCTGATAATATAACATGATATCAGGTAGTCTATTTTTAGAAACAATTTGCATACACTTTCACCTGTTTTTTTTTTTTTTTTTTTTTTTTTTTTTTTTTTTTTTTTAAGGTTTTATTATAATTAAGCGCTGAAAAATGATTGCATGATAAATATAATAACATGTAAGTGATTTAAAATATCAATGTTATAGTGCGGTGCCTTATGTAATCCCGTAGGATTTTCGTGCTGAAATTGACTTTTTGTGTTTAATTGATTATTTAGGGGTCAAGCAATTAGAAACTATGATGGTCCAAGTTTTTCGGGTCCGTTCCCTGATGAGCCCATGTGGGCAAAATGGGTATTTTCCTAATACTAGGTTCAGGAAGGGCGTTTTTTTCTTCTGAAATGTTTTATTTAGTTGAACATTGTATTTAGTGCTAGAACAGTTTAGGAAATACAGTAACTCTTTTTTTCAAAAGCCTTTCCACTATTTTTGGGCTCTCGAAAAGCCAAAAATAGCAATTTTGGCTGTTTCCTATTAATGGGTTTAGGAAAAACATTTTTTAAGAGATGATTTCTTGAGCCCTGTTTGGTATAAAGTGTTTGGTGGCATTGAAATACTTGAAGGCCCATGTTCTCTAGGATCATTTTAGGATTTAAAGGGCTCTCCGGCATAACAGCCCAGTGAACTGATTTGGGTGCTTTTTTTAATAAGGGTCGCAAAAAGGTAATTTTCATTGTGGTTGAATCGTTCTCCAATTACTTTCAGCACGTTATTGTATTTAAGACAGCTTTGGTGTGATTAACAATTATCCCATTTTTAAAGTCTTATATTCCTTTTGATTGGCTTGCAAAGGATCCCATAGGAGCCGGACTATGAGTTTCCGAAGTTAGGTTTTAAGACCAACGGCACTTCTTGTGGTGTTCATGGTTACCAAAACTGCTGTAAATGATTCTTAATCGGCGAAAAAGAAAATGTCGATCAAAATTCTCTGAATACTTTGCCTAATAATGGGTGGGGGAAAATCAATTTCTTGTCTTAAACATTTCTCCAGCCTCATTAAATTAAGTAGGGTTATGATGAGGATGGAATTAGAAAAAAAATATGAATCAAATATCCAAAGCCCACACATGATTATTGGCGCTTTGTGAAGCCCATATATGCTGCTTTGAATATCCTCCAAATAAATGAAGGAACTACTCTATAGTTTGAAGCTTTCTTATACAAAACTAAAATCATTGTAGTCGAAAATATCTAAAATATGTAACCCCGGTCGACTGTATCAAACTCGCTTTATTAAAGCTGCTCTTTCAAAGATTGGGAAATGTAATAATTGAATTTTTTATTAATTAATCGGAAATTATGACCTTATCGTGTAAAAAAATCTACAATAAAACAATTTGATCTTGTAAGGAAAGGGGGAAAAAAGACAGACATTCCTGAATTTAGCGGAACTCCATTGTGAAAAAATAAAGCAACTACTAATGCCTTGAAGATAATTCTTAAATTTTGAGTCAACTTTTTACGCATGTTATTCCGTCAGTTTGTCCCATTCTTTCAAAGGTAAAGGTCGAAGTATTTGTCAATTAGGGAACTTCATATCGAAACATGCAAAAAATGAAACATTATGAATGAAAATTAACATTTTTTTAATTAATAGACTGGATATAAAAAGACTGGTTCGTCACTGACCTTGCCGATTCGAACATTCAAGCTACTGTACATTTTTTTTTAATTTTTTTAAATGAGTTGTTGTTAGTGCCATACCCATGTGCGATTTTTCGACATCAAAACATGCACACATTTCTGAATCTAAGAACCAGATGTGTATTTGTTCTATGAAGAAGAACTGTGAAAGAGTAGCTTTAAGCACACAGCCATGGCTACCACTCCTTTTTTACTAATAGATTTGACTTTACTGTAAGATAGTTGTCAGCCCGATTGGCTCAGTTAGTAGAGCACCGGACTTTCAAACCATTGAAGTCCGACGGCGTGGGTTCAAACCCGGGCTGGCATACTAACAAACCAATTGTCTTTCGGACGAGACGTTAAAACCGAGGCCCCGTGACACTGTGCTTTACATCGAGCACGTTAAAGAACCCTGGCGGATCTCAGCAGTAGTTTCGTCATGTATCCTTGCACTATCCCCAGTAACAACTAACCGTCTTCTGGGGGTGTCGCTTATATGGGCATGTGCTACGGTAGCGACGATAAATAAACAGAAATACACACACTGTAAGATTCAAGATAGTGGAGAGGTGTAAGGTCAAAAAGGGGAATCAAACTATTTTTGTCGAATGAGAAAGACAATTTCTTGACAATTTTACTGATGGAGACAATTACTTGATCTGTAACGTGGTGATCATGAGTGTTCTGACCTTCACGATCACTTCCTATATCTTCCCTTCAGTTGCCACAGTTACTGCCTTTATTGTTTCGTACTGAAATAGTCAGGAGACTCGGTGCAAAGAATGATACTATTTTTCTATGATCACAGAAGCTGTTTCTATGACTTTAAAGTTTCATTTATAAATTAAAGTTTAAATTTTTCGATGTTATCGAGCTGTTCTTGTGGGTCTTATTTTTAAATGACTGATACAAAACCCATTTATATTTATTCTGTTTTGGCTTAAAGAAATTTTCCTTGTTACTGTGCATGTTTCACACGTCTTCCAAACCAAAACAACATACTTATCGTTGGTGATTTCTAAGAAGGATTTACCTCTTCGCTTGTATGACCAATGCAAAACTAGTTGATCAAAGCCCGTTTCTTTAGATTTGAACGAGCATAGCTGTTACCGGAATAGTGAACTGCAGAAGTTTTGCACTTGAGGCGGTAATGAAAGTGACTGTTCATATCTAATCTAATGGTTATTCCACATTAATTTTCAACCTATACACTTAAGAAAACTTATAGTATATTTTTATTTCTTGAATATCTGCCATAGAAAGACATTCCAAGTATTTCCTTCAATTATGTGAATCAAACACTACTGAGCCGATGTAATTTAACAGACATCCAAAATCGTGCATTTCATTAAAATGACGGATTCCTATGATTATGTCACGTCCATGATGTTTTTTTTATAGACATAAATGCACCTGTTTAGAGATTATAACATGTCATAACGAGTTGAAATGATAAAGTTGTTGTAAATGACATGAATTTTTTTGAAACTGATTTCTATGAAAAATTAAACAAAATAGATAAAAGAAAATATAACTATATATCTTACAAGAATTTGTCTGTAATAAGCGTTCAAACCATATGCATGCGTCTAAGTATCACCTAATGCAGCAAATTTTATCAGAACAGATAAGATATATACTAATAGACATATCTATAAGAGTGTCTGTGAGTAAGGACACGTAGTTAACTGATGCAGGCGTTTTGCCTACGAATACGTGCTTGAGAATGCTTATAAGTATGGCAATCCGTAAGGACTCATTTATCTGTTAGTATAAACCTCGTATCAACAGTAATTGTGTGTCTTTCGATAGAAATTTCAAAGGTAGAGAGCTGATGCACACAGCTATAACTCTTATTCAAATCTTAATAGATGAACTTGTTGTTTGATACAGTTCTTAATTTATACGCATAAGCGAACTTTGCATTATATGTAGCTTACTCGAGACGTTAAAGGGCAGTAAAACAATTTGAAACAGAGCGGACAAGCTAGCAAGAATAAAACAACGGGATTTTATTCGTGGGAACTTATAAATATCAAAGCAAAAATACAACATTGAATAAAAACATATTCCGTCGTATATTTACAGAATGCCGAAAAATGCTCTTATGGGATTCATTAAGCACCAATGAAAGAGGTACGGGCTTTGAGAATTTGATTTAAATATGTTTTACCGAGACCCGCGCCCATTAACTCATAAGGCTTCAGAAATGCCATTCTTCAGAAATTTTTTCGTGAACCAAATTGTTGGCAAAGTAGCCATGTAGACTCATATTGGCTTATTAAGGGTCCATATAATCCATTAAAAGTGAGGTAATTGGTTAAGAAATTTAAACAGAATATTTCCGACCCAAAGAGATCATTGATACCATTTGTGTTACGAGTAAGCAACATTGAAAACAAAGATATTTTCCTAACAAAATCATTCTAAATCATTCACTCGGCGCTCCATTCACTCTCAAAACATTTAAAGGGAGGTAATGAATATTTTGAACGCAATAAGCGACTTTAATGTTACCTCCCTTAAAAGTCATTCTAAACATGCTCCTCCCACTCATTCAATTTCATTTCGATATAATTCCATAATCATTCACTATGTCGATTTCACTATGTTTGAACTGTATGGATTTTGAAAATTTGATTCATATACTTTTGTACCATTTGTTGTACAAGAAGGCATCATAAAGAGAGCTATATTTTTTTTCAAAAATCGCTAGTTTGGAAAACTCCTAAATCTGTTCGTATGAGCACATTTCAAAGCCAATCAAAAAGCATATCAGAAGTTAAAAATCGAAAAGTAAGTTACATCAACACTAACCTACGCTAGGTATTGAACGTAATTTGAAAAGAAAAGTCAAATGCATGTCTTTTTATGAGAATCTTATTTAAGATTAACACCCCAATCGGCTCATATGGGCTATTATGAGAGCCCACACAAATTATAAAATGACCCTAGAGAACATTGACATTCAAGTATTTCAACGCCAACCCACACTTAATACCAAAGGGTAAGTTCATATCGGACTCGGTTTCGACCCGAGTTAACCGGGTTTCCATCAGAACGGCCTCGGTTTCGACACTAGTGATGTCATTGTAACCTTTCAACCTCGACGCTTCTGATCCTGGGTCAGGCCTGTGTTACTTGGGTTCCAAAATGGCGTCGAAAATAGTGCACAACAATTCGATCACAAAAAATAAATGTTCTCTATTACTTTAAACAACAAATGCTTTTTTCTTATTTTATAGAGTATTTTGCACGAGTTTATCACATTTCTTAATGGGATAACGATATTTCATGGTAAATCAATTATTGTAGCGGTAAATATGAAGTTTGTTTACTACCACCAGTGGGTAACTCCGTTCACATGAATGTCTTTTCTGCGCATGCATATTACAGTCAATTTTAGATTATTACATCATCTCACGCGTCTCCCGGGCTGCCATTTGAATTTCCCCAAAGAGGGCTTAAGAAAACAACTCAAAACAAACAATGTATTTTCACTTAACCCACTAATATAAAAACACTAAAATTGCTATTTTAGGCTCTGTGAAGGCCCATAATAGGGTGAAATAGGTGTTAAAACATTGATATTTGTAAAAAAAAAAACAATTAAATCCAATCCACCCTAAATACAATTCAAAGAAATCATTTTAGGAAAAAAACACATCTCATGAGCCCTCCTTTAGGAAAATACCTATTTTGTTCATATGGGCTCATTTGAGAGCCCATTAAATCGGGGAATGGGCTCAGAAAATTTGGACCCACATAGTTTCCGATTACTTGACCCCTAAACAATCAATTAAAACGAAAAAATCAATTTCAATTTACGGGAGCCTTTTTTCGTACATAAGGAACCGCACTATTATCTGTCTCGGCTAGGAGAAATTAACATGACTCGGTAAAGCCTCGTCATGATAAACTCTCCCAACCTCGAACAGATACCATTGATATTTTAAGACACTAACATATCATTCTCTGTGTATTGGTGTGAGAAACGGCAATGCGTCGGGGTAATGTGTACAAAAAACTGACATACTGTTTAAATCGGTGTTAAGTTCTTACTTGTGGCTGCTTTAAAAAATTAAAGAAAAATACTAACAAGTAAAATAATACAAAATTTTCTGTAAAGTACCTCATCACTTTCCCATTTTTTTTAAATTGCACTGTTCTAAATTAATTGGTTTCAGACGACCAAAAAATTAGTACTTTTTTTGCAAAGAAATGTTCTATTTTGGTAGATAATAATATCGAAATGTGGGGTATATCTTTTAAAAGCAAATACTTCTTTTTAACAATATTTTCACAGGTATGAAATCAGATTTAAATTACAAAGACTGTTTAGTAATGGTTTATGGTTTTTACAAAAATCTTATCTAAACAAAAGTAGGACAATCGTATTACAATTGTAATAATCATATACTCGTATGTATGCAAGCATCAATCTCCGACGCTAAGCGGGTAATATTATCGTAGTGTTTGCACACTTACTTTGTCCTCAAATGTACGGTACTGCTTGAAGGAAAAGATGCCGGATTGTCCATCATTATTTCCATCCAACTGGTCGCTTGGTCGTAACTTATTTCTACTTTTAGGCCAGGAAAGGTAGTGGATACCTCTATCATATTGTCCATTACTCTGAAATGAAATTGTTACTTTAAGTCATCCGAAATTTTAATACCAATCAAAAGAAGAAAATGTAGAAGTTGATAATGACAATTGAAAATATCTATTTCAATAAAGAAAGGAAATATTGAGATGACTTCCTATGTGTATATTGTCATTTTTGCTTTTTATGGCGTAGACACTTCTTTTCTCTGGTTGGTCAAATGACATGGACTTTCTCTGCATTTATGAAAACAAATATCCTGCTCCAAGAGGGAACTGTTGATTGAAAACCAATTCATTTTCAATGTATAATGAAAAAACAGCACTATATTTACATTTGTTCTAAGTAAAGGGCTCTCAAATAACGCATGGCATGGGGTAAACTAAGAAGGGTATAGAATTTTTTCATTCAAATCAAAGATTCGTAAATAATCTTTTAGTACTCGTGTTTTTGAGTGATTTGAACTCCAAACGACATGTATATGTAGGTCCATCAGGCACGCCGACGGTACGGTAGACATCGAAATTAATGAGCGTTAGCCTTTGCACGAATCACGAATCAATTGTCTAGCCTATGGCAACCGTTCAATAAAGTGATAACCAGCGTTTTGTACTGAGTAAGAGGTTATGTTACTAAAATTCGAACGACGGAAAGGGTTTGCAAAACTACTTTGTAGATATAAGATTAACGATTTTTAACTTTTTTCTTAAGTCATAGGTTCAAAAACCTTTTACCGTTTCTGAGCTTACTCTAACATAATTGTGTAGTAAATGGTCCATAGCAAATTTATTAAGATTGGTAATATTCATGTCTGAAGTTTTGGTATATTAAATAGATATAGGAGAAAAAAAATCAGGTGGTGCGTTTTCATTTCTCGTGAGTATATTTTTTTCCGACTGGAAATTATTTGTGTATGTTGTCGTATCTCAAAACCACTTTGTGTATCTACTCGAATTTTATAGCTAAGCAGATGCAATTTTACATTAACCAGAAACAAAGACATTTGTACAGTTAAGAACATCGTGAAAGCGTCAAGATGATTGATTTTGGAATGATTTTGAATGAAATTGAATGATTGTGTGGAGCGAGTTTTGAGTGAAATTAATGGTAGGTAATTTAATGTCGCCAATTTTGTTCATCTTGAACAAAATTAGCGATATTTATTACTTCCCTTTAGAATTATATACCTACTATACTGTTTGTGTGTCTTCTTGGACCAATCAGACACTTTGAAATCCACACCAGCCAATAAAATGGTGGTAATAATTTGATCGATTTGAAATAAATGTTGATCGTCTTGAGCGATTTCGAAGCGTTATTAATAATTTCGGAGCGTTCTTTAGTGAATGGAGTGAGTATTTGGAGTGAATGATTGGAGCGCTGAGCGAGTGAGTTTGAACAGTTTGAACAGTTTTGATGTGTCATTGTTTCCCGGCATATATCTTTTTTAGATCTTTCTTTTCACAAAAAGCCACAATATGCAATATTTTGTCAACAAAGGAAGCTCAGAGTACAGTCGACATGCTTAGTGCCAGGAAAACCAAATGAAATGTGGTCGGTCTTTAAAAAATTGTAAAAAGTTTGTTTCTAGAGCCTGGAATCGATAAACCGGAATAAATCTGTGCGTGAAAGGCTACAATGGCCACATCCTTGGTAACCTGTTAAGCTCAAAATTCTTAAAAAAAAAACTAGCAAGCTTTATCCATTATGCATTTAGTGGAGAAATAAACATTGAAAATAAGATTTGTAAAATAAGTAAATATACCATTTTTCGACAACTCCAATTTATATTGATACATATGACATATCTGATAATCGACCATTACATGTCTCTATATGTTTTGTTTGTATTAGTATTATGTGTATGGGTCGGTGGCCTGATTATGCAATAAGTATTTGAAGTGAGCTTTGGAAAGAGCAACATGTTTCAGACGGCTGTAAGACTAAAGACATGTATAGGGTAGGCAAGTATCGACTACGAAAATCAAGAACATGTCCACCCAAGACTTCATATTTGCGCAATTTCAGACTTGTGGTAAGACCTGGGACCCGTTTTACTAACATTCTAACGAAAAAATAATCGTAAGTTAAAATCACAAATCGTATCTGGTGTTTTCCTTCATTATAAGATTCTGCATTGCAATGTCTCATTGGAATCGTCTTTGGAAGACGATTCCAATTAAATGTTGCATGGTAGAATTCAATATTTAGTTACTACTGTAGGAACCACTTTAATTGTTGACTTACGCATAAAATCGTAAGATGTTTAGTAAAACAGACCACAGTTTTGTTGAGACTACATCGAATTCCAGGTCTGCTTCAAACAAGGTACCATGTGAATTGGGAAATGGGTCACTACACCTCAACTCTTTTCACAGACGGTCCGGTCCCATCTTTTCTTTTAGAACGACATTGAACAAAAATTAACTCATGAGTTACTCTAAAGAATTTCAATTGACTTTCGACATGCACTTCAAAATTTTTGTTATGGTAATCTAGACTAGTTGACTAGACTAGTTGTAGATCCGATAGAACGTACGCATGGCTTATTGCAAACATAAAGACCTTAGATCTAAACCTCATACCTAAGACACAGGATGGGCTTAATAACACGATAACTGAAAAATGAAGGGGACTTTTTTATGTAACACAAACAGTGGATAAGAAGCATACAGTCACACTCTCAAATGATAATTCGTGTAAGTGGAGGCCATATTTTATTCCGACAGTCATTTAACACACAAAAAGACGTAATCATTTGAATTAAGGTTTGATAGAAATACCAATTCAAAACAACTCAACTCACCTCATGTCGATATGCGTACACGTCCATATTTTAACGTACCTGGATTTATTTTTTCAGCGTACATGATATAATGCGGACTTTTGATACAAACAAAACAGAATATCTAAATAGATATAGATATACCTTGCCCCGGGTGGTGGTACACGATATTTGTAACCCATGCTGTCCAGTCGAGCTAACTCCTTGTGTCCAACAGTATTAGCAAACGCCTGCCATTCCTGTTTTAATAACTCGTGTCTCGATGATTCGTCCTCGCTCATTTCGAAATCAGCTTTGTGCCATGCACGTTCGGACAGGGCTAACAACCGAGGAAATATCATATAGTCGATGTTTTCTGTTGACCTAATGGTTTCACCCCATAAATGAGCTTGCATACCTATATAGAAATGTAAACAAAATATAGTTTAATCAACCCTAATCATATTGTATATCAATTTAATTTCAAATAAATTGCGATTTTTTGAGACATTTTCCCTAGTCTGTGTCAAGTCTTTCAAGTTGTCTGTGCAGACTGGATTTAGTCTATACTGTCTGCCAAAGCTTTGTGTACAACTAAAAATTACCGTGAACGACAGGAGAAGTGTTATATAAATAGAAGATATTGAATGAGTGGTCATGGAATACCGAATGTATTAAACGAGTCATCTGTAAACGGATAAAACGAGGCTGAGCCGAGTTTTTATCTGTTTTAGAGGACGAGTTTAATTAATTCTGTATTTCATGAGCACAAAATTTATATTCTATTTATGATATGACCCGAATTTTCGCGAAAAATCGTCAGAGTTCTTGAAATTTAACATTTCAATTTTTCCGCGAAACTTATAACGCCTTTTAAAACTGACGTCACAATATATACAGTATGACGTAATTTTCCCGGTTACAAAATGGCGTTGCTATTCGCCCTGAGCTCATTTGCATAGTTATTCCACTAGTGTAATAACACCCGTGTAATATAAAAAATATTCAACGGGGTTATTTTACTCCTGCGATGTAGGTCAAATTATAAAGAAATATCTTAAATGCAGAATATAAAGAAAGTTCCAAGTTATTAAGATATGCACAGTCATAAAAGTTTCACTCTAGAGCAAGTACGATATTTCGACTATTTGAATGTGATTGATAAATTTCATTTAAAATACCTTTAGACTTATGAATGAAAAGGGACAATTTTACGTGGAGTTCAAAACTTTTTTTACGTTCAATAACTTTCACTTTCAATAAGTTCGTATTTGTTAAAAAAAATATTCGTTCACTCATTTATATATATAATTAGCCAAACTATCTAGAAAGTACAATTTATAGGCAAATGTCGTTTAATACACAATCAAAAAATAAAAGTAAGAAATTGTAGGAAATGCTTATGGTAATACCTATGATATTTTCTGGCTTTTGTAAAGTTGCACAATTTTCCATATTTTGTCCGCAAACATCCGCTTTCGTTAATGGTTCTCCACTTCGTCTATTATCGATGTTCGCATACAGGTCATCAGGTAGGAATGCGAATACTCTATAAGTATCTGTGAACCTTGGTGCCCAGTACAGCCCACGTTCTTCCGGGTCTGGTTCATAAGGGTGGTCGAAAAACAGATGTGTAGCTTGTGACATGACAACCTTGGAAGAGAACGCATAATCACTATAGTGGGATGCAAAACGAATTACCTTATTACTAGCTAACCAGAGCAAGAAGTGCTCAAGGTCAGCTATTGTGATCGGTCAGCCGTCAGTTCTTCCGTCCGTCCACAATTTTAATTTTCTCCACCCAAACTATCCATCAGATTTCAACCAAACTTCACAAGAATGACCCTTAGATCACGGCCTTTCAAAATACTTCAAAGAATTAAAATCCACACTCGTTAACGTGCCAAAAGACAAAAAACTAGAGGCGCTTGAGCGCCTGATTCGCTCCACAGGCCTGAATATCCAAATAATGACTATATTAGAGGATGATAAAGCTGTTTAAATGAGAATTGAAGTGAATGAATGAGTGAATGTTTATTTCAAGTAAATAAGGGTCATATGCTGAAATATTTATGCATCAAAAACTCATGATCAGTGAATAACAAAATTGACCTCTACCTGTTACACAAATATTTTTCATTTAATTACAATAATTTTGTGCAGTCTGATAATGGGTCACCCAAGGATCATTCTAGTGATATTTTGTTAAAATCCAAATATAAGAATTTCAAAACTAACAGAATGTTACTGCACAATATACTGGTGTTGGTCTGCAAAATTTTGATTGTAGATCTTTCCACTTTTAATTAAACACTACTAAAAGATGTTACTTCACAATTGTTTGTCATCAAAACAAAATTCTAACTAATGATAGTATATGCTGTTCATCTAATCAAATATTTTTTTGCAGACTGATACAACTTCACAGAAATAAAATTTCCATGATATCTAATCCTTCTGTTTAACCTTTCAGGATTATAAGTTTGTTTTACCCTATATATGAAGAAATGACCTCTGCCCATAAAAGACATATTTTTGATCTAATCACAATATTTTTTAATAGACTGATAAAGGATCACTAAAGAATCATTCTAGTAAAATTTGGTTGATATCTATCAATAAGGTTCTGAGAAAATGATTTTCAAAGTTTACACTATATAACATATAGGGAAATGACCTCCGCACATAAAATATATATTCTTTATCCGATCACAATAATTTTTGCTATACTGATAAAGGGTCACTCAAGTATCATTCATGTAAAATTTGGTTGATATCTATCAATTAGGTTCTGAGAAAATGATTTTCAAAGTTTTCACTATATAACATATAGAGAAATGACCTCCGCCCATAAAATACACATTTTTCATCCGATCACAATAGTTTTTGCTATACTGATAGAGGGTCACTCAAGTATCATTTATGTAAAATTTGGTTGATATCTATCGATTAGATTCTGTGAAAATGATTTTCAAAGTGTTCACTATATAACATTTAGAGAAATGACCTCCGCCCATAATATACATATTTTTCATCTGATCACAATGATTTTTTGTAGGCTGATAGAGGGCCCCTCAAGGATAATTCATGTGAGTTTGGTAAATATCCATCGATTAGTTTCTGAGAAAAGCCACCTATTACTATATATGGAAATTAGCCACGCCTACTACAGCCATGATTTTCAACCGATTAAAATCTTTGAAGGAATCTGATAGAGGGTCACCTAAGGAACATTCCTGTGAATTTTGATTGGAATCCATCCAGTACTTTATGAGGAGAAGATTTTTAAAGTAAAAGTTTACGGACGGACGCACGTACGGACGCACGGACGCACGCACGCACGCACGGACGCACGGACGACGGACACCTCGCCATGACAATAGCCCGCTGGCCTTTCGGCCAGTGGAGCTAAAAATGAAAAACCTTCTGACTCCAAAACCGTAAGACCAAGAGCTTCCATATTTTGCATGGGGTATCACCCAATACTCGTCTACCAAAAGAAGTCTAAATTATTGCTTTAGATTGAAAATAAGCCCCATGCTGTGGGATTGTTCATTTCTCGTTTTGTTGTCATACAGTAGTCTATGCTGTGTTCTGGTTTATGACCCTACGTATAGGATAGAAAACGAGAGCCGTGGTATATGGGAAATAGACACGAGCGTTAGCGAGTGTCTATTTTTCATATACCGCGACACAAGATTTTCTATCTGACTTAGACCACGCTTTTCTAACATTATCTGTATTTTTTACCCGAACCTCTGAATAATGAAAAAGAGTAAAACTCGCTGTGACATTACTCTTATCAAGTGTGAATATGCTGTAATTACTTTTGAATCTATTTCCGTTGCCAATTTTAGACCTTTTGCACTCTTGCGACTGTCGAAAGTCTTATGGGAAAAAAGTGCTGTTTAAATTGCTCGTCATCTTTTTCAAATGACTCGGCCCAGAAACCTGTCGAGATTCACGTGCAAGGCACACTACCACCGTATATCTGTAAATACAACGCTCGGAGTTGTATCTGTGATATATGTTTTTGAAATACTGTTTTCTGATTTGCTTATTCGCTTCAAGCGTGGTCTAACTTTAGTTATAGTCAAATGATTCCAAATTTTCGTGATTACTGCCCTTGTTATGTTGCGTTAAAAACTGCTCAGGGAAGTTATCCTCTGTTCGATAACAATAAGTCTTTTAAAAATAAAACAAATATGCTAAATAAAAACCATGGCAAACTTTGATAAAAGACAAAATGTTGAAACCACTGGATATATCTTTAATCGCAAGTAGATATTTTTGTTTAAAGAAATAATATGGTTTAAGAAAATAAGCTCTATGTTGTGGGATCACATTACATAGAAACAAAGCCCCTTTTTTAAATCTTCTTCTATATTTTGCATGACATATCTATCTAAGACCCTTCATCGTAAAATTTCAATTTATTGCACCAACTTGAATATAAGCCCTGTTATTTGATAAACCAAATCTTCAAAAGTCTTATTTTCCGAAACTATTTAGCTCAAAACTCTGACATTCACTTAATCTAAAGAACATTTAGGGTGCAGCCCTGTGTTATAACGTCCATTATGTTACAACAGAATAAAGGGGGAAGCACAAACAGTTTTTCGTTATTAAAAAGTTAGTATACATCTTTCAAATTATGCAAATGAGGATGTCCAACAAAACACTATAATTATATATTGTCACAAAATGATTAAAATTTTAACCTTGAAATAGCAATTGGCCCTGTCTTGTAGGTTCACATTTAACATATAGGTAATAGAAGAAAGAATTATGAAAGAGCTATCGTTTAAAACCTTTAGAAAAACAATTTTCAAAATTTGTAGTATTGTTTCACATAGATTTACTGAAATACTTCACAGTAACATCCAATCTTATATTGGGAGTTATAGCCCCCTATGCCTTAGATCCCATATATGTCATACATAGATAAAGACTTTAAAGCTTGGAACCAACATACTTAGGTGAGCGATATAGGACTAGCATGGTCCTCTTGTAAAAAGTTTAAACATGAAGAGAATAACAATGTTAGGTCGATTTATATTTCATTGAGTAAAGAACAAAAGCTATATTTATGTATTTTCGCGAGTGGAGGGGCTACGAGTGAAAATAAAGCTTTTGATTTTTACTCAATAAAACATTAATTGATCTTGTTTGAAAATCGAACAATTATTCTATTTCTTTAAAGTAGAAATGGGACGAAATATGAAACAAGAGCACCGCCGATGGGTACCAATGCTCGGCTGCAGGTGCTTATTATTGTAAAAAAAACTCAGTCGAAAAAGGGGGAATAACTCTTACAAAGATGCTTTCAGGGTTCCCCCCTTGTAAGTCTTGATAGCTCTTGGGGAGGTTCCCAAACATGCTTTACCACATGCAGATATCTTTAATAACAACATATGACCAAGGTTAAAGTCTGCCACGCCAACTCCTTGTCCAACGTCAACAACAACGCCAGCGACGCCAAGGTTATCACAATATCTTTCCTTTTTCAAACCAACCGAGTAAAAATCGGGACAAATAACTTAAAGCGCGTCACTTCGCATGTGATAACTAGGCAACGTTATCGCGACGTCAATAGGGTTTTTCTTTTTGGGCTCCGCTCAGATAACACCAAATAGAGCGACTGAACGAAAGAAGGGTTAAAGTTTTTGACAACTTCACTGATTTGCGATAAGATTATCTAGTGATAATCTGGCGTTAATTCTCGATTCTTGAGAAAAGAACCATCTGGAAAGTGCAACGATTATCATCCTATATCAGATTGCAGGCTGACTATAATAATTACATTTAGAATTGCCCTCCTTGATAGTTTGGATTGCTCTTATGATGGTGAACATATAAGCCAAGATTCGGGGCGAATATCTTTGATATCAGCATAAATATGGCTTAGACTTAGGCACAAACGCCGGAGAAAGAGTGATGACATTACCTCAACTTTTTGTCCGGAAATTGAATTGATTGAATGAAGTTTCACGCCGCTTTCAACATTATTTCAGTTATATCACAGCGACTGGAGCACATAACAATGGATTCTTGGTATTTCTGTCACCAGTACAACCAACACATTCTTTCCTAGCCTCCAGCTGCTATCTCACATAGGTCTACGATTATCAACCCATTGGTGAGAGACAAAATTGTCGGAAAGAATGAGTGCCGCCGTCGGGGATCGAACCCGGGACCTCTAGATTGACAGTCCGACGCGCAACCAACTGCGCTATGATGGCGGCGCACTTTCCGGAAATAACTTTGCAAAAAACGCTATTTGTAGGCCATTCAAAAAATTATAAAGCCACGTGACAACCTTGGCATAGATTGCAAAAAAAAACCAATATCATTTAGAAAGTCTTTTGGATATTGGCGTCAAACAGAATTGGTGACAAATAAATAAATAAATAGATGATTGAATAAACGAATGATAAATAAATAAATCGGTAAATAAATCAATGGATTCTCTGTATTTTGTAATTGTCACTTATGATCTCAAACTGGAAGCCATCCAATAGTCCTAGATGTTCCGGTATTCATGTCAACGCACTACTCGTTGTGTGCCCTACCTCATACCAAGACGTTGTTATAGCGCTGTTGGTAGTAAAGGGCCACGGTCAAGATTCGAACCCTTCGAGGTACAAAAATGAAATTTGTGTCGGTCGTGAATCTACGGGACACGAAAAAGTAAATTGATAATACTCAATACTAGTATTAGTAATGCCAGGAATCAATAGTAAGGCCCTAAAACAGCCTTTTTTGACCATTCAGCCTCAATTCAGTTAGAGTAAGTGGCGTATACTATCCCTGAGTTCAGGATGACAAAACGGTGCGAAAGGTTTGTCATTTATACCCCACTTTGCACGCCAGCGCACGTGCAAAGTAGGGTATGATTGGCAAAGTATTTGCGCAGTTTTGTCATTCTGAACGCAGGGAAAATTTACTTTCACTTACCTTATAATCGCCATTTGCCAACAGATGTGCTCTTTGAGATCCTCCCCATTCCCAAACATTGTCCCAAGCATTGGCAAACATGTTCCGGTTACCAGTGGTGTCAGGGTCAAAAGCTGACCCCTGTGCGTTCATAAAACCACCATCCCATCCACCCATTGATAGACCCTTTTCATTTGTCAGACGGGCCACCCTTTCAACGAAATACCGTTTTATACCTGCATTAAAAAATGGATGATTTAAAGGGTATCTATTTGATTAGTAGTATTGTCACAATTGAATTGAATAACAAAAAAAAATTGTACCAATATGTTACAGCCTAATACGTTTTGCCTGATCCTTCGCAAAACTCTAAGATTTAAAATTTGAATGTTATAATTTTATTATTATAAGGCCTGTGGCCTTATGTATTTGAATATAAATGTTATGTTATGTTATGTTAATAATGCAAAATGACGATGCATCTTTAGGAAGGGACCTTAAGTACGCAGCATACAAAAAAATGTAAAACTTAAATAATGTCCTCATCTCGATATATATTTCTTTAAAATTTGATTTTTAAAAATGTAGTATGCTGAAAGACGCTAAAGTTATACATCTGTATGTTCTAAGTGAGGTACCTGAGGGCTCATCGTACGTAGGATTGGTCATAATGAATTCATGACAAGCAGTAGAATTTTCCCAAGCGCCCCTTGCAACCTCGTCCCCACCATGATGGTAGGCTTTTAAAGGTTGGATATCAGCATGCATGTTAACCAATTCATCCAACACTTTCTCAATGAAAGCGAAAGTAGATTCTACACACGGGTTGACAGCATTATCATACCAATTCTGGACAGATAGATAGTCGGACGTGTCTTTCGGGTCTATTAGACGATATTGGTTCGCAGTGATGTCGTCTCCCAAACTCGAGTAATGATTGTACCGTTTTTCCATTGAAGCTATAGCAGCATGGGCGTGTCCAGGCATATCAAATTCCGGAATAACTTCAATGTGTCGCTCATTGGCGTAACGAAGGATATCTTTGTAATCGTTGACCGTATAATATCCAGAACCTCTTGAAGTAGAAAAAGGTCCAGATCCTAACTGTGGAATAATGCACATCTGTTCGGTCAAGTCGTGGCATCTTTTCCCTCCCACCTGAAAAAATTATATGACCTGTCAGAAAAAGGTCTAGGTATATGTTTTAAGCATAAATTGTAAACCCTAGCTTGACTACGCGAATAGCACAGGCATACTTGGTTCGAAACTTTTTATACTGACTTAACTTTCTTGAATTGAAATAATAGATCTAATTGGTCTTTCTTTTAATATGAGTTTTTGAAATACGACCATCGGTAGACATCAACGAAAACCAATCTTTTTTTATTCAAATTTCAATTTGCGTTTTTTACGGATTTAAAGGAATTTATCCTTGTCAGATGTATTGGCATGCGAGATTATTAAAATGTTGTATGAAAAGGTATGCGACATCAAAGTGTCCTCTTTACGACACCGTACAAAGGAATGCGCCTGTAATTAAACATCTTTTTTTGGAGGGGTAGATTAGAACTTGTACAATTTTCCTCGATTTGGTTCATTATGGCCGCATTGTCGTAAACTTACCTCAGTTAGTTCAGAAATCTCTGGTATCTCTAATCGCCATCCCTCGTCTTCAGTTAGATGCATGTGTAGAGTATTGAGTTTATACATGGCCATCGCATCGAATACTCTCTTGACATCATCTTCACTGTGGTAGATTCTAGGGGCGTCAATATCTACCCCTCGTATTGAAAACTTACCTCTGTTAATTCAGGAATTCCTTGTATCTTTAACCTCCACCCCTCGTCATCTGTTAGATGCATATGTAGAGTATTGTGTTTTTACACTGAAATAACATAGAGCATCCGCTTGCTACGCCTACACTGCGGTAGATTCTAGGGACGTCAATATATACCCCTCGTATTGATAACTTACCTCTGTTAATTCAGGAATTCCCGGTATCTCTAACCTCCATCCCTCGTCATCACTCAGATGCATGTGTAAAGTATTGAGTTTATACATGGCAATCGCATCAAGGACTCTCTTAACATCATCTACGTTGTGAAAGTTTCTAGCGACGTCAATATGCATTCCTCTATAAGGGTACCGCGGCTCATCAGTTATATTAATTTCCGGGATATTTTCGTTGTTATATCCAACAGCGATGCTCAATAAGGATTGTATAGCATAAAATAATCCTCGCATATCTCTGCCCGTTAACTGGATCAAATTCTGGCTTGGCGTGATACTTAGTGTATAAGCTTCTGGAACGCTACCCGTTGTGGGGTCAATCATCAGTTTGATCACTTTGGATGCATTGGCGTTTGATGTGTACCCAATGTTAAGGACATCTGTACCAAGAAAAAAAAGGATGTTAGATTATATCAATAATAGATGTTACTACAATCAAGAGCACCTCAAGCAGGTGCCAACGCTCGTCTGTTTATTATTTCTTAGGCAAATGCAAATATTTGAACTTGGTATCTACAGAAAGGTCTTGTCCCAAGCAATGACCATGTGAAATATGAAGGCTCTATGACTTACCATTCAAAAGTTATGACCAATGTTAATTTTTTAAGAGAAATTTGACCTTGAAAAATGACCCTGACCTTGACTGATGACCTTCGAACTGGTACCTACAGAAAGGTCTTGTCCCTAGCAATGATCTAGTGTAATATGAAGGCTCAATGACTTTCCATTCAAATGTTAAGACAAAGGGTTTTTTTTAAAGAAATTTGACCTTGAAAAATGACCTTGAACTTGACTAATGACCTTGAACTTGGTACCTACAGAAAGGTCTTGTCCCAAGCAACGATTATGAGAAATATGAAGGCTCTATGTCTTACCATTCAAAAATTTTGACCAAGGTTAAAGTTTGTCACGCCAACGCCAACATCAATGCCAACGTCAATACCAACGCCAACAACAACGACATCGCGAACGACGCCAAGGTGATCATAATACCTCGGGTTTTCTTCGAAAACAGCCGAGCTAAAAATGTCATCCTAAGTTAAAACATTTATAATCAGTCTAATTGAAAACCCTCACGTTCTGTTGCGATGGTCGTAGGTCAAAAGACACATTTTACGCAATAATGGGAATTATACCCTATGTATTGTTGCATACTGTTAACAAAATGCGTTAATATCATCTCTACAACCGGAATGAAATCTTTTTCGTTTTTTATTCATTGATGGGCGTATTAAAATTGGTCGAAACGAGTTTCCTAAATAATGAATCGTGATGATTAGCCATCATATTCCCGATTGATAATACCCAACATCTAAAGACATGCCTAAAGTCAATTAATAACTGATTACTGGGATGATACCTTATTGCTTAGTTAGCTATTTCCAGATCCCCCAAAAAAAATAATAAAAATAAATAAATAAATAAAAATAAACGAATGCATTCAAATGGTAATTTATGACCTAACGTTCATTTCTTTTTCAGCAATGTCCTTAAAATGTAACATTTTTCGTACTCAAATGAGCATAAAAGATGAAATAATATTTTTAATCTAATTGATATGATCTTTTGTGTTCAAACATTCGTTAAAGTATTACAACATTATTATATCGTTAATCAGGGCCCGAGGTTATAAAACTTTTCTCATTCTCAATTCAAAATTTCCTCAAATTGATTTTGATTCTCAAATTTCAATTGAGATTAAAGCCGCAATTCTGTTTTAATACTCATTTTGATGTATTTACATAAAAAAATATATTAATTAGTTGTTATGAATAATAGCTAATTAATATTATATTTTATTTTCATAAATTTATTTAAATTCAAAATTTGAAAAAAATTCTCAGTTGAGCCTGAGAAACGTTTTATAACCTCGGCCTATGAAGTTCGGGTAGATTCTTAGTTGAGGATAAAACAATATAATATGATCTCGGGCCCCGAACTTACTCGCCAGATAGGCTGCTGATGACACAGTATCAGAGGATTCATTGTGGATCAACCATGTATTGTCAACCATTATGGTACCGTCAGCCTCGTTTCCAACTGTCACCATCTTGGGTGATGGTATCACAAGATTTTCTACCTGTAACAAAGGTTGAAGATCCTTTTAAATATCGTTAATTCAATGTCTACGACCAGTTGTCCATTTCCAGAAAATTGTTTGTTTGAAATAGTTTCTACGCCACTTCCAACAAAAAGTTTTCAGTTATATCACGGTGGCTGGAGCACCTAACAATGGATTCCTGGTATTTCTTTCACTAGTACTACCATTACATCCTTTCCTAGCCTCTAGCTGTTATCCCACATAGGTCTACGATTATCACCCCGTTGGTGAGTGACAAATAGTCGGAAAGGATGAGTGCCTCCGTCGGGACCTCTCGAACCTTTGGACCTCTAGATTGTCAGTCTGGTACGCTACCAACTGCGCCATGATGGCAATTTTCCATTAAATATATACTCAAATAATCGTTACAGTTAAGAACTTACAAACGACCTCTCAAATTGCTTGAAAATAAGTAAAATTACCTATAAAATATGAGCCTGTGCGTGACATGTCCAACTATTTGAAATCTTCGTGGGGTGCACACATAGAGCATTGTAGACAGTCACAAACTATGAATTTATAGTTACCTGGTGGTCTACAGATACTTTTAGACCTTATCTATCTATTAAACGCAGAGGTAAGACTCTAGTCTGACTGTGCGGATGCACAGGCTGGTCAGAGTTTCAGCTTTGCGCATGTTTGAAATTGTTGTAAATCTCACGCACTAGCTCATATGATTTTAAAAATGCGAACGCTTACATCGATCTCCCACTGCTACAATATTGACATCGTCTACCAAAACCTCGTAACTCCAGCTTTAAACAAGCTGTAGTTACGAGGTTTTAGCAGAACACCGACGATATGCACATTCTTGTTATATTATCGTCGCTACCATAGAATACGTCAAACGAAAGACTAGTTATTGTATGGAAGTTCAAGGATATAAAGACAAGTTTAAGCTAAGAGCATCGTACAATTTAGAAGGTGAATGATTTTAGAATGATTTCGGAATAAAATTGTATTAGTTCGGTGAGTTTTGAATTAGTTTAAAGGGGGTTATCCTTTTCGCTAATTAAGATCGGGATAAGCAAAGTTAGCTACATTTACCGCCCTTTAATAAATTATACATATAAGTTCTATAAATAGCTTTCTATGTCTACACCAATCAGACGCTTGCAAAATGCTATAAAGTCAGTGAAAAAATATTGGAGTTTTCTAATACTTTTCATTTTTAATGTTGATCTTTTCTTCTTTAGTGATTTTTGAATGGCCAGAGTGAGTGTTTGGAATGAATAATTGGAGAGCTGAGCGAGTGATTTCGAATGATTTTGATCGAGATGAGTGTCAATTTCACGATGTGATTCACTCCCGGTAAAATGTCGCAAATCTGCACATGCGACATTAAGTTGTCCTTTTTAAGGCACCAACTCGATCTAAGATAAACAGATTGTTATTGCAAAAAAGTATTTATCATCAATCTCAATGCATCCTAAATGACTTACCTTACCAGTGTCTTCAACATGCAACCTAGTGAACCTCTGCTGTGCTGTAAACGGATTAAATCTGTCGAAATTATATCTCTTCCATTGACGTACATCTGAAAATGCTTCTACAAAGGACAAGTCCATGGTTGACGTCAAAATTCTTGGTTCTACATTGTTTGAATTAGTTGTTATGTAGAAATGTGGCATAAAATCCGTCCTGGAGACAGACCAGTACAGCTTGGTAAGCTCTATTTCTCGGGTCGAATTCGGCTGCAAAGCTTTAAATCCCGCGATAGGTTCCATTGTAAATAGGTCCCCTTGTACCATTGAAATCCTGACCTTTTCGAGTTCAAGGTCAACATGTTTAGCGACCTTGGGAATTATGTCGGGATATAGGAGGAAAAAACTGTGGAAATAAAGCTTCCATCCTGTGTTCGGGACGTCCACAGATCCACGGTTAGTTAATGTAAATCGGATCTTGTGCTCATATGCCCCGTCCGCTGTGTTTTCGAGAACTTTAACCATCAGGTGAATATCTTTGGCTATTCGGTCAAGATCGGTCTGAGTAAGCTGACCAGATAACAGGTGAACAACTGAAATAGAGAACAGAAATGTATCGTCGTTGGGGTTCCATTATATCGGATCTGTGGCTTGAATTAGGATGTTTTTTCGATATTTTTTTTCCCCACAAAAGTAAACAATTATTTTCTAAGAACTATTTCATACAAAACTTATTTGTATGAAATAGTTTCATAGGGATTAATTGTTTGTTTCGGTGCAAGATCGATTGAAAGAAACGAGTGAGAGCTATAGAAAGCTTTTGTAGTTCATGAGATGAAAGATTTAACGATCTTATACGAAAAACATAACCATTCTGTTTCTATTGTGCAAAAAGAAGACGAAATGTGAATACTTCGGGACTAATTCCCGTCAAGCGCACCATTTATTTGATATGTGATAACTACGAAAATTTCTGTCGTCATGCATTTAATTCGCCCCGATACATGCGATACACGCCTTGTATTATTAATGACCTGGCACTCATTACCTTCCGTAAGTGCTCGAGTATTCCCGCGGCATAACTCAATTGCATTTCACCGTTTTAGTTATATTATTTCTCATTTTCGTTAAAGAGACTCGGTAGTACAGTGGTTAAGGCGCCTTCCCCGAACAGCTAAAAGTTGTCGGGTCGAGTTCAATTCCCGACAGAGACACATATTTTTATCCTTGTTATTTTTTCATATTTTTTTTATAACAGTACATTTCTTCTTATTATTTTGTTATTAGTTTTTTGTCAGTTATGATTAATATTTTTTTTATTATTTTATAATTAAATTTTAGTTGTGTGCACCAACCAAGACTATAGTATTCTGATCGAGTGTAAGATTGGTTTCATACCTCAAATGAAAAAAAAAAAGTATTCAGTAAGCTTGCACTAAAATGTAGTTCCAATAAAAACCTCAGTTGCTTCATGACATTGAATTACAAAATATGAAGAGAATCGAGTTTTGGCGTTAATAATGTAATTAATCATACGTAAACAGGAATTCGATTCAAATCCTGAATATGGTTTTAATTTTATACCGTCACAAATAAAAAAAAAATGCCTCTTCATCTCTTTAATATAATTCTAGATACATTCAAAATTAATAATTATTTTCAGTGTTCTAGGGACAGGACTTTGCAATGATCAAATTTTAAATCAAATTGAGGCTAGTGGAAAGATTTCTGTGCCAAATACCAGTAGCCTTATACAACGCAGTTCAAAATATCAAAAGTATAAAAATAGGTAATTAAAAAAGTGTTACCCTAAAAAAGATATAGAAAAAAATTCTGGTCAAGGTACGGCTCGAACTCGTGACCTCTCGGATGCGGGGAAGCATCCTTGCCACAACCGCTAAATATCCGTATACATTAAGAGTAGTGATACATTTTTTTACCGATCGCCCTATTTTTTCCGCCAATGAAAAGCCGCTATTTCGTTTGAAATTCAAAAAATATATCCCATAACCTGACGATATGCTCGAATAAGTGAGCTACGTGACTCTTAGTCATAATGGGCGGAGACAACATTCAAAAGCAGACAGTGACGTCATAATTATTATTGTATGATGAAATGTCTCGCAAGACCCTTAAAAGTAACTTGTAATCGAATATGTATATAAATGTTTGGGTTTTTTTTCAATATCCTTTCGAAGTTGTGTTTATACACAATTGTTCACCAAAAGAAGGAGAAATTCTTCATTAATTGGTCTACATATAAATCAAGAGAAGATTAGGCTGATATAACTGAGTCTGATTTTAAATCATCAATGTACATGTATTCTGAAGTAAGAATAAGATCGACGAGTTTGCTCGAGCCAAGTCTTTCTTTAGGCCTACTCCCTATCACCTTTTCAAAATGAGACAAAAAGAAAAGATGACAGGGTTGAAACGATATAAAATCTGTTTTTTTTTGTTTTATATATATATATATATATATATATATATATATATATATATATATATATATATATATATATATATATATATATATATATATATATATATATATAAATACTTAATATCTTTTGAAACACAGTTTATTAAGTAAAGAAAAAGGACACGGCTTTAGACATGTAGCCAAATTATTTGAAGAAAAAAATTATAAGACATGCATAAAAAAATCGACTGAAGCATGTTAGGCCTATGGCAGCTGACCAATATCGTAAAGCCAGCGTGATCGGTTTAACTGTGACGTATCAAAACTTGGTGACTACAGTTTTTCAACCCGTAATCTATGTTGCTTACTTACGTCTTGATGCTAACATCATATTATTTAACAAGACTATGTCGTGGTTTTGTTTGTTTGTATGGGGTTAATGTCGCTTTCAACAATCTTTCAGTAATATCGGGGCCGCATTGGCACCTAACAATGGATTCATTGTATTTTCTAAAACCAGTTTTAGACCTACCATTACATTTTTCCTAGCCTCCAGCTGCTATCCCACGAAGGTCTACGATAATCAACCCGTTGGTTGGAGACACATAGTCGGAAAGGATGAGTGCCGTGTCGGAGATCGAACCGAGGACCTTTTGAATGATAGGCCTACGCGCTACACGACTGCTCGGCTGAATATTGCGCGGTAGATAACTGTTTTTCTTCCAATACAAAATCCCTACGAAAGAGGGACATAATGCACTGAATAGATCACAAAAATCATAAGCTGCAACCACGTGTTTATGTATACCGAACGTTCTCACCTGATTATGTTTCGCCAAATAACAAAATATTTACAGAAACCCGATGGCGATTAAATTTGCTCCTCCCACTTTTTGTTTACCTCGATTTGATTGAAGAATGTATGACGCAACAAAAATGAGTGACATCATTGAATGACGCGCAACTCATTTGATCTAGCGTTATTTGACGAAAAAATAAGTCGATCGGTAAAACAGTTATAGTTCATATTCTGATAATTTACGCGTATAACCTTGCGCTCCGCTAACGCTCCGCTTAGGTTATATCGCGTAAATTGTCAGAAATGAACTATAACTATTACATACATCTTACCTTCACGAGTATAAGTCTATATTAAGAAACATTAACCGACTATCAATAGGGGTCAACAGGAATATTTAATGAGTGCCAGGTCATTGTAGATCAATTGAAGCATCGTTCAACGGGTTGTGTACTTTAACCAGTTTATTTTACGGCTCTAAACGTCCATTCGGAGAAATTTGAAATACTATTAATATTTTGCGGTTAGATTTGATTACCCTAAGGAAAATAAGTGGTTATGTAGATAAAGTTGTATATTGGACATGTTAAATATGTATTTTTTTCTATATATTATATATAAATGTGATTATATTTTGTAACGATGATGTACTTTGTACAAATCTTTCAATAAACTTATCTGTCTGTCTGTCGTAATATACTGTCTGCACAAGGTCGAAATCTACAATTATTAGCAGGTGTTCTTTACGTAAAATTGTAATAATATGTGCACTGTACACGGTCACTGTTGATCTTTGCCTCTACAGTTCGACCGACCATCATTGCAAGTGACGTCATGAGTTGTTTATTAGTTTATTGCTATGTGAAATATTTATGATTTAGTAAATAGTAAAAGCGCTTGAATTTGAGTGTTGGAAAATAGTTCAGGTAGTTAGTGAGTTTGGACATACGTCTTTGTCCCTCGAAAGTAAAGTCATATTCAATATTGAGGTTCGAATCTCTGGCGGAAGGCACATTTTTAGCTCGGCTGTTTTCGGAGAAAACCCGAGGTTTTGCTATAGCCTCGGTGTCGACGTCGTCGTCGTCGCCGTTGTGTAGGCATTCACTTGAAACTTGGCACACATGTTCACCATCAAAAGAGCAACCTATGCAATCCAGGGGGGATAACTAGATGCATATTTGTGCAAATTAAGCCCCTTTTTTCACCATCAAGCACTCAACAGCCGAGCGTAGGCACCCTTAGGCGGTGCTCTTGTTTGTAATTTTATCATCTTTTTAATGTTTTTTCAATAAATAAATAATCAATTTCATTATTCTAAAATTGACTCTTTTATTTATCATATGTGTAAGAAATCTTTTTCATTTTATCTTTTTTTTCTTAGCTCTACTGATGTGCCAGTAATTCCATATTTTTCTATTTCAATTTATACACATGTATTCATAAATATCACAAATATGGAAAACGATTTTTTTCCCCAAAAAGTTTCGTGTAAAATCGCTTATGCTAATACAATGCATCGAGTTTTGAATCTTGAATTTATGAAAAAGAAAAAAAAAAATAGTGCATTGTTTTGTGCCGATACGAACCCCTGATGCACGTTACTTAGACTAGGGTGCGTTACCGACTGCGCTAATTACGACAGTTGTTTTAATGTGAGTTGAATGACAAATTATTTTCATCTATTCCTTTGAAAAATGACGTCATTTGTAATGTAGGGTGGGTAGATTTTGCACGGCGAGCCGTGATATCCAAAGCAGAGTCCAAAGGGATCGTTCTAAATTATAATAACTTGTTACTTTGTGCTTTGCGGCTTTGCGTGCAAAGAGGGGTATAATTTGCTAACAGTTTGCCCCGAGTTGTCATCCTGAACGCAGGAGAGAGTCTTCACTATTCGCTTAATATATAGCTACGGCCTGGATCATTCAATTTGTCCATGCACACATGAAATTGTGAAAATGTCACCCACTTGCTCATTTTCGGCCAACCAATTTCATTCTCGGATCAATTTTACTTTTATGCACTGACAGGTTGTGTAACTAAGTTATGCTCCCATAATTTTCGAGATTATTTAAACTTATTTTATGACCCAAGTTTAACAAACCATGACTTAAGGCAGACATTTTTACATTATAATGTGATATGAAATGGCTCATTAAATGAACCTTTCTTTGCTTAAACCGCAATAACAGCTTATGCAAGGGATATTCATGAAACAGAGAATGAGTTTTAGCGAACAAAATTATACTTGTTCTCCTTGCTTATTTGAGTGCAAGATATTTTAAAACTCTAAAAGCTAATATTAAATCCTATACTAGCCGCCGTCATAGCGCAGTTGGTAGCGCGTCGGCCTGTCGATCTAGAGGTCACGGGTTCGATCCCCGACGGCGGCACTCATTCTTTCCGACTATTTGTCTCTCACCAATGGGTTTATAATCGTAGACCTATGTGAGATAGTAGCTGGAGGCTAGGAAAGGATGTGAAGGTTGTACTTGTAAGAGAAATACCAGGAAACCATTGTTAGGTGCTCCAGCCGCCGCGGTATAACTGAAAAAATGTTGAAAGTGGTGTAAAACTCCATTCAATCAATCAATCAATAAATCCTATACTATAACTCGAATACGTGATTACATTACATTTTGTATACAATGAACCCACGAGTCAAAATAGCAAATTCTACTTATGCAACCGCTAGCAATTTTTATTAAAAGCGTTGTTTATCAATTTCTATAGTGAATCGTGTAAAAAGAATAATATGTCAATATCAGATTCTTTATTAAAGTAATATTATCTTTTTGATGTCGGGAGAATTTATCATAGCAAGGCTCTGTCAAGTCATAAAAATTTTTCACATTAGAGACCATATATCATTGATGTTTTAACTCTTTGCTGTTTAATCCCTGCTTTTTACGTGCCTGTGATTTTATGATTGAGAAAACATTGTGAAAAAAGAAGAAATTGCTTCTGACAAGCAATTACTTCCTTTTCCACACTATTTTCTACCCTACTGAATGGTTATTTTTCAAATTAAATCCAATTTAAAATAAGATTTACAAAAACCTTTGAAATTGGACAGGTCTAAAATTTTGTAAAGCAGGAAAGGGTTAAGACACTAAAATATTGTTTTATAAGGTAATCATTCTCCAGGTCTTAAATGTGTTTGGAACCCTACAAACAAAGAACTTCATAGTCCACCAAACTTAGTCCGGGATATCTACTTATGCAATGTTTTCTAAAACCGCTCAGGGAATTACCGACGTAACAAATTTGTCCCATGACTATATCATAACATAACATAACATAACATAATCTTTATTAGGCATTCGGCATATCATAAAAATCTTTGTTTTCATTTGAAGTTATTGCAGTTTTATCATAGTTATGATTTTTAATACATTTTTTTAGATCAAAGAAGGCACTGTGACTATCACTTCTCATCAAATTTAAATATTATTTAATTACCGAAAACCGGGGATACACGCTCCAGCTACTTTATGAAGATTATGCAAATTGCAAAATACACACTCTTTGTTCAAATTTGATAACCTTGACTTTTTTATTTACTCATTACCAGCAGGCGAAAAAATAAGGAGACGGAAATTGCATACGACAAATTTTATAAGAAGACATTTTATCAGCCCCTACCCCCACCCCTCCCTCTTTTTTGTCAATTGGGGTAGAAAACATTGTAGGTAAAGGGCCAGTTACACTAGGACGGTGATTCCACGGCGCTCTTACGGCGATCTGACAACTTTCTGAGCGCACTTGAGACTACCATGATCGCACCGGGGGCCCGTTTTACTAAACTTCTTACGAAAAGATTAATCGTAAGTCAAAATGTAAATCGTACCTGGTGTTTTCATGCATAATTAGATTCTGCCTTCCAATATCTAATTGGAATCGTTTTTAAAAGACGATTCCAATGAGGTGATGCATGGCAGAATTCCATATTTAATTACTACTGTAGAACCAACTTTAATTTTTGACTTACGCAAAAACGAGTTGTAAGATGTTAAGTTAAACAGGACCCAGGAGCATGGTGAGATTGCAGTAGGAACGTTGTTCAATCAGCTAGATCGCAAAATGTCGACACAGAGAGCGATCCCGCGCACTTTGAGAATGCACAAAAAATCGCCGTGAGATCGCGACGTGAAAAGATCTATGTAAGAGCATCGTGCGATCGCTGTAGCTGTTCCCTGGGATTGCGAACAACGCCGCGGAATCTCTGTGACATCGCAGTATGAAAGCATTGGAAACGGTCAATAAAAGCAGTGGCGCTGATACGGGGTCGGTATTGCGATTTGCGCGAATTCACTGCGTCCTTACTGCGCTCCTACGGCGTACCTACTACGCTTTTCAGCATTGTCAGTTCAAACACAAAATTTATAAATATTCTGATCATCGTACAAAAAAACCACTCAATGGTGATTGAGCGGCGACATGCTTGATTGTTGATTACCTAAAAATAATTCCAACAGCTTCAGAATGATATTGATATAATGCACCTTCTTATTTGAACCTTTTTCTCTTGTGGTTTTGTATTTAGCCCCTTTTCCTATTCTGCCTCTAACATGCTTACAGTTAAAAACATCGTGAAAATGACACTCATTCCGATCAAAAGCATTCTAAATCATTCACTCAGCGGTCTATTCATTCATTCCAAACATTCACTCAAATCAATCAAAAACTCTCAAAAAACCATTTGGAAACATTTCGATATCGTTCAAGACGATTAACATTTTATAAAAGGTTTTCCATAAAAGTCGCTCTAACTATAACTTGGATTCTGTGTGTGTCTTACTATTTGAGTAACTATTTAGTTCGTAGGTTATATGGTTTATTTTATTTTTCATTCTTTATTTTTATAATCATCATTATCATTTTGTTTTGTTTGTTTGATTTTTCTGATAAAGCGTTCAGGCTGGTTAAAGAACAGAGCATGCAGAACAATTAATAAATCATTTACCATTGGTTTTATCACTACAAAGACAGGAAAATGTGTAATTTTATGAGTTATGAAGCTAAAACGATAGTCACTCTTAAAAATGAATCCGCTACACGGATAAAATAGCTTTATATTAAAAAAAAAAAATCTGGATTGGGGCCTTCCTTAAATAAACCTCTGTAATTACACTTATTTAAATAAAAGGTAAATTCTAAATATTCACACAAAAAAAACTAAAAAAAAGCAATTCTGTTGTATAATCACATGTTCTGAAAAAATTACGACCCGACAAATTTCGTAAAACTTTATTTCATATTTTTTTCTAATGGGGGTATTTATGCGATTTGGTTGACTATAAACTTGCGAATTTCAATTCTTTTATGCAGAAATACATATATACAGACTCAATTAAAAAAGAGAATAATCAACTGGTTATGTTTGATATGAAAAAATATTAAAGAGAATGCGTTGTTAGGCGTAAAAACGAGTCCGAAGGACGAGTATTTTTTAAAAGCCTAATAACGCATTCCAGTAAAATGTCTTTCATATCAGACATAACCACCTTATTATTCTATTTATTACATTCCTCTATAACCCTTTTTTATTCCTTAAATTATGTATTTTGTCATTTTCTATAGTCCTCGGCCCTTGCAAATTTTCGACAACATCGTCAACGATATAAACATTGGAACATTGGAATTGGGATTTTATGTAAATCGACTGGGTACCGAGATGGACAGATTGAAAGAAATATGCGGTCAGTGAACACTTAATCCCCTGAGATGAAAATTTAAGATCAACTTAGGCTCGGGAAGGATTGGGTGTTTGTCGCTAAAACTGCAAAGTCATCGGATTTCGGGCCTTCGGAAAACGCCCTGCAATGCCATAAAAGACAGAAACAGTCGGATTGGGATAGCTATGTTTTACAACCTTTCCAGGATGTTCCCTCGTTCATATTATTGTTCATGATTGTTTCGTTTAGTTTCTGTTTTCTTAGTTCATGTTGAGTAAGCCTTAATTTGATATGTAATTCTGAAGCTTCAGGGGCGGGTCCAGAGGGAGGGGATGTCAATCAACAACCCTTCTGTAGCCTTATATTTTCTTTTTGCTTTGGATATTTAATCATAAATGCATAAATATATTTTTAAAAAAAGCCTCAATGCGTACGTATGCAGATATCCTAAACCTGTTATTGGGCTTTAATGTACTCAGTAGTCTTAGCAGGGATCAAGGTGCTTGAAAAACAAGTTCCTCAAGTGTAACTGAAAAGTTTTATCATCAATATATATATATTATATGATTATTGTATTTTTGATCCGCAAGGCGAAAAGGGGAAACCAGGAGTGCGAAAGGTGTCGATCCCGGAAGAACTCCCATCTTATAAATAAACTGTCCGCAACAAACCCACGCGGACAAGTAATATTGAAATAAATGGTTTACAAGTCCATTGCGCTAACCACTGAGCCAAAGAAGATCAAGATCTTCAATCAACCTAAAAACGTGTACCAATTTAAATCAGCTCATCCTTTTTTAACGAATCAAATTAATCTTCTACGATTGGTGATTTAAGAAATTCTTGATTTCTAAATCGGCTGTGTATCGTCTCTACCCCCCCCCCCCCTTTCGGTCCGACTGGCCCCGATTTCAACATTTTCAAAATCGGCATGAAATCGATGTGCTTCGGGAGAGTCGTAGTGCTTCCTGCACGAAATCGGCATCAATTCGGGATCAAAAATAAATTGGGGCAAACATTTCAAAATGCACAATTTTTTCCCCAATTTTGGAAATTGTGCCAAAATTGACGTGGCTCGGTGAACGTCGTCGTTGATCTCAGTAGGTAAATCGTCGTTATTCGGGGCAAGAATCGATGAAACCCGAATAACGCCGATGTACTAAGAGTAACCAACGATACTCACCGATGAACTTCGAAGAGATACACGACTAGCATCTCGAGCTACACCGATCTACACAGATGAACTCCGATCTGTTCCGATATAAGCCCGACGTACTACGAATTGTCTCGCATTTCGTAAATGGCATCAAAGTGAAGATCAATTTTGCAATTATTTCATTTTTATACTTATATTATGAGGCTCTAATTAAAATAAAATGATTCGCCGGGATAAAAAAGAAAGGCATATACTATATAATGGCCTCCAGCTACAACACATATGCCTACTTTATCGAGTATCTAAGTTCAACCATAAGGTACAGTGACAGCCTTTCCCTTACTTTAAAATGTCGACAGAGTTAATCCAAGACTGAAGTTTAAAATGGGGTCACTTGTTGTTGTTGGCTTGGTAATTTTTCTTATAACTTTACAAATATCCGTGTGATAACATCCCGTATGATATTTTTATGATATCACATAGTTATTTTTAGAACGATATTATAATGCGCTTACTTTTAGAAACTTGCATTTCAATTAGAACTTGAACACAGACGAAAACAAGACAAATATAGGTTAAAAGATAGATATAATACATACTGAGTGTATTGTATGAAAATATATGAAACTCGGTTGTGAGAATTGATAATTGTCTCGGCAGAGCCTCGACAATTTTCAATTCTCCCAACCTCGTTAGATATTTTTTTCATATAATACACTAAGTACGCATAGTAGTTATTTCGTAGTCAGTCGTGAACACAGCGCAGGTGTTTTAAAAACGTCATGTCCAAGGATGGTCGGAGATACATGGTTCAAATTCGTAGTAGATCGGAAAGCACGCTTTCCCGAGGCACTAAGATTATTTTGGAAATCGGTGTCTGTGGGACCGGGGGTGACCAATGAGTGGAAAATCGTATTGCCTTATTAGGATAGAAGCTGGAGGTTAGGAGAGGCAGTAAATGGAGTAATGGCAGTAACAGTAGTAGTAACGAGAAATACTAGGAAACCAATGTAAGGTAACTCGGCCGATATGATATTACAGAAACAATGTTAAAAGCGGCGTTAAACCCCATTCAAGCAAACAAAACCATACCGGTTATTATTGCCACGTACATTTACTAGATTCCAACTTCCTGTTAATTATGACCCGTTGTATTGGATGTATACCCTGGAATTTCCAATTACACAAATGCTGCCCGTCAAACAAAAGGGATCGTTTAACAAATCCGTAAAATGAATATCTAAGTAAGAAATGGGTTCCAACAGAGGACAATTGTATATCACCTTTCAAAAGAAATTTTGGGTGAAGCGTGATTATTTTAGATTAAGAAAATATATATATATATAAAAGGTGCTTTGACCCTAGTCAGCCTACGCAGACTATTAAGGGATATCGGTTGGTTATCTCCCATGAAATACTCCTAAAGGTCATTGGTTTAAAAATATCCATATGATATCATAAAAAATATACCACATTTGATGTTATCACACGGATATTTGTATGGTTATTAGATAAACGGGGTTCTCGCATTATCCGGACGGCCACTTTCCACGTGACAGGTCAAAAGGACTTATTTTTGTCTTACCGATGACTGTCCACATAATTAGGACAAAAACCATCTATCACCAATTTATCATTACCTGTGTAAAGTGATGTTTGTTGTAACTGTTTCGAAAGTCATCAGTTAGACAAAAATCCATCCATTTGAAAGAATCAGACTTATTTCGTCCTACTGCAATTTTATATTTTTTTTATTTCGTATTTTTTCCAAATTCTCTTATCATGGCAACCAAAGTTATTCAGATCGAATTGAATTCTTTTAACAATTTTATTAGACCTACACCTTAAGGACATCCCTATCAAGTTAAAAATTGATTGGCCCAATGGTTTAGAAGAAGATGAATTTGTTTTTAGATTTCCAGCATTTTGTTTTGCCTTTCCATTACCATGGAAACCAGAGTTTTTGATGGAATAAAATTCATTCAACAACTTTGGTAGAGCTTCACTAAAGGATCATCCCTGCCAAGTTTCAGCTTGATTGGCCAGGTAGTATAGGGGAAGTATATTTTTTAAGATTATTGGCAAATTTCGGCCATTTTTCAGCCTCTCCGTTGTCATGGAAACCAGAGTTTTTGAGGAAAGTAAATTCTATGAACAACTTATGAAGAGCTTCACCAAAGAATCATCCCTACCAAGTTTCAGCATGATTGGCCAAGTGGTCTTGGAGGAGAAGATTTTTTAAGATTTTCAGCAATTTTTTGCCATTTTTCAGCTTTTTCGTTACCATGGAAACCAGACTTTTCAATGAAATTTAATTTTTTTAACAACTTTTTAACAGCTTCGCCCAAGAAACATACCTGTCTAATTTCAGCTTGATTGGCCAATAGGTTAAGGAGGAGAAGAATTTTTTCTTAGTTCTTAGCTAATCTGTTTGGCATTAAGTGCCAGCGGAGCGTTGTTGTCCCTCTCATGTCTCTTGTTGATCATGAGATCGGACATACAATTAGGTCTCGTTTTCCTTTTATTACCCGCTTATAATGCATTTGCTTATGAAAATGAAATAAAAATCGTTTAACAAATCCGTAAAATGAATATCTAAGTAAGAAATGGGTTCCAACAGAGGACAATTGTATATCACCTTTCAAAAGAAATTTTGGGTGAAGCGTGATTATTTTAGATTATGAATATATATATATATATATATATATATATATATATATATATAAATAAAACAAAAAACGACACTAAAAATCAATTTTAATAACGTGCCAACCGGTTTCGCTGCTGCTCATCAGGGCGACGTTAATAATTTAATGAAACGACTTTACCAACGTAACAACGTCACAACGTCAACGTCAAAACAAACATTTTCATATAACATTCAGTTTAGGACAAAATATATTTATAAAGTATTTTTCTTTTGTTAATCTAGTGGAAACATCATTAATTTTAAATTTATAAAACGGGAATATTGAGAATTTTGGGTCTTTTTTGGAACAGTTATCCAAATGTGAACTTAAAGGTAGCTGTCTTATTGATGGGTCCCTAATTTGTTGCTTGTGTATTGTAACCCTATTTCTCAATTTATCCCCAGTTTGTCCTATGTAAAATTCAGAACATCCATTACACATCAATACATACAAACAATTACTAATTGTACAATCCATGTTTTCTTTTGCATGAAAAATTTTATCTTTTATTTTAAAAACCTCTCCCTCAAAAATATATTTACAAAGTCCGTGTGAACTTGTGAACTTGAAAATGATTTAAATGATTTTTTTAGAAAACTAAAATTACAAGAATTCTTTTTTGGTGACACAAGTGAAGACTTTAGCCTTGTTAGGAATAAATCGTTTTTCAACCCTCCCCCAGGTAGAAACAAAAACCTTGATGAATATATTTCTACCACAAAATCTTTATGTTGTAGTGTATTAATTCATGATAATAAAACAAAACATAACATTTCACTTAATCAACGTAAATCAATCAAATCTCTAACAGATGATTCATCTATTATTATTAAAGAAGCAGACAAAGGAGGCGGAATAGTTATTATGAATAAAGAATTTTACAAAAAGAAGATTAATGAAATGCTTTCAGATGTAATCTATTATAAATCTATACCTCATGCAGATTCAGCACAAATTTTAAATTCAATAACAAATTTGATTAAAAGTAACGAAAAGATTACTAAACAGGAAAAAGATTTTTTATTGAAATTTGAATACAAAACTAGTACTTTTTATGGACTTCCGAAAATTCACAAAAGTTCAATTATTCAAAATATATGTGAAACTTCTAATGAGGAATATATTGAAAAAGTTGATCCATTAGATTTGAAAATGAGACCGATTGTAGCAGGTCCTTCTTGCGAAACTAGTCGACTGAGTTGTCTTTTAGACTTACTTTTAAAACCTTTTACTACAAAAGTGCAAAGCTATCTTAGAGATGATGTTGACTTTTTGAACTTTATCCCAAGTTCTGTAAAAATTGATACTGTTCTGGTATCGTTTGACATTGTAAGTCTATATACAAATATACCACATGAACTAGGTTATGAAGCTATTACGTATTGGCTAGATAAATATCCCATGCTAATTCATAGCAGATTTAATAAACTCTTTATTTTAGAAGGGTTAAAGATAGTTTTAGAAAATAACAATTTTAGTTTTAATTCGGCATATTATAATCAATGCAAAGGTACAGCCATGGGGACAAAGGTTGCGCCGACTTATGCTACTTTAGTACTAGGATTTTTAGAAGATAGAATGTACACAAAAATTCGACATTTTAAGAATGAAGAATTTGCGAACTATGTTTACAATCAATGGAAAAGATTCCTTGATGATTGTTTTATTTTCTGGATATACTCATTAGACGAATTATCTGATTTTCACGGAATTTTGAATTCTTTACATAAAGACATAAAGTTTAAAATAGACACAAGTTCAATTAAAATGCCCTTTCTTGATGTGCTGATATTAAAAAATGGTACTGAGATAACGACAGATATATATTTTAAATCAACAGATTCAAAACAGTATTTAAATTTCAAGTCTTGTCACCCAAAGCATTGCAAAATTAATATCCCCTTCTCATTGGCTCGAAGAATTTGTATGATTGTATCCGATAAGGCTATTTTGCAATGCAGGTTAAATGAACTCAAAGACATCTTAATTGAAAGAAAATATCCAATAGGAGTAATAGAGGCAGGAATAGAAAAAGCTATAAAAATACCAAGGACTTCTCTTTTAAAAGTAAATGAAAAAGAAGAAAATACAGTTTTACCCTATATTTCGACATTCAACCCCCGTAATAGAGAGCTATACGGGATTGTTAAGAATAATTTTGAAATTTTGCAAAATGACCAAATAATGTCAAAAATTTTAAGAGAAAATAAAGTTATCAAGTGTAAAAGGCAATTACCTAATCTTAAACAGATTTTGATCAAGTCGGAATACAAAGAAACACATTCAAAACCTTGTGTAAAAAAAATGTAATGAACCACGTTGCGGACTTTGTAAATATATTTTTGAGGGAGAGGTTTTTAAAATAAAAGATAAAATTTTTCATGCAAAAGAAAACATGGATTGTACAATTAGTAATTGTTTGTATGTATTGATGTGTAATGGATGTTCTGAATTTTACATAGGACAAACTGGGGATAAATTGAGAAATAGGGTTACAATACACAAGCAACAAATTAGGGACCCATCAATAAGACAGCTACCTTTAAGTTCACATTTGGATAACTGTTCAAAAAAAGACCCAAAATTCTCAATATTCCCGTTTTATAAATTTAAAATTAATGATGTTTCCACTAGATAAACAAAAGAAAAATACTTTATAAATATATTTTGTCCTAAACTGAATGTTATATGAAAATGTTTGTTTTGACGTTGACGTTGTGACGTTGTTACGTTGGTAACGTCGTTTCATTAAATTATTAACGTCGCCCTGATGAGCAGCAGCGAAACCGGTTGGCACGTTATTAAAATTGATTTCTAGTGTCGTTTTTTGTTTTATTTATATAATTCTTGTTCTGGTTTACTTGAATTTTTTATATATATATATATATATATATATATATATATATATATATATATATATATATATATATATATATATATATATATATATATATATATATATATATATATATATATATATATATATATATATATATATATATATATATATATATATATATATATATATATATATAAAAGGTGCTTTGACCCTAGTCAGCCTACGCAGACTATTAAGGGATATCGGTTGGTTATCTCCCATGAAATACTCCTAAAGGTCATTGGTTTAAAAATATCCATATGATATCATAAAAAATATACCACATTTGATGTTATCACACGGATATTTGTATGGTTATTAGATAAATGGGGTTCTCGCATTATCCGGACGGCCACTTTCCACGTGACAGGTCAAAAGGACTTATTTTTGTCTTACCGATGACTGTCCACATAATTAGGACAAAAACCATCTATCACCAATTTATCATTACCTGTGTAAAGTGATGTTTGTTGTAACTGTTTCGAAAGTCATCAGTTAGACAAAAATCCATCTGAAAGGATTTGATGAAACTGGTCCCAGAAATGAATGTCTTTTAATATTTGTCACTTTAATTTTGGCGTAATCATGTGAATATTTAGTCTTATTTTATAACCCTTAAAATAAAATTTTGACTGCGAAATAATTTCCTGTGTTATGTCTGTAGGATCCCTGTTCTAGTCCCTCTATTTATTTGTTGACATAAAAAGTATGTTCTGTTCTTTAGCTTTTTGATTGATCGCTTGATTATTTGAATGTTAACAAAGGAAAACACTTAAGAAAGTGAAATTATCTATCAAAAGGATCTGTTACTCCTTGGTTGTATTTTACCATGCATTATCTGTCCTGGGATACTCGTTAAAGTTTCAAACTCGCCCGAGACATCTAGTAGATAAATATTTTTTACCAAGTTCAAGGCCATTCAGCCAAAAAATATGGCAACTAATGTACATTCAAGGTTTTAAAACTACTGATTCCTTGACCTATTTTATGACGCCGCTTAACCCAATTTCTAAAATGACTGAAGTTAATCTAGACAAACTATCTTACAAAGTTTCAAGATATTTGAGCCCAAAATGTGACATCCGGAGTGCACGGCAGTTTTTCCGAGAACTTGGCCCTCTGAACTTGTTTTTGAACGAATATGACCCCCATTCGAAAACGATTGAGATATCTTCTAAACAAACATTCTGGCCAAGCATCGATACATTTGAGGCAAAATAAAGGCCTCAAATATGCGCATACGCTTGTTAGGGTTTTTTCTAAGATTTCGTCCCTTGATCCTGTCTTTGTCCCTACTTGATCGAATTTCGAACTCGCCCGAAACTTCGAATGGACAAATCCTTATAACAAAGTTTCAAGACAATTGTTCTTTTCATGAAAGTACCCTTTTTCCATGACGCAGAATAACATTCAAATCAGCTTTCATGTGTGCATTGTCACAAGAAATGTATCATCACAAAGGTCCCTCTTTAAATGAAACAACAACAAATCACTTAGAGAGATATCGGAGAGAGGTCTACCCAAAGAGCAATCCTGAAAATAATAATTTCTATCCAAAGATTCATATCAAAGATCAAAGTGTAAGATTAATTCCTGAGAAATTTGCTTGAATTCGGACCAGTAGTTTCAGGGGATATTTAAAGTAGAATTGTTTATATTTCACCATAAGTGGTCATTTGTGCGAGTGTGTGCCGGACTTGAATGCCAATTGAACCTATGTTATCCGACAAATCCGGACTAAACAAAGGGATCTAAAAAAGCATGAGATAATCATCTTTCAAGAGATGTTGGGTTGGAATGCTTATCCTTAGTTTTCTACAAGGAAGGGTTTTTTTCCTAATAAATCACCGTATTGGACCATTTTTGGTGACTCGGTCGCATTTAGAAACTATTTTTTCATAACGATCAGTAAAATCAAGAGGACAAAATGGTCCTAAATCGCTCATCTGAATTTTATTGGTCCAGGGGATGTGGTTGAGGAGGAGACGTTATACAATTCAAAGTGAAAAAAGCCACGCCTAAATGTATGAGTCAAGCAACCCTTAGGAAGGGTCACACAGGGAACATTCTGGAAAAGTTTCAATGTGATAAGCCCTGTAGCTTAGGGGAAAAAATACCCCGCCAAACCCATATTTATGGACCAATCAGAACATCGCGAATAATTCTGGAAGAGGGTCACCCAAGGAACATTGTGATCAACTTTTATTGAAATCGGCCAAGTGATTGAGGAGGAGATTTCGTTCATACATTTCAAAGTGGAAAATGCCGTGCCCTGCCACGCCCTTATTTATTTGTCAACAAAATTTCGGGAACAAGTATCGGAGAGGATCACCAAGGGAACATTCTAGAAAGTTTCATTGAAATCAGCTCAAGGGTTTAGGAAAAAATATCGATGAAAGATTTCACAATGAAAAAATAACACGCCCATATCTTGGGACCAATTAGAATTTTGTGAAAAATTTTGAAGGCGGTCACCCAGGGAACATTCTGAGTTCATTGATTTTTTATTTTTTTTTTTTTTTTTTTTTTTTTTTTTTGAAAAGGGCCACTAAGGGGAACATTCTGGATAAGTTTCATTAAAATCAGCTTATTGGCTTAGAAGAAGATGTCGTTCAAAGATTTCACTGTGATAAAAATGTGACGTAAAGGCCAATCAAAATTTTGCAAATTTTTTGAAGAAGTCACTAAAGGTACTTTCTGACAAAATTTTATTGAACTCGGCTAAGTGATTTTCGCGAACTGTTTTTGAAGAGGGTCAGCCAAGGAACATTCTGAGATTTTTTATTCATTTATTTTAATTGGCCCAGCGGTTCAAGAAGAGAAGAAGGCTTCTCCTAAAATCTCCCCTTGAGCACGTTGTGCCCAGGTGTCCTAAGAAGGTAATCTCGAAAAGCGTGTCCTGATTATCATTCTTCTGGTGATTGGTGGAATTCTAAATGTTAGTTTTTAGAGAAAATGATGTTTTCATGTTTACCATGTGCGGCATTTTTGGTGATGTGACAGCCAATAGAACCTAGGTTATCATCCAAGTGAGGATTTATTGTGAGCATATCCCAAGAATAACCCCTGTGAAGTTTACTAGAATTCCGAGCAGTATTTTCAGTAGGTAAGTTTTCTTTTTAATATTTTACAACATGCTGCCATTTATGGATGACGCAACAGCCTGTAGTACCCAAGTTTTCAACCTGATCCAAGTTATTAGCCTGGTCAGCATGAATTGAAGGAATCTGAACGAACTTGTTACGAGGATCGGTTCTGTGACGTTTGATGAATTCAGTCCAGTTGTTTCAGAGAAGAAGATTTTTTTTTGATTTCACTAAGTAGGGCCTTTTTGGCGGATTCGAGTCTGAAGCACCCAGGTTATTAATCCAGTCAGGATTTTGCGAAGGAACCTGAAAGCGTATGTCCCAATGATATTTCGTTTGAAATGTAGTTTACTTTTGGAAAGAAGTTTCAGAGAAGAAGATGTTTACAAAGATAACGGACGGACGCATGACGGACACCAGGCCTTCAATATAGCCTCACTGACTCTAAAGACAAAACAATGTAAATGTAAAACACGCCTTCTCCTGTTTTATAAAAATTTTCTTGGGACTTTCATACTGATTTAAAAATGATTCAATTCAATTATAGTTGCCTTGAGACAGAAAACAATGTTATCTCTATATTATGCAAATAGATATTTTGTGTATGATATAAAAGAAAACATTATATATATCAAAATTGAGGTGACTTTGAGGAAAACACACGCAAGATCTATACTTGTCAGTTAAACAGTTTTTCCTTTAGTGCTAGGCACTCGTGAAAATATAACTTCTCTTGTTCACAAAGTAAAAGCCGCCGTCATAGCGCTGTTTGTAGCGCGTCGGACTATTAATCTAGAGGCCCCGGGTTCGATCCCCGATGGCGGCACTCATTCTTCCCAACTAATAGTCTTTCACCAATGGGTTGATAATCGTAGACCTATGTGAGATAGTAGCTGGAGGATAGGAATAGATGTGATGGTTGTACTGGTGAGAGAAATACCAGGAATTTATTGTTAACCCCAGCCACCGCGATATACCTAAAACAATGTTGAAAGCGGCGTTAAACTCCATTCAATCAATCACCAAATGAAAGATTGAACGATCATACCTTAAACACAGATACACAGTGGTCGTCATTAGAGGGGGTAAAGACAATCAAAAATCCTTAATTTCAATAAAACCCTATGTTGTGGCAGGGTTTTCCCTCTATGTTCAAAACTGGTGGGTCATTTTGCCACATTATGACCCCCTTTAAACTAGATAAAGAATGTCTCCTTGACAATTTTGGGGGTCATTTCAAAAAAGGGGGTCGAAATTCAAAGAAACAGGGGGTCATTGAAAACCCTGTTGTGGGTACTCATTTGAGCCGTCTCGGAGAGACGTTTATAATGAGTACTAACAATAAAGGATTTAATTAAGAAATAATGAATCATTTTAATTTGAAAACCAAAATATCCCCCTCTATATGTAGCTCTGATACATACCGGTACAAAGTATGAAAGTCCTCCACATCTTGGCGCTTTCATAAACGAATCGAAAACTTTATTTTTCACTTAAATCAGCGTTTTTATGTAAAGTTCAACTGATATTTTTTTAAATCGCACATGCGATCAAGGTAATCAGTATACGTCAAGATTGAGATGTCGAACAATCACTTATGCAAACACTGATCTATATATTACATACTTGGTTAGGTTTTGCCGAATTATCCATGTGTGCAAAAGATTCTTAACCATGGGGTAAATACTCACTTGTCGCACGATTAATTGGCAAATACAACTGGTAGATGATTACAAAGGAGCTTTACTTCAAACATCTATATTCATTGTCACCATTTTTTTCGGATTCTAGAATTTCAGGATCTTGGTCTCAAAATAAATAAATAAATTAATAAATAAATAGAAACTAAATCTACTATTGATGTTCCCAACCCAACTTCAAGTGAACTGGAAGGAACCCCAGAGATAGCTTCGCATGTATCGTTGATTTTCATTTGGCATATTAAAAAACCATGGTCTATTCGTGCGGCAGGACTCGTGTATCCTCCTATTTCTCTCTCGTAGTTGGTTACATATATGAATGAAACACACAGCTGGGGGCTACAGCTGTGTGTCCGTGGTCTAGGGGTAGAGCGTCGGCCTCTTGACCCAAAGGTCCTGAGTTCGATTCCCGGGAGCGGCTATCGATCTTGGTTCTTTCATAGGCCCACACCTTCGGCGCGAGTACTGGTGATTTTTCCAGGAAGCAGAATCGAGAGGGATTAATCTAAGTTGTAAGAACTTGTTTCCCAATCGATGTAAAATAAATAGGTTTAAACCGAATGAAACACACAGAGACCTATATCTTGCAATCACACTCACTGTCATTGCCCCTTTAAATTGACAGAATTAAAGTATATTGTAAGTGACATTATATCAAGACTTTCAGAACATAACTTAACAAGACAACAATAAGGAACATTTATCGATCCATTATAAGGACTTATCTCAGCAACTTGCTTTTACCATGATTTAGCCGAGCAATAAACAAGCACCATACAAGCAAGCAATGTAAGACTTTTAATGTTATTCAATGCATCCTTAGCAGCGGCAATAGCGCAGTTGGTAGCGCGCCGGACTTCTAATCCAGGGGTCTATATTTGCACGGGTTCGATCCCCGGCCGCGGCACTTATCCTTTCCGACATTTGTCTTCCACCAATGGGTAGATAATCGTAAACCTATGTGGAATAGCAACTGGAGGCTAGGAAAGGGATGTGGTGGTAGTACTGGTGTGAGAAATACCAGGAATCCATCGTTAGGTGCTCCAGTCGTCGCGATATAACTGAGAGATTGGTGAAAGCGACGTAAAACCCCAATTCAAATCAAATCAATGCATCCTTTCGCATATCTGGGGCAAGATTACCTGCAGTCCATAGACTGGTAACCTACGCTGATACTATTACTTGTGCACGGTATATACGTCGATGGTCAGTTGATGTAGTCCCCAGCTGTGTAGAAGATAAGATTTCGTTCATTTTGACCAAAATATTTTTTCAGCCAATAAGGATATTTATTCAAATTGTAACAGAAACAAGAGGACCATGATGTTCCTATATCGCTCACATGAGTTAGTTAACTCATAACTTGTCACCCATTTTATAAAAACTAGAAATTATTTGATGTACATTTATGATGATTTTGAAAGAATCAGACTTATTTCGTCCTACTGCAATTTTATAATTTTTTTTTATTTCGTATTTTTTCCAACATTTCTCTTACCATGGCAACCAAAGTTATTCAGATCGAATTGAATTCTTTTAACAATTTTATTAGACCTACACCTTAAGGACATCCCTATCAAGTTAAAAATTGATTGGCCCAATGGTTTAGAAGAAGATGAATTTGTTTTTAGATTTCCAGCATTTTGTTTTGCCTTTCCATTACCATGGAAACCAGAGTTTTTGATGGAATAAAATTCATTCAACAACTTTGGTAGAGCTTCACTAAAGGATCATCCCTGCCAAGTTTCAGCTTGATTGGCCAGGTAGTATAGGGGAAGTATATTTTTTAAGATTATTGGCAAATTTCGGCCATTTTTCAGCCTCTCCGTTGTCATGGAAACCAGAGTTTTTGAGGAAAGTAAATTCTATGAACAACTTATGAAGAGCTTCACCAAAGAATCATCCCTACCAAGTTTCAGCATGATTGGCCAAGTGGTCTTGGAGGAGAAGATTTTTTAAGATTTTCAGCAATTTTTTGCCATTTTTCAGCTTTTTCGTTACCATGGAAACCAGACTTTCAATGAAATTTAATTTTTTTAACAACTTTTTAACAGCTTCGCCCAAGAAACATCCCTGTCTAATTTCAGCTTGATTGGCCAATAGGTTAAGGAGGAGAAGAATTTTTTCTTAGTTCTTAGCTAATCTGTTTGGCATTAAGTGCCAGCGGAGCGTTGTTGTCCCTCTCATGTCTCTTGTTGATCATGAGATCGGACATACAATTAGGTCTCGTTTTCCTTTTATTACCCGCTTATAATGCATTTGCTTATGAAAATGAAATAAAAATCTTCCGATCGTTTGAACCCCCCTCCCGAATCCCCTCAATCAGCAAGTGAAATAAAGTTTGACTGGCGAGCCTTCCTCAATCTATCGATATTGGGGTATCGGAGGGTAGCGTAGGTGGAACAGGCTAACCAGTCAAAGATGTATAGTTTACGTCCAGTCTAAAGAGAACAACAACAACACTGTTGAAAATTATTGGCGGTACCCATTCACTGAACAGCTGAAATATGTATATTATACATGTATAAGTAAGTTCTAGAATCCTGAAAGAGCTTTTATGCAACGGAAATGGTAAGATAAGATTGAATAATCTTCACTGGACGAAGTCCAGAGAGCCATTGTCATGGCCCTTTGTGCGCCAATGTGTGCGCGAAACCTTTTCTAGGGCACAGGGTATGTCCAGGTGATTTTTTTAAAACATACTACACAGTGTTACCAAAACCCCCCAAATGGGGTTGATTATACCCCGAATTGAAGCTTGTACCCCCATTTTTTTCAAACAGCCTTCTTTTTGTTATATAGAAGGGGTACATAAGATATCTCATAAAAAAAGTGGTTTATTTGCAGACAAATATTTAGCGAATGCTGCTAGAAGCGATTATAAAAATGTTTTGTATACAGCAAAAGCAGACTATGAAAATACACTTGTTGATAACCTGAAAGACAATCCGAAATTATTTTTCAACTACGCTAGAAATTTTCAGAGAACATCGTCTTCAATAGATAAATTGTTTGATGAAGATAAAAACGAAATCAAAGGTGACAGAGACAAAGCTAATCTATTGAACTCCTTTTTTGCGTCTGTTCAAACTAAGGAGGATCCTCTATTGAGCAGTTTACCTATCAACGACCCACATGTTACAGAAAACATTAAATTTCAACATATTTCTTCTGTTATGGTATTGAAGAAGATACAACTTTTAAAGTTCCATAAAGCCTGTGGTCCAGACAATATACATGTTAACGTTTTGAAGAGAGTTCCTTCAGTTTCAGTCCCTTTATGTCATATTTTCAACAGATCGGTTTATACAGGAGTGGTGCCTCAAGACTGGAGAGACAGTAACATTAACCCATTACATAAAAAAGGGTCTCGAAAATTGTGTGACAATTATCGTCCTGTAACATTGACTTCTCAAGTTGTTAAGATTCTAGAACGTATACTGCTGGATCAAATATCAGAGCATTTACTTCATAACAATATCATTTCTTGTGACCAACATGGTTTTCAAAATCGGTGCTCTTGTGTTACTCAGCTGTTGGAATCCCTTAATGATTGGACATTATCATATGATGAAAAGATACAGACTGATTTTATATACCTGGATTTCTCTAAGGCATTTGATTCGGTTGCACATCAACGTCTACTATTTAAATTATCACACTATGGTGTAAATGGGTACATTAAAAATTGGATTGAAGCCTTTTTGAAAGGTAGAAGACAAAGGGTAGTTCTAAGGAATGGCATCTCTGACTGGACTAGTGTATTTAGTGGAGTCCCTCAAGGCTCTATTTTAGGACCTATTTTATTTGTCCTATTTGTAAATGACTTGCCTTCCTCTGTGGCTGCAACAGCTAAGCTGTTCGCAGATGATACAAAACTTTATCGTCAAATTACTTCCCGTTCTGACTGTCAACTTTTGCAAGATGACCTAAACACATTATCTGCTTGGTCCAAATTATGGCTACTGAATTTTAATGCATCGAAGTGTGTAGTTTTAAAAATTCGGTCCGCTATAGAGTTTATTTATACCCTGAATGGATTCGATTTGGAAACAGTTACAGAACAAAAAGATCTGGGTGTTCTCATTTCCAATGATCTACAACCAAGACAACATATATTAAATATCACCAAGAAAGCTAATCAGAGAATCGGGATGATTAAAAGATGTTTCACCAATATTACTCAAAGAAAAATTTCAACACTATTCATCACAATGATTAGGCCACTATTGGAGTACGCCTCGGTAGTTTGGCAACCTCATTTAAAAAAAGATATCCAACTATTACAAAAGGTGCAAGACAGATGTTTAACCTTATGCCCTAATCCACCTATATTTGAAAGTCTTGAGAACAGAAGGCATCAGATTGACCTCATTGAAACCTACAAGATTCTCCATAATAAATACAAGTGTGATCCTGAAAATTTTTTTACTGTGCCGAACAGAGATCTTTGTGGTCATTCCTTTAAATTGCATAAGGTTAATACCAATAGTGATGTGAGGAAGTTCTTTTTCACAAATTGCGTAATAACTCCATGGAATTCCTTGGATGACAATACAGTCTGCGCACCAAGTGGAAACTCATTTAAGAGAAGATTGAGAGTCACACCTCAAGGAAAGAGTGACTCATGTCCCAAGTAACCAAGTAACCAAGTAACCATGCATGCTGTTGTGTAATGGCCACTAATACGAGGGATATGAACTACTACTTACTGAAGCCCTGTAGTCGTCCCCGCTAGTGCCGGCACTACCAAGTCTTGGACTGCTAAGCTCCTACAAAGACGTCGAACGTGTACTGGGGGCGATCTTCTGTGCGCACTGTGGGATATGCTAAATTCCACCCAAGGCGGGAACAATACTGCGCACTGATTGGCTGATATCAGTTGTTTACACCACCACAGTAATCCACTTCCGGAAGGCTCCAGATCTGGGCTTCTGTTATTGGCAATCAACACTACATTCCTCCCCGTTTACAAAAGGAGTACCTGAAACTTTCTAGAAAACATGCCCCCCTACCCAAAGCCTATTCAAAATAATTCCTAACCCCAACCCCTAATAAGATCCTATTAAAACATACCACCCCTTAAAACCTATCCATTAAAACCTAGCAAAAAAGTTAACAATCTTTACCCCTAAAATCCATCTAAAGAGTCTATGGTTAAGGCTTACATAGATCCTTGATACTTTAAGCCTTTACAAAAACTCAATTGAACTTGACATAAATACTGGAAAAATACTTTACATTGTACTCACTTAAAGATCTTTACAAATGCTCAATTATACTTTTTTTTTAAAAATAACTTTGCAATACAAATTAATACTTTACTTAATATCCATATAAGATCTTAGCATTTTCACAAGTCATATGCAAGACCTCTCTCACACCTATTCCCCTCCTGTTTGCTACCTCTCTCCCCACTGAACCAATGAAAGAAGGAGTGCTCAGATTTGCACCTGGTATAGAAGGAAAATAAGGAGAATCAGTCTCCAAAAGTAGACGATTAAGAGGTACTCCCATAAGACCCGCAAGTTGCTCATTATTAAATGACTTAAGGCCTAAAGTGAAACCGAAGTAACAATTACGGAAATGTGACAACCAACTTTTAACATCTATTGGATTACCATTAAAACAATGTAAATGGATTGGTTGTAATGGGGCACAGTATTGGTACACCAAAGAGTACACTTTACTATACAAACGCTGTCCCTCATCAGACTGGTCTCCCCTTATATGTAGAATAAGAGGTTTCCTAAATTGTACATAAGAAAGAGCTTTGACCAGAATTTCCTGTTGCAATGGCCATCTTGAGTGATGTTCGGTCATGTCTAACCCAATTTCTCCCAGGGCAGTCACTCAAGGACTGCTGAGTAGTTCTGCAAACCGAGACTCTCTTGAGGGGGTGAATTTCCCAATTTTGCGAGGATGTACCCCTATAGCAATCTTAAGTCTTGGATCGCTAGGTAAAGACATAGGGTACCGTATTTACCCGAAGTATTTGGACACCTGAAAAATTAGGACACCTTTAATTATTTTCAAAAATAATTCATTTTTTGTCCCTTAAATCAGACACAAGTGGAATTGTCCGTCCCTTAGTTTTCGGACACAAATTTACGTTAAATGCATCGAGTTGAAAGGCAAAGTACACACGCTTACCTTCTGTTTAATTTACGGTATCGCTGATAATCCCCGTAAGGTGTAATCCATTGTTTGACATCCGATAATCCTTGTTAATTTGATAGGCGCGTGGCTAATCACACCCAATAATGTTATTTGTAATAATCGCTACATAAAAGGTTTAATTATTCGCTATCTACATCGGGAGATACGGGTTTATGCACAGCGATCTTTAGTCAGCTGCAGACGTGACGTATAAACTGACTTGCGAGGCATTAAGGCTTTAGGAATAGTTCAAACAAGAAATGCGGGTTGGTCGGCTTTTTATTTTTCAATCTGGTCGTAGAAATATTAGATTCGCCGTAATCGAAAATATAGGCCTAATGGTAACAATATCCAGTCAGAAAAAAGCTGGTTTGGGAATTCTTTTTATCATTATTATTATTATTAAGGCGTGAATTTTAGCGACAAACAATTAAGACCGATCCATTCCTGTGAAAAGCAAGATACCCGAAACAGTTGAATAAAACAGGAGTTATCAAACGAGGCGAGGCAGAAATGGCGTAAATCTAATCCATAAGCGTCTAGTGATACAGTTGTATGCGAAACATAATAGAGTTGAAAGTTAAACACGTAACCAAGGAGACGCCCCGAGTCGCGTGTCGAGACCGTCTCAAATTATGTAATGACCGACATTCACCGACCCGAACACAAACCGTCTGTGTATATGTATAAAAGTTCGAGGCAGTGCGATGAAAAAATATGTCGGTAGAGAATTTTCTCTTAAGATCGGAGGATTATTATCCGATGGAAAACGAGAGAGAGAGAAAGAAAGAAAGAGAGAGCGAGAGACGACTTTGTTAAGCTCCAGTTATTCGCTTTCATACGTCCACCAACGAAAATCTAACGGTCATTTAATTTTCAATATTAGGAACGTCTGCCGTTCACTACCCAAATATCGTAACTACTAAGACGCCCAATATTATTTATTTCATAATTGTCGATCTGTAAGCAAAATATCCTAACTACCGCTTTCGGTAACCTTACTTCCGATATTTCAGTCACTCTTCGTCTATTCATTTGTGAATGCCGATCGGCGACAAAAACAACGTAACTCCAATTAAACGAAGCTTGAGTTCCGATATTTAATCAGCTGGACGTCGTTTTGCTTCCCGTTTCCGCTGGTTTGGAGCCGAGCTGAAAAAGAATGGCGATGATAAGGGATAAACTATAATAAACAAAGTTTTTCCGTCTTTTTTTTTTTTTTTTTTTAATTTTATTTTTTGACTGTGCTCGGAATTCATTTGGGCCTTGGACTTGTTATCTGAAAATATAAAATTAAAATGGTTGAATTAAAAAACGTGAATTATTGCGTCATCCCTAAACTCGTTTGCGCAGAACTGATTCTATGCTGCATGATTTGAATATGGCAATGTTTTAGTGAAAATGTGTAAAGAGGAACATAAGTTTTGGATTGTTACTGCTCCGGATTTTCGTTCAGGATTATCTTTTTTATAGTTTCTTCAATGAGGTACGCATATTTTCTTGATACATTTGTCGGGACTTTACCTTCCTCCTATATGAGAGCACATATTTGACGCATTTATCGGCATTTTACCTTATTCCAAGCTCTATCCGCATATTCTTCAGTATTGTTTAAGAGCCTTTACAAATATTAAAGATCGATTTCCACCATGAAATTGTGAAAAGACCCTAAATTTTCGGACACAGAGGAAACTATTTTTGTAAATTTTCGGACACAAAAAATAATAATTATTTTTTTTCGTCCGAATATATCGGGCAAATACGGTAATCTGCAGGATCACAAAAAACGGCCACAGCACCCAGCAAATTTATTGGAACTTCAGGCTTACCGACATGTTTATGACCCAGGACATCATCCAAGGAAATATCAACAGACTTACCGAAAAGCTTCCTGGCTGTTCGGTCAAGGTGCATGTGACTATCGATTGCCCAGGGCAACTGACCGTCTGGATGAGAGCTCTCTTGCATAGGTGTAGGATTTGAAGTAAGAATAACTGGCGGACCCACCTGGTTATTATTATCGTCACATTCTACCCCCTTTTCTTTTGAAGACTCCGGTAGACCTGACTGCATCGCTGTCTGCACAACTTCCTTCGATGATCCTGGGTTTGCTACCTGAGTGGTTAGGGAATTACACCTTAAATAAAAATATTACGTTTTTTAACTGACAATTTGCCGATAAGGACGGCCAGACATCGCCAATGAATAAGGCACGCTGGGGAATTAAGTGGAAATAGAGTGAATGACTCCAAATTTTCCCGTGGCGGCAAATATCCTTTCCGACGTTTGTCTTTCACCAATGGGTAGATAATCGTAAACCTATGTGAAATAGCAGTCGGAGGCTAGGAAAGGGTGTAATGGTAGTACAGGTGAAAGAAATACCAGGAATCCATTGTTAGGTGCTCCGACCGCCGCGATATAACTGAAATAATGTTGAAAGCGGCGTAAAACCCCATTCAATCAAAATCCAAATTTTCCCACTCTTTAAATTTGCACATAGCGGTCATAGCAGAAGAAACATGGCTAGAGATGACACAACCCTCATTTAAGCAACCTGACTGATTCACAATAGGAATTAAGTCTTCTATAGGTCCATCAGAACCCAGTAGAAATCTGCGCAGCATTCCCAGGCCTGCAAGTCTCTGCTCAATAAAATCCTGAGATTTCACTCTAGCCAGACCAACATTATCCCTGAAAACCCTGGGCAGATGCACTCGATTAACATGATGTCTAAGAGCTCTCGTTCTGAAAGTGCATTTTTTCCATGGACATAACGAGCCATGCATCCTCCCAGGAGTCACCCCTTTAGGAGCCTATGAAACCGAGCGTTCACCTTCCAAAGTCGTTACTGTTAAATTGTCTGTTATGGAGTTAAGCTCTGATACAGGAACAGACAGTCTTGGTTCATTGCTTACAAGCTCTCCTTCCTCAACCACATCCATAGAAGTTGGTGAAGGAAGGGCCTGGCAGTAACTCAATAGGCTCAGGCTCAGACAATGGTGAATCTACCTTTAAAGGAATCAGTTGCTCCGTGCTAGGTTCCTTACAAACTACGTCCTCAGCATTTAGTTTAGAAAAAGATTTGCCGACAAACTCAGAGTTATATCTAATATCCCTGCTTTGTTGAAAAGAGAAATCTTTAGAAACTCTATTAGATATATGTACCTTATTCTTGTGTTTATACTTATGAGGCAAATTATCAAGGATCCAACGCTTCTCAAAAAATACTAAAGCACTTAACTGCGCTGTTTCCACCCATTTCCAATGGTTTTTTGATTTAGCCAAATTGTACATTCCAACAACCAAACGTTGGAAGTCATCTTTTTTAACAAAATTCAAACCTAAATCATTGAAAAGCTCTTTAGCAGGTATCAAAATTCCTTTGCCTAGTTTGTCCTCAACATCGAGGATTGCTTTGGCTGCCAATTCCGGAAAGTTTCCTGCGGCCATAGTGTGATCTGAAAACAAACCAAAACAATGGTTTTGTAAGGGGTAATGGAGTGTATATTCTGAAGTCCTATCAAATTACCAGAAATATCAAATTAAAGTTTTTGAATTTAAGTTTCCTAATTCTTAATTTAATCATTATTTTGTTTTTGGACAACAGGCCTGAATATACAACACTAATACAATATACACAAACAAAAGCAAACTTTACATATATTACAATACACATGCATTACAATACAAAAATATACAAATTCACTAAAAATATTAACATATCACAGACATAGATCACAGAAGCACATATATCACAGTTAGCTTTTTCTTTTACTTAAAAAACTTGTTACCTTTCCGGCCAATCTAAACGGGTCGACACCTAGGACATTGGTATGCAGAAATACCTTTAGCTTGTTGAGGTGTAACACCAATACAGGCCCCATGGTACCATTCTGCACACTCGTCACACTGTATCATGAACTCCCCCTTGTAACCCCTTCGACAAAGACAATAAATTAATCCTTTAGAATAATCCCTGTCAAAGGTTTTCATGAAATTATTTAACCATGAAGGGAGTTCCCTATCCTTACATACTTTCATTCTGTCATGATGAGCAGTTGTGATCGATCCCTTAAACTTAACCCTATATGTATAGGCAGTAAACTTTGCAATTACTACCCCAGGTCCTTTCCAAACAGCAACTAATTTTGCCAACACGCCCTTAGGGTTTGGATTGTCCAAAACGTAGACAATGTCCCCTACCTGAAAAGAATGCTCGGAAACCCTCAGATCATAATCTCTCTTCATACGAAGCTGAGAAGATCCAAGAGCTTCCCTTGCTGTGGCATGAACCTTGATCATAGTCGCATTTAATTCTTGAACAAATTGCACAGGACCTTCATATGAATGTCTCTCTATAGGGAAAAGTAAATCCGCTGGCAAATTTAGTTTGCGGCCCAACATCAACTGATTAGGCGTAAACCCAGTCTGTCGATTAATGCTGGCTCGCAAAGCCCCTGAAATCTGGGCTAGCCAAATGTCCCAATTCTGGGGTTCCTTTTTAACGAAACAGCGGACAGCATCCATCAAGGTTCTATTAAACCTTTCCACCTGCCCATTGCCAGAAGGTCTATACGGTGTAGTCCTAGTTTTAGTAATACCTGTAAGCTTACACATTTCTGCAAACAGGCTACTTTCAAAATTTCGAAACTGGTCAGAAAATATCGCAAAGGGGAAGCCAAACCTAGTACAAAATTCATTAACAAAGGCTCTCGCGGTCACCTCAGCTGTTTGTGAAGGCAAAGGAATACATTCTACCCATTTTGTAAACTGATCTACAATCATTAGAACATATTCATTGCCCCTTGGTGTTCTTAATAAGGGTCCGAGGAAGTCAATATGAACCCTTTCCAAGGGTGACCCCGCTTGATATAAACGCATGGCCCCTTTATTCTTCCTACTAGGCTTTTTGTATTGACTACACATACTACACCCACTTACAAAAATTTCTACATCCTTAGCTAAACCATACCATGTAAATTTTGACTTAACTCGTTCTGTAGTACGCACAATCCCTTGGTGGCCCCCCGTTGGGATATCATGGGATAAATTTAGGATTTCCTGCCTAAGATCGGATGGTACCACCAAGCGCTTATCTTGATTTAGAGATTTTTTCCATATAAGACCATCCTCGAGGAAGTAAGACTCCTTATTTATCCAATAATTCTTGGCAGCAGGACTCGAACGAAACATTGCGCCCTCTGGCGGTTCCGTTCCATCCCGACACCAAGCCAGAATATACTTTAAATCTTCCTCCTTTTCTTGCAAATCCCTTATTTCCGCCTGGGAGTACCCCCAACCCGTCAGCTCTAAATCCTGTGTTCTGACCACACTAACCGCCGGATCACTAGGCAATTTTTCATTCCAGGACAGACACATGGCCACACTCCTGGATGGCGAACTACCAATTGAAGGCAGAACATCATCCACTTTTTCTGCAAAACTGGACCAGTTCTTATGAGCTCGAGCACAATGCTTACACCCCCCACAGGGAAGACTGGAAACATCGCCCCCCAGCCGAAAGTTATCACAGTAACCAGACTCAGGTATTCTAGAAAGAGCATCCGCGTTCCCATGTTTAATCCTGGGCCTATGTTGGACATGCATATTGTATTGTCCCAATTCTTCGAGCCATCTTGCTAATTGGCCTTGTGGGCTCTTAAAATGAAGGAGCCAGGTTGGTCTGTTCGGACCACAAATTCACGACCCAATAAGTAATGCCTGAACTGACGAGTAAAACGCACCACCGCTAGTAATTCCTTGCGGGTAGTGCAATATCTCCTCTGCTCAGGCGTGAGAGAAACACTAGCAAACGCAATTACTCTCTCCTGACCGTTCTGCAACTGTGACAATTGAGCCCCGATAGCGTTTTGCGAGGCATCGGTATCTAGTATAAATGTGTCCGTCCTATTGGGTAAACTTAACACTGGAGCACTCGTTAAGGCTTCCTTAATCTGATTGAAAGCCCGTTCTTGAGATTCACCCCAACGAAATTCATTTTTTCCCGTCAAACCGTACAATGGAGTTGCTAGATCGGCATAGCCCTTTAAGAAGCCCCTGTGGTAATTTGCTAACCCTAAAAACCGTTCTACATCTTTAGAACTTTCAGGGGTAGGCCAATTTTTAACCGCAGCGACTTGTTCGTCACTTATTTCAAGACCCTCACCCGACACAATTCTACCTAAAAACTCCACTCGCTTTTGGAAAAACACGCATTTCTTTGGTTTGAGTTTCAATCGGTACTCCCTGAGTCGCAAAAAGACCCGTCGGAGGTTATCCAAGTGATTCTCAAATGATTTGCCCAACACCATGATATCATCAAGGAAAGCCAAGACAATATTCCATACCAAACCCCGCAAAATCATATTTATTGCTCTCGCGAAGGTTGCAGGCGCATTGCATAATCCAAAATCCATTTTAACAAACTGAAATAAGCCGTATTTTGTAATAAATGCGGTCTTCGGTTGATCCTCTTCTGCAATTGGGATTTGCCAATATGCAGAGTTGGCGTCAAGTTTCGAAAACCACACATTACCCATCAAAGTATCTAAACATTCCTCTATTATTGGCAATGGATAAGTGTCTTTTTTCGTAACATTGTTAAAGGCTCTAAAGTCCAGACACCAACGCACACTTCCGCATCCCCAGTATCAATTTTATGTTTTAAAGCATTAAAATTTCCAAGATCAAAATCATTTTCTGCGAAGACATCGTGAAACTCAAGAATAAGCTTTTTAAATGTTTGAGATTGCTCCACTGTCAGGTTCTCTATCGACCTTTCATACATACTAGCTAAATGCTCAGGTAAACCCGTCTCATTAGCATCCCCTTTTCTTACTTGATTTAAGCCAAAAGTTTGTAGCTCACCCGGTATAGGGCAAATTTCTGAATAGGGAAGTGCTCTGGCAATAGCTTGATCTTTTTTCAAAGTTTTGTACTGGTCAGTTAAATTCATTACACAAATAGTGGGCATATCCGTGTCTTTATGGATAGATTTAGCTACCAAAAGGTTATTTATGGTTAAGGGCTCTGCATAATAATTATCTAACTCAAGACCCCCCACTTTTCCATGAATTAACTTCATACTATTAGGGGGAATGACTACTCTCTTAGAAACTTTTACTTGTGCAATCCTATGAGAACCCTTATTTTGACCTTTCATGGTTATAGCTAGATCACCCAATTTAAATAAATTTTGACCTACATTTATTTCTGCCCCATATTTCTTGCAAAAATCCAAGCCCAGCAACATGTCATTCTCAATCGGTGCTACATACACCCATTCATTAAAAAACCTATCACCCAAACCTATGGACACAGGACCCACAACGAATCCTATCATGTCCATGTTTCTGCCAGCAGTATTTAATTTTACTGTACGGACAGTTGTTGGTTTTGGACTCAGCTTTCTATACAAACAGTCTGAGATGATGGTAACTTCAGCTGCTGAATCAACAACAGCTTCAGTCGATACCCCACCTACACTTACATCAATCACTAACATATTTGCTGAACTTAACTGATTAATTTGTACATCGTCTTTTTCCCTAATTTCAATAGGAACTTCGATTTTATTTGTCAAGCTATTGTCGGGCTCATCTGAACACTCAATTTCCAGGCCATTTTTATTAAGGGTCAGCTTATGGCCTAGAAGTCCGACCCTGAGGAGTTTAAATCTTCACATCTCTCCTCTGTAGAACAGAAATTAACACTTTTCTGACGCTTGGAGGGACATTCTTTAGCAAAATGACCAACACCCCCGCACTGAAAACATGTGTTTCTATTGGGAGATGTCGGTTGTTTTTTAACTGGACTACGGTTAGGCCCTGGACTGCTTGACCTTTGCTTGTAATTGGACAGTCCCGACACTAAATTGATTAATTTATCAAGTTTCTTATCAAAACCATCCAACTTTTTCTCCATAGTCCCCATTCGTTCCTCCAACCGTAACATCCTATCACTATTAACAGGGCTTGGTGGACGCGAGAAATTTACTTTATTATTTTTTCTGTCTGCATTGGTGACAGCCTGAACTGAGCAAGACTCATCAGAGTTCAACTCAACATTTTGCACCAATCGACCTTTGGAGCCAAAAATCGCAGTATAATTCAATCGCTGCCATCTTACCTCGGATATTGCTTCAAACAGGTCAGAAGGTCGAACTTTATTAGAGATCACCCTATAACCTGCCTCCTTGTCACAACACCCTTGGCAAAATCTTGTGACTGCCAATGACATTATCTTCTTATGGCCAAAACCATCATAATATGCCCTAGTAGCCAGATCATGAATTCTGTCTGCCCAATCTTCTAATGACTCTTCCGGTCTCTGTGTTTCTGAGGAAAACTGAGCCAGAAGATTTTCAGGAATATCATTCCTTCCAAATCTTGTAGCCAACTTTTCCTCAATCTCTGGATAGGTTGACCCCGGCCTAGCATCCAGTAAACTGGCGTAATAGTCCGCAGCCTTCCCACATAGAACCCAAAGCAGACCATCTCTTTTTGCTAAATCCTGAGTCCAGCCACTACTTATGCAAAAACTCCTGTATTTCCGAAGAAATTGATTAACGCTGGTTGAACCATCGTATTCAAGAGAATGCGGTATTGAGGGCATCCTGTCCGGTTTATCATGCGATAATTTAGAATATTTAACTCTATTTTTCGCGTCCTCAAAAAGCACCTGAAATGCTTCTTTATTCTCTTTCTGTTCGAACATTAACGCTGTCAATGCATCCATAAACCTATCTTCCCTATTATACTTTTCGGGTTCATTGTACCCCTTTTTCCATCCTACTTTCCTATTACCCTCCCTATCCGGCTTTTGTGCATTAAAACCAAACCCCACATCAGCCCCTGCCTGATTTATTTTAGGTCTAACCCCAAAATCTTCGCCCCCATAAGTGTTAGGAGCAGGCAATGGCCATGTTTCATCAGTTTCGTCATCATCTTCCTTTCCTAAGAACTGGCCAATGAAGTTTTCGGCCCTTTTTAGCTTTTCCCAATCTTTAACGAATTCTTGATGGGCTTGCTCCGGATAGAAATTGTAATCAATTGCTTCACGGAAATTTGGTGTGATAGCAAAACCAATAAATTGCACGTTTTGTTCCGTTATAGGCTTTGATTTGCGGAAATTTAAAATCATATCCACCTTTTTCTCCCCTATTCCCGGAATTGTCAACAAGGTTTCCCTTGGGGCATGATTTATTGGAATTTTATTCATTTTGAACCAAGGAAGTAAGTTTACAAATTTTTAAATGTCACCGAACACAAAAAGCAACAGCTAATGTAGTTGACACTTAAAGCACATAAAGCGACAGCACAATCAAAAATAAAGGATATACAATATCCTACAAATAATTAATAAACTTAGGCCTTTGCAATATTACTTGTATTTGGGTAAGGTAGAAAAACACGAAAACCCAAAATTTCACCTAATTTGCAATAATACCAATTCAAGAACTATTTAAAACAATTCTCTTTTAAGCACATATGCTATAATTTAAGGTGAAAGCTGGAAATTCAAAATATTTCAACCTAAAACGAACAAATAATTTGCACCATCCTATTTGACCTTGACTGTAAACATCCAATATGGCGGCGCCCAGCAATTCAACAGACACACGAGGTTGACCTTGCCGAAAAATAAATTTCAACTCGGACAACCCAAATGCAAGAATAAATTGACTGACACGCCTAGTAATTGCAATGCATGACAGTAGGAAAACTAATTCCAGAATTTAACAAGTCAGTTCGACCCCCGGCGTGCAGCTTCAAATGAAAAAAATTCACTTGTCGTCTGCAATTGGAATTTTATCCAAAACGCGGTTCAAGTCGCAGGGTCAATTGTTGTGTAATGGCCACTAATACGAGGGATATGAACTACTACTTACTGAAGCCCTGTAGTCGTCCCCGCTAGTGCCGGCACTACCAAGTCTTGGACTGCTAAGCTCCTACAAAGACGTCGAACGTGTACTGGGGGCGATCTTCTGTGCGCACTGTGGGATATGCTAAATTCCACCCAAGGCCGGAAAAATACTGCGCACTGATTGGCTGATATCAGTTGTTTACACCACCACAGTAATCCACTTCCGGAAGGCTCCAGATCTGGGCTTCGGTTATTGGCAATCAACACTACAATGCTGTAAAATACCCATTTTTACCCCCAGATTGAAAAAGCAGTGGGAACACTGTTATATGATAATATAGACAAGGGGTTGAACTCCATTTTGAAGCGAACATCACCCGGCACAAATCAAGTCGATTTCTAAGTCAGTTTTTACCCAATCTGAATGCACAATACATCATTTCACAGCTAAATGGAAAAGCTACCAGCCTACCACCAAGTACTTAATTTAATGACCAAACACACATCATTTGCAAAAGCCATACTAAAATGTCGTGCAATTTGACGCCAATTTCACATCTTGGGCAAATATCTCCTCAAAATTTTACAGGGATAAACGTTCATACAGATGCCACAATCATTGGTATTTCCTCAAGTTTCAGGTCGTTATTATACTTATCCTGGTTTATGGGTGCGTGGACATACCGGATTAATTATTTGTACCGGATTAACCAAATTAAAGCGGATTTATTTTCAAAATATTAAAAAGTCTAATAATTTGTAAATGAAAGGCAGAATTTGTTGTAAATGAATACAATTGATATGAAAGGTACATTTTGAATTGTCTAAGAGTTTTTTGTTTGTTGTACCAAATTAATCCTTCGACTCCGGTGATTTAATATTGAATGAAGAATATCAAAGTAGATGAAATTGAATAATATTCAGGGATATTTTTGGATCAATTTCATGATGGGCCATTGAAATGGGCCAATGGCCCACATGTAAAATCTAAGATTTTGATGGGCCATCTGCAAAATTGATGGGCCATTAGGAAAAAGTGGTGGGCCCAAGAATCCTTAATACCTACCCTTAATCAAAATAAGCATTAGATTTGGATAGATTATATATGGGGCCCATCCAAAACTGTAATCAGATTTTGTCTAAAATTAATAGTTTTTCCACAAAATCAGTACGGCCCATCCCAAAATAATCCCTGATATTTAAATTTTTCTTTCTCTTTTCAAGAGAAATTTAAGTCATTGAAATAAAAAAATATGTAATATCTTTTCGATTTAACAACAGAAGACGAGGAAATGTACTGTCATATCAATTTAAATTACTGAATAAAAGATAGGGAGATGCAATTATCCAATACCGGATTACACTCAATATCCTATCAACACCTGTTTCATTTAAGTCTTAGTTACCGGATTAACGACTCGTTACAGACATTATATTATGAAAAAAGAATAGGCTCTTAAAATTGATAACTACAGTATTTTGATTTAGTGGAAGCAACTTGCGAAGATTCTTGGGTTGATTAATCACGATATACACACAAAGCGGAAATTTCGAAAGCATTGTGGAGAAAGAAGAAATAACTTTCAAAGCAATGACTTCATTTTTCACCATGTTTCTCTAGTTATAAAACAACGAGTACATTGATCAGTAAAATTCTAAGATTACCAGTATAATAGGGCTGCCATCGGATGTTTAATTGAACGAATAGAGTCGCAATTAGTAAAACAATATTATTTATTACTCAAATCTTATAATACAAGGTAGTAAAAGTAACATTGAATTATATTTGTAAAACAACCACAGAACGTTAACTATTGTAAAAGGTGTTTATGGTAAATGTAAAAGATAAATGCATATTTATTTGTAAAGTATTAACAGTAATGTATAAAATTAAATTGTTACATATAAAGAACAATCAATGCAATACCAATCATTTATGCAAATACATTCAGCATAAAAGAGAATCATTTTTGAGCCTTTGTTAACACGAATACATATAAAGAATTAAAGAAAACCTGTAATTCATGTAAATACATTTAAATAATAATTATAAACTAATCCATAAGTTTCGATAATTATGATACTATTGTGATTATTACGTCTATGTAGTAGAAATAAATTGAATACAAAATTTGATCGACAAAAGTTATTCTGTGTGCTTGAATGAACAACAGGTAATTAGTAATAGTCAAACACCAATTACAATAAGCTCACGCGTTTGTGAAATGCAGTATACTATTACCCCCTGTAAAGTCATTTACAGGGCACCCAACAGGGAGTTTCTTGGCTTATGAACACACTACATTACAAAGACTGACTGCTTACGTACTAAGTTGTCATTTTCAAACATCGAGTCAAATAGTCAGTGTCATTTTTATGCATGTAATCATGTCATTTCCTCCCAGTAAACTCAATGACCGGGCACCCAATGAAGAGTTGTCGGCATAGGAACATGATATTACATAGTCTGGGTCGAATTACGTAGTTATCTGGTTTTTTTTGAAGTTGTCGTCTTTGCATTTATTTTTCTTTTATTTTGACCAGGCTTTTTAACACGAGTTTTTGGAGCAACAATCTTTGTTTGTCTGTCCGTTGATGTCATTTGTCCGTCTTTCTCAGGAACATGTGACTAAAACTTCTGAAAATGCCTGTTTTGTCTGTCGTAGGTCATCAATATCCAGTCGGTCTTAGACAATTTAAAACCTTCGTGACCGTCCGCAAGTCTGTATTCACCAGTGCCGATAAGAGCACTTCTCAAATCTGAGAACTGTCGTGGCACTATTGACCTGATTGCAGCCACAAGATCGACAATGGATTTTGTCTTTCAGTCTGTTGTTTTCTTTAAGACATGGTTAATTGACTTGCAATTATTGTTTGTCCACATGTCTTCAACAATGTCCATTTGTGTCGGGTGGTGAACCATGTCCTTTAACAATGGTTTTGGTCTTATCTGTAAGTTATTTAGAAATTTGACTGACAATCCAGTCAAGCGTGTCTCAAGTAAGTCACATTTGTGGTCAAAGCATAGATTGTCATGGCTGTCCAATATGCCGTCATATCCGAATTAAGTCTGCAGAATCTCATTTCAGGCATGAATTTTGCTAGTAACATTGAAGCATAGACGTTTTTGACATTTATTGACGATACTGTGTTCGAAAGGCCTACTGTGTGCAAATTGATATAAGAAAGATTTATTATGTCGTCCAGGTTCGTTATTGTCGTATGCAAGGATTCTTGCACTGAATACATAAGATTTTTGGGATTGACAAGATAATTTATTTAATTTTAGTATATATTTTTTTGGAAAGTACGTCTTTGAAGCTTTGGTCCTGTAGATTGTGATCGTTTCAGGGAAAGAACCCGTATTAGTTCCGAAACGTTTTTGAAGTAATTTGTTTAAGATCATATAAGGCAGCGGACCGGTAAAGGTTCCGAAACATTGAGAAAGAAATGAACTTTCACGGTGTAAACCAAAGATTCCAAATGCTTTTCATTTGAGAACCTCGGTGAACTTAAATCTACCTTTAGCGTGTAATGGCAAAAACGACCAAGCCTTGAAATGTAACTATCTCCGAATCTCCTTTCTCCGAACGACCTTCATTTTCCTTGTTTTGATAACGACTGTGGTTTTAGATTTATGGTATTTCGTAGTGACTAGTAGGCATTTATAGCTTGTGAATCTTGTAAATCAGAATTTATTGTCATCAAAATTTCAACACTAAATGAAATGCGAATTGCATACATTTGACTCTTTAGGGTTAGAAAAAAGTTATTCTTATGCCCCCATATTGAAAGATTGGGGGCTTATTGTTTTACTCATGTCCGTCTGTCTGTCCGTCCGTCTGTCCGTCTTTCCGAAACTTAATCGAAAACTTAACCTTTGCCTTATCGAGAGATCGCTGTAACGGGGGCATTCGTGTTTCACAAACACATCTTGTTTTCATTTAGACTATTTATTTTCTTTTCTTATTATCTAAACACTAGTTGCAACAAGGTAATAATCAAAGCAGGGCCATGAAAGAAATATTTGGCATCAAAGGAAGACATTTAAGATTCCAATTGGTCAAACAACAGCCTTGATTTAACTTCAAAATTTGGTTATAACTGTTTTTAAATACAAACTTAAAACAAAAATCTGATTTGATGATCACTGTTTACTTTCACAGGAAGGATACAGAAAGGTGTCATGCCTTCTTAGAAGTTCCCTCACTGGGCTGCAAAATTTCAGATGCACCCACCCATTACATCTATCACAGCAACCCCAGGTTACAATGGCTAAATAAGTTAATTTGTCCAAGTCTTTAATGCTAAATCTGGAATATCATCCTCTGAATCCAAATTAAGTTCAACAAATTGGGGTTTTCAACTTTTGATTTCTTTTTGGGAATTGATAGTTTTGTACTGGTACTTGGAATAGGATTAAGAGATCTCTTTAGTTGGGGTTGTTTTTGCTCAGATATATGTTTTTTTACAGCATCATATACATCATCTTCTGTTACAGCCTTTCCTCCAATGACTTTAAATACTAAATGTTTTCCTGACTATAGCAACTAGCATATTCCTCAAAACCTTGCTTCCTTTTTTCTTCCAGGGGCCGCCACCATAGCGCAGTTGGTTAGGCATAAGACTTCCAATCTGGAAGTCGTGGGTTCGATCCCCAGTGGCGGCAAACATCCTTTCCGATGTTTGTCTCTCACCAATGGGTATAAAATCGTAATCCTATGTGAGATAGCAGTCGGGCTAGGAAAGGGTGTAATGGTAGTACAGGTGAAAGAAATACCAGGAAACCATTGTTAGGTGCTCCGGCCGCCGCGATATAACTGTGAGATTGTTGAAAGCGGCGTAAAACCCATTCAAACAAACAAACAAATCCTTTTTCTTCCATAAACATCCTTGCATGTGGTATGGTAGTGGCTTTGTTGTTACTTAGCAGTATCACTTTCAACCTGATGGCTAGTTTCTGAAATTTGGGTGTTATTCACTGATTGGAAACATAAGGAAGGTGCAATGGATGAATCACTTATTACATCTAGATTGAATGGATAGATGCCACAACGTTTGATTGAAGATTGAGTGTTCACAGGAGAATGAGTTGATGTGTATACTTTACTTGCAACTTTACTGACTTAAAAGCGGGTGAAAACACATCCCCCTGACTCCCTCAGGTGTTGGTGACAGGCTGCATTCCACCCTACCTCAAAAGGAAGGAAGTTTAATACATCCATTGTTTGTAGTAAGTGCGAGTAGTGGGGTGGTAATACAAATAAAATTATGTTCTGAGATCTAGCCCACTCTATAAGACCCAGAGATACATGGCTCTTGTGACCATCATATAACACCAGTACAGGATTTTCCTTACTACGACTTGGGAGTACAGGTTCCAGATGTTCACACATGTATGTTGTAAAGATTTCGGTATTTGACCATCCTGACTCTGAAACGGCTCCTTTAGATCCAGCTGTTGCTCCATCTAACAAAGCAGGTAACGTCCTGGCACCTGGGAAAATATAAAAAGGTGGCACTTGTTTGCCCAAAGCATTCCCTCCACCAATAACAGTGACTGTTTTGGATTTCCCAGCTGTAACAGCTTGAGCCTTGTAGTTTGCCCCTGTAACAATCTTAGGTGGTTTATGTTCCAGATTAAATCCTTTTTTATCAATGTTGGTGATGCTAGATGGCTTGTTTTTCAAATTATACTTAAAGAGTACTCTTTCAAACTCCTGAAAATACCTTGAAATTGCTGGGCGAGTTGCAGATTTAGTGTGAGCAATTTCCAAAATACCAGGCTTTTTCACTTTTAACTCTGGCCATCTTCCAAGGAAACTATACAGTCATGTTATGCTTAAGGGTTTCATAACTACGAGGCTTTTTAACTTTTAACTCTGGCCATCTTCCAAGGAAATTATACAGTCATGTTATGCTTAAGGGTTTCATAACTACGAGGCTTTTTAACTTTTAACTCTGGCCATCTTCCGAGGAAACTATACAGCCATGTTGTGCTTAAGTTTTCATCTTATTTTTAAGTCTCAGGTGTAGGCATAATCTGAAGCAAGGTTTATAGTTTCCTGTCTAGAGTATCTGTATCCCAATTCTGTCATTGATGTCAAGTGTTGTGCTAAGAAAGCCTCCTGTTCCTGACTAAATAATGTATCTGGTCCTGACTTCAAAGTGTCTGTATTAATTTATCCATGAACCCAGTCTTTCAATGTTGTAATAGGGACATTGAACATCTTGGCAACTCTTTTTTCAGGCAACCCTTTCCTTATAACCATTTCATATGCATCATTGAAGTCATCTACAGAATAGGATCTGTACTTGCCCCTGACCGGACACCTGATCTGAAATTTAATGCCATAAAAATATTCAGGACAACAGAACCCAACAATATATTGACCATTTTGACTTAAACTAATATCTTTTATCAAGGTTAATATTGCATTTCTTTTTTGTCTTTTTAGGTCCACTGGCTGAAAGCCACTGGGATTATTGTCATGGCGTTGTGTCCGTCTTGGGGTCACGCGTGCGTGTGTGCGTCCGGTCGTAAACTTTTTCTTTAAAAATCTTCTCCTCATAAGAAATAACGTACATTTTACCTCCCTAAAATAAGAAACAACTTTTTTTTAGCTCACCTAAGCACAAAGTGCTCAAGGTGAGCTAGTGTGATCGTAAGATGTCTGTCGTCCGTTGTCAGTCGTCCACAATTTCTTTAAACATCTTCTCCTCCTAAACGGGTAGGCCAATCTTGATGAAACTTGGCAGGGATAAATCTTCCTTGGGTCAAGCTCTACCAAAGTTGTTCAAATTAATGAAATCCACCCTTAACTTTCCCTTTACTTTTAACAAAAAGGGTGAAAATATGAAAATCTTCAAAAATCTTCTTCCCTGAAACTAGAAGGCACACAGCTTTCAAAGTTGGTATGTAGCATCATCTAGTGGACCTCTACCAAGTTTGTTCATATCAAGACCATTGGGTCATATTTTGGCTCTACCCTGGTGCAACCCTTTTTACACAGAATGAAAGAGCGAAAATCTTAAAAAATCTTCTTCTCTGAAACCAGATGGCAGACAGCTTTCATATTTGTCATGTAGCATCACCTAGTGGCCTCTACCAAGTTTGTTCATATTGAGACCCTTGGGTCATATTAGGGCTTTGCCCGGGCCCATCCCTTTTAGCTCTTCTGAGCACGAAGGGTAAAAAAATGAAAATTATCAAAAATCTTCTACTCTGAAACCAGAAGGCAGACAGCTTTCATATTTGGTGTGTAGCATCATCTAGTGGACCTCTACCAAGTTCATTCATATCAAGACCCTAGGGTCATATTTGGGCTCTACCCTGGCGCAACCCTTTTTACATAGAATCAAAGAGCGAAAATCTTTTAAGATATTCTTTTCCAAAACCAGAGGGCACACAACTTTCATATTTGGTATATAGCATCATATAGTGGGCCGCTACCAAGTTTGTTCATATCAAGACTCTGGAGTCACATTTGGGCTTCACTTGGGCACATCCCTTTTAGCTCATCTGAGCATGATGGGTGAAAATAGGAAAACCTTCAAAAACTTCTTCTCTGAAACCAGAAGGCAGACAGCTTTCATATTTAATTTGTATTATCATCTAATGGACCTCTACCAAGTTTGTTCATATCAAGACCCTTGGGTCATATTTGGGCTCTACCCTGGCGCAACCCTGTTTACATACAATCTAAGAGTGAAAATCTTTTAAAATATTCTTTTCCAAAACCAGAGGGCACACAACTTTAATATTTGGTATGTAGCATCATATAGTGGGCCGCTACCAAGTTGGTTCATATCAAGACTCTGGAGTCATATTTTGGCTCCACTTGGGCACATCCCTTTTAGCTCACATGGGTGAAAATAGGAAAACCTTCAAAAAACTTTTTCTCATAAATTAGACGGCAGACAGCTGTCATATTTAGTTTGTATTATCATCTAATGGACCTCTACCAAGTTTGTTCATATCAAGACCCTGGGGTCACATTTGGGCTCTACCCGGGTGCAACCCTTTTTACTTAGACCAAAGAGCGAAAAAGGCATATCTGTCTTGCTCTTGGCTAAAAACATTTCATGGTATTGATCTTATGTAGAAATTGTCTCCTTGTTGACATCTGCCTATTTAATTAATGTGATGTCCCAGGGATCAAATAGACTCAGGTGTGGGATTAAGGACCATCATGGTCCTCTTGTTGTAACACACTTATGGAACACCCTGTACATAGTTTTGAAAGATCACATGACATTCCGACAGAGAATTGCATGCTGCAAATGACCCAAATTACTTTTTATACGCCGCATGAGGTGGACGTGTATTGGCGTCATCTTCTCCGTCTGTCCGTCCGTCCGTCCGTCCGTCCGTCCACTTTTCTTGTCAACGCAACTCCTCCTAAACTTCTGGCTGGATCTTCTTGAAACTTGGTCAATATTATCACCTCAATTGGTAGATGTGCATGAAGGAAGGATTTTACGGTTCATTGATTTTTGCCTGAGTTATGCCCCTTGATAACTTAGTCTCTGGGTCCAATTTTCTTGTCAACGCAACTCCTCCTAAGTTTCTGGCTGGATCTTCTTTAAACTAGGTCAATATTATCACCTCAATTGGTAGATGTGCATGAAGGAAGGATTTCATGGTTCGTTGATTTTTGCCTGAGTTATGCCCCTTGATAACTTAGTCTCTGGGTCCACTTTTCCTGTCAACGCAACTCCTCCTAAGTTTCTGGCTGGATCTTCTTGAAACTTGGTAAATGTTATCACCTCAATTGGTAGATGTGCATGAAGGAAGGATTTTTTGGTTCATTGATTTTTGCCTGAGTTATGCCCCTTGATAACTTAGTCTCTGGGTCCACTTTTCTTGTCAACACAACTCCTCCTAAGTTTCTGGCTGGATCTTCTTGAAACTTGGTCAATGTTATCACCTCAATTGGTAGATGTGCATGAAGGAAGGATTTTACGGTTGGTTGATTTTTTCCTGAGTTATGCCCCTTAAAAACTTAGTCTCTGGGGCTTATTGCCTCAGTTATGCCCCCTTAAAAACTTAGTCTCTGGGGCTTATTGAAATTGCAGCCTTGTGAATACAACTCTTCCTAAGTTTCTGGCTGGCTCTAAATGAAACTTGGTGGATGTTATAACCAAAATTGGTAGATGAGCATGGATCAAGGATTTTATGGCTCATTTATTTCCCTGAATTATGCCCCCTTAAAACTTAGTGCCTGGGGCTTATTGAAATTGCAGCCTTGTGAAGGCAACTCCTCCTTACTTTTTGTCTTTATTTAAATGAAACTTGGTCATTTTGAATTTGGTTCTGTCAAAATAAGTAGTTTCTTCAATTATTTGCTTGAAACAGCAGCAAAGTGGCGGCGTATTTTGTGACGATGGCACTCTTGTTGGGTTTATAGAATGATAAAAATCAATTTCTGGGGTATCATAGCAACAGAAGTTTTGGTAATAAGAAAATATCGTGTTTTGTCAGTGATTTTTAGGTCCACTGGCTGAAAGCCACTGGGGCTATTGTCATGGCGTTTTGCCTGTCGTGCGTCAGTCCGTCTGTCCATCCGTATGTGTGTCCGTGCCTCCAGTCGTAAACTTTTTCTTTAAAAATCTTCTCCTCTGAAACTACTGGATGAATTTCAACAAAACTTCACAGAAATGATCCTTGGGTGACCGTCTTTCAAAGTTGTTCAAGAACTTTTGATCCAATGAAAAACATGGATTTAATTGGTGTGGCTTAATTCCAAATCGAGGGTTCAGCGCAATTTTATAGTAACTGACAATTTTTGTGAAATCCACTTTTTTGCTTAAATCTATCTATAGTTTCCATCTGCATCTAATACTATAGTAACTGCAGTTACTATAGTATTGCGTTCAAATACCAACACTGGAAGTACAATACTGAATTGCAATACTATAGTAACTGCACATACCATAGTATTGTGGTGTTATTTTCAATAAAGTTATGATAATATTTACTTGCAAAACCATTATACTACCGTACGTGCTTGATTGTAAGTCGCATTTTTTTACCTCAAAAAATGAATTAAAGAATAGGGGGGCGACTTATAAGAGCGTTCATTAAAAAGTGTCTTAAGTTTTCTTTTCAGGAGAAGACCGATTGCGTGAATTCCGTTCCCGATAAAGACCGAGTTTGAAAATTCGTCAGAAAAGGGGAAGGGAAAAGGGAGTCGGTGACGAGAGAAGATTATACAATCAATATATTATGTTATCATATTAAAAATATATTTAATAAAACATATTAAACCATATTAAATATTATCGTTTGTAAAAATCCAAAATGATCTAGAAATTCGCCATTTTGAGTGTTTATTACCCGGCGCAATTTGGGATGTGAAATGGTTACGCTTTATGACACGTGCCAAAAGGTGATAACGTAAGCGTGTATTACTATTATACACACAAGTCGATCACCGTTTGACAGCAGTCGTTAATCGGGTGAATTAACATCAACGTAAAGATGAGCCCCGCCCATGACGTTATAGAAAGCATTTTGATTGGCGAAAAATGTACGCCAGTAAAATCCTCGAATCATCCGTTGTTTATCTTATAAATTGACGTGTCATTTAACTTTATTGTTTTATTATCAAATTACACCCATTTGCGTCAGGAATATACGATAAGTAGAATAAATATATATTTTTGAATTCAAAGTTCAGACTCTGCAAATATGAAGAGGAAGAGACAATCTTACGATATTATTTTTAAGTTGAAAGTGGTTGAGTACGCGAAGTCAACTTCAAACAGGGCCGCCGAGAGAGAGTTCGGAGTAGCCGAAAAAATGGTGCGTGACTGGCGAAAAAAGGAAGAAAAAATGAGAAATGCGGAGGTGAAATCGGTCAAAAAAATGAGAATTGTACTCAGTCCGTATGATGACATTGAGAAGGAGTTAAATGAGTGGGTGCTTGAAAACCGCACAAAGGGATTTATAGTGACGAGGAACTTAATTCGTCTTCGGGCCCTTCAGTTAGCAAAAAAGCAGGGCAAAAGTGAGTTCAAGGCATCCGCTGGCTGGTGCTCAAATTTTATGAAGCGGCACAATCTTGTTCTGCGACAGAGAACGAACATCGCACAAAAGCTGCCAACAGACGTAGAGTGCAAAGTGGACTCGTTCCATCGCTATGTTTTGGACTTAAGAAAGGCACACGAATATGAATTGTCCGCAATTGGAAATATGGACGACACTCCACTGTTTTTCGATATGGTGGGAACAAGAACGGTGGACGTTAAAGGGTCAAACACTATTTCTGTGAAAACAACGGGTAGTGATAAGGCACATTTCACGACAATTTTAGCGTGTCTTGCTGATGGGACGAAATTGACACCAGCAGTTGTCTTCAAGAGAAAGACATTCCCTAAGGAAAAGTTTCCACCGGGGATTGTCGTCTACGTCCAGGAAAAGGGCTGGGTGGACGAGTCCATAACACTCAAGTGGCTCAATGACGTATGGTTTAAACGACCCGGGGCTTTGTTGAACGGGAAATCACTTTTGGTGTGGGATATGTTTAGGGCCCACCTCATGGAGAGTGTGAAAAAACGGTTGAAAGAGCACCGCACATATCAAGCTGTGATACCTGGAGGGTGCACATCAGTGTTACAGCCCCTTGACGTGTCTGTAAATAAACCCTTCAAGGTGAATATGAGAGCGAAATGGAATGACTGGATGATTAACGCGGAAAAGGAAGTTACAAAGGCTGGGAACTTAAAACGCCCAGACCTCCCCACAGTTTGTAAATGGGTTAAGGACTCGTGGGACGAAATTCCACGAGCGCTGGTTATGAAGTCGTTCCTTAAATGTGGGATTTCGAATTCTATGGACGGAACAGAGGACGACGAACTATTCAACGACCTGATCTGCCCTAGAGGTGAGACACCAAGCAGTTCGAAAAACAACGACCTAGACTACGAGAGCAACGACGACGACATCTACGACGATACCATTTCAAAGGCAGAATTTTATGACTTATTTGGTGAAAGTGACGATGAAGAATTCGAAGGATTTTAGACATCTCAGTGCATTTTGATGGTCTTGTAAATAAATGAATCTGACGACCAAATATTTGTTTGTTCTACGAAAAAACCGTATATTAATTAAAAAATCCAAAATTTTTATGAATATTTGAAGTTGCTTTATAACCCCTCCTCTTTCAAAGTATTGACGCCGGGTGAACGACCCAAACCTAGTAACTACATATGCCTTCTTACGTAGTTACGATGTTTGAGTCGCCCACTGAAATTATACGCATGTAAGTCGTGCTCGTTTTAGAAAAGAATATTTATGCAGAGCAACGTTAAATTTAAAACATGGCTGGTCTAAATAGAAAGAAGAGAAACACATTCGTTCTATAATTTTATTTCTAATTAGAGGATTTGGTAATAATATTCAAAGTTCGTGGAGCTTAGAATATTTAATAACTAATTCCTTTAAAGTCCATTTCTCCATGATCCGTCATGAATATTAATTGTGAGCAACAAATATCATAAACACAGCTTATTCAGGCCGTAGTTACGATGATTTGGCAACAATCACAAAACAATATTCTTTCGTCTGTTTTGTCGGTCCGTCGATGCAAACCATCAGTCCAACTTTTCCTGGTTTTCATATCTCCGATAGGCAACCAAAACAATGTAAGATTGATTTATATTGTTTTGGAAGTCGATCAGTAAATCATTGAAGTTCCAGTCTAAGATATTCTAGTCTTCAGCCTACTTTCACTTTCGACCGTCACCTGAAAAAATAAAGTAAAGCAATGATCATTGCGCAAATTTTCAATGTGCCGAGAGAGGGAAATGATAGTTAATAGATACAATCATCATTTCTAGTCTCAATGCATATAAAATTCGATTAATTACGTCAGAAAACGTGCATAAAAGAACAGACTTCGACAATATGGCGGACGACTCGGAATCCAAGAATTTTCGAGACCGGTAGAAAATGACCACTCGTAGTTTTCCAGAAAATGCTTGCGACTTATAATTGAGTCAAAGGTAAAACTGCCCGTTTTGATCTTTGAAGTATAGGGAGCGACTTATGAGCGAGGGCGACTTTTAATCAAGCACGTACGGTATATTCTCCCTACATAAAAAGATGACCTTTAGATAGACAACCTGACATTAGTTGACACTTTAATAGTGACATCACAGTTGATTAACATGATGTCATTAGATTACATTGTACTTTTAGAAATTGCTATTTCTTGTAACAGTTAATCAGGACCACTGGCTACATGCATGTCTTCATTTAAATGTTATGTATAACTTTAATTTTATGCTGCACTGTCAAGGCTATTTAACATCTGAAATTTGGAAGAAATAATCAGGCGGTTGGGATTTTCTATAGGTAGATTTTGTGCAGTGAGCTGTGAAATCAGCTTTTTACTGTTAGATTCTCGTGCCATTTGTTCAAAATAGATAAAACAGGTTAAAAAAACACATTAAGAAAATTTAAAATTTACCTTGTAACTCAACGATATTGCTTGTCTTAAAACGTACAGTTCACTCAAACATGTAATTTAAATTACAGTAAAGGGAACAGGTTAAATTCCTATCATTTGCTTTTTAATTATACCCGATTTACCTATGGTAATGGACTCAGCGTCTACGTCAGAGCTCAGTTTTGAAAATACACCTATACTGTCTATTATAATGATACAACATACAAGAAGCCAAATGCAATTTGGTCAAATGATCATGTATACATGTCAAACCATACAAATCTATCCAAGAAATATAATAATCCTATTGGACTTGAGTGAGCAGTTGTTCTTCTGAGAGAGCATAAGTTTACTAAAAATTCATAATATGAGCAATGTGGATAATCTTGGTGGCATTAAAATACAATTTTAGGAATTGAATATTTTTGCCCAAAATACATGGTTTATATTGCCAATCAAATCATACACTCATCTTTTTCTTCTTCCTTACACTGGTACTATTCAACTTGGAAACTAAGACTGATTCTACTAGTTTTTGGTGTGCTTTTTAATACTTCTTGCAATTCTATACTTTTTGCGACTTCTGTGAAGCTTCATTTTACCCTCATCCTTCCCCAAAGTCTAACTTCAAGACTACAAAGAGGATAATCGTTTTTTTAAGTGTAAGATCGATTTATATTTCATTGAGTGAACAACAAAAGCTGTATTTTCACTTGAAAATATAGCTTTTGTTCACGAAATGAAATATTAATCGATCTTACTCGAAAAACAAACAATTATTCTATTTCTTAATACAAAATTGAGACAAAATGTGAATTTTCTAGGACATATTTTCGTAAAGCGCGTCATTTTGCGTGTGATTGCTATGCAACTTTCATTGTGATGTCACTTATTTCGCCCCGCATAGATGACGTCAGATAGGATGAAATGCACAAAAGCAGGGTATAAGTTTTTGATAATTTCACTGCTTTTGCGTTGAGATTATCAAGTAATAATCTACCGTTATTTCTCGATAAACCACCGAAAAGCATTAAAGAAAAAATAAGCTTTTAAATATTTTGAATGTAGATCTAACTCAAGATTCCTTGATGCAGTAGAATGCCACAGTTATGCCGTTTTTTTTTCTAACTTTGAGGTAATTTAGTTTATGGATAAGAAGATACTTAATACTTTATTATTGAAAACTTTAGGAAATCAAGAAATTGAGTTCAGTTTTTTTTACAAAGTCATCAACTCATTTTATAAGTGATGTCTCATATGATCTCATACTTCACAACCCTAAAGAAGGGTAGCAATCGATGTTGAAATTATAACAATGTGGCCAGTAAGGATGCATTCTAATGATTTTGCCTGAGGCTGTATGTAATTGGAAACTTTAGTTTTTTCTTCTAAAGCTCTGCTATTTTGTAAAAAAGTTAAGATCTTGCAAATGCCATCATCCGTGATCTGTATAGTTGTATGCCTTTAAGTTGGCAGTGTGACAAAATGTGTCTGTTGTCAACAACTTATATTTCTTCTCTGAAACCATTGGGCCAATTTTAATGAAACTTAATAAGACTCTTTTCAAAAAAACTGCTTAGAAACATTTTTTGGTCCATAAATATACATGTGAAAAGAGCTGGGCATTTTTCCCTTTTGTATACTTTGAACGACATCTCCTCCTAAATAACCGGACCAATTTCAATAAAACTTGAACAGAATGGTTCTTGGGTGACCTTTTCTCAAATTTACCCTTGTTTGCAAAACTTTAGTTACAGGACTGAGCAATTTTGACCTTGAAATCTTTGAATGTCATGTTTTCCTATACCACTACATCAATTTCAACAGACACAAAGCTGACTTTTTCCCCCTTACAAGTGTTTTTCATTAATGAAAAGCCATTTTCCATCAAAGGGCTATAACTCTGTCAAAAGTCAACGAATTGTAACTAAGATTCATCTGTACATCTCTGCTTGATAATGAAATCTGCCCATTAGTTGCTGAGAAATTGAGCTGACCGGAAAAAGCTACAGATAGACAGATCAACAGATGGACCAACCAACATATATATAGCCTTCCCTCCAAAGTTTAAGGGGGGTTTAATGAAACTTTGTGAGAATGATCCTTAGATGAACCTTTCCAAAAACTGTACATGTTATTTTGATTGACCTATGAATCTGGACATTGCAGGGCAAAGCATTTTTATCTAGAAATCTTTGAATGAAATCATTTTCTTTTCATCAAGACCAATTTTAATTAAACTTGGGTGACCCAAAAATGTTTGCTGTATTTTGATTGGCCCATGAATATTGGCATGGTGGGGTAGGGCCTTTTTTCACTATGAAATCATTGAATGTCTTGACCTATTTCAATGGAATTGTAGCCGAAAGTTCCTAAGTTGACCTGTTCACACAATTTTTCAATTAAACTTTGCCATAATGTTCCTTAGATGAGGCTTTAAAAAATGTTTGCCACATTCTGATCGAACCATAAATATGATTGTGGATGGTAGGGGCTTAATTTCATTTTGAAATTTTTGAATAACACCTCCTACTTAACAACTAGGCAAATTTAAATGAAAGTTGTCAAAAATGTTACTTGGGTAACATCAACTGGTTCAATAAAAATCAGGTGAGCAGTTTAAGCCTATTCTTGCCCTCTTTGTTTATAAAAATTGTGTCCCATTCCAACTTGAGGCATATTTGAAAGATCAGAAAGGAGCATGCTAGCAATTATGGTAGTACTGGCTATTTCTTTAGAAAACAGTTAACCCTATTAAATTTAAAACGATATCTTGAATACAATTACAGTCAAAACTGTGCGAGCGGTCACCTGAGAATAGCGGTCAAACTGTCGTATGCAGCCAGCTCAGGTCCGCCTGCGCAAGTTTACTCTTTAAAGTTACTGTGAATAGCGGCAATCTGTCGTATGTGGCCTGCGGTCACCTTTAATTGTCTGGATTGCACTCATTGTATATCCCCGTAAGCGGTCATGCGAGTCATCAAATTATGACTGGTTACTCGCTGATTAACGGAAAATCGATAACGCGTCTGGATTATCGTATGCATTTACCGTGACGCTTACCTAATCAACACCTCTACTAATTTGTGTTATCTGAGCGGCCAACATATTTTTGATTGATAGCGGTAGCAGATTATTAGTATTCCGATTAGTAAGCCTATTAAACATTGCTGTTTGTCCGAACTATCGAAAGGCTTTTTTGACGGATAGATCTCGGAGGGGATTTCCCTTTGTCGGCTCCGGAAGTATTTATTTTTTTTGTCAGAAAAACTGTTTTGTTTTTCCTCTTCTTTGCATCAATAATCGTGTCCTCTTGGAAAATTTAATGATACACAGATGAAAAAATAAATATTAGATTGATAAAATTGCCGTATTTTTGTTTAGTATCGGTTGATTCCGTGGAATAATCGCCGCTTGTCGAAAATGTCTGGGGATTTTCCAAATGACGTCAACTAACGTCGTCAAGCATACCGGAAAACCCGACTTTGTTTACACCTCGCGCACGTGAAACAAATTGCCGCCAAATCCACAGGAACCCGCTTCTATGAAAACTGTGAACACTAAAAACGTCGTATCTCCAGCGCATTTATACTTTCATGGAATGAACTCGAAATTGTCACTTTTTCTTATGAATAATAATATATCTTAAGTAATCAGGAATATTATCGGTGTCAAAATCTTAAACATCATCTTTCTCACACGAAGTTTATCAAATTCTTTTCTGGTTCCTGTGACAATACATACGCTGTTTACATTCCCTAGGTGAGAACATATTGATCGTGAATGACCAAAACATCGTAAATACTGCCATTCAAGAAATATTTTAATTATTTTGGTCTCCTTTCGCTGATTTTGAATTGAATCTTTTTGGCACGAATACTAAATTTTCGGTGTGCCATCCGATGGAGTTATGATATTAACCAAATGTTGTTCGTCTCGGCGGCCGCCGGCGGAGGGGGGCGTATTTTCCGTTAAGCGGCCAACTCTCGTATGCGGTTGATTTTGTCTTGTCCCGTGGGTGGCCGCTATTGACAGTTTTGACTGTATACTGGTAATAACTAATCCCAATGAACTGCATAACTGTATGCAGGGAAACAGATTTTGTTTTAAAGAAATCAGGATGTAAGGATATGTTTTCTTTTCTTGGTCCAAAGAACATTGATTGTTATATCCAGAGTTGACTGTAAATGGTTTGATATCATCTTGATGACTGGCTCTCTGTATGATAAGAATTTGTCAAAAGCTACTCTTATTACTTGAAACATCATAGGTTTACCTTTGAATTACCTTCTCTTTGCCTAACTTAAAACTTGTCCAAATGTCATGTAGAGTTTCAAGACTTTTGAGTCAAAAATTTGGCCTGAGCATTCAAGGTTTTGCAAAGATTTGACCCTGTTACTTGAACTTAATTTCAACTAGTTTAGAATATCAAGAAGATAAATTTCCTGGTAAAGTTTTGAGACATTTGAGTATGAAAAGTGGCCTCTCTTTTTGTGATAGGGGAAATGGGGCCTTTTGTATACACTACCACGGCCTCTTGAAACTTAATTAGAAAGTCTTAATTTGGTCAGAAGGATGACAAATTGCAAAATTGCAAACAATCCATGGAACAAGTGAAAAGGGGGCCAATATGCTGGAATTCTAACAATTTCTTTTTAGCTTTAGGCCAAATCTTAAAATAAAATGATCAAATCTGTATCTTACTCACAATGATAAACCCTTATGAAAATGGTAACTCTTCATTGGAAAAAATAGAGAATACTCTATGCAAAACTAAAAGATGTTGATTGGCCTATTTCTTATAAAGTAGAAGATTAGGGATTTTTCCTTTATTTCTATGTGAAATCAGGAATCCTACAAAACAGGCTTTGATTTCAAATTTGTATAATGATTTAGAAATTTTTGCTGAATGGTCTAAGGATCATGTGTTATGCTGTATATTAAAGTTTAAGCAAGTTTTAAATTGTCTTAGAAAGTTGGATAAAAATACTGGGTCTAAACATAGAAAAAATGCAAGCTACAGGCCACAATTTTAGCTCAAAGATTTTGAAACTTTGTCCAAATATCTGTGCACATAGCATTATATCTGGTGACAAGTTGAAAATCAAGTAAAAAAAATATCATAGGGTCAAATCATTCTCTATTGCAGTAGGGTGCATTCTTGATGAATATTGAACAAGTTTTATGAGGATAGGACATAAACTATGACCAGACTTTATGACCAATCATTGATATGTTAAGACAATTAAGAAACAGCCCAAAGTGGTGCTGTACATTTAAACTTCATATTACTATGAGCATCAAATTTGTGTTTATGTGGGATAAAATTCAACAGATCAAATTAGAATTATTTGCAATGATGTCAAGATGGAAAGTTCCCAAAGAATTTATTAGCTCCACTGGCTGAAAGGCCAGCAGGCTATTGTCATAGCGTGGTGTCCGTCGTCCGTGCATCCATGCGTCCGTCCATCCGTAATCTTTTACTTTAAAAATCTTCTCCTCCTAAAGTACTGGATGGATTTCAATCAAATTTCACAGGAATGTTCCTTGGGTGACCCTCTATCAGATTCCTTCAAAGAATTCTTATCGGTTAAAAATCATGGCTGTAGTGGGCGTGGCTAATTTCCATATATGGTAATAGGTGAGTTTTCTCAGATTCTAATTTATGGATACCAATTAAATTTTACATGAATGATACTTGAGTGACCCTTTATCAGTCTACCAAAAATTATTGTGATCAGATCAAAAATGCGTATTTTATGGGCGTAGGTCAGTTCTCTATATGTTATATAGTGGAAACTTTGAAAATTAATTTCTCAGAATGTACTGTATTTATTCTAGTAATCGCCCATATTCTAATAATCGCCCATCCCCCAAAACAGCACTCAAAATCGGCCATTTTAAGACCAATTGTCGGAAAAAGTTGATGATTCTAATAATCGCCCATCCCCCGATTTGAGAAAAATTGCTCGAATGTAAACTTCCAAATTATTCCAACAAATACTATAAAGTTCATGCAACACCTATGACAAAAACAAAAAACACTGTTGATTCGTTTATTTAGATGAACTGGCATTCGTTTACGAGAGTTACTGAAGATCGGGAATTGCTTGTGATCTTTATGTTTGGGATGGTCGTTACTGCATGATTAACTCAGATTTGAATAAGTTCTATGTTTTATCCGCTACACACTGATTATCACAAACATTTTCTAAGTCCGATGTCAAAGAAAGAATGCATGCAAGATTTCCGGTCAGACGTAGCTGCGTTTTCAGCTTCCACTGACGGAAAAATGAATATTTTTAGTCCGTAACATGGGACTATATTTTAATCTAAAATTACAATATTCTTAACAAATAACTGAATAAAAATTTCAATGATTTTTCTTTAAAATCCGAAATTAAATCCGAGTAGCAATCTGGCCAATAAAGGCAAATTAAATAAATATTTTTGTCTTGCAACGAGGTAAAGGACGTGGAACAGTTCATTTCACACAGAGGGTGAACAGATGATCAAAGACGCCGACGGCTATTTTTGGAAGTGTTGCCAGAACTTGCACGCACCCAACGCTAGTCTCGATAGATGCCAAACCCTTTTAAAATTATTATTTGGCCGTCTCTTTGTGACTTTGTTGTGGATTTTAGAATTGAGGAAAACAGGATACTTTATTTTATTTTCGCAACAGGTAGGCGATACGACTATTTCCTATTACGGCGTTTCAATCCATTTCTTGTAATTTAGCGAAAAATATACAAGGCGTAAACAATAGGTTAAAATTGAAATGCGAAGTGAATATTAAAATAAGTGCGTGCAACTTCTATGATCAGATGTAGTTATGATCCTTTGGAATTGTGACCGCGATGTGTGGTATATTCTAATCTACGAAAACGAAGAATAATACAATTTTCTGAAACTGGAGAATCACTTATTGAACACTACGATCGACAGTCTGGCTTAAGTTTCAAAATCTAAACAGAACAGCAATGTTGTTGGCGTTTTCACTTGCTGATGTCGACAGATTTAGTTTTTTCTGGTACCGTATCAAAGAGGGAATTCTTCAGCTATTTAATGATCAATTAACTTTCAATTTATACCATTGTTTTATGATAGCAGAAAATAAATACATTCGCGAGAATCCCTTGGTATAATAGCGATGTTATGTAAAGCAGCATGTCGCTCTGTTTATTGAAAAACGTTGACAATGGGCAATCTGTGAGGTGCTAGTAGTATCATTTTTATGCGTCTTTGTTCCTCATTTTTGGAAATTTATTTTGTATTTATCAGACATGTATCACATTGTCATTGTTTAGGGACATTTTAGGTCCGTACATAGTAAGTTTGAGTTATTGCCCAACAGAATACCTCCAACCCCCAACTTCGTCAAACATGACTTTTCTAATAAACGCCCGAGCAATTATTAGAATAAATACGGTAATTGATGGATATCAACCAAATTTCAATGGCATGATCCTTGAGAGCCCTTTATCAGTCTACCAAAAATTATTGTGATCAGATCAAAAATGTGTATTTTATGGGCAGAGGTCATTTCTCTATCTGTTATTTAGTAGTAGTAATGTTTAATGAGCAGAATTACATTTGGTACGGCGTACGGCAGTAATTACGTAATATGACGTAACGTTATGCTTTATTACGTAATATTACTTAATATTATTTTTCTATTATGTAATATTTTTTTTCTATGACGTAATATTATTTTTCTATTACGCAACATTACGTCATGTTATTTTTCTATTAGGTCATAGGACGTAATGTTATTCGATCATTACGTAATAGGATATAACAGGATTTTCTGTAATGTAACAGGATGTCACGTGTTTTTGATGACGTCACGGGATTTTCCGAGGTCTTAGAGGTCAAACCCCACCATTCGCGTCATGGCGCAAAGACTCAACTCTAGATACTTTTACAATCTAGGAAAGGAATGCTATCTTTTCGATAGTAAATTCGAAGGGAACACATACATTCATGTCAGGGAATTAATCTTTAAAGACGGCCAGTCTGTACAAACTTTAAAGGGTATTGCGTTGACATTATCGAGATGTAACGAACTGTATTCTTTCTTATCGGAAATTGGAGTTCACATGGATGAATGGAAACGTGAACAACTCTACGCAACTTTTCGTAAACATTTGGGAGGAGACTGGTTCGTTAGCGTTAAACCCGGATTTCCTTGCGTGGATATACGAAAATTCTGGCTACCCGAAGGTGCCACTGAAATCTGTTTTAACTTTCGACCAATACGAGGAACTGAAAAATGGATTAAGAGTGATTCCTTCAGCAGTTCCTGAACTCTACGATGTCCAACCGTGCTACCTACTTCCCAATCACCAAAAGGAACAGTGCGGGTAATGTTCTCCGAATAATCAATGAACTCGATGTTTTGACTATAGAACTGGATTTAACAGGTTTTAAAGTGTTATTGTATATGTCGATTTAACCAATGATATGCTTTGTATTTGTATGTAACCAATAAGATGGACTTGAATTTAAATAAAACATTACGTTTACCATATCTAGCCTTCATTTCATTCTTTTACTTTAAAGAGTACGGACCATGTATTTGACCAACACCGTCTACACAGCCTCTGTAAACTGCACTTTCGATTTAAAGCAACTATGCTATCTTTTACTGAAAGCCAGATAAGAGCCAAAAACATTTAACGGTTTAATATGGCAACACCCCAGCATCGGAGGAAATTGCTTGGTTTTTAGAAACGGAAAGTTAAACTGTAACGGTAGAGCCCGCTCTTTTGAGGAAGGCCGTCAAACATTAAGACGATACGCGAGAGTTCTACAGAAACTTGGTTTCAACGTCAAATTAACATCAGTCAAATTAATAACGTCATCGGCTTTCCATACCCTATCGGCGCCTTTAAGAATAACCGATATCTGTCGGGACTTGAAATTCTTTTAGGAAACCGAAATATTCCCGGTAGTCACTTTGAGAAAAAGCAAAGTTCATTTTTCCTGTTACCAAAACGGAAAGGTGATTATCACGGGAATAAAATCCCCGCGAGACATTGACAGTCGAGTTTACCCTACCCTTATAGAACTGGAACTGTATTATGTTATAAGAGGAAAAGCGTTGTCTGTTCGAGTAAGCATGTTCATAGCTATTTTTCTAACGATCCTACTATTCGGTGAAAACTTTTACCAAAATTATAGAATATATCGCCTCCGTTGAGAGGCCAGTGAGGCGGCTGATAGATTAGTCGAGATAATGGCGCCTAAGGACTACGATGTTTAGAAAAAGGAAATAAGCAAAAATGACGTTCGAAAACTATTTGGAAAAATTTATGATGATCCAAAAAATCCCGCCTCGTTCTCTAGTGTAGATAAGATTTTTAAAGCGGTCCGAAAAGAAGGAAAATACGTGCTAAGCAAGAGTAAGATACGTGAATGGTTGAATAAACAGGAACCCTTCACAATTCATAGGCAGACGGTAAGAAGATTTAAAAAAGGATCGTACCTTACATCAACTACCTTTGGGAAGCAGATACCGCGTACATGACAAATTATTCCAAGGAAAATGATGGTGTGTGTTGTTTTCATTTAGGTTTTGGAGATTTGTGAGAACATTTCTGATGACGTGCATGGTGGAAACGAAGATAAAAGGGTTCTCAACCCCATTCTGGATCATGGGCCTGTCCCACTGAAACTAAGGACCGATCGGGGTAGCGAATTTAAGTCGAAATAGTACAGAAACTGTTGAAAGATTGCAGAATCAAACATCTCTACTCGAATAATGAGACAAAATGTCCCCTAGCTGAAAGGGCAGTGAAAAGCATAAAGGGTAGAATTTCGCGTTATATGATGGCGAAACAAACGCATAGATGGGTCGACATATTCTACGAACCCTTTACTCTTTCTGGGGTATAATTGTCTCCCTAATATGGATATTTGAGATACGTCTCTTACGTTCTTCATTAGGATAAGATAAAAATTATTTAAGGTTATGGTCTTACTGTGTTTTTCTTGCACAAACAAGTTTTGAGAAATGAATATCACGCTGATATTTCGGTGATGGCATCCTTGAGTAAACAATAACTCCATGTCAGGATTACGCAATACTTCGTGACACAAATCGTCAAGTATGATCAGACGATGCTGTTGATCTATCGTATATTCGTCGAGTTCGGCTGACGTGACAAGACCTTGTTTGAACGTTAACTCCGTTACCTTCTTTTCCATCTTGTCAAACATTGGGTGGTGAATACCGTAAAGGTACAAAATTTCCTTCGGCGGTATTCATATTATCCAAATTTTGTAAGAACTTGTAGACGAAACTGGTTTTATTGGATGACGTCATACCGGAAATGGAGATAAATGATCGCGGTTGAAAGGGAATTAAACTTTTCATTTCTTCTTAAGGGTCGGGTTCGGCAAAAGATAACCGATGCTACCGCTTAACAGACTTATCCAGACTTCGCAAAGTCCGTTATGACAGGAAAGATTCACTATTGCGGATATTGAAATAATGTATACTAATAAAACCTGGCAGAGGAATACTATTTCCGAGCGCAGCATGATTCTTCCCATGAAGATCCAATTTTCATTGGGTAACATGATTCTTACGTTACTAGGTGTCAGGCTGTCTTCTTACACTAAGATGGAAAAAACGCAGAATCAAGAAAAACTATATACATTAAACAAATACATGAATGAGGGAAGAAAAAAGCGAACCAGGAAAAGTAAAGGTGGTTATAATACACATTGTAATTAAAAAAATAAAGACATATAAGTTAGAAAAGTTTGCTGTCTGTAATAGAAAAAAGAATAAATCGTTTTGAGTGTCTTGTGTGTAAAATAAGTATGTTTTGCTAAAAGAACAAAGTCTGTTTTGTCAGAAAACTAAGTCTGTTTTGTTAAAAAACAAAGTCTGTTTTGTCAGAAAACAAAGTCTGTTTTGTTAAAAAACAAAGTCTGTTTTGTCAGAAAACAAAGTCTGTTTTGTCAGAAAACAAAGACTGTTTTGTCTGAAACAAAGTCTGTTTTGTCAGAAAACAAAGTCTCTTTTGTCAGAAAACAAATAATGACCCACAATTACAACGTAATTTCTATGTACAATGAAAAAGTCTGTTTTGTCAGAAAACAAAGTCTGTTTTGTCTGAAAACAAAGTCAGTTTTGTCAGAAAACAAAGTCTGTTTTGTCAGAAAACAAATAATGACTCACAATTACAACATAATTTCTATGTACAATGACAAAGTCTGTTTTGTCAGAAAACAAAGTCTGTTTTGTCAGAAAACAAATAATGACTCACAATTACATCGTAATTTCTATATACAAAGACAAAGTCTGTTTTGTCAGAAAACAAAGTCTGTTTTGTCAGAAAACAAAGTCTGTTTTGTCAAAAAACAAAGTCTGTTTTGTTATAAAACAAACAATGACTCACAATTACAACTTAATTTCTATATACAATGACAAAACCAGATAACAAAGAATGTTTTGATACAAAATATATAAAGATGATTATTTATAGGCGCAGTTGTTTTAAACAGACTATTATCTGTCCATCCACTCCACCATCATATCCACTAACTCTTCATCGGACAACACTTTTTCCATTTTATAGGGACACAATGTAATGTCAAGTGGAACCGTATGAATGCCATTGTCGAGCACTCAGCGCTTACAATAGAAATAAGAGAAGCCCGTCCTCTCTTGTTGATAGGTGTAAATCGCCTTGTTCCACGCTCAAAATCCTTTATTAAGTCCACTTGCAGGTTTTTGCGATTTTAGGACAGCTTTGAAGGTGTCTAAAGGATTTTTACGAAATGTTTCCAATTCCTTTTGAGCTGAATTTAATCTCCGGACCAGCCTCTACCTCTTTGCTGACAACGTGTCTTTGAGCATAGCCCTATCATTTCATCGCCCTCGTACTCCGTCTTAAATAGACCTGAAAAACAATTTAATTGGTCAATTAAATAGAAAAAATAAAAAGCATAAACAAAACTTAATACCCGGTATCGACAACAACAACAATAAATCGTCTCAAACAAACATCTCTTCTGGAACTCTTTTGTCGAACTTGGCGTGTTTTTCGCAGCATTCTCAAGGGAGCCATCTTTTGCCGACGTTGTTGTATTGGTCACTGCACATGCCCATGATTGCTCAAAATCTGGTTTTAATTCCAGTTTGACCAATTTAGAAATGTTATTCCCCGCCAACGCCATATAAGCTGAGTCCTATAAAAGAAAAGAAAATGCGAATATCTTACTCCAAACGAAAAAAAACAAAACACTGCAATATGAGAATACTTCACGAAAGATTTAGAATACTCACCGTATCCATTTCCACGTATTCGAAGTTACTACGATCATTGTAATAGTCTAAAAATTCGTAGTAAAAGGCTAACATTCTTAATTTGGCATACTGGAGGATAAAAAATCCTGTATAGGCATGTCCTGGTCGATTTTTGCCTTCGCCGATTCAATGTCGTAAAACCCGTCTTCGGCGTCCAGACACGTCAAAGATCTAAACCTCGGATTGTTTACCTTGTAACAGGCCGCGTTTTCATCAGCAGCGTAGCTAATGTTTCTTTGTTTGGTTTTGTCCATGATCATCGATCCATACCTGAAAATAAAATGTTTACAATCAATCAAGGGAAAACAAGAGTTACATTAAAAAATCTAAGAACAATGTAAAAAAATAAACTCACCCAGAATTTCCAATCAAATTCATAGTATCTGAAATAAGGGCCATTTATTTCGAGGCGTCCCGGCTCGTCTCGCACCACTGACTTCATTAACGAAAGATTTGAAACATGCCATTTTTCTGTAATCTATGACTTGGTATATTTTAGTCATTTTCAGCCGTGATCCAACTTCCAAGTACCATTTCAAAAGCGGAGAAGCGAGTAGAATATTACTCGCCTTCAATCCACTCACTAACAGTAGTCTTGGTCTGTCGGAGAGGCCTTGCGACCAGATATGCGCCTGCATGTGTTCTCCTATATTGTCGAATGAGACATCCGTTTTACAAAATAATGGACACATTTCTGAAAAGTACTCTTTGGGAGGCAATGATTATTGGAATTCTAGATCCCACTGCTCGGGAACTTCAATGTCTACTTCGAGCATACCAAACAGTTGCTCGAATCGAATTCCATTTAATATTTGTTTCTCGGTTACTCTTCCGCGATGCTTTTGCGAAAAGAGTGGACGAGACTCGTAATTGATGTCATAGATTTTCTTGTGGGATTGACAGAACTTTTTAAACTCACATTCCCTAATTTCTATGACCGTGTAGCCGGCTTGTCGAAATCGCTGCGTGATGTTGTTCGTTTTTTGTAGCCGAGCCTCTCTACCGTTCCTCCATTCCTTGTTCGTGATTTTTTCCGTCAAGATACAGTCATGACCGTGGTGAAAACAACCCTGAAATATAAATCAGTATATGAATTCACCTTTTACTCATTATTACCATAATTAAACTTCTACACATCAATATGGATCAAATTTAAGTAAGAACGATTAAGAAAATCAATTACCTGAAATTGAAATATTGTATTGCCAGCTCTTTCAAATCCATCAACAGGTGTCTTCAAAATTCTGACTTCTTTTCCGTTGTTCCGCCCATGTATTATGTTTTTGCCCTCGTGTTTATTGAGGTAATTTAGCCAATTAAAGGCCTGCATATATTTATCACACAATTCGGGACGAAAGTCGTTTTCCCCGAATCGACGAGCGAAGACCCCTTCAGCCATTTCTTGTCCGAAAGCGAAGTTATAAAGACTGTTACAGTCAAAACCAATCAGCTTCCGACATGGCTTATCTCCCCTTATCAGTGTTTCACTGGCTTCATGATACCTGTAAATAAAAAAGGAAAAAAATCGATCTATATTCAAAGGTTAAAGAAAAATGATATTGATGTAAGCGATGTTGATACGTCGATTCATCTACATAAAGCAAAACTAATTACCTCGTAAAAATGATACTAGGACCGCCGACGATGTTGGCCTTGATAGTCTCAGGGAGGTCTTTATTCTTTTTGTCTATAATTGAAAATTCAGCCCCTTGTTGTTTTGCCGATTTGAAGATCATCCTCCGACTAAATCCTCGAACGCTCATCGAAATCTTAAATAAATCTATTTCCTTGTCGAAATAGAATTTCCGTATTCTCTCTATGGGCGTAATAAAGGGTTTGGTGTCACCTTGGTTGTACCAGACGAGAAAGTCTTTGAAATAGGTCATGTTCAGGTCACGCCATATTTTTTGACAAAAGGTGTAGTCCTCGTCCGAAATATGCGTCCCCTTCAGTGAATTGTAGAAAGCGCTTTTCGGGGGTAATTTCGGTAGCCTCCAATTTATCGAAGTCATCCACCCATTTGTAGGGAAAAAACCTGAAACAAAAATACCGGGGATGAACGTGAAAAAAAAAAAAAAAAAAATCAAAATAACGAGAAAGGCTATATTTCTTTTTTTTTTTCTAAGACAAGAATGTAAAGACCATTACCTTTAGTTTCTTCTACTTGTTTAGCTTTCAAGAATCCGCTGTAACTCATTCCAGAGGCCAAAAACTGGGATATATCAAGGAACTTGAATCTATGCGTCGATATACATGCATAGGCGTTGGCTTTTTTGACCACGAAACTGTACTCGTCATTTGGCAGCTCTAAATGTTTTGCTAGTTTTCTCTTTATCAAATTCAAAGCGTACTTGGCGCTGATATAAAAAAATATGTCTCACAATTAAAATGGGATATTAAAAAAGTTAACCGAGTAAAAGCGCGGTTTTCATAGAAATCATTATTCTCATGCAAAATTAATACTTTACCTGTTAAATCCTAAAACCGGGAGTACTGCCATATGACCCTGGAATTTGCCGTAGAGTTTCTTTATTTTTCGTTTTTGTTGCTTTTCTTCCGGCTTCTCTTCGTCCAGTGATTCGATCTTTTCTGTCACCGAATCAAGGTATTTGCCTCATTTGGTTTTTTCTTGGATCACCGTCAGACCGATAATCATTTGACTCAAAAGATTGTACAAATCCTTATTGACGAAGCAACATGGTTCTTTGTGTTCTTGGACATTAGAACAAATACTGACACTGATAGGGATGTGTTCGTGACTCCAATCTTATCTAACCGTACCTTCACTGTCTACTTTGCGCAACAGACTTTCGAAATCAAAAACTGTGAAATACGGATACAGTCTATCCTTATTAGAGACACAAATTCCAACTTCATCCAACCGTTGGAGTGTGCTTTAAGATTACAAAATTGATTGAATACTCGATCGCAGAGATCGCATTTATATTGTTTCGCGTATTTGGCGAAATCTTTGATATATGACAGATGATTTTTAAAATGGTTTGAAATCATTGTGTCGCCATACCTTTGAAGATCTGGAAGGCTATTCCATCCTCAGCCAGTTGGTAGACATTCAGGTTAATTCCGAAACATTGTTCGAAATATACCAAGTCTTTTAATTGAAGACCTTCGAAATCCTTAGCTGCGACCGCTCTCACGTCTTTATAAGCTTCTGGAATTTATATTCTTGCCATTGATTGTAAAAATGAAGGAGATCTTGTCCCAAGTGAACAGATAAGCATCAAATACGCACAGATTGTCTCGATAAACACCGTGATTATCTCCTTCCAAACCGAGTATGGCCTTATGTTGTTTAATATATTGCGGTAAAGGTTCCTTGACCGATCCTAATAGGAAATTCGTGCTGAATACTTGAAAATGAACGTTCGTGATCAAAACCATGCGCCATTTTGTATCAGGTCTGACTTTGGACAGTTTGCACACGAGATCCATATCCTTCAACTTGTGGGTGACCCGTATCAAATCTGATCTTCTTCCGACATATTAGGGCTCATCAAACACAGCTAAATTTTTATAGGGTAGAAAATATCTGTATTCACCAGTTTGAACGTGACGTAAAATCATTCCGAACATCAAATTGATTTTAACCCTTTCCCAAACAAGACCGGGTTTTCACGTGTCTACGTTATCTGAACAAGACCGGGTTTTGACGTGTTACCTTTATCTGAACAAGGCCGGGTTTTCACGTGGTCGCCGTATCTGAACAAGACCGGGTTTTGACGTGGGTGTTTTTTCATGTCAAAAATCGGCGATTTTCAAAATAAAAAATTTATAAACGATTAACAAATCAGTAAGTATGTTTAGTTAACTTTAATATTCCGAAAAAAAATCGATAGCTTTGTTCTTCAGAAAAATGAGTAATTTTGAGTTAAAGACGAGTGGGGTCATAAATTAAGCGCCATTCACTTTCATAGAGAAAACATCGAATTCGAGCTTGTAAATTTCTAAGTTGAATTTAGATATTATGATTTTCAACATGCAAATTAAAGTTTAAATGGAAAATTGTTGAATTTGACATATTTCTTACCAGTAGCAGACGAAAATCCGTGTCTACGTGACGTGTTAATTTTGTCGGGTAAAACTCTTTTGTGTGTATGCCACGTGTTTTATTACCCTTTACGCGACTCGGCAGATTCGTCGCGCAGATTCGTCGCGCTATCTCTATCCAATATTTCGCCTTTCTTTTCAATAGAGAATTGTCAATCGGACACCTGTTAATTTCTAATAATCTCGAAATTGAATTCTTATATTTTCATTTTCCAAGTACAAAAAAAAAAAAAAAAAAAAAAAAATGTCTGACTAATCACATGACGATTCGAGAGACAATTTTTCCCTTTCCCGAACAATACACAAACCCATTTCAACACCGTGAAATATTAGCCATTGTGCGAGCCAAAAGCATTTTCAACGCTCGTCAGACCGAATGCACGAGACTTGCTGATCTTTCATACTAAGTGATACAAATTAACAAAATGCTAAATTGTTAATTTATCCGAATTTCAAACGGTGTAGGCCTAGATCGAGCTTCCATCTTCACTTTTCTCTTTCATTTGAAATAATCTCATCGTGAATGAAACAAATAGATCTATATTGATTTCTATTTTTCGCACTTTTCACAATGGTTATTTCGTATTCTTAGGGTTTTGAAAGTACATGCATTTGTCAAAGAATTTCTTCATGTGTAGGCTACACCTTTTCATTCTTTTTTCTCTGTCTTTCATTACAAAATGACAGTACGACTACGATGTAGAAGACTCCTCCCTAGCTAGACAAAAACTCGACAGGATTTGAAAATCTGCGCAAGATTCACAGAAAATTCTTTTCAAAATACTCCCGTGCTAAAAGCACCGAAGTTCAAAATAAATTTGACAATATGGCGATTTATAATTTCAAAACAGGCTCGATAAAGTAAAGGAAAACTGGCATGTAAATCTAGGCGTTGTATCTAAATATTTTGAAAGTTCTTCTGTAGAAAGCCTTCAAGATGCATTTTTCGCTCAACCCGTAATATTTTGACGATTTCAATAGGCCTATGTTTCAGAAAGGAATGATCATAATACTTTCGTTATAAAAGATTTATAGTTTTCGTTTTTTTCAAAAATCAAAAGGAAGGGTAAATAAGATGCGATCAGAAGCTGTCCACTGTATATAAGTTTTACGCTTATCAGCTTGATTTGATTTATTGCCCCCTGATTGAAGTTTTCTTCGGAAGCCTTTGATAACATGCTATATGGACCCAATTATCGATATCTATTGTTCTAATCGGGTGCCCAGCTGCGTCGTTACATAATGTTACATAATATCGGCGTATGGATTATGGGAGACTGATAAGCCACGCGACAACAACGCACGAGATTGGTCAAAAAATTAAGCTGGTCAGTCAATTAAAATGGAATAAAATTTCAATTAACATAATTTACCTATTAAAAGAAAGTGGAAATACTCGATTATTTTTCGAAAATTATGCTTGTCTTTCAGTTTGTTTGAGAACATTCGCTTATAAGCATCTCTTTATACTTCGAAATCGCTATGAATAGATCTAATCTACTTGCAAACCATGTCTGGTTACGAGTCTGACTAGTCTTTGCATAGTTCAGAGTCTGGAGAGCGTGTGCTCAGATTTGATTCTGACACAAACATTTCAGAATTTTTCTGGATTTTCGCCTGTAGAATGTTCCGATTCTGCGATTGACGAGCCGCTGCCTCAGGCAGATCCCGAGTGGCATGGGCAGTTTTCGCCTCCGAGGGTGTGTTTGACTTGCTTTTTCTATGCGATATGTAAAGAGACTGAAACATTGCAATCTTAATCTTAAGCGCAAATAAAAAATGTTTCTTCGCGTAAACAGTTGGACGAAATAGAGCTTCTTTACGTCCGCAATCTTTTCTCCGTTAATTCTCGGGTCCGAAAAAAGAACGAAAATTGTAGGGGCGAATATTTCGGTTTTTGCATAATCGCAATTTCTCGGTGTAAAGCGGGAGCGATAACAACAAAGTTTTCGTTGTCATGGGTGATTAGTAAACAAAAGATATTTCTTGGGTCTAGTTATGAAATAATAAAGGCAAAAAATACGATATTCTTCATTCTTTTGATAATATTTTGTCAAGTACGGACTTGAAATAAAATAAGTTTGCAGAATCGTGGTGATAGAAATCTTGTATTGAGTTTTTTTGGATGGACTGCTAAACTACCGTTACTTCAGATGATTGAAGTTGTAGCTACGCGATTTTGATCGTCGACTGATACTAAGCTGTATATCGACGATTTTCTCGAGTATAAAAATAGAATTGAAATGATTTTGAAAATATGTAATAACAATGTAGATTGTCATTATAAGATCGCTAATCAGTAATGATGATTAAAAACAACAACAACAACAATTTTTATCGGCAATTTCACATTATTTAGCCCATGACCAGTGTAGGAAAATGTAAAGAAAAATTTGAATACATTACAAAAATGATAAAATAAAACTTCCCTTTGAAGTAAACAGAGAGAAAATGACAAAATGCTGAATTTAACATTTTCTCTCTCCCTGAATCTTTTCCAAAGTTCTCTTTGTTGTGAAAGGCTAAACAAGACATGGTTTGGATAAATCGGCTCTTTCTCCTTTTCTCTCATTGCTTTCCAACCTAAGTCTGCCCATTCATTTCAAAATCTTGCTTTCATCATTGACTGGTATTTTGATTTTGAAATGTTTGCCTATTATTGTATAACGAATAAACAAACAAACAAACAAAAAAACTTGTGTGCTAATTTACATAAATGTGCCTTTCTTTCACAGAAAGAGAGTTGTTTTTTTTATATTACACATCATGAAATATATTTTGATAAATAAGTAAATAAATAAAGGAAGAAATAGGAAATGTTGAAGAAATATAAAATGTATAGACACAATCATGTATGTTAAAATCAGTTTTACTTCTTAATTTCACCATCAAATGTTATAAAAATTATACCATTTTATTGAAAATTAATTCTTCCAAAGACATCATTTAATAAAAGAATTGTGTTTCTGATATTAAGGCTTTGTTGCTCCATTTAGAAGAACAGACCTTAATTAATTTAATGGTAAAATAGGAGAAAAAAATAATTGGAAAATTAAGCATCAAGTTCAACTTCTAATAGCTCCTAAAGTTGCAATAGCATAATAAAAAGAATTACACCATGTGAAAGCTCATCTTTTCCACAAAAATATTTTTATAGATCATGAAAATGTGAGATTTGAAATAAAAGGTCAAATTTTACATTTTTTAACACGTGTGTAAAAAATGTCAAGAAATTTTGAAAATCCAATAATAGCCTGTTCAGATAGTGTCTGGATATTGGAAATTCCTTATTTGGTATTGGTTATTGGTTTACCCAGGTGACTGTTCAGTCTAGGTAACCCTTTAGTCTACCTTCCTGTTTGGGAAAGGGTTAAATGCTTGGCCTTGAAAATCGTAGATTTCAGTAACGGTTTCCGTGATATCTGCCATGGTCATGTTTGGGGAGACAGAAAAGTTATAAATTGACACGACGGGTCCAGGCTTGTGCTGGGCTTAAATTAAGGGTTTGTTGGTATCGTAACATTCCCTTAATCCTTCGTCTATCTCTCTACCATCTACCTCCCAGGGCGCCACATCAAACAGAACTCGTTGTAAGCCACCGTCTCCTCGAGGAAAATGCTCTAGCATTGTATGAGCGTATAGCTCTCGTCTATTTGGGAATTGACGAAAACAATGCCTACATCTCACTTCATTGGAATGGATTTTTCGTCATTTTTCGGGCGGGAGCGCTGGTTTTGCCTGTCTTTTGTGCGTCTTTTGATGATCTCACAAATTTTTGTGGTTTGAGAAAGATGCGGGGCAGTGGTCACAATCAAACGTTAACAGCCCCTTACATTCGGCTTCGTAATTATCCCTATAATCAGTGCGGGAGAAATGCTTATTGCAATTACTATACGCGACCTTCACTTTTTGGTGGACATCCCCTTTGTGCCTAGTAAACGTTGATTTTTGAGAAAACACCTTTCCGCATACATCGCACATATGTCCCGTAGTGTTTCTGCGAACAGTTTCCACTTGTTTTTGTAAGTGGTAATCTCTGGAAAAAATTTTTCCGCGGTGTTCGCATGTGGGCCGATTCATTTTGTTGATCAAATAAAATGTCTTCGATGAAACTAAAATAGTTTTTACGAGTATCATCAATTGAAAAAAATCGTCCGAGTTACATCTAGGGCAGCGTAATGCCCCGAGCTGATTTTGGTGGTCCGGTTGCATGTAACAAGGGTCCTCGTCATCTGAAATAATAAAACCATTCAAATATTACCAGGTTCTATCTTTTCATCTTCCTTTTCCTCTTCCGATTCTTTTTCATTAGGTGTTTGGATTTGATCGTTTTCAGTTTTGTCTTTTGAAGATGTTTTCTTATCTGTGTAAAGAAAAAGTCATGTTCTTTTCAAAGTCGATAACAATAATAAATGAATTAACCAAAATAAAAAGATAAATAAAAAAATAAAAATTAAAAAAAAAAAAAAAAAAAATGGATCTACGGCGGCTCGAACCCACGAGAGCAATAACTGCTGGATTAAGAGACCAGCGCCATATCCGCTAAACCTCTAACCAATACGCGTGATATAACGGAAACAATACAAGACATTCCCTTACAAAAAAAGATATATTTTTAATTGGTCTAAAAAATCTTACAACAACAACAAAAAAAACAACACAATAATAAGTTAACAAAAAAAATACATAAAAAAAATAAAAGTAAAAACTCATTCCCTAACAAACAAACAAAAGAAATATTTTGATTGATCTAAAAACTCTTACAACAACAACAATAAATGAATTGACAAAAGTAAATAAATAAATAAAAAAAAATAAATAAAAAAAATGAATCTATGGCGGCTCGAACCCACGACCGCGATCAGCGCTGGGTTAAGAGACCAGCGCCATATCCGCTAGACCTCTAACCAATACGCGCGATATAACGGAAACAATTCAAGACATTCCTATTGTCATTCAGTGCGAGAAGGATTACAAATACAAGGAGAAATGGAAAACATAAGTATTTTTTAATTATTTTACCTAAGCCGGGGAATCTTCTCTCTGTTTCTAGAAAAGGCATTAGATTTACCTTGAAAGTTTAATTGATCTTTCGTAAGTAAATTAGAAAAAAATAATTAAGAATATTGTTGGCTGTAAGACCATGTAGTGTCTTATAAAACTCTTTTATTATTGTTTGAAGACATTCTCCAAGTCATGGGAAATGTCATCGGCGTACCACTTCAATTAACTAAGGGCAAAAAATGGCTTTCGTTTGAATACACCGTAAAGTATGGATGTTCTATAGAACGTTCACGGGCCGCAAACTATTCAAAACTTCGTAACTTCGGCAGTCAATTTCGTAATCAAAGGGTTTATACAAAAGACGCATGGATCAGCTATAAGACCGTTAAAACGTCGTGACCTCTCAAAATTGTCTACAGTACTCGCTTAGTTTTTTTTCTATACTGAGTTCCATTAGAAAGTGAGCCATTTTCAAACAAAAGTTTTTTATTTTCATGCAGACGTTATGTGTACGTCGACGTTAAACATCGCTACGTTGATAGACCAGTTACTTGTCGTTGAATGGTGCTATGGTGTTCTATGACATCTCCATTTGCTTTTTTAAGACCTTACAAAATGATGACATCGAGTTCTATTGTAACATGAATGCTCAATCAATTTAAATGGCGTTCTAAATCTGACTATGTTTGATTTTATTCAACGACGTTTATTGGTAGCCAAACAACGCTGTAGCATCATGCACAATTGTATTAAAGATGTGATTTTATGCTTAGGAAAGTCGCAAAGATTGAACTGAATGCATTTTCAGACCAATTATTCGTCTAACGCGTGTTGCACATGCAAAACATGCAAAATCAAATACCTCAATTTAGCAGAAATTGTTTGCTAATTTCGTGATTTTTGATTTCAAATATCGTTTGCACTCTCTTGGAGATTGTCATGTGACATTTCAAGACAACAGATTCGTAATTTCAGAGATATTGCAAATTCAAAAGTGCACACTTTTTTTTGGAACTAAGTATAGAAACTTTCGCCCGCAACAGAACGGCCAATCTGGAGTTTCCCGCTTGAGTTTGATTTCGCCGTTAAAGATTGGGGTCTTTAAGAGTATCTTTAAAACGATAGCGGGCCACAAACTATTCAGAACTTTTGTAACTTCGGCAGTCAGCAGGCGATGTATCAAGCCACCGTTTAAAGGGGAGGTATCTAAGAGGCTCTAAAGAACGTTCGAGAGGGGCAGACTTTTCAAAACTATGTACCTTCAACAGTCAATTTCGTAATCAGAGCGTTTTCACAAAAGGCGCGTGGATCAACTACAAGAACGTTAATACGTCGTAACTTCTAAAATTTGCCGTAAATTATAGAGGTTCTATAGAACGTGCGGGGGCTGAAAAGTATTCAAAACTTTGTATTTTCGGCAGTCAGTGGGCAATGTTTTGAGCCGTCGTTTAAAAGTTGGGTATTTAAGAGGCTCTAAAGAACGTTTGAGAGCGGCAGACTTTTCAGAACTTTGTAGCCACGGCAATAGCGCAGTTGGTAGCGCGCCGGACTTCTAATCCAGGGGTCTATATTCGCACGGGTTCGATCCCCGGCCGCGGCACTTATCCTTTCCGACATTTGTCTTCCACCAATGGGTAGATAATCGTAAACCTATGTGGAATAGCAACTGGAGGCTAGGAAAGGGATGTGGTGGTAGTACTGGTGTGAGAAATACCAGGAATCCATCGTTAGGTGCTCCAGTCGTCGCGATATAACTGTAAGATTGTTGAAAGCGACGTAAAACCCCAATTCAAATCAAATTCAGAACTTTGTACCTTCAACAGTCAATTACGGACATTCTATAGAACGTTAGTGGGCCATAAACCATACAGAACTTCGTAACTTTGGCAGTCAGCGGGCGATGTTTCGAGCTGCCATTTAAAAGCAGGCTATCTAAGAGGCTCTAAAGAATGTTCGAGAGCGGCAGACTAATAAAAACTTCGTAACTTGACAGTCAATTTCGTAATCAGAGTGTTTATCAAAAGGCGCATCGATCAAGTACAAGACCTTTAAAATGTCATAACTTCTAAAATTTGCCGTAAATTACAAAGGTTCTATAGAACGTTTGTGGGCGCAAACTATGCAGAACTTCGTAACTTCAGCAGTCAGCGGGCGATGTTTCGAGCCGCCGTTTAAAAGCGGGGTATCTAAGAGGCTCCAAAGAACGTTCGAGAGCGGTAGACTAATAAAAATTTTGTAACTTTGACAGTCAATTTCCTAATCAGAGCGTTTACACAAAAGGCGCGTTGATCAACTACAAGACTGTTAAAACTTCGTTACTTCTAAAATTTGCTGTATATTAAGGAGGTTCTATAGAACGTTTGCGGGCCACAAACTATTCAGAACTTCGTAACTTCGGCAGTCAGTCGGCGATGTTTCGAGATGCTGTTTAAAAGCAGGGTGAGCCGCCGTGATAGCGCAGTTGGTAGCACGTCGGACTGTCAATCCAGAGGTCATGGGTTCTATCCCCGACGGTGGCACTCATTCTTTCCGACTATTTGTCTCTCACCAATGGGTTGATAATTGTAGACCTATGTGAGATAGCAGCTGGAGGCTAGGAAAGGATGTGGTGGTTGTACTGGTGAGAGAAATACCAGGAAACCATTGTTAGGTGCTCCAGCCAACGCGATATAACTGAAATAATATTGAAAGCGGCGTAAAACCCCATTCAATCAATCAATTAAAAGCAGGGTATCTAAGAGGCTTTTAAGAATGTTCGAGAGCGGCAGACTAATAAAAACTTCGTATCTTCGACAGTCAATTTTGTAATCAGAGCGTTTACACAAAAGGCGCATCGATCAAGTACAAGACCGTTAAAACGTCTTAACTTCCAAAATTTTGCCGTAAACTATGGAGGTCCTATAGAAAGTTTGGGGGCCACAAACTATTCAGAACTTCGTTACTCCGGGAGTCAATTTCGTAATCAAAGCGTTTATACAAAAGGTGTGTTAGATTAATCTGTTTTAAAACAGGGTGTCATGTGTAACTCGAATACGGTATTGTGACTTGCGGTTACAATGCATTTGTATACAATCCACGAGTCACAAAAGCGAATTCTACTTATACAACCCTTCAAAACCTAAGTGATATAAGACAACAAAAACGAAACAAGCTGCCGTCAGCACGAGATAATTCTGTATTAACTGAATGCCATTATCTTTAAGACTTCGCGTACCCGCTTGATCAAAACAACGTAACTTTGATTATTTCTTTATTTTGTAGTTCTGTATTCTAGATTATAAAATATAATTATTCAATTATATAAACAGCTGGGATTAATTCTTTTTCCAAATTATCCGATAGAGACACATATGATATTTAAACGTCGTAACTTCAACAATTTCTTTCGCATGTACAGCTTCATATTATATTTTCATATTTTTGTATAATAATTACATGTACATCAATTGTTTAAATTACGTTTAAATGCATATTTATTACGATGTATATATATGAATAGTATATATATATATTATTGATAGAGAAGAAGTAATAATAATGAATAGTTTACTTGTTGTTCTTTATTCTTTATATCGTGGTAGCTTCTTCCACCTTCCTTCGCAGTTAACCCGTTCAATGCTATTTTATTTTAAAAAATTACTCATTTATACAAGCGATGACTCAAAATTTTTCTACAATCTCATTGGCAAAAATTTTCCATGACTCGTTCAATCTCGCATATTTCCGGTCAGTGAAGTTCGACTATTTTAATTTGAAAGAGCGTCTATGTTGACTCAAAATACTATCGGCATGTAGTATTACGTTCGCGGTACTCAAAATGAACTGCGTTAATTGACTCAAAATGAATTTTTGTAAATTATTTTTAGTTATATATTGTCTCTTAATGTTGTTCACTATTTTCAATTTTCATTGTTACTTAAAAGAATGGGTATTTTTTTGCGTAGACTGACTTACCCATTCGATTTAAAACAGACAAATGCGGTATTAGACTCGAGTTATATTTATCTTTTCTTATATAATACATTACAAAGTGATCGTCCTATATTTGGACTGTTGCTACCGAGTTATCCTATTAATAGAAGAAAGACGATTTCGTCCATTGATCAAAACCTTTTTTTTCTTCTTTTTTCAGGAGATAATCTACATTTCATCGGACAATGAGTATAATCCAGGAGTAGATACCCCCTGCCATTGGCGTCTCCCGTTTACGGGGACGCCGCAGCAGGACTTGGAAGACATCCTCCCTGTAAGTCTATATTTAATTACATTAAATCGCCTTTACTTGCTAGTTATGTATCCAGTTGATAAAAGTTAAACGCGTTTTATTAATAGAGTTAAATGATATACTGGTACTTTGAACTGGTACTTTCAAAAATCATTATTTTTATTTCACGGTCACCATATTTTTTTTTCAACAGCTTGATGTAACAATAGAATGGGAGGAGGGTCAGGACAGTGGCTATGAAGCCAGCCAACAAGATAATGTTGACTATATGCTTTATGATGATGATGTTGTGTATAACGATAATGTTGACAATGATGATGATGATGATGCCTATGATGGCGATGGAGATGATGATGATGCTGATGATGGTAATGATGATGATGACGACGACGACGTTGGTCGTCAAATCAGAAAACTTGAAGTTAGTAGATTTGTCATATAGTTTGTTAGATAAACTTTATTTAGACTCTTGAATTACTAATTCAATTTTATGTGAATTCATAGAAAAATAGCCGATAAATCCGCATAAAAAATTCTCTGAAATTCAATATTTTCGAAAAATGTCCGATATCACAAAATACTGTATAATTAGGTATTATTGCAAGTATTACACCGTGATATAAAAGAAGGTCTTATATAGTCAGTCTACCTCATTCAACAATATTCAAATAACTTATCATGCTTTTCCTTTTCTATTTTCAGGAGGACCTCAGACAGAGGAGACTTCTCCTGGCGGCCATGGTCGCCGAGGAAAATGATGTCTTGGCATGCTTGCGTCGAAGTATTGATGGCCTTAAGCCTAAAGCAAACATGTAAGCGTTTAAGGCTATCGCTGTTTTACTGTTGTCTGTTCGTCCGAATGTCTGCTCTTATTTCATGAACGTGGTATAATCTTTTTGGCTATCCGATTTATTTAAAAAAAGGTTAAAAATGTTATCAACTAGTCCAGGTCTTTATCAAAAAATAAATAATAATAAAAAAAACACATTATTTTTTAAAAGGGCATTAGTGAACTGTACATGATGTGTAATTGATATTGTTGTTTTTTCAATGTATTTTATTTAAAACGCAAATAAAAAAAAATGAACATTGGACATTATTCTTTTAAATCATTCACTCCTAACCGTGAAGCACATTACAATTGCAAAATTACGCGATGTTATCCGAGTATAATTTCAGATAAATATCCGCTTTCAAATATTTGTTTTACATTGAAATATCTTTCTCCCAACGCACTGCAATTTCGCGCATGACACGGAAAGATTCCGAAGTAACGTAAACGCCACTGAGAGCGATTATCGGATGACCTCCATTTTCAAATACATTTATTTATTGATACGACCCTGTCGCACTAATTGCAACGAAACGAGGGATTTAAGAGGAATAAAATGATACAGCCCCTCAATATCCCTTACCTTCCTAAGTTACAACCGTAACCTAAAGGGATTAGACAGTATTTAAACGGTTCCCCGGCTCTCGGTGTATCGGAGCTTAAAATGTAACAGATTAATAGGCCAGGCGAACTCACGGTACTATACTCACCCGGCCACGCCCACTTTTTTTGTTAAAACCTGGAAGATCCCGGAAAATAACCAACGCGTCACCTCCTCACCCCTTTATGAAAAAAAACCCGAAACGTAGCTAAAAATAGACTACGGGAAAATACGTTGACGTCATTCAAGGAAATAAACCTAAAAAGGCGGGGTTCGCCTACGTCACAGAAATTTCCGATGGAAATGGGGGGGGGGGGGGGTTGGTGTTGACCTCTTTGACCTCGGAAAATCCTGTGACATCATCAAAAACACGTGACATCCTGTTACGTTACAGAAAATCCTGTTGTATCATATTACGTGATGATCAAATAACGTTTCGTCCTATGACCTAATAGAAAAATAACATTACATAATGTTGCGTAATAGAAAAATAATATTATGTCATAGAAAAAAAATATTATATAATAGAAAAATAACATTAAGTAATATTACATAATAAAGCATAACGTTACGTCATATTACGTAATTACTGCCGTATGCCGTACCAAATGTAATTCTGCTCATTAAACATAACTACTTTTAGTGGAAACTTTGAAAATCTTTTTCTCAGAACCTAACTAATGGATAACAACCAAATTTCATTAGAATGATTCTTTAATGATCCTTTACAAGTCTGTAAATATATATTGTGATCAGATGAAAATTAAGTGTTTTATGGGTGGAGGTCATTTCTCTATATGTTATATAGTGAAAACTGAAAATCATTTTCTCAGAATCTAACTGATGGATATCGACCTAATTTCACTGGAATGATTCTTTAGTGATACTTTATCAGTCTGCAAAAAATTATCGTGATCAGATGCAAAATATGTATTTTATTGTCAGAGATCATTTCTTTTGATATGTTATATGGTGCAATATGGGGTAAAACAAACTTTTTTCAAACTTCAAACAGATGGATTTCAACCAAATATCATAGGAATTTTATTTCTGTGAAGTTGTATAAGGCTGCAAAAAATATTTAATTAGATGAAAAGCATGCTCTATATTTGCAGAGGACATTTCAACATATAAAGTGAATATTTGACCACCCTTTTGGTATCACCTAAATGATGAATTTTTTTAGACTCATTTAATTTAATGGGTGTAAAGATTGTAGGTTAGATGGAACATAAGCTTTGTTAGAATCCAAATGTGTAGAAACATTAGGTGAAATAGGGAGCCCGAGATACCCCTTGGTCAGTTTAGTTGAATGAAGGGTGACTCTGCTCAAAGAGGTCAAGTGGTGTAAAGTGGCCTACTGAGGTTCAGAGTGGGGAAGAAAAAGCTCAGTTGACTGCATTCTAAGGCATTGTGCAGAAAAGAATTAATGGATTTAATATTTTACTTCTTATTATCATTAGATCGAATTTTGCTTTGGTGACTAACAATTATTGTGAAGTAAAACCCTTGTAGTGGTATTTAAAGAAAAGCGGACTAACAATTATTGTGAAGTAACACCCTTGTAGTGGTATTTAATGAAAAGCGGAAAGATCTACAATCAAAATTTTGTAGACAAAATACCAGTATATTATGCAGTAACATTCTGTTAGTATTGAAACTTTTATTTTTGGATTTTAAACAAACTTTACTGGTATGATCCTTATTTTTAATAGCCTTATCATCCTTTAATAATTATTATCAGGATATTCAGGCCTGTGGAGCGAGTCAGGCACTCAAGCGCCTCTAGTTTTATAGATGTACTGAAGTAAAATGCTTAAAATCAAAAAGTCTCATAGGAGAAAATAATTCAAGAGTCTGTTTCATTAATTAATTTTATCAATCAAAGCCATAATGATAATGAATTTTGACACACTTAAGATAAAAGCTGTGCAAGAAAGGCATGAATGGCTTGCTTCTTATTCTCAATATAGACTTGCCAATCATTTGCAGCAACTCTCTATCAGTTTAGGTTAGTCTAAAATTTGGTGACCGCCGTCATAGCGCAGTTGGTAGCGCGTCGGACTATCAAACTAGAGGTCACGGGTTCGATCCCCGACGGCGGCACTCATTCTTTCCGACTATTTGTCTCTCACCAATGGGTCGATAATCGTAGATCTATGTGAGATAGTAGCTGGAGGCTAGGAAAGAATGTAATGGTAGTACTGGCGTGAGAAGTACCAGGAATCCATTGTTAGGTGCTCCAGCCGCCGCGATATAACTGAAATAATGTTGAAAGCGGCGTAAAACCCCATTCAATCAATCAATCAATCTAAAATTTGGTCTTTTGATAAAGGATTGGTTTGTGGTCAAAAGTTGTTTAAACAACAGAAGTAAAATATGACATTTAGTCAGAAACAATAGTATTGCACACTCATTTACCCAAGAATATTTGGGAAATGGTTTGCAATACTGTAGTAAGTGCAGTTACTATAGTATTACACGAAAGTTTTGATGGGACGTAATTGCATTTCAGAAGCAATACTATAGTGACAAAATCAACAAAAACATGATTTTAGAAATTCTTTTTCAATAATTGTTCATATCTCCATCTAACAAATGATAATTGAAGACTCGTACTAAAACTTCACCTTATTGTTTTGAAAAATAAAGATTTGATGAAGTTTTTACAATCTCCTGTAAAATTATGAAAAATGCAGATACTATAGTATTGTGCTTAACCCTCAAAATATGGTAACCTTCACCTGGTTTTTTTCGGCGAGTCCAATCATAGAACTTGAAGGTCCCGGACCTCAGACCGCCGCTATTTTCTAGCCCTGATATCTTTGCCAGAGTAGACTGAAAATGTCAACAAAGAATTATATTTTTTTGTTTTGTTCGCATATGACTTGGAAAAAACAAAAAGCACCCTTAGACCCCATTCAAGCCAAAAAAGGTCGGAACAGACAGACACATGATATTGAATTTGATACATCATTCATACAAGTCGATACAGCAAAAGGTCGGAGTGCAGGAGCTTTATTGTACAATTCAGTAGCTTAAGCTGAGTAAATGAGTAAATCAAGAATAGTTCAAATTACTATTCCAGTCTATAGGTTAAACTTATTATTATATGACAGTATTTAATTGAATGATACAAGATACAAAATTGGTTTGGTGAAAAAAAAAAAAAAGAAAAAAGAAAGTAGATCCCCCCCCCCCCCAAAAAAAAATAAATAAATAACTGATAGATAATTGAATCATTATGATAACAAGCTTTTCAAATGATTTTTTTACTTTCTCTTTGCCACTGATTTATAAATGTCTTCAGATAAAAAAAAGCCATACAATATTCCAGCAAATACTAGGTAATTCAGCCAGAGCTATATTTTTTACAAATATCAAAAATGTGAGCTTAAATTATGAATAAAGATCCAGTTTATGAGAAAAAACATTTGAGAAAGTTTTTCCACTTTTCTAAATTTTTACCTTAAAAATTGCTTGTTTTGCCCATGAAAACCCATTACAATTAGCTAGTAAGATGCAAGTTGTCTTTTTTTTTGAGTATTTGTTTGTTTTGATATTTAAATCATTCAAAAGTGAAATAGTTTTACCAAAGTTTTACAGGTTTCTAGCACCTGTCATCTCGATCGGCGATCGCCAGGAAGTGCTAATTTACAGTTTAGCTTGGTGTTATTTGAATTGACTTTTTCCAATAATCTTACACTTTTAATGACGCTTAAACAATGTCTGATATTTAAAATGGGAAATGAATGACAGTGACTTGTGTTTATGTTCCAACATTACCTTGAGTAATGAAAGAAAAGCATATTTTTTTCACTCGCAAAAATTTTTGAGTGCTATAATTATGAACTTGCTAAATTTAATTTCCACTTGCATTTAGCGAGTATTTCCTGTGAAACTCGAACCTTCCCTATCAAAGAAGACTTACTGCACACTTGTTGGTACTTGTACACTCAAAATGACAGTCTTCTAGGTTCGATTTAGGTTGATTTGTCTTCTAGTTGCTTAATCTATGTCTTGTTCGTATCACTGATGAAACCGGAAGCCTCAATCTCAAATCACTCCCACAATCCTGACATTGCATTTACCAAGCCAGTCATGGAACGAGACATTCGCACCAGACTGATTTCGTTAACACAACATTCTGCACCGTTTTATATCTGCAAGGCTTGAAATTTCTTGAAAATTCTACTTGTCATGTTATATAAGAAAATATAGTGATACATCAATTTCATTAGTGAAATTTTGCACTTGTCCTGCTTTTATAGACAAAGAAGGAAAAAATCATCCAGGACGGGTGGACCAGTAGAATTTTCAAGCCCTGATCTTCCTAATATCCTTTTTAGCTCGCCCGGGACGAAAGTCTCGGAAGAGCTATTGTCATACCCTCGGATGTCGCGTCGGCGTCAGCGTCGGTGTCGGCGTCCGCATTAGGTTAAAGTTTTTTATTTCTCTCAATATTTATCCTAGAGGCTTTATTTTTTACAGAAACACTCATTAGGGCATAGGCTATTATTTGAGACCAACATCCATGTTGAAATGACCTTTAGACTGTGACCTTGAACCTTTCAAAAAAAAAATTAATCAAAAACTTTAACCAAAAACTTTAACCAAAAAAACTTTAACCTTGCTTATATTTTCTGTAAGCTTTAAAGTAGAGACATCATTACTTCATATGCACATTCATTAGGTGATAGGCTTTCACCATAGACCAAGGTCCTTGACAATTTGACCTTGACCTTGACCCTTTGTGGACTTAAAAAACCTTTAATCAAAAAACTTTAACCAAAAACTTTAACCTTGTATATATTTTTTAATGCTCTAACCTAGGGACATCATAACTTCATATATATACTCACCAGGTGATAGGCTTTCACCAGAGACCAAGGTCCTTCACAATTTGACCTTGACCTTTACCATTTGTGGACTTTAAAAAAACTTTAACTGAAAACTTTAACCAAAAACTTTAACCTTGCTTATTATTTTCTGAATGATTTAACCTAGGGACATCATTACTTCATATACATACTCATTAGGTGATAGGTTTTTGTGAGAGATCAAGGTCCTTGATAATTTGACCTTGACCTTTTATGAACTTAGAAATACTTAAACTGAAATTCTTTTACCAAAAACTTTAACCTTGCTTATATTTTCTGAATGATTTAACCTAGGGACATCAATACTTCATATACATAGTCACCAGATGAAAGGCTTTCACCAGAAACCAAGGGCCTTGACAATTTGACCTTGACCTTTTATGGACTTGGAAAAACTTAAACTGAAAAACTTTAACCAAAGAATTTAACCTTGCTTATATTTTCTAAATGCTTTACTCAGGGACATTATTACTTCATACACATACTCACTAGGTGATAGGCTTCAAGAGAGACCAAGGTCCTTCACCATTTGACCTTGATCTTGACCTTTTGTGGACTTAGAAAAATTTTAAAGAAAAACTTCATGTTTGATACAAAGAAATTGCATTGGCAACCTCATCTGCTTGTAGGCTTTCACTTTACCCTAACCTTATACATGCAATTAAAACAAAAAAGTTTTAATATTTCTTAATTACTACTCAAACAGATATATATTAGACCATGGACTTTAGCATTGAAAGGAACCACTTTGAACTTCGGTCTTCAGTCAAGCGCTGTTTGTGACAAGCAGCTGTTTGGGCAAGCTACGTTGTCCGCGGACAACTCTTGTTCAGTGTAACGATGACAGTGGATTTTGAAAAAAATCATCAGAAATTTGAAATACCTGGGCATTATAACTACAATAGTGATAACTAGATAAAATCTTTTGAAATATTTGAATTTGAACAATAATTGAAAAAATTGTAGTAAATTTAAGTTTCAAATTTGTATTATTGGTTCTGCCAAAATGTACCATTATACCAAAAGAAGATATACTGGTAAATTATAATCAATAGATTCAATTAAAAATCTATTCCAGACAAACTTGCTCTCTTTGAATTGTTACAAATGCTTTTAACATATACTGATGATATATTCACTAGTACTTTTTATGCCATCTGAATGGATAGATAAGGGGCATGTTTTTGACCTGCCTGTTTGTCTCTGTCCCAGCCACCGTTATGGCGCACTGGGTAGCGCAACGGACTGTCAATCTAGAGGTCTCGGGTTCGCTCCCAACGGCACTCATTCTTCCCGACAATTTGTTTCTCACCAATGGGTTGATAATCCTAGACCTATGTGAGATAGTAGCTGGAGGCTAGGAAAGGATGTAATGGTTCTACTGGTGAGAGAAATACCAGGAATCCATTGTTAGATGCTGCAGCCGTCGCGATATAACTGAAAAAATGTTGAAAGCGGCGTTAAACTCCATTCAATAAATCAATCAATTGTCTCTGTCCCTCCAAACATCGAAACTTTAACATTGGCCATTACATTTGAATGGTAAGTGATAGAGACTTCATATTTCACATGTGTATTGCTTGTGACAAGAGCTTTCTGTTGGAACCATCTTCAAGGTCATTAGTCAAGGTCAAGGTCATTTTCAAGGTTTAATACTTTGACATTTTAAATTTTGAATTGTTCATAACTTTTGAACAGTAGAAACTTCATATTTCACATGAGCATTGCTTGTGACAAGAGCTTTTTGTTGACACCAACTTCAAGGTCATAAGTCAAGGTCAGGGTCAAATTCTCAAGGTCACAAATTTTCAACAAAAACTTTTAACATTGCCCGTTTGACTGGTAAGTGAAAGAGGTCATCAGTTAAGCCCATTTTCAAGGTCAAATATTTAAATTTTACATTGGCCAAAGCTTTTGAATGGTAAGTAGGAGAGACTTCATGTGACAAGACCTTTCTGTGTATTGCTAGCAACAAGTCATTTCAACTGTTATCAATATCATTGGTCAAGGTTGCCAAGGTCAAATTTATTTCTGTATCAAAACACCTGTTTTGAAATACAGTCGATATTGTTCGAGCGCCCAGGTGTATTAAGCGACCATCATAAAAAGTCCCTTCATTGTAAGCAAAATATCCGAAAAAACCAACATTCTTAGACACAAAATATTATTTATTTCAGTGAATCTTATGTTGTTGGAACCCATGAGTATAGTTCTACAATTTCAAGTGAATGGAAATTTACGTTTATTTTTTTTTATCTTTTTCTGTAGAAAACATTGTGGAAATTGAAGAAATTGCGTGTGACACAATGTATTCTATGGAATGTTGTCATGTAGGGTGTCAAAAGGTGTTTTATGGGAATGGGTTGAAATATACTTTTACTACATAGTACAAATTAAATGATATAAATGATCAACATTATTATTTTATTTCATTTGTTAATTTACAGTAAACATTCACAGAATTCTTTGAATTTGATTGCTTTCATGTGCACCAGGCTTTAAATATTCATGCCAATTTATGAATGTTATTTCATTTTATAATCTATGTTAAGCACACTATCCAATAATATTAATACACAGAAAATACTTACAAAATGGGATATAAATTTCTTCCTGTCAGAAACTGAGGGGCTTGGTGGAAGTGTTACATCAGAATCCTTAAATTCATAATAATTGTTATTTCAATTACGCCGTTATATGAATTACATGGTTAAAATGATATAATTGATCAACATGATAATTAATACATGTCTCTTTAAATTTGCTTCTCCTGCATTGAATTGGGAATTTTATGCATTTACTTACATTTGACAACTATCAGTGTTATACACAGTCTAGCAACTCTTTCTTTGCAAATATTAACACTTTCCTAAATTACAAAATTCAAGGTGGTTTTAGAAACAGGTTACAGGTTGCAAAAAATGAAACTAGATCTAATAATGGATATTTTTTGTGTAAATTGTGGCAAAATATTCCAACTTTTAGCATTTTCTTCTGTTGAAAACGGCTTTGAATCCTTTAAAAAAATACATCACATTAGTGAAGATATTCAACTCTTATACCTCACTATCAGATTCAATGACTATCACACTGGCAGGGCTGGTTCGGTTCTGAGTCTGGTCCTCCGCAGAGTCTCTCAAAGTAAATGAACATTTAAAGTCACAGTCAGACTCAGGGAATAAGTCTTGACTGCCATCAAATTCTTCTCCACTGTCCAGATTCAATGAGGACATCACTCTCACTATCAAAAAAGAAATATCAAATTTATGCAACAATTCCAGTTAAGTGGTTTCCATAACTAAACATTTTGGGTTGACCAAAGGACTCTATTTACACATATCTATGTATATATAGGGTCTGTGGTTGATCAAATGCAAAAATAATCTTTCCAACAGGGAGGTGGGGGGGGGGGCTCTTCCCTACCCTTTTAAAGTTCTGTATGTGCTAGATAATTTTATGAATGAAATTCTAAAGATCAATTTTCTTTTCCATTTGGTCTATCAATATTAATGCATTCTAATTTCTTGAGAAAAAAAAACATGAATGATAAAACAAGTCGAGAAAAGGTAGTTTTTTATTAATTTCTTATTTATGCTTAAAACCATCAATAGAGACCACAAGATAGCGCTCAGATAAGAAGCATTCTTTGTTATTTCTGAGCACAAATAATTATTTAAAAATATCAATTTTACAGTGTTGTCCCATGCATGGTTTACTATTGTGGCAGATAGGATAGAGCTAATTGACTAGTCCACTGTCATTGCTACTTCACAGTGGACCTTCGTATTCAAATTTGGAGTCGTCTGTCTTCTTCAGTCTTACTAAATCCATTTTCTTTTTAAAACTTGAATCACAACAAACACTGTCATAGACACACAGTATTAAAAAATGAAAAAAAAGTGACTTGTATTAGACTTATTATCTATGTTGCTATTCCAAAGTCACAACTTCATTAGTTAACTAGTCTGAATGATTAATTGTCCTGAGTTGGGTCTCAAAGATTTAACAATTCCACACAAGTTAGATAATTCTCAATGTCAATTAATGTGATTCAGTGCATCCTTTACGATCCATACAAGCGTTGTCCATTGTGAAGAGCTCTTCCTCCAATGGCTCCTGTATAACAAACACTAGCTAGTTCAGCGGCCACATCCCCAATATATGCTTGTGTATTGACCGTCTGATGCTGATAGACTTGCAAGTAGTGGGAGTCTGTTTCAATCACAATTCTGTCCAACAAAATACTTCTGAGTGCCTTCCATTGAGGTTCCCTGAACTGCCTCACTTTCCCCACAAATCCAAACCCACAGTCAGGAAAGATCCTCTGCCATTCCCACACCTGTTCTATTCCCCCTGTGAAACAATGGAGATGAAGCTTCAGTTTCCTAACAATGTCCAGCATATCTCGGGATGGCTCCTTGGAAACTGGATCTTCATTGCTTCTCCGAATATGAATGACCAGCACTTTCTCCGGACTGCTCAAGGATAGTACCTCTTTGACCACAATCTGTTTGGTTTTCTTTGATGGAACGGGCACACTGTTATCCAGCCCAATCTCACCCATTGACACAATTTTAACACCAATTAAATGTTGGTTGTCAATAATGCGACCTGACCTGTCTGGTTGGCGATTTCCCATGTTATACTTGAAACATGTCTGCAATCATGGTTTTTCAACATACCATTAATAATTTTCAGGAGGAAGTTCTCAGCATTTACCCTTTTGTGATGTTTAGCCCTCCAGATGACAAGACAGTTACAAAAAAGACTTCCAACTAATAGAAAAACACCTTCCACCATTTACAACACCTGTGTAAAACCATATGCAAAGTCATAGCTTTATCTGCTCTGTCAATGCCCCCTTGTGCTGTGAATAGGCTTGTATGGCACATGGTTTTTATTGAAGACAGGTTTACCTGTCTTTCAATATAGGGATCGTCGCCATCGGATTCTGATAACAAACCTACATGTGTCATTACGCTCAAAAAAGTAGACCCATTCATAAAAATTAACGCGGCAAAAATAATCAATACTGTAGCAATATACCGTTAAATTTTGGTGCTGACCTAAATTCTGGCCGGGACCTCAGTGGAGTGAACACGTGATCTATGCAGAAGTTGCCTGCAGAAACGTGTTTTACATTCGTAAGTGGTGCTGTTTTAGGGCGTTTTCGGCTGCAATCTTTTGCATTTGCTCCAAATTTTCAATTGCATCCTACAACTGTTTTTATGCATAGCATTGGCAAGCTATTTTCAGTTCCGCATTTTAGACTCCCTATTTCTCGTAAAATTGTGTGTTTGTGTGTCCTTAAGGTTGCTTTATTTATCTGTCTCCCGGGCCTGTCGTAGTGTAAATGGATAAAAACATAAATAGCACAAGGCTATTTGAATAAACTCGTAAACCCTTGGAATTTCCTAGGTTTGAATTTTTACTTGGATTTACGGAGAAATTTCGATGGCTTATCAAATTACTTTATTATTAGGTTTGTTTTGTCTATCCATATTGTACAGCATTCGGAACATCACTCGGTCATTTCCGTAAACGGCAAAAGGGTCGTGATCGTGATATTCACTCGGCAATCATCGGGCGATCTCCGAAGTCTCAGATCTATCTAAATGTAGGTTACGGAATCGGCCGAGTTGTGACGAATGCGTTAGATTGGCCGAGTGGTGTCCCGAATGGCCTTTACAGTAGTACCACGCATGCGCGACCCCGGTTTTGAGTTTCCGCTTTTGTTTTCAACAATTTTCTGACAATAACGAAAAACTGTTTTGGAAACTGGAATGGATTTATTTGTAACATTCTGGAGTGGACTTTGAAAGAATTCTACTCAAGGTGATAAATGCTGTAGCTCGGGATTTCATTTAACGATCTGTCATTTTGGCAGTTTTGTAAAAATTGATAGTTCACCGGATAGTTCAATCCGAATCTTGATCTAGAAAAGCAGTCCCGTGGAAAAGGCCTGAAAGGTTGGTTGTCTTAACAGGTTTATATATTATTTTGTTGTAAAAATAATTTCTACTAAGTAAGACCATATGCAAGGAGAATAACCTGAAATGGAGATCGAAATATCTCAATGGAAAAATAGAAATAAAATGTTTCACTCCTGGAAGAAACTTAAACGGTATTCATAAAAAAAGCTACAGCTATTGTACAGGATAATACTTCTTCTTGGTATTGACTTTGACTAGTAAAAGTATAAGAATATTGGTATTACTTTCATTGCTTCTTCTATGTGGAGATAATTAGTCAAATCCTGGATCAGATAATAAATGTAAAAGAAATTTGAACAAATTTCCAATTCAGGGCAATATTCACCATGGCAATGAAATGTTCAGCTCTTCATCAAGGGGTAAGCAATGTGTGTCATGTGGATTAACATTTTATTTAAGATTTTTACACATCCACTTAATAAGTTTGACTGGAAAAAAGTCGGATTTGGATCATATTGGATTGCTGGGGATAATCTATACAATTTTATAAAACAGGGTTGCAATAATTCATATGAGTTTTTAGAATACAGGAATTGCCACCATATTTCTGTTGGTTAAATGAATATTTTTTATTTAGGATATTGAAAACTTACACTTTTGGATGAATAGCGATTATGAAGGCAGTTACCCTCTTGTTAAGCTTGAATTGGCTAGAGGGATAGGTTTATCTGGAAGTGATGAGTCTTCAAAGTAAAGCATATTCATTTGTTAGGAAGGTGCAGTTTCCATATGTAACCATCAATGATTGTTTTAAATTTTTGATTCCCACTCAAGAGATCTTCTCAAAACGCCACAATTTTCATTCCAATTGTTAATATTCAGTCCTGTCTTCAATTCAGGCCTTTCAGGCCTTTGATTTCAATCTCCCACACATTACGATCATGTCGTTTGGAACCAAGTTCTTTTAGAAAGGTTTTAGATAAATGAACAGTTGTTATTAGATTCACTATGTTTTTATCGAACCATGAAATGTATCAAATATTACCATCCAGGTCTGTTACGGGTGGATGTCCTGCTTTAGGCTTGGCATTTCTGATGGTAAGGGGTACCCCCTGTCGATTTGAACATAAAGTGCCGCATGCACCCATTCCATTCTCAGATAGATCCTTGAATAACCCTGGTGAGCTTGAAAATTTGTCCATATATAAAATATGTCCCTTGTTAAACAATGGCTCTGCCATAGACTTGACAACATGATGAGCCAGGGGAAGATCTGTTGGTCGTTGTGAATCCTTCCCAAGATATAAACTCCAGTTATACATATAGCCTGTGCGAGCTTCTGCAAGGCCCCATGCTTTGAGACCCCATTTATTAGGTTTTGCTGGCATATATTGCATTAAAGATGTCCTCCCTTTAAATGGTATCATGCTCTCATCAATGGAAAGTTCTTTGTCAGGTCTATAATAATGTTGCAACAGAGGAACAAGTAAGTTAGTGAGGGAGCATATAATGAAGGCCTTGTCATGGGCTGGGTGATCAAGGGGTAATGCCTCTTCATTATTTACCAAATGAAAAAAAATCAAAATGGATGAAAATCTGTCCCTAGACATAACCTCCCTAAAACCTTTCATCTCAATGAAACTATCAGTAAACCAGTACAAATCAAAACTAGCAGGCCGATGAGTAAGAGTAAAGCTATGAAAGCATTCATTTCCTCAAATGTTACATTGTTCCATTTGTGATCCGGCCGCCGTCATAGCGCAGTTGGTAGCGCGTCGGACTGTCAATCTAGAGTTCGCGGGTTCGATCCCCGACGGCGGCACTCATTCTTTCTGACTATTTGTCTCTCACCAATGGGTTGATAATCGTAGACCTATGTGAGATAGCGGCTGGAGGCTAGGAAAGAATGTGGTGGTTGTACTGGTGATAGAAATACCAGGAATCCATTGTTAGGTGCTCCAGCCGCCGCGATATAACTGAAATAATGTTGAAAGCGGCGTTAAACTCCATTCAATCAATCAATGTTCCATTTGTGAACTCTGCTCCCCAGAGAAATTGTGTAAGTGTTAAAAAAATTAGGAGCATACCTGTTGGTTTCAACTACGCACAAATTTAGAAAATCATTAGTGATAAAAAGTCTAATTTATCCCGCTTCATCAATGTCCTCAGCAATGTTCCAAGGGCCGACATTTTGTTCATCAAAGTTGATGAGCCAATAATGGGAATACCCCGTCTGGTCCGAGTCCACGGTTTCAGTGTCTGAAGCAGAGGAAATTTTGTCTGTCGAAATTTCATCCATTTCTAATTCGGAGAAGCCCAAAAATTCTGATTCAGAGTCACTATCTGCAAATATTTCCTCGAGAGAATGTCCTGATCTAGATACTGTTGCCATTTTTATTAAAAAAAACTCACAGATTCCCCAATTAAGTTTCGAAATTTGCCAATGTTTTGATTAATTCTGCTTCTTGATTTTAATCAGATGACCAATTTCCAATTTTTTACAAATCAAAACGAGGCCCAAATAATAACAGTGGGAAATTCAAACAGTTATTTGTCATCTATGTTCTACACTCGCGGGTAGCGATAGTTAATTGGATGTTGACTGCCTTCTACTTCAGAGGGACGTATTCATTTTTTTTGTTGACAGGAGTCGACGATAGATTGCTAAAGGTTAAAAGATTCAAACCAGAAAGTTCAGACTCACTACTACTAGTATCTAAAGATAAACTACTTATCTACTTTGACAGATTCTCTATTAGAGTAAGCTTTTCCATTTCAAATTGAATTTGGTTCAAGCTTTCATCAAATAAAGAAGTTGCGAGATTACGTATGAACAAGCACTTTTCAGCTATACTTTTTTGAGAAGTCATTGTTGCAAAACCTTCTGCACATGCCATTCCCTTTTTGGATCTACTGTGAGAATCAATGTGATAAAATATTTTAGAGGAATGAATGATGGCAGAAGTATAACAATGAGTTGAATTCCATGGTGAAAAGAAGACCGCAAAATGAGTCTTCTTCTGTCAGTTTGATAAAAGAATCTTCAAGACTTATAAATGGTGAATTCATTGAATGAGATTGTCCTATTGAACCGATAAGAGGATCAGAAATAAGAATTTCTGCATTTTCTATTGTCTTAGGTAGATCTTGAAGTTTGAGATATTTTTAGTGTTCACCAGATTTATAACTATATTTGTTAATTTCACTATACAGTTTATCGCTATCTTCAAGGACTTGTCCAAGGTTTTTCCAGACCAACTGATAGGGTTTAGTTTATGGCTTTGTATGATCGCCACAGATGACATGACGATACATTGTCGTCCATTGCCCCTAAACTTTGTTGGTGTTCCTGGCCTCATTCCCCTTACTTTGGTAGTGACATTCCATTCTGTTTTCTTTGTGTTAAACTGACTTGTCGCTGGAGTAGATGCACTAGTGTTTTTCAATTGAGCTTTTCTTTCATGGTCTTTTTTTTCGTATCCACATTTTCATCTGATAAGACATCTTTGCCTTTTCTTCTCTTTTCTTTTCTCTGTTATACTCCCTTTTGAACTGTATTCTGTGTCTTGTTTCAACAGCTGGCTTCCTCACTGACTTTGGAGTACTAGCACTAACACAACTGTTTGTTTTTAGCTCACCTGAGCACGAAGTGCTCAAGGTGAGCTATTGGGATCGTAGAATGTCCATCGTCAGTCGTGTGTCGTCCGTCGTGCGGCGTGCGTCGTCCACAATTTCTTTAAACATCTTCTCCTCCTAAACCAGTGGGCCAATCTTGATGAAACTTGGCAGGGATGTTCCTTGGGTCAAGCTCTACCAAAGTTGTTCAAATAAATGAAATCCACCCTTTACTTTCCCTTTACCCTTAACAAAAAGGGTGAAAATATGAAAATCTTTATGAATCTTCTTCTCTGAAACCAGAAGGCAGACAGCTTTCATATTTGGTATGTAGCATCATCTAGTCGACCTCTACCAAGTTTGTTCATATCAAGACCCTGGGGTCATATTTGGACTTTGCCCGGGCCCATCCCTTTTTACATAGAATCAAAGAGCGAAAATCTTTAAAATTCTTCTTCTCTGTAACCAGATGGCAGACAGCTTTAATATTTGGTGTGTAGCATCACCTAGTGGATCTCTATCAAGTTTGTTCATATCAAGACCCTTGGGTCATATTTGGGCTTTGCACGGAAGCATCCCTTTATCTCTTATGAGCACGAAGGGTAAAAAAATAAAAATCTTCAAAAATCTTCTTTTATGAAACCAGAAGGCAGACAGCTTTCATATTTGGTATTTAGCATCATCTAGTGGACCTCTACCAAGTTTGTTCATATCAAGACCCTAGGATCATATTTGGGCTCCACCCGGGCCCAACCCTTTTTACATAGAATCAAAGAGCGAAAATCTTTTAAAATCTTCTTTAGTCGATACCAGAGGGCACACTGCTTTCATTTTTGGTATGTAGCATCATCTTGTGGGCCCCTACCGAGTTTGTTCATATCAAGACCCTTTGGTCATATGTAGGCTCCAGTCGGGCGCATCCCTTTCAGCTCATCTGAGCACGATGGGTGAAAATGGGAAAACCTTCAAAAATCTTCTTCTCTGAAACCAGAAGGCAGACAGCTTTCATATTTAGAATATAGTATCATCTTATGGACCTCTTACAGTTTGTTCATATCAAGACCCTAGGGTCACTTTTTGGGTCCATCGGGTGCATCCCTTTTTACATAGAATCAAAGAGCAAAAAGGCAAATCTGTCTAGCTCTTCGCTGAAAACGTTTCATGGTTTTGATCTTAGGCAATTATCTTCTTTTAGACATCTGCCTATCTAATTAATGTGATGTCCCAGGGGTCATAGAGACTCAGGTGAGCGATCTAGGACCATCTCAGTCCTCTTGTTTTTTTCTTTTCTAACCACCTCTGTTGTATTTCTCTTTGCATCTTTAATTCGTGTTCTCTTTTCTGCTTAGCAATAGGATTTGGATTTTTCTTCTGCAGTTCCTTTTTTTAGCTTGCCCGGGACGAAAGTCTCGGAAGAGCTATTGTAATACCCTCGGATGTCAGCATCGGCGTCAGCGTCAGTGTCGCCATCCGCATTAGGTTAAAGTTTTTTATTTCTATAAATATTTATCCCAGAGGCAATATTTTTTACAGAAGCACTCATTAGGGCATAGGCTTCCATTTGAGACCAACATCCATGTCAAAATGACCTTTAGACTGTGACCTTGGCCCTTTCAAAAAAGTTTTAACCCAAAACTTTAACCATATATATACTCACCAGGCGATAGGCTTTCACCAGAGACCAAGGTCCTTGACAATTTGACCTTGACCTTTACCATTTGTGGACTTTGAAAAACTTAAACCTAAAACTTTAACCAAAAACTTCAACCTTGCTTACATTTTCTGAATGCTTTAACCTAGGGACATCATTTCTTCATTTACATACTAATTAGGTGATAGCCTTTTGCAAGAGACCAAGGTCCTTGATAATTTGACCTTAACCTTGAACTTTTATGGACTTGGGAAAAGCTTAAACTAAAAAACTTTAACCAAAACTTTAACCTTGCTTATATTTTCTTGAAGCTTTAACCTAGGGACATCATTACTTCATTTACATACTCACCAGGTGATAGGCTTTCACCAGATCCCCAGACCAAGGTCCTTTACAATTTGACCATGACTATGGTTGAATCCAGACTTTCGACACAAGACTGGATGGAAAACCTATCAACTTGGAAGAATCTTTACAGCATCATTCAAATTCAATGGTAATATATTTTCATAATATATGGCATAGGTTAAAATGAATACTCTCACTTTTCAAATACAAAAAAGGAACATTAAATTTGTTCATTCTTGAATGATATCAATTAATTTCTAATTATACAATCTTTCTTCAGGTCTTGTCAAATTATATCCTCAGGCTGCCTAGATCTTTTAAGTACCCTCTCCCCCCCTTCCATATCTATGTGACAAGCATCCAATAGGGTGAGCTATGTTGTCCTCTGACAACTCTTGTTAACTGTTCTCTTCTTTTCTTTGCATATACCCTTTGCTTGTCCAAGTAAATCTGGTATCTGTCAGGATCCTGTTCCTTCATATGGCTTCTGTATGCAGATGATCTATCCATCTTTTGCCTTGAATGAAACAGAAAACAGTCCTTCATTAGAAATTATCCATAGTATTTGAGTGACTGGTTACTCCAGGGTTTAACTTTAACTTTTTTTCTGACTTGCTAAATTTAGCAAGTGCTTTAAATTTCAACTTGCTAAACCATAATTTCTTCTGGCTAAATTTCAGTAGTAGATTTAGTGATTATTTTTCACTTAATGTACAAACTGTCTAACAGTTAAGTTAATTGGCTGTAATCATATTACTATACTACATGAATAATGTAAGATTTTTGATGCTTGTAAAAACTGATGAATTAAAATAATCATGAACAAAACAAGATTGTGTATTTAATATCTATTTAATAATGAGGTGATGAAGTCCTCAAACTATCCATGACATCATCAACCAAGAAACAGGTAACTGACTAGATGAGTACTAAAAAACAACATCAGACTCTCACTGGTACTAGATAGACAATTTTGTTGCCAACATGTATGCTTAATTGGTCTATGTAACATAAATCTTATCAGATGAAATCAATGTGATTGACCCAATAAGCATACAGGTAGACATACTGACCAAAACATGGACAAATACCAATAATTTGATAAACAACATATTTCATACTGATTATCTGATACACAGACTACTCCTGGATAGTAATATATTATTTGGCATCTCTTCAGTATGTATTCTAATTCAGTACTGTTTTCTCATCCTAAAATTTAAGTGAATAGGGTGCTACAAACAAGGAAAGCTGACTAGTCTAATTTCAAATTACAGGTATATGTAATGATAAAAAAGTAATTAATAAGATTTAAACTAAGTCAGTATTGACTGAAGTAAATTCATACTCCATCTAATAATGACTGTTTTCCCATTACTAGATAAAATTATTTTGACTGGTCAAAATTGAAAGAAGTTGCACATGACAATTTCAACAAGTTGTTGAATTTTTGAAGGTGTTTAAACAGTTTGTGCTCCTAGTAGCATATGACTCACTGTGAGAAATGAAGAAATTACTTGCTTTATCCATTAAAATTATCAGACAGCAAAATTCTAATCTGGTCCAAATTAAGAGGGTTTGCAAACATAAAAAAAATGGAGATGATTTTCTCTTCATTTTTTGAATAGAAATTATTGTGTAGAATAAAGAAATTGCCTTTGATAGGTAATTTCTTTATTTTCTACAATATTTACTTTTGAGGCTGATGGGTTAAAATGGCAACACTGAGTGGAAAAAGTTGAAAGTGAATGAAAGGCAGATTAACACAGATAGACCACAAAAAATAGACATAGTCTTGTCATAATTAATTTCTTGGTCCATAAGGTGCTACTGTAGGTCTTTTCTTTCTTTCTCCACTCAGCCACCATCTGAGTATTATTGGCTTTGCATCAAAAGCTTCTATATCTGGACCAGTCAAAGTTATTCTCAATAGTTGATCAAGTGTGTCTGTAGATAACCTGCACCTCCAATCACTTTTTATTCTTTTCATGGCAGAAAATGACCTTTCACAGCTAGCATTTGATAATGGGTAAACACTTATTAAATGAATAATCTTCAAGATATTTTTATAATCATCCCTTCCCTGATCTATTTCACTAATTCTTTTCTATACACCTAATGGATGGGTTGTCATAAAATCTGCATTTCTTGAGACATATAATTTGAGTTCTGTAAACTCTTGTATTGCTGAATCAACATTGCAGTCTTGCAAAAGAGGGTTAAAATGGGTATGGATATGTCTGACCTCCTCTCTACCATAATTGACAAGGGCAGTCTGATCTTCAGGCCAGTTTTTATGGTCAAAAGCATGACAAACTAGAAAATTTTGGTCTTCATACAAATTTTCAAATCTTGAATGCAAGCAGTCTATCAAAGATTGAATAATAGCTCTCCTCTGTATTTCAAGACTGCCATTGTCAATATAATATTTCAATGCATGTTCTTTGTAAATATGACTATTTCCCTCGATTGAAAGACTGTTTGTAAACTCAGTTAAAGATTGGCCAGGATTATCTATCATATTTCTCAATTCAACCTCTACTGATTGTAACTTTGTAACTGCACTTGAAATGTTAATGTCTTCCCTTTGAAATTTAGGCTTACTTTGGCCATTTCATTTAGAATATCTTTTAATACACTAAGAAACCAAACAAACTTATAAAGCATCAATCTATTTAGGATCCCTTTTGCCTTGGCTCTATCACCACTATTATTAGTCGTGTCTTCAGAATAATTTTCAAGATGAACAACTAGTACTAGCCAGTCCCTGGGTAGTTTGCATGTAGCTCTCAATTTATGATCTATCCATCGGGTACCATTGACTTTTTCTTGTTTTAAAAACTCTTCATTCATAATTTCGGCGATATCTTTGGCTTCTTTGTTGCGTTTAGATGACCCTTCATAGAAATGGTAGATTAGTTTTAGTACATCTATAACATAATCCATGTAAGTATCTTTGAAACAATCTTTGACTGCAAGTTCTAGTCTATGAGCCAAACACCAAACAGACAGTACCCAAGGTGCCTCTTTCTGTCCTTAAATAATTTTATTACCCCCTTCTTTTTACCCATCATGACGCTAGCTCCGTCAGAGCAATAACCTACCACTTTTTTATGATAGTCAGCCATTCCAAAATCAAAGAAGGCTTTGTCAATTGTTGCAAGAATACCTTCTGCCTTGGTATTTTCTGGTTGTTCTAATTTTAGATATTTTATCACTGGGTAATGGTTCTTTATGTATTTTATCATGATCACTTCCTTCTCACTTTCTGTTCTGTCAGTGGTACCATCACTGAATATACTAAAGTAATTTGAGTTCTCTAAATCCGACTTCAAAACATCAAAATAAAAGCTAGCTATTTCTGAGGTGAACAATTTACTGCTCATGTCATTTGAATATGTCACCCCAAGGTCTAAAGAGTTCTTCTTGTGTAGATTGACAAGTTTAGGAAAATCTGAAAATGGTCTCTCTTCTATTGCCAAATAGTAGGCAATATTAAATAATTGAATCATTTTGGTTTGTAGCTGAATATCCATTTTTCGAAAAGAGGACTCTATATCAGTTGGCCGCCCATCAGCTTTCTTCTCACTTGCTTCTTTAGCATGAAGCGCCACCTGGTGAGTAATGGACTTCTTGTGATAAACCACACCTTCCTTTTTGACTACTCTGTTCCCTTTAACAAACTGAAAAGAGAAAGAAACTGTTCAAAATAAAGGGTAAATTTTACCCATAATTATTGATTTCCAAAATGCATTCAAATTCATTAAATCCCACACACGCTCTTTGGAACTTCAGTCATCTGTCACTAATAGAAAGATTAAAATGCTATTATAATATTGGACAACAGTGAACACTGTGGTAAAAGGAGAAATAACCTGAAATCAGTATTCCTCTTTTCTGTAAGTGTTTTACAGCTTTGTTGCAATGGACTTTCATATTGTCTATTTCTTCTTCTTGAAGTCTAAATATCTTGTTATAACTTGGTATTTGGAGTTATTGTGTAAAATGAAGAAATTCCAATTGTTTCATTTCACAGAGTTTTCTATCAATGAAGTTGAAAAATAAAATGATCATTGATCTTAATTGTTGTCTGCAACTTCTTTTAATTTGTGCCAGTTAAAAATCTAAAAGTAAGGTAATAGGTTAAAAAAAATGAATTCGGTGACCAGATTATTTTCATTTACTCTTCTTTTCCGATCAGATGAAAATCACTGAATGAAAGAGGGAAGTTTGAAATAATTTTGTATTTGACCCCTATCACAATGAAAAAAAAGTCTCAATGTACCAGTGAATAAATCTTTTGCCTCATAATCCTCTCAACTATTAGTAAACTTAAGCTGGTGAGGGAATGTCAGAAACAAATAAATTGCTTTTGACAAGGAATATATTTATTTCACAAGTTTTCATTCCAGGATGGATTTTAATAATACCACTTAAAACAGTATTTCGGTCATGTAAATTCATAATATGAAGGAGAAACGTTTTAAAATTGAGATCTTTTAACTGTTGTTTGAAAATCTGATCTTTGGATTAGGACCAGTCTTAAATCTTGTTTTGTGGTAGTGGGTCTCCTGTATACAACCCTCTTTTTTTATAATAGAATCGAAAAAAAATTGGGCATAGTGGCCCCTAGCCTAGGCAGTTTTTTCTCATCCGGATTATTGGTCTGCAAAAAGAGAAGGGCAAAGACAGAAAATGGAAAGGGTTGGGAATGATAAAATGACTCATATTGACCTAGTGGTCAGCGTTCATAATATCTCCCCTTTCCAGCCTAAGATAGGGTAAAAAGCACATTCACTTACGGAAGAAGTTCTGTCCCGGGCATACTGTCTGCATGTTGTGCACCAGATCTGGACTACCTGGTTACTGTCTTTTTTACAGACCTCGTAATCCAGACTGAGACCGAGCTCCATTTCCCATTTTTTAACTGTTTTCAGTGCCGCAGTCTGTTTACTTGAAGGACTTGCATTCGAAGTTATGGTAGACAATTGGTGGTCATTTTTGGCACATTTGTTGTTATTGTTGGTGTCCCGATCAGACTCGTTCGGCCGTTTCAAGACGAATTTATCCATCGTTAGTTTAACTTTCGGTTTGATAATAAACAAACTTTGACCTTCAGCGCATGCTTTGTCATAGATCAAAGGTCATACTTGATTCTGACCAATAGGCGCTTTCTAATAACACGAAAAAAGAAAACAATTTGAATAATTTGGTAAACAATGCGTCCAGGTGATTGGATTGAGTGACTACACATCCGCAGAGCTGAATCTAGGGCGCGGGATTGCGGGATTCCTGCTTTAAAATTGTTAATGCCGCAAAAATCACAAGGCCGTGCGGCACAGGTCACGCGCATTTTAAAAGATTGGCGCATTATTAAATAAGCTCTGCGTTAATCGTGAATACATTTACAGACTGTTTATATCTACCCTGGAATAATCGGAACTATAAATAGAATCCTCAGTAAAAGTAACGCTTCAGTGAAGATAGCCTACAGTTATTGTGTAGTATTATTCTAAGGTAATAGAGTTGTATGTGATACCAATACACCTTATGGATAAAGCTTAATGCAATCAATTTTCACATATATCCTTTAAACACAAGACAGGCGACCCAGCTTCCGAAAGCTATTAATTTAGATAAAAAAATTTCTATCGGGGCATAAGAAAGATAATAAATAAATAAGAATCAGGTACGCAAACTAGATTAATTTATACCAATGTCTATGTCTGAATGGAATAGCGTCGCGTAATTGGAATGATACACCAAGATTTTGATGGTTTAATTTTGGAACTTTGATTATCCTCTCGGGAAATTCCTTTATAAAAATGCATCAATCAAAACTTTCATTTCAACAACATCTATCATCAGGAATAATTATCATCGATACGTGGTCTAGTCCATGTGAGTGCAACTTTACTGAAGTTGTACTTACGACGTTTTGGTTGCACATTTTCAGTAGAGAGTGATTGTGAAACACGACTGTTCACATTTCTTTCTCTTCTAATGGGCAATCAATACAGCATCCTTATAACAGAGGGGAGGGTTTGGAAAGCCTTTAGAACCAAATGAATTAAAATTACTTACCTTAATAAGATTTATAAAGAAAATGAAAGGACAAAAAATATCTCAACATAATATCTTTATCAAATAAATGGGCATACAGGTTGTTACAAAATGTTCCTTCACATCTCACTGTCTTTCGTGTCTCTCGTTTTAAGATACTAAGTCAGAACTTTGAATTTAGTGTGTAAAAGAGAATGTCTGCTTGTGGCCCGATCCTTAAACATGTTGGCCCACATTTTAAAATGTGATGGGGGAGTTGGCCCACTTTATTGAAAACCTAGATTCAGCCCTGCATCCGCAACGCGCATAAACAATACTTTCCTCTTCCGGTCTAATTTACTTTTGCTCTTTCCCTCTCGTAATTTGCCAGAAAAAAATGCTCGCAGAAAAAAGCAAGTTGCGGAATTCAGAACTCTTATTTATTAAATTTCACTCGCATTTTGCGAGTATGCGAGTGCTAAATTTGAACCCTGTACTCAATGCTGTACATTTCAGAAACTCAGGAATGCAACCTCAAAACCGAAGCGAAACCGTGAGTGAACCCAAGCAAAACTACTCATCAAAAGCGAAAAAAGCAAATCGAAACCTGGAGCGAATCGGCATCAAAGTACATTGATAAAAGGGATACATAGATAACCGCTACCTGTATGACCATAATAAATAGAAAACTTGATTAACATGAACCAATCACAAAAATGCTCAATACACAGAAAACCTCAGTGAAATGGAAACTGCAGTGAAACCGAACAGATTGTCTTTATAGAATGCACCGGGAGCGAAGCAAAATGGAATCGTAACCGCGAAAAAGGTTGCATTCCTGAGTTTCTGTACTGTACATACAGAGTTCTCCCCCAGTCAATTAGCTGTATAGGCCCCCTACTCCTTCAAGAATTTCTGTCGTTTCTGCTGTATAATATTGAAAAGGTGTAGAAAAATAATGCATGGAAAGGAGAAATTTTGCTCATTTGGAGCTTTTTTTCCTTTTCCCACATTGTTTTCAAAAGGTATATGCTGCACATGCACTACATGTTGGGATTTAGGTATAAGGGCCACTACACTACAGCGTGTTTACTATTGTTTGGAAATTTGAATTAGGGAACCTTGGTAGGTCAGATTAAAAAAAAAAAAATCTGGATATGTATCACTCCTTGAAAGAATACATTATATTAATGTAAGAGAAAACATTCTGCTGATACCAAAGTCAAGGTCATGTGACAAGGTCAAGGTCATCTGTCAAGGTCAAACATTGAAAAAAATGCTGTAACAGGGGCATTAGTGTTTCAGAAACACATCTTGTTCATTTTTTAGCTCCACTGGCCGAAGGCCAGCGAGCTATTGTCATGGCGGAGTGTCCATCGTGCGTCTGTGCGTGAGTCCGTCCGTGCGTTAACTTTTTCTTTAAACATTTTCTCCTCCCAAACCAATGGGCGGATTTTAACGAAACTTGGTAGAAATGATCCTTGGGTGGCCCCCTTCTAAAATTGTTCAAAGAATTTTGATTGGCCCCCATATATGGGCGTGGCAGGACGTGGCATTTTTTCACTTTGAAATCTTTAAAAATCTTCTCCTCCCAAACCATTGGGCCAATTTCAATGAAACTTGGCATGGATGTTACTTGGGTGATCCTTTACTTAAATTGTTTAAGAAATTCTGATTAGCCCATAAATATGGGCGTTGCAGGACATGGCTTATTTTGAGCCCGAAATCTTTAAACAACATCTCCTGAACCACTGGGCCGATTTCAATGAAACTTTATCAGAATGTTCCTTGGGTGACCCTTTACTTAAATTGTTCAAGAAATTTTGATTGGACCATAAATATGGGTGTGGCAGGGCGGGGCTTATTTTGAGCCCAAATCTTTAAACAACATCTCCTCCTGAACTACTGAGCCGATTTCAATGAAACTTAATCAGAATGTTCCTTGGGTGACCCTTTACTGATATTGTTCAAGAAATTTTGATTGGTCCATAAATATGGGCGTGGCAGGGCGGGGCTATTTTGAGCCCGAAATCTTTGAATGACATCTCCTCCTGAACCACTGGGCCGATTTCAATGAAACTTTAACAGAATGTTCCTTGGGTGATCCTTTACTTAAATTGTTCAAGAAATTTTGATTGGACTAAAAATATGGGCTTGGCAGGGCAGGGCCTATTTTGAGCCCAAAATTTTCAAATGACATTTTCTCCTGAAATATGTGGCCGATTTCAATGAAACTTTATCAGAATGTTCCTTGAGTGTCTCTTTTTAAAAATTATTTGCTTAATTTTGATAGGCCTATAAATTTGGGTGTTGTAGGGCGGGGCTTATATTGAGGCCAAAATCTTTGAACGATATCTCCTCCGGAACCACTCAGCCAATTTCAATGAAACTTTACCAGAATGTTTCTTGGGTGACTATTTACTTAAATTGTTCAAGAAATTTTGTTTGGTCCATAAATATGGGCATGTCAGATGGGGCCTAATTTGAGCCCGAAATCTTTGAACGACATCTTCTGAACCTTATGTTTTAATAAGATTGGTCAAGGGTTGCAGGTTCATTGTGATTGAGTATTTTGGTGCAATATGGACCAGAACCATTTAATCATTACTAAATAGGTCTTAGGAGATTTTGAAGTGTTAATGTATTCATTTAAAGTAAACTTTATTTAATGAAAGTCTGAAGATTTTAAAGCCAGTGGAGCAATACAGGCCCTCTTGGGCCTCTTGTCTTTTTTTTTGGGGGGGGGGGGGCAATAAAGTGGATGGTGGGTAAGAGAGAAGAAATAGGGAAAAGGTTGGGAGTAGTACAGTGGGTCAAAGTGACAATTGTCAGTGTCCAAAGCACAGCCTTTTCCCTATAGATACCTTAGACAGTGTCAAAATAAAATAAACATACTGTATGTGCAAGTCTCTCATTGAATTGTGTACAGGGATTTTCTGTCCTCTTTATATAGGGACTCAAAGACTAAACAATTTCTTCAAGATGTAGCAGGCTCACTGCAATGGGACAAGTAAAAACATATTGCAAGCCATCAGCAAAGGGTGAACATAAGATCTAGGAAGACATTGTGAAAGAAGGTCCGGCAAGATGTCAAATGGTATAAATATTTTGTATTATTATCTATACCCTTAACCTTTGACGATCACAGGCAATCCAATTGGGTTACCTGTCAACTCAGCCAATCTAATAGACAGATTTCAGTTTCTCTACACCTGACTGAACACTGCATTCGATAGTTATTGGGGGCAGAAGGTCAACTGATAGGCCAGGAATTTGTATGGAATACACACTGGTCGGTGATGGATACTACAGACAATCTGAAATCTCTCCTTTAAACCTACTTTCTTTATTGCACCAACAAGCCTAGGATAGTCAAATCTCAGGTTATAACCCACCAACACTACATTGTTCATGGTGCTAAGCCAGTCTAAGAATGACTCCAGCACTTCCTTCAGGGGCAATGACACAACTGGGGTTCCATGCAGGAAGAGTACTCCACCTTGCGCTGTTAGACCAATAACTTTAGATGCAGATGGGGGTATTGCTTTTTGGGGCCAAACATACTTGCTGAAGAATGCGTCATCCTTTGATAGCACTGCTTTTTGTAGTATATCTCAGTCTTTGGATAAAGAACCAGTTTCAAGGTCAAAAAAACACTAGTTGGCCACACTCAACTTTCTTATGCTGGTTTCTATTTTTCCTAATGGAATGTCTGAATTATTTATTACTGAGTTATCTACTGCTGTCAGATATGTCACACCTTCCCGTCCGTTTTTCTCTAGAGCACATTTTTATTCGCTTACTTAGTTTCTTCTGTAGTCTTTAAAATTTATTTTCTCTCCTGTTAACATATAACTTCTGTCTCCAAGCTTCTGCCATACAGTTTCATCCCACTTTTTAGCTCACCTGAGCACAGGTGCTCAAGGTGAGCTATTGTGATTGTGCAATGTCGGTCGTCGTCATCTGAATTGTCTGTCTTCTGTCACCCACAATTTCTTGAAACATCTAAACCAGTGGGTCAATCTTGTTGAAACTTGGAAGGGATGTTCCTTGGGTCAAGCTCTACCATAATTGTTCAAATAAATGAAATCTTACCTTAACTTTTCCTTTACCCTTAACAAAAAGGGTGAAAATAGGAAAAACTTCAAAAATCTTCTTCTCTGAAACCAGAAGGCAGACATCTTTCATATATGGTATGTAGCATCATCTAGTGGACCTCTACCAAGTTTATTCATATCAAGATCCTGGGGTCATATTTGGGCGTTGCCCAGGCACATCCTCTTTAGCTCTTCTGAGCATGAAGGGTAAAAAAAGGAAAATCATCAAAAATCTTCTTCTCTGAAACCAGAAGGCAGACAGCTATCATATTTGGTATGCAACATCATCTAGTAGACCTCTGCCAAGTTTGTTCATATCAAGACCCTAAGGGGGTTCCACTTGGGTCCAAGAATCTGTTAAAATCTTCTCCTCTGAAACCAGATGGCAGACAGCTTTCATATTTGGTATTTAGCATCATCAAGTGGTCCTCAGCCATTTTTGTTCAGAACAAGACTCTGGGGTCACATTTTGCTCCACTCTGCCACAACTTATTTTAGCTCACCTGAGCACAGAGTGCTCAAGGTGAGCTATTGGGATCGTAGAATGTCTGTCGTCCGTCGTCAGTCGTGCGTCGTCCACAATTTCTTTAAACATCTTCTCCTCCTAAACCAGTGGGCCAATCTTGATGAAACTTGGCAGGGATGTTCCTTGGGTCAAGCTCTACCAAAGTTGTTCAAATAAATGAAATCCACTCTTAACTTTCCCTTTACCCTTAACAAAAAGGGAAAAAATATGAAAATCTTTAAAAATCTTCTTCTCTGAAACCAGAGGCAGACAGCTTTCGTATTTGGTATGTAGCATCTAGTGGACCTCTGCCAAGTTTGTTCATATCAAGACCCTTGGGTCATATTTGGGCTTTGCCCGGGCCCAACCCTTTTTACATAGAATCAAAGAGTGAAAATCTTTAAAAATCTTCTTCTCTGAAACCAGATGGCAGACAGCTTTAATAATTTGTGTGTAGCATCATCAAGTGGTCCTCTTCCAAGTTTATTCATATCAAGACCCTTGTGTCATATTGGGGCTCGACCCGGGCTCATCCGTGTCAGCTCACCTGAGCACGATGGGTGAAAATAGGAAAACCTTCAAAAATCTTCTTCTCTGAAACCAGAAGGTAGACAGCTTATATATTTAGTATGTAGCATCATCTTATGGACCTCTTCCAAGTTTGTTCATATCAAGACCCTGGGGTCACATTTGGGGTCCACCCGGGTGCATCCCTTTTTACATAGAATCAAAGAGCAAAAAGGCATATCTGTCTTGCTCTTCGCTGAAAACATTCCATGGTATTGATCTTAGGCAATTATCTTCTTTTAGACATCTGCCTATCTAATTAATGTGTTGTCCAGGGGTCAAAGAGACTCGGGTTAGCGATCTATTCTGTATCTGTTCATATCAAGACCCATGGGTCATATTTGGCCTTTGCCAAGGTGCATCCCTTTTAGAACATCTTAGCACAATGGATGAAAAAAGGAAAATCTTTAAAAATCTTCTTCTCTAAAACCAGAACACAGATAGCTTTCATATTTGGTATCTAGCACCATATATTGGATCTCTACTAAGTCTGTTCATATCAAGACCCATGGGTCATATTTTGGCTCCACCCGGGTGCATCTCTTTACACATATCTGTCTACCACCAATGGGCTGATATTCGTAGATCTATGTTGAATAGCAGCTGGAGGCTAGAAAAGGATGTAATGGTAGTACTGGTGTGAAAAATACCAGGAATCCATTGTTAGGTTCTCCAGCCGCGGGGATATGACCAAAATAATGTTGATAGTGGTCAAACAAACAAATCCCTTTACTCATATAATCATAGAGCAAAAAGTCATATCCTTCTGGCTCTTCGCTGAAAACTTTCCATGGAATTGATCTTAAGTAAAAATTATCTCCTATTTGAAATTTGTCTTTTTAATTAATGTGAAAAAAAAGGCATTTTTTTTTAATTAATGTGGCCGCCACCATAGCGCAGTTGGTTAGGCATAAGACTTCCAATCTGGAAGTCGTGGGTTCGATCCCCGGTGGCAGCAAATATCCTTTCCGACGTTTGTCTCTCACCAATAGGTAGATAATCGTAAACCTATCTGAGAAAGCAGTCGGAGGCTAGGAAAGGGTGTAATGGTAGTACAGGTGAAAGAAATACCAGGAATCCATTGTTAGGTGCTCCGGCCGCCACGATATAACTGCGAAATTGTTGAAAGCGGCGTAAAACCCATTTAAACAAAAACAAAAATTTTAATTAATGTGATGTCCCAGGGGTCAAAGAGATTCAGGTGAGCTATCTAGGACCATCATGGTCCTCTTGTTTGTAAATATATCTGAAATGTACTTATTTCCTACATTCTTTTGCGCTACAGCACATCCCACTCTGGTTCTTAAATTGCTACTTACTGAAAAATGACACCCTTTTGGGGCTTTTGCAACAACCATGTTGTTGAAGGATTCCACATCCTTTTGGAACCACCTGGTGGTATTCTGTCAGCATTGGCACTAAAAACACAGAAAATTGCCTCCAAGTCTCTTCGTAGGATATCACCTAAAAGATTGTCCACAAGCAATCTATGTTTTTACTCTTCCAGGTTTTTGTTCTATCCACACCACTCACCACAGTTATCATGCTCTCCAAAGGAATGAAGGATTGTATTTCATGATAAAGCTAGTCTTCTTCAACTTATTCCCAAATTCTGATATGACAAAGAAATCTACATTTAAGAACATAAAAATTCCGTCCCGTCAATTTTATTAAAATGTATTTTTTGGAGGAGTAAATCCAACCATTTCAAAATTTATTGGTTGATTGATTGAATGGAGTTTAACGCCGCTTTCAACATTATTTCAGTTATATCGCGGCAGCTTGAGCACCTAACAATGGATTCCTGGTATTTCTCTCACCAGTACCACCATTACATCCTTTCCTAGCCTCCAGCTACTATCTCACATAGGTTCACGATTATCAACCCATTGGTGAGAGATAAATTGTCGGAAAGAATGAGTGCCGCTGTCGGGGATCAAACCCGAGACCTCTAGAATGACAGTCCGTCGCGCTACCAACTGCGCTATGACGGCGGCCTCAAAATTTAAGCATAGGTATGAATTATATATCAAAAAAAGACATAGCAAAAATAATTTACGGATTTTGTTATGGAAAGAAATTAAAGAACAAAATGAGAGTAATAATAACAAGAGGACCATGATGGTCCTAGATCACTCACCTGAATCTATTTGACCCCTAGGGCATCACATCAATTAAATAGGCAAATGTCATTAAGTAGATAATTTCTACATAAAACCAACTTTCATGACATTTCTGCCAAAAATATGGCCCCTAGAGTTATAACAAGAAAGTTATCATTAAGGCCCCTTTTCCTGTGATATGGCATGGATCCTTCCCACTTTCAAAAGGCTTCATTCATGTGACCTGACCAACATTATGACCAAGTTTCATGAAGATTGGGCCATATTTGTGGCCTATAGAGTGTTAACAAGAAATTGTCATTAAAGCCCCTTTTCCCATGATATGGCACAGATCCTTCCCATTTTCAATAGGATTAATCCTTGTGACCTGGAAAACATTCTGATCAAGTTTCATGAAGATTGGACTATATTTGTGGCCTCTAGAGTGTAAACAAAAAAATTGTCTTTAAGGCCCCTTTTCCCGTGATATGACATGGATCCTTCCCATTTTCAATAGGGTTAATCCTTGTGACCGGGAAAACATTCTGACCAAGTTTCATGAAGATTGGGCCTTATTTGTGGCCTCTAGAGTGTAAACAAGAAAATTGTCTTTAAGGCCCCTTTTCCCGCGATATGGCACATATCCTTCTCATTTTTGATAGGGTTAATCCTTGTGACCTGGAGACCATTCTGACAAAGTTTCATGATGATTGGACTATATTTGTGGCCTCTAGAGTGTAAACAAGAAAATTGTCTTTAAGGCCCCTTTTCCCTTGATATGGCACGGATCCTTCCCATTTTCAATAGGGTTAATCCTTGTGACCTGGAGATCATTCTGACCAAGTTTCATGATGATTGGACAACATTTGTGGCCTCTAGAGCGTAAACAAGAAAATGGTCTTTTAGGCCCCTTTTCCCGTGATATGGCACGGATCCTTCCCATTTTCAATATGGTTAATCCTTGTGACCTGAAGAACATTCTGACAAAGTTTCATGATGATTGGTCCATAATTGTGGCCTCTAGAGTGTAAACACTTTAATTGTTGACGTCTGACGACGGACGACGCACGACGGACGACGGACATCCAATGATCACAAAAGCTCACCTTGAGCACGATGTGCTCAGGTGAGCTAAAAACGCTGTCTTTTTGATGGAATGAACTCCCAAGTTTTTCATTATGTCGGCAAATATTCTTGTTTTGCGTTCAATGTGAAGTGGCGGGTTTCTCAAAGAGAATGGTTTGGTAGATTATGTATAATTTACATTCCCATTGTATCGTTTTTCTCTGTTTCAAGTTATTTGGCGAAAAAACGCAAATAGGAATACGTGGATCCATGATGAATTATATCTGTCAAACAAAGCAATGTTGGCAGGAACAGATAATTATTATGATTTAGATTTTTTAGCTCACCTGAGCACATCGTGCTCAAGGTGAGCTTTTGTGATCATTGAATGTCAATCGTCCGTCGTGCATCGTGTGTCGTCCGGCGTCAACAATCTTAGTGTTTACTCTCTAGAGGCCACAAATATGGCCCAATCTTTATGAAATTTGGTCTGAAATTTGGCCAAGCCACAAGGATGATCCCTATCGAAAATTGGAAGGATCCGTGCCATATTGCAGGAAAAGGGGCCTTAATGACAATTTTCTTGTTTACACTCTAGAGATCACAAATATGGCCCAATCTTCATGAAACTTAGTCAGAATGTTGGCCAGGTCACAAGGATGAACCCTATTGAAAAAGGGAAGGATCCATGCCATATCACGGGAAAAGGGGCCTTAATGACTATTTTCTGTTTACACTATAGAGGCCACAAATATGGCCAAATCTTCATGAAATTTGGTCTGAAATTTGGCCAAGCCACAAGGATGATCCATATTGAAAATTGGAAGGATCCGTGCCATATCACAGGAAAAGGGGCCTTAATGACTATTTTATTGTTTACACTCTAGAGGCCATAAATATGGCCCAATCTTTATGAAATTTGGTCAGAAGGTTGGCCAAGCCACAAGGATGATCCCTATTGAAAATTGGAAGGATCTGTGCCATATCATGGGAAAAGGAGCCTGAATGACAATTTTCTTGTTGACACTCTAGAGACCACAAATATGGCCCAATCTTCATGAAACTTAGTCAGAATGTTGGCCAGGTCACAAGGACGAACCCTATGGAAAATGGGAAGGATCTGTGCCATATCACAGGAAAAGTGGCCTTAATGTCTATTTTCTTGTTTACACTCTAGAGGCCACAAATATGGCCCAATCTTCATGAAATTTGGTGAGAATGTTGGCCAAGCCACAAGGATGATCCCTGTTGAAAATTGGAAGGATCCGTGCCATATCACGGGAAAAGGGGCCTTAATGACAATTTTCTTGTTTACACTCTAGAGGCCACAAATATGGCCCAATCTTTATGAAATTTGGTCAGAAGGTTGGCCAAGCCACAAGGATGATCCCTATTTAAAATGGGAAGGATCTGTGCCATATTACGGGAAAAGGGGCCTTAATGACAAATTTCTTGTTCACCCTCTAGAAGCCACAAATACACAAATATGAAACTTGGTCAGAATGTTGGCCAGGTCACATGAAACTTGTTTAGAAAAGGCTAGAAATTGATGCAGGGATCATAGGAATCGAGTAATGTTTTTCTTTGAAAGATTTAATGGTCATTTAATGATCTTTCAAGCATTTAATTTTGCTTAGGGAGAAGTCAAAAAGACGAAGGTGAGCGATATAGGACCATCATGGTCCTCTTGTTATAGCTTTGGTGCCCAAAGCCAAAAACATCAGGGAGGAATTATTATGATTTAGATTTTTGACATTTTGAACTTGTAAAGCAAAAATGCAAAAATCTAAATCATAATAATACCTCCCTGATGTTTTTGGCTTTGGGCCCCAAGCTATAAAAATCTAAATCATAATACATGGAATAAATCCAAACATAACAGGATGAAAAAACGCATGGCGGACACAAACAAACCTCACGAGGGCGAGTTATTTTCTGTAAGTATATGTCTGTTGAACTCTTTTAATGACTTCGCAACCAATGATGTTGGTAACTTTAATTGCAAATAAGAGCTTTTCATTGTTTTAAAGCACCAGGAACTGATTGAAATCAAATAATATTGAGAAAACTGTCGATTGAAACTGGTACGCAGCTTGCAATGGCAGCTTACATACTAAGCTGTTGCGAACGTCTCGTATTTGACTGACGTTCATGTTGCATATGTTAATTATTGACTGAAACAGTTCATGCTATCGTCATTTGAAAGCATTTGGAAATTGGTTCCTGATCTAACAAAGCCACATCTTTTAAAAAGAGTCTAAACTTGCCTGTGTAGTACAAGGGATAGACTGCTTGCAGTCTTTTATTTCTTTTGTACAGTTTCAGTTCGGACTCAAAGAGAGCAATTGATTATGTCAGAGCTGACCAATCATTATTGTGTCTCGGAGTTCTGTACCTGACTGGGGGAGGGCACACCACGACTAAGTAAGCCTTTAATCCATCGGCTAGTTGTCTGAGTTGAGCCTGGCCAATGTCTCCTTCTTTCCAGACCTCTGAAGACAAGAAGACTTCGGCCATGTCAGCCAAAATTGAAGGGTCGATTTGAACATGCTCTTTTGATAGACATGCAGATGATTTGAGGTTATGATATGAAAACCCCCTGTTTTCGAATGCGCTCATCTCGTTCTGAAATTGGTCATAATTCTTTCTATTTCCAAACATGATGCAAGGTGTACAAATAAGGTTCATGGCTGGCTTATTTTTGACATTGACTTGCTGTGGTGTGCCTTCGAGGACTTGTTTCGCCTCCTCAACCTCATCCGGCTTAGTGGCCAAATTGCAACTGCATTATTTGCAGTTACGATTTGCTGCATCTTTTTGCGGTCATCAATATTTCTCTGTTTTATTGTTTGTGAAAGCACTTCATTCATATCAACCGAAGCATATACTTGACTTGTTGACGCACATACCAAGCTCTGTTCATTATTGTCATTCCAGTCATTAGCTAAGCTCTCTACTAGATTTCTGATGGAAATGTCCTGTTTTGTGTTTTGATATTCAATAGCTTGTCTGACAGGTGGCTTTTCAATTTGTAACAATTTATGTATAAAATTCTGGTTCTCTAAACGGGCGACTTTCTGTTCAATGATGATCTCGACATCACTGTCCGGTTCAGTGGCTCCTTCGCTAGGTTTGTTAGCCCTTTTTGCATTAAGTGCTGCGGCCCCTAAGCGTGCATTGTTTACCCCCAAAACAATTCATGGATGGCGAACAACATACCCTATGGCACCCAGAGGTACTTTAACCTTCTGTGTAGATGTCATATAATTGAGCTCCAACAATTTTTCCCTTAAATTTCTCCATGCAGGATTGCCTGATAGCTTCATTTTTGATGCTACTATAGCATGAATGTGTAATCCATTGCACTCACATTTGCTGTCTGACATACTGTTATGCCATGATATTATACATGGATAATTGTTAAAAAACTGTTTAAAAGTGTTCAGTACAGTCCTTTCCTTGTTAATCATGCTTTCGTATTCTGCCAGCAGTGTTGAAAAGAGACAAACCATCGTTGTTAGAATCTTGTCACCTTCGTAGTCGCTCTCAGTCATGTATTCACTCATTGGCTCGTTATTCTTTTTTTGTACTACGGTGTTTCGTCGTCTTGTCGTTTGAATTTTTTGCTTTTATTGTATCCGGATTTATGAATGGTGGCAAGTCCCAGATTAACACACTGTACAAGTCACCTGAGCTCCAGTTTGCCTTCAACAGGTCAGGTCTTGGTCTACTTTGAGCCATATCCTATAACAGAAACATTGAATGGTGAGGTTTTTTTAGTCATTCCATTTTCTAACATTTCTATTCTTTCTCTAAATTTATGTAATTCAATTGTTAATGATTCTTCAACTAAGTCTAGCTCACTTGTCGTCACCTCGTCATCTTTTTCGTCTATATCGACTATTGGTTTTTAGCTCACCTGAGCACAAAGTGCTCAAGGTGAGCTATTGTGATCACTCACCATCCGTCGTCCGTCCATCGTCCGTCCGTCCCTCTGTCTGTCCGTCCGTCCGTCTGTCCGTCCGTCCCTCAACAATTTCTTTAAACATCTTCTCCTCCTAAACCACTGGGCCAATAAAGCTGAAACTTGGCAGGGATGTTCCTTGGGTGAAGCTCTTCAAAAGTTGTTAAAAGAATTTAAATCTATAAATAACTCTGGTTGCCATGGCAACAGAAAGGCTGAAAATCCCGGAAATCTAAGAAAAAATTCTTCTCCTCCTAAACCACTAGGCCAATCAAGCTGAAACTTGGCAGAGATGTTCTTTGGGTGAAGCTCTTCAAAAGTTGTTAAAAAATTTTAATTTCATCAAAAACTCTGGTTTCCATGGAAACGGAAAGGTTGAAAAATGGTTGAAAATGGCCGAAAAATTTAGAAAAACTTCTCCTCCTAAACAACAAGGCCAATCAAGCTGAAACTTGGCAGAGATATACCTTAGGTTAAGCTCTTCATAAGTTGTTAAAAGAATTTAATTTCATCAAAATCTCTGGTTTCCATGGTAACGGAAAGGTTGAAAAATGGCCGAAATTGGCTGAAAATCTTTGCAAAAAATCTTTTCCTCCTAAACCACTAGGCTAATCAAGCTGTAACTTGGCAGAGATGTTTAATGGGTGAAGATCTTCAAAAGTTGTTAAAAGAATTTAAATTCATCAAAAACTCTGGTTTCCATGGTAACGCAAAGGTTGAAAAATGGCCAAAAATGGCTGAAAATCTTTGAAAAACTTCTTCTCTTCCTAAACCACTAGGCCAATCAAGCTGAAATTTGGCAGAAATGTTCCTTGGGTGAAGCTCTTCAAAAATTGTTTAAAAAATTTTAATTTCATCAAAAACTCTGGTTTCCATGGAAACAGAAAGGTTGAAAAATGGCCTAAAATGGCTGAAAATCTTAGAAAAAAATCTTCTCCTCCTTAACCACAAGGCCAATCAAGCTGAAACTTGGCAGAGATGTTTCTTGGGTGAAGCTCTTCAAAAGTTGTTAAAAGAATTTATTTTCATCAAAAACTCTGGTTTCCATGGTAACGGAAAGGTTGAAAAATGGCTGAAAATCTTTGAAAAAATTTTTCTCCTCCAAAAGCACTAGGCCAATCAAGCTGAAACTTGGCAGGGATGTTTCTAATGTGAAGTTCTTCAATAGTTGTTGAAAAAATTAAATTTCATCAAAAACTCTGGTTTGCATGATAACAGAAAGGCTGAAAAATGGGCGAAATTGCTGAAAAATCTTAGAAAACCTCTTCTCTTCCTAAACTACTGGGCTAATTAAGCTGAAACATGGTAGGGATGTTCTTTGGGTGAAGCTCTACCAAAATTGTAAAAATAATTGTATTCAATTAAAATCTTTGGTTTACATGGTATTGGAAATATCAAAATATTGCCAAAAATATCAGAGAAGGTTAATCTTCGCCTTAACTATTTGGCATATCTTAAACATGGCAGGGATATTCTTAAGGTTTAGGTCTACTAAACTTGAATTCAATTCCATCATTGATAACTTTGTTTGCAATTAAAAAGAAAATCAAATTGCAGTAGGAGGAAATTAAAGTCTGTTTCTTTTAAATCCACCCTAAATGTACATCAGACAATTTCTGGTATTTATAACATTGTTGACAATTTATGAGTTGACTTACTCAGGTGAGCGATATAGGACCATCATGGTCCTCTTGTTTGTCACTATTGTCACTATTCTCATTTCCCACCTATTCATTATATTTTTCTCTGAGATCTTTTATGTAACGACCTATTTGGTTCATGACAGACCATCAATTTTGTATGTCAGCGATTAGCTGTGGTATAGTGTATGCTGATGGCAATGGGAAATTTTGACCTATTTGCGTTGCTGTTAGATCCGGTTGGAATAGACTTAGAATGCCCCCATCATCAGCCCTTTTCATTACAGATCCTTGTAAACCTGCTTGAAAATGCAGGCCCGTGTGATTCCACCCTTGATCATTGATTTTATGTGTAAAACTGAAATCACGGTGTTCCGGTGTCCACGATTGACACGCCAACATACCCCCGTACGGATTTACAATACCGGCATGCAAATTATTCAACATATCATACTTTTTCAACATATATGTCATTTCTTCTGGGAATTCTAATTCCACTTTTGGCAATGTATTTGACTGCATATCAGTTGTGAAAAAATCTTTTAAACCATTGGCGAACGAATATAAATAATCTTGCCGCGAGGCTCAATACAAGTTCTTATGCCTAAAATAATCTTTATGGTCAGACCAAATATTAATTGCATCTTTACAAGACTGTGTTACTATTCGTCCGTCTGCTTGTACTTCGTCATATGTAAAAAGCAACCTCCTGAATGGATTGTGAAGCCTATTTCGTCTAGTCTGTACCCACATGCTCCTTGTTTTACATGTTTCAAAATGGCTTCTGTTATCGAAGCTTCTATAGCAGTATAAGGGATATATAACCAGTCAAAGTCATATGTTAATTTGTCCCCTTTATTAGGTCCATATACCTTAATTTTCCCTCCCTTAGGATCTGAACCTCCTTCCATAATAGCCATATACCTGCATGAATGCGAGACTTGTTTTTGACTCTTTTCATTCTGTTTAACATTGAGTAGTTGCACCATATCAGTTGGCGCAGAAACTCCATGTTCTTCCCTAAGTTGATCTTGATTTAATAATTCATTATAATTATTAGTAGCTGCATTTGCTACCGCAGTAGAATTTGCCATGTTAACAATATAAAACTTAAATACCTTTTATTTTATCCAAATTTTTCCTATTCCAAAAACATGTCTTACTAGTTCTAGCACCGCACTGCGAATGACGCTATGAGAGGACACTCTACAAAAAGGGTGGGTGAGGTGATCTGGTGAGGACCAATGAAAATGAGCCACGCGTTATCCTTTAGCCAATGAGAAATAAGTAGGTAAGGAGGACGTGTGACGTCACAGCGTGTCTAGACGCCGCTTAAGTTGCCATGACATAGTGCTATGCGCGTCGCCCGCGACGTCTAGACACGCAATTTAATTAAGTTTGATATCTTTAAATTATATTGGTCATGCATATCTCAAATTACCCCGAGAATTTTATTTTCGCATGTGAGGATGTCCAGTGTTGACACGATGAATTCTGGGATAGTATGTAATTTACATTTGACCTTTAACCTTGCAACAGGTGTTAGTTTGGAAAATCCTTGTTGTGACTTTTCCTTTTAAGTGAAATTCAAGTCGTCCCAGGCCGTTTTAATTGAAACCGAGCGCATATTTACATGGGACAAAAGTCACATTTTGCAAAGATTTTATAGGACATGTACAATTCTTAAGCGAGATTGTCGCAGAATTGCGGCCTAGCCAGAATGCTGCAGGCAATAAGGTTGTTACTTAGACACTTGTGTTTTTTTTGTAATGAAAACAAGTTGTTTGTCAAGTGTTTTGATTTGTGATTTATGTCACTTCATTTTGATATGGAATGGTTCAGTTCTTGGAGTATTCTGGCCATTGTAGTTGTATTGTCATCCATTATGATTGTCTTGACTTTCACACCTACCTGCTAAACAGTTTTTTGCTCCTTTGGCCTAAGGCCACTGGGGCTATTATCATTGAGTTGTGTCCTTCTTGCATCCATCCTTGTGTCTGTCCGTCCAGTCGTAAACTTTTTCTTTCAAAAAATCTTCTCCTCAGAAACTACTGGATGAATTTCAACCAAACTTCACAGGAATGATTCTTGGATGACCCTCTTTCAAAGTTGTTCAAAAAATTTTGATCCAATGAAAAACATGGATTTAATGGGGGTGGCAAAATTCCGAATATGGTAAAAAGTGAGTTTTCTCAGATTCTAATTGAAGGATACCTATTTAAATTTTGCATGAATGATCCTTGGGTGACATTTTATCAGTCTACAAATTTTCTATAATGTTATATAGTGGATACTTTGAAAACCATTTTCTCAGAATGTAACTGATCCAGTTCACTGGGATGATACTTGAGTGACCCTGTATCAGTCTACCAAAAATTATTGTGATCAGATGAAAAATACGTATTTAATAGGCAAAGGTCATTTTCCATATGTTATATAGTGGAAACCTTGAAAGTCATTTTCTCAGAATGTAATTGATGGGTATCAACCTAGTTTTACTTGAATGATCCTTGGGTGACCCTTTATCAGTTTAAAAAAAAATCATCATGATCAGATTAAAAATATGTATTTTATGGGCCAAGGTCATTTTTCTATAATGCTGTATAGTGGAAACTTTGAAAATCATTTTCTCAAAATGAAACTGATAGGTATGAACCAAATTTCTCTGGAATGATGCTTGAGTGACCCTTTATCAGTCTACTAAATATTTTTGTGATCAGATGAAAAATATGTATTTTATGGGCAGAGGTCATTTCTCTATATGTTTTTTAGTGGAAACTTTGAAAATCATTTTCTCAGAATGTAACTGATGGTTAGCAATCAAATTTCGTTGGTATGTACCTGGGGTGACCAATTATTATGCAGCCAAAATTGTTGTGTTTGGATGAAAAATATATCTTTTATGGGGGGAGGTCTCATTCTCTATATGTTATATAGTGGAAACTGAAAATCATTTTCAACATCAGTAGAACCCAAAATATTTATAAATCTAGTCAAAACTTTGATTTGCTATTACAAGAATTTCAAGCCTGTGGAGCAACTCAAGCTATTCATGGCTTTCTAGTTTCAGACTGGTCACTTTGTCATTTATTCTATTCTATTCCTCATTTATAAAATCCAATAGGTTCAAGCCTAAAGTAGCAAACATTGAAATAACAGAATGTGTAATTTTCAAGAAAATTAGTCAAAGATAGATACATAGATCTGAGTCTTTGTAAATGAGGAAAGAATATTTTGCAAACCTTGAAATAATAGAAAAGATCTGTGAGAACTTGTTGGTGCTGCTTTAAGGTTGTACTATTTACACACCCCTTTCATGTTTGATGCTGTTATCCATTCCATTCTTAAAAGGTGCCATTCTTTTGATTTTGACTGTTGTCTACAAAAATGTTCAACATTTCTACACTTTTCTGATGTGATTGTTACTGAATGAAATAGATACTTACATTCCCCTCTTAGCTCATCTCCACCCATTGAAACATACTTTTCATCTATTTTAAATTTGCAAGGGTTTGGTGCAAGACGGTAGTAAGTGTATATACAATGTATATACACTTACTACAGTCTTTCACCAAACCCTCAAGTGGTTCAGGCATTTGCCCTTCTTGTAAAATCTTTTGAATGAAAGGCTTCTGATATTTTGCGGATACACTCAAAATCACTCGTTAGCACTGGCCTTGTGAATGACTTTCAACATATCTTCCTTTTCTTGATCTTTTGGTTTGGAAACATGGGGTAACTTCATTCGTCCTCTTGTTTCAACCTGACCACCATTTATTTCACTATCAATCTTTTTCTCATTTTTGTGGCAGCTGACATGAAGTCTATGTCTTTTATTTCTGCGTAAGAAATCTTGTCAATAGCAGCAGGAACAGGCCAATATGCCTTTTCTTGTGTCACTGTTTTATTTGCCATGTATCTTAAGTGTGCCTCGAGATAAAACAGAACTTATCCAACATATGTGTACAAGAATCCGCTAGTCCAGCTATGCTTGCAGTTACAATGAGCTGCTTCAATCGTTCCATTTCTGTTTGCTATTAGAAATGGTTTCAAAAGCATCTCATTTAGTCTTTGGGAATGCTTTGCCTGAAATATGGAATATTAGATACTTATAAAGAGTAATTTGAATATTCAAAATGAAAGTAAAAACTGCATATTATAAGGTATTTATTTTGTGTATTTCACTACAGGCCATGCGCATTGCCTTCCGACAAAGCAAATTGTAAAGTAAAGTCAATTTTTGGACAGACAGTTAAAATCTATCAACCACTAAAGCTGTTAACTTCAACAATTCTGGGTAATTGTTTTAAGCAAAATTAAATGAGTGAAATATTGTGCTAAAACCTGTGTTACATGATTAACAAAATTGTTTCAAATGCTTTGAATGAAAGAGTATGGTAGCTGCTCTAAAGGTAATTCAAACATATAAGGGGGTAGTGTTCTCAGTATTGCCTACTTTGATTGAATTTCATGAATATGAAGGAAAATATGCTGAAGAGGGGGGGTTTCTATTGACTCCCAGTCCCCACTCCCCAGCTACCCCCTCTGGTTCCACCACTTGGGTGTTAGCACACAAAGAACAGCCAAGCAAACAAAGCATAATTTTTAATGAAAAAATCTCAAAACATCTACATAAAATATTTAATAATACCCTTGCCATTAATAAAATGTTGTCTCCAAACGTCTTGCATCAAACGTCTTTGACCCAGCCATAACACATCTGGTTGTAGGCTTCTAGCAATGTGTATGCCTTCAAAACCTCCTGTGAGTAAGCACTTTTCTTGTGAATCAAATAATTAACCGTTCAATGTAGGGAACTTTTGTGTGGGATCATTTGACAAGTGCTGCTTGGAAAGTTCGTATGGGTCTGTTCCTTCTATCAAACCTGTCATTCCAGATTTTATCTAAACCGTCCCTTTAACTAAGTTGAGGTTTTCTATTGTCCATTTTTAATACTTAAATGTTGCTTTATGTAAATTAGTGATTGTTTTGATCGAATTTTATCTTGCTGATAGTGATATGGCTTCTTTGTTTACAGTTGCCAAACAAAATGGCGGATGGTGTCGGTAACCTCGCACCTGCAAAGATTATGGGAACTATGTATGTCATAAAGTGTGACTTTAAAACTTGGAACTTGCATAATCAGGTGAGCAATTTAGGACCATCATAGTCCTCTTGTAGTAATGGGGGATAAAAAAAAAATTGTGATTCCTAATGCTTTTGGAGCTCCTGAACAGAGGAAAATTTGTCATTTATAGGAGCCTCTCAGGTGCTCGGGGGTCTCTTGTTCTTTAACCTAAAGTGCTAAGCCAGGCTTAAGCTCATTCAGTAACAAGTTAAGCTGTCAATCCTGGTCCTATTCAGGATCATTATTTTGAATTCCATCTAGGCCAACTTTTATCCGACATTTTACTTTAGTCAATGTGACAAGTGTTGTCATTTGTCTCCAACTAATGTGAGAATGATTAGTACACCTAAGAATGAAGAGTAGCTGATGGCTTGGATGAAATCTTGTGGTTTTACTGGTGTGAGAAATAACAGGAAGCCATGGATAGATGTACCAGCTGCCTGAATATAACTGAAATAACCCAGTGCCACACTATTAAATCAGTGTCTTATTATAGAAGATTGAAAAAGTCAGTTATGATTATCTGTCTCTTAATGGTTTTGAGCCATAGATCATCTATTTGTGACTTTTTCATCAGGGTTATAGCCAAAAGAGGGAGTTTGTTACAAAGTATGTTCCTATGAGCCAAGACCAATTTTAAAGTAACTGTGGAAACATAAAGGGCCATTTTAGGTCCAAATTTTAAATTGTCTGCAAAGCATGCCTAATGCTTAAAACTGAACTATGAAGTACCCGCTTTCATATTTCGGTCATTAAAAAGGGATTTCATAACGTAGTTTACTTCATGATGTCATCAAGGGGCCAACCCCTTTTTTAGGGACCAAAATCAGTAATTGTCCATTTTGTCCGATTTTCCATTATAAACCGATTTAAATCCCAAAAACGCCATTCGCTTCTTATAAAGACACCTGGTCTTATGTTTTGATTGATATGAAGATATAAGTCTAAGAAATACAATAAAGTGTAATGTATTACATGTTAATGCCTTCTGCGTTGCTGTTTTTGAGCACAGTTACTGAAAATATTGCCTTTTTTCTTGAAAATTTGTCTGCTAACCTGAGCTGAAATTTTGACATGCTGCTGCCAAACCATTCTGCTAATGATTTTTAAAAATACATGTGTCTTTGAGTTAGATTTTTTTGTAAATTTAAAAAAATATCGCAAATCAACGGATATTTCAACATCACTTCAAATGTTCACAAAATGGTTGAAAAATTTAGTGAATTTTTGTATTTCTTAAAATCACATTCAGATTTAATTCTTCTACAATAAACCTTAATTTCAAATATTTTAGAATATATTATTGCACGGAGATTTGTGCCAAAAAGCATAGTACCAATGGTTTTGGTGCGAAGACGAAAAATGTTGCAACAACTTCACAAAATCGAATTTAATAAAAAATCTAACCCGAAGATAAACCATTTTTATTTGATTAATGCAAAGCATACTCTTTTTGCTTCAAAAAACAAAAAATCAGCATAGGTCACAGGGCAAAAATTTTGAAAAATTTCTATTAATTTACAAAAAATGAAATAGAAAAGGAACGTCAAATCTTAAAATTCACAAAAGAGAGATAGTGTTTCAGGCCTTTTTTCTATTTGAATGTGTACAGAAATTAAAAGCCTAGCACAGGTGTTCTCGGACTTTCTAAATGAAACTTCTTTCGTAAAAATTGGCCGATTAATTCAGAAAATATTTGCAAATACTCATTTTGGCAGGCCGAAAAGGGGTTGGCTCCTTAATGACGTCATGACATCAAATGAACAAACTTCAGACCCTTCTCAATTTGTGTTAGCTAATATCTGCACTTCATATATAAATCTCAGCAGTTATTGTGAAATTTTAAGAAAGTCCAAAATTCAACAAAGTTATCTGTCCACAGCAGGGCTTGAAAATTCTTGAAATTTCTACTTGTCCTGCTTATTAAGAAAATATAGTGATACATTAATTTCATATGTGAAATTTTGCAAAATCCACTCGTCCTGCTTATATAGACAAAGAAGGAAAAATCATGCAGGACGAGCGGACGAGTAGAATTTTCAAGCCCTGCACAGTTACCTTAAATGGTCATGGTAAGATTTCTTTATCCTATATTGTTGTTGATTCTTAAGAAACTTGTCTCATCAAAATTTCATCAAGCTAACATGCTGAAATAAAGAACCAAGCCAATCAAATATAGAGAAAATTTGGTTTTCATTACCCAGGGCCTTTGGTGCTTGATTTATGCAATTATTTAAATAAGGAAGAGAAATGTAACATGGTGCCTTGATAAATGAGTTAAAAACAAAAAGAGCAATACTTTTGTGTCAGGTGCTTGTAGGAACTTTAACCCTTTGCTGTTTAATCCCTGCTTTTTACGTGCCTGTCATTTTATGATTGAGAAAACATAGTGAAAAAAGACGAAATTGCTTCTGACAAGCAATTTCTTCTTTTTCCACACTATTTTCTACCCTACTGAATGGTTATTTTTCAATTTAAATCCACTTTAAATTTTTGTCTGCAAAACCTTTGAATTTGGACAAGTCCAAAATTTTGTAAAACAGGAAAGGGTTAAGACAGTATGTCAATGTGTCATACTGCAAGTCAGATAAAAGATAAAAGAGCCTTGTAGTCCAAAAGGCTTACTCCATCAATGGGTTGATAATCATAGACCTATGAAGGATAGCAGATGGAAGCTAGGAAAGGATGTAATGGTAAGTGCTGGTGTGAGAAATAACAGGAATCTGTTGTTACAAAAAGGTGCTCCACAACCTGACTGAAAGATTGGTAAAAGCTGCATTAAATCCAATTCAATAAACAAACAAAATCAAAAGGGGTTCTTTTCCTTGAATGATAGCAGTACAGGCTGGAATCTTTCATTTTTTTAAAAAAATAGTCGATGGCCCACCTTTGAAACAAAATGGGCCATTTATCCCCATGACTTTGATTCTTTGGAAGATCCCTGCTGCATCTGTATGAAAACTCCTCAAGATAAAGAAGAAGAATATGTTACTATAGGCACATCCTCGATGTTATATAGTTGATGGATGGTTATGGAAAACTATGATTTCATGACAATATACATTCACTTGTTGATGGTCAACACTTTACTTATGCTCTTTGTAATCTAGTGTTTCATATTAGCTACATGCAGATTGTTACCATGACAGCAAGGTTTGACCAATTTTAATCATCATTCTTTGTGAAAATTGAAAAGGCCAAAAAATTGTATCCAGTTTAGATTAGAAGTTTAGTGGTGTGAAAATAAGCTTTACCACATTTTAGGTTTGTTATGTTTGTTTGCCTCATCAATGATCATACATGTATATAAAGTCATAACAGCTCTGTTGTATCACCAAAGACGGGCCAAGGCGTGCCAGAAAGGGCGTCGGTCTATTCAGGGATGACATCTGTATGACTAAAAGAGAAATGTTAAGTATGATTAGTATCAGAGGCTTGAACAAAAAATAACAGACATAACCTAAGAAACTGTAAGAAAAAATATGATTATAAAGCAGTCATTGGTGATTTGCTTTTGAGTAGTGAAGGTGATAATTAAATGAGTTAAAATAATTTTTAGAATGATGATCATGAATGTAGTTCTCAGTACTAGATTTTAGAGAAAACTTTTTAAAAAAAATTATGTTAGTACCGACAACTGAAAAAATGCCATGACAATTTTTGTCTTTTTGATCTCCAGGTATACTCATTGTCAATGGATTTGCCCTGGAATCAACATGTATATTACCATGATATCACAGTTTTATAACCAATAACCATCTACACACCCCATGAACTATATTGCTATAATATTCTTCTTCATCTTAACTCTTATCATGCGTAACCCGGAATATTCCTGCTTTGACAGAGGGTATAGACAAAGTTCAGCCTGCACATATGTGCAGTTCATGCCACCTGAATATCATTTTTAAGCCAGAAAGGTGTAAATCAATTCATTTCCAAAATCAATACTAACTCACATTTGGTAACTTCCAGTGCTTCTAGCACTTTGATTTTACATTTATTTTGCAAAGATTTTTATTCAGCATGACAAGGGTTAATAAGTTTCCATTCAGAAGCTGCAGGGAACTACCCAAGAATCAAACTCATGAGGCCATATTTAAAGAAAAAAAATCAGCAATCTGATAATATTTTCAAGCCAGTACGGCCATCATTCAAGGTTAAGTAGGCCTTTACGGTTGTGTGTTTGTTCGTTTGAATAGGGTTTGAGCTGCTTTAAACAATTTTTTAAGTTGTATTGCAGTGGCTGAGCAACAGTTTTTTGTGTTGAAATGGGGTTTTACACCCCTTTCAACAATCTTTCAGTCTTATCGCAGTGGCTGGAGCACCTTACAATGGATTTCTGGTATATCTCTTACCAGCACTGTCATTATGACCTGTCCTAGCCACCTAACAACAGATTCCTGGTATTTCTCACACCAGCACTTACTATTACATCCTTTCCTAGCCTCCATCTGCTATCCTGTATAGGTTTATGATTATCAACCCATTAGTGGAGTAAGCCTTTTGGACTGCTCGGTTCTCTTATCTTTTATCTGACTTGCAGCATGGCACATTGACATGCTGTTCCAAAATTCCTGCAAGCACCTGACACAAAAGTATTCCTCTTTTTGTTTTTAACTCATTGATCAAGCCATCATGTTCCATGTCCTTCATTATTTAATGAGTTGCATTAATCAAGCATCAAGGCCACTGCTTAATGAAAACCCCAATTTCCTCTATATTTCTGATCAGTCAGGTTATTTATTTCAGGGGTTTGCCTGATTAAATTTTAATGGAACAGATTTCATAATATTTAACAACATTAAAGGATGATGAAGTCTAAAAGCAGTGCCATGAGAACTTGGTCCAGGCTCAGGAAAACTGATTTGTCTCAAACTTTAACTTTATCAACTGACTGATGAGAAAGCAGTGTTCTGTCGAGGATTTCTGATGAGGGGACAATTGTCGATCAGCCCTATTTTTTGGGGACAATTTCAAAATGAAACATACCCTCTTAAAAAGTGATCAGAGATTTCTTTAAATTACAGGATAATTCTTTCTCGTAAATAATTTCCATTTCGGTCTTAAATGAGATGTAATTGCGCATGTGCTAACAGATGGTTGCAAATGGCGGATAGTTCAAGTCATCCAATTCGTACGCCTTGAATAATCGCAAAAGCCTGGAAACTCCACACTGCTGATATTTTCTGTTTATGCAGGCTGGATTTTCAGTGTCATTCTCATATAATGTCGTGTTTGTCACTTCATACTTGTCAAGCTTAAGATCTTCTCTGTCAATTGCCTTGCCTTTTGAATTAATTTTCTCTAATTTGTACTGAACATTCAAACAGTATTCACAGAAGCAGCTTAAGAATTTCTGTCTCCTACCTGTAACAACCTCTTAAGGTCTTAGTTTCTGAAATTTATTCAAAGAAATTTCGTGTTCTTTGGTATTTTAAGCTCACCTGAGCACATCGTGCTCAAGGTGAGATTTTGTGATCATTGAATGTGCGTTGTGCATCGTCTGTCATCCGGCGTCAACAATCTTAGTGTTACACTCTAGAGGCCACAAATATGGCCCAATCTTCATGAAACTTGGTCAGAATGCTGACAAGGTCACAAGGATGAACCCTATCGAAAATGGGAAGGATCCATGCAAAATCATGGGAAAAGGGGCCTTAATGACAATTTTTAGCTCCACTGGCTGAAAGCCACTGGGGCTATTGTCATGGCGTTGTGTCCGTCGTGCGTCCGTCCGTCCGTCCGTCCGTGCGTCCGGTCGTAAACTTTTTCTTTAAGAATCTTCTCCTCAGAAACTACTGGATGAATTTCAACCAAACTTCACAGGAATGATCCTTGGGTGACCCTCTTTCAAAGTTGTTCAAGAAATTTTGATCCAATGAAAAACATGGATTTAATGGGCGTGGCTAATTTCCAAATACGGTAAAAAGTCAGTTTTCTCAGATTTTAATTGATGGATTCCAATTATATTTTACATAGATAATCCTTGGATGACCCTTTATCAGTCTACCAAAAATTATTGTGATCGGATGATGAATATGGATTTTATGGGCGGAGGTCATTTCTCTATATGTTATATAGTGGAAAATTTGAAAATCATTTTCTCAGAATATTATTGATGGATATCAACCAAATTTCACTTAAATGATCCTTGAGTGAACCTTATTCAGTCTACCAAAAATTATTGTGATTGGATGAAAAATATGTATTTTATGGGCGGAGGTCATTTCTCTATATGTTTTATAGTGGAACATTTGAAAATCATTTTCTCAGAATATTATTGATGGATATCAACCAAATTTCACTTAAATGATCCTTGAGTGAACCTTTATCAGTCTACCAAAAATTATTGTGATCGGATGATAAATATGAATTTTATGGGCGGAGGTCATTTCTCTATATAATATATAGTGGAAACTTTAAAAATCATTTTCTCAGAATGTAATTTATGGATATCAGCCAAATTTCACTGGAATGATCCTTGAGTGAACCTTTATCAGTCTACCAAAAATTATTGTGATCTGATGAAAAATATTTTTTTTTATGGGCAGAGGCCATTTCTCTTCATGTTATAAAGTGGAAAATTTGAAAATCATTTCAACATCAGTAAAACCCAAAATATCTTAAAATCTAGTCAAACCTTAGATTTGCTATTTCAAGAATTTCAAGCCTGTGGAGCGACTCAAGCCATTCATGGCTTTCTAGTCTCGTTTACACTAGAGGCCTCAAATATGGCGCAATCTTCATGAAATTTGGTCAGAATGTTGGCCAGGTTACAAGGATGTTCCTTATTGAAAATGGGACGGATCTATGCCATAACACAGGAAAAGGGGCCTTAATGACTATTTTCTTGTGTATACACTCTAGAGGCCATAAATATGGCCCAATCTTTCTGAAATTTGGTCAGAATGTTGGCCAGGTCAAAAGGATTAAGCCTATTGAAAATGGGCAGGATCCATGCCATATCACAGGAAAAGGGGCCTTAAAGATAATTTTCTTGTTTATACAGTAGATTTGTTTGTTTGAATGGGTTTTACGTCGCTTTCAACAATTTCGCAGTTATATCGCGACGGCCGGAGCACCTAACAATGGATTCCTGGTATTTCTTTCACCTGTACTACCATTACACCCTTTCCTAGCCTCCGACTGCTATCTCACATAGGTTTACGACTATTTACCCATCGGTGAGAGACAATCAGAAAGGATATTTGCCGCCACCGGGGATTGAACCCACGACTTCCAGATTGGAAGTCTTATGCCTAACCGACTGCGCTATGGTGGCGGCGGTTTATACAGTAAGAGGCCACAAGTAAGGCCCAAACCTCATGAAACTAGGTCAGAATGTTGGTCAGGTCCTAAGGTTGAACCCTATTAAGAATTGGAAGGATCCATGCCTTAATGATGATTTTCTTGTCAACACTCTAGAGGATACAAATATGGCCCAATCTTCATGAAACTTAGTCAGAATGTTGGCAAGGTCACAAGAGTTTAATCTATTGAAAGTAGGAAGGTTCCTTGCCATAACACGGGAAAAGGGGCCTTCATAAAAGTTCTTTTGTTTACACTCTATAGAGACCACAAATTTGGCCACATCTTCATGAAACTTAGTCAGAATATTTGTAAGGACGTAAGGATAATCCTTTTATGGAATGGGAAGGATCCATGCAATATCATGGCAAAAGGGCCTTAATGATTATTTCTTCTTTACTCTAGAGAGGCATTAAGTGTGGCTCAATTTGAAATTTGGTCAGAATATGTATAAGGTCAAAAAGATAAAGCCTTTAGAAAATTGGAAAGATCCCTGCCATTTCACAGGACAAGGGGCCTTGATGAAGATTTTCTTTTTTTCACTTTAGTTTCATAACTAATGTTCAAATAAGGTCTGTGTCAAGGCATATCCTTTTTCCAAAAATAACCCAAAGCAGGAAACAATTACATGATAATCATTGTTGAAAGCATTCTTGTTGACAACTGCCGATTTATTTAATGTAATGTCCAAGGGGTCAAAGAGATGCAGGTGAGCGATCTGGGACCATCATGGTCCTCTTGATTGAAAAAGTTGACATCTCTAATAATTGCCCATCCCCGAATTTGAGAAAAAATGTCTGGACATTTTTGATGTAGACTTCCCAATTTGTCCAAAAAATAGTATTAAATTAATGCAACACGTTGACAAATACAAAAATTCACGATGATTCATGATTCAGATAAACTGAGGCCCTAAACGAAAAATTCCACACATAAAAGAGGCGTAAAATAGACGTAATTATCAAGCGAATTCCTTCTCATTTTTCCCTAGGAAGCTGGTTGAAACTTTACATAGCAATGAGGCGGAAACCAAGCATAAAATAGACAGAATTTTAGGCGAATTATGTTAATTTAGCGTAATTTTTATGCCCCCGTATCCAGAGATAGGGGGGCATATTGTTTTACTCATGTGAGTCATGTCCGTCAGTCTGTCTGTCTGTTCGTCTGTCTGTCCGAAAACTTAACCTGAAAACTTAACCTTTGCCTTTTCTCCAAAAGTATTTGACATACAAAGCTGTACACCAAAGTCAAGGTCATGTGACAAAGTCAAGGTCATGTGACAAGGTCAATGTCATCTGTCAAGGTCAAACTTTAAAAAAAAATGCTGTTACGGGGGCATTCGTGTTTCACAAACACATCTTGTTTTATAATGTTATCACTTGCTAGTGGAATAACCAGGTGGAATTATTAAGAGGACTCCAGCTAGCTTTCCTCTAGTAATAGCAATGAGGGGGAAACCAAGCGTAAAATAGTCATAATTTGAGGCAAATTATGCTAATTAAGCAGAATATTTCTACAGGCGTAAATGCTTGTAGTTGAAAAACCAGGCAGAATTGATTGGTGGATCATGCCTCATTTTCCGCAAGTGAGCTGGTAAGGAACAAGGCAGAAACCAAGTGTAAATGAGACAGAATTTTATGTGAATTAAGTAAATTAAGCAGATTTTTTTACAGGAGAAATTTCTTGCTACAGGAAACCAAGACTTGCACTTACATGCATTAATCGTTAAAAGTGAATGTATAATTGGTTAGATTCTACAATAGTTTATCAATTCTTAACTAGATCTGTCACAAAACAGACAAAGATTCCCAGCGCTTTGTTCCATTTCCACAGAAGATTATTGCAGGCTGTCCAGCGTCCCTAAAATTCCTAAAAAATCCTATTTTTTTTCAGTTTGGCTAAAATTCCTAAAAAATGAAGAAAACAAGGCAAATTCCTAAAAAAGCCCTAATTTTTTCTTGCAATTCCTAATTTTCCTTGTCAGTTTTTGAAGGTCAACTGTGTGTTGATATTAAAATTTCTCAGAAATTCTTTATCAATACTTTCTTACCGTGTTAAACATGTGAAATCTTTTTTGCTCTTTTCAACTCTGCAGATAAACATTGTCATTGAGGTCAGTCATCTTGAGATTTACCACTTCAAAAAGCACAATAAGCTGAATCAATGTGCATGGACTGACAAGCTTTCTTTTCAATGTAAAAACAAAAGTAGTCTAATTGACCATTTCTATTCAACTTTAGCTCAATCTTTTTTTAATCCCAAATCTAAATATTTCATTAATATGATCATGAAGAACATTTGTCATTGAACTTAATATATTGACATAAAGTCATAAATGTGTTCATAAGTTTCCTTTAACCCCTCTACTGGGCAAAATGTTGGCCTAACCTTTCTCTGGCGTTATGAAAGTGGTTATGTTATGGTGAAGACAGTTTCTGTGAACATATACCGTATAAGCATTTTAAGTACCTTAGTGACTACATGTATTTGCTTCTTACCCATTTTCAAGAAAAAAACTTTGGCTAAAATTCTCCAAATCTGCTTGAGAAATAATTCTTACACACATGCAAAGATAAACAGCCTTATTGAATAATAGCAACAGGTCAGTGAAGTGAGTCTCAAGTATAATTTCCTTGATAGTTGTATGATTTTAGTGAAGTCTACTGATTATGGTGGTATTTTGTAAAATGTACATATGAGAGGACTCCTTTTGGAAAGGTATTTCTTATGCAATCAAAGGGTCACAAATTTAACTAATTTTTTCTCAACAAATGGTCTTGGCAATGAAAAAAGATCTTATATAATGTAATAATTTTATTTTTTTGTCTTTCATGTTAAGACAGAGAGAGCCTTTGTTTTATCTTTCATATTTTTGGTGAACGAACGTCGTTCACCAGTGTTATATACCATGTCAGGAAAATCCTGTTGGATGTTAATACATTTGAAATAAAGTAGCGCCTCTTAAAATTCAATTTAGAATCTTTCAACATTTTTCTCCGCAAAATCACTTTTTATTTCTTAAATGGCGTGTTTCTAGTTTTCTTTATCAAGTGAAGATAATGAAAATTCGCCTTGAAAAACACAATATGATCTTTCAATGTTAATCAAGGGAATTTTTGATCGGCGTAAGCTTGTCGAGAGTTTAAAGCAAAAACAAAGTTTGTGTCTAAACACCGAAGAGACAGATACTATGTTTTTGACCCAAGCCTTCGCTGGTGCAACTTGTAGTAATTAGCCGGAAATACGTGTTTATCTAGGTCGTGTCCTCTTGAACTTACATTCGGCAATACTCGGGCGATCTCCGACGGCTCCGAGTTAAATGTAGGTTACAGGAATCGGCCGAGTTGAGACAAATGACACATCAAGACACCTTGTGTCATTAGAACGCGGTTTTACATAACTTTTCAACTAGCGACAGTCAGTCTCGAGACGGGTTTTAAGAATGATTCGACATGTGTTTTACATGTACAACCTTTCTTGTATCTTTTATTTGAATAGGGGTGAACGTCGCTCTTAAGATTTTTCTGTAAAATTGCGTTGGCTGAAGTAGGGCTTATTCCCAGCAAAAACGTTTCGTATTCGTCTATCTCAGAAGCGAATATTGCCGAATACCAAATGCGACAGGCACGGGAGATATTTCATTGGGGCCATTCTACTTTGCATTTTTATGCCCCCGTATCGAGAGATCGGGGGCATATTGTTTTACTCAAGTCCGTCTGTCTGTCTGTCTGTCTATCCGTCTGTCCGTCCGTCTGTCTGTCCGTCCGTCCGTCTGTCCGTCCGTCTGTCCGAAAACTTAAACCGAAAACTTAAACTTTGCCTTTTCTCCAAAAGTATTTAACATACAAAGCTGTACACCAAAGTCAAGGTCATGTGACAAGGTCAAGGTCATCTGTCAAGGTCAAACTTTAAAAAAATGCTGTTCCGGGGGCATTCGTGTTTCATTTCAATCTGTAAAACCATATCATTTCAAAATTCTATTTGAAAATTAAATAAATGATAGCTAAATATTCAACCCTAGATACCACTCCAATTGACGAGTATATATTGCCGTGGTCAAGGGGGGACCAGATCCGTCATGCACTTGTTTACAATTCGACAGGCGGGTTTAGTTGTTAAATTATTCGGAAAAGTCATTGCGTTTTTTACAGAAATCATAAAAATCTTAATCGATGAATAAAAACTGGTTCCATCCTTTCCAAAATACGTTTAGAATTGGTTAACTACAGTTTAAGAAAAATCTAGCTCCGAGAAGAAAAGTCTAATATCAGCCGCAATACTGTAATAAGATATCTATAGTGAGTGATTTTACAAGCATCCAAACTCTTGAATGTAAACAATAGGTTCTCGTGCAAAAAATAAACCGACAATTGTAAGGATTCTCAATTCTTATTGGGAGGAAAGTCGGGAGGAAAAAAACAGGGTATTATACTTAAACTATTTGTTCATGCAATTATTACCTCCCTTTAAAAAAATAAACTTCTTAAATAAGATTCTTATTCGCTTTTGAAGTGGAAATTACGTTACAAAAATAATATTTATAAAGACTGTAAGTATGCAATTTACTATGAAGCAATTATTTAATATAAAAAGTTATACTTTAATTTCTAAACCTTAAACAGAAATTATCTATGAATTATACTAATAAGGCACTATACCTCCTTTAACCTATACTCGAATCCCAACCCAGGCAGGATTTTTCAACTAGAAGTGAACTGGTAAGAAACCCAGAGGTAGCTTCGCGAGTATCAGTGCTTTACACTGGGCACAATAAAGAACCAAGGAGGTCTTTTCGTAGAAGAGCTAGGGGCGTATGAACCCGGATCTCCTCGTATCCGCTTCTTTCTCTCTCATGGTCCTTACCATATATGCCTAGAGCACGGAGGGACCTTAATCCTACAAACACACACTTTAACCTATACGACCAGCACTATTAGCTCAGTTGGTAGAGCACCGGACTTCAAAACCATTGAAGTTCGACCGCGTGGGTTCGGTTCCCGGGCTGGTACACTAACAAAAACTACTTGTCTTTCGGATGAGACGTTAAACCGAGGCCCCGTGAGACGGTGCTTTACACCGAGCACGTTAATGAACCATGGCGGATCTCAGCAGTAGATTCGTCATATATCCTTGCACTATACCCCGTAACAACTAACCGTCTCCTGGGGGCGTCGCTCATAAGGGCATATGCTACGGTATAGACGATAAATAAACGGAAATACACACTTTAACCTATACCTAAATATTTCTCATCCTGCAGTGTTATAAAATTGAACAACGACATAAGTGTCAACCACGGAAGTGGTTTTGGCTTCAGATATGATCGAAATGAATCTCTCAGGTTATGGTTCAAAATACTATTAATAAGTTAACAAATCATAACTTTAAACAATGAGTACAGTTCAGGACTGACTGATATTCATAGGTGTTTCTTTGGTTGGTACTCAAACACCTTTTCATCCTCTGAGAAGAAACAAAGATAGATAAAAAAAAAGTTAAATCAAATACAACAAATTTACTTGAAATAAGCTTAAACATGATAACAATTACTTTTGTAAAAACAAACACCATTGGATATAGGTTGAAGACAGTTTTAGATAGGATTAAATCGTTCTCTGCATTTATGTTTAATTAATAAATGTACCTATTTCAAGTGTGTAAAAGAAATTTTCACAGAGTAACAACTCATATTCTAACAAATATTTTTCTAACAGGATTTTCCCCATCTTTCCCTTTCTTTGAATTTGCATTGAAATTTCCGAACAACGGAAATTTTGTCAAGACAATTCCCCCCCTTTTTTTTTTAAATTATTTTTACATTCATAGTTTCTCTTTTCTAATTGAATTCAATATATAATTCTAGAATGCCATCAGGTTCGTTCACCATCAGTACTTTCAGTGCTTTGATTCTATATATAGACAATATTTTTTCCCAAGCACTTCATAACCATGCTGGTGATATTTGAATCACTATGCCATATAATTGGGTATAAAAGGGCTAAACTAAAATGACAACAGTGTCATTCAGTCCAAATTTTTCTAAGAGTTATCCATGATAATATGCATTCGCCCACATTACTGTTTACATGTCACTTTTTTTGCCTGAATAGTGAAAAAACATTCTGAAATTCTATTGCAATGCATGTATAATAATCAGAGCTGTGTTGTGTCTCTATAGACCTGTATATGTGAGGTGCTAATAGATCTTTGAATGCCGTCATCAAATTTTGTTTTGAATAAATTAAAATTCTGTGGGACGTTTAAAAAAAGTCTTGTCCGAGTTTTAACCATTAACTGTTATTATGTTAAGAGCAGGCAGTTGGCTTAGATCAAACTGCATGTCTGGGCAGGCTGTTCTAAGTCTATATTGTCTGCCAAAGCCTTTACTGACAATATATAGGATATGTCTTGAACAGTATAGGGGTTAACTTTCATTCATGTGAGAGACAAAAGAATAGAAAAATGTCTATGTCTTTATCTTTAGTTGTTGAGCTTAACCAGAATATACGGAATTTATATTTTTCATGCCATATTCAACAGAATACTTGAAGCAATGATACTGTTTGATTCTTTTATTGTATTAACATTAAATCTAGCGAGTTTTCTCCTATGAATCATGAAATATTCTGTTAATTCTGATTTTTAAAATTCCATTATCCTAATTTTTCCGATTTTTGTCCCTAAAATTAGCCCTTATTTTTCCACAAGAGGTGCTGGACAGCCTGTTATTGGACAAAGTTCAAATGTGACCTTGACCTTTAATCTTTGTAACTAAAAACAATATGGCACATCCTTGAGTCATGGACAACAAATGTAAAAAGTTCAATTATTCAAGGATACTTTGTTTTTTATGTTGGAGCACGGAAACAAAGGTCTAAGAAGGGATAGATAAACATGGTGAAAAATAAATCTTGACATGGTTAAATGTAGTATACAAAACAAGATCTTGACACACTATTCAGACAACAGACACAGCATGATCCCATAACCTCACCTTTAGCACTTAGTGTTCTGCTGAGATACAGAACTCAACTTAATTGATTTTTAGCTCACCTGAGCACATCGTGCTCAAGGTAAGCTTTTGTGATCATTGAATGTCCATCGTCGTGCATCGTTCGTCGTCAGGCATCAACAATTTTAGTGTTTACACTCTAGAGGCCACAAATATGATCCAATCTTCATGAAATTTGGTCAGAATGTTGGTCAGGTCACAAGGATGAACCCTATTGAAAATGGGAAGGATCCATGCAAAATCAAGGGAAAAGGAGTCTTAGTGGCAATTTTCTTGTTTACACTCTTGAAGCCACAAATATGGCCCAATCTTCATAAAACTTGGTCAGAATGTTTGCCAGGTCACAAGGATGAACCCTATTGAAAATGGGAGGGATCCATCCCATATCATGAGAAAAGGGGCCTTATTGACAAATTCCTTGTTTACGCTCTAGAGTCCACAAATATGGCCAGAATTTCATGAAACTTTGTCAGAATGTTCCCCAGGTCTCAAGGATGAACCCTATCGAAAATGGGAAGGATCCATTCAAATCAAGAGAAAAGGAGACAATTTTCTTGTTTACACTCTAGAGGCCACAAATATAGCCCAATCTTCATGAAGCTTGGTCAGGATGTTGGTCAGGTCACAAGGATTAATCTTTTCGAAAATGGGAAGGATCCATGCCATATCAAGGGAAAAGGGGCTGTAATGATAATTTTCTTGTTTATGTTCTAGAGGCCACAAATATGGTCCAATATTCATGAAACTTGGTCAGAAAGTTGATCATGTCAAAAGGATGAATCCAATTGAAAATGGGATGGATCCATGCCATATCAAGGGAAAAGGGGTCTTAATGATTATTATTCTCATGTTACGCTCTAGAGGCCAGCCATTTTTTCTGGTCCAAACTTCATGAAACTTGGTTTTATTTTATCTTCTTTATGACATCTGCCTATTTAATTGATTTGACGTCCTAGGGTTCCAAAAGACTCAGGTGAGCGATCTAGGATCTGGTCCTCTTGTATATATTCTCAAGGTATAAAAAATAGGTCATCCTTTTATGGACACACTCAAATTCATATTGAGGGTTTCAATAAGATGTTTATAAGTTTGACCTTGAAGAATGCCTTGACCTTGATCGATGACCTTGAATTATCTGCTTTGTTCAAGTAAAATATGAGCATTGTCAATTCAAAAGTGTTGAAGCTATAGGAAAATATTCGGTTTCAGGTTAAGTTTTGGCAGACAGACAGACTCAGTAAAACAATATGCCCCCTATCTTATTGATGCAGGGACATAAAACTGTCTGTTAACTCAAGTCACTTGTTTTCAAGCCCCCGAGTAATGAAAACATTGTCGAACATAGCAATTTCTCCTTTTCCCTACATACTAGGTGTAACCCACAATTAAATATTCGACTACGTTGGGATTCGAACCCGAGACCTCTACATCTCAAAGGCTTTGCTATAAAAGCTAGCTTGTATGGCAAGGCAGTATAAATACCCCTTATACTCAACCCAGCTACATACAACCCCTGGACAATTAAGACTCTTCCAAGAATCCTTAATTCAACATCATCAACTACCTAATCACATAACCACCAACTCATGTGGGTTTTTTACGGTGGGTGCCAAATGTAACCCACAATTAAATATTCGACTCCGTTGGGATTCCAACCCGGGACCTCTACATCCCAAAGCGAATGCTCTACCAAGTGGCTATGAAAGCTAACTAGTTTGTAGGGCAAGGCAGTATAAACACCCCTTATACTCAACCTGGCTACACTAGGTACATGTATTAATATTTCAGAGTACAATCGCTTTGAATTCTAGCTTCTTTGGAATTTACCTAAATGAACAATTACTCCATTCATTCCAAAATCAGGGTTCAACACTTTTTAGCCTTCAGCATGCAGGACCTTTATGTCCTAAATCTTAGAATATCTCCCTGATAATAACAAGTCCTTGATGGAGACTATATTCATTGATGAACACCCCTCCTATAAAAATGCATATAACAAGCAATAACTTCTTTTCTCACAATGTTTTCCTCAGTGGAATGAAACTCTATGTGTGGAAAAGAAACAACGAAAATAACATGATTTGGTAAACAAGAGCACAGCATGCCAGTACCGGCAATCTGCTGCAGGTGCTAGATAATGAAAAAAATCTAAGACAAAAGGGGCATAACTCTTACGAAAGAAATGCTATAGTTATACCCTTAAGTCTTGATAGCTATTGTGATAGTGAACACATGCCAAATTTCAAGGTTCATATCTATATTAACAGGAGGAGATATGCCAAATTTCAAGTTCATATCTTCATTAACAAGAGATACAACCAAGATTTAAGTTTGTCAATTGCCAACACATACGCCAATACTAATGCAAACAACACCAATGTGATAATAATACCTTGATGTTTTTTTGTTAAACAGCCAAGCTGAAAATCTTGGACAAGTACAATAGGCCTGAAGTGCCTTTGACACGGTGGTTACTATCATTCCTCCCTAAGATCTACAGGTCCTAGGACAAGTTTTAAGTATTGATCACTGAAAATCCACAGTTACGAGCCAGGAGCTCTGCTATACACTAGCCCAATTTTTACATTGACCTTAGAGCTATATATCAAAATTTTATTTGAATGGCACAATTACTCAGACTTTAGATCTGTGTACTCAGACTTTAGTTCTGTATTTTGTTCAATCTTTACCCTATTTTGAGTGTGCTCAAAGGGAATGGATTGATGAAACATTTTGAGTGAGTACCCACAACATATTATTTAATGAATAATACAAATTTTCATTTTGAAAGGGAAATCAACAGCTCTGTGGGCGCCAATGCTTGGCTAGATGATCCAGATAAAAAAATCTTAGTAAAATAGGGGCATATCACACAGTTGTCCACAGTAGATCATATAGTGAACACATATTATGGGAAGTTTCAAGCAGATCTCTATACAATTGTATTTAAGTAATGACAGAGATACAAGGACAGCATGATGAAGAACTTCAATTTTTGTGTTCTAGAACAGCAAAAAAGGAATGAAAACTTTCACATAAGAAGAAGGATAAATTTATACATTATTTAATTGTACTTCCAAAAATTTTCAAATTTCTTTATTATCAGTCTCCAAATTATTCTTGATATTCAGCCATTTCTGTTGAGTGTATCCTCTCTGAAAATTCCTCATCTATATTTCAACCATTTTTGTCCACAATGTAAATGACCATCAACCCAGACTGGAATTAACATAATTATTCTGAAAAGTAAACAGAAAAATTATCACATTACTTGGCCCAAAACTAAAAAACTTTTTGCATGCTCTAATGAGAATATTCTCAAAATATAGCTTGATATCAAAGCTATTATTTTGTATGCACATAAAAGATAACATAAATAAGTTCTAAACAACAACTTATTAATTTCATTTTTAGCTTGGCTGTTTTTGGAGAAAACCCGAGGTATTGCTATAGCCTCCGTGTCGTCGTTGTCGTCGTCAGTGTCATCGTGCGAAAACTTTGACATTTTGTTATATCTCTGGTTCTCCTGAAGGCATTCACTTGAAACTTGGCACACATGTTCACCATCAAAAGCGCAACCTTTACTATCAAGGAGGATAACTCTAGATGCATTTTGTGCAAATTATGCCCCTTTTTCGACTTAGTTTTTTTCCCACCATCCAGCACTTGACAGCCCAGCGTAGGCACCCATAGGCGGTGCTCTTGTTTATGTTCCACATTTATTTAGATTCTAGATTTAGTCCACAACTAATTTTCTTTTGAAAACCAGAAATGTTTAAGTTCTTGATAAATTTCTCATTTTATTTGGCAAAATGAGATATCTTTGCTTATGATATTCTGAACCAGAATTATCCCTACAAGGGTTATTTGGCAGTTTATCCATTTGTAAATCTGTGGTCTTTGACAATCCCAAATTGAGTAACCATATGATTTCTACACACTTTGTGCTCAAATATTTACTAAACCTAATTCCAAATAATTAAAGCGTCAAATTGTGGAAAAACTTTAACCATATTCACTGTATGATTTGTATAAGGCAAAAAGTATCAAATCAATGTATTTAGGATGTTGAGCAAAATTTTTTGTGTTGAAAATATTGGGTGTCATCTATGTGTCATACCTGAAATATTCTGTGGGGCAAACTCAAGCCTCAGCAAATTGGTTGTTAGAATACAGGGAAAAAATCAATGATATGGTAATTTGAAAAAGAAAATGAAAATGCACCCAATGATTTTAAGTGAAATGGATTTGTAAATACCTTTCATACATGCTTGATGCAATCTTGTTAGTTTTCATAACCCATCTTCTCTCAGTACTGATGGTAAGTGGCTTATTTTGTTGATCTTTTGATCCTTGAAAGTCCTTAAATCAGGTCTTCTGCCCCAAGCTGTTCTGTAAGATGATAGGCTGCCTTCTCATGGCCTCTTTTAACAGTTAATCAGCCCAGCATAATTCCAAAAGGTTCAGGAGGACAAACTTTGTCTTGAAATTAGAAATAACGCTTGTAAGTGGTCTATACAGTAAATACACACTTGGAATATTCATTCATATATAAGGTGATTGCTTTAAGTATTATTGTAACTTATATTGTGAATAGAATGCATAGTGCTCTAAATAAGCATAATTTCAGAAATTACATCTGGAAAATCAGACTCTGACATGAAAAAAATGAGAGATTTAAGAAAAAGCACTATTATTTGACCCCTGAGGTTTATCGATAATCAACGCGAGCATACATTATATCTGACAAAAATAAGTAATGTGTAACATATATTGTATTTGACAGTCGCTATAACTACCATCTTTGATTATGCGATCTTGTCAGGTTAGCAACGCGTCATTACAGCTTCTGTCATTCTCTTTCTTTGTCAGATACAGATCGCAAGGGTCCTTTGATAGGCCTTTTGAAACAAATGAAATTCAAATCAGGGGAATATTCCTAAGGTCAAACAAACTTCATACAGCTCAGACCAATAAAATTTCGAAATATTGCTTTGTAAGAGTCTAGAATAGATCTATGGGTAATTTATTTGAAGTGTAAAAGGCGCTACTGGAAAACATTTCTGAAAGGTTAATCGACTCCCCTCTTATATAAATGGCATCCTCAAAGAATGCGGGAAATCCCAATTACGTCATTTAAAAGTTGTCTGCAACAACATGTCTGATGAGAGAGCCGTCATAGCGCAGTTGGTAGCGCATTGGACTGTCAATCTAGAGGTCCCAGGTTCGATCCCTGACGGCAGCACTCATTCTTTCCGACTACTTGTCCCTCACCAATGGGTTGATAATCGTAGACCTATGTGAGATAGCAGCTGGAGGCTAGGAAAGGATGTGGTGGTTGTACTAGTGAGAGAAATACCAGGAAACCATTGTTAGGTGCTCCAGCCGCTGCGATATAACTGAATTATGTTGAAAGCGGTGTTTAACTCCATTTAATCAATCAATCAATCTGACGAGAGATTTGAAAAGGACAAAGTCTTTTTTTGTCTTAGTTATTCAGATAATTCGGCAAAAGTTTAAATATATTAATAAGTTTAGGTTCAACTGCCAGAACATTTTTTTGCACACTACCTAGAATGTTTGTCACCCTTGGAACGACAGGGGGTTGGTGGGGGAAATAAAGCTGCATTAATTTCCGCTATATTTCCAAGGATACCAAAACATTGTAACTAAAATTTGGGTAAGCACCATTTCCTAGGTCCATCACGCAAGAAACATCTACAGAGCAATTCCAAATAAAAACTTCAGTTTCTCGTATAAGTTTCCAAAATTTATATAAAGAAATAAAGGGTGATTGTGCAACCAAACTTCTTACTTACAGCTTTAAGTTTAAGCTAAAAGTTATAGTGCTTTGAAGTTTATATTTAAAGACCAACCAATAATAATGGACCTTGGGAACAATTAAACTAATTCAAACAAGGAATGGAGCATTTACAAAGTGTGTAGGAAAGGGAGGCGTTTGGAGGAGGGAATTCCTTAGTTTGTAAAAAAATTCCTGAAATTCCAACATAGAATTACAAAAATTCCTGATTTTGGCCCTTATTGAGAGCACTGTACAATATACTCTAGAAAAAAACATGTGGCTTAAAAAGGATATAGGGTCCAAAATTTATTGGTACAAATCTACATAAATCAATACAATTTTATATATCTGTAACAGTGCTATAAAATTTGAAATCTTGTGTTGCACCATTCGGCATGATATTGCACTATTTGTCACAATAATTGAAAGTCGATAGAATTTGTCATCAGAAGCAATTTCTTCATAAAGTTTGATCATAATCATTTGGCTTAATGGATAAGACTTTATCTAAACACATTGCCTGCTTAAGCATTCTCTTCATAAAAGATGTTAGATCACTATCATATGGTTTCGTTGATCAGAATTTTATCTATTAACACATTGTACAGTACACTGCATGCTGAGCTGTCAGCTAATTTTATTATCAATGCAAATTTATGTTATCTTGATAAGTTTGAAGGCTGGTCACTCCAAGATTAATTAAGATCATCCTATGATATTCTTGATGTAGATTGGATAATCATGTCTAAATTTTCATTGGTCAACATTTATCATCTTTATATCTTACAATTTCATTGGTTGTGTTAATCTTTTAGGTTTAAATAATAAGAATGTTGATTGCTAGTGAGATTTAGTTTTAAGTTAGGAATGGAATAAGTTAGAAGTTGTAGTGAAAGAAAATCTAAGAACTTTGAATTAAGAAATAGTAAGTATAAATTATCAGTGCTTGTCTAACTGTAATATCATTTGCAAAAACATAGTGACTACTTGAATAAAAGAAATATAGAACGAAATTGAACTTTATTGAATTATTATGTTGAACCAAATACTCACGCCAAGCGAGTTATGAAACAATGCGATAAAAGGATAAATTCCCCAACCAAAACTCCCCAAAGCCTGATCGGGGAAACGACCCTCGGTAACATATCCATTTCATATAATTCTTCTATACCTTTGGGGTAACAAGGTTTAATATGGGTTTAAAAATATTTGGAATCATGATTTTTGGCTTAATTCATTTAAACCATGGTATCATTTTTAGCTCGGCTGTTTTCGGAGAAAACCCGAGGTATATGCTATAGCCTCCGTGTCGTCGTTGTCGTCGTCGTCGTGCAAAAACTTTGACATTTTGTTATATCTCTGGTTCTACTATAGGCATTCACTTGAAACTTGGCACACATGTTCACCATCAAAAGACCAACCTATACTATCAAGGGGGATAACTCTATTTGCATTTTGTGCAAATTATGCCCCTTTTTCGACTTAGATTTTTTCCCACCATCCAGCACTCAACAGTTGAGCGTAGGCACCCGTAGGCAGTGCTCTTGTTATATTTTTGCATTCGAATCAGAAGGACTTGCTATTTACCGAGTTAGAAGTTGTCTTATATTTGTAAATAACTTGTATTTAGCCCTACAGACAAGATTCTATTAAAAAATCATCAAATCTAAGCTTTTCACATAACTTCTATGTGCTATTCTTCCCAATGTGGAAGGAAATAAGGCAAAAGATCATTTCAAACGGAAATTCCATTTAAAAACGGCAGCCATTTTGGATTGTGATTTCTATAGACTGGAGACTTGGTCATTTTTAGACTTGCAAATTATTAAATGTATTCTTTTGGGTAAAGTAAATAAGCACATAGATATTTTTTGAAAAATATTTTCAGTAACTGTAGTTGTATTTAAAGATAATTACTAAGAATAAGAAGATTTTTTGTGAGTATATTAAGACTTTTTTTAAGGGGGGGGGGGGGGGGGGGGGGGGGAGGAATCATCAAATCTCAGTTTTTCACATAACTTCTATGTGCTATTCTTCCCAATTTGGAAGGAAATAAGGCAAAAAACCATTTCAAACGGAAATTCCATTTAAAAACAGCAGCCATTTTGGATTAGGATTTCTATAGACTGGAGACTTGGTCATTTTTATAACCCCGTATCGAGAGATCGGGAGCATATTGTTTTACTCCTGTCTGTCTGTCAGTCAATTCTTCCGTCTGTCCGTCCGTCCGTCTGTCCGTCCGTCCGTCTGTCTGAAAACTTAACCCGAAAACTTAACCTTTGCCTTTTCTCCAAAAGTATTTGACATACAAAGCTGTACAACAAAGTCAAGGTCATGTGACAAGGTCAAAGTCATCTGTCAAGGTCATTTTTCGATGTTAAATTTGTAAAAGATTATAACATTTGCTCTAGCTTTGAAATGGTAAGTGATATAGCATTGATATTTTACTTATGAATTGCTAATGACAAAGCCTTTTGGTGGATAGTTAAGTCAAGGTTATTTGCCAAGGTCAAGGTCATTCTTTGAAGGTCACTGATTTCAACATAAAACATTTTTCAGTTATACTGCGGCATGAATTTTCCCCACAGTAATTTTTTCTTTCACATGAAATGTTTAAGTTAGAAAAATACACCTCTAACAAAAGTTTAAGTTATTTTAGGCTTGCCGAAAGTGTCTTTCCACCCCCATAAAAATGCTGAGTCTGTAAAATCCATCTCTAGAAAAAGTTAAAGTTTTGCAGTACCCCTGTAAAACTTAATAGCAATTTGATTCCGTTTTGAAATCATTTTATGCCGTAATTCCTGCTGTATTCAGCCAGTATTTATGATGTAGCAGAGATGTAAATTAAACTTACACCTGAGTTAAAAGCGTAAATGACCATTTCCACTTCATTTTGGTCTAATTTACTCCTATTTTTCAAGCGGAATCTGCTACATTTTTCGTATGGGCTGTGTCCACTGTGTGTCTGTGCATCTGGTTGTTAACTTTCTCTTTAAAAATCTTCTCAGATACTGCTGGATGGATTTCAACCAAACTTCACAGGAATGATTCTTGTGTGACCCTTTTTCAAAGTTGTTCAAGGATTTTTGATCCAATGAAAAGCCAGGCTTTAATTGGCACGGCTATTATTTCCATATATGGTATGTGATTTTTCTCAGAATCTTACTGATGGATATTAACAAAATTCCACTTTTATTATCTTTGACCATTTATCAGTCTACAAAAAATTATTGGGATCAGATGAAAAATATGTCCATCTAACTGATGGACATAAACAAAATTTTACTAGAATGATCCTGTAGCGACCCTTAATCAGTCTACTCAAAATTATTGTAATCAGATGAAAAATATCTCTATTATGGGAGGTCAAATTTCTCAATATGGTATAAAGTGGAAACTTAGAAAGTCAGTTCCTCAGAATAAAATTGATGGATATTAACAAAATAATAACAATATTTCACTTGAATTATCCCTAAGTGACCCTTTATTAGTCTACAAGAATCATTGTTATCTGATGAATAAAATCTCTTTTATTGGCTGAGGTAATTTCTCTATTATTATGTTATTTAGTGGAAAGTTTGAATATCATATTCCCAGAATCTGATGGAAACCAACCAAATTTCACATGAATGATCCTTTAGTGACCCTTTTTAAGTCTGCTCAAAATTATTGTGATCAGATAAAAGATCTGATTTTTATGGGTGTAGAGCATTTCTCTATATATGTTATTTCATAATAGTAGAATAGTAAAATTGATGACTGAGACTTGATGAAGATTGATTAATATTCTATCAAGCCAGTGTTTCTAAGAGTTTTCAGCCTCCGAAGGTCATGGTCATTCTTTAAAGGGTGAATGATGACTATGATACTTTTTCTATAACTCGGATGGGTGTTTGGCATTACCAATCTAGGATGGGCGTTTGCTCAGTTTGCTTCAGTATACTAGAAAAATAAATTGTTACTTTATCTGTTTCCATCCACAAATCACAGTGAATGGATAGTCTGTGTGCTTTGCCCACTAAGTAACATAAAGAATATTACCAATTTCTCCAATAACTGAAGTAATGTAATATTTTCATTTGTAGGCAATGTCAATATGTATTTAAAAACCATAATTACGTCCTAGATGACTCCATACTGTGGTAAAGCTGGCCTTGTGTTAAAAATTCCCCGCATGTAGCGTAATTATTATTAGAATATTTTCACCAAGTTCACTATTTTTAACGGATGATATGGCTGATTTTGCCGTATTGAAACAACTATAACTCAGCCCACTTTCATATAACTCATTCAGAAATTTTCACACTATTTCTACAGGTGGATCAAAGGGATTAACACTTTCTTGATCTGAAAAACACACCCATCTTCTGAAATACAACCCATATTGTTGGCCAGTTCATTATGCCAAGATTGAAGGATAAGGTGACTGGTCAACTCGGCCCATCGGCAACTCGGCCCAATGTATAACTCGGCCCCATTTTCATCTTTTGCCAAAACCTTCTTATTTTTGGTTATTTATTCAGTATTTTTATTACAAATCAATAGTATTCAATCTTCAGCATCAGAAAATTAAAAAGTTGAATTAGAATTTTATGATCATTCTTAGAATCGTACATAATCAAACTATGAATCGATAAAATATTTCTAAAAAGACAAAAAACATAGATTTGAAATAATAAAGATAATTCCAGTAAGGTATATAAGCATCGTTTTTAACAAAACTTGTACATTTGTAATGAAAAAAATCTATGTTATTATAAACTATATACTCGGGCCGAGTTGACCGGGCCAAGTTATTCATTGGGCCGAGTTGACTGGTAACTGAAGGATAATGGAGGTAACATTCTCTGATAATCTCTTACATTTAAGGATATCCCCAAGAGAAGAAAAAATGCCAATCCCACGATTTTTGATGGGATGTTTCATGCTGACATCGGACGGTAACTTCAGGCATTGCCTGGGTAGAATGGATGATTGGCCCACTATTAGATGAAGTAGAGATGTGAACCATACTATCATTGTCCATATTGGAGCTACTAACAGTGTTCTCCGTACTTTGTTGACAACTATCTTCTGTATTACTCTCCCAATTTAATTGAAAGGTGGAAATAAATACATTTTTTCATAATTTCCCCAATTTAATGTAAATGCATCCTCTGCAAAAGCTGAATTATCTGGGTAAAACAACACATATTTCTCAGGAACACATTAGATTTTAATTTCCATTCCATGTCATTATTGAAGCTTCTCAAAAGTCAGTCGGCCTCATACCTTCAACAAAAGTAGCACTTATCCATAATTTCTTTTGGATAGCTGAAACCATAAATCCTTACATAAACTATGTAACTTTTCGATTCGACCCCAAAAATTATTTGTATACGACATTGCCACTGTATTATCCATATAGATTCTTACATGACAATTATGCATTTTCTCCATTAATGTTTGAAGTACTAGAAAGGCCCCTTTCAATAAATTAATATGTTTCTCCCTATCTAAATCCTGCCACTGCCCTTTCACCATTTCCCATGTGGTGTCATTCAATCCATCATACCCTTGCTGACTTGCATCACTATGACAAATCACCACAGGATCAGGCACATGAATTTTCTTATAACTACTAGCAAGATTATCTTCCCACCAATTTAAATTCATTCTAATTGAGCAAGTTACTTGTATAGAAGCATCAAAATTCCCTTTGTTTTTCTAGCTCACCTGAGCACAAAGTGCTCAAGGTGAGCTATTGTGATCGTAGAATGTCCGTCATTAGTCGTGCGACGTGCGTCGTCTGTCGTCCACAATTTATTTAAACATCTTCTCCTCCTAAACCAGTGGGCCAATCTTGATGAAACTTGGCAGGGATGTTCCTTGGGTCAAGCTCTACCAAAGTTGTTCAAATAAATGAAATCCACCCTTAACTTTCCCTTTACCATTACAAAAAGGGTGAAAATATGAAATTCTTCTCTGAAACCAGAAGGCAGACAGCTTTCATATTTGGTATGTAGCATCATTGAGTGGACCTATACCAAGTTTGTTCATATCAAGACCCTTGGGTCATATTTGGGCTTTGCCCGGGCCAAACCCTTTTTACATAGAATCAATGAGCGAAAATCTTTAAAAATCAACTTCTCTGAAACCAGATGGCAGACAGCTTTCATATTTGGTATGTAGCATCATCTAGTAGACCTCTACCAAGTTTGTTCATATCAAGACCCTAGGATCATATTTGGGCTCCACCTGGGCGCAACGCTTTTTACATAGAATTAAAGAGTGAAAATCTTCAAAAATCTTCTTCTCTGAAACCAGAAGACAGACAGCTTTCATATTTGGTATGTAGCATCATCTAGTAGACCTCTACCAAGTTTGTTCATATCAAGACCCTAGGATCATATATGGGCTCCTCCCGGACGCAACGCTTTTTACATAGAATTAAAGAGGGAAAATCTTTTAAAATCTTCTTTAATCGAAACCAGAGGGCACACTGCTTTCTATTTAAGCTCCACTGGCTGAAAGCCACTGGGGCTTTTGTCATGGCATTGTGTCCGTCGTGCGTGCCTCCGTCCATCCGTCCGTGCGTGCGGTCGTAAACTTTTTCTTTAAAAATCTTCTCCTCAGAAACTACTGGATGAATTTCAACCAAACTTCACAGGAATGATCATTGGGTGACCCTCTTTCAAAGTTGTTCAAGAAATTTTGATCCAATGAAAAACATGGATTTAATGGGCGTGGCTAATTTCCAAATATGGTAAAAAGTGAGTTTTCTCAGATTCTAATCAATGGATACCAATTGAATTTTACATGAATGATCCTTTGGTGACCCTTTATCAGTCTACAAAAAGTCATTGTGATCAGATGGAAAAATCTTTTTTTTTGGCGGAGGTCAATTCTCTATATGTTATATAGTGGAAACTTTGAAAATTAATTTCTCAGAATATAACTGATGGATATCAACCAAATTTCACATGAATGATCATTGAGCGACCCTTTATAAGTCTACAAAAAATCATTGTGATCGGATGAAAAATATGCATTTATGGGCAGAGGTCATTTCTCCATTTGTTATATAGTGGAAAATTTGAAAATCATTTTCTCAGAATCTAATTTTTGGACATCAACCAAATTTCACTGGAATGATCCTTGGGTCACCCATTATCAGTGTACCAAAAATTATTTTGAGTGGATGAAAAAATATGTATTTCATGGGCGGAGGTCATTTCAGTAGAACCCCAAATATCTAAAAATCTAGTCAAAACATTTATTTGTTTTTACAAGAATTTCAAGCCTGTGGAGCGACACAAGCCATTCATGACTTTCTAGTTGGTATGTAGCATAATCTAGTGGGCCCCTAAACCAAGTTTATTTATATCAAGACCTTTGGATCATAATTGGGCTCCAACTGGGTGCATCCCTTTCAGCTCATCTGACCACGAAGGGTGAAAATAGGAAAACTCTCAAAAATCTTCTTCTCTGAAACCAGTAGGCAGACAGCTTTCATATTAAGTATGTAGCATCATCTTATGGACCTCTTCCAAGTTTGTTCATATCAAGACCCTGGGGTTTTATTTGGGGTCCATCCGGTGCATCCCTTTTTACATAGACTCGAAGAGGCATATCTGTCTTGCTCTTCGCTGAAAATATTCCATGGTATTGATCTCAGGCAATTATCTTCTTTTTGACATCTGCCTATCTAATAAATGTGATGTCCCAGGGGTCAAAGAGACTCATGCAGGTGAGCGATCTCGGACCATCTTGGTCCTCTTGTCTCAATTCTTTGTCCTTGATGTGTTCCAAATCTTTGTAATATAATGGTGCTAGTTGGACATGTCACCTGGTTAGCTTGCCACCATTTTTAACTCACCTGAGCACGAAGTGCTCAAGGTGAGCTATTGGGATCGTAGAATGTCCGTCGTCAGTCGTGCCTCATCCATCGTCCACAATTTCTTTTAACATCTTCTCCTCCTAAACCAGTGGGCCAATCATGATGAAACTTGGCAGGGATGTTCCTTGGGTCATGCTCTACCAAAGTTGTTCAAATAAATGAAATCCACCCTTAACTTACCCTTTACCCTTAACAAAATGGGTGAAAATAGGAAAATAGCTTTCATATTTGGTATGAAGCATCACTTAGTGGACCTCTACCAAGATTGTTCATATCAAGACCCTTGGGGCATTTTGGGGCTATACTGAGGCACATCCCTTTTCGCTCATCTGAGCACAATTGGTGAAAATTGAAAAATCTTCAAAAATTGTCTTCTCTGAAACCAGAAACCAGAAGGCAGATTGCTTTCATATTTAGTATGTAGCATCATCTATGGTCCTCTACCAAGATTTGCCTACTTAAATTTATTATGATGTCCCAGGGGTCAAAGAGACTTAGGTGAGTGATCTAGGACCATCATGGTCCTCTTGTTCCAATTAACATGCAACTGTCATCAATGTATGGGGCACTGAAATTTCTGTTTAAACAGGTTTCATTTTTTTTATAACACTCTAGTTCTAACACTATAACCTTGTGGTAAGGACCGAAAGTCCAAAATTGATATGCCGTATCATTCCATATAAATCAGAGAAATTTCCTATCATTTTCAGCAACCAATATACTAAAATATGCATCTTTTAAATCTAAAGATCCAAAGAAATCCCCTTGCTGTATATTCAAAATAGCCGATCTTAATGTTTCCATTTTAAAATGTATCTTCTCTGTAAAATCATTGAATTTTCTCAAATTCAAAATTACTCAGACTGACCCATCCATTTTTGGGCATATGAAAATATTTCGTCTTTATCCACAGAATTTACTTTTTCAATAATTCCTTTATCCAGAAATTTTTAAACTTCAATATTTATCAATTCCTTTCCTGAGAACTGAATTTAATCGGTTGAGGAACAAATTCTTGCCATGGTTTATCAGCTATTTCTAGCCGATAACCTGTTATAGTATTCAATATCCAAGAGTCAGAGATAATTGATTTCCAGATTTTTTAGCTCCACTGGCCGAAGGCCAGCGAGCTATTGTCATGGAGTTGGGTCTGTCGTGCGTGCTTTCGTACGTGTGTGCGTAAACTTTTCTTTAAACATCTTCTCCTCCTAAACCAATAAGTGGATTTTGACGAAACTTGGCCATAAAGTTCCTTGGGTGACCCTCTTGTAAAGTTGTTCAAGAAATTTTGATTGACCCCCAAATATGGGCGTGGCAGGGCGGGGCTTATTTTGACCCCGAAATCTTTAAACAACATCGCCTCCTGAACCATCAGGCCGATTTCAATGAAACTTTAGGAGAATGTTCCTTGGGTGACCCTCTTCTAAAGTTGGTCAAGAAATATTGATTAACCCCCTTATATGGGCATGGTAAGGTGGGGCTTATTTCGACCCCGAAATCATTGAACAACATCTCCCCCTGAACCATTGGGCTGATTTCAATGAAACTTTACAAGAATGTTCCTGTGGTGACCCTCCTCTAAAGTTGTTCAAGAAATTTTGATTGCCCCCTTTTATGGGCGTGGTAGGGCAGAGCTTATTTTGACCCTGAAATCTTTGAACGACTTCTTCTCCTGAACCATTGGGCCAATTACAATGAAACTTTACCAGAATGTTCCTTGGGTGACCCTCTTCTAAAGTTGTTCAAAACAATTTGAGTTACCCTCAAAAATGGGGTTTGCAGGGTGGGGCTTATTTCGTCCCCAAAATCTTTAAACGACATCTCCTCCTGAATCACTGGGTGGATTTCAATGTTACTTTACCAGAATGTTCCTGTGGTGACCCTCTTCCAAAGTTGTTCAAAAATTGGGTTGACCCCAAAATATGGGCCTGGCAGGGCGGGGCTTATTTTGACCTCGAAATCTTTGAACTACGTCCTCTGTTGAACCATTCGGCCGATTTCAACGCATGGCAGGACAGGGCTTATTTTGAGTCTGAAATCTATGAACAACATCTTCTCCTTAGCCTTTGGATTAATTTCAATGAGACTGTACCAGAATGTTCCTTGGATGACCCTTTTCAAAAGTTGTTCATGAAATTTTGATTGGTTGAGATCCACAAGATCAATAAAATTCTGATGAGCAGTTTAGGGCCATCCTTATCGTCTTGTTTTAAAGTGATATCTAAATAGTTTTTTTCCTTGTAATTTTACATATAAGTTAAATAAGTTCATTTCTTTATAAGTCAGTTTCAACTTAGAAAAGTCGGAATTCGTTCTTAATGCTGAGGACTTTCATTACCTTCTATTTTCAATATCTCTGTTTCAAATCTTGTGAGTTTTAAGCTAGTGGATCGATACATGCTTTTGGGCCTCTGGTTTATGTTCACATAACTGTCCTCCCTTGAAATTATCAGGGGTGTTTAGAGTACTTACATTTAGTATGTTCTCTTCCGTTTCATTGCAGGTCCAGAGGATTTCCCCCGATAACTCTGCCCCCTGTTCCATGATCCTGAATCCGCCAACTTCCCCTGTCTGTGATTGTCCTTGTGTGGTTACCTTGAGGCACTCTTGTCCCATTAAAAAGGAGGCTTAAAACCACCCAATTTATTCACACACCTTTCTGTACTTAGATGGTATGCCTGGTTTAATAAGTGTCCTCCTCTTTCTATTACAGGTAAAGAATCCATGAGACAGTATCTTGAAAATGTCTTTTATAAACACTTGCATTTTTAGCTCAGCTGAGCACGAAGTGCTCAAGGTGAGCTATTGGGATCGTAGAATGTCCGTCGTCGGTCGTGCCTCATCCATCGTCCACAATTTCTTTAAACATCTTCTCCTCCTAAACCAGTGGGCCAATCTTAATGAAACTTGGCAGGGATGTTCCTTTGGTCAAGCTCTACCAAAAATGTTCAAATAAATGAAATCCACCCTTAACTTTCCCTTTACCCTTAACAAAAAGGGTGAAAATATGAAAAATTTTAAAAATCTTCTTCTCTGAAACCAGAAGGCAGGCAGCTTTAATATTTGGTATGTAGCATCATCTAATGGACCTCTTCCAAGTTTGTTCATATCAAGACCCTGGGGTCATATTTGGGCTTTGCTTGGCCCAACCCTTTTTACATAGAATTGAAGAGCAAAAATCTTTAAAAATCTTCTTCTCTGAAATCAGAAGGCAGACAGCTTTAATATTTAGTGTGTAGCATCACCTAGTGGGCCTCTACCAAGTTTGTTCATATCAAGACCCTTGGGTCATATTTGGGCTTTGCATGGGTGCATCCCTTTATCCCTTATGAGCACGAAAGGTAAAAAACCGAAAATCTTCAAAAATCTTCAAAAATCTTCTTCTATGAAACTAGATGGCAGACAGCTTTCATATTTGATATGTAGCATCATCTAGTGGACCTCTACCAAGTTTGTTCATATCAAGAGGATCATATTTTGGCTCCACCCGGGTGCAACCCTTTTTACATAGAATCAAAGAGCGAAAATCTTTTAAAATGTTCTTTAATCTAAACCAGAGGACACACTGCCTTCATTTTTAGCTCCACTGGCTGAAAGCCACTGGGGCTATTGTGATGACGTTGTGTTCATCATGCGTCCGTCCGTGCTAGCGTGCAGTCGTAAACTTTTTCTTTAAAAATCTTCTCCTCAGAAACTACTAGATGAATTTCAACCAAACCTCACAGGAATGATCCTTGGGTGACCCTCTTTCAAAGTTGTTCAAGAAATTTTGATCAGATTAAAAACATGGATTTAATGGGCGTGGCTAATTTCCAAATATGGTAAAAAGTGAGTTTTCTCAGATTCTAATTGATGGATACCAATTGAATTTTACATGAATGATCCTTGGATGACCCTTTATTAGTCCACAAAAGATTATTGAGATCGGATGAAAAATATGCATTTTATGGGCGGAGGTCATTTCTCTATTTGTTATATAGTGGAAACTTCAAAATCATTTTCTCAGAATGTAAGTGATGGATATCAACCAAATTTCACTTGAATGATCCTTGAGAGACCCTTTATCAGTCTACCAAGAATTATAGTGATCAGATGAAAATTATGTTTTTTATGGGCGGAGGTCATTTCTCTATATGTTATATAGTTGAAACTTTGGAAATCATTTTCTCAGAATCTAAGCAATTGAAATCAACTAAATTTCACTGGAATGACCCTTGAGTGACCATTTATCAGTCCACAAAAAATTATTGTGATCGGATTAAAATCATGTATTTTATGGGCGGAGGTCATTTCACTATATGTTATATAGTTAAAATTTTGAAAATCATTTTCTCAGAATGTAATTGATGGATGTCAACAAAATTTCATTAGAAAGATCCCTGAGTGACCCTTTATCAGTGTTCTTAAAAATTTTGTGATTGGATGGAAAATATGGATTTTATGGGCGGAGGTCATTTCTCTAGATGTTATTTCGTGGAAATTTTGAAAATCATTTTCTCGTTATTACTGATGGATATCAATCACACATTATTGGTATGATCCTTTGGTGACCCATTATCATGCAGCCAAATATTATTGTAATTGCATGAAAAATATGTCTTTTATGGGCAGAGGTCATTTCTCTATATGTTATATAGTTTAAACTTTGAAAATCATTTTCAACATCAGTCGAACCCAAAATATCTAAAAATCTAGTCAAAACTTTTATTTGCTTTTACAAGAATTTCAAGCTTTGAAATCGTGGCTTTCTAGTTGCATATCTCCATCTATTCTCATCACAACCAGAGCCTGGAGAGTGGGTATCAAGGCCAATTTCATATTTTTCTGTAAAGCCTGTAACACAAGATCCCCCTCTCCCTTGTCTTTAAGTGCCGACCATACCTCCTTATTAGTCCCCCACCGGTTAACGGTTGGGGGACTATAGGTTTGCTCGATTCCGTCCGTCCGTCCGTCCATCTGTCCGTCAAGCTTTTGTCCGGGCTATATCTTCTAAACCATATGTGCTAGCAACTTCAAACTTGGTACACTTATAGATCTCATTGAGGAGAAGTGTCATGTTTAAGAACCGTTACTCTGCCATGCCCACTTTTTGAGTTATTGCCCTTTGTTGTTTTTACCCTTGCAATCTTGTCCGGAACATATCTCCTAAACTATGTGTGCTAGCAACTTCAAACTTTGTACACTTATAGATCTCATTGAGGCGAAGTGTCATGTTTAAGAACCATTACTCTGCCACGCCCACTTTTTGAGTTATTGCCCTTTGTTGATTTTACCCTTACATTCTTGTCCGGAACATATCTCCTAAACTATGTGTGCTAGCAACTTCAAACTTTGTACACTTATAGATCTCATTGAAGCGAAGTGTCATGCTCAAGATCCATAACTCTGCCACACCCACTTTTTGAGTTATTGCCCTTTGTTGTTTTTACCCTTACATTCTTGTCCGGATCATATCTCCTAAATGATAAGTGCTAGCAACTTCAAACTTTATACACTTATAGATCTCATTTCAGGCGAAGTGTCATGTTCAAGAACCGTTACTCTGCCATGCCCACTTTTTGAGTTATTGCCCTTTGTTGTTTTTACCCTTACATTCTTGTCCGGAACATATCTCCTAAACTTTGTGTGCTAGCAACTTCAAACTTTGTACACTTATAGATCTCTTTGAGGAAAAGTGTCATGTTTAAGATCCATAACTCTGCCACACCCACGTTTTGAGTTATTGCCCTTTGTTGTTTTTACCCTTACATTCTTGTCCGGATCATATCTCCTAAACTATAAGTGCTAGCAACTTCAAACTTTGTACACTTATAGATCTTATTTAGGAGAAGTGTCATGTTTAAGAACTGTTATTCTGCCACGCCCACTTTTTGAGTTATTGCCCTTTGTTGTTTTTACCCTTACATTTTTGTCCAGATCATATTTCGTAAACCATAAGTGCTAGCAACTTCAAAATTTGTACACTGATAGATCTTATCTAGGACAAGTGTCATGTACAAGAACTGTTACTCTGCCATGTCCACTTTTTGAGTTATTGCCCTTTGTTGTTTTTAGTTAACATTCTTGTCCGGATCATATCTCCTAAACTATAAGTGCTAGCATCTTTAAACTTTTACAGTTATAGATCTAGTAAGTAGGAGATATATTATAAGAGAGGAATTTTTGTTATACGGTGGGGGACTCCTGTTTTGCATCGCAATACGACATGCACTTGTTTACAGTAGGAACTTCTAACCATTTTTTTCTGGAGTGAGGTATTTTGAAGTCAATTCTTTCAAAGAGTCCTCCTTTAATGGTCGATCAATCACTTTATTTACGAGTCCTGCCAACCGTTCATCAATTTTTTCCCCAGACATTTGAGTGTCCTCATATTATTCCTCTACATCATGCAAAAACGAGTTTTCCGTGTCAGAACTTGTGAAAGGTGTGACCTATAAAAACTCACTTACATCACGAATTATCATCATCCTCTCTCCGAGATACGCCGTCGGTCTGTTTTTAGCTCGGCTGTTTTCGGAGAAAAACCCGAGGTATCACTATAGCCTCTGTGTTGTTGTCGTCGTTGTCGTGCGAAAAATTTGACATTTTGCTATATCTCTGGTTCTACTGAAGGCATTCACTTGAAACTTGGCACACATGTTCACCATCAAAAGAGCAACCTATACTATCAAGGGGGATAACTCTAGATGCATTTTGTGAAAATTATGCCACTTTTTTGACTTAGATATTTTCCAACCATCCAGCACTCGACAGCCGAGCGTAGGCACCTGTAGGCGGTGCTCTTGGTCAATTTGTTGTTGCAATTTTGCAACACTTAAAACTAGCGTTGACAACAAGTCCGTTTATTCCCTTTCTGGTTGTTGATGCTTTGCGTCCATTTTGTTTATATGGCTCCACAATGTATTAGTCGCAATTCTGCTCTGCGCTAAACTACCTGAATTAGCATCACTTTGTGCAGCAGGTTCCCAGCATTGCACTTTTCCTGAAAGGGGATTTTCCCCTGTTTTTGGTATCCAAGCATCAGGATTTCCTAGCGTTTTACTGGCTTTCCCAGTATTTAGTCGAGTGACTTCTTTTGTCCTTTTCAAAACCGTCGCTAGATAGGAGACATCATAGGGCTCCATCTACAATATTTCAGTTTATCAGAGTTCCAACTTAAATTGTGATGATGTAATAGTCTCAAACAAAGGCCAAGAGAGCACTGTTGTTTAATTCCAAATTTCGAACTTAATTCTCGGTAAAGTTCACGAACACGAACAAAAAAACATTATAATTCGTTAATAGAATATGTGTGTAAATTATAACTTGTCAATTATATACAATCTCCCTTGAATTTAATTTATTTATATGCACAATTCCTCAGTCAAAATACCACGTCCAAAGCAAACTAGAGAGATATTAAAACCTGCAATTTGTTATTGGAAGACCCCTCAACTGAGAGCAAATGTCATTAATATCAGGCTCCTATCGTAGTAAAAGTATGAAAACCATGGAGAGCGTCAAAAATTGACTTTTATGTATTTGTGATCAGAGTGTCATAACTTGCTATAGTAATACAAGGGATTTATGTGAATGCGGGCTACCAGTTCAGCCACCTAGTTAGCTCCACTGGCCGAAAGGCCAGCGGGCTATTGTCATGGCGAGGTGTCTGTGCGTCCGTGCGTCCGTCCGTCCGTCCGTAAACTTTTACTTTAAAAATCTTCTCCTCATAAAGTACTGGACTGATTCCAATCAAATTTCACAGGAATGTTCCTTGGGTGACCCTCTATCAGATTCCTTCAAAGATTTTTAATCGGTTGAAAATCATGGCTGTAGTGGGCGTGGCTAATTTCCATATATGGTAATAGGTGGCTTTTCTCAGAAACTAATTGATGGATATTTACCAAACTTCACATGAATTATCCTTGAGGGGCCCTCTATCAGCCTACAAAAAATCATTGTGATCAGATGAAAAATATGTATTTTATGGGCGGAGGTCATTTCTCTATATGTTATATAGTGAAAACTTTGAAAATCATTTTCTCAGAATCTAATTGATAGATATCAACCAAATTTTACATGAATGATACTTGAGTGACCCTTTATCAGTATAGCAAAAATTATTGTGATCGGATGAAAAATGTGTATTTTATGGGCGGAGGTCATTTCTCTATATGTTATATAGTGAAAACTTTGAAATCATTTTCTCAGAACCTAATTGATAGATATCAACCAAATTTTACATGAATGATATTTGAGTGACCCTTTATCAGTATAGCAAAAATTATTGTGATCGGATAAAAAATATATATTTTATGTGCGGAGGTCATTTCCCTATATGTTATATAGTGTAAACTTTGAAAGTCATTTTCTCAGAACCTAATTGATAGATATCAACCAAATTTTACTAGAATGATTCTTTAGTCATCCTTTATCAGTCTATTAAAAAAAATATTGTGATCAGATCAAAAATATGTCTTTTATGGGCAGAGGTCATTTCTTCATATATAGGGTAAAACAAACTATCCTGAAAGGTTAAACAGATGGATTAGATATCATGGAAATTTTATTTCTGTAAAGTTGTATCAGTCTGCAAAAAAATTTTTGATTAGATGAACAGCATATTTTTTTTATTGGTAGAGGGTATTATAACATATAAAATGAATATTTGATCACCCTTTTGGTATCTTCTCAATGATGAATTTTTCTAGACTTGTTAAATTTAATAGGTGTAATGATTATAGATTAGAAGGAACAAAACCTTTGTTGAAATTCAAATGTATAGAAACATTAGTTGAAATAAGTAGCCTGAAAATACCCACTCAGAATTGGTGAGTTTAGTTGAACGAAGGGTGATTCTGCACAGAGTGTAAAATGATGTTCTGACCTCCTGACATTCAGAGTGGGATAGAAAGAGTTGAGTTTACTGCACTCTAAGGCATTGAGCAGAATAAAATAAATATATTGGATTGAATATTTTACTTCTTACTATCATTAGTTAGAATTTTGTTTTGATGACAAACAATTGTGAAGTAACATCTTTTAGTAGTGTTTAATTAAAAGTGGAAAGATCTACAATCAAAATTTTGCAGACCAACACCAGTATTTTGTGCAGTAACATTCTATTAGTTTTGAAATTCTTATATTTGGATTTTAACAAAATATCACTAGAATGATCCTTGGGTGACCCATTATCAGACTGCACAAAATTATTGTGATTAAATGAAAAATATTTGTGTAACAGGTAGAGGTCAATTTTGTTATTCACTGATCATGATTTTTTTATGCAGAAATATTTCAGCATATGACCCTTATTTACTTGAAATAAACATTTCACTCATTCATTCACTTCAATTCTCATTTAAACAGCTTTATCATCCTCTAATAGTCATTATTTGGATATTCAGGCCTGTGGAGCGAATCAGGCGCTCAAGCGCCTCTAGTTTTTATCCCCCATACACCATGGGAAATCCCAATAGGCAAATCACCGCATTGTCTATAAATAGCATTCTAACGCGAAACAAAAAAACGCTTGGGCTAGGGTTGGCAGCTGATCTCACATTTAAGAAGCGTCGTTGATTAATCTTCTAATTGTATAGAATTCTTGAATAATGCCATTTTCAAAATGCACAGTTGTCCAGCGGAGGTAAGTAAAAAGGAAAATTAAACCCAAGCTGGTACTACTTTTTATACGACCAAAGGGTCGTATTATGTTATGGCGTCGGTCGTCCATCTGTCCGTCCGTCTGTCCATCCGTCCGTCTGTCTGTTCGTTAGCAATTTTTTGTGTGCGCAACTACTCCTAAACTATCAATGGGAATGAGCTGAAACTTGGCACAATTACTCCGTATGATGTCTAGTTGTGCATAAGACCTTTGAAATTCAAATTGCTCCAGTCATTCCTAAGAAATCTTGAATTATCTGCCCTTGAATATAACCAAAATCTTTATTTTTTGTGTGCACAACTCCTTCTAAACTATCAATGGGAATGAGCTGAAACTACACACAATAATTTTATTACTCTCTATGATGTCGAGTCGTGCATAAGACCTTTGAAATTCAAATCGCTCCAGTCATTCCTGAGAAATCTTGAATTATCTGCCCTTGAATATAACCAAAATCACTGTTTTTTGTGTGCTTAACTCCTCCGAAACTGTCATTGGGAATGAGCTGAAACTTGGCACAATTTTCCCTATGATGTCTAGTTGTGCATAAGACCTTTGAAATTTAAATCGCTCCAGGCATTTCTGAGAAATCTTGAATTAGCTGCCCTTGAATTTAACGAAAATCACTATTTTTGTGTGCGCAACTCCTCCTAAAATATCAATGGGAATGAGCTGAAACTACACACAATTACTCTATATGATGTCTAGTTGTGCATAGGACCTTTGAAATTCAAATTGCTCCAGTCATTCCTGAGAAATTGAATCTAACGAAAATCACTTTTTTTGTGTGTGCAACTCCTCCTTAACTTTCAATTGAAATGAGCTGATACTAGACACAATTACTCTTTATAATGTTTAGTTTTGCATTAGACTTTTCAATTCAAAATGCTCCAGTCATTCTTGAGTTATCTTGGATTATCTGCCCTTGAGTGGATGAAAAACAAAATTTCTTGTCAGCTCATTTTCTCCTACATTTTGGATGGGAATGAAAGGAAACTTGCCATAATGACCCTGTAGGTTGTCTATTTGTGCTTAGGACTAAATAAATATATATTTATTTAAAATATAGATATAAATATATAAATATATATATTTTCATATTTAAAGTAGTTCCTGATTTATCTGCCCTTTACTTCACAAAATAGTTTAAATTTACAGATTATTTTGTGCGTGTGTGTGCACAACTCCAACAAATTTAATTGGATTGAAATGAATCTTGCCATAATGTAACCCTGATATTTGGTTATGCATAAGACTTCATAAATTAAAAAAGCTTGGGTCTTTCTTGTATTATCTGCCCTTGAATTGATTGAAATTCACTATATTTCTTTTGTGAGCAACTAGTCACACTTTGAATTGGAATGAACTGAAACTGGCAAAATAACTGTTTGGCATATAGTTGTGCATAAAATCATTTTCAATTTACACTCAAAAGGTCATACTATGTTATGGCACCAGTTGTCTGTCTGACTGTTTGAAATATTTTTAGCTGTCATCCAAGCTCACGTTACTGACAAGCCAAGGTTACTGACAAGCCCCATCGAGCGTATATGCGCCGCTCTGCGAAGCTCTTGTTTGAAAAGCTATTAAGTCGGTGTTCTTTAAACAAGCTGTAGTTACGAGATTTTAGCAGAACTCCGACGTTATACAACTGACCGGATTGTTCTCACATAGTACTAACACTGGGTGACGTAGAAACATCCCCCAAAAACGTAATGACCATGACCTTCAGAGGCTGTTCTCTCGTGGAAATCTAAGAAACACATGGTTTGATAGAATATATAATTGTTGGATATCAACCAAATTTTATCCTTCAGTGACTATCAGACTTCAAAAATATTGTGAATAGAAGAAAAATATGTCTTTTATGGGTTGAGTTCATTTCTCTAAATATTTTTAAGTGGAAACTTTGAAAAAAAATTCTCAGAACCTAACTTATGGATATCACTGAAATGTTTCTTTGGTGATCCTTTATCAAACTGCACAAAATTATTGTGATTTGATGAAAATTATGTTTTTAAGCAGGCGTAGGTCAATTATCTATATATTCCTCATCAATCTTTAATTTTTCTTTGAAAAAATATTTCAGCATGTGACACTAAAAAACATATAAATACAGGTTTGATTGAGCTGCTGTTAGAAGGTTTAAGAATAACAACAATGTCATGTTGCTTCAAGATTCAGCTTTCAGCCTTTGAACACTATATTGAATTTCATGTATTACGAAGTTTTATTGCCAAAGTTTCAGGTCCTGAAGTTATTAAAATTTTCTCAGGCTCACCTGAGAACTTTCTCAAATTTGAAATTGAAATAAATGTTTGAAAATTAAATATAATATTAATAAGTTGTTATTTATAATTGAAATGAGCATTATAACAGAATTTTGTATTTAATCTTAAATTGAAGATTGAGAAAATTTTGAATTTAGAATGAGAAAAGGTTTATAACCTTGGGCCCAAAAGCTACAGCTTAATGTTACTCAGATTTTAAGCATCCAGCTTGCTCTGCATACCAGATATACAGTTGAGCTGATTCATCAAATTTAGCCAATTAGATCACACAAGCGGGCCTGCCTTGATGTTTCTTTACTGGTTTTAATTATTTAAGAGATGAAGAGAGTATTTGTTGATGTCATTGTGGTATGAAACTAAAAGCCTAAACACACTGTATGAATATGTGAAGCGGATTCATAGAAAAGTGTGATTAGGTTTTTAGTTTCATAGCTCTATGAGTCAATATATACTCTCTTCATATCTTATAATTTAATAAAGCGAAGCAAAACTGTTTAGATTTATTAATTCAGAAACATATTTGCAATGGGACTTATTTGTGGGGAAGCTAACAAAATAGGAATAAAACCAAATTTCCAGCCAATCAGAATGAAAAAATCTTAACCCTTGTCATGCTGAACCCAGAATATTCATGCTTTGGCAGGAGCTATAGACAAACATCATCCTGCACATATGTGCAGTCTGATGTTAGTGTACACCACCTGTTTCTACATCTCTTACCAGAATTGTCAATAGATTTAAGTTTTCAAATAAAAATGACCTATTGAAAAATATAAATTTTATGTTAAGGTTGAGATTTCACAGTGTTTAATTTGAAATTTCACCGCGAGATTCATGCTTAAAGGAAGACCTTTAGATTTATTTGAGCCTGTGCCTGACATTTCCAACAATTTTACTCGTGTGTGAGTTGCAAACATCAAGCTGTCTGGATAGTCCCATAATGCAATTAGAAGATAATCTGTCTGTCAAAAGATACTAGGATACAATATCTATCTATAAAGAAAAGTGTAGTTGGTAGCGCATCGGACTGTCATTTTAGAGGTCCTGTTTTTGATCCCGACAGCGGCACTCATTCTTTCCAAATATTTGTCTCTCACCAATGGGTTAATTAATCATAAATCTATGTGAGATAGCAGCCGGAGGCTAGGAAAGGATTTAATGGTAGTACTGGTGTGAGAAATACCAGGAATCCATTGTTAGGTGCTCCAGCAGCTGGGATACAGCTGAAAGATTGTTGAAAGCGGCATACAACCCCATTCAAACTATCTGTAAAGAGCAAAGTGAAGACCCCTGACAGACTGTGCCGATGTACTGGCTGGACGGAATCATTTGAAATTGTTGGAAACGCCATGCACAGGCTCATTTAAGTCTTCTCATTCTGTTCATGACATTTTTCTGCCAAAGAGCGTAACTACCAATATGCACATGACACAAGAATAATCGCATAATAGAATAAATCCTCTTTTGAAAAATGCTGTTGATGAATGATCATAACATTGTAACTACAGCTTATTCAAGCTGTAGTTACGATGCTTTGATCATTCACCAACACTCAAATCATAGAAAAGGGGTGCGGATGGAAGACATTTATCTTTTGAATTTGTCACAGTCCACATGTCGCCTTTATCCTTTATGTTTTATTTTGGTTGCCTTTTGAATGTGTACAAATATTCAAAAGTCCAGGTTCGCCTATGCTAGCACACACAAAGTTTTTGCTGACAGCATTGGTAAAGATTAGCATGCATGGATGTGCTGTCTGAGCTTATCCTACACTGCCTGCTTTCTATTTAATCCTTATAGGAAAAACTTAATTGAGTCAGACATGTTAAAATATTTGATTTTTTTTTTAAATTTAGCAGGATAAGGGTTAATTAATCTAGCATTCTTAAAAGTAACCATAGGCGCATCTACGACTTTGAAATGTATACACACGCACCCAGAATGCGACAACAAAATAATATAAGGCGATATCTCTATGTGACAAAAGATGAATGCCCTCCATTCGCTCCTTTTATATGATTTAAGTGTTGGCAAATAATCAAAACATCATAACTACAGCTTGAATAAGCTGTAGTTTCAATGTTATAATTATTCATCAACGATATTTTTCAACAGATGATTATTTCTTTTACGCACTTGTGTAAATTGCGTAATAGGAGTTACGCCCTTGTTAACTTCAGACATTTACAGAATATTTTTTGACATATATAAGTACACATACTTTGAAATACTTGTTATTATGAGGGAATAAAAGTGATGGTTGAAATATGTGTCAGGCAGATTTTGTCAATACAGCTTTGCTATTTTTATTCCAATACTATTGACATAAAGTTGAATTTGATGACAATGAAGGTTCTTTCTTTTTTTTTTATTTTTTATGCCCCCGTATCGAAAGATCGGGGGCATATTGTTTTACCGTTGTTCGTCTGTCCGTCTATCTGTCTGTCTGCAAAACTTAACCAAAAAAACTTAACATTGCCAATATCTTCAAGCCTATTCAAGATACAAGGCTCATATTTGGCATGATCATAGATCTCAATGATACACATCTGCTGATTTCAAAGTCAAGGTCATGTGATAAGGTCAAGGTCATTTCTCAAGGTCAAATAACTCAAAAACTTAACCAAAAAACTTAACATTGCCAAAACCTTCAAGCCGATTCAAGATACAAGGCTCATATATGGCATGATGATAGATCTCAATGATTCACATCTGCTGATACCAAAGTCAAGGTCATGTGACAAGGTCAAGGTCATTTCTCAAGGTCAAATAACTCAAAAACTTAACCAAAAAAACTTATCATTGCCAATATCTTCAAGCCTATTCAAGATACAAGGCTCATATTTGGCATGATCATAGATCTCAATGATACACATCTGCTGATAACAAAGTCAAGGTCATGTGACAAAGTCAAGGTCATTACTCAAGGTCAAATAACTCAAAAACTTAACCAAAAAACTTACGATTGCCAATAACTTCATGCCTTTTCAAGGTACAATGCTCATATTTGGCATGATGATAGATCACAATGATCTGCATCCTTTGGTACCAAAGACAAGGTCATGTGATAAGGTCAAGGTCATCTGTCAAGGTCAAATAACTCAAAATACTCAACCAAAAAACTTAGAGTTGCCATTATCTTCAAGCCTATTCAAGATACAAGGCACTCATTCTTTCCGACTAATTGTCTCTCACCAATGGGTCGATAATCGTAGATCTATGTGAGATAGTAGCTGGAGGCTAGGAAAGGATGTAATGGTAGTACTGGCGTGAGAAATACCAGGAATCCATTGTTAGGTGCTCCAGCCGCCGCGATATAACTGAAATAATGTTGAAAGCGGCGTAAAACCCCATTCAATCAATCAATCAATCAAGATACAAGGCTCATACTTGGCATGATAATAGATCTCAATGATCAACATCTGCATGTGTCAAAGTCCTTTGACACGGTCAAGGTCATCTTTCAAGGTCAAACTTCTTAATAACATAACCAAAAAACTTTCATTGTTCAGATTATTTAAGCATATTATAGATACCCTGTCTCATAATTGGCATGATAAAAGATCTCAGTGATGTACATTTGTAGGTATCAAGGTCAAGGTCATGTTAAAAGGTCAAGGTCATCTGTCAAGGTCACCATTTTGGGGAAAAAAATGCTGTTATGGGGGCATTTGTGTTTCACAAACACATCTTGTTTTTTTGGTCGCGCGCCAGACTTCTAATCCAGGGGTCTATATTCGCTTCGGTTCGATCCCCGGCCGCGGCACTTATCCTGTCCGACATTTGTCTTCCACCAATAGATAGTGGTAGATATAGGTAGATAATCGTAAACCAATGTGGAACAGCAACTGGAGGCTAGGAAAGGGATGTGGTGGTAATATTGGTGTGAGAAATACCAGGAATCCATGGCAGGGTGCTCCAGTCGTCGCGATATAACTGAGAGATTGTTGAAAGCGACGTAGAACCCCAATTCAAATCAAATCTTTCTTTTTTATTTGTTTATTTGAAAAGAGTCTATAAGTGCTTTCAACAATTTTGCTGTCACATTGCAGCAACATGAGTACCTTACTATAGACTCCTGGTTAGAATAGGATGTTTGCAGCCTAAATAATTTAATTGATGGTGCCATATTTTGTGATAGGTCACTTACACAATGTACATGCATTGATCTACACTAACACCGCAGCACTCGGGTCCGAGACCTGTGGATGTTAGGGAGGACTGGTCAAAGTAACATTGTAGCAAGTCCTTTGGGCCAGTATTAAATAGCCATATTTTTACTAGACTGTTTAGTATTGAAAAAAGTTGTCTTTCCTTTACTATTTCTTATTACATTTCCGTATAAAAACATTGTGGAAAAAGAAGAAATTGCTTGTCAAAAGCTATTTCTTTTTTAGCTCACCTGAGCATGAAGTACTCAAGGTAGCTATTGTGATCGATCAATGTCTGTCTGTTCATCTGTCTGTCACGGCATCAACTTTTTCTTTAAAAAACATCTCCTCCAAAACTTATGAGTCAAAATCAACCAAACTTGGCAGAAATATTCCTTGGGTGGTCCCTTTTAAAAATTGCTAAAATGAAAAGGATCTGTACCATATCATGGGAAAAGGGGCCTTAATGACAATTTTCTTGTTTACACTCTAGAAGCCACAAATATGGTCCAATCTACCTGAAACTTTGTCAGAATGTTTGTTAGGTCATGAGGATAAACTCTATTGAAAATGGGAAGGAATGGTGTCATATCACGGGAAAAGGGGCCTTAAAGACAGTTTTGTCAACAATTTCTTTAAATGACATCTCCTAAACTTATGAGTCAAAATCAACCAAACTTGGCAGAAATATTCCTTGGGTGGTCCCTTGTAAAAATTGCTAAAATGGAAAGGATCTGTGCCATATCACTGGAAAAGGGGCCTTAATGACAATTTTCTTGTTTACACTCTAGTGGCAACAACTATGGCCCAATCTTCATGAAACTTGGTCAGAATGCTTGTCAGGTCTCAAGCATGAACCCTATTGATAATGGAAAGGATTCATGCCATATCACGGAAAAAGGGGCCTTAATGACAATTTTTTGTTTACACTGTAGAAGCCACAAATATGATCCAATCATCATGAATGTTTGTTAGGTCATGAGGATGAACTCTTTGAAAATGGGAAGGATCCTTGCCATTTCATGAGAAAAGAGGCCTTAATGAATTTTTTCTTGTAAGAGCTCCAGACGCCAAAAATATGGTCCAATCTTAATGAAACTTGGTCAAAATGTTTGCCAGGTCACAAGAATGAACTGTTGAAAATGGGAAGGTTCATGCCATATCACAGGAAAAGGAGTCATAATGATAATTTACTTGAAATATCAGGTGAGCAATTTAGGGCCCTCAGGGTCCTCTTGTTTACCACAATGTTTCCTTTAAAATTGATCATAAAATTGCTAAAGAATCCGTTCTAATGAAGGACCTGTTATTTTCAGGGAGGACCTGTAAAATTTCTGGCTAACAGGTCCATTAGGCTTGTAGCAAAAAGTGGCTAGTGTCGAACCCTGTACATGTCTTAAGGGTTGTATATATGTATATGTGAAGAGTAGTTTTATATACGGCCATCAAAAGACAGGAAATATTATGTAATAATCCTCAGCATTCAGAGCATAACTCTGTCACCTTATGTCTGATTGACTTGAAACTTGGTGTAATGTTCCTCTGTGATAACAGAGTGCAGTGCACAAAAGCCGTAACTCTAGCTAGATTAATTTTTTAGTTATTCCCCTTTTCATTGAGTTTCATACTTGGATAGCCAGCAGCATAACATGCTTATCTTGTAACAGTTTGCCACCTTCTTCATAATCATATGAGCGTGTGCGTGACATTTCCAACAATTTGTTATGTGTGTGAGGTGCAACATTGAGCAGCTTTGACAGCCACCTACTTTAAATGTATTGTTACCTTATGGTGTACAAGTACCTTGGGACCCTATTTATCTACTGAAGACTCCGGTCAGACAGTGGGGATGCACAGGCTTGTCAGAGTCTTTAGCATGTGCACATTTGAAATTGTTGGAAATCTCATGTACAGGCTCATATAAAATAAATTGATCCATTGTATGCATAATAAAACTTGTGTTGAGCGTCCAATACAAGGACCTCCAAAATTGGTTGCTTTTGGAAAGGTTGAATAATAAAATATTTCATTATAAATAAGACAGATCATCTTTAGCTCACCGGAGCACAAAGTGCTCATGATGAGCTTTTGTGTGATGTCTTTTGTCCTTAGTCAACATTAACCTTGTAGACACTTTAGAAGCCATTTTTTTTCCTCAATCAACCTGAAAATTGGTTAGAATGATTGTCTCGACGAATTCTCAGTCAAGTTTGAAATTGGGTCAAGCGGGGTAAAAAACTATGTCATAAGGTTAAATCTTAGAAAGAACAAGCTGACACTAGAGGACATTAATTTTTCCTTAATTAACCATGAAAATTGGTCAGATTGAATGGCTTGAAAAAAATTCAACCAAGTTCTAAATTGGGTCAAGTGGGGTCAAAAAGTAGGTCTCAAGGTCACATTTTAGAAAATCCTAGTAGACACTAGATAAGAAGCCATATATTTTCCCAGTAAAATTTGTCAGATTGATAAAATATTGAGCCAAGTAGAGGGTAAAAAAAAAGAAGGTCAAATATAGGATAAACCATGGAGACACTCTATAAAGGCCATATTATCGGCTCATCAACCTGAAAATTGGTTATAACAAAAGTAATGATAGAATCATGGTCATGTTCAAAATTTGGTCAATTGGGGTAAAAAATGAGGTCAAGAAGCCAAATATTAGAAACACCTTGTAGATAGTTTAGTGGCCATATTTTTGGCTCAATCAACCTGAAAATTGATCAGAATGATTGTTTTGGTGAAAACTCATTCAAGTTCAAAATTGGGTCAAGTGGAGTCAAAACAGAGTTGTCAGATTTGTTGTTTTGGATACATCTTGGACCGTAAACTCAGATGAGTGTAACAGCCTGTATGGATTGTCACTTTTGTCAAACTCAGTCCTTTGGTGTTTAATTCCAATTGTCTCATTGAAAAAATTGGAATGGGTTCCAACAACATAAGATTTGATAATTAACATGTTTTGTTAAAGAATGAAAACATTCTTTCCGACTATTTGTCTCTCACCAATGGGTTGATAATCGTAGACCTATGTGAGATAGCAGCTGGAGGCTAGGAAAGGATGTGATGGTTGTACTGGTGAGAGAAATACCAGGAATCCATTGTTATGTGCTCCAACTGCTGCGATATAACTGAAAAAATGTTGAAAACGGCGTTAAACACAATCAATCAATCCATAAAGAATGACCCCTTTTTATACGCCCAAAGGGTCGTATTATGTAAGAGCCTCAATTGTCTGTCTGTCAGTCTGTCAGTCCGTTTGCAATTTTTTGTGTGCTCAACTCCATCTAAATTATCAATGGGAGTGAGCTGCAGTCATTCCTGAGAAATCTTGTATTATCTGCCCTTGAATATAACCAAAATCACTGGTTTTTTTGTGCGTAACTTTTCCTAAACTTTTAATGGGAATGAGCTGAAACTACACACAATTACTCTCTATGATGTCTAGTTGTGCATAAGACCTTTGAAATTCAAATCGCTCCAGTCATTCCTGAGAAATCTTGAATTATCTGCCCTTGAGTTTAACCAAAATCACTATTTTTGTGTGCGCCACTCCTCCGAAATTATCAATGGGAATGAGCTGAAACTACACACAATTACTCTCTTTGATGTCTAGTTGTGCATAAGACCTTTTAAATTCAAATTGCTCCAGTCATTTCTGAGAAATCTTGAATTATCTGCCCTTGAATTTAACAAAAATCACTATTTTTGTGTGAGCCACTCCTCGGAAATTATCAATGGGAATGAGCTGAAACTAGACTCAATAATTCCCTATGATGTCTAGTTGTGCATAAGACCTTTGAAATTCAAATCGCTCCAGTCATTCCTGAGAAATCTTGAATTATCTGCCCTTGAATTTAACAAAAATCACTATTTTTGTGTGAGCCACTCCTCGGAAATTATCAATGGGAATGAGCTGAAACTAGACTCAATAATTCCCTATGATGTCTAGTTGTGCATAAGACCTTTGAAATTCAAATCGCTCCAGTCATTCCTGAGAAATCTTGAATTATCTGCCTTTGAGTGGATGAAAAACACAATTTCTTGTCAGCTCTAGATCTCCTACATTTTTGATGGAAATGAAAGGAAACTTGCCATAATGACTCTCTAGGTTGTCTGTTTGTGCTTAGGACTAAATATATTTTCATATTTAAAGTAGTTCCTGATTTATCTGCCCTTTACTTCACAAAATAGTTTAAATTTACAGATTGTTTTGTGCGTGTGTGTACAACTCCTAGAAATTTAATTGGATTGAAATGAATCTTGCCTTAATGTAACCCTGATATTTGGTGAAGCATAAGACTTCAGAAATTCAAAAAGCTAGGGTCTTTCTTGTATTATCTGTCCTTGAATTGATTGAAATTCAGTATATTTCTTTTGTGAGCAACTTGTCACACTTTGAATTGGAATGAATTTAAACTTGCAAAATAACTGTTTGGCATATAGTTGTGCATAAAATCATTTTCAATTTACACTCCAAAGGTCATACTATGTTATGACACCAGTTGTCTGTCTGTCTGTCTGCAATAGTTTTAGCTATCATTCAAGCTCATGTGACTGACAAGCCAAGGTTACTGACAATTCACATCATGCGTATATGCGCCGCTCTGCAAAACTCTTGTTCAGACATTTTGCTCACTGCAAAGAGACTTTTTATGATAGTTGTTTTATAAAATTGGTTGCGTAATAGAACTGGTCACAAGCAGTATCAGCTGCAGATTGTTTAAAGACCTAAGCCATAATCAAAATACATTAGTTGATAGCAAAGGACGGGTCTGTATAATGGTCGTTTTTTGGCTAGTAATTGATTTCTTTTAAACTTCAGCCATACATGCCATGATATGATCTGCGTCCACTTTGACCTTGATATGTGACCTTCAACTTAAACATATCACCAAATTCATTTTAAAATAGTTTTGTACATGTGGTTGGTAAAAGCTGTGCCAAATATTGTCATGTGTCAATAAATTAATGAAAATGCACTTGTCGAGCTGAATTTGTTCTTATTTCGACCTTTGACCTTGGTGTGTGACCTTGAGCCTAGACATATCACACTTTTTAGCTCCACTGACCGAAGGCCACTGGGGCTATTGTCATGGCATTGTGTCTGTTGTGCGTCCGTCAGTCTATTCGTCCATGTGTCCGGTCGTAAGCTTTTTCTTTAAAAATCTCCTCCAAGTCAAGTCAAGTCAAGTAATATTTATTTACAAAGTCGGTACAATACAACAATATAACACAAGCTCTAGTGAGCTTTTAACACCGACTTGAAGTACATAAAAATAATACAAACCATAAGACAATCAGTTTAAAGAGTCAATAAATAAAAATTAAAAGGTAAACAGATTAAGAGATGGATGCCATATAGACGAAATTTTAAATTAAATGCAATGCAAGGGAGACAAATGTTGTATCAGATTACCAGCATTTGACCAATGGTTATCTCCCCTACATCACATTATGGAGAGCCCTTAAAACATAGGAAACTTGAATAAAAACAATTCTACAACTGAAAATCACAGAGGCTTGATTAGCTTAGAGCTTATGATACATTTTAAGCATCATAGTAATCTATTAATAATATATATTGCACATTTTGACTGTAGGTTACTGTACTGTTCAATTGTCAGTTTGTTCATAATTCATAATTGCACTGTTCTTTCATCACGTTAAATAAGTTTAAGAAAATAAACAATAAAGTAAAGGCATAGTAATTCATGCAACAATGAAACAGAAGCAATTTCAATTTTCTAAAAATTTAACATTAGCAGACAGAGAATTTTTGCAGCAAAAAGTAAAGTGTTTGTGACTGAAAAACAGGAGTAACAAATTTGGCAAAATCTAAAAAAAAGTATGGTTAAGGCAAATAAAGCAAGGAGCTCAAAAGCAAAAATAAGTTGAAAAGCAGAAGCAAAAGCAAAATATGGCAAACTGAAAGAATAAGGGGGAAAAGCAGACTTAAAGCAAACATAGAAAAACATGCTTTTAGGCCCACAGCAGCCGTCCCATTACTTGAAAGTTAAGTTACCGATGGCAAGAGGAGCAATTGCATTTTTCTCCGTCCCAGGAGTTAATAAGCTGGCGGAAATGATTCAGTGACGCTGTTTCTCTGAAGTGTGCAGGGAGGGAATTCCATAGGACAGCTGCTGAGTACCTGAATGATTTTCTGCCATACCTTTCAGTTCTGGGTTTAGGGATCTCTGCTGTATTCTTGTGCCTAAAATTGTATTTAGAATGTTTATAGTTTATTAAATCATGCAGATATTCGGGGTTTAGTTGGTTTAGAATTTTGAAAGTTTCTAGTGCAATGGCTCTTAGTCGTCTAACTTTCAGAGATGGTAAGCCAGATTTTAGTAGAAGGTGTTCGTAATTACTTTGAGTGTCTTGGTATATGAATCTGAGAGCCCGTTCTTGGATTTTTTCAATTTTTTTTGTGTTGGTTTCATTTGTGAAATGCCATGTTAGTGGGCAGTAATTGAAATTGGACATTATAAATGAAAAATAGATGGTTAATCTTCCTAATTTGTTCAGATGTTTACCAATACGTTTGAGTACATTTAGTTGCTTAGAGGCCTTCCGGCAAATGGTACTGACATGTGAGTTGAATGACAGGAGAAAGTCTAGGTTTACACCAAGTAATTTTACTTCTTCATCACTTTCAATTGTTATGTTGTTAAAAGAGAAATTTAGATTTTGTTTGTGTGTTTTTTGGCCTAAAGAAATTGCTTGGAACTTCTCTGGGTTAGCTTTCATTTGATTTATAGAGAACCAATTTATTAGAGATAGGCTTTCTTCTTCCAGTGTCTTGACAAGGTCTGGTATGGAGCAACTTGCATATGAAATGGTGTTGTCGTCTGCATAATTGTAGAGTTTCGATTTCTGTACAAAGTGAAAAATGTCATTAATAAAGATGTTAAAGAGTACAGGTCCTAGGATACTCCCCTGGGGGACTCCCTTAATCAAAGTCTGAAAAGTACTGCAGGTCTTTCCAATTTTCACACATTGTTTTCTGTTTGAAAGGTAGCTCTGGATTAGATCTGAGGCAGATTTTGATAGTCCATAATATTCAAGTTTCAGTAATAATAAATCATGTGGTAGACAATCAAAGGCTTTGGAAAGATCCATAAGAATAGCGGCAAGGTATTTATTATCATCGAGATACATTTTCCAATCTTCAACAATTTTCAGTAGAGCTGTGTTGCATCCATATCCAGGCCGAAAAGCACTCAAATAAGGGTTAAAAAGATGTTTAAAGTGTTCCATGATCTGTGTATAGATGGCTCTTTCAAAGACTTTTGACATGACGGGTAGAAGGCTAACTGGTCTGTAGTTGCTTTTATCCAGAAGGCTATTTTTCTTGTGTATTGGTACAACTTGTGCAATTTTCATGTTGTCAGGAAAAATGGAGTTTTCAAAGCTGCGATTTATCAGGTTCGTAAGAGGGTCGGCAATTACTGGAGAGCATATTTTTAACATTTTTATAGAAAGTCCATCATTTCCAGTGGCTTTTTTTACATTCATATTTTTTATTTGCTTTTGAACAAAATCAGTCGATATTGGTTTGAAAGACAGTGCTTCCTTGATATTTGAATTTTCATTGATTTTCACTATGCTTTCATGGTGTTCATCAATTTTTATGTTTTTATCACCAATATCTTTAGCAACGTTAATGTAAAAATTATTAAAGGTGTTGCAGATTTCTAGTTGATCTGACAGAAGTGTTTCATCTTCTTTTATTACAAGATTTTTCTCACAGTGGGTACCCTTGTTTGTAAGAAAAGGTTTAATTGTCTTCCAAAAATCAGTTTCTTTGCACCCCCCCGAGCAACGTTCTAAAAAGTAATTTTGGATTGATTTTTTTCTTATTTTGTTTACGTAATTTCTCATTACTCTATAATTTTCCCAGTTATGGCCTGATTTGTTTCGAAGAAATTTGTTAAAGAGCATCTTTTTTTTATAAATTGCTTTGCGTAAAAAAGAGTTCATGAAAGGGGCAGGTTTTAGGGGCTTTTTTCTTGTTTTAATTGGGGCATGTTTATCAAATACTCTTATTATGCAGTCTGTAAGGTCTTCTGATGCTTTGTGTAGGTCTGGATCACTGTTGATAAATGAAAAGTTTGTTTTGTTTAGTTCAGATAAAAAATCTGCTTGGTTAAAATTCTTAAAGCTTCTGTATGAAATATACTGGTCTGTCTTGTTTTCCACATCAATTTTCAACTGAAAGGATATCATATTATGCACATCACTCAGTCCACAGTTAAAATTACATATGTTTCCAACTTTAGATGAATCATTTATTAAGATAATGTCAAGAAGGGATGGTTTACTATTTTTGGTGAAGTATGTTGGTTTTTTGATAATGTTAGTTAAGTCAAAAATATCGCAGAGATCCATAATTGGTGTGCTTTTGGTTCGATCCAGGCAGTCAAAATTTAAATCACCTAGCAGAATGTAATTTTCATATTTGGTGCTGCATTTATCCAAGGTCTCCATACATGTTGAACCAAAGTCTGTTGCAGACAGGCTTGGGGGTTTGTATGCACCAATAATCAGCCATTTTTTGTTATCTAGCATGATCTCAACAGAAATTGATTCAATACCTGTAAATTCAAGGTCTTGTTTTCTATCGCCCGGTATGTCCGACCTTAGATAAACTGCAACACCGCCGCCAAAAAAACCTCCACAGAAACTACTGAATGAATTTCAACCAAATTTCACAGGAATGATCCTTGGGTGACCCTCTTTCAAAGTTGTTCAAGAAATTTTGATCCAATGAAAAACATGGATTAAATGGGCGTGGAAACTTTGCACATGCTTCTGTGACCATAATTTCAGCCTCTTGACAAAGATTTAATACTCTGATAATGAATTTAATGGAATTTTAACCCTTTTCGGACTTGGAAATTCCTCGTAAAGTTTTTACGTGCAAATGTTGTATATAAGTAATAGCCCTATTTCTACCAAGGTTTTTGCTTGCAAACTTTATACATGCTCCTGTTACCATTAAAACAGCTTCTAGACAAAGATTTATTACTCTGATATTGAATTTCATCGAATGTTAACCTTTTTTAGACTTTTCTTGGTTAAGTTTTTACGTACAAATGTGGTACATCAGTTATATCTCTAATTTTAGTAAAGCTATTGCTTGAAACTTTGCACATGCTTCTGTGATCATAATAATAGCCTCTTGACAAAGATTCATTACTCTGATATTTAATTTAGTGGAATTTTAACCCTTTTCGGCCTCGAAAAATCTTGGTTATGTTTTTATGTGCAACTGTTTTATGTTAGTTGTATCTCTGTTCCTACTAAAGCTATTGATTTGAAACTTTGCACATGCTCCTGTGACCATAATATCGGCCTCTAGAAAAATGTTATTTCCTCTTGGCTTTCATTTTATTTAATTTCCAATGTCGATATTGATTTGCTGATACTATCCAGCACTAAGAATAGTCGAGCTTCGCTGTCCTCCGACAGCTCTTGTTGTCTTATCAATGACTAACCACATATTATGGACAAAAATCGCGTATCACCAATATATTAATACCCATATAAAGCTTTTGTTGATGTTACTGTTTCAAAAGTCACCAGTAGGACAAAAATACGTCTTAAATGTTTTGATGAAGCTGGCCCCTGGTCTATGAGGGTTAATCATTGTTCATAACCGTTGAGTAGCTATCAGTGTCAGGCCTACTGTTAATTTGTTAAAATGCGGCTGGGTTTATCAAACTTTCGTATCTACAACTACATTCGGGCTGAAGATACCGTATTTTGGTTGCTCAAATGACGATGTGTCGTCTACAACCCTGAATACAGGTAGCCAACACGGGTGAGGATAGTGTAATATTAACAAAAATTAACCACATTTTTATGCCCCCGAGATCGGGGGCATATTGTTTTACTCATGACCGTCTGTCTGTCTGTCCATCCGTCTGTACGAAAACTTAACCCGAAAACTTAACCTTTGCCTTATCGAGAGATCGCTGTTACGGGGGCATTCGTGTTTCACAAAAACACATCTTGTTTTTATCACAATATATCATAGCCATGGCCATTACCCAACAATGGCAGTGTTATTTCTCTGATATTAATTCTGCATCACATAACCATCGTTATGATAGCAATTGGAAATCGTTAACCGATGACAAAGTAAACAGTTTTTAGCTCCACTAGCTGAAAGCAACTGGGGCTATTGTCATGGCTGAAAGCCAGTGGGGATATTGTCAAGGCATTGTGTCCGTCAGTGCATCCGTCCGTCCGTCCGTGCGTGCATCCAGTCGAAAACTTTTCTTTAAAAATCTTCTCCTCAGAAACTACTGGATGAATTTCAACCAAACTTTACAGGAATGATCCTTGGGTGACCCTCTTTCAAAGTTGATCAAGAAATTTTGATCCAATGAAAAACATGGATTTAATGGGCGTTGCTAATTTCCAAATATGGTAAAAAGTGAGTTTTCTCAGTTTCTAATCAATGGATACCAATAAAGATTTTACATGAATGATCCTTGGGTGACCCTTTATCAGTCTACAAAAATTCTTTCCATACTGGAAAATATGCAATTTATGGGTGGAGGTCAATTCTCTATATGTTATATAGTGGAAAATTTGAAAATCATTTTTTCAGAATGTAATTGATGGATATCAACCAAATTTCACTGGAATGATCCTTGAGTGACCCTTTATCAGTCTACAAAAAATCATTGTGATCAGATGGAAAATATGCATTTTATGGGCTGAGGTCATTTCTCTATATGTTATATAGTGGAAACTTTGAAATTTATTTTTTCAGAATGTAACTGATGGATATCAACCAAATTTCACTGGAATGATCCTTGAGTGACCCTTTATCAATCTACAAAAAAACATTGTGATCAGATGAAAAATATGCATTTTATGGGCAGAGGTCATTTCTCTTTATGCTATATAGTGGAAAATTTGAAAATCATTTTCTCAGAATCCAATTTTTGGATATCAACCAAATTTCTCTGAAATGATCCTTGGGTGACGCTTTATCAGTGTACCAAAAATTATTTTGATTGGATGAAAAATATGTATTTTATGGGCGGAGGACATTTCTCAATATGTTATATAGTGGCAACTATGAAAATCATTTTCTCAGAAAGTTACCGATGGATATCAATCAAACATTTTGGTATGGTCTTTGGGTGACCCATTATCATGCAGCCAAAAATTATTTTGATTGGATAAAAAATATTTCTTTTATTGGGGGAGGTCATTTCTCTATATGTTATATTGTTGAAACTTTGAAACTCATTTGCATCATCAGTAGAATCGAAAGTATCTAAAAATCTAGTCAAAACTTGTAAATGCTTTTACAAGAATTTTAAGCCTGTGGAGAGACTCAAGCCATTCATGGCTTTCTAGTTTCAATAGTCAAACACAAGGGGTATCCGTAAAATTAACCACATCTGAAATACAAGAAGTCCCAAATACATGCAAAAATAACAAAGCCTGCGGAGAGGACAATATCTGTTATGAACATTTGAAATACGGAGGTGAAATAGTATCAAAGGTTCCAGATTCTTTAAAGCATTTTAGATTTTTGTTATGTGCCGGAAAAATTGAACAAAGGTCTGATCGTTATCCTACACAAGGGCGGTAAGAAACGAAAAGATGATCCATCAAACTACAGAAACACTCTTAGCTCGTCCATTCATAAAGTATTTGAAGACGTAATATTAAAACGAACCGAGGAAAGTATATACGCAAATTTAAGCGTACAACAGTGTGGTTTTCAACCCAGATTAGGCTGTATGATAACTTCATGTGCACTGAAGGAAAGTATATTAAACGCCGAAGAAAACAATAGTAAAGCTTATGTTTGTTTTGTAGATGCAAAACAAGCCTTCGATAGGGTTTGGCATAATGGACTTTTCCATAAAATGATTGATGTTAGGATTAATCAATTTATTGTTAAAACCTTAATTAATATGTACGGCTCTATATCTAGCCGTGTTAAAAATGGAGTATTTATCTCGGAACCCGTCGTGTTGAAACAGGGTACCAGACAAGGCGAGATAATTTCACCTTTGCTGTAATTATTGTATATCAATTGGCTAATACAAGAACTTGAAAACTCAAAGCTTGGTTTTTATACCCCCGCAAAACGAATGTTTTCGGGGGTATACTGGAATCAGCCTGTCTGTCTGTCTGTCCGTCTGTCCGTCCGTCTGTGGACACAAATAGTAGTAAATTTGTGTCGCGAACTCCTCCTTCAGTTTTCCTTCAAAAGCCTTGAAACTTTATAGAAACATTCATCACATGTTGAAGTTTTGCAAGACGCAAATTGCAAGTCTCAATTCCCCCTGATTCATGAATTATTTCCCCTTGAACTTAGACATTTTTTTTCTATTTGTTACCATGTTCTTATCATTTTGTGTCGCAAACTCCTCCTTCAATTTTCATTCAATTGTAATGAAACATTATGCAAATATTGATCACAAGTTGAAGTTTTGCAAGAGACTAATTTCAAGTGTCAACTCCACCAGGTTCATGTGTTATCTCCCCTTGAACTTTGACATTTTTTTCCTATTTGTTGCCATGTACTTATAATTTTGTGTCGCAAACTCCTCCTGCAATTTCCATTCATTAGTAATGAAACAGTATACAGACATTTATCACATGTTGAAGTTTTGCAAGACACAAATTTCAAGTGTTAACTCCCACAGGTTTATGAATTATCTCCCCTGGAACTTAAGACAATTTTTCATTTTGAACACATATACTTGTAATTTTGTTTCCCAAACTCCTCCTTCAGTTTTCCTTCAATAGCTTGAAAACATTTATCACATGTGTCAGTTTTGCAAGACGCAATTTAGAGGTCTCAAATCTAAGAGTTATCTTTATATTTGAAGCATTTTTTGCTTCTTCTGTCAAAGTATCTCATTCTCTGAAAGCACTTGCGGGGGTATTAAGTCACATTCAGTGACAAGCTCTAGTTGTATTTACGACAGATGTCTAAGTAGTCCTACTGTAGCCGATGATATGGTATTATGAAGTCTGTAAAAACAAGGGCTCTGTAAAATGATTGATATCTAAAATAATCGTACAAATGGCGTTACGAATATAATGCGTCCAAGATCACTGTTTTTGTTTTGTAATGAAAGCAAAACAGTATACAAAAAGCATACAAGAACACGGGCTCTAGGAATTGACTCGATATCGGAAAGCGCCACTACTTTAGGTCTAAGTGACGTTATTCATTTTCCGGCCATTATAACATATTTGGTCATAGTTCGGTCCGAGAGTTTGCGAAAATGGCCAAACCTGCATTAAATTGAGGGCTTCATTCGCGAATGAAATAAAATGAAAATTAGTATGGCATGATCCCTTTTCTCTACGACTTTTTTGGCCATTTTTAGCGCCACTGGCTGAAAGCCAGTTGTGCTATTGTCAAGGCGTTGTGTCCGTCAGTGCGTCCGAGCGTCCAGTCGTAAACTTTTTCTGAAAAAAAATCTTCTCCTCAGAAACTACTGGATGAATTTCAACCAAACTTCACAGGAATGATCTTTTGGTGAACCTCTTTCAAAGTTGTTCAAGAAATTTTGATCCAATGAAAAACATGGATTTAATGGGCGTGGCTTATTTCCAAATATGGTAAAAAGTGAATTTTCTCAGATTCTAATAGATGGATACCAATTTAATTTTACCTGAATGATCCTTGAATGACTCTTTATCAGTCTACCCAACATTATTGTGATCGGATGAAAAATATGTATTTTATGGGCGGAGGTCATTTCTCTATATGTTATATAGGAGAAACTTTGAAAATCATTTTCTCAGAATGTTACTGATGGATACCAATCAAACATTTTTGGTATGATCTTTTGGTGATCCATTATCATGCAGCCAAAAATTATTTTGATTAGATAAAAAATATGTCTTTTATTGGGGGGGGGGTCATTTCTCTATATGTTATATTGTTGAAACTTTGAAACTCATTTTCATCATCAGTAGAATCCAAAATATCTAAAAATCTAGTCAAAACTTGTTATTGCTTTTACAAGAATTTCAAGCCTGTGGAGCGACTCAAGTCATTCATGGCTTTCTAGTTGAGATGACCCTTACCACGCAGCTATTTTCACCGGCCACTCAAAGAAATATACCCATGTTTTAAAAAAGCAATTGGACTGGAAAAATGGTTCAAAATCTATAATTTATAAATTGTATCTCAGCAACAGATTATAAACAAAGAAAATCGTTCAAATAATTTTGAAATTCAATAATATTGACCATATATCCCTTTCCAAGGAAAAGGGAAAGGATGGTAAAACTTGTTCTTTTATTTATCTTCAACTTTTAAATCTCGGGTGATTTATGATGTATCATATATCTCCATTTTACTAGTACACTCAATCGTGCTTATTTAATATTTATAACCTGCTTTCTATACGTTTAATCTTCATTAACTTTTTGTAAGTTGAAATTGTCTTATATGTATGTTCCTAACTTTGTCATATGATTTTCTAACCCATGTATGCTTGATATATCACGTTTACCTTAGAATGCTTTATATGTTAGTCGGTTCAACAGCTAATGTTAGCTTATGTTAGTTTGCTTATGCTGTCTTGCCGACTTCAAATAAATCTAATATTATCTTATCTTATCCTATCTTATCAAGCAGAAATCACCTTGAACTTTTGTTCATATGGACCGGAGTTTCCCTAAAGATTTGTGACAGATCGCGGGGAATTGAATTACTTCGCCTTTACCTATTATACTCATCTTGGAATCAAAGTAGATAAGAATGAAAATGTACGTGAATCATGTATAAGTTTCGAAGAACAACCCTGATTAGACCACGCTTGTAGCGAATCGACCGATCAGAGAACAGAATTTCAAAAGTATATATCGCAGATACAACGGCGAGCGTTGCATTTACAGATATACGATGGTAGATTGTCGTGAATCTCGACAGGTTTTGTGTGCCGCGTCATTTCAAAAAAGATGGCGAGCATTCTTTATGATCGCCCTTTCCAAAAAGACTCACTACAATCGCAAATACAAAAGATCTGCAATAAGTAACGAAAATGGATTCATAAGTAATTTCAGCAAAAAGCACATACTAACATTAAAATTACTGCGATTTTTACTCATTTTTTATGTAAATGGGTTCGAGTAAAGAATGCAGACAATTGTAGAAAAGCGTGGTCTAAGTCAGATAGAAAATCTCGTGCCGCGGTATATGGGAAATAGACACTCGCTAACGCTCGTATCTATTTCCCATATACCACGGCACTCGTTTTCTTTCCTATACGTATTTGTAACGATGGTTATTTTAACGTTCTAACACTTCTGTCTTTATATAAATCTATTGTTCTACCGTCATCTTTATACGGATGCGAATTATGGGATAACATCTCACAAGCCAATTACCTTCATTTAGAACGTGCCCAATCTTTTAGCCTAAAAGTCATTCAAAAACTGCCGATCTCTGCCAACAACGTCGTTACACAATCTGCTGCAGGTGTATTAAGCATTCAAGCCGAACAAGATTATCGGAAACTTACATTTTTGGCCAGCTATGTATGTTACAGACGAAGTACATATCCAAACAGATATTTGTTAATAGAATGTTTCGTTTCATTTCTGGAGAATCTAAATAGATTAGTGGCTTTATACTAGACATCGTCAAAATATTGCGAAAATAGGATTTGTATGAGTATTTAATTAACTTCAACTCAAACGCAATATTTCCATCAAAGTTAGTTTGGAAGTTAATATTTCGCAAAAATGTAAAGATTTATGATAAAAATATGCTGCAAGAAAAGTTACCAGCGAAGTTTGATATAGATAATTTTATTAGATTTTTCACACCCGGAAATCCATGTGTACTAGGGGAGCAACTGAGCCTTCCATAGGCGGCCATTATACGAGCCTTTACCCAAATAACAAAGAAAATTGTTTTTCGTCAGTTTATATAAATTGTTAATTATTCTCTTCACCTAATGTTACAGTCTGTGGTAAATGCAAAATACTGTTCATAATATAGTCGAACATAAATTATTTTTTCTGTTCGCGTAACAACACAATCAGAAATAATTTATGGACGATTATTATTGCTGCGGTGGGTCCGATAAGATTTCAACAATTTACCAGAAAATATAAAATTGCGCAAAGTCGATCCATGTTTAAACGTGAAATAAGCAATGCATTCAGAAGTTATTGTAAAAATACGCAGTCTTTGACAGTGAATTTATCATTCATAACTACACATAGATGAAGTCCAGATTGAAAGGATCGTTTGTGATATGCGTTATATGTACGAGTGTTGTTCATAAATTAACCGGATTTTGCTTTGCAAAATGTTATTTTTGAAGCAATCAAACCAAATTTGGTATCATTCGCTGTCGGGATTCAATCCACAAATGGTTATGTAAAATTGGTATAGTTATCGAACATACCGCTCGCGCATCTGCCATATAAAATGCCATGGTAACGAGTACCCGGCGCAGCAGATAAAATAATCCATGTATTTGGTCTGCGTTTGTGAATATTCTTTCTTTTCTAACTGTTGAAAAACTTGAAAATTAATTGAGTTGCTAGAATAAGTATTAGAAATGCTTTGACTTAATTTGAAGTAATTTGACCGTAGAAATTTTCGGTAGGGTTCGTTTAAAATGTGGTGGGGTAGGTGTTTCGGAACTTTCTAGACGTCAACTGAATTTTCGGAATTTTGAATTTCGAATATCGAAAGACGAAAGACATAAATCAAATACTTGTCACGCTGAAAGGGAATGGTTCATTCCTCCAAATGCTATATTTTCATCGGTGAAGACGCTTCCGTGCCCCGTGAGATAAGAGGAAGAACGGACAGAGAGAAACTTATCAAAGCAACTAAATGGACGTCAATTGCCGAGGATCTGTAAGAGATAGGCGATTTTCTAAGGGGCACCTTTCTGAGAACTTTGATTTATGACCATTCGATTTTACCTTTATACAAACCATAAAAGCACAGCTTAATTACAGGAACACTGAAATCATCCTTCTTCCACGAATACCGAGCCGTGACAAGCTAAATGTCACAACACCAAATGTCTCGATTTTCGACAACGTCGCTAGCGTCATGTACTGTGCGCCACCACCAAATACCCGTGTATTTGTGTTTGCGTGTAAAATGAATATTCATCGTTCAAATGCTTCATGTTTTGGCAAGTTTGATCATATAAAGTTTCCTGTTAATATGACTAAACTTTTTTCACATAGCGATAAATCAGTGATGATTTATTGACCTAATCCTGATAAAAATTGAACATCCCTCGGAGCGTCCATGAACGGACGAAATATTGTAACTGTGGCCTGAAAAATGCGTTTGTGATTTTGGTGTTACCGTTAACAACATCGTGAAATTGATAAGATGAATGAGTTTGGAATGGTTTTGGAATGGAATTGATTGAGCGTGATGAGTCAGTTTTGAGTGAAGTTAAAGGGGGGTTAATCTAGTATCGCAAATTTTGTTCAGGATGAACAAAGCTGGCGATATCAGTTACCTCCCTTTCGTCAAATATGTATAAAAGTTTTAGATAAATAGCTTCCTATTTCCTCAAGAACCTATTAGACGTTTAAACTTGAATTATGTAAGTGAAACTGCGATTGTTTTTCTAGCTTTATTTATCTTGAATGAAGTTGTTGATTCTATCTTTTTCAGTGAGTTTGGAGTGTTTTTGAATGGTTTGGGTGAGTATTTGGAATGATAGATTGGAGTGCAGAGTGAATGATTTAGAATTATTTTAATCGGAATGATTGGCGATTTCAAGATGTTTTTAACTGTAATTGTTGTTTTCCTGGCGAGGGAACAAAATACTCTATGTATTGTTATTTTCATTTCCCGATGAATTAATTACCCGGATGAACATTTTTCGTTTCATTTCGGTCAAGTGTTCTCTCCCGGGTTTCGAAAAAAATATTCATGACTGAATGTCTATCTGTATGTCTGTCTTTCTTTCTATTTCTGTCTTTAGGCCTTCTGACCAAATGTCTGTCTCTTTTTTTTATACAGACATTTGTAGACTGTCTGTAATATGTAACTTGTTTAATTGTTCGTTCGTTTGTTTGTAAGAGTTTATATTACTGTTTGCTTTGTAAATTGTTCGATATGTATGTACATTATCATCTGTGATAGGAGGACAAATAAAATATGTGTGAATGCTCAAATGACGATGTGTCGTCTACAGCCGTGAACACAGGTAGCCAACACTGGTGAGGATAGTGTTATATTAACAAAAATTAACCACATTTTTATCACAATATATCATATATACAAGGCTCCGAACTACCCATTTTTATATAGAAAATCTGGTCGGCCGAGATCGTACAACTCCACTTTCATCTATAAATCTAGGTTAAATACGATGCTCTACTTCAAACACTGATTGTATTCTATAGAAAACATTTTTTTCTTATCACTCACGATCTAATTCTTTTTAGAAATACCAACAATTTAGTTTGTATTTACTTCACAATTTGCTACCTTGAAGAAAGAAACATTCCTGCAACGGCCACTTTTGTGCATAAGCTCTTAACTAATCAGACAGCCTGACCCTATAGCTAAGTTGTAACAGGCTAACTGATTGGTTGAAAGCTTGTAAACAGAAATGACCGTTCCAGCAATGATTTTTTTTCAGGTTGCAGATTCATAAATAAATACAAACTCATTGAATAGATTTAGATCGTGGGTGACAAAATGTTTTCAGTGAAAACATCTAGATAACAATTGTTATGACCGTAGATTTCTGCCAAATTGTTCCTATTTATAGAAAGTTAATGTAATTTTAGTCATTTTCGGTCTACAAAGGCTTTTTCGGAGAAGTGGTTTTAAAATAAAAGATGGTACAGTTTCTAGGTTTCAATGGTCGTCGAACACTAAGTCAGATAGAATCTGCATAGTGATGTTTATAGAAAATAGAAGTTTTTCAAAAAGATTCAATTTTCTATAAACATCACTATGCAGCCCCTATCCAATAGATAAAATATCTTCACCCTTGGCAAATTGAACAGTTCGGTTAGTGAATAAACAGCGGAAAAATAGGGATTTTATACATTTCTACAATTATCTCTTGACCGATTTGCCATCGATATTTACATAGAGGATAATCGTTTGTTTAAGTGTAAGATCGATTTATATTTCATTGAGTCAACAACTCAAGCTATATTTTCACAAGTGGCGGAGCCACGAGTGAAAATATAGCTTTTGTTGTTCACGAAATGAAATATAAATCGATCTTGCACGAAAAACAAACGATTATTCTATTTCTTAAATGCAAAAAAGAGACAAAATGTGAAATTTCTATGACATATTTTCGTAAAGCGCGTCATTTTGCACGTGATTGCTATGCAACGTTCATTGTGACGTCACTTATTTCGCCCCGCATAGATGACGTCAGATACAATGAAATGCACAAAAGCAGGGTATAAGTTTTTGATAATTTCACTACTTTTGCGGTGAGATTATCAAGTGATAATCTACCGTTATTTCTCGATAAACCACCGAAAAGCATTAAAGAAAGGTATTTAATTTTGACATTTTTAGCTAACCTGAACGCGAATGCTCAAGATGAGTTTTTATGTGGATGTCCGTTGTCCATCAACATTTACCTTGTATGCAATTTAGAGGCCACATTATTTGTCCAATCAACCTGAAATTTGGTCAGAATGATTGTATTGATGAAATCTCGGACGAGTTTGACATTGGGTGATCTGTGGTCAAAAACTAGGTCACGTGGTCAAATCTTTGAAAAATCTTGTATGCACTCTAGAGGAAACATTTTTGCTCAATCATTCAACCCGAAATTTGGCCAGAATGATTGTCTTTAAGAAATTCTCTTATGTCGCACGTTAATCGTTCCTGATATGAAAACGTCAATACCGTCGCTCTTTCAATGTCAATAATATCATGAAATCAGATAATTTATCGAGTGGTATAAAACAATTTGATACGAAATTCGCGTTCATTTGGTACATAGTATTGAGGAATCCGAATAATATACCTGATTTAAAAAGGACGCAGTGTTCCATAAACATCCGTTTTTCGATTTTGCGTAACATTTAGTTCTGGATTTTCGCAATAATTTACGCATATCAATCAATTCCGATTAATGTCAGAATTATAAGCTTCAATTTTTGATTTCATATTCGTCCACTTTTCAATCGGATAGGAACTAAACTATTTGACCATTATGATAAAATGAATATTAGAACCATTTACCTACATGATGTCCGGGACTTCATTTTAAAGAAAAAAATGAAACAAACAATGATAATGCATGTTTTAATATAGTGAAAAACGTGTTGTTTTGAAAATGACACTCTAAAAGATAATTTGTTTTAATCAAATTTGAAGTATCATTAATTTTCGGGGAATTGCAGAGAAAAACTATAACACGATACGTCTTAAATGTCCGCCCTAAATTTTAATTGCGTTTGAAAACCTTTCCTTTGTGAAAAAACATGAACAAAATTAAATACTGATGTAGCATTTTTCAAACAAATATATAAAACAGTTAAGTGAAATTCTTTCGCTCACTCATGATATTCAAAATGTTAAACATGTTGTATCGCTGGGCATTTTATTGGCGATCTTCTTATACACGAAACGTGTGTAATTTTTCTATGAAATGGTGTAATTTCTTTTGAAATGACTTATAATATTGATGGGTAGACAATTTGAATATGTAATTTTGTACACAAAGTTGAAATGTGAAAATAATTTTCAGCATGTATTTAAAAAATATTTATGTATAAGTAGCAAATATATCTAAATTGGACTTTCTAAATGTCTCGTATACACATTAAAGACGTGGGGTTTTTTTGCGACATTATGTCGATATTTGAAGACACATCTACGCTCCCTTTATGTTATTTTTTCAAGCAGAAAACCCGATTTTTGAACAGAAAAAGCATCAAATACATAAGGCTTCGCAAACAAGTATCCAAATGCATGTAAATGTTGGGCTCTAAGGTAAGGTGTATATTTCAAAATTCAAATGAAAAAGTAAACGTATTCTTGATAGAAACATTTTTTGCGTCTGTTAGCAGTTGCGTCTTCGGTCATGAAAATAAAATTTGCACACTTATTTGCGCGAGTCCTTTATTACTGTATTATTCCAAAGTAAAGCAATCAATTCGATTTACATGCTGACGAAGTCGGACGTAATAGCTGAAAATATATATATCCCTTATCAAACCGAAGTGACAGCAAACCGATTTTGACGTTCAGATTTTTTCCGTACAAAAGATAACTACATAAGATCTGTTATTTGTATTACTTTATCAAATGGTTATTTGTATTATATTCATTAAATCTAGATTTTACTAGTAATTCATTTTTCAAAAACAAGAGGAAAGAGGTAATGAAAACGGAATAGTACATTTACTTCTTATTTATGACTTTAAAAAGTCTAACTAGTAAGTTTTGCTTATCTTAAAGTGTTTATTACGAAACCACTTCGACACAAATATGAAATATGACAATTTTTCAGATCTTTGATTTAGAATTTATGGTGTTTTTTTTTTCTTTCAAAATGATAAATGATATTTTATGAAAACTGTTGAATAGAAAATAACGTTCGCATAAATTCGTCTAGGAATAACGCTTTTTTGACGTTGCGTCATTTAACGCACGAGGGAACGATTAAAATGCCAGACGATCCGGAAAGTCTAACTTCGAACGAAATTGGGTCAACTGGGGTCAAAAACAATGCCACAAGGTCAAATCTTAAAAAAGCATTGTATGCACTCTAGAAGCCACATTTTTTGCTCAATCAACCTAAGATTTGGTCAGAATGATTTTCTAGACAAAATGTCTGACAAGTACGAAATTAGGTTAGCTTGGGTCAACCTAACAATGGATCTCTGGTATTTCTCACACAAGTAGTACCATTTCATCCTTTCCTATCTTCTAGCTGCTATTCCACATAGGTCTACGATTATCAACACATTGGTGGAAGGCAATTGGTCGGAAAGGATGAGTGCCGCCGTCGGGGATCGAACCCGGGATATCTAGATTGACAATCGGTTGCGCCTCCACCAATGGGTTGATAATTTGGGTGATAAATTTGGAAGCATTTTTAGTAAGGGCTATGCACCTTTATCGACTTAGATTTTAAATGCATTATCCAGCACCTGCAGCCGATCGATGCATTCGTAGGCCTATCGGTCTGATAGTTTCTCAATCAAACTTCCTTCTTTCTTCCAGTGAATATCTTAATTCACCAAATTCAATTTTAGTGGTTTTCAATACTATCCATTAATCTGTAGGCCCGGTAGCCATTTTTTCAAAAAAAAAAAAAAAAAAAGAAAACAACCGGAAATTATTTCAGCCAATCAGGGTTGATCTACAATTAAAACTACAGGTCTGATTGGTTGAACAGAATCAGAAAATTACATCCGGTTAATATTTAACCATTGGTTATCTTTTAAACAACTGGAGACTGATTACATGGCTTAGACTTGTGACGATTCTTTAAAAGCATGCGGTTGTTCTTGGTACTATTCAGGTTCGACAGAATTATCACACATAATATATGCGAAACCAAAAAGAAATAAAGTGACAAACATCCAGTCTAGAACTGTCAAGAAAATAGCAAAGTTGATGAAATGTTCGTTCCAGTCATCAGTGTTTTGTCGGCATTCATCTTTCAAACCTTTGACGTCATGAAGTGTCCACGCGCTACCTAAAACAATGAAAAATCATGATGTTATCCTGTCTTGCTTTTGGCCGTATTTTTTTTTTTTTTTTTTTATCTTTTTCACGATGAATAATTGCGTGTTTTCTTAAAAAAAGATACATATTATCGAATCACTAGAAAAATACCGCCACAAATAGCTATGAATCTTATAGAAATATATTATAATGTTACAATAAATATCACCAAATATTAAATTGAATAATATCCTTAAATTAGTAACAACATTTACCTTTGCAATATGACCTTGACTGATGACCTTCATTTAATTATCCAATGCAAGGTTTTGACACAAGCAATTAAATTATGAAATTAGAAGACTATATCGCTTACCAATAAAAAGTTATGGCCAATAATATTTTGGAGGTTAGAGTGAGAGCTAAAAATATTAAGTCCCCCTTTTCCATTAAGCGTTTTTATGAGCAAATTTCCGACAATTAATGGTCAATGGTATCTTATTTGCTTCCTAAATATGATATTTCATTAAATTCTGATCATAACACCAGGAAAAAATAGAGAAAACCTTATTTTTTTTACATTAAGGCCCCCTTTTTCTTGCCGAAATATGGAATTCAGAAAAAAAAATTCTTTAGTTGAAAGAAAATGTTTACCTATTATCAACCAAATTATTCCAAATAAGTTGTCAACAACTAAATATATTTCATAGAATAGGTTCTTTAGACTACTTTCGGAAAGTTTTCGGAACAAAAGGTAAAGCATAACTCCCCACATCAATGCTCCAAACCAACTCTTCACGAATAAGAATATGGCTACGTTATATTCTCGGTCACACTCCGATTGTAGTTTTACGGCGCCTGTAAATATAAAGAGTATAATTATTTGTTTATGTTGAAGATCGAGTAAACAATGAAACGAGTGGTGAAGCTACGAGTCAAATAGAAAAACTTTTATTTTGTCGCTCTCCATAAAACACATTTATCGTTCTTACACGAAAGTCCGCCGCTAATTTATTCCTTGAATGCAAAAATTAGGACGAAATGTGAAGATTTGGGGACAACTTGAAGCACGTCATGTTCATGGCTTTAAAATGAAAGGGGGATGACGTTATTTTTGTTTATTAGGCTCCGTCATTTTTTTTTATTTCTCTTGTCATTTCACCGGTTTGGTGGATTGATAATCTATCGTAATTTTTACGATTTACCATAGAAAAGTATTAGAGCAACCATAATAATTTGGGGTTTTTGATGATCGCTATCCCCAATGATTGACATCTTTCATGACAGGCCATCCCTGCATGCATTTAAACGTCAGTTGTATTGAAATAGACATCAAACAACACACCAATCGATGGTTGGTGACATAAAAGTGTTTTTCTATCTGAGGTAACAACGGTAAAGTCGTCCATCCACGAAAATGAAACTAACATATATCACACCGTACAACCGGTTGCGGCGATGACAGGTGAGAGTCAACTACGACAGCATCGGAACATTATGCCGAGGAGACGGTAGGTCAAATAAATTCATTCGTGTAAGTATACAATTGAAGCTCTGGTATTCTAAAGCAGATAAATGATCGTGTAAGTGTTCAGCGCTTCTATAGAATAAATCTTTACTCATATCCCCCCCCCCCCCCCCGAATAAGGCCTTAATCATTGATTAATTCGGAGGTTTCCCATGAAAAGTTTCGAAATTAGACTTCATAAAACTAAGAAGAAGATCAGGAAGAAGATAAAGAAGAATAAGTAGTTGATAATATTTTCATCATTAATTCAATGTAATTAGTCAGTCAAATATTTTTCGATATAACACACCATTTGAAAAAATAGTGGACATGAATATCAGCATGTATGTCGATCTAAATTGTTGTGATGTGTTATTGAAAAATACGACACCAAAAATTATCATTTTCATGCGAGAATCAGAATGTGGGTCCGTCGACATCGGCAATTACAAATAATTCAGTTCTATCGTCTACGTCAACCCCGTGAAATTCCGACTGTCTTCAGAGGCAACACTTTTTTACCTCACCTGAGCACGAAGTGCTCAAGGTGAGCTTTTGTGGTCGAGTGATATGCGTCGTGTGTCGGCAACATATACCTCGTAGACACTCTAGAGTCCACATTTTTTTCCCGATCAACCTGAAATTTTGTCAGAATGATTGTCTTGATAAAATCTCGGACAAGTTCGAATAGGGTCAAGTGGGGTCAAAAATGAGGTCACAGGGTCAAATATTAGAAAAACCTTGTAGACACTCTAGAAGCCATATTTTTTGCCCGATCAACCTGAAATTTTGTCAGAATGATTGTCTTGATGAAATTCTCGGACAAGTTCGAAATTTGGTCAAGTGGGGTCAAAAATAAGGTCACGGGGTCAAATCTTAGAAAGACCTTGTAGACACTGTAGAAGCCATATTTATTGCCCGATCAACCTGACATTTGGTCAGAATAAAACTTTTAATGAAATCCAGGTCAAGTTTGAAATTGGGTGCAGTGGGGTCGTAAACAAGGTCACTAGGTCAAATCATAAAAAAAACCTTGTAGACACTCTGGAAGCCATATTTTTTGCTCAATTAATCTGAATATTTGTCAGAATGATCATCTTGATGAAATCTAGGTAAAAAACTAGGTCATGGGATCAAATCTTAGAAAAACCTTTGTAGACACTCTAGAGGCCACATGTTTTGCCCAATCAACCTGAAATTTGGTCAGAATTGTTCATCCTCTCTAAGTCTACTTTAAACAATTTTTGACAGTTCACTCAGGTGAGCGATTTAGGGCCACTATGGCCCTCTTGTTTAATACGTGTCGTCTTTGGGGACCCGCTGTGAGTTTAATTTTTTAATTGTGGCTTTAATTTGGAAGAAATATCGGCAGTTGATAAGACTTCAGCTGTGTACAAGTTAAAATAGTATTTATAGAGATATAGACGAAATATGAGAGCATAAAGTCTTATTTCGAAACTTTTCAAGGGAAACCTCCGAAATAATCAATGATTGTGACCTTATTTGGGAGCGATATGAGTAAAGATTTAATCGATATAAGCGCTGAACACTTACATGATCATTTATCTGCTTTTGAATACCAGAGCTTCAATCGTTTATTTGCACGAATTAACTTATTAGACCTACCATCTCCTCGGCATAATGTTTTTTGCTGTCGTAGTTGACTCTCACCTATCATCGCCGCAACCGGTTGTACGGTGTGATATTTAAGAGTACGATCATATTTGAGTTGCGTGCTTTAAGGTTCATGAAAAGAGTTTAAGACCTAATTTGCCTTTTGACCTTCATTTGCCAAGAAAAAGGCAGTTTGTCCTTGTATGTTATCTATCAAAATTGAGCAGCTATTTATGAGCAGAAGCAGTTAAGCAATATTAGACTGCTATAGCTATAGCGGTATAGCCAAAGCATTGTGAAAAAGGGTCATTTTTGGTGAACGAACGTCGTTCACCAGTGTTATACTATGTCAGGAAAATCCTGTTGGATGTTAAAACATTTGAAATAAAGTAGCGCCTCTTAAAATTCAATTTAGCATCTTTCAATATTTTTCTCCGCAAAATCACTATTTATTTCTTTAATGGCGTGATACTAGTATTCTTTATCAAGTGAAGATAATGAAAATTCGCCTTGAAAAATACAAAATGATCTTGCAATGTTCATCAAGGGAATTTTTGATCGGCGTAAGTTTATCGAGAGTTTAATGCAAAAACAAAGTTTGTGTCTAAACACCGTAGAGACAGATACTATGTTTTTGACCCAAGCCTTCGCTGGTGCAACTTGTAGTAATTAGCCGGAAATACGTGTTTATTGAGGTCATATCCTCTTGAACTTACATTCGGCAATACTCGGGCGATCTCCGACGGCTCCGATTTGAATGTAGGTTACAGGAATCGGCCGAGTTCAGACGAATGACACATCAAGACACCTTGTGTCATTAGAAACGGTAACGCGGTTTTACATTACTTTTCAACTGGCGACAGTCAGTCTCGAGACGGGTTTTAAGAATGATTCGACATGTGTTTTACATGTACAACCTTTCTTGTACCTTTTATTTGAATGGGGATGAACGCCGCTATTAAGATTTTTCTGTAAAATTGCGTTGGCTGAAGTAGGGCTGTAAGGATACACTAGAATATTCGGTGAACTTATTCCCAGCGAAAATTTTTCGTATTCGTCTGTCTCAGAAGCGAATATTGCCGAATACCAAATGCGGCAGGCACGGAAGATATTTCATTGGGGCCATTCTACTTTGCATTTTTTCAATCTGTAAAACCATATCAATTCTAAATTCTATTTGAAAATTGAATAAATGATAGCTAAATATTCAACCCTAGATACCACTCCAATTGACGAGTAGATATTGCCGTGGTCAAGGGGGTCCGTCATGCACTTGTTTACAATTCGACGGGCGGGTTTAGTTGTTAAATTATTCTGGAAAAGTGCGTTTTTTACAGAAATCATAAAAATCTTAATCGATGAATAAAAATGGCTCCATCCTTCCCAAAATACGTTTAGAATTGGTTAACTACAGTTTAAGCAAAAACTAGCTCAGAGCAGAAAAGTCTAATATCAGCCGCAAAACTGTAATAAGATATCGATAGTGAGTGATTTTACAAGCATCAAAACTCTTGAAGGTGAAAAATAGGTTCTCGTGCAAAAAATAAACCGACAATTGTAAGGATTCTCAATTCTTATTGCGAAGAAAGTCGGGAGGAAAAAAAACATTGTATTTTACTTAAACATAGTCATAGACATAGTCATGCAATTGTTACCTCCCTTTTAAAAAATAAACTTCTTAAATAAGATTCTTATTCGCTTTTGATGTAAAAATTACGTTACAAAAATGATATTTATAAAGACTTTTAGTATGAAATTCACTATGAAGCAATTATTTTATATAAAAAGTTATACTTTAATTTCTAAACCTTAAACAGAAATTATCTATGAATTATACAAATAGGGCACTCGACCTCCTTTTAACCTATAGTCTTGGTCCATACCATATATGCCTAGAGCACGGAGGGACCTAAATCCTACAAATACACACACTTTTAACCTATACCTAAATATTTCTCATCCTGCAGTGTTATAAAAGTGAATAACGACATGTGTCAACCACGGAAGTGGTTTTGGCTTCAGATATGATAAAAATGAATCTCTCAAGTTATGGTTCAAAATACTATTAATAAGTTAACAAATCATAACTTTTAACAATGAGTACAGTTCAGGACTGACTGATATACATAGGTGTTTCTTTGGTTGGTACTCAAAGACCTTTTCATCCTCTGAGAAGAAACAAAGATAGATAAAAAAAATTAAAACAAATACAACAAATTGAAATAATTTAAACATGATAACAATTACTTTTGTAAAATCAAACACCATTGGATATAGTTTGAAGACAGTTTTAGATCGGATTAAATCGTTTTCTCCATTTATGTTTAATTAATAAATGTAACTATTTCAAGTGTGTAAAAGAAATTTTCACAGAACAACAACTCATATTCTAACAAATATTTTTTCTAACAGGATTTTTCCTCTCTCCCCCCTTTCTTTGAATTTGCAGTGAAATTTCCGTTATTCCGAATAACGGAAATTTTGTCGAGACAATTCCTCCCCCCTTTTTTTTACATTCATAATTTCTCTTTTCTAATTGAATTCAATATATCACTCTAGAATGCCATCAGGTTCGTTCACCATCAGTACTTTCAGTGCTTTGATTATACAGAACAAGCAACTTCATGACTGTTGGATAAAATTGGCTCATATTTAAACAAAATAAAGTCTAAAATACTACCCAAGTACTATTACAACCGTTGGTATAAACTCGGGCCGAAAGGGTTTATGCAAGCAATTTATTTGTACTTATTTTATAAACACATATGTCATTTATGGCATTATTATTTTTTAAACATTTAGACCCGTGTAAGGTATGGTGTGTAATCAGAACATAAATGAACATTAATAGTTAATATACCTGTAAGGTTGTTTAGCTATATATCAATTTCTATATCACAAAATGATTAATATATAGTATTTTATCATAGATCATTTAATTAAAAAAAATGTTGATTTGAAATAAATAGCAAAAATATTTCACAATATTATGGTGTGGTGTTGAACCATAGCTAACATCTATTTAAGAAAAAGCCCAAATTTTTGTTTAGCTGGTCAAACTGTATTTCTTTGCAAAATATAAGCAGCATTAAATTTGGTTACAAAACTCTGTACATGAACCTTAATAAATTTACAGTAAATCGGTTACGACTTGCCTTGTCCCATGAAATGAATAAAATCGGTTATTTGCAAAACACGTTAACAAATCTTGCAAATAAAATCGAGTTGATCTGAGAAAAGAAAGATCGGTAAAATTGTCTTCTTCCTTGGTAAATTGAACAGTTCGTTTTGCGAATAAAGAATGAGCAAAGAGGAGTAACAGATTTTAGACATTTCTACAATTATCTCTTGAACGATTTGCCAACGATATGTACAATTTCATTGTTTTCCATTTGGTTCCAACTTCAGACATAGTAGTCAGCCTTGTATCATATTACAAGGTTTTCTTTTCGGGATCATATGATATAATAATCGGCGTAGTTAAGTCTTATTTATCAATTTCTTCAGTAAAGTGAAAATGTTGATCTTAAGTAAGATGACTTTTTTTTATTTTTTTCCATTATTTGTCAACTCACCAGCTATAAATCGAGCGACTGTTACTGTTTGTAATATCGCCGTAGCAACTACACCATCTAAAATAAAAGAAAAACGCTTTGGTAATATGGTAGTTTCTTCTATTATCAAAACTATCTTTCTTTGAATGTGTCAGCGATACCATCCTGTATGCCAAGCGCATCGACAGATTCGAAAGATATTGTTTGTAAAATTTACGCTAGAATTAACCAGTCCCACTGCCTTTACGCAAAGATTGAGGATGTAAAACGCATGAAAACCTTTACGTGCGCTGGAAAGACGCTATGGAAATGATGCGCATCTTGTACATACTCTCTTTTCATTCGAGCTTCATGCCTTTGTGCGCAAAAAGTTTTGTATAGAAGATAAAATGCCCGGTATATACGAAGTGCAAAAAATGACGAGGAATAATCTATGGAGCTGCAAGCTGTGTATCCGAAACCCTCCCTTTAACTTCCGCTGTTTCCTCAGTGTATTAAATGGACATCATGAAAACTTTCATACGTTATGGAGGAAAGTGACCTCTCAGATAAAAGGAGAATATGTATACAGGTAATAACACGGATATGCAAGTATGTAAGCGTATATATTATGATCAGCGTTGTATTCACAGTTATATCCGTTAAGCGTTACATATGGATTCGTGCAATGTGCTATTCATCTATTCATTCCGATTCGAATACGTCACAATTTACACGGCTACCCCATCGGGGCTTCCATCCACATAGCATTCGATGAACCATCATTCAGTATCTGTGTTATATACTTTACATTTAGATATTTTCTTTCTATTTTCGAAAATTTAGACCACCATTTATATATGTCTTTACTAATCGTATGAGAACGGATGGGAATTTTAGCTTTATCGCTATGTACGTTTTCGTATACTTTGTGACGGTTTGTTAGTGGAATTCGGCCTTGATACGGATTTATAAGTATGGTGCGTATGTATCGCCTGAAATTTAATCACCATCGTTGCATCCGTTCACCGCACGTCGAGAATAGTTCAAAATCGCTATTCATTCGGTCTTTCCGCTAATCAAACACGTCGCAATTGCACCAGAACACCCCATCGGGGTTGTCGTACGTTGTTATTGATTACTACTCAAACTATCTGATACACCCTTAGTCATTTCGAAAAAGGCTTCACAAGGGTTCGAATTATTTATCTACAGACGCTAGGATTTTACTTATAGAACATGTCACAATGCAAATTCAGCTTTTATGTGATTAAGTTATGATTAAACTGAAAAATCAAAACCAAGGAAAATGTATTATTTACCGAAAATATACTGCATTAAAAATGAATTATTCTTTCGTGTAATGAAAAATAAGAAATGTAACTTACGACTGTTATAATCATTATCGAGTCGTTTACCAATGCCGTCTCGAATTTTTGATCGGATATGATCTAAAATGAAAAAAATGAACTAGAAGCTTGCTTGCACTTTTCTCTTTACCTCATCTGAATGGTTTGCAACATGAAGCTTCATCTATAATTTACATATTTTGAAACTCAAAATTATTTTTAAAACGTGTATGGATTTGTTTCGCTTATGTGTGAGACTATTTAGTTAATTCGTGCACCATTTAAAATACAATAGTTCAATGATAAAATAGTAAACACGGTCGGGTCAACGTCATTTACAAGAAAGGGTCTTAAAGCTGCTCTTTCACAGTTTTCATTGAAAAATACAAAACTTGTTCTTAGATTCGGAAATGTGTGTATTTTTAGACGATTAAGGATGGCCAAAGGCTGTAGAAACAGCATATTTCAATATTTTTGTAAATTATTTGTTCGAAGCGTCAAGATCAGTAAGGGGTCCAGTCTGTGTTCATCCAATCTATAGGTTACAAAATAGGTACTTTCCGTGAATAATCTTTCATTTTTGCTTTTATTGATATGAAATTTCCAGCTGTAAAATACTTTAACCTTAATCTTTGATTGTATAAGGCAATAATGAGGAATGCACACGCGTAAATAGTTGGCTCGAAATCGAAGAATTATTTTTTAGCCGTTAGTAGTTGCTTTATTTTTTTTTTCAGAATGAATTACGCTCAATTCAGGAATATCGGTCTTTCTTCCCATGCATTACCAGATTGAATCGTATTATTTCAAAGGTTTCAACATAATGAGGTCGTCACTTCCGATTGATTTTACGAAAATTTTCAAAAATCGCATTTCTAATCTGTGAAAGAGATGCTTTAAGAGACAAGAATAGTCTTATTTCCTATAATAGATGGACAAACCCTAGCAATTTAATTGTCTAAATAAAATGCCAACTATTATTAATTCACCTTTCTCATAATTGAAAGTCTATCCTGTGTTCAGAATCACAAAACAGTGCAAAGAGTTCCCAATCATTCCCTGATTTGCACGTTAACTTGCTTGCAAAGCGGAGTATAATTGGCAAACTGCTTTTACTGTTTTGTGATCCTGAACTCAAGGCTGGTGTCGATAATGTTAAGTTTCATTTTACTAACTGTTAATGGTTTTTTTTCAAATTTGTAATCAAAGTAAAAGGTATGTTAACCGAATATGATGCAATCGGTATTAAAAAAAGGATGAGGAAATATTTAATGTTATTTCTGTTCTAAATCCGTCAATTGTAAGCCAAGATGATATGTTTCTACTTACGAACAAAATTACTCGATGTGGTAGTTGCACTGAAAAGAAGAAAAAATATGGAAAAATCATAATGAACTGCTGAATTATGCTAGTGGCGTTATGCCTTCAAATCTGAAGTATAGTCCGTTTGACTTCTATATGGCCCAACATTTCGCCGAAAAGCTCAGAAATGAATTAATGAAATGCATTTTTTCTTGTCATTTCATATTTTCCATCTTATACCATGACGAATCATGTTTTTCAGAATTTTTGAATGTGAAATAATGACTTTGTGCGTCCGTCTACATGTTAACAGCCTTCCATACCTTCTCGTGTCTGTATTAGACGGAACGGCGACTTGCCCAACCATAAATAGTTCTGATTTGCATAGGGGCCGAGTCAAAAGTGTATGATTTTAAGTGAGTCTTTTTGGTATGTAATCGAGTATTATTATTAAATTAATTTTGTCGAAGATTTTTAATTCTTAGTGAAATCAAATCTGAGTGCATTCCCTCTTTGTCTAAAAACCGTTTGGCCAGATAAATGATGATTGTTCTTATCTATTCTGAGACGAACCCCATATTCACATATTTAGACCAATCGAAAAGCATTATTTAACGAAGTCGTTGTGAATTTTTCGAGGAAAACTAGTTAAGCAGGCGAGTAATAACGGTACAATTCACGTGATATTTAAGTTTAGGATGTCAAGACCGTCGATATGTAAATTAGCATTACCAAAAAAGGAATAATGGACATTTCTTCTATTAAATGTTAAGTATAAAACCACGTGTTTTTACTATATATTTACATCTTGTTACGACTAAACAGTCTTCTTCACCCCTCGTGTTTAAGAGTGGAAAATGAGAAAATATTAACATTAACTAGATAGACGAAATCATTATTTTTTGAAGTCATTTTACTTTCAAAAAATATTTTTTTGGAATGGTATTAAACTGAAATTAAGATTTTATCACATACAAATTTTTCATTCAAACTCGATTTTATTGATGAAAAGGTCGGTCCATATAGAAGTCAAACGGACTATGACTTTCTGTCACTATATTTGACTTCATCACAATTATAGATAAACAATGCGCCTCGGGAAATCGCCATTTCAGTATGTATGATCTTGACTTGGTGAGATTTTGATATTGATACAACTAGGCAGAAAGAAGTAGACATTTGTCTATAGGTTTAGACATAAAAATTTGAGTAAAATGCATGTGGATTTACACTACAAATAAGCTACATCGAGCGCTGTAACTTGATTTATTTCGGAAACAAATAGGAATATCAAGATTCCATATGTAGTTGTAGGAAATCATTCAAAATGTAAGAATTTTGACATTGATCATGGACACATTGCTACCAAAAGATTTGAATGATATAGCCTACCTATGTTTAGAATTGTCTGTCATAACGAGAACGTCTGTTGGGGAAAACAATCAAGTTTCAGACTAGATTTTAAGATGATATGGTTAGATCTGACCTTGACCTTATTCCTATGACAAATACAATACAATACAATACAATACATTTTTATTGGCAATATAGACCACTGGTCCATGATACAAATACATGTATGTCATAATATATGACCATCAAGTATAATGCGTTTTGGTTTAAGCAAGCTAACTCTTTAGAAGAACAATGGGTTAGTGTGAAGTTTCCAAGCAATTTGATTGATAATTTTATGATAAGTGCTAAAAGTGGAGGAACTAGATACAAAATAAGTTATATGGTTTCTTGTCGGGGTATAAGACGATTTATTCACGACAGGAAAAAACGGTGACACCCGAGCCGCAGGAGAGGGTCGACAATATTTTTACTACCGGGAATAAATCGTCAAATACCCAGGCAAGAAACCGTATTAATAATTCATTATACTTCAAAGTTTTCGACTAAATATCTGGCGTTTTGTTTGTTTGGGTTTTTTTTTTTTTTTTTTTTTTTTTTTTTGTTTTGTTTTTGTTTTTTTTTTTTACTTATCTAAGGCCGTGGTGTACACTGAATTCTTTGAAACTACCAATGTCCCCCATTGCGCCAGAAATGAACAGAAAATAAGTATTGGTGATAAGTAGCTCTGACGTCTTGCCACTTTATTCCGCGATGTAATGATGAAAATGCGATACTTGTCTAATTCTGTGAGGAAGATGGCACTTTAAATGGATTGATGAATAAAATCGAAAGGTATTTATCAACTTTTATATCAGTGTGAACATGTATTTTATCAAATGAAATGGGCTTTTTTATACGGAAACATACAGTATCATATTCGAGTCGTGTTATCAACGTTACGTGACAGTTGTCATCTACTGGAACCAATCTCTTTGTCAAACATTTCTTTTGTGGAGTTTCCTCCAGATCGTGCCTTTTCACGTGGCAGGCCACATACAATTATGACTGGCTAGAATATTTACTAGCATTTGCGTACAAAATGTGAGTGAAACAGATATTTCTCGTGGTTATATTTTCGATAGACATATATATATGTAAACACACGGACGGACACAGATAAAACAATATGCGACCAAACGTTCGATTCTGTATTTTTAAGTATATACCTCATAGAGTCTGAATGACGGTTTGTTCCGTTTATTTGTTGAACTGTAAATACGGAAAAATCTGGCACAGGCGAGGCTTCAACAGCGTTTCTGAAAATAAAATGACAAAAACACTCCATTAATGTACCACGCACGGCTGTATGTTAAAAGAGTGCAGGGAACCAAAAGTCGATCTCGTGGAATTGTATATGATTCAGCGTAATCCAAAATGGATGACAGGAGACTTTGAAAACTTATTTATGTATTTCTAGATTTTTGGAATCAATAATTTCAGTGACAGAAAAATCCATGACAGTGTTGATTGTACTCGCATTTTTTTTTAAACAGTTGCCGGAATATTTTCGTAAAGCATTTGCGATATCAACGGGGTCATTTTTATTTGACCAATGAGTAATTCCGGAAAAAATAGGGATTCCGGTAAAGACATCATCCCGTCCAGAAGACTTTCGACGCTGAAGTATGACATATCTCAAATCCCTAGAAAGCAGGGTAGTCGCTCTCAATCGGTTTCATTCAATTTGAATTGATCTCCAAGAATGTATTAAGCAGAAAGACAAACCTTACATATTTCTTAGTTTTTCAACGGCTTTAAGTGACGGTATACTAATTCTATTTATATGTACCTATTGGGCTAAGTATGGAGACTACACAAACGAAAGAATTTGTGTAGTTTTAACACATGAGCGCGAGTGCGTTTGTCACTTCCTGTTTTTGTAACAAATTCTTCTTCAGCTGCCCAAATTCATTTCTAGAGTTGTTTTTTTTTCTAAATCATAACGTATTTATTTTATCCAAATTGCAACTCATTGGGTACTTGATCCCCGGTATATACTGCGTCAGACATATTCAGACGTTATGGTTTGACACTGAGAGCTGAGACCCCTTTGTCCAACAAGTATTCCCCCACTTTGCAATTTAGGAGTCCGTTGGACTTTTTCGTCATAAAGAAATATCTATTTTTTCCATGTGGACCTGCAAATGGTCAAGACAATTTATCTTTCAAAGCTTCATTTTTCAAACGCCGCCGAAGGTGGACGTATATTGGTATCATATTCTCCGTCCGTTCGTTCGTCCCGATGTCAGAACGTCCGTCCGTCCGTCCGTTACAATCTTTTGAAAGTAACCCCTCCTCCATTTGTGGACTTCTTTGGATGTAACTTTCACAAAATCTTCCTAGTCACTTGACCCGGCGCATATCGTCGCGATCTTTGTGAATTTCAGCCACGACATTGAAAAATGAGCCTTCTTGTTAAATTTTTGTGAACACCTCCTCCTCCGTTTAAGGACCTATTTGGATGAAACTTTCACAAAATATTCCTAGTCACCTGACTCTGTGCATATGGTCGCGGTTTTGTGACTTTAAGCCGCGTTAGAAGCCTTCTTGTAAAATACTTGTGCATCTCCTCCCTCATTTATGGACCAATTTGGATTAACCTTTTTCAAAATGTTTCTAGTAACTTGACCCTGTACATATTGCTTCAGTTTGGTGAATATCAGCTGCATCATTAAAAGAAATAGCCTTCTTGTAAAACTTCTTCCGAACGCAACTGCTCTTCCTATTTGGACCGACTTGTACGAAACTCTCACAAAATGTTCCTAATATCTGACCTTGTGCATGTAGTCGTGGTTTGGTGAATTTCAACGGGGTCATGGAAAAATGGGCCTTCTTGAATGCAACTCGTCCTTTATTTGTGGACCGTTATTGATTAAGCTTTCACATAATATTCCTAGACACCTAAATCTGCGCATATTGTCGCGGTTTTTTTGAAATATAACTGCGTCTGCCGCCATGTCAAAATTGTGAACGCAATGCTCCTTTATTTATGTATCGATTTGGACGAAACTGATAAATGTAATAACATATCAGAGTCTTGAAATATCAATGTTATCTGGTTTCTACTGCGAGAAATTATTATGACACGGCAAACTCTCCTTATGATAATTCTCACAACCTCGACCAGATAACATTGATATTCTATATCCAGGGGAAAATTGAGATAATCAGGGCGTCAAATAAGGTGAGCGTCAAATTCGTTGCCCTTGTAATACCTTGGTTCAATTGTCGACTGAGGTACATTTGGGAGAACGAACGAATCTCTATGCCCTCTTTCGTTACTTGGTACAGAAAATCGTCTTCTGTCCAGTGGACACACAATGGAAGAGCTGAAAATAGAAACCAGTCCAATTCAAAAGTGCAAGACAGGGATCAGTCGTACTATAGATCCACAAGTTTGAGTGAGTGATCAATGGTCACTGTATAGACAAAATTGACCTTTGATCACTCACTTGAAATTATTGATGTATAAGTTTTCATAAATATTTTTAGGAAATCAAAGGCGTTTTACACAATGATGTACTCGGGCATATGAAAACTGTGTCCGTGTAAGATGAGTGAAATTGAAGTCAGTTCAGAACAAATAAATGGAGGATAATGGTTTGTTTCAGTGTTAGATCGATGTATAATCATTGAGTGAACAACAAAAGCTATATTTTCACGAGTGGCGTGAAAATATAGCATTTATTGTTCATGAAATGAAATATTAAACGATCTAACTCGAAAAACAAACGATTATTCTATTTCTTTAATGCAAAAATGAGACAAAATGTGAGATTTCTAGGACATATTTTCGTAAAGCGCGTCATATTTCGTGTGATTGCTATGCAACGTTTATTGTGACGTCACTTATTACGCCCCGCATAGATGACGTCAGATAGGATGAAATTCACATCAAGGTTAAAACCACAGACATATTGAATTGTCAAAACCCCTTTCACTTCCATATTAGTGAAAGTGATATGTGAGATGTACAATAAATTATGAGAACAACGATTGGGCCTAAGATTAATGATTTTTAATTCCAGAACGACTCGATACAAGAGCAATATTTTCGATTGTCTTTAGCATTTGTGTTTGTGGGCGACACAGTTTCAAGTTCAAATTGTCAAGTAGTCGAATTCAGCTTACCAGAGCATACATATGTAAGGAGCTTTGTGTTTTTTCCTCTTTAAGGTTTTTTTTTAGCTCCACTAGCTAAAGACCAGCAAGCTATATTCATGGCGGTGTGTCCTTCCGTCCGTTCGTAAACTTTTTCTTTATACATATCCTCTTCCAAACCCTCTTCTTAAATTGTTCAAGAAATTTTTATTGACCCCCCTCCCCCCACAGAAAAAAAAAAAAAAAATAGATATGGGCGTCGCAGGGCGTGGCATTATTTTTACTTGAAAATCTAAAAAAAAAATCTACTCCTCCCAAACCATTGGCCCCATTTCAATGAAACTTTGCAAAGACGTTCTTCGGGTGACCCTTTACTTAAATCGTTAAAAAAAATTGACCCCCCTTAAATATGGGCGTGACAGGGCGGGCCTTACTTTCACTATATAATATTTAAGAATCTACTTGTCCCAAACCAATGGGCGGATTCTAACGAACTTTGTAGGATTGATCACTGGTGCACCCATTCTTAAATTATCAAACTTTGCATAGATGATCCTCTTGTGACCATTTACTAATTTTTTTTTAAAGAAAAATTCTTAAAATTCTTTTTCTCTTTCCAAGCCATTTGGCCGATTTAAAGGAAACTTTGCATGGATGTTCCTTTGGCGACCCTTTACTTAAATTGTTATAGAATCATTGATCGATTCCCCCCCCCCCCCATGGGCGTGGCAGAGTGAAGCATTTTTTTCACTATAAAATCTTTAGAAAACTTCTCCTCTCAAAACATTTGGCCGATAAAACTTGGCATGGATGTTCCTTATGTGACCTTTTACATAAATTGTTAACGAAATTTTGATTGACCAACACCCCCCCCCCCTTCCCTCATTCAGTATGGGCGTGTGCGTCACTATAAAATCTTAAATAATCTCCTCCTCCCAAAATACAGGCCGATTTCAATGAAAGCTTGCATGGTTGAGCCTTGGGTGACCATCTTCTTAAATTTTAAAAGAAGTTTTGATTGATCTTATTCCTGCGTTGAACTTTGTGAAGTCATTAAATTTCCAAGCAACGTCGGTATAAACAAAATTATCGCTTAAAATGTACATTTTCGGGTCGTTATAGGCATACGTTAACGAACAAAACTCGGGCGTTAACGGAAAAAACTTGGACTAATAAGCTAACTCACGTGTCGTTAACGCCCAGCTTTTTTCTACTTAAGTAGAAAGTCACTGATATCAGCCGAAGCCTGTCGTCGTCATGTGGTGTACCCCAAGGTTCAGTCCTTGGGCCTCTACTATTCCTTTTATATATTAATGACATGTCTGGAACTGTCGAAACCAAACTTCTATTGTATGCAGACGATTAGGCCATTTTAGTTGCAAGCAAATGTAAATTTGAAATTGAGCGTCTCTTGACAATAGACTTGCAAAACGTTAGCAATTGGTTAATTGATAATAAACTTTCCCTTCATCTTTGTAAAACCGAGAAAATCTTGTTTGGCTCTAAACAAAGATTAAAGAAGAATTCAAAACTTGATATATTTTGTAATGGTGTTCAACTTCATGCAACATAGTCAGTTAAATATCTAGGTATTTTACTAGACCAATCATTGAGTTTTGAATCTATGGTATCTAACATTATCACTAAGGTAAATGCCCGGCTTAAATTTTTGTATAGAAAAAGTAAATTTCTATCTTTTCATTCTAAAAAACTACTTGTAATGTCTCTTTTACAATGGCATTTTGATTATGCCTGTTCCGTTTGGTATTATAGTATCTCTGAGAAACTCATACAAAGGCTCCAGGTGACCCAAAAAAGATTAATCAGGTTTGTTCTTAATTTAGATAGTCGCCAACAGATCACCTCGGATCATTTTGCTGGGCTGAATTGGTTAAAGGAACATCTTTTTCCTACTTGGAAGAACAGTTTGTTTTAGCAGATACCTGCCACTGTCATTTTACAAGGTTTAGTTCCGAGTTTTAATATTCCGAATGGAAAGGGCTTCGGTATTAAGTCGTTTGCATATAATGGTTGCTCACTATGGAATCGTTTACCATTACATATTAAGTTGTCGTCCAATCCTAACATGTATAAACAAATGGTTAGAAACATTATCTTGATACTTCTTAAATAACTGTGATCCTATGTTAGTGACAATGGAAGTAAACCCTATGTGTGCCTTGCTAGGACATGTCTTTGTTTATCTCTGAACCACAATGGAAACAAGGAAATTATCATTTCCTTTTTTGTGCTATCCATGATAAATGAAAACATGCCCTTTCACAAGAATTATAGCGTAAAAATTTTAAGTGCAAAAAACCCTAGTCATAATCATTATTTATTTTATACTTTAAATATTTTTTTTTTTAGGTTTTTTTTTTAAAAAAAAAAAAAGATTATAGATTTTATTTGTTAACCATAATTCATTTCTTGTACTATGTATAACTGTTTTCACTTGTTGAATAAATTCTATCTATCTTAAATTCTATCTAAGTATACTCGTGCTGGGCCTATATTTTTTGTCAATTTCTATGTCTTGCATACATATAAAACATGAATTAAGACGTTGATCATATTCCCGGGTTTAATTTTGTGACGTCATAAATTTACCAAGCAACGTCGGTATAAACAAAAGTGAGAGTGCAATGCATAACGCATTTGCATTTTTTCTGGCGCATTAAAGGACTTGGAGCTGTTTTTGAATCATTCCTGTAAATCATTTCAAATCTCTGTTTGAATAGATACTATAAGCTTTCTTTTTGTGTAATGATAGCGTTGATTAACCTTATAGTTACGAGGTAATGCATTACGTTTTTTTCCGGCACATTAGTGGGTTTGGAGCTAGCTTTAAAGCTTTTCCATAAATCGTTTTATCATCTATCTTTGAATAAATACTTTAGGGTTTTTTTTCTTTTAATGCAATAATAGCGGCAATTTACGTTTTTTCGAGCGTAAACTTTTGCAGAGACCCCAAAATACTGTCGGGCGTTAAGCAATATTTCGGGTCCCTGCAATTGTAAACGGCCCCAAAAACGAGAATTGATTTTATATGACATTACAAATACTTTAGAAATACATGTAGTAGAGTTTTCAAATATAAGTGTGGTTTCTATCTCACTTTTCTGTAAGTCTCTCAAAGCAATTATTGCACAAAGAATGGCCGCATGGTAAAAATCGGCGATGTGTCACATCTTCAAGACATACAGGACATTCTTCTTGTGGCATTACTTATCGAATTCTGGTTATGTCGATCTAAAAATACAAAACGAGGATTAAGAGGGGGATATTCTTCTTGAGGCATTACTTATCGAATTCTGGTTATACCGATCTAAAAATACAAAACGAGGATTAAGAGGGGGATATTCTTTTGAGGCATTACTTATCGAATTCTGGTTATGTCGATCTAAAAAAACAAAACGAGGATTAAGAGGGGGATATTCTTCTTGAGGCATTACTTATCGAATTCTGGTTATGTCGATCTAAAAATACAAAACGAGGATAAAGAGGGGGATATTCTTCTTGAGGCATTACTTATCGAATTCTGGTTATGTCGATCTAAAAACACAAACCGAGGGTTAAAAGGGATATTAAAAGACATTTTGCCAGAGGAGGTCCGAATTATATCATTTAATGATGTTGTAATCCTGTAAAATTAGCCATTAGTATTTGAGCTAGATTGGCATTCCAGCTAAAAGGCCTGCTAAACAGCATGAACAGACTTATAGTTTGATTTGGAATCAAAACTTTTTTTTCCTACATTATTTGAGAAATATCCGACCAGGAGTGAAATATCACCCAGGTTTTCCTAGAGGCTAGTCACTAGTGGCGAATTTCTTAGGAAGGACGAACGGACAGGCAACCGATGGAGAGCATAAAAGTCAATGCCCTTCTAAATTATAATGAATCCCCCTATCTCTCGGAATCACGCGTCAACCTCCGAAAGCCGTTTAGGCTTGACAAGAAATAAAAACATACTTACTACATTTGGTTTTTTTCTAGACTGCTCAATATTTGTGATAGGCACATGTGAAATTGTAAGAAAACCTCATGCACAAGCTCATATGATGTAAATGTATGCAAGTCAAACTGGTTGTTTGAGACACGAACTTAACAATAAAGTAGAATGGATGTTTAACTTGAATTCTGCCATTCAAATTCATATCTTTTGATCCACAGGCGTCTTTTAAAGTAAAGGTAGTGAACCCTTAATAGTTCCGCAACCAACATTTCAAAACACATTATCTTTAACGATGTTAACCAAGGTTTTCCTAATGAAAACCATTAGGAAACCTCGGTTAACACTGGTAAAGTTCATGACTACCGAAAATTTGCGGATCTATTACGGGTCCTTTACCTTAAAGAAGGTACAGTGATATTAATATTTCCTGTCCAGACCGTATTTTTCCAAGACTTGTGGGTAACTTTGATCCAATACCAGAGGCAGTATTGAGAGAAAGAAGAAATAACTTGTAACATTTTTTTCTATTATATCAATATCTTATACTACAAAAGATAGTTTCATTTCACATTACCTTTAGGTAGTGCAACCCGTAATAGTTCCACAATATTTCGGACCACATGATCTTTCAAAATGTTGACCGAGGTTTCCTAATGAAAATCACTAGGAAACCTCGGTTAACACTGTTAAAGTTCATTACTTCCGAAACTTTGAAGAGCTATAACGGGTCCTCTACCTTAATTTGGACCAGTCTTACATTTCGAAAAAAGGTTTAGGAGCTTAAGATGGAAGATTGAGTTACTAATATTTTAACTTAAGAAAAAGATCTTACCTCAATTTTCTAAAACTGCGTATGATTAAGTTCAATGGGCGACTAAATAAAATAAACAATGCCCGATTGGAATTTACGACTTATCACATATAATTATCGACTGATCCTAAATAACATCCGGGTTCATCAATTGATCTTTCCATAAAAAAAATGACACCGCACTAGACTTGCTATGTAGGAATAAAAAAAGATATGCATGTTAAATGAAAAATGCAGTAGGCTTGAATTTCAAGTTTAAATCAAAGCGCTAAAAGCGCCGAAGGCCTGGTTTATAAAGAAGTAAGGTGATATTTGAAGACATGCACTCCAATTTTTTAATCTTTTTAGCAAGGTTTTTTAGGTGAGGGAAACCCAGAGTTCCATTTACCTTATATTCATCCATTCGATCATTCCGTCTAACAATCGCAGTAATGCTGTTTTTCTAGGGACACAAGGTCGTCGGCTCGTTCTTTTACATTGAATTGAATTCCCTAAAGAAGTTGTTTTTCTAGGGACACAAGGTCGTCGGCTCGTTCTTTTACATTGAATTGAATTCCCTAAAGAAGTTGTTTTTTTATTGTGGGAACACAAGAAATTGATAGGCTCAATATCTTCTTTTCTCATAATATGGTCAACCCTACACTCATACCCAATTATTTTGTAATTTCTACCCTAGATATATATCAAGTTACAATCATGTTGATTTATTGTCTGCAACCTGTTCCAAGTTGGCCCTGATTTTACTGTCCAAATTGTAAAGGGTTGCAGATTGCATACAATATGTGGGCAAATTAGTAAAAAATTGTAGCAGAAAGGATAGATAATATTAGGGAGAAAGAAGAAAGTGTTAGTAAGCAGCATTTTCCTCTTTTCCCTATTAGCAAGGTCATCCGTTAAGATCAAATATAAAAGCTATATATCTTCAACACATCAGTGATTTTGGTAGTGATAAGTAAGAAAATAACTGGTTTACATGATAAGAACAAGGTAAATAATCAAGGTTATATTCCACAAAATTGACCTCATTTTTTCTTTCGTCTATTCAGTGCCCTCGCCTTTAGTACTATCAGTACTTTGATTTTAGTACAGTGTAGTGATATGCAAGCATTGCGTTGTACACACAAAGCACTTCGTTTGCACAAAAGTTGATGACGTATACTTGACCTATTTTTTCCGCGCCCATGAGCACAAAAAAAACGTAGTACACACGTTGTTCGGTTTTTGATAGATTATCTTTTTCCTAGGCAATTTCCAGGATACTGGGTAGATTCCTATTGCCTGCTAAATCAGCCCAAAAACTAGAACATATGAGCGAGGGTTTTTTCCCACTTTTGCCAGTCGCTCACTCCTGCACAATCTCTATCAGCTAGGAATTCCCTTTATTTTATAAAATGTACATTAATTCCCGGGGATTGCTATGTCCTTCGCTCAGGGTGACAAAATGGTACAAACACCTTGCCAAGTGTACACCGCTTTGTAAGTGTTATTGTGTGCAAAGCGGGACAAAATTGGTTAACTGTTTGCATTTTTTGTCATCTTAAACAAATTTCTCGAGATCAACGATCATCTTGTCGGACCAATGTCGACATAATCTAACAGAGAACGGTTTCTACAAGCCTCATTCGGAACACCACTCGGCCAATCTCACGATCAACCTCGGATGTACATAGACGGACTTTTTTTAAAAAAAAATACGGGAAACCCTTGGAAAAACTCGATGACGTCAGTTAAAATGGCGTTAGCACTCGAAACTGTGAGTGAAAACATTCGACGTCGCCAACGCTACTCGTTTAAGTCACTGACGTGAAATCATTGTATCCTAATAAAAAATATCTTAAGATTCTTAAAAAACGGCTGAAAAAAATCTAAATTTTTTAGAATGATTCGTCATTCTCAAAAATAAAGATTTTTCAGCCGTTATTTATTGTAAAATATATAAATCAACAGTGCTAGTTTTTCTTACACTGTTTCTGCCTAACAAAATGCACGATTTTGTTACATAGGCCTACCCATTCGCCTTACATACATCCGAGGTCTGTTGCAGTTTACGGAAATGGCCGAGTGATGTTCCGAATGTTAAACCCTACCTCATTGTACTCTTTTGAATCGTTTCTACGAGACGATTTCAAGGAGTATCACAGAAAAAAGAAGTAAAAAATTGTTGTTGCGTTAACTCGGAATAAACACAAAAAACGATTTGATCAAAGAAATACCATAAACAATAGGAATTCAATTCAAATTTAAGATAAAACAGTTTAAATTGAGTATAAGTAAATAATTTGTTACAAAGATCACTAAAAACAAAAAGAGGAAGTTATATTTTATGAATAAATGCTATTGATTTGATGTTCATTGTGCAAGTTTATCGATTATCAACTTTCATTTATGAAATTGAAGGGTGTATGATTGCGCCTCATTGTTAAAATCCATGAAATAGCCATGAGCTCTTATAAGCCTACTTAAATAATCTTATACTTTAAGGTAGTGGATCCGTAATAGTTCCGCAATATTTCGGAATTCATTATCTTTGACAATGTTGACCAAGGTTTCCTATTGAAATCATTAGGAAACCTCGGTTAAAAAATGGGATAAAGTTCATTACTTCCGAAACGTTGCGGAACTGATACGAATCCACTTCCATAAAAGCACAATAAACCCCTGGTCTGTTTTCAGGATAATTTTTTCGCGAAACGTGAAATAAATGGCACCCCGCTTTTAATTGTATATATGTGCAAAACGGGTATCTTTTCAAAACGTTCGTGAACCTTATGCTGTTTACGTGACAAGACTGAGATCAGAGCTACAGACAGAGGAGGTATTTTGTATTTATGATCAAAGAATGAATGAATGAATGAATGAATGAATGAATGAATGAATGAATGAATGAATGAATGAATGAATGAATGAATGAATGAATGAATGAACGAACGAATGAATGAATGAATGAATGAATGAATGAATGAATGAATGAATGAACGAACGAACGAATGAATGAATGAATGAATGGCCCGTCGACAACTAAGGTCATGTTGGTCGCAAACACTTATGTATCCAACTGGCATAATTTGCCGTGTGCACTTGAGCAATTGGACCCTCCTCGGCTTTATGATAAAATTATTTCTATGATTTCACAATTTCTATGTTGCAATAAACAATTAAGTAAGATTCAATTCTGAAGACCAATTTCAAATTAAGAGAACGGTCTTCAAAAAATAATTTCAGACAAAAAGAAAATTCTATGGTTGAAGTAGTAGTACTAGAAGAAGGAGAAACAGTAGAAAATATTTTGGGTAGTACTTGAAAATAATTCAAGTTATATAGTGGTGGTTTGAGAATAAGTTGTATGATAATTATATCTATAGTGGTGGTTTGGGTAGAAGTTGTAGAAAATTATAGTCATCGTGGCGGTTTGGTTAGTACATGTAGAATGATTATAGTAATAGTGGAGGTTTAAGTCGAAGTTGTAGAATAATTGTAGTTATTGTGGTAGTTTGAGTAGTAGCTATAGAATATTTGTAGTTAAAGTGATGGTTTCAGTAGTAGTTGTAGAATATTTGCAGTTATAGTGGTGGTTTGAGTAGTAGTTGTAGAATATTTGCAGTAATAGTGGTGGTTTGAGTAGTAGTTGTAGAATATTTGCAGTTATAGTGGTGGTATGAGTAGTAGTTGTAGAATATTTGTAGTTATAGAGGTAAATTGAGTAGTACTTGTACAATATTTGTAGTTATAGTGGTGGTTTGAGTAGTAGTTATAGAATATTTGTAGTTATAGTGGTATTTTGAGTAGTAGTTGCAGAATATATGTAGTAATAGTGGTGGTTTGAGAAGTAGTTGTAGAAGAACAATAGTTATAGTGGTGGTTGTATTTGTTGAATAACTTAAGGTAAAGTGGTGCTTTATGTAGTTGTGGAATAATTGTAGTTATAGAGTAGGTTTGAGTAGAAGTTGTAGAATAATTGTAGTTATAGAGATGGTTTGAGTAGTAGTTTTAGAATAATTGTATTCACAGTGGTGGTTTGAGTACAAGTTGTGGAATGATTACATTTATATTGGTGGTTTAAGTAGTAGTTGTAGAATATTTGTATTTTTTGTGGAATTTTGTGTAGTAGTTGTATAATAATTGTAGTTATAGTGGTGCTTTGAGTAGTAGTTGTAGAATAATTGTAGGTAGGGTGGTGGTTTAAGTAGTAGTTGAAGAATAATTGTAGTTATAGAGGTGGTTTGAGTAAAGCGCGTTTTTTTAACCGAATCTGACCCCTGTTATTTAGAAGAATAAAAATCTGATTATTCCTACTCGGCTTTGCACGTGCTTTCATAGGAATGAATAACAAACGCCATTGAATGTAATTTATATTTTATTTATTTATTGAATATGTTAGTAATTGTTATTTAAGCATTTTTACCACAGAGGTCAAATTCGGGTCAATTAAATCGAGGTATAGAAGTTATAAAATATTTAAAGTTATAGTGGTAGTTTTGAGTGGTAGTTGTAGAATATTTGTAGTTATTGTGGATGTTAAGAAGAAGTTGTAGAATAATTGAAGTTATAGAGGTGGTTTGAGTTGTAGATGTAGAATAATTGTTATTATAGAGGTGGTTTGGGTAGAAGTTGTAGAATGATTATAGTTACAGTGGTGGTTTGAGTAGTAGTTGTAGAATAATTGTAGTTATTGTGCCAGTTTGAGTAATAGAACAAGAAGGAATGGTAATAGTGGTTGGTTGGATGTAGTAGTGAAAGGAGAAGTAGTAACAATGTATGCCGGTTGAAGAAGTAGTAGTGATAGTTGAAGCAGTTTTTATCGTAGAAATTGTAGTATTGGTGGTTGTTTAGAAGGTAGCTCTTGTTGACGTAGTAGAAGTTGTTGTTGCGTTAACTCGGAATAAACACAAAAAACGATTTGATCAAAGAAATACCATAAACAATAGGAATTCAATTCAAATTTAAGATAAAACAGTTTTCATTGAGTATAAGTAAATAATTTGTTACAAAGATCACTAAAAACAAAAAGAGGAAGTTATAATTTATGAATAAATGCTATTGATTTGATGTTCATTGTGCAAGTTTATCGATTATCAACTTTCATTTATGAAATTGAAGGGTGTATGATTGCGCCTCATTGTTAAAATCCATGAAATAGCCATGAGCTCTTATAAGCCTACTTAAATAATCTTATACTTTAAGGTAGTGGATCCGTAATAGTTCTGCAATATTTCGGAATTCATTATCTTTGACAATGTTGACCAAGGTTTCCTATTGAAATCATTAGGAAACCTCGGTTAAAAAATGGGATAAAGTTCATTACTTCCGAAACGTTGCGGAACTGATACGAATCCACTTCCATAAAAGCACAATAAACCCCTGGTCTGTTTTCAGGATAATTTTTTCGCGAAACGTGAAATAAATGGCACCCCGCTTTTAATTGTATATATGTGCAAAACGGGTATCTTTTCAAAACGTTCGTGAACCTTATGCTGTTTACGTGACAAGACTGAGATCAGAGCTACAGACAGAGGAGGTATTTTGTATTTGTGATCAAAGAATGAATGAATGAATGAATGAATGAATGAATGAATGAATGAATGAATGAATGAATGAATGAATGAATGAATGAATGAACGAACGAATGAATGAATGAATGAATGAATGAATGAATGAATGAATGAATGAACGAATGAATGAATGAATGAATGAATGAATGAATGAATGAATGAATGAATGAATGAACGAACGAACGAACGAATGAATGAATGAATGAATGAATGAATGGCCCGTCGACAACTAAGGTCATGTTGGTCGCAAACACTTATGTATCCAACTGGCATAATTTGCCGTGTGCACTTGAGCAATTGGACCCTCCTCGGCTTTATGATAAAATTATTTCTATGATTTCACAAACTCTATGTTGCGATAAACAATTAAGTAAGATTCAATTCTGAAGACCAATTTCAAATTAAGAGAACGGTCTTCAAAAAATAATTTCAGACAAAAAGAAAATTCTATGGTTGAAGTAGTAGTACTAGAAGAAGGAGAAACAGTAGAAAATATTTTGGGTAGTACTTGAAAATAATTCAAGTTATATAGTGGTGGTTTGAGAATAAGTTGTATGATAATTATATCTATAGTGGTGGTTTGGGTAGAAGTTGTAGAAAATTATAGTTATCGTGGCGGTTTGGTTAGTACATGTAGAATGATTATAGTAATAGTGGAGGTTTAAGTCGAAGTTGTAGAATAATTGTAGTTATTGTGGTAGTTTGAGTAGTAGCTATAGAATATTTGTAGTTAAAGTGATGGTTTGAGTAGTAGTTGTAGAATATTTGCAGTTATAGTGGTGGTTTGAGTAGTAGTTGTAGAATATTTGCAGTAATAGTGGTGGTTTGAGTAGTAGTTGTAGAATATTTGTAGTTATAGAGGTGGTTTGAGTAGTAGTTGTAGAATATTTGTAGTTATAGTGGTGGTATGAATAGTAGTTGTAGAATATTTGTAGTTATAGAGGTGAATTGAGTAGTAGTTGTACAATATTTGTAGTAATAGTGGTGGTTTGAGAAGTAGTTGTAGAAGAACAATAGTTATAGTGGTGGTTGTATTTGTTGAATAACTTAATGTAAAGTGGTGCTTTATGTAGTTGTAGAATAATTGTAGTTATAGAGTAGGTTTGAGTAGAAGTTGTAGAATAATTGTAGTTATAGAGATGGTTTGAGTAGTAGTTTTAGAATAATTGTATTTACAGTGGTGGCTTGAGTACAAGTTGTGGAATGATTACATTTATATTGGTGGTTTAAGTAGTAGTTGTAGAATATTCGTATTTTTTGTGGAATTTTGCGTAGTAGTTGTATAATAATTGTAGTTATAGTGGTGCTTTGAGTAGTAGTTGTAGAATAATTGTAGGTAGGGTGGTGGTTTTAGTAGAAGTTGAAGAATAATTGTAGTTATAGAGGTGGTTTGAGTAAAGCGCGTTTTTTTTAACCGAATCTGACCCCTGTTATTAAGAAGAATAAAAATCTGATTATTCCTACTCGGCTTTGCACGTGCTTTCATAGGAATGAATAACAAACGCCATTGAATGTAATTTATATTTTATTTATTTATTAAATATGTTAGTAATTGTTATTTAAGCATTTTTACCACAGAGGTCAAATTCGGGTCAATTAAATCGAGGTATAGAAGTTATAAAATATTTAAAGTTATAGTGGTAGTTTTGAGTGGTAGTTTAGAATATTTGTAGTTATTGTGGATGTTAAGAAAAAGTTGTAGAAAAATTGAAGTTATAGAGGTGGTTTGAGTTGTAGATGTAGCATAATTGTTATTATAGAGGTGGTTTGGGTAGAAGTTGTAGAATGATTATGGTTACAGTGGTGGTTTGAGTAGTAGTTGTAGAATAATTGTAGTTATTGTGCCAGTTTGAGTAATAGAACAAGAAGGAATGGTAATAGTGGTTGGTTGGATTTAGTAGTGAAAGGAGAAGTAGTAACAATGTATGCCGGTTGAAGAAGTAGTAGTGATAGTTGAAGCAGTTTTTATCGTAGAAATTGTAGTATTGGTGGTTGTGTAGAAGGTAGCTCTTGTTGACGTAGTAGAAGTTGTTGTTTAAGTAGAAGTTGTGTTTCCTGAAGAAGGAATAAACATAGATGTAGAAGTTGTAATGCAGAGATACAGATACAGGGTCTCTTTGGATTTCAAATTAATATTTTTCAAAAATACTAGCACAAATCGTGGATACTGATTGGAATCGTCTAGCCCAGTACCCACAACAATGAGCTATAAGAAACTAAATACCGATATGATAATCTAGCTTTAAAGAAATGCTACTTATAAGAGAAAAAAGTTTAAATGTCAGGTTACTATTTATGATATTCCTGACAGTAAAATGTTAGGTTTTCATAGTGTAATAAATTTTAATATCGTAACTAGTGGGGATGAACTACCTTTTTCAATTAGCTTGGCCCCAGCTTAGACTGCTGAGGTTAATACATTCAAGCCCAATCACAGGTTCAGAATATCTATTGGGTTCAAACTTTCAAATATGGGGTTGGTTTTCTAATAATTATGCAATTTTCATTTAATATCCATACTAAAAAAAGAAATATTAGGCTACAGATGGGACCCCCCCTTCCTAATCCCTTCTCGATCTGCCACTGAAGCTTCTCAAAATCAGATTATCTAAAGAACGTGTAAACTAACATGAACTAGGGAAACAGAAACAAAATGTAACAATCATAAACAGTAATATGAACGAAGAAACATCCTGTAATGGTACAAGAACAATAACCATCCTTATCCATCCTAATTCAACTGTTTCTGTTTTCTCTGACCTTAAGGTGTTTGCCGAAGGCTCGAAATCCGATGACCATGAAATTATAGCGACAAACACCCGATCCAGTCCGAGTGTAAGCTGATCAGGAGATTGAGTGATTACAATTCTTCCAGTATGTCCATCTCGGTACCCTGTCGCATTCCAAAAATATTATCCATAATTAATGCCCTGGCAGGGCGGAGCCTAAGTAACGGGTCGTTGCACTTAAGGTTAAGGGAAATCAGCTTTAATCTAAAATAACCTACTTCTAAACATAAATAACTCGAGACCTTAAATCGTAGATTGGTAACCAAATCCTCGTAACTTCAGCTTAATCAAGCTGAAGTTACCAGGACTTGGTAACCAAACGATGAAATGTGTTCACTCTCTCAAAGCACGTGAATCCTTTAGGTTTTATGATACAGTTATTTGCACGAGTTACCGACTAAAATTTGAAAGAACCCTAACTATTGAAAAGTAAACTCGCCAAATTACGTCACGGTTAAGCCCCGCCCTGCCAGTTCATTTATTACGCAGAATACCTGTGTTCCAATGTTTACATCGTTGACAAAGTTGTCGTTCTTGTATCTTTAGAAATTAAACCTTCGCCCAAATTATTAAAAGTGAACAACGTCAAGAGAATGGGTTCTTTGCCTTGAGGTATCTTTATATTTTCTCAATTTTTTTAGCGTAATCCAAGATGGCGAAGTTATCGAAAAGACAATGTTCTTGGTATCAACACGCGATATTCGCAAGGGCCGACGATAGAAATTGACAAAAAAAAACATTATTTCAGGAATAAAAATACATGTATAGTTTTACGGAATTTAGTAAATAGAATAATCAACGGTTTGTGTTTGATATGAAAAATATTTCACTCAAATACGTTATCAGGATGTTAAAAAACGTTTTTAACGCCTAATAACGCATTATATTGAAATATATTTTTCATACCACACATACCCAGTTGATTAAATCCCCCAGTTACCTAACATGATTTTTGATTTTTAAAAGGCTTAATTATCATGTGCCCGCTCCCTTTGCTTTAAAGTACCATAAAACTATGAAAAATATGTATTGTAATATCTAAATGTGACCCGTCACGCTTAAATGGACTATCTGGAAACTCTGTAAATTGAATATTTGAAAAATAAAAGATTTGATCTAGCAGAGTTCAACAAGAGGTCACATGTCGAAAATATTTTTTTTATAATTTGACCGACGTCGCGGGAGTGAAATAAACCCGTAGAATATTTTTCTATATAACACGGGTGTTCACAAACTAGTGGAATAACTATGCAAATGAGCCAAGAGCGATTAGCAACGCTATTTCGTAACCGCGAAAATGACGTCATAATATTATATTTTGTGACGTCAGTTTTAAACGGCGTTATAGAATTCGCGGAAAATTGAAATGATGAATTTCAAGAAGTTTGACGATTTTTTCGCAAAAATTCGGGTCATATTATAAATAGAATATAAAATTTGGGCTAATAAAATACCGAATTTATTAAACTCGTCATCTAAAACAGATAAAAACTCGGCGCAGCCTCGTTTTAATCTTTTTTTAGATGACTCTTTTAATAAACTCGGTATTCCATGACCACTCATTCAATATCCCCTATGTATGGGAAGGAATAAAGGTGACTCAAGATTCGGGAAATTGGCAAAAAACGAAATTTTCGACCCTGGCCAGCCTGCGCAGTCTGACTAGAGTCGTTACTTTTTGCAATTCCTATATGTAACCGTTTCGTCATCTTAGTATCTTGTGACGACCAATTCATTAAAACCGTTCATTGACCAATCAAATTATTGATTACACATGACAGATAATGTACTGTTGATCTCAATTAGCACCATTTTGCTTTCTAGTTATCGTTGATGCGTGACTAAAATGTCAAAATTTCAGCTTAAATATGCTGTAAGTACAATTTATAGGTAGGACTTCAACCCGAGCTGTAATATATATCATATACGTAGCAACACTTATGTACCATGCAAAAGATAAATGATGGCAATAAATATGTTAAAACTACTCGTATTTTAGGTCCTATTAAGATTTCGCCTAATAGTTTTATATCCCCGATCATATATTTTGAAAGCAAAATGACGTTTAGATATCGTTCTCCGCCAGCCATGTCGTATATAAAGGGACATAAACAAATATTTGCTAATTAAATTTCTTATCTAGTTATTTCCCTTTCTTTAAATATCCTCCGGTTTCAATTTGCAGAATGATATTGCGCTCTTTAAAGTATTGATACTAGTATCACAGCTTAGTTGATTGCAGTCGTCACTGCAACCGTTATTGCAATCTTCTCTTTTATCGATCATTTGCACATGTATCAAAGACCCACCTTGAAAATCGACCCTTTTCAGAATTTGCATTACTATCTGAACTTTCTATTCACAGATTTGAGTTAGTGATGAAAGGTCAAGTTTGTCTATACAGTGTATAGTAAAGACTCTAGCCAGACTGTGAAGATGCACAGGCTGATCTGAGTCTTAACGTTGTGCACATGTGAAATTGTTGGAAATGTCACGCACAGGCTCAATCGCCATTTTCAGCTTTTTATCGTTGGAATTAAGTAGAAAGCAGGCAGTGCAGGCTAGGACAAGACTGCATATCTGTGCAGGCTAATCTGAAAATATCTTGTCCTACAAAGAGGAATAAACTGTAAACAAGCCAGAAAGAGTAAAACGGCATAAGTAAATGCATTTATTTGGATATTTGAAAAATCTAACTACTGGGCAAAAAAATTGAAAAGACTCACAGTGGTCATTCGATTCTGCGTTATTCAACTAATTCTAGATGCCTATTATCGGTTCGATCAACTTGATCGCCTAATTTCTCCGACCAAACCAGATCAAATCTCCACCAAAAGACATATACAGCACTTTTTCTCTTGTCCATCTAGTCTGACTTCAACACGAACATTCACGACCCTTTCGCGATCGCAGCCCGACCATCCTTCCGATATCTACTCGATCGTTTATGCATTAACTCTAGCCCCACATGATCACTTTCTGACGATCTCGAGCTCTATACACAATCGCTATCCGACCACTATCTTTCTGATTTCCGCTCTATCATCCTGTTCTATATTCAATCATTGCGAGATCACGATCATTTCAGATCTTCATACGATTTCGGTCGAGTATAATCGAATGTGGTTGGAAATATGTTTAAACTAATCGGAGAGAAAGCGGGGATCACTCGAGTGCAAGTCGAAAATCATCGTGTACAAAAATTAACCCGATCACATCGATATCTACACTATTGAATAACAAATAACTCGAAATTCTGCCCTATCGATACACGATAGCTTCCCGACAGCTCCCCGATCCAATTCATATTCGATCACTCCAGAACTTCCCCAAATAACGATCAAAAATAGTCATGTGAATGGAAACTTTGCCAGAAAGTTATTTGGATGAGATCCACTGGACAAATAAAGTTCAGTTGAGAGGTTTAGGGCCATTCTGGCCTCCTTGTTTTTCTTTCTTTTAATCTGATACCTTATCATATCTTAAATTATAAATATGACTTTCAGTGTCATGCCTCCATTGCCAAGACCACAATGGAAATAAGAAGATGTAAATTTCTTCTTTTTGGTGCTATCCTTGGTAATGGGGCGCATAATATGGTTCTCTGTTTTTGTTTTTATCTAAAGTAATCTGTACAATATTGCTGTTATGTTATTCTTATTATGCTATGTTATATACTCTTTTACCTAAATATTGTTATTATCATTATTATAATAATCAACCAATTTTCCACATTATTATGATAAAATCGTTAAAATCATGGAAATGATAGGTTAAAGAAACTTCTAATTAGTTAACTTTGAGTAGTATATTATTTTCATATAAAACCTTGTAGGCGATAAGTAAACAATTTAAAATGATGCTTTGATGTATGTGGTTTTGTAGCAAAAGAAGCTTATAATAAATAATTGAATAAAATTTATTCATTGTTCGTGGAAATTTGTAAAAACAGGTGAATGCTTATGAATTAAGGTTAAATCCAAAATATTATTATACTAAACGCGTGGAACTATAACAAGCATGAGTATAAGACTGATGTTCCACAAGACAGAAAACCAAAAACTGCAAATATTTAAATAATGTGCTCTTTTTGTCCAAACGGTCTCCTCTTCCTTAATACTCCGACTTCGTATTTTCGGTATTTTTCGACTACTTTCGTCGTCATTCGATGTTCTCGAGTCCCGTTTTTCTGCTATCGTCGGCCTTCTCGAAAACGAATTTGACATTGCGATACTTCTTCTGGCTACCTGCAAATTGTTACTGGTGTTTCCGTTACTTTTGGCTTGTTCCTGCTGTTCACTGTTATCAATTTTTGCCAGTTGTGTATTTCCTTCGCTGTCGACCATAATTGCGTTGCCATTACTTGCCCGTTTATCCTCGACCTTTTGATCTTTACTTTCCTCTGGCTTTGAAGTTTCTGCTTCACTCTTCCAACCGCCAAGACTCATGTTCTTACTCATTTGTAACATCGAATGCAACAAGAGTGATTTCTTCTTCGACTCGTTTCGATGATAGATGTTCAAAATGATGACGTTAGTGGCTATTGTCAGGAAACTCCCACACACCTGTGATAGAGGAAAACATTACTTTTTAAGGCTTCGCGATTGTTCATCGACATTTCTGGGCCGAGTATCTCTTGATAATTTCACGACCAAAGCAGAGAAATTATCGAAATAGTTTACTCCTTTTTTTTGAAGGGCAACATTGAATATTTTTTGATAATGGCTAAGATTTTCTTTCGTCACATAATAATATCAATAATAATGATGATAATGATTCGTCATTTAAGAAAAAGTTCTACCATGGTCAGTCTGCGTAGATCGCGCAATCTTACAAGGGTTGGTATATGAGCCTGTGCGTGACATTTCCAACAATTCGAAATGTGCGTAAGGTGAAACATTGAGCATCATAGACAGCTCTCAATGAATAAAGAAAAACCTGATGGTCTACAAATACGATGAGGCCCTATCCATCTACAAAACAGTCACAACAGTTACAAAACTCGTAATAAGGACTCTGATCAGACTCTGCGGATGCACTGGCTGATCAGAGTCTTTGCTTTGCACCTTTTCGAAATTGTTGTAAATCTCATGCACAGGCTTATATTTGCATTTCGCAGATGGCCCCTTTTGCGTGAAGGGTCACATATATCTATGTAAAATCAAATATTGGTCAGGATGTTGTAGACTAGGTTAAAAAAAAGAAATTCATAGAAAAAAATGTTTTCTCATATGTGGTTTACCGCCTCATTTAACTATTATTTGGTTAGGTCATGATTCCTTCCAGGGACTAAGATTGCATAGGATATGAAATGGCCTGCCCAAATATAAGTACACATTGAAATAGTTCGATATTAAGAGGTAGTTATTTCCCATCAAAATTTAACAGTCTCTTTATGGCGTATCGGTATATTATTTAGAAATAACAGTAGATCATCATTTGATAAACTCATCGCCTAACCAGTGAAATTATCAAAAACTTATACCCCGCCTTCATTCATGACATCGTTTCTGACGTTATCTAAACGGAGCCCAAAAAGTGACGTCATCATGACCGTTTCATAGCAACCACCTGAAAAATGACGCGCTTTTAGAAACTTTTTTCTATAATTTTAACATTTTGTCTCATTTTCACATTAAAGAAAAAGAATAATGGTCCCTCCTTTTTTCCCGATTTAGATCGATTTATATTTCATTTCGTTAACAACAAAAAGCTATATTTTCACTCGTGGTTCTACGACTCGTGGATATGGCCTTTGTTGTTCACCCAATGAACCATAAATCTATTTTACACTGAAACAGACGACTATCCTGTATCTTATATTCGCCGGTCAAATCCGGTGGTTGTGTACTCATTGAGTCTCAACAAGACGATTCCAAGGAGTATCATGAACATAGGGTTTGAATGAGAAATCGTACATCTAGTCTAACACCACTTTTCTTATCTTGAGTCTTGTACCTAAAAATTCCTTCAACATATGTAAACGTGTACGTGTGTATGTGTGAGATAGATATATTTATGTATGATTTAATTTTCTATTGATCTTTCAATGCTAGAAGGCTATGTAGAATATAAGATGTTGTAATACGTATCTTAACATGTTATCTTATTTAAATATAGATTTTATTGTTATTATCACTATTAATAATGATAAATCTTAAACTTACCTGTAAACACAAGTAGATAACAGTTACGGAAACACCGTCTGAAGTTCTCGGTAAAGTCTCGGAGATAATGGACAGAAATATGGCTAGCGAGAGGAAGATCGAAACACTGAGCGTTACTCGCTGTGCGCTTTCTACCGGCAATATGAAACACATCGTGTTCAAAAGGGAGGTCACTACCAACGGACCGATCACATTTATGATGAAATACAGAGACTTTCTTTTGACCGTCAAAAAGTAAGCAACTCGGCTATATAGGTCAGGTCCTATAGTTCGGTTCCAAGTGTCGGCATAGTACTCTGTGATTTCCCACGCGCCACTTTCTTGGTAATAACCATATGACACATTGTATGTTTCTAACTCCATGATCAAGTCTTTTGTTGTAAGACCCCATGAACTGATTCTAAAATAAAACGATTGTTCGTCAAACGGGTAGTCTGTAATGGCAATCTGACAACCTACTTCGATATAAAGATATGGCCAAACTGTCACCTCGCCGTTCTCTCGAATAATGGCCTTACCCATTTTAGAGTGATTGATAAACGTAAACGGACCTTCCTCATTGCCAATGATCAAATCTGGTACCCAAATCAACTCAGCATCGATTGTGATTCTAGTCGTATTTTCAAACAGCGCGGGATCCCAGTGCAGAAAATCATCAGTCCACTTTAGTTCTAGAAATAGTCTACTTTTAACAGTTTGTGTCTTCATATCGAAGTCGTCCATTGACATCAGAAATAACTGGGTTCTTATTCGGTGTGGAACCCGTCTGTCGTCAACCGGTCTCACGTTTTTGTTGTAACCTCGTAAAATATACTCTTGAAGCATTGCGTTCTCCTCATCCTCGCCGTTTTCACAATTTACAAAAGTTATTAGACATAAAAGTGTAAAAATCACTACATTTATAATCTTACACACAATCATTTCTACTATTGATAGTCTGTCTCAATGATACAGATATTTGTTCTATAACTAACATAGAATATAGAGTCGCGCGCGTAACAATAACGATATTGAAAGCCCAAGTTCAATAACTAAAATATTTAGATAAAACACAAACGGCAATTTGGTGTTTTACTAAATGATCCCTCGTAAAATGTAATTCTGGAAATGAACCCGGATATACGTTTCCACGTGACCTTTTACATCCGGTTATGTTGTCTGGCATTTTGTTGTTAAAGAATGCCTAATTTGATTATCTTCGCTATCTCACTCAACCTTTTGTTAACCTTTCCGCCTGGGCTTTGTATAGGCATTTGAGACCGATTAGAGATCCATAAATGAATAAGTATACACAAATTAAACCACGATCCTAACAGACTTATTTCAATAATTGGTTTCGGTACATCGTTAATGGTCACTCTTGTTACATTTATTCCTACCATCCTTCAATGTTTAATATTGAGTGTTTCTACCAACCATACTTACTGATTGGGTCGAAAAATACAAATTGTATTTCGGATAATCTTTGTTTACTTTATCCCATAATAAGGTTGCATTAAAATTCTGTACAAGGCCGGTCGAATAGGCCTATCAGTTTAATTTTTTATATTGGGGTTTTACGCCGCATTTCAATAATCTATCAGTTTAAGACGGCAGTTTTGATAAATTAGGTAGTTCATATATACACCGAGATCGCTACAAAACATTGATTCTATACTCAGTTCCAAAAGAAAGTGTGCACTTTTAAAATTCGAATATCTCAAGACTTACTCGATGTACTGTCACAAAAGTTTGCATGACAAAGCTCGACACTATTGACCATCGATTCTTTGAGAAATAAGTTATACGGAACTCATTGACTTTAGGTTAGTAAGGGATCGGTGATTTCGAGTGATTTACTTTTGTTTCCCACAGTTGATGAATAACTTGTTTGGAATCGCATTCAGTTCAATTTCTGTGACCTACCTTGTAATAAATTCACATCTGAATGACAATTGTACACTATAAAACAACGTAGGTTGACGTACAAATTTCGTGTGTGACCGAAAATTAACCCCATGCGAAGTAGACTTTCCATAAAATTGAATTAGCGCTCATACTCCACTAGAAATCGTATGAATACGCTTGGGCTTCCTCTGTTACGTATCAACTGATATTGTATAACGCTTTTGCACCGTTGTATCTGACGTTAATGACCAATCAACGTAGCGATTTCTAACGTTGGCACAGGTATGACGTCTGTACGTAAACTCAATCCTCTGTTTGCAAGTGGTAGGGAGTCCCTAGTCAAACTAGGAAATACCATAAAAGCAAATTTCTCCGTAAAGAAAAGAAATTCTAGAAGGGCCATTCTCAACACCATATGTGCTTAAAAAGTGCCCACAGTATACACAAGTTTTTTTCGAAATCGGATTTCATGCCTCGTTTATAGATGGTAATATCTAAAACATGCAAAAGATTTTACAAGCAAGAGTTCCTCTAACTTTGCAAAAAACGTTGTTTGAACCCATAAGAATCGTCTCAGTGAGACGAAAGAGACGATTCTAATGGCATCGAACATCAAGGGATTAGTTTCAACTTTCAAATAAATATATAAGCCATTAAATTGACCTGTCATATTTATCATAAAACAATTGTATTAAGCGACCATTTCAAAAAGCGACCTCTTTTCGGTTGCACCTTTTGTGATCGCTTAACACAATCTTTACTGTATACAGTACATCAAATTTTAACTGGGATCAATAAATAACCATGGTCAAAGTCATTGGATTAGCGGCTTCGCCCTTAACATCCACAAAGTGTCGTCATTGTATCATTGTAAATACCCATTGTCAAATTTTTCTGACATTGAAATATTATCTTATGAAACTTTTTTGGTGAGACGTTCGAGAAGAAAGTCAAGGATGAGCTGAACGTTTGTAGTAAAACGAACCGTTCAATTGATAGTATCCAGCATTGCACGTGTATGTACGTGCAATGAGGGGTATCAATTTTAGCTCCACTAGTGTGTGTCTGTTGGTGTCCGTCGTGTTTCCGTCTGTTAGTTCGTCTGTTCCTTTTCTTTACGCATCTTCTCTTCTGAAATAAACTTCACAAGAAAAATGCATATGACATACTCTTTCAGATTCCTTCGTTACATTCTGATCTGGTCGATCACATTGGCGCTTCAGGCTATCAAGTCACAATAAAATTGACTAATTTGATGTAATAGAGAAAAAAGTCTTCTTACCACGTTATTGACCATTTAATTTATGTAACATTTCTAACATTATACGTGTACCCAGTGAAGACTAAGATCAGACTGTGCCTGTTGCTTAACTGCTGTGTTTTCTGGGCAGCTACGTGACTAACAGTTTTTCAACCGATATGTCTATATTGTATTCGCTGAGAACCTGCCCAAACTACTTAATTGTGAAATAAACACTCGTGAAAATATCGAAAAATATCACAATCCTCATACAAATGAAACCTTTTCAGTACGATAATAGTACAATGAATAGGCATACTTGTGAATAAATGTTCCCCTTTCTAACGAATCTTACGAAACCATTTGTACTTTGCTTGAACATTTAAATAATTGAGGAATAAAAAAACGTGCCTAATAGTAAATGAATGTGATCATCAGTGAGAAGATTTTCATTTCTTTCTTTCTTTTATTATATCGGCTTATATGAGAACGAATTTTCATGAATAACTTGATTTAATCGAGCGATAAACAAGTATCTCCAATTATGTTACTCTCTCTGATATGCTGACATCTAGGGCTACAATTTCTTTCCTGTGTGCTGTTTGTTGCATTTTTCAATTTCTATTTTTGGAACTGTGCGGACATCAAGGACATTTTTTTTATTTACAACACTTTTTCTGGCAAATTGTGCCAAGTCACATCTAAGTAACTGGTTTCTTCTTTTAAAAGCATTTTCTTTTCTAGTTTATAAAATTCTCGAATTTTGGAGGTCATGCAAGTTTCCAGCTCGTCACGGCATGTATCATGACGTCACTTTGTTTTATCTACTGTCAAAACAGGTGCTTGATAAAAATACAGTAGCCTTTTTATCTCCCTTGCAAATCCTTCACAAATCGAAAGTGATGAATAGTCAGTATTTATCTACTATCTATCTAACTGATATGACTATAGCATATTTTCCATAAAACTTTGATCTTTTGCCATGACCATAATGAGTTTGTTTTCAAAATATACTACGGCTCCCCTTTGTTACGACCTAGTTTTTCATTTGCTGAATTCTGGCGGGAATCGCGAGATCTCGCGAGATTTCGATATCAACAAGCCAAAAATGACATGAGCTACAACAACGATGTCTGCCTCGATAGTTAAATGGGAAGAGCACATGGCCCATGACCCGGCGTCCTTGTGAAGGTGAGGTGATTCCCGGAAACAGTGCAAGAAAACAAGTAATTCAACCGGGCGCGCTATCTTGAGATTCTTATTCTAAAGAGTATAAACGAGGCGTTTAAAACGAAACATTGTCGAAAATAAAGATTTTTCTGTCGTGAATTAAGGTTGCAATGGAAAGCAGCCTTCCTACCCTATAAACCGGAAGTGGATATTCGTTTATTTTACGACTCTTTTCGTGCCTTGTTTAAAAAGACCGGTTTTCATAAGATTCTGTTTATGGAAATAAAGTAGAATGATGGAAAAATGTCATTTCAAATATTCTTTTCAACATTTGGTATCAATTAAATGACTGTATCATTGAATTTAACAATAAAATACGTTATAATGTCATAGGTTTTTGTGGCATGCCTCCCCCCCCCCCTCCCCCCTTAAAATTACAAAAATTCGTGCATTTTTAACTTTTGAAAGCATATTATGCAAACGCAATTGATCAAAGAGCTATAGGGTACACGTGTTAGGTCTATCAACATGTATGTGTTTTATAGCATTCAGTCGGTACTGAGTTTTTACTAGACCTAAGTTGAAAACAAACGTTTTACTGAAAATGGCCAGTACCACTCAAGGGCAGATTACCTTAGCATGATAACAATCATGGAAGGTGTCTTCAAATGTTGATATAATGACTATACAATGTTAATCTACAACCAATTAAAACAAGGAAAAAAATTATGGACGAAAAAAAATGACGCCACGTGTCCATTGCTACCTTAAGGTACCCTAGTGTGAAGCGAGGGTAAAAAGAATGTGAAAATTATACTAAAACAAATACTACATGTTATTCACTTATTATATCTGAAATTTAAATGACTTTCGCCGTCCCGTTTAAATAATATTGAAAAAAAAATCCGTTTTCTTGAGTGAGTGGGGAAATCGGCTATGACATAGGAAGGGGTCTAGATTAAAATAATGTCTGAGAAACTAACTGTGTATAACCATGCGGGATATTTCATGTAAAACATTTGACAGAAATGTTGTAAATTACAAACAGATAGTTTTGAGCAAAAAAAAATTAAATCAAATAATGCATAGTTAGCCTAAATTTCGAATCGGAAACAAAATAAGATCCCAATTCGTAATACATTCTTGCTGCAGAGACTACCAAAGAAAGTCTTCTTTTTCAAAAAGTTTTAATGGGGCAAATATTTCAAAAATTGCTACAATAGTTCGGGAATTAAGGCTAAAAGTATGAAAAAAAATCACCTTAGAAAAATAGAGAAAACAGACCAGAAGTTATGCGCCCTTGAAAAGAAAAAAATCACATTTTTGACCATAATTATGATTTTAACTTTCTTATCACACTCAAATCTTAAACAGAATAACTAAGTAAATTAGATTTGTAAAAGCCTTTGTTAATATTTTAATTATGCTAGAAAATTACCATTGTTCTTAAAATATTACTTACATTTACTTATTCTTAATCTGAAGTGAAAAGTCCCACTATGTATGAAATCGATCTTAGAATTGTTTATGATACTTGTTTAGTAACTGGAATATGCAGACAGACATATTCGGACCCTTTTCAGTATGCCAGACGTCTGTATCACGCTGAAAAAATTCGTTTTTTAATCATAATGTGTTTAGGCCTAATAAAAGATATGTCAGATGGTATAAACGTTCGACTGGTTAAAAGATTCTAACTGAAAAGGGACACAATCTGTACAAAAAAGATATAGGCATTTTCCTTGATAATACGGGTTGCTCTTTCAATGGCTTAAATGTATTAATTGGAAGTTACACCGAAATGCCTTTAATAATAACAGAGAGAATTTTGTTATTCAATTTTTCTGGTAAATCGGCTTCCGGGTGTGTGACTTCCGGCAGTCCTTGGTTGGTACGCTTAAACAAGAAAACTTCCAGCAAATTATTTTGAAGGGTCGAGGTGTTTTTGTATAGATTAACATTTGGTAACATGACCGAAAACTCGATCAAAACAATCAAAGTAATAAAATTCATAATAGGTTTAATCAAATTGTCATTGAGTTTATGTAACTGAACGTCCCTTTTAGCGGGAACGTCAATGATTATGACGTCATCTTACTTACGTGCAAAAAGACGCGCTTTGATAGACGGAAAAAACCGAAATTAACCGATTTAATTCCGATCTTCACACTAGGAATACTTAAAAATCCGAAGATATTTGAATAAGGAGATTTCACGCCTTTGGTTTGAATGAGTACCAATGGTGACGTCGAATGTTTTCACTCAGAATTTGGAGTACTGATGCAATTTTAAGTGATGTCATCAAGTCTTTTTCCAGATTTTCCCGTAATTTTCAAAAAGTCCGTCTATATACGTCCGAGGTTGATCATTAGATTGACCGAGTGGTGTTCCTTATGCGCATGCACCGTGACCTTGGGAGTGAGTTGAATATGATACGCCGATAAGGCCGTATGCCGTAAAATTAGCGACGGATGGGCCATGAAGACAACATAATGGCGTGAAAAAGTACGATTTTCAGATGGTAGTGCTTTTAACGTGTTTATGTATAAAAACTTAAATTGAGGTGGGTTAGAATTTACCAATTTATGTTCAGATAGTGAAATGGTATTTGTAGCATTTACACAATTTGCAATGGTCGGTCTCAAAAGCCAGGTTTGAATCACTCCGGGCGTTGCAACAAGTTTTGAAGAGGGACGGAGTCGTATCTCTCCTACATCAGATTAACAAAGGAGGGATACGTTATCGCATCTAGATAAAAAAAAAAAGGTGCCAAATTGTCACAACATACGCCCGTCCAACTGCTGGATATCGACTTTGGCCGGTTGAACTTAGGTCTGAAAAACAACAATTGAAATGAAAGGACAATAGGTCACACAAAAAGTTCAGTTATGGTTTTTATGATTTTTCTTGTGACCATAAAGTTTGACAACTATAGTTATCATTCTGTCAGAGATTTTCTCCAGACAATTATCATGTTTTTTTATTCAATGAATGCCCAATAACAAATTCAATGACGAAAAAGACTCATTACAGGACAATAACTAGAAAAAGCTAAGTAGAGTTACGTTTCTTTGGTATTGTTATCCTAAATAATGAGAGGAATATAACTTCTAAGTTTCAAGTCAATCGAACTTCAGGTAACAGCGTTATGTTACGGACAAAATAGTGGACATCCTACGCCTACACGCCACACCCCAAGTGCGGAACCATAATACGACTCTCATTGACGGGCGTATAAAAAGAAATAAGAAATGTTTAGAATCTCATTCAGCTCTTTATCAATGGTACCCTTGCAAGGACGTTGTCCTTTAATAAATTGGCGAATAACCAACGAAGATCTACTGAAAGAAACCAGTACACAACGAGACATATTAGTTAGGTCATATCTTTAGGAAAGTTATATTATGACGTCCCAAATGTTGTATGTGCCTGTAAAGTCTATATATATAATACATAGTTAGTGTATTATACGAAAAAAATATCTAACGAGGTTGGGAGAATTGAAAATTGTCGAGGCCCTGCCGAGACAATTATCAATTCTCACAACCGAGTTTGATATTTTTTCATACAATACACTAACTATGTATTATATTTATCTTATAGCCTATATTTGTCTTGTTTTTGTCGGTGTTTCTAACTGAAATGCAAGTTTCTAAAGATACTCGCATTAAATCATTGTTCTAAAAATAACTATGTGATATCATAAAAAATATCACACGGGATGTTATCACACGGATATTTGTATAGTTATAAGATAAACTATTAAAGCAAGAAAATAAGCGACATTTCCTATTTTCCGATTTAAATCAATCGCGAATATCAGCTAAAACAAAACATGTTAACAAAACCAGATATACATTTTATTTCTCAATGCAAAAACCGCTCAACCTTTTAGATCAAAATGTTCGATAAACACTGAAGAAATCTTACTCTGCTTCACTGGCGTATAAGCGCAGTTTTATTGACCTGAATATGACCCCGTCTATCTAAATGAATAAAAAATGGATTGTTCCTACTCGGATTTGCACGTGCTTTCATAGGAATAAATAACAAACAGTTTTGAATGGAATTTATATTTTGTTAATTGATTAAATAAGTCGGTAATTGTTATTTAACCATTTTTTCCTCAGAGGTCAAATTTGGGTCAAATAAACCAATGTATATGTACGAGCAACGTGGGTCGACATTTTATAAATTAGCAATATCAATATCATCAACTACCTAATCACATAACCACCACCTCATGTGGGTTATTTCCGGTAGGCGCCAAATATAACCCGCAAATAAATATTCGACTCCGTCGGGGTTCGAACTCAGGACCTTTACATCCCAAAGCGAGTGCTCTACCACGTCGCTATAAAAGTTAGCTAAAAAGTTTTTAATTCTGATAGAAGTCTTGTCTCTTTCCATAAAAAATGGAATTCCTAGATCGTTCAATTTTCCTATGACGGGTCACATTTATTTGAAAATTGTCTTAATGCTGCGCGCTATAAGAGATATCTTTATTTCGGTAATAGATTTTAATTAAACGGTCGGAATATGTAATTTTCTATTGACTTTAGAATTCTGACGCCAGAGCAACTCCAATTTACATAATAGATAATGGTGTTTAAAAATATATATTTTTTATGTTGTTGTTGGAATTAGTGTTGTTTTTCAAATCGTCAAACTCAGAATTAGATTAAAAGATTTCCTGCATTGTTTACTAGTATCGGATTCTCGAAAAACGTTGTTGAGTAATTGAATTATCCTGAATCAATGATACATGTACATGTGTTAAATGTGTTTAAACTGCCTTTTTAAAGATTTTGTGGTTAATTGGCCTGTGAGTGACATTTCTAACAATTTAATTTGTGCTCAAATCGAATCCTTTGGCCAGTCTCTGCATCCACTTTGTTTACAGCGATTGCACTGGCAATGGGGATCTCACTAATCAATATTTGAATTGCAACAGAAAGGTAAAAACGTTTCGACAAAGATGTTCAATGATCCATAAAAAAGGAGACCTAAGCTTTATTGTGGAAAGAGATGAAACTGATTAATTGCTCTGGGTTTTCGTTTTTCTCCATTTTATTCCAGCCACGTTGCGATAAGGGATTTTTAGCAGTTCTCGCAACATTACAAAAACTTCGAGGTAGCATCATTAGGTTGCATGATTATTCTACATGGGCTTCATTCTCACGGGCATTTTTTTTTCTGTGCCCATTATACTCGTGTGATGGCCTATAATTGGCCTGTACATGAGTGGCAAATATCTGTTTATTTATGCTTTTCTGTGGTCGAGATATAATGGTCAATAGATTTCCAGTGAAATAATTATAAACTTATACCCCGCTTTCGTTCATTTCACCCTATCTGGCGTTCTATCCTATTTAAGAGGAGGCAAATAAATGACGTCATCACAAACTTTACATAGCAGTCCCGTGCAAAATGGAGCGCTTTTAAAAATCACATTTTGTCCAATTCTTGCATTACAGAAATGGGATCATCATTGTTTTTCGAGTAAGAACGATTGACATTTCATTTCATGAACAACAAAAACTTTATTTTCACTCGTGGTTCCAACATCCGTGAAAACGGTTTATGTTGTTCACTCAATAAAAAATTAATCGATCTTACCCTGAAACACACGATTATCCTCTTTATATTAAAATACAAAAGAGGTCAAAAGGGCTACACGATTAGTGATCCGAATGATGAATGCTCATGTTGAAAGCGATGAAACAGTTAACAGTTAAACAAAAGGAACCATTTAAATTATGCACGTGTATAATGAACATCGATATTTGTGCAATAAGCATATCAGATATTGTTACAGTGTACGATGGCATTTTAATCTGCGCATGCATTTGAACGAGCAACAATAATTTTAAAGAAACGACTTTATTTAGAATTCTCTCATCTATTGAACATTTGTAACTTTTCCGTATTTAATCTACTTTATATTTCAATGCGTGTACACTTAAGAATATCGTGAAATTGACAAGGTAAATGTTTTAGCATGAAATTGAATTGGTGGGATGAGTGAATTTTGAGTGCAATTCAAACAGGTAAAACAATGTCACCTCCCTTAAAAATACGGAATTTTGTGTTTGTGTGTCTTCAAGAACCAACCATATGCTTTAAATTCCATAAAATCCAATTAAATAGTGGAATAATTTGATCGATTTGAATGAAATATTGAATGAAATATCTTGAACAAGTTCGAAGTGTTTTGAACGATTCCGGAGCGTTTTTGAAAGGTTTGGGTGATTGTTTTGAATGAATGAATGGAGCGCTGAGCGATTAAGAGTGGTTTTGGTCGAGGTAAATGTAAGTTTAAGGATGATCCTAACTATATTTTAATTTAAAAAAATGTTAAAAGTTATATATGGTCCCAAAATGTCTCAAATTTCTGAAGTATGATTATTCCTCTCGCATTCATTTCTTTGTGACCAGTCAGGCGAAAAGGAACAATTTGGTTTGTGCATATATTGTAAATTCTTTACAAGTTTGCAGGCTGAGTCGAAATGGTTGAATTCCACAGACGATCGGAAAGAATTTACAAAATGCGATTTTCTTCAGGCGTAATAAATAACCGAAGTACCATCAGAAGCCGAATTACCTTAAAAATGACCCAAAGTTACTACACTTACGTCCAATGTACTTTCCAGTTTACGAAACAGTCCGAGCGATGTTCCCAAAGATAACGTACATGATTTTGATGCCATATGGTCATACAATCGGAATATCGCTCGGACATGTCCATAAACTTGAAAGTATCTAGGATGTAAGTGTAGTAATTTCAGGTCGCTTCAGTTAATTCAGCTTCTGGTGGTACTTCGCTTTGGAATAAAATACACTTTCTATATTCTTTTCGATGGTCTGAAGATATCTTTTGGGCTTATTATAATTTGATTAAAACACAGAGTAAAACACTGCGTTTTGTTATCAAGTTATGATATGCCAGCTTTTATTTTTATATTATTTTTGTTGTTGTTGTTGTTGATTTTGTTTTGTGCAATGTCATCCTTAGCGGCTTTGGTTGATAATTGTGACGCCATGTAAACCCACATGCGAAAGGACGCGCTTTCATGGCTGTGCCCTTATTATTCAAGAAGTCAATTCTGTTGATCCCCCGAGGGTTCCAAATTGACGGTTATCTTTAGCCGCCGCTTCCTCGTATATGGTGACTTCTACTGTAAACTTACGTACACAATCAGAAACAATATTAGAAAAGTGTTCCAAAATAGAGCTAGTCCAAGACAAATAGAGTTCAGTACAAGAGCCACCTCGGCTCCGTCATTTTTGAATCCTCCATTCGCGTGCTCGTGTATCATTTTCAAAGTCTCATGTAACGCGGCTTTTGATTGGTCAATACATGTAACCTCTTCCGCTGGGTAACTGTTTTCGACTGGACATTCGTCATTGGCTACTTGAATTTTGGCATCTGTTACTTGTGATTCTAACAATTCTGCTTTAAATGATACCTTGCGTTTTTCTTTTCTCGACTTTCCTCTGAGACATATTCCTCGAAGAATCTTTGCAAGGATCGAGGTTTCAGCAGCTTTTTGTCTGTGGTACAAATCGAGCACCATTACATTCATGATGATCGTGAAGAAACTGCCAAACAGCTGCATGCAAATGTATAAAAATGTGACCGACACGCCGTCTGATGTTTTGGGTAAAGATTGGCTAACGATCGTAAGGAATACCGCCATTGTCAGAAATATGGACGTACTGAATGTCACTCGCTCTGCGCTCTCCACCGGAAGAATGAAACACATGACGTTCAATAATGACGTCACGACAACAGGTGCGAGAATGTTCAAAATATAATACAATGGCTTACGCTGAATAGTCAGATGATACTCGATTCTACTATAATACTCCGAATCGAACGAACTATTATAAGATTTCAAGTAGTAGCTCGAGATGTCCCATTCTCCATTTTTGGTATATTTGTTTAAGAGCAGATCTTCCGATAAGAAGTCCAGAATAATGTCCTTTGTCGTAAAACTCCAAGAACCAACTCTGAAATAAAACGTCTGAGAATCGAACGGATAATAACTGATTTTGACGTCACAACCAATTTTAATGATGAAATATGGCCATATAACGACAGTTCCATCATGATGCACAGTAGCCCTACCTATCATTGGGTAGTCTATAAATGTAAACGGACCTTCGTCGTTACCTATCAGAAGGTCCGGTATCCACATTAATGAAGAGTCCATAGAAATTCTTGTCTTATTCTCGAAACGCGACGGATCCCAGGTCAAAAACTCATCCTTCCAGTTCATCTCCAAGAATAACCGACTGTCTACGGTTTGACTTTTTATGTCGAAATTGTCAAGTGAAATAAGATACAAGTTAACTTTGACCACAACCTGATCGTCCTTGTTTTTCACAGGTCTTGCGTTTCTGTTATATCCATCCAAAATATATTTATGAACGTCAACAATATTGGAATCATTATACGATTTGACGTATCGTTGACAGACAAAATATAACAGCAACTTAAAAATAATCCCCATATTAATTGTCAAAGTTTATTTTTTTCGTGAAAATACGCGGATTTGCACCAACGTCAATTCTGTCATTGCAGCACAAACTGATCCGTCTTCTATATTCGAGGTCCACTAATCCGTAAAAAATGTTGAATAGAATATGGATATCAATGGCGCATAATTATATATTCCCAGACGTGAAATTATTTCCGTTTGGATGGTGGTTGACGAAACGATAGGTTCACAGTGGTGTAGAATTGAGGATCAATATTAATCAATTTATAGTCTTTGGTCTAATGCTTCCTGTTGATTTCTCTGATTACAGAATAATTAAATTTGTAACCATCAATTCATAATCTGAAGGTACAGTTTTGGATTGGTTCAAATTCATTTGGTGTTTCTAAATATTTGATATTCAGCATGGGGAATGGACAGAATTAAAAAAAAAAAAAAAAAAAAAACACTTCAGCAAATATAAACTTTGAGGTGTTACTGAAATTTTCTAAGACAATTATTGTCAAACGAAATAGACCCAACAAATTTAAATCTTAACCAGGTTGTATGAAAAACAACCTTTGGTTATGTTTCGACCGGAAATTTATTTCAGTCAATCAGGATAGTTGTTTCAATTGGTACAATTTCCGGTCTATAGTTTTTGAACTCTCATTTGTTCCCATTTTATTTGATGGGTCACATTTATTTCGCGCACCCAATTTATATATAAAAAATAATCATGGTTTTTAATGCAACCATTTAAATAAGAATTATCGTAACTATCAAAGATCAACTAAAACTTATTGTTTGTTAAAGATACATTTTGTTGTGTAAAGTGGCTAGACTACAAAATGCAAATCTACTAACTGATTTGAAGAATAAAGTGATTGCTATAAATTCTTTATTACAATTACATGTATGTAAAATCATTACCTGTAATTGATTTCTTCTCTTTCAACATCATTAGTTTTATTGAAAAAGGAATAGAGCCATTCAGGTTTCAAATTTCTTATTTAATTAATTACATTTCATTGTGCGTTCACAGCACGTGGGGCATTTCCCATTACACGAAGGATGTTTCATACAGTTTTAAAATCAAAGGACTGAAGGTCCTGAAAGTCGCCATGAGGATGATACCATGATATTTTGGAACTTTGGTTATTTGTGATCAATAACTCAGATTTTGAGACAAGAATAACCCGACAGTATTGTTTACTGGCAAACAGATGATAAGAGATCACAATAGCTCAACCCAAGCACTTTATGATCTTAAAACAGCTGAATTATAAGTTCCTTTTGTTCAGGTTGCTGTTCAATTTCAGATGCTAAGCCTTTTCTATCAATTCAATGGTTCTGTTTGTGATTATCAACAATTAACCAAACGGCGAAATTTTGGGGTGATACAATTTGAAAAGAGTTGCAGACGACAAAATATATTATAATAACCCTTTCCCAAACAACAACATTTAAGGATGGTCCACTTCAAAATCTGCTGCAGAAAGCAAAACAAAAGTTAATGCAGGTTTAATGGATGTACAATATAGCTCAGAAAATATTGAGATACAAGAGCTATCACTGTAAGATGACAATGCCCCCGACACCGCTTTGATCGTCACAAGGTCAAGGTCATCCAGGGATCATGGTCATCAAAGTATATGCCTACAAAAAGGTAATTTGCCAAGGAATGTTGTACTAAAATATGAAGTGAATATGTTAAGTAATAAGGAAGTTATAGCCAATGTCAAAGTTTTTGGGTATTGTTAAAGTTTTTGGGAGGAATGACGGATGGACAGACGGACAAGTCAAAAACTATATGCCTCCCTATGGGGGGGGCATAAAAAGGAGAAAATGCTGGTTATCAGCATTTTCTTCTTTTGTCTCAATGTTTTGCCAAGCTATTTCATAAACGGACGTCAAAACCCGGTCTTGTTTGGGAAAGGGTTAAAAGGAGACAATATTTATGTTACACCACACTCAAATTTTGTCATTACGGCTGTCGTATTTTTTTAAAGAGCTTATCACTTCAGTTCAAAACGAAAGTAAAACCTAGCTGACTGATTTGACAGCGATGTTCAGAATTTAATTCCGTTCGCAAATAGCACTCTTGAATTCTTATCAACATTAACTTTACTTGACCGGTTCAATGTTAACCGATATCGTATAGAATTGAAAAGTCGTGTACTGGATTATCAAAATCGTAGTATCATAAAAGAGACTACAAAATGAAATTAGTTCAATACGATGGAAGCCCTCGGCTCAAGCACTATCAGAATTTTTTCTTCTATAAATTGCTCACGCACTAATTAATTCATAAAATACATTGAACGAATATTTGTGTGGAAATGAAATTCAAAGCGGTACCGTTTTTGTTTACATGTACAAATCTGGGGAGTCAATCTTTCCAATATGGCGGCCAATAAAAATTGTAGAATCCTCGGCGTACTAATTTTGCAACTCAAATTTACTTTTGACATCAAGATATCCATTATGAAGTTTTCATAAGATTGTGTTTATCTTCAAAAGGAAAAAAAATAAGTCAAAGTATTACATTAAACAAACAAAATAGCTGCTTTTTTAAACTGTCTGCACTACTTTTTGGTGTCATTGGGTCCAGTGCAAAGAGTAAATTCCAGAAAAAAGTAGTTCTTTGCCTAAACCGGTATAGACACCCTGTACACTATCACAATATACGCCCTTCCAGCTAATCGCAATAAGTCTGCCATTTTTGACAAATGGCGACTTAAAAAGTAGAGTATTCTCGATATTAATAGGCACTAGCAGTCGAATAGAGAATAATATGTTTGTATCTTGAAATACTTATCTTATCTGGTCGAGGTTGGGAGAAATTTATCATGACGAGGCTCTGTCGAGTTATGATAACTTTTAGCAGCCGATACTTGATAACGTTGATATTTTATATCATGCTATCATTTTTCAGTGCTTCTTTTTTCATAAAACCCTTAAGTTTCTGAAAATAGACTGTCTGATGTTATCTTATGTTATCCAGCAGATGATGTCAGCTCAATACGGACTACGTTGCATTATAAAATTTGTTGAAAGGCACGGTCAATCATATATTTCTTTCTTAGAAGTTCTTACAGGTGTCAAAAATTTCGGAAAAAATATATGCATTTTGTCAAATTTCACTGCTTTTTGGACCATAGCACATCATTATAAACCAAAGTATATTTCTTTAGGATCTCCTTCGCACGAAAAGCTCCTGGAGAGCTATTGAGATCGCCCAATATCCGTCATCTGTCGTGGGTCATCTTCTCTGAAACCAGCATGCAGACAGCATTTTATATTTGGTCCGTAGCATCATTAAGTGGATCTCCTATGTCATACCCCTGGGATTAAAGTTGGATTATCTCAACGAATTCCACCTTCTTTTCTGAAACTAGAAAGCAGGCAGATTTCATATTTGGTTGTATCATCATCAAGTGGACTTCTGTAAAGTTTGTTTGTATTAAGCCTCCGAGGTCAGATACCCACATATCAATCCAGGCGTATTCAATTTTACACATGTGGGGATGAAGAAGAAAATCTTTAAAAAATCTACTTCTTTGAAACCTGGGCCCGAGGTTATTAAACTTTTTTTTTCATTCTCAATTCAAAATTTTCTCAAATTTCAATTTGAGATTAAAGCCGTAATTCTGTTTAAATACTCATTTTAAAATAATGAATTAACATAAAAGATAATATTAATAAGTTGTTATAAATAACAACTTATTAATATTATCTTTTATTTTCATACATTTATTTGAATTTACAATTTGAGAAAATTTTCAGTTGATCCTGAGAAAAGTTTTAAGTTCGGACCTAGAGGGTAGACAGCGTAGATATTTGGTATATAGCCTCATTAATGGACATTCACCATGTTGGTTGTTATCATGCTCCTGGGGTCATATATATGGATGGACTGAGCCCGTTTTTCATAGAAGCAATTTAAAATTCTTTCAGTCTTTTTCCCCCTGAAAACAGTCCAGGGCATTGATAGAAAATACAATTATCGGCTTATTACTATACCAAATCTAGTTGAACGTAATTTTTACGACCACTGACAGACGTCTACAGTAAACATAAGTGTATTTATCGAACTGCACTCATAAAAATTTATATTAGATCTATTTTGATAGAAATATGGCGAAAATATATGCATAAAGATGATGATTGTACATGAAAATAGTCACGAACTGTTGAAATCATAATTACCGGTATACCTGTGGAATGAACGATAGTTTTATTGAAGTCGATTATCTGCATAGACTCGTTGGTTGGCGACCATTAAATCGTAACTACAGCTTTTATAAGCTGAAGTTTGAGTGTTTTGTCGACAAGACCTTTCAACCTGTGATGAACACATCTTTTAAAAGTAGAACTGTATATGCAAATTTCCAGTAGCATGTTTCTTTTCGCTACATTCGCGTGTAATAACAATCCGCGAATCTAAATCGCCGCGAAAAAAACTGTTATGGTCAAAACGCGAACATTTCGAGCCGCGAACTTTTTAGCAGTATGCCAATCTTAGTCACGCGAACCAATGTGTCAAGGAGACTAAGGCGAGCGGCATAGGCTCGTCAAGGTCCTCTTGTTAGAAATACCGATGAAATGTGTTGGATTTAGAATATAAAACAAATCATAAGTGACCTAACTTTCATTGTAATTTGTATTTAGACTAGAAAAATGGTCGTTTCATGAAAATCAGAGGCCCAAGAGGGTCTGTATCGCTCCACTGGCCTAATCAACTTTAGGGTTACTAAAATAAAAATTACTTTGAATGAAAACAATACTTTAATTTTTTATCTCTTAAGACCTATTTCACAATGATTAACTGGGTCTGACCCACATTGCACCAAACTACTCAAATCGTTTTAACCTGCATACCCTTTAGCCATCTTATTACATCATTAAGGTATTTGCAATTAGTAGAAATTTAATTAGAATTATTAGATTTAAGCAGAGGATCATTCATGAAACAAGCATACCAAGATTCATTTAAATTAGACCAATTGATTGGGAGTAGGATTCTGAGATTTTAAAGTGAAAATTGGTCCCATTCTGATAGACCCACATTTCTGGGTCTATCAAAATTTCATGACCAACTCAATCAAAATTGCACCTAAGGGATATTCATGCCTAGTTTAATTAAAATCGACCGAATGAGGGGGAAGGACAAGAATTTAGAAGATTTAAAAAAGATGAAAAAAAGTCCCGCCCTGTCTAGCCCATTTTAAGGGTACAATCAAATATCTTGATCAATTAATGTAAAGGGTAAACCAATGAACATTTATACAAAGTTTTGTTGAGTTCGGCCCTATGGTTTTGCAGGAGAAGATTTTTCAGAAGTTAATAGTGAAAATTAGAGCGCAATTACTTTCAAAAATCATGTAACAATTATGCTGAGTTTCATTGAAATTGGTCCATTGGTTTGGGGGGGGGGGGCTTTTTTAAAGAGTTTATAGGGAAAATACCGACCCCCCCCCCCCGCCACGCCCATATTTGGGGGTCAATCTATTTTTTAAATTAAATGGAGTGATAGCTCAACAAAGAAACATCGATGCCAAGTTTTATTGAAAATTGGATGAAGAAGATTTTCAAAGATCAAACATAGAAAATACCCCCACCCCTGCCATGCCCATGTTTGAGGGGTCAACCACACTCTTACATAGTTTAAATAAAGGCTCACCTAAGGGACATCCATGTCAAGTTTCATTGAAATCGGCAATATGGTTTGGAAGGAGGAGTTTTTTAAAGGTTTTTGAGTGAAAATAAGCACCGCTCTGCCATGCCTATATTTGGGGTAAATTAAAATTTCTTGAACAATTTAAGAAAAGGGACACCCGAAGAAAATCCATGCCAAGTTTCATTGAAATCGGCTCAATGGTTTGGGAGGAGAAGATTTTTTTAGTGAAAATAAGCCTTGCCCTGCCATGCCTATATTTGGGGGTCAATCAAAATTACTTAAACAATGTAAGTAAAGGGTCACCCAAGGAACATTCACGCCAAGTTTCATTGAGTCGGTCCGATGGTTTTGGGGGGAGTAGATTTTTAAAGATTTTCAAGCGCAAAAATGTCACGCCTATATTTGGGGTCAATCCAAATTTCTTTAAGAATTGTAGAAGAGGGTCACTTAAGGAACATTGCTACCAAGTCTCGTTAAAATCGCTCCATTGGTTTGGGAGGAGAAGATGTTTAGAGAAAATGTTTACGCATGGACGGACGGACGCACACACGCACGACAGACAGACACACCGCCATTACAATAGCTCGCTGGCCTTCAGCCAGTGGAGCTAAAAACTAAATTCGCTGGCCTTCAGCCAGTGGAGCTAAAAACTAAATGAAACTTTCACTCGAATATACGGCTCTTTTGGTGGATTTTCAATAACAAGGGTTGATCATCATTTAATAAACTAACAACAAATTAGTGAAAGTGCAAAACATGTATACCCTGTGTTCATTGAATAAGTCTGTTACTTTGATGTTATATCAAAGCGGTTCCTAAATAAACAAATGGTGTCATTCGGTGCATAGTAATCACATGCAAAATAACGCTCTTTGAGAAAATTTGTCCCCAAAATTTTAACACACCATTTTGCATTCAGAACCAGAATAATGTTTGACAATTTGTTATCTCCGAATATCGAATATTGCGTGTAACTTTAACCTTAGAATGAAATGTGCGAAAAATTCAAGTACCAAGTACTGATTATGAAAAAATATAAATGTTCATTTTACAAAATGTTTGATAGGAATCGGAAGTTTCAGCAAACTAGTGAAACGGGGGAGTAGTTAAAACTTAGCAGGGGCAATAATTATTGATAAAACGGAACGAAGAGTGAATATTTTTTTGAAAAATCGAGATTTAAATTGCAGTAAAAGTGCTTGTTTCAGTCATAAAAGTAAATTTTAATCTACGGTCAGCAAACCAATCAACTCAACTAAAATTCTAAAAACGCGAGTTGCGCCTGTCTGCAAGGCAGTATCGGGCTTAGTAATCTATACCTTGGGTATTAGTTGTTTTTGGCGGAATCAGCGCTATATAGTGAGCATACCGTTCGACATTTTTCCTTTGAAGTGAGTTCGGAATATGACATACGATCCCTAAAGGTAAATGGAACCCTTGGTTTCCCTCGCCTATAAAAGCCTTGCTAAAAAGATCTAAAAATGGAGCGTATGCCTTCAAATGTCACCTTGCCCCTTTTAGTCCAGTCAAATTGAGGTGTGACCCAAAACAAATTGCAACAAAAACAATGTAGTGTTTTTGACATCCATAGATATACCCATTTAACATATATTAAGTAGGACAAAATCGGATGATATATTTTTTTTTATTTTTTTTTGCGATTTTTATCATAGATTTTTTCCCAACTAAACCTGTAAAGACTTTTTGACAGAAAACACGTTTAAATCTAAATTAGAAGTTGTTGGTATATCAAAAGCCATGTAGTGGATTGTAATAAGTTATTGGCTGATTGAAAATAGGATATTCTTTGTTATTTGGTCAGTTTAAGAGATAATTTGTAAAACATCTTACCCCACCCACCCACTTTATCATTGCAAAGAAGAAGAAAATGATCGCTTTGGCAAAAAAGGGGCGTTGGCTTCAAGTAATAGGTCTGAAACATTTTTAACAGTCCAAAGTTTTTTCAATGTCCAAGTCAAGGTAGATTTGAACCTTTTGTAGCCCCCCCCCCCCCTCCCCTCCCTCCCCCATGTGCAAAATTTTAGGTGAGCAAGTGTAACTTATAGTTGTAGATATATTCACCAGTCTTATTTAGCACATCAAAAAAGAAATCTATCCAAAATTTAGATTAAATTATATCTAAACCTTTAGATATTGTCTTGGGTTCACATGTTCTCTAGAATATATGAAGAAATGACAAGAATGGCGTATTTCATGGGTTGTCCGTCTATTGTACACAAGAGATTAATTGCATTTTGAAAATAAATCAATTCTCTCTCAGAAAAACTATTACATAGCCTTTTTGCTTAGCTGTATCTTACCAAGAGCCATGGATTTGTCTTATTGCCTCATCTTATTATTGAATTGGAGCTACACATAGTACTATACAAAGCATTAAGACATTCATATATATGAAGTTTGGAGGGGGGGGGGGGGGTAACTAAATGATAAAAAAATCCAAGTTTTCACACCAAAAAGAGCCTAGTAGGGATAATGCTAGTATTATGTGAAAATGTTGCAAGAACACACTAGTTTGGCCTTACGTTTATAAACAATTGCTAGAGCTGATATGCTGAAACTTAAGGTCTGAATGTTTTGGATGAGATATATTTTTTTAAATAATCTAAGTTCTTTATACAAATTTTAATCTTGAAGCTGTTTTATATTTTCAAAAGCGTAAGATCCACACAAATTTGACATTTTTCTAAAATTCAAAGCCGATAAAAAATCACCTGTTTTGTTTGGAAAGGATTCAACATCTGTATTAACATATTCATCACGCTGAAAACAGAGCACCTAACCACGGTTCCTAGTATTTTTCTCATCGCCACTACCAGGATTTTCCTTTCCTAGCTACATCTTTCTAATCCCGGATTTTTATACGAGTATCTACCTGTTGGTTGGAGACAAGTGTCGGACAGGGTGTGCTGCTGTCAAAGATCGAACCCGTAATTTGAATCCCAGCGCACAATCATCTGCGCTATGATGACAATGGAATTATCTGGTACTGGTTCCTACGAATGCAACGTGATGTTGGTCCCATTCAATGCTTATTTTAAAAGTTAATTGACAAACTAAGGTAAACTGAATGTCAAAAGTTTGTGTTTTAGAATTTGCGAGTTTCATATTAGGCGTTAAGAAAGTTTAAATTGAAAATTTTAAAACAGGTACATCAGATCAATGACTTAGGAAACAGGTTTTGTTTGTCATATGAAGAGTTTCAAAAACATTACGCAAAACATAATGTGTTAAATTTAAGAATGACATAGGAATGAATTGGAAATAAAGTGCTCAAATTGCCAATTCATTGATAGTTTTTATTTTATTTAAAACAAGACTCAATAAACTTATTTTGATGTGGATAAGTTTTCGTCATCAATTAAAACACTTATACAAAGAGAGTATGCTTTATTTGTAGCAAAAGTATGAAATGATTCAAAACCTTTGGAGAATGTTATGCAAACCTTTCCTTTAAAAATGAATGAAGTAAAAAAAGGATAACACGCTTATTCTTTAAAAATTTTCAGCAAGTGAATGTTCACAAACAATTTATATCGAAATTATTAAAATTACAGACCATGCGAGATATAAATATTAATTTGGAATGAAGTTGTCTAACGAATCTTTCCTAGTACACCATGCAGATAGATTACAAACGCCCATTCTATCACGAGGTATAAGATTTGAAATGGGTAAAAATTGCTTTTATTAAAAAAAGTTCAGGAAATCGCAATCTTAGTTTTAAATTAATTGACTTGATCAATGGCTAATGAATTAAATATGGATCAAGAAATAATTGAACAGGTTTCTGAATTTGACCCCCTTGCCAATTTGCGTAGTATAGTTCCACAAGATGAAAAAGAAGAGTTTTTTTTATTTTTTTTGAAAAATATCAAGGACCCTAACCTTAACAATGCTCGATAACCTACCAGCTTTGTTTATAAAGTTATATTAATTTTATAAGATGCTGTAGGCAAGGAAAGGATGTAATGGTGGTACTGGTGTGAGAATACCAGGAATCCATTGTAAAGTGTGTGTGTGTATTTTCGTTTATTTATCGTCGCTACCGTAGCACAAGCCCATATGAGCGACGCCCCCAGAAGACGGTTAGTTGTTACGGGGGATAGTGCAAGGATACATGACGAAACTACTGCTGAGATGCGCCATGGTTCTTTAGCGTGCTCGGTGTAAAGCACCGTCTCACGGAGCCTCGGTTTAACGTCTCATCCGAAAGACAATTAGTTTTGTTAGTGTACCAGCCCGGGAATCGAACCCACGCAGTCGAACTTCAATGGTTTTGAAGTCCGGTGCGCTACCAACTGAGCTAATCGGGCTGGTTGTGCTGCTGCCACTGCGATATAAATGAAGGATTATTGAAAACGGCGTAGACCCCCATTTAAACAAATAAAACTTGAAATAACTTGTCTTGATATGAATGAAACAGTGTTAATTATGTGTTGTAAGAAACCATTTCCAATTTCTACCATATTATTCTTTGATGTTAAATAATGTGAGAAAAAAGAGGGATAATTATGAAAATTTTAAAATTTTACCCAAAAATCATTTACTTAGAGAACCTGGAGAACAATTTGCGTTAAACGTGCCATCCGGGACACATAATTTTGTACCCTTTTTAAGCTTCAATGGGTTAAATTCAAGACATATTATCACGAAGAATAGACAAGTTTGTACATCCGAAAACTTTTGATTTTTTATGTACCTGAAATTACAACAAAATTTTCTATGAAATTTGATTGTAATGCAGCTGTGGTAGCCCCTTTAAGGTTATCAAATGACCAGGGTTTCAGTGTCGTATCATACTTTTGCAAAGCCTCTTTTAAAGTTTTAGGTAAGGTAATCTTAGAATTTTAAAAGTTTCTATGTGTTATTGTTTTACTGAAATAAAAAAGAAATGTTGCATTAGGTTTGTGACATATATACCTTCATTTTGAACAGTTTGGAATTGAAGTTTCAGAAAATTATTCTTAGACAGACAGATCACAGGCAATTTCATTATCCAATTTTCGTCAAATACACAAATGTGCATTATCACATAAGCCAAGGTGTCGAACTAGTCCTGTACCTCATCAACTCTCACAATTTCCGGCATATATTACACAATCTGGTATAAATGAAAAGGAATATGATCAAGAAAAAATAAGCTGATGACAATGTTGTCAAAATAATTCTTAGACTAAGGAAACATCAAAGGTTAAATTCAGTGACTACTGAATGAGTTTACATGAGCAGATGTTGGATACATGGTCTTTTGTGATGAAACAATTGCCTGTGGGATAGGCAGACATACAAAAAGATCAATCCAGTAAAACAATATTGTTTTGAATTGTTGATTAGGGTGTAAATGAAAATGTTTCAATACCGGAAGCCATTTTCTATCCATTCGTATGTTAAATCATTATGTGGGGTAAGATTAATTTGAATTTGTCTTTTTATGTTTAAAATGCCATACATTTTACTCAAACAATTTATAAAATTTGTGGTTAAATTTCTAAAGGCAATTCAAAAGGATATTTGATAAGTTTTGCTTGCACAAATCAGTTTGATTACAGGTATAATACACAATATTCTCATTAAATTGGTTGCACTACAGAGTTTATTAGTGGGTATCAAAATGCATTGAAAAATAAAAATACGTATCTTCCCATTTTGTCCTACTTTGAGTATGTCATCTAGGGAGGGTCAAGCTACTCAAAAAAACCCAAGAACGTTTTTGTTGCAATTTGTTTTGGGTTGAGGCTATTTCTCGCTATTTTAACTGGACTATTCATAAACCAGGCCTTCAGCGCTATTAGCGCTTTGGTATACAAAACCAGTTCAGTTTATTCAAAAAGACTTGTACAAAAAGTACATCGTCAATACAAATATTCTTTTTTAAATAATACATGATACAAAACTTCCTCTATCAATGTATATCTCTCCTTTACATGGGAAAAGTAATGGAATACTAATGACCTAGCATCAATGGTCTCCATCTATTTGTTTCCCATTTCTTGGTCTCAAGTGGCAAAAAGGATGTCACATGTGATTACGTTTATCATTTTTTGTTATAACCATGGTTCTAAAATCACTGACAGATTGCAGTGGTTTTTCGTCCCAGATAAACAACGTTGTCAAAATTATGGTGTCGATTTTGCTCATTCAAAAAATTAAGATTAAAAAAGAAAGCATGTACAAGAAAACAGATTGGCAATTGCATGATATTACCAGCGAGATTAGGCAGATTTTATTGCCGGTAGTATGGTCATGGTCGGGTGAGAATGGACGCTTGTTTTTAAGCTCTCGTAAAATACGGGAAATTTCGTTTATTGTTGCTTGTATTCGGCTTTAACATGGATAAAGTTGACATAATGACGTGTTTAAATGGGATAAGCGGCCGTTTAATTAGTATTGAAACCCAGCTCAAGAAAATAGACTTACTGGAGAAAAAAGTTGATAATTTTGAAAATGAAATGAAAAAAATCCGTGAATCGATTAACTCGAACAAAAGTGAACTTGATTTGCGATTGGTCGATATTGAGGCTAGGGTTGGCAGCACTGATTTCACTTTGGGCAATGTAAATGACAAATTAATCGACCTTGAGAAGGAGAAGGACTCTTTGAAAGAAGAGATCACATACTTACAATCTCAGTCTATGAGGAATAATTTGGTATTTGGCAATATCGATGAATGCCCCAGGTTGAGGATTCAGAGCTAGTCATAAAAGATTTTTTGAGTGAAAAAATGAACATTACCGAAGATTTAGTGGAGAAAATGAGTTTTGAACGCGTTCATCGAATGGGTCCCAGATCAGATGGCAAGTGCAGATCTATCGTTGCCAAATTCACGAATTTCAAAGACAGAGAATACGTGCGAAAGCAGTGGAAAGCGCTTGAAGGTTCCAAGTATTTTGTGATAGAGCAATTCCCAAAGGACATAATAAGTAAAAGAAAGAAGCTGTTACCAATACTTAAGGACTATAAGAAAAAGGGGAAGAAAGCATGGCTCTCATACGACAAGTTATATGTCGAGGGTAAACTGGTCGAAATTAAATAGGAGCGCGCGGAGGATGATATCAAGGTTCTCTCGTGGAACGTGAATGGTTTATCTTCTGAGAAAAAAAAGTCAGAGGGATTTGTTTCAATTTTATCAAAACATGACATCATATTTCTATATGAAACTTGGTGTAGTAAAGAGAGTAATATCGATATCAGTGGTTACTTTTCACATAACTTTTATAGAAAATTCCAGAATAGAAAAGCTAGAAGAAGAAGTGGGGGTTTTGCACTTTACTATAAATAACACTTGCAGCCCGGAATTAAAATTATTCGAAATCATAATGACACATTAGTATGGATCAAATTAGATCGTGAATTCTTTTCTTTAGAGCAGGACATTTTAATGTGTGGCGTATACATTTGGGGAGAGAATTCGCCTGCATATAATTTCGTGAATGTAGATTTATTCAATTTGTTAGAAAATGATATTTCAGAGTTCGAGAGTGAGGGTTTGATTTATTTGGTGGGTGATTGGAATGGCAGAGTGGGAGAAAACATGATTTTATTGTATTTGATAATTATAACCCATGTATTTATGATTCAGATTATGTACCCGATTTTGATATGCCGCGGTCTACGATGGATCGCGTTTGTAATGGTTTTGGTACCCGGTTGCTTGATCTTTGTCGGTCTACTGGTATACGTATAGCTAATGGTCGCCTTTACAATGATTTGCACGGGAATTTTACTTACATCAATTATAACAGTGCCACAGTTATAGATTATCTATTGACTAAACCCGAGGGTTTCAATTTAATGAGCGGATTTTCAATTGGGCCGTTCAACGCACATAGTGATCACGCCTATTTATCATTTTCTTTACAGCGTACGACTGTTGTTGAAAATACGGAACCGACGCACGAGTTTTTTTATAAATGGGACGAAAAAGGTCGTAACAATTTTCGTGCTAGTATTATTGAAAAATTACCAAAGTTCAATAATTTAATTAACAATATCGATATCTCCTGCAGAAATTCGATAAATAACTTAGTTAATTCTTTTTCGATGTTAATAACTGATACAGCGGACCAATTATTCCGTAAATCAAGGACAATTTATTCACATAATAATTTTAATAATAATTTCACTGAAAGTCAAGTTTGTAAAGACGCAGATTGGTTCGATGGTGAATGTCGACGGGCGCGTAAATTATATGAAAATGCATTGCAAGTTTTTAATCGTAATAGTTCAGAGCGTAATAGAAAGGAGTTTTGTACGCTGAAGAAAGTTTACAAAAAACTATGTAAAAGGAAAAAAAATGAGTTTGAAAAAAAGCGGATATCAGAAATATGTGAAATGAAAAATAGCAATCCCAGGGAATTTTGGAAATATTTTAAGAAAAAACATTCTAAAGGCGCATTGATTCCTACAAATGATTTCAAAGAATATTTTTCCCTATTAGGATCAGCTGAGTTTAATTCTAGTAACATCGAAGCTGATAATTTCTGTAAAAACCATAATTTCAATGAAAGATGTTCATTCGAGGAACTCGATGCACGTATAACTACATCGGAAGTAATAAAAGCAATTAATTCTTTAAAAAAGGGTAAATCGATGGGAACTGATAATATTATGAACGAATATTTGATTGAAAGCGTAGATATTTTATCTTCACATCTTTGCGATATTTTTAATTCTATTTTAGATTCCGGTGTCTTCCCGGATAAATGGACTGAAGGAATTATTGTCCCTATTCACAAAAAGGGCTCTACTACTGATGTGAATAACTATCGAGGCGTTACATTATTAAGTTGCCTCTCAAAATTATTTACAATTATTATCAATAACCGCATAACTAAATTTTGTAATGAAAATTCTGTGATTTCTGATGCCCAGTTTGGCTTTAGAAAAGGACTTTCAACTACAGATGCAATATTTACATTATTAAACATTGTACAAAAATTCTTAAATGAAAACAAACGACTTTACTGTGTTTTTGTAGACTTGAAAAAATGTTTTGATTCCATAAACAGAAATGCGTTATGGTTAAAATTATTTAGAAGTGATATTAAAGGGAAACTACTCCGAATTTTAAAAGACATGTATAATAAAGTTAGCTCTTGTATACGAAATAATGGAGAAATCTCGGATTGTATAGATTTTGCAACTGGTTTAAGACAGGGGGAGACAATATCTCCTATTCTTGTTTCATTATTTCTAGAAGACCTAGAGTTGTATTTATTTGATAACACACAATCTGGAATAGAAATCGGTTTAATACAAATTATAGTACTGCTATTCGCTGATGATATGGTCATTTTCGGTAAATCTCCTGAAGAACTCCAAACTAATATCGATAAGTTATCAGAATATTGTAATAAATGGTGTCTAGAAATAAATGCTGATAAAACCAAAACAATGGTCTTTAGAAAAAAAGGTAATTGTTAGTTAACGAAAAGTGGTCGCTTAATGGATCAATTCTGGAATCAGTAGATAATTTTAACTACTTAGGTACTGTATTTCACTATACCGGAAATTTTTCACTTAACCAAGAGTACCTAGCAGGTAAAGCTCTCAAGGCATTAAACGTTTTATTAAACAATTCCATAAAACTAAAGCTTAAAACTAGTATTTATTGTGAACTATTTGATGCATTTGTAGGTTCGATCCTAAATTATTCCTGTGAAAATTGGGGTTTCAATAAAACAAAGGTAATAGAAAGAATACATCTTAAATTTTGTAAACGTATTCTACAAGTTCGCGCCAGTACTTCAATGGCAGTTTACGGAGAACTTGGCCGTGTTCCAACGTATTTCTCGAGATACATAAGAATTATTAATTACTGGTTTAAAATTCTAAATACCAAAAATATTATTTTAGCAAATGTTTACTCACAATCTCTCGATGACTTTAAAATCGGTAAAAAGAATTGGATTACTAATGTTAAAACCATTCTAGATAATTATGGGTTCTCAAACGTTTTCGAAAATCCATCGTTGTACAATAAAGATTTGTTCTTATCGGAATTTAGGCAGAAATTGTTAGACTGTTTTACGCAAGAATGGGCTGCAAACATAAGAGATAGCACTGCTTTAGGCCTTTTGAAAAACATCAAAAATTCTTTTTGCATTGAAAAATATTTAAATGACATACCTTTTTCGCTTAGAACATATCTGTGTAAGAGAGAGAGAGAGAGAGAGAGAGAGAGAGAGAGAGAGAGAGAGAGAGAGAGAGAGAGAGAGAGAGAGAGAGAGAGAGAGAGAGAGAGAGAGAGAGAGAGAGAGAGAGAGATGGATTGGAGTGAGACTTGACCAAATTTATGTTATAAAACTATGTATTTATGACTATGTACAACTTGTACCTGTCAAATAAAATATATGTTCTGTTCTGTTCTGTTCTGTTCTATAAATAAGGAAAAAGCCCGAAGTATTAATTATGTAGCCTTGATGTCGTTTCCGTGTTCATTTCACAAAACATACGGTATTAATAAAAGCATAAACCGGAAGATATCATTGACGTTTTGGTGTTATTTTAATAATTTGAATTAGATATGGAGACCATTTTTTATCAATTTTGAAAATAGTGCTCATCTGCCGAATTCATACATATTCGTGTATATTTGGTTACAACAGTATGGTGTACCCCCAGTACCATGCCAACATTACGGTGTTTAAAAAGTGTCAATTGGAATTCTATTGAAATTGCTACTCTTTTTTTTTGTCTTATTGATAAGTGTAATTTAAAGATTGGTCTAATTTGATTGATTCTATTTTCTAGTCACATTCATTTTATTAAATTTTCTAAAATTTATGCTAAGATGTAACGTCAAAAGTTAGAGATAATTTGTTTTTAGCCCAACTACGTGTTTAAAATAAAAAAAAAGGTTTTTGAGCATTTTATTAAAATATTATACATTATACATCATTGGAAAGGGTAGAGAAATACCTGTTTCACTATTGCATTTTTGTAAATCTCTTATTTTTCATTAAAAAACATGTATTGTTACAAAAACTTTTCCCCGAAAAATAGCTGTAGAGATGTAACACTTATGTTTATCCATTTGAATAAAAGTTGTTATAAAAAATACTAGTCAATGAAACTGTTGCCATTCTGACTGCAAAGTTTTTTTTTAATACAATCAAGTCGACAACTCTAAAGATTTTAACAATTTTGCACGACTTAAGTAGAAATATTTTTCGGGATAAGCGAAATTGAAATTATGTGAGATTTGAAATTTTGCTCGAAAAAATAAATTCGAAAAAGTTAGAAGTCGATATCTCTTTCATTCATTGACGAATTTGCCCGAAATCTTGTTAGAAAACAGCTTTTCTTTTTTGTTTTGAAATATATGCATGAGAGTTTTGTCCATAAATAATGAATCATTTAAAAATTCCTTTGTTTCTTTTAAATTTCCAAATCAGTTAGATTTTTCAAAATTGAAAGAAACCTGCCAAATAATTACTTAGCAAAAAAAGAAACTTTACATGACTTACTGAGGCTGTAGTATCGCTATGAAACCATAAAGAATACAGATGTTACTATTACATGAAACTTGAAGGCAATATCCGTCGGTTTATGGTAGGGTCAGTACCAGATATTTGTCAATGAGGTTTTTATCGGTGGTCAAAGGACAAAGGGGTCGACTTCAAAAATCACAGAAATGAAATCAAGATTGTCGGTGATGTTTTGAGTAAAGGTCCTTGACGTTTTCGTGATTAGAGTCGTTCCAATATCATGATAGACCAACGTCTGAGCTAAATACGCATACTTGTCTTGCAGTTATCATTCCTTTGATGAAATGAATTGAAAAATATGCAATGGTAACAGGGCCTCTACATGACGTCAAAAGTGGTCTATTTCATCTCGGCCGACACTTCATGTGGTTGTGACTGATTTGTTTGTTAATTAATATGGGTTTAAAGGTCACTTTCGATAGTTTTACATTTAAAATTCGACCGCTGGTGCACCTATCCATAGTTTCTTGTCGTTTCTCACATAACAGCTAGAGCTTTCATCTGAGGCACCAGTCGCCATTCTCTCCTAGGCGTATCACTTGCAAATTGTGTGGAAGAGGAATGAAACTTATCACAATGCTTTTTGTCAAATATGGGATGAAAGACGGCCGAGCCAGAGGTCGAACCCACGACCCGATGAATGAAAACAAGACGCGTAACCGATTGTTCGAACCGGGCGCGGCAGTTCTAAACCGAGATGTTAAAATGTGAATTGCCTGTCCCGAGCGGCCAAACTTAAGAGTGGCGTTTTAAACAGACATTCAAGCTCTATGTATACCTGTTGTCTGATTCCTGCCTTTAATCGAATATTGTTACATACCAGTTTCAATAAAAATGTACAAACAATTTTGTTTTTTCGTGCCGATGCTTAGGAATGAGTGTGACTGTGGCACAAAAATCACTCAAAATGAACTTTGGGTAGCTCAACACGAGTATGTGACCAAAACCGGAAGTTACAGACGCATTAGCTCGGACTCGCTTGAATCGCGCAAATTCCTGCGTCTGTGTAGTCTCTGTAGCTAGTCCAACTAACACATGTAAATAAAGTTGGCCTATTGCCACTGTAAGTCATTCAAAACAGACCAACAAGTATGTAAAGTTTCTTTTTTTGCTAAGTATAATTAAGTTTTTCCTTTGTCCACAGTAATGTCCCACCCGGCCTAAAACGGCGTTGTTTCGGCGAACGGCTATAATTGCCAGATAACTTTTGTTTCTTTCGTTTCTTCTTTTCTTTGAATGTTATATTTTTGTGCTTTGTATAGCAAAACTACATTTCACAGGAAAAGAAATCAGTGTTAATACAGAATAAAAGGGTAGAAATTTGAAAAATGTCTATCTTCATCCTCTTTTACTGGACTTATTTACTATGATTGGGTAAAAGTAAATAGTTTCAAAGTAGAAAAGAATGAACAAATCTCTAACGAAATATTTCTCCAATGAAATAATTTGCAAACAATTAAAAAAGTATTATAGAATATCATTAAATAATGTTATGATATGTTTATTAAAACATCGTAACTGCAGATTGCTATTTCTTCAAGATCTAATCAGACCCTTACAATGTCAATTAATTCAGTGAAATCAAGATTTTTTTCCTAGCTTTTTTTTTTTTTTTTTTTTTTTTTTTTGAACGAAGTTTTTGTTATACGTATTTCATTGAATTTGGAGCGATTTTGAATACACGTAGTTTGAGTGAGTGTTTTGAATGAGTGAATGGAGCGCCAAATGAGCGATTAAGAATGATTCTGATTGAGATGAATGTCAATTTCACGATGTTACTAACTGTACCATCGAAAATGGGTAGATTACACTTCCACGATCAAGATAATTGCAACCATCTTTAGCAATATAAAACTATGAAACACACAAAAACCCCAAAGTTGAATAAAAAGAATATTTCGAGACGTTTAAATTTTAGTTAGGTTTTGGAGCATGTGTTATTTAAATGAAAGAAGAGCAAATTAGAAACCACCGTATTATTATCGCAAAATTGCACTTTAGTTTGTGTTTGTTGATATTTTTTGTTTTTAAAGAATCGACGCATAATCTGCAAAAGGGCAATTTTTTAGTGAATCATTTTTTCTCTTTGGTTCTAAACACCTGGGGCCCGTTTTACTAAACGTCTTACTAAAATATTGATCGTAAGTCAAAATCACAAATCGTACCTGGTGTTTTCATTCATTGATCGATTCTGCCTTGCAATAGCTCATTGGAATCGTCTTTAGAAGACGATTCCAAGGAGATGATGCATGGCAGAATTCCATATTTAGTTACAACTGTAGAAGCAAGTTTTATTTTTGACTTACGCAAAAAATGATCGTAAGATGTTTAGTAAAAAGGGCCCCTGGTGACAGAAAAATGATGATAGTGTAATAGCCAGAACTGTCAAAACGTATGTACTATCCGGATATAGGTGCACTTGAACGTCTGTCAAGCTGATTTATTAGGAAATCGGGCTTCCCTGTACTTATCCGGGCATGGAAAGATAGATTATTACGTAAACTCACGATGCAGCATAGTTTTTAGTGATGTTGAATCGTAATTTGGTCGCTATTACGATCGCCAGCATTTTGGTAGTTCGGATATGTTTTCATCTTTCTCCCGGTCAACTTTCGGATAGAACGCTGAGTAAGAATATATCGGATTTTTGTTATTATCAGTGATTTCCCTTGCTGCCGCGGCGGCGATGCTAATATTTGGGTTGATTATTAATTTTATACATAATTTGTATTGTTCTCGAGTTATTTTCCAGTCGAAAATTCAATGCTGGCGAAAACTACTTTCTCGCGCGTAATGCTGCCGATGCCAGCATTATGCTGGATTTGATTTTTCAAGTATTTTAATCGTTTACTCCCACATAAATTGTGTACGAACATGAATAGGAATATCTGGAGATTGTGTTATGGCACTTTTCTAGATTATCTATTGGTAACGTTTTATGTAATTAGCCTGTGTTGTTGGTTTTGACCGAATCACTCGTCCAGCAATCCAGCCGAGACCGAATCGTGGATTCTGATTGGCTGAAACGTTCGCCAGCATCCACTCGACTATAAATAGACGAGGCGTTAAAGGGTCTGCATCAGTTGCTCAGACGGCTTCAACAAGATGACAACAAATAGACCAGCAAATTAGAACTTGAAACAACAAACAACAAAGACTAGATCAGCATCAACTTTGAGAACTCAACATGATAAGAAGAAGCCGTCTATACAACGAGCAACTGATCGCCTCTCTTCAACACAAGATCTAGTCACTGGTCATCTCTCTCTCTCTCCCACACATTGTTTCTTGAAATGTCGTAGCTAGACTATAGGTTTTTAAGGTATAAGACAAATGATATTGGTAATGTTAAGAAATGGAAATTTGTTAGGCATTTGAACCACTGGAAGTGTGTAAGAATAAACTGAATCATTTTTATTTATAGAAACGTTTTGAGTTTTTCATTCTTTGTAACTACAGCCCCTTAGACAGCCCCTTTTATTAAACCCCTTCATGTTGTAAGTGGCCAGCCAATATTCAACCCAGCCATCCTGCATCTACCATCAGACTTAGAGACCAGCCAACATAGAGTTTGAGATAGAATTGAGGGCTGGCTGCTTACAATTTTTGGTGTCAGAAGTAAGGATTAGGAATTGCCAAAACTAATCAATTGGATCAGCCTGGTTTAATCTTTTTCATTAGTAGGAATTGATCCTAAACTGTTTTAATAGGAATATAGATCTACACATGTAATTTGTTAGTCATTTGATTAGATATTCATTTGTTTATTTCTCTTTCATAATGGCCTCACCAGACCCTGAAACTTCATTTGATCAACCTTCTACACTCAACAATGAGGAAGAGAGTCAACATAGCGACTTAGAAAATGAGAATAGTGACATCTCCCCTCATAGTTCAGCAAGTTATCACTCAAGTGATAATGAGGACTCTAGATAAGTAAGATTTAGAGATTCGACAGAGAACAATTCACAACAATTTCATTTTAATAATGAGATTCAACATGAGAACAAAATTCATCAGCATAATAACAACCGTCACAACAATTATTTTTGTAGCATTGATTATGATAGAGGTAATAATAGCGTAGTTGGACACGACAATAGCCATATTTCATCATTTAGCCCATACCAGTCAGTTATCATGAAGCCTGATACATTTGATGGCACTACTTGTTTTGAACAATATTTGTCACATTTTGAGGACTGTGCTGAATTGTCTCAATGGGATTTAGGAACAAGAGTTCTTTCTTTAGCAATAAGTTTAAGGGGATCAGCACGAATCTTCTACATGAATCTGTCTAGAATAGAATGTCGCAACTACAGAACACTAGTCAAAAGACTGTCTGATAGGTTTGGCTATAGTAGTAAACATCAATGTCTTTGGTTGAATAAACTAGAAAAGAGGCGTAGAATGAAAGGTGAAAGTATTGCTTCTTTAGCAGATGATCTTCTTCATCTCTCCCGAAGAGCTTTTTCAGATCTAGATCAGCATGCACAAGAACATCTAGCCTTGAATCAGCTATATAAGTTGGTTTCCACTGAAATGAAATGTAGATGCATGGATAATAACTGCTCTACTGTTATTGAGGCAGTATCAGTAATTGAAAGATATGAGTCAATTCTAGGTGATTCATGTTCTACAATAAGATCAACTTATATAGGTGCAGAATCAGATCAGCCATCAGATCTTAGTTCTACATGGAAAAGAATTGAGGCTAGATTAAGTAAAATAGAAGCAATTAATTCAAAGAAAAACCTCAAAAGTAAAGAACCTAAGACATGCTTTGGGTGTAATTCACTTGAGCACCTGTGGTCATCATGTCCACTTAATACAAATCAAAGTAAGAAATTACCATATAGTGGTAGTACCTCAAATTTAAGGTCTTTTGATTCTTCAGAACAACAAGACAGAACTCTACAATCTACTTACATTTATGGAAACTAGGGATCTTCCGGTGAGAAGGTCAGTTTAGTTTCATCTTGTTTCATTTTTTTTAATTTGTCAACTCAGCATGTGATAGAGCAAACTTCTCAACAGAGAACTTCAGAATTTCTCCTGAACTTTCATCTAGAGATGATCAGCATCTGAAATGGAATATGTTGATTTATGAGAATCATGTTTGTTACATTTAGATGAAGAAGTGAGCAGTATTTTATTTTATTATTATATTTTTATTTAAAGCATTTTGAGAGATGAGACTGTTCAAAGAGGTAGGTGTTAGAAGTCAAGCATAGTGATCAGAAAAGCGTACGTACGACCATTAGGGATGCATCCGAGGTAATGAGGGAGGAATTGATCACCCACCCGCGATTTACCTCACTTGGGTCAATGTTGTAGGGTCACTAGAAGAGGCTTGGGCTTATGAGAACATCTATAGAACAGTATTACCTGCTTCTTCGAACATGAGACTGCAACATACATGAGGTGCAGCATATAGGAAGTATGCAATTGAGGCACTAAGACAGAGACAACTCAACATATTCAGCATTTCAGCAGGTTTCAGTAAAAGATTTTGATCTTCAACGGGAAGATTTCATGTAAAACAGTGAGATAGACTGTTTGAGAATTTCCCCAACCATAATGTCAAGTGATAAAGTGTGTGATGGACTGCCATACCATTTATCACTTGGACACACCATTGATTCCTGTCAGTAACCCAGATGATTGATGACCAACGCACTTTTAAGCTGTGACGATGTTCCAGTTCCTTCCATTCCAGTTCCACTCCAGTGTTCCAGATGGATTTACAGACTCTGAAATTAATGTGAAGTCAGTGTAAAAGACTTGTGATGTGTGTTAGGACATTATTGGATGATTCTCTTTAGTAGCAAACTTAAACCTGTGGTATTCTCAAGTGTTTCCAGTAATGTCTAGGTTAATGGTACTTTCAAGTAACTTATATATAGATTAATTGATAGACAATGTGCAAGGTGATTACTAGAGGTGATATGGACTTTACTAGGAATTAGACATTTGGTGAAATTTGAAACATTCGATTTAATTACAAGTACTTCATGTTTAAAGATACTGGTCCAAGGTACCTATGTACTTACCACATCTTTCTTGTATAAACTTCAGGAGAAGTTTGCAATTTAAGGTGGGGGAAGTGTAATAGCCAGAACTGTCAAAACGTATGTACTATCCGGATATAGGTGCACTTGAACGCCTGTCAAGCTGATTTATTAGGAAATCGGGCTTCCCTGTACTTATCCGGGCATGGAAAGATAGATTATTACGTAAACTCACGATGCAGCATAGTTTTTAGTGATGTTGAATCGTAATTTGGTCGCTATTACGATCGCCAGCATTTTGGTAGTTCGGATATGTTTTCATCTTTCTCCCGGTCAACTTCCGGATAGAACGCTGAGTAAGAATATATCGGATTTTTGTTATTATCAGTGATTTCCCTTGCTGCCGCGGCGGCGATGCTAATATTTGGGTTGATTATTAATTTTATACATAATTTGTATTGTTCTCGAGTTATTTTCCAGTCGAAAATTCAATGCTGGCGAAAACTACTTTCTCGCGCGTAATGCTGCCGATGCCAGCATTATGCTGGATTTGATTTTTCAAGTATTTTAATCGTTTACTCCCACATAAATTGTGTACGAACATGAATAGGAATATCTGGAGATTGTGTTATGGCACTTTTCTAGATTATCTATTGGTAACGTTTTATGTAATTAGCCTGTGTTGTTGGTTTTGACCGAATCACTCGTCCAGCAATCCAGCCGAGACCGAATCGTGGATTCTGATTGGCTGAAACGTTCGCCAGCATCCACTCGACTATAAATAGACGAGGCGTTAAAGGGTCTGCATCAGTTGCTCAGACGGCTTCAACAAGATGACAACAAATAGACCAGCAAATTAGAACTTGAAACAACAAACAACAAAGACTAGATCAGCATCAACTTTGAGAACTCAACATGATAAGAAGAAGCCGTCTATACAACGAGCAACTGATCGCCTCTCTTCAACACAAGATCTAGTCACTGGTCATCTCTCTCTCTCTCCCACACATTGTTTCTTGAAATGTCGTAGCTAGACTATAGGTTTTTAAGGTATAAGACAAATGATATTGGTAATGTTAAGAAATGGAAATTTGTTAGGCATTTGAACCACTGGAAGTGTGTAAGAATAAACTGAATCATTTTTATTTATAGAAACGTTTTGAGTTTTTCATTCTTTGTAACTACAGCCCCTTAGACAGCCCCTTTTATTAAACCCCTTCATGTTGTAAGTGGCCAGCCAATATTCAACCCAGCCATCCTGCATCTACCATCAGACTTAAAGACCAGCCAACATAGAGTTTGAGATAGAATTGAGGGCTGGCTGCTTACAATATGTTGATTGTGTAAACAAATTAAATGTCAAATAATGTAAAAACGTCGACGTTTTTATTCAATTTGGAGGGACGTTTTTTAGCCCCAACTTTTGACGTTACGTCTTTACTTTATACTGATAGAATGTCTTATATGTTATCTATGTATAATACAAATATTGAGGGCCAGTTCAAAAGTGCTTAAAGACATGTTATATGAAATGCCATTAGGGTATTGGCTACAATATGGATATCGACAAGAGCCCATGAATCATGAATTTTTATTGTATGTAATTGGTGATTTAAATGATTAATGTGTCATATCGCAGTGTGATTTCATGATAAAATCACCAAAGCTTTAATCAGTTAATACGTACATTCTCTTTAAATGTGAGCGAAAATGTTTGGGAGGCAATAGTGACACTCGCGTAATTTCATTCTATTGTTTGTGATAATATGATCGATCATCCACTGATTAACTAACGACTAGCTCAATCTGAAAAAATAATCGTCTGTTCGTTCCAGAATACTCAACTTTCAAATTTGCAACTCCTCTAAGAAATAATGAGCTTTTTTTTTTCTAACACGCACTTTATTTTACTTGACTACTTTCATAATTACTTTTCTAATTATGTTAAAACTAAGCGATATCCAAGATTTCGTGTTTTCAATCTATCACGAATATGAGCGAAAATAAAGCCCTCGCTTATCATTTCAGATTTACAGTACTCAAACGCTATATTTTCTTTACCTTTGGGTTTTGTGTATAAACTGAGCCTGTGCGTGACATTTCCAACAATTTTAAATTTTGGTGAGTAGCGTAGAAAGGCACATACTGTAAATATACTTAGCAAAAAAAGAAACTTTACATGACTTACTGAGGCTGTAGTATCGCTATGAAACCATAAAGAATACAGATGTTACTATTACATGAAACTTGAAGGCAATATCCGTCGGTTTATGGTAGGGTCAGTACCAGATATTTGTCAATGAGGTTTTTATCGGTGGTCAAAGGACAAAGGGGTCGACTTCAAAAATCACAGAAATGAAATCAAGATTGTCGGTGATGTTTTGAGTAAAGGTCCTTGACGTTTTCGTGATTAGAGTCGTTCCAATATCATGATAGACCAACGTCTGAGCTAAATACGCATACTTGTCTTGCAGTTATCATTCCTTTGATGAAATGAATTGAAAAATATGCAATGGTAACAGGGCCTCTACATGACGTCAAAAGTGGTCTATTTCATCTCGGCCGACACTTCATGTGGTTGTGACTGATTTGTTTGTTAATTAATATGGGTTTAAAGGTCACTTTCGATAGTTTTACATTTAAAATTCGACCGCTGGTGCACCTATCCATAGTTTCTTGTCGTTTCTCACATAACAGCTAGAGCTTTCATCTGAGGCACCAGTCGCCATTCTCTCCTAGGCGTATCACTTGCAAATTGTGTGGAAGAGGAATGAAACTTATCACAATGCTTTTTGTCAAATATGGGATGAAAGACGGCCGATCCAGAGGTCGAACCCACGACCCGATGAATGAAAACAAGACGCGTAACCGATTGTTCGAACCGGGCGCGGCAGTTCTAAACCGAGATGTTAAAATGTGAATTGCCTGTCCCGAGCGGCCAAACTTAAGAGTGGCGTTTTAAACAGACATTCAAGCTCTATGTATACCTGTTGTCTGATTCCTGCCTTTAATCGAATATTGTTACATACCAGTTTCAATAAAAATGTACAAACAATTTTGTTTTTTCGTGCCGATGCTTAGGAATGAGTGTGACTGTGGCACAAAAATCACTCAAAATGAACTTTGGGTAGCTCAACACGAGTATGTGACCAAAACCGGAAGTTACAGACGCATTAGCTCGGACTCGCTTGAATCGCGCAAATTCCTGCGTCTGTGTAGTCTCTGTAGCTAGTCCAACTAACACATGTAAATAAAGTTGGCCTATTGCCACTGTAAGTCATTCAAAACAGACCAACAAGTATGTAAAGTTTCTTTTTTTGCTAAGTATATATAGCTACCTGATGGTCTACAGATACTTTGATATCTTATCTAGTGACAAAATACATAGTAAAGACTCTGGAAAGACTGTGCAGATGCACAGACTGGCCAGAGTCTTTGCTTTGCGTATATTTGAAATTGTTGGAAATCTCACGCACATGCTTAATTAAAATATTTTTTCCTTTAGAATTATTTGTTTCTTGCGGCATTTTTCTCAGGAATTTTGAAGCGGGTCTGAAACCAGGCATTTTTGGGTAAACTGCTCTTTCACACACACACACACACAAAAAAAATGGAAAAATGTTATTTTATGGTTTTGGAAAAAAATTATTATTGTGTCCAATATACTACAAAAAGAAAGTTTTCTGTTTCAAATAAAAACTAAACAGAGCAACAACATGTTTTACTCTTATTTTTCACTGTTAAAAGTTTGGGAAGGTCCTCTACCTTGGCTAATTAGGCATTTTTCCTGGTCTTTGGGAAAAGAATGTCACTTTTTAGAATTGGGAATTGGTCATTTATGGTTATCGGTTAAAGAAGGGAAAACCGCTGTCCATCCCTGTTGATCTATTTGCTCATATATCGTTTGTAATGATGGTACATGTTTTCATTTTCCCTATCGAGCTAAATGCTTTATTTCAATCAAATATTTGAGAAGAATACTTATACAAATCGACGGACAAAGGACTTTTCCTTCTATGCCAACTATTATTATACAGTGGCGGATCCAGAGGGGGTTCGCGGAGTTCGAACGAAACCCCTCTGAAGCCGGATTATTTGATCTTAATTCAGAATTTCAGTTAACCATTCACCTGCGGTTCAAATATTGACTTTTTGTGAACAAGTTTTGGCAGACAGTATGGACTAAAATCAGCCGGCGCAATTCTTCAGTCTGATCTTAGGATACACTGTCTGCCTTCTACTTGATTTTTGTGAAAAAAATGAGACAGGCTTCAGTTGATACGTCAAAAAATAGGAAATTGTTTTAACAAAATTTAAATATAGCATGTTATGGGATTAAATTGTGTAATAATATGAAAACGACCCCATTTTTTGTATGTACGAGCTCCCTGTACAGAAAACCTGCCTTGCGGACAGGATGAAAACGCTAGCGAAGCGCTTTCGAAATGATACCTCGCTTTGCACGTATGTGTACGTGCAAAGCGGTGTATCATTTCAAAGCGCTCGCGAAACGCTTTTACATCCTGAACTCAGGTCTGGATTCGCCGCAACTGTTGTTTCCTCTTTTATCATGCCAAACGTATTGTTCCCCTGCAGTTATCGTGAAATTAATACGAATGGGATGTGTATTTGGACGATCAATTGTCTGTAAAACATCTCCATCATATTTATCATCAATTATCATGAATTTTTAATGGAATTACATATTATATTAATGAAACAAGTAGGCTCCCCAGTAATAATGATACAAAATCGAATAACTAGTACTCCATACCGATATTAAGCCTATTGCAAAATTTTATCAAGTTTCGGAGTATTGTAGAGACGACATGCATCATTCTCTATGGAAATCTATACATTTTTACTACTGACAATCTTCTCTGAAAGTAAATTGGAAAATTCGTTCATTTCTTGGCTATAATGTATTCAGTAAAACCTCGCGTCGATAAATTTTCGGTATTTATTTCGTTTTTTCTTTTACTTTATTTATTATTATCTACTGCAAAGAACTGTATTCAAATATTCGCGAAATGTTTGACATTATGAACTGATATAGAATTCTATTTAAGCTGTATTACTTCAGTTTATAATCATTTGACAATGCATCATTAGAATTGACTACTTGTTCAACAACAAAAAGTTGTGTAAGTAACCGGAAACGAATACAAGAACCGACGGATAATTTATCAAAAATAAATATCGCAGAAAAAAATCAAACCTGTGTAGAATGTACAGAAAAATGGGGGATACATGCTTAATAACGCAGTTTGTAAATTCACCTTATATACTTTTATCTATTTTTCCTGGGGAGAAGGTTATTGTTCATCGTGCCCCGAACGAGTATTTTACACAAATCAAACTACGAAGACTACTATACTGATAGACAGAAGTCCCGTACGGTTTCGCAACTATTCAAATAAGGCAAGATCTTTTTTATGAGAAAAAGAACATGAAATATGTAGCATTATTGTAAAGTAGACGCATAAATCTTTAAATTTACTGTAATTTGTAAAACTTTTATCTGCAGTGTAAGAATAAAAAGACGTAACGACAGGCACGTTAGATTGTTTAATTTCGACTCGGTCAAATCTATGCGAGGGTAAAATTTAAAGAACAAAAATCATGCATACTTAAACACGGCATCTATCTAAATGACATTATGCATATGTTTTTTCTTGGACAATTAAATGGGTTCTCACAACGTTGATGCAACTGTTTGACTAACGTCTTTAAAAACGCGGCCCGATGAGCTATAAAATTCAGAAAACAATTGTAATATGTCATCACTTAATCTATCAATTGTGTGTTTCGTTAATCCAGAAATGGTAGAAAACGTCTTTATTTGATATTCCAATAACAAACCTGCGAAAAAAATTCGCATGCTCAAATGAAAATTACGTTTCTGAAAGGCAACAACTTTTCTACCAACTTTTTTTAGTGTCTTCCTACTGGATTATAGATGCAGAAGCATGCCAAACCTTAATATGCTATTTCGTATGCAGCGAGAAAAAAGTGAAAACGTCGTTTACGTCGTTGGGATTCTATTAACGTCATTTTTTTATCCAATGTGGGAGAAAACAGTCCCTTTGCTTTGAAGACAGGGCCGATATTGCTAAGTAATATCTTGAAAACATTATCTTTCAAATTAAAAGATTTATTGAACAAAACAAAACCGGACAGATTTTTTTGTCCTTAAGTATATTATGATTTACCACACCTTAAACTGCAGGCGGGAAAATGTTAAAATTATTTATTCTTCAAAGTCCTTTATGGCAGGAACAGGAAAGAACTCTTAAATCGATCGATCAATTAGTCCTCAATCAGGAACTCATGCATAATCGGTATTTAGAAACGGATGCACTCAGAATTTATTGTTCTTAATATTGCACCAGGGCGTTACGGAACACAACAGCAAATACAGATGATAGATTGAGATAGCTTTTTGGCCGATATCGACCAATGCTGTTAATGGAAAAATAGTCTAATACATTTAGATCCGGTGTACAATTATTGGCAGCTTTAATGATTGAAAGGTCGACTATTCGTTTTATAAATATTTGATATGACATCAAAAATACGGATTATTAAATAGCGTTTCCTTTTATTCCCAAGCATTTCATTATGACATGGTATCACTTTTAGTTAGGAATTGGGTGCTGCATGGTATGTACATTATTTAACCTCTTTTCGATTACTTTAAATTTATTTTCACTGTCTCACCAAAGGGACTATCCATACTATGCGAAAAGTGTCGACCAATGTCAGTCTGCGCCGATTGCGCAGACTGACAATGGTCAAAACTTTTCTCTCGTTGAAATTTATTGATTCTAGAATGTTTTTGCTGTATACTTCCGTCATTGAATTTCATTGAATGGCCTTAAATTGACATCTGTTAGACCCAGTACATTTTTCAAATATACCTTTTCCGTATCTCTTGGTTCTTGGTGGTCCCTTTTCGATCTACAGGTCATTTATATCGAACATTTTATATACTTATTGACTTAAAATTTTCAATTGTGTTGTTTTTAAATCGTACCCGTATGAAGCGATGCTTTTCGTGTCTCATCGCATATTACTACTATAATTTGAACCACTACATACTGGTTACATCAGACTCTTGACAATTGGAACCTGATATGTCTCAATTCTCTAAAATACTCGCAATATGTATCAATCATCAATATAGGATAAGAGTGATCTAATAGCAAGGGACGGTCTGCCTGCTGAGTCAATAATTACTTCAGCGGATATCTTCATTAACTGGTGTTTCATAACAGAACGCACGTATCACGTTAAACTTTTTTTTTAATTTCAGAGAATAAAAAATCAAATCCTGAGAGATGGCTGGTTTTAAAGTTGTGACAGATATATTGATTGTTGTGATAGTTACCTTTTGTGTTGTTTGTTGTTTGAATGCTGTCGACGCTACTAACTCGACGAATAAATCTGAGACTATTTTACACGAAGAATTGTTCGATGGGTATAATCCGAATATTATACCGGTGAAAGACAGGACTAAACCAATCACAGTCGCCGTGGATTTGTATCTTATGTCAATAGACAACATCGATGAAAAAAGACAGACATTTACAGTGAGAGGTTTCTTGGAAATTAAATGGAAGGACGAGTTTCTGAATTGGACACCTGAAAATTACAGCGGTGTGAGAGACATAAATGTTCAGAATGAGAATATCTGGATACCGGACATTGCTCTGGAATCCACATTTGACAAACCCACAGATCTAGGTCAAGATGGCGGACGAGCTAAAATAGACCATAATGGCAATGTGATAATATGGCCGTATAAGGTGTTCACAATTTCGTGCAAGATATTTATACATAAATTTCCATTTGATGAACAAACATGCGAGTTCGATTTTCTGTCGTGGACAAATCCCGCGTCAGTTTTACGGTTGGTAAATCCGTTGCAGAAAATAGACTTGGGGTATTACACTGAAAGCGGTGAATGGCATTTACTTGGAACGTCGAACGGATTTTATCAAACCAAATTTGGTGACGATCGGTTTGATCACATGGTACTGAAAATAAGCTTGAGAAGAAAATGGCTGTTCCATGCTTTAAACATCATGGCGCCCGTTGTGTGTATATCGCTGTTGAATGTATTGTGTTTCATCCTTCCTGCTGAAAGTGGAGAGCGAGTCACTCTGTGTATTTCTGTGTTCCTTACTCTGGCTGTCTTCTTAACTATAGTCACAAGCTCGATGCCCGAATCATCGGATGAGGTTGCAGTGTTTGGCATTTATGTTGGACTACAATTACTCGGTAGCGCACTGACAATTTTAATGACGGTACTGTCACTTTATTTCTTCCACAAAAAGAGCACCGAAACAATGTCTCGGCCGCTCCGTTTACTGACGAAGTTTTGTTGCACCAAGTCAGAGAAAGAGGCCCGAGGTTCGAGCCAGAGTACCACATTGTTACCAGGACTAGCGCTGGCTAATGGCGACCTATTGTCGAAACTTAACCCATCTCTTCCGTCTGCCGGGCAGGGTGTCACGTGGGAAATGGCGTCCGTTGCGCTTGACCGATGTTGTTTTGCACTTGGAATCGTGTGGCATATTGCATTGTTTTTCAGTCTGATTATCGAAGTTAATACTTAGCCTATGCATATCGAAAGAATTACTAAGCGAAAAGGATTGAATAGAAACTGAAAACAATAGATACCCAATCCATATAAAGCTCAACTAAGGTATATTTAACATTGTTCAAGCATTTGGGAAAACGTCCGTCTTGAATTTGTGACCCATGGATTTGACTTATCAAATGAAGTAAGGAATGTACCAACCCTAGTCAGACTGCTCAAAATGTACAGTCTGACTTAGGTCGATACGCTTCCCCTTTGTCGGATTTTCTGAATCTAAAATGATCATTATGTCTTCCTGTGTAATTGTTCATGAAATTTAACCTGTAGGTTAGCTTACTGTGTTCCAAGGTGGTCCTTTTTCGCGCGGAGGGTCACTTATAATATAATACTAAATTCTGGTATCGAATAGATCTGCATATATAGGGTAAATTCATGTTTTGGGGGACGTTAGAATTTACAGAGACACGATAAATGGTTAAAGCATTGTGAGGGTCTCTGCCAATGTTAACGCCCGAAAAAGCGCGAATTAAAAGGAAGACTGCAGCATTCATTAAAAGTGGTATTACGAAATAATTCAGAGAAACGCTTTAAAAGTAGCTCAAACCCTAAGAATTTGACAGGATATTGCGTTATGCAACTGCACTGTCACTTTTGTTTTATACCGACGTTACTCGTTAAATCCCCAACGTCACAAAATTTAACGCTGGAATTAGATCAGCGTCTTTAGTTACGCTCTATATTCATGTGAGACATTGATTAATCTATGTACTCTTCAAAATCGATCTTTAATGATATTTCTAAACAGATTCATGATTCTTTATTTTTGGTTTTTGATTGGGGTTTTACGCCGCTTTCAACAATCTTTCAGTTATATCGCGGCGGCTGGAGCGCCTAAAATGGATTCCTTATATTTCTAATACCAGTACTACCATTCCATGCTTTCCTAGCCTCCAGCTGCTATCCCGCATAGGACTTTGATTATCAATCCATTGGTGGTAGATAAATAGTCGGAAAGAATGAGTGCCGCCGTCGGGGATCGAACCCCGGACCTTTAGTATATTTAAGTAAAAAATAGCTGGGCGCTAACGGAACCTGAATTTACTGATTAGGTCCCTATCCACGTTTTCTCCCGTTAATGCCTTTTACGGTTTTGTCCGTTGACGTTTGCCTATTATGACCCAGAAAACACAATGTTTGTAAAAAGATGGCTTATCTGTGTGCGTCATTATTGAATATGATTAAAAGAAAAACAGAGTTATCTGAACGGAGTTGTGTGTGTAATTCGTTATTTGCATGATTCAACCGTCTATGTGAACGCCAGAAAAAACCTAGAAAAGTTGTTATGTCGCATTTTTAACCGTATTTTTAGCTCAGCTGTTTTCGGAGAAAACCCGGGATTTTGCTATAGTCTTGCAATCGGGAACCTTCTGTGATTCTACGGAATAGACCCCGGGAATAATGAGGACGCAGACATGAAAGCGCGTCATATCGCAACTGGGATTATGTGACATCACAAATATAACTTGGGATGACGATGCGGAATAAAAATCAACAAAGGGTTAAAACTGGATATTTTATAATTTGATGACAAAAAGCAGTGTTTAACTGCTTTTTGTCATCAAATTATAAAATGTCCACAAGTTCAACGTAAATGATCAGAAAGCATTAAGGGATTTTTCGAAAACCTATTGACCAAAGTACCACCTGCCGAATCACCTAAAAGATAACCCAAATTACTACACTCACGGCCGAGGTACATTTTCTAGTGAAAAGTCTGGGCGATGTTCCGAATGATAGCCTTGGTGCCGTAGTCAAGGTCGTCGTCGTGCAAAAACTTTGATGGGTCGTCCACACTTTCGAGAGCAGCATTTTCTTGATATCTCTGATGTTACAAATGGCATTTACTTGAAACTTGGCACACTTCTTTTCTATCAAAAGAGCGACCTTCACAACCTACTTTATCCAGCTGGATAACTCAAGTTGTATTTTCGAACTAGACGTAGAGTTTTCATCAACTGTCGGGCATCTTACAGTCGAGCATAGGCATCCGTTGGTGGTACTCTCTTAAACTTCACTGGTCAAAGGCCAGCGAGCTATTGTCATGGCGGTGTGTCTGTCGTGCGTACTAGCGTCGCTGCGGCGTGCGTGCGTTAACCTGTCTTTAAACATCTTCTCCTAAACAAATGGGCGAATTTTAAGGAAATTTGGCGAGAATAATTCTTGGAAGGCCAGCGAGCTATTGGCATGGCGGTGTGTCCGTTCCATACAAATGTTAAATAATTCACAATGAATCCCATGCTGTAGGGACTCATTATAATCGACTCAGGGAGACGTTTTAATGTTCAGTTTCAAACTATTAAAATTATAATTTTAGGGGGAAATCAGTAGATAAAGAATCTCTGGTATCGATATATCAAATAGATTATGTTTTCGTAAAGGCTTCCATGGCAATCGTTGCTTATTGAAATTGGTATTTCAAAAGGGAAGGCTATGGGAGAATTGATTTAGTGGGAATATTTCGATATGAAAACGAATATTGTAATTTAATTCGAAATTCAAACTTCATTTCAAAATGCTTTCCTGTTGTCAATATAACGAAATATTAGTATGTATCTCTACGATAACAGTTGTTGTGTATTTTTTTTTCTTCTGAAATGGAACTTTAATTGTTATTATATACGCCATCTTCTATACAATTTCTTAAATGAAACTGTTCAACATAATCAAAGTTACTCTTCTACTGGTATTGTTAAACATATTTGTGTTTTGTTTTATGGGCCAGTGGCCTAGAAATATATATGTCAATAAAATTGGTAAAATTGGTAAATTTCTGATTTCAGGATATTAACTAACCTGAAAACCATAAATTTTCCGAAATTCCAGGGTTGATCCGGCTCGCGATCCCCTACATTTCTCGTCCGCGAAAGGTGTTTAATTACGATCTCCCTTTGAAGTAGTCAGCAATCCATAATTAAACTTATGCTAAATAATTTTACAGTGGTTGCAATTGTTTAAAATCGTCGAAATGAATAATATATGGTCAAAACTCGAAGTCGAGGGTGGTAAGTTCGAATTCCGACCGCGCCATGGTCATATGGATATGTCTAAAGTTAGGCAAGGCATCTAAGAGTGCAAAACGGACACAGGGTCATGACAATAGCTACGCTCGACTAAGTACAGTGGGGCTTAAGATTCGAGTAAAAACCTTGTGTTCAGGATGACAAAACCGATCAAACATGTTTCCAATTACATACCGCTTTGCACTCACACTTTTGTGCAAAGCGGGGTATATTTGGAAAACTGTTTGTACCGTTTTGTGATCCAGGGTAGTATTGGTGATTCCCAGGAAGCACATGATAAGTGAATTTCGTCGTGATCTAACTGAAAGATTGTTGAAAACGACGTTAAACACAAATTCAAATCTTCAATGTATTCATATTGTCAGATGCTACACCTACCCCATGAATAATGAAAACAGCGTGACTACATGTCCGGTTTAACTTTAGGGAAGTAAGCCGATGTGTTTATATTTATTCAAGAATAATGCTGCGTTTGCTGATTTGCGACCATCGGGTACGAACGTTCAATTGCTTATACTGACCCAAGAATAATTAGTTTAAAGATTTTATACTGCGTCGGGATGGTATGTTGTTACCATCTAAACAGTCACACTAATTGAATCTGATCGAAACCCAAAGGACTGGCCAGCTTACAAATTGCAGGTCGTTTACTGGACACAAGACACAGCGGTTGCCATAATAGACCGCGATGCTAATATTGCAACAGCTTTTATATGCGAAACTTTTGGCTTATGCGCTGGTGATCTATGGCCTAATTATTAGTATGTTAAGGGAAAATTTGATTGCCAATCTATTGGACCTGTGTCCCTAGGGCCTATCATATTCTGACGGATCTTCAAAAATCATGTCCGACAATCATCCTGTGAACATTACAATAATTGCTAGGAGTCTTTATTGAACAGATATGATATTCTTAGTGGGATTTAAGCCAGGTAAGGAAAGCGCGATTTCTTGTCAATGTGCTGCGATCGACGCACAGTGCCTCAATGATAACAGGGATAATTGTTTAACCAACACTTACGTCTCGACAGAGTTTCTATAAAGTCATTAATACACAAAGAGGACAAAGTGTCCTAACGGATATTCCATTTGTTTATCTTGACCGCTTTAATTGGTTCTTATTCAACGATTATCAAATTAGCCTAAGCCACATTAAGAAATTATCAGTACTTTTATTTCAATATACGTGTAGATGCACTGATTTGGTTCGAACAAGTCTCCTTGAACTAGTTAATCAAGGTAGTGACTGACCGATATTTCATCAAATTCAATATGCCACAATTTGTATGTCCTAAAAGAGTTCACAGGAAGACCATTGATCAATTTCCAACAAATGACTCTTTAAAACAGGAAATGATTGTCCAAATAGATCGATTAACGAGCGTTATTATTAGATGACAAAATGGAAATATTCCTTGTTTAAATTGAAAGCGTATGCTGTGGAAAAGGCACGAGACGTTCTACTGACTATAAATTTGACTGTTGTCATCAGTTCCTGTTTCAGAGGGAGGAGACTATTCCATAATGTGATACAATTAAAGGACTTTCACGATGTCTTCTGTTTGATCGACTAATTCTTAAAAGAAAAGTGCCTGTAAACCATACAATCACCCTTTGATAGTTTCAAGAGAATCTGTCCTGCGATCAGGATAACAGAGCGGTACAAACTATTTGCAAATCATAATCCGCTTTGCATATGCGTGTAAAGCGGGGTATCATTTGAAAACAGTTTGCATCGTTTTGTCATCCTGAACGCAGCGCAGGCTAAATATTTACAGCGAAAATCTATTTGTTTGAATGGGATTTTTACGCCGCTTTTAATAATTTTTCAGTTACATCGCGGCGGCTGGAGCACCTTAAATTGGATAACTGGTATTTCTCACACCAGTACTACCTTTACATCCTTTCCTAGCCTCCAGCTGGGTCCCTTATCAATTGTCGGGCCCAGTCCATTCTTCACATGCGTATTTCATAAAAATATCACTCCACAAACATTGATTTCGATGATCGGCTACAGATATTGGTTCTTTCATTGGTCCGAACAATCGACATCAGTACTGATGTAATTGATGGATCGCTTGCTCCGCCCCCTCACCTCCCTGATGGCACCCCCTTAAATATTCAAACGTTATTTATCTGCATAATATATGGTAATGGACATGGAATAAACATCAAATCGTTTGAGGGCGATATGAACGTAGTAACTACAGCTTGTAGTTAAGGCTTTTAAGTCGCATATCTACCAAAATGATTTGAAACAAAATCATGATGGAAAATGTCATAGCTCAACAGTCATCTTATCTATAAATAATAGTTTGATTGTTAATTTTCTAAACAACTATCCTATAATTCAAAGGAAGCGGAATCAAGAGGGAAAATCCCAGCTGTAAAAAGAGCACTGCATACGATCGACTGCTGGTTGCTTGTGAGTGGATAAAAAATCATGTCGAAAAAAGGCATTATTCGCACAAAATGCATCTAGATTTATCCCTCTTGATATTATAGGTCGCTCTTTTGATAGTGGACATGTATGCCAAATCCCAAGTGAATGCCAAAATAATTGGAACCAGAGGTATCACAAAATGTCAAAGTTTTTACACAACGACGACGCTAAAGCTATTGAAACACTGTGGGCTTCTCCGAATACAGCCGAGCGAAAAATGTATTTACCTAATCGATGTAATATAAATGGGTTTAAAGATTTATATTTGTAGACTTTATCGCGTAAGGGGAAATCATTCTAGGACCAACGGATGAACACACAGATATACAGACTAGAATCATTTTATCGCGGTTTTGTTTTCGGCACGTAGAGCTAAAAAAGCTTTTTTGTTTTGACATTTTCAATTTAACATTCATTTTCAAAACGATAAAAAAACATACAAATTTATGATTAATTTCTATTGATTGTGACTAGACCATTAGCGTTTGTTTAATATATTGACCATTTCAATGGTTAAAATATCATGCCGTGCCGAGTAAATAATTATTTTACTGCAACACACAAAGACCGCGTGCATTTTACCATTTTCCTGCTTTTATATATCACGTTTCTATTCAGTATACTTAGATAATAGATCATGATATCAAATTATCCAAAATCAAACAAGAGGCCCATGTTGACCCGTATTGCACATGTTCTCAAGCATTTTAACTCGAGGGATTATTTTAAGTATAAAATAAGGTTCATCAATTTTTCTTCCGATTTTCTTCTCATTTGTAGTGTCGATAGTGATAGGCTCAATCCTCCTATTTGCAACAATGCAACTAGACTGGAAAACCTGTCCCATATACGTTACCCACCAATATTGGATATTGATAGATTAGGACAGGCTCGCCAGTGAACAATGTAACAACAGATTACTTAAGATTGTTGAATCAGTAATTGTGATGTTTTTATTAACAAAAGACTATATGCTATTGGAAATGAGCCTGTGGGGACATTTCCAACAATTTCAAATGTGCGCAAAGCAAAGCTTCTGGCAAGCCCATGTGGCTGCACAGGCTGGCCAGAAGCTTCACTATGCGCTTTATAGATAGATAAGGTCTTAATCTATCTTCCAGCAGTCAGCATATATCATTATTGCATTGTGTCGTTGTCAACGCTACCCAACATTTGTACTTTGAGCAGATGTGAAATTGTTGGAAATGTCACGCATGGGCTCAATTATTAGTACTGTTAGTTACACTGTTTTAACCCCTTTCCTGCTGAATTTAAATACTGCTTCGATAACATGTTGCCAATCTGGTGGAAATTTCAACCAGTCAACTAGTCTATGCTGTCTACCAAGGCTTTGTTTATAGCTGGAATATAATGTGATAAGCATGGGAGCGGTTAAGAACTGCTCGGACAAACATTGATGTAAAAGACCCTGGATTCAATTTCCCTTTTTATTCCTAAGGAACTAACACAAATGTATTTCCTTCAAAATAAATGGGCTTTCCAAAAGGTTATGCAGAACATATAAATTATGAATTTGATCAATATCAATTTTTCAGAGGATCATTATAAATGATTTGAATGGCCAGTACATAATCCAAGAGAGACCATGTCCCAGGAATCATTCCTAAATTTGGCTCAATTCAGCCCAGTAGTTTTGAAGAAGAAAAGAAAATTCGAACACACAAACAATAGGACATATGCCATGGCAATAGCTTAGTGACTTTGCTAAAAACAGGCTTGTGTTTGAATGGTATAATATTCTCTCCTTCTATTGAAATAGGAAATAGTATTTCATTCTGCCATTGAAACACTATAAGATTATTTAGGTGGGGTTCTAAAATCAGTAATTTAAAGCAAAAGCAAAACATATTCTTTTTTAATTTATTACTCTTCCTAGAGAATCAACAACCATAAATATGTGACCAGCCAGGCAAAAAGGGACCATCTAAATTGTGAGTAAATTGTCAACCATTTTCGTATTCCAAGGACTGCCAAGGCTGATTTAACCCTTTCCCAAACAGCAAAATTTTAGGGTGATCCTCTTCAAAATCTGCCAAAAATTACAAAATAGAGGTTGTTAAAGTCAGAATTTGTGTAAAAATGGCATAGCAAATATTGAGACAAAAGGAGAAACTGCTGGTCATCAGCAGTTTCTTCTTTGGTCGCAATGTTTTCTCAAGCCCATTCCACCAGGGACGTAAAAACCAGGTCTTGTTTGGGAAAGGGTTAAGTAAAAACTTAACACACTTAGCTGATTTTCTGAATCCAGAATGACCATTCTACCTACCTGTATAAGAAATTGTGTGTTAGAACCTCTAGTTTGTCTATACTGGAATCAATTCAATTGATTCCAGTATAGGCAAACTGGAGGTTGTAACACACAATTATTGTTTTCTTTCCAAAAAATTTTGTAATTGAGTTCCCATATGGTTCTTTTTTGGCTGACCAACCAGACACATGTAACAAACCATTGTATCTATGAAATACTAAATCCTTTGTAATGAGGAGCAAATCAAGTTCAACATTAGTGCCTAGAGCTGAAATTTGAAATATGACCTTGATATTTGATATTTGTATCGATGAATGTCCTTGACCTATGTACTGATTGAAACAAATAGGCTCAAATAAGCCCTTCCCTGCCATGCCCGTATTTAAGGGTCAATCAGAATTTTGCAAACAGTATTTGGAGAGGGTCACCCAAGGAACAATTCCAGCAAAAATGTGTTGAAATTGGTTCAGTGGTTCAGGAGGAGATGTCCTTCAAAGATTTCATATTTATGGGCCAATCAAAATTTTGTGAACAATTTGAGGAGAGGGTCACCCAAGGAACATTCTTGTAAAATTTCATTGACATCGGCCCAGTGATTCAGGAGGAGATGTAATTTAAAGATTCACAGTGAAAAAATGCCACATCCTGCCATGCCAATATTTATGGGCCAATCAGAATTTCGCAAACAATTTTTGAAAAGGGTCACCCAAGAAACATTCTGTTTCATTGAAATTAGCCCAGTGGTTCAGGAGGAGATATCGTTCAAAGGTTTCAGGCTTAAAATAAGTGAAAAAATGCCACATCCTACCATGCCCATATTTATGGGCCAATCAGAATTTCATGACTAAGTCTTGAAGAGTGTCATCCAAGGAACATTTTGGCAATTCATTGAGATCGGTCCAAAGGTTCAGGAGAAGAAGAATTTGTTAAGATTGTTGACGATGGACGTTGCACAACAGACTCAGAATGATCCTAAAAACTCCACTTGAGCACATTCAGCTGAGGTAAGCTAAATATCTATCTAACAGTGGATAATTCTTTTCGTTTTTTCTTTCATTATATTAAATCATAAAATATGAAGACAGTTTTTATTGATTTCATTAAGGAATGAAACTAAAAAAAAAATCACACTTGTGTATGCATCTGCTTCGGATATTCATAGTGTGATTAGATTTATTTTCATACCTCAATGAAATCAACAAATACTCTCTTCATACCTTAAAAGAGCATGACCATGAAGCTATAATTGAGTCATAGTGTGACAATTCAAAACAATTTCACATGTATTCAAGGAATAACTTTTGAACACACTACACAACTACACAGCCCACTAAGAATATTCCCTGACTGTCTGAAGAGGGGTTAAGGTAGTGGACTCATAATAAATCCTCAGTGTTTCGGATGTAATGAACTTTAACAGTGTTAACCAAGGTTTCCTAATGAAAATCATAAGGGAAACTCAATTAACACTGTTAAAGTGCATTACTTTCGAAACATTGCTGAACTTTAACAGTTCCACTACCTTAAGACCTCATCTTTCTAGAGAGTGCATAAAGAAACCTCTGGTTAAACTGTGAGGATATGTTGGAAATGTCTAGCACAGGCTCAATAAGTATCTATGTACATGTAGTTTCAACATATAGTGAAGTAAACAACCTGTCATGTATTCTGTGTAATTATTCCCCTGGCAAGGTTTGGGTTGCTGTGACATAATTTGGCAAGTTTACTTTTAAATATTTTGGGTTCTTCCAAAGTTAGTTGTCAGTTATCATAAATGCATGTATTTAACAGTATCTTTTAACCTCGTAACTTCGCTGTTCGGTAACCCACAATTTAACATTTCAAGTTACTTGTATATATTATGTCATTTAATCATAACAGTGAGTAAATATCAAAATGTCTGATTTTACTCTGACCTCATATAACCATCCATTACTTAGGCTCCTCCCTGCCAGGGCAAAATCATGGATTATACAGTTGAGAACCATTTCCAATTCTGGTGTACACACTAGTTTACATTCTTTATTGTAGCTTCTCAGCTGTCAGCCGTGTAGACAACATGTGAAGCTGCTGTGTAACTGTCCAAGATTTCATGTACTGTCAAGTAACATATCAAAATCTGGTGTACACCTTAGTTTTGTATCAAGTGTCAAGTATTGTAGCTTCACCATTCTCAGCTGGATTTGACAGCACATCATGTACTATCGAGTAACATTTCAAAATCTGGTGTACACACTAATTTATGTTCTATGTGGCCAAGTATTGTAGCTTCTCCGCTGTCACCCTTGGTCCTTACAGAAACCACATCCTGAAAACAATACAAATGTAATTTATCCATAGAGTTGAATTCAAAGTGTAATTTTCTGATATTTAGATTGACTCTATGAATTTCATTCTAAAAACTTAGCCTTCTGCCATTGCATTTGACCTAAACGGTGGAGTAGAGTAAAACAATATTGAATATTGGCCCTATTTTCATGCAGGGGTATTTAAAGAAGGAAATGCAGCCTTCCAGTGTTTTCTCCTTTTCTGCCAATATTTTTTATCCTTTCTGATAGAAATTTTAGCATGTACATATTCAGCTTATCATATATTTATTTTCTTCTCTGTAACATCTAATGAGACTTGAAAGCATTTCTATGAGAATGTGATTCATTAAAAAGTTTTAAAAAGCAAACACCAATTTTTTATATTTTTCAAATAATTTTGCTTTTGGTGATCAGTTTTTTTTTTTATGATGGCCTTTTCTTTAATGCTTTTTGATGGTTTATTGAAGAATAAATATATCTTTTTATACATCTTATAAAAATATCATTTTGATACAATCATCGCCTTACTGGTGAAATTATCAAAAACTTATACCTCACTTTCATTCATTCACCTAATCTGACGTCATCTGAGTGGAGCACAAAAAATGACATAATCATTTACATTGCACATAAATCATGTGCAAAATGACGCAAGAAATGTCCTCAAACTTTCACATTTTGTCTCATTTATGCATTAAAGAAATATGATAATAGCTGGTTTTTCAAGTAAGATTGATCAATGTTTCATTTTAGGAACAACAAAGACTTTTGTTGTTAACTAAATGGAATATTTATCAATCCTACACAAAAACAAACAAATATCCTCAATATGGCTGTGGTAAAATTGCCTCTAGTTCTACTAACCTGTAAGAACCCACAAGGTGTCCCTGTGTTAACATCTAAATATGTATTTCCCAGCTGTAGTTGAACACGACCTGACTTCCTTACCACCAATTTACCCACTAAACCTTCACTAAAATTGTCCAAATTACATCCCTTTAGTTTGTTGGTCAACTCCCCATCCTGAAAATACATTATATCTAAATTAACCTTGACATAATACTGAAATTGTCAACATGATCTCGATACATTGTACATTGTTCTATAAAAATATAATACCCTCACCACTTTGTAAGTGTGGAAACATTGAATCTAGTTACCACTTTTTCTTTGATTGTAGATTTTATAGAGATATTCGCTTAAGATTATTCAATAACGTTTCAAAATTCACCTCGGTCAGTCTAAATGTATTGTTAGGTGGAGATGACAGACTAACTTTAGATAATAATAAGAAGATCTTTTCAGAAGTTCATGTGTTTATAAAATTGAGTGGCAGATTTAATATCTAACGTTGTATTTAATATTTCATCATCTCATGTTGTTCCTAAATCAAATATAAGAAGCGTTCTACTTCAACATTTATTTTGCCCATTTACCACTATGAACATGCTTGAATCCTAAATTCTCTATACATTCTAAATTTATTATTTTTTTCCGTAAAATAATTATTCATCTTTGATTACGGATGCTGTTGCCAAAGCATAGTAGTTTCATCTCATATTGAGTGTATGAGATGTTGCTACGGTGCTTTGGTAGCTTATCACTTTAAAACTTAAAACCATTTAGTGATGATAATTATTCCTTAAGTATCTATCTGAATAATATGTCATCTGACCCTTTGAAATCCCACTGGAAAAGAGCTCAATAAGCTATGCTTTCGTTCTAATCCAATTGAATTATTATTCTGTATTATGACATTCTGTATACACTTTTTCATCAATAAAATATGTTTAAACCTACATTGTATGTTTTAGCGTTTTTCCTTTATTTCTTTACCATTCAATTCAGTTTGATTAGTCCATTATTGTCCTTCCTTAAACATTAAATCTACTATGATTGTTCTCTGGACTTTGATATCAAATAAATTCATAGCAAATTAATTTCAGTGTTTAACTGAATTTTCTTCGATAAAATGAATGCTTTGAAGGGAAAATGAGTGAAGGAAAACCATTTTAATAACTTGCCACTTTTGGTTTCTTTAATATTTTCGGTTGTTTAACGAGAAATAATGTCGGATTATCATTTTTCAATCTGCCTTGCCAGTGAAATTATCAAAAACTTACACCCTGTTTTGTTCATTTCACCTGATCTGATCTGATGTCACAATAAGCCAAAAAAGTAACATAATCATGAATGATGCATAGCAATCGCATGCAAAGGACACGCTAAAAGAAAATTTTCCTAAAAATTTCACATTTTGTTCCATTTTTGCATTAAAGAATAATCGTTTAAGTTTCAAGTAACATCAGTTAATATTTCATTTTGTGAAATGACAAAAAACTATATTTTCAACAAGTGACTCTGCCACTAATGATAATATAGCTTTCATTGTTCACCCAATGAAATATATAGAGGATAATCGTTTGTTTCAGCGTAAGATCAATTTATACTTCATTCAGTAAACAACAAAACCCATATTTTCACGAGTGGCAGAGCCACGAGTGAAAATGTAGCTTTTGTTGATCACGAAAAGAAATATTAAACAATCTCTCTCGAAAACAAATGATTATTCTATTTCTTTTGTGCAAAAATGAGACAAAATGCAAAATTTCTTTGACATAATTTCATAAAGCCGTCATTTTGCACATGATTGCTATGCAACGTGTTCATTGTGATGTCACTTATTTTGCACCTCATAGACAATGTCACATAGGGTGATATGCACAAAAGCAGGGTTTAAGTTTTTGATAATTTCACTGCTTTTGTGGTGAGATTATCAAGTGATAATCTACCATTATTTCTCGATAAAGCACCAAACGACATTTAAGAAAAATCTATCTAACACTGAAACAAAAGATCATCCTCTATATAAAACTTGACTTGTCTAGTATGAAATGATCAAGTGATTATTTAATCATTCTCTAAAATCCAATGAAAAATATTTCAGAACTAGATTAAACATTCTTGAAAGAGCTTCTTCATCTTGTCAAACATTTACTTTACAATGCTTCAAAATATTTTTTCACCTATCAGAATTTATCTCAGCCTGGTAGAAAAACTATTCACCTTATCAGGTTCCTTTTTCTCTGCCTTTTTCCCTCTAAATTCATCCTCTGTTGTCAGAGGTAGGCCTGGTAATGTATCTGGGAGTTGTAGAAACATCAATATACCTTTATCTGTGGAATATACAAATAGGGATATGTGTCAACAATTTAATTTCACATATATTCAAATATGGAAATAGGAGTCTGTATCACATTTTTGTTTGTTTGTTTGTCAAGCGGTTAGATTGCCTATACAAAACATAGGTACATACAATAGTTTTGTACTAACTCTTCGATGCCTTTAGCAAGACAAACATGACATCACCGTTCACATATATCAATATATCATGTTTTCTCTGAAAAGTACCAAGCTAAAAGAAATAAAAGATTTGTGATACAAACAAGATCTGTTACGTAGCCATCTTTTCAAGTTCTCATAATGTTTTCATAATTTGATGAAATACATGCAAATCAGTCATTGGTGAACCCATGAAAGATCAGCTCTAAGAACTTAATTGCTGCAATCAAAATAACGCATTCCAAGGGTGTAACTACCATTACACACATTATGCAAGTGCATAATAGCAATAAATACTCTTATGAAAAATGTCGCTGATGAATGATCATAACATTGAAACTACAGCTTATTCAAGATGCTGTTACGATGTTTTGATTATTTACCAACACTCAAATCGTAGAAAAGGGGAGGGGACAGAGGACATTCATCTTTTGTTACAGTCCACATATCGCCTTTATCCTATATATTCTAGCTTGGTCACCTTCTGAGTGTGTATGAATTTCAAAATCATAGTTACACTTTTGCATTCCTACCTGAATTCACATTCTTTGTGAATAATTCTGCACATGAGATATCATCTACCCTTGGCGAGTTGACCATCACATCTGGTTTTCTATCTGAAACATCTGGTTTCACATCACTCATGTTTTCACCTGGCTCAGATTTAACTTTAACTTTGGTATAATCACCACTCTCCGTTTTAACAGTTGTCTCAGATTTTACTTCAATTGGTAACTTTACTGGCTGCAGAATAACATCTTCCTCTGGATCACCTTTTATATCTACAAACTGAAAAATACGAGGGTTGATCAAAAAGTTTGTATAATGAGGTTATAAATCATCAGAAAAGTTCACTATCAATACACAAATCATACAGTCTTTTAATGCACCATCTGTGTAATAAACGTGGAAATTTTCAAATGTTTACATTCAATTGCGGCTGAAAAATACACGAAATAAGACAGAGACCCCCTACTAAGGCGGGGGAGCAAGGACGTCGAATGCGACGTCAATAATAACTCTTTTCTACATAGTCTACGCTAACTCTCATGCATTTCTCTACCAGATACGTCCAATTACAGAAATAATCCACATCCTATTTGGAATCAAATTTGTTTAAAATTTCTATATGCATGGTATTTTAAGTAAAGTGGAAAGCCAAATGCCGGACATTTATTTTTGGAAAAGATTGAGAATCAATCGGAATATGTTCGTTCGTTGAAACTCCATTATATCATTCTAAATGCTCCTTTAAAGCCTGTCTTTTTTTCGAATACCCGGAATAGCTTTAGGAAATGTTCTCTTCTGCACACTGTTAACATTTTTATAAATTATCTGAAATGTTTAGATTGATGAAAAGCTTAGAGCATGTCAAAATTCGAAAATTAAACGGCTTTCATATTTTGGTGTTGACGTCTTGTCATTTTTTCCTCGTTTATTCAAAATTATCAAATATTTTCTGTGCCCGTTAAAAGCGTCACAATAGCTTTAAAAAGATAACAAATCAATTCTCTTTGCTTCCTCTTTTATTAAGCCAAGGTTTTCCTACCAAAGTTTCAGAAAACTTACAGAAAACTTGATTTATTTAACAGATTTTCAATATTTGTTCACGCTCCCCCGCCTTAGCATACGCGTGTTTCTATGGCAACGTATTCTAAGACCGCTTAAGATAATTCTGCAAAGATAACAACATTAATGTGCTCCGTAGTTACTAAACTGCAAAGTGACCAAATTATATACTGAACAAGCTAGAAATGCGAAAGTTATTAGTCTATTCTCCGAACTTCTGGATCATCCCTCGTATTGATTGATTGTTTGATTGATTGATTGATTGGTGTTTTTAAACTTTTAAAAGAATTTCATTAATATTTTGGCAATTGAATCACCTAACTAAGGATTACTGGTACAATTAATTTCTCATACTGGTCAATTCATGTACTACCATGACACCTTCTTCAAGTATCTTTCCATTCATTCAACAAACAATACTATAATCAATGCACTGGTGAAAGACAATGAGCCTATGCCTGACATTTCCAACAATTTGATGTATGCGTGATAGACAGACATTAAGCTACCTGGATAAACCCGCACTGCATCAGAAGTGTTCTGCGATTGTTCACAGCCAGAATGGGTGCCTAACTATCTACTCAGCGCCCAGTGAATACTCTAATCAGCCTGTGCAGATGCACAGGCTGGTCTGAGAATTAACGTTACACACTTATGAAATGGTTGGAAATTTCATGCACAGGCTCAAATGTAAGAAAGGATATAAGCTGAGACTGGAAAAAAAGAACCTGGAGCAGAGAACAGAGAACAGAGTCAAAAATCCTACAAACTAAAATATGCACTACAACAAAGTGCAATGAATTCTTTTGACTCTTTTCATCTTTTTAGAAATTCAGACAGGTCCAAGCAGACAACATTGAAAAGTAAATGTGGTTTGAAGATTAAACATTATTTTAGAAAGAAAATATTGATGGAAAAAACAGTTTTTCAGAAAAGCAGGGTAGATTTATGCTAAATAAAATCAAGCTTTCTTTAATGCCTTTTGGTGGTTTATCGAGAAATAACGGTAGATTGTCACTTGATAAACTCACCGCAAAAGCAGTGAAATTATCAAAAACTTATACCCTGCTTTTGTGCATTTCATCCTATCTGACGTCATCTATGCGACGCGAAATAAGTGACGTCACAATGAACGTTGCATAGCAATCACGCGCAAAATGACGTGCTTTACGAAAATATGTCCTAGAAATTTCACATTTTATCTCATTTTGCATTAAAGAAATAGAATAATCGTTTGTTTTTCGAGTAAGAACGATTAATATTTCATTTCGTGAAAAACAAGCCATATTTTCACTCGTGGCTCTACCACTCGTGAAAATATAGCTTTTGTTGTTCACTCAATGAAATATAAATCCATCTTACACTTAAACAAACGATTATCCTCTATATATTTACTTAATGAGCACCACCTACGGGTGACTATGCTATGATGTTCGGTGCTGGATAGTGGATACATAACATCCAAGTAAATAAGGGGCATAATTCATACAAAATGCATCTAGCGTTATATCACTTGTAAGTATAGTTTGCTCTTTTGATAGTGAAAATGTGTGCAAAGGTTAAGTGAATGCTTTAAGTTGAACCAGAAATGTAACAAAAAATTTTCGCAAGACAATGACAACTAGAGCCGTCCCAGAACAGACTAACCCCCCTCAAAACAATAGGGTATTTCCTTGGGTCATGGGCAAAAATTGCATGAAGTTTCATGATTCTAGGTCAAATGGTTCTTGAGTTACTGGAAACATTTTTGGGCAAGATCCAATTGTGACATGGACCCTCGTAACCCCCAAATAATAGGGCACTTTCTTGGGTCATTGGCAGAATTTGAATGAAGTTTCATAACTATAGGTCAATTTGTTCATGAGTGAGAGTCTCAAAACAATAAGTGTATGAATTGACGGACAGGTAGACAGAAGACAGACATTCTACCCCCCACAACTTTGTAGATGAAGGGTATAACAATAACTGAGATGACAACAATACCTTAGGTTTTCTATGAAAACAGCCAAGC